>CM055855.1:1545000-2861250 GCA_029490765.1 Euthynnus affinis | reverse complement strand
AAAATGCTCAGTTTTTCTGTAAAACACTCATTATGTTACACATTGTACTTATATTTCCTCTAATATCTAACATTTTGAATTACCACTCAAATCCTAATTTCCTACTTGTTTCGGTTTCGTTTTTTTCACAGCACTTCTGACAGATGATGTGAGTACAGCAATCACTTGTGCCAAACGTGTCGTTAGGGATCCCAACGGCATCAGAGCCTGGTAAGACCTGATTATGTGACTCACAGATACAGACAGTGATGTGTTCAGTGCACACACCTTCAAATGTGGAAAGATGAGTGACACCATTCTGTCTGGTTTCAGGGTGGCCTGGAGTGCACACTGCGAGCACCGCGACCTAAGCTCATATTTGTCAGAATGTCGTCTGTAATCAACACATCGAACCAACAACAACAATAAAGAGAAATGTGGTGATTTCAACCTGTGTCTCTCGTAGCTGTGCTCTGATGCAGGCAGTGATTTTAAAAGTGTGGGGGGGGGGGTTCTAGAGGTGGGGCATGAGCAGTTCCAGTCTCAACATGCAAAATCAAAATGAATGCCATGCAATGAAACTTTTTTTCTACTACTGTAGTTGTGAGCACTGCTTCAGCTTACCATCAAATAATTACTGAGACCATATGAGTGTAACAACTCAGCAGAATTTATATTGGGTCTGGTAGCAGTTTACTACTTACATCCAGTTATTTGTAGGAATTGCTTTACTGGAGCATTGCTATCCTTATTATACTTAAGATGGTCACAGAGTATCTTTATCCTGCTTCCTTACATACCTTATAGACATGAAATGAAAGTTACACTTCCATTAAAATGAAATAGATAGTTATAGATGCAAAACGAAATGAACTCTGCTAACAAATCAGTATCAGTAATTCAGTAACTCAGTCATTTCTGAGTACATGGACTAGTACGACCCAAACCGTCTTCAATTTAAAAAAAAAAAGTGTCTCTTTCAGTAGGAAAGAGACACCAAAGGTGACCTTTAATTGTCTTTAACTGGGAAATGAAATACCAAAAGTTGTCCAGGAGGTTTTGTATCAGCAGGCGTCAGTTCCTCTCCAACGGCCACAGGGAACAAGCGTCGCTCTTCATCTGAAGTCTTCCTCAAAGCTAACAGGACGATTTGAGGCTAGTGAGCGCAGGGAGTGAGCTGCTAGCTCTCACAGGCCACAGCTACAACCATCTGAACCCTTTTTAAGATCAATAATAAATAGTAATATTACTGTGGTCTAGCTTTAATACATAATACAAACTACAGCTCATTCTAACTTGTATTAAAACACACACTATTCCAAAACATAAGGAGTAAAACTATGATGTCTAAAGCAACATATTCCTTTG
The DNA here is from genome assembly GCA_029490765.1 of Euthynnus affinis. Lineage (NCBI taxonomy): Eukaryota > Metazoa > Chordata > Actinopteri > Scombriformes > Scombridae > Euthynnus > Euthynnus affinis. The sequence continues at coordinate 2,859,903 of CM055855.1, read as the reverse complement.
ACATTTAGCTTAAAATAGCATGAACTATGTGAGTTTACATTCTGGACACAGAGGTAACTTGTATATATTCTCGCCAAAGTCTGCCCAGAAATGAGCTTGACTCACAATTAGTGATTAATACTCTAATAAACATTAAAACTTTACCATAAGGCAGGCAACACACTGCCATAAGACAGACAGACAGATGTTGCACATATTAAATATGAATGCTCACCTTTGACTAATTAAAAAACAACATCATCATTTCATCAATGACTACCACAGGAAAAAGTGTGTGTGTGAGCCCTTAGTTGAAATTGTGTGTTAAATAGAAACCAGTTTGTGTAGGCTGTAATAATAAGCTAAATGATACATTAGCAATAGTTAAACTGTTTGCTAACAATATGTCGGTGGTGTATTTAAAATATGTACCGTCATGTACAAACAGTTTTCCAGTCATCAGCTTTGAGGTAATTACATTTTACTTTTGGTTTCAAATTAAGTTCAGTGGAGAGTAAACAAAAAAACATGCCATACATTTAAAATTGAAGCAAAGATGAGTTATAAACCATGACTATGTGCCCCAAATAGTAAGCAGAAAAATGATGGACATTAAAGGTGTACTCCACTGATATATCACTGCACTTTGAAAACATTGTTAGACTCATGATGGACATTTTCTTTCAAAAGTATATACATGGATGCAACAGAACCAGAGATCTGTGGATCAGGAGGTAGGAGAATAACAGTATGTGTATGTATATGTGTGTGTGTGTGTCAATAGTCACTTTCAAGTTGTGCAATTCCAAAACCTTTATATCCAGTGTATATTTATTTTAGGGTTCTCAAATTCAGAGAGAGAACTCATGCGCCTCCATGTGTATCCATGCCTTACGTCCAGATCTGAATTATAGCATCCATAATTTCACCAAGCTTATTTAAGCGACCATTTTTTGACTTGATTTGAATTTTTTCAATCTGATTTGAGCTAATCGAGCAATTTGAATATAGCTTTTGAATATCAGGGAAGTGAATTTTCTATCTGAATTTAAGAACCCTAAAATATATATTGGAAGTAGTGTCTTTGAAATTGAAAAAACTTGAAAGTGACTATTGAGAATTTCACAAAGTGAAATTCAGACCACATAAATTCAGGAAGGTGGTTTTCAAAGTGAAATAAATTCAGTGGTATTTTGTTAAAGTAGTATGTTTAAGCATTCAGTAGTCATACATTTTCAAAATGTGGTGTTCAATTGCTGATATAATACATTTTTTTTATTGCAATTTTTTTCTCTCTATAGTTGTGTATTAGCAGCTCTTAAAAAAATTGTCCTGACAGATCCTGTTAAATGATGTTTGAGAATAATTTCAAAGCCTGCGGTGCTCTCTGTGGGTGGTGTAGCAGCTTTTGTACAGAGAGTATAGATTCAAAGCAGAAGACTGTGAAGCTCTCAAAGTTCCCACGCTGTGTGTGACACTAAAGTTACAGACTTTTAATTGTTAAAGCGAGCCCCAAATCATGCTTCTCATTTTAATATAGGATATATTAAAGTATATTTGATATATCGTATTTTAAAGTTTCGATTAAAAAAAGAGTTTTTTTTTAATGTTGAATCTCGCTGTTTTCCAGAATGTTTGACACTCCACTTCAATGACATTGCTTTTATTTGCTCTATTTTAATTCACTAAATATATGACATGAAAAAGCATCAAGGTACAACTGAAATCATAAAAAAAGGATGCATGTCAAAAACTGTTAAATTTAACATTAAGTAAACTGCAAAAAACACTGACAGAAGACATTTCACAGGTTAATGAGATTACTGTTTTCATTTCCTTAAGGATGATATTCTACTTGCTAACTCGCCTCCGTCTCTGCTCCACTGTCCCTGCCTGTCTTTTTCCTCCTTGCTGTGACTACATGCTGATTCTCTGAAATGAATTACAGCAGCAGATGCATAATAGTTAGATAGAGAATGCAGACTTTTCCCTTAACAATGCCGTTCATCCTAAGACAGAGAAATATGAGCATGTTGGATCTGGATATGTGACTCACATGATTCAAATGAACACTTTACCGCAAACCAATGTGTCCGAGTCCTTTTAATTCATGTTGAGATTTTACATCTGTTTTCATTCAATTGTGCATCTACTCATTGCTCAATAAATCGCAGGTAGCTTGTGGAACTCGCTTGGCTCAAACCTGCATGTTTGTTTTGTCGTACACAACAAGGAACTAGTGCAATCAATGCTGCCTCCGCCTGACAGAGTGTAATTAAACACAGAAAAGTAACTGACCGTGAGTTTCATGAGCTTGAACCTGTGTTGATGGATGACAATTGTTAAAAAATTCCCTCTTTCATACATCTGGGGGGGGGAACCACAGATGTATGATGCGTGTAATTGCCGCCGGTGCCCAGTGGCAATTACTATCGTCATGAACAACATATTCCTTGAATCCAAATTTTATTACTTGTGGACTAGCCCCCTCCACGATAGCTGCCTTTGTGCTTTGGCCTCTGTTGGTCTGCTGTTTCTATGGCAGCATATCTCTGTCAAAAAAACTGTGAGCGCAAAGGAGGATTCACACGTGGATGTAGAGGAGTTGCGCTGTAGTCCTCAGGGAGAAAACCATGCACCGAGTGTGTGCAGAATCTGAAGGAGCATGTGACTCTTACCCCTGAGTACGCAACTACTGTGATTGCTCTCCTGCTCACAAAACCTTCCCATGCTTGCTCACGAGTGTTTTTTTTCTTTTTGGCAGTAAGTGGACGTACCCATCATTGTATATCTAAATGTAATTGGTTGAGTGCGTCCGCCATCTTGGACAGCTAGGTATAGCAAACCACATAGACCAGTTCGATATAACTTCTATTGTGATTTGGCACTATATAAATAAAATAGTGGCAAGGAAATGACTCAAACTTTACTCCACAATTAGACCATGCATTGCAAGATTTGTATTTTATTTATTTTCACGTGAAAAGGAAGTCTGTTTTAACCAATCAGGGATAGTTTTTGGTCGGTCTTATAATTGAGGTCTTTTAACAGGTCCAGAAAGCGGAATTGGTGGAATCTCTGCAAAACCTAGTTCTGCAAAACAGCATCATGTTCCAAACTGCTGGATGTTTGACATGTGAGCGCTTCAGAGGAGAAGCATACACTTGTGATGGAGTACCTCACATGGTGCATTACACACAGACACCACAGCGTTACTCAAAGATAATATTTCTAACCATTCATTCTCTGCCTTCAGTCATCAAAAATATGTAAAAAATCTCACATTTAACAACTGATCAAATATTTTTCAGTCCCATGATTCAGCATAATTTGGCATTGCTAATTACATGAATGCTTTAAAGTGGCTACAGACAAGATTGAGTTTCCTGGTGGTGTTTTTTTTACACTTCTCTCACAAAAAGGAAACCAAGCTGCTTGTTTTTTTTTAAGCTTTTTTTTCAGCCCAGCAACAACACTTGTATTTGTTTACAAAGTCCAGTGGAAAAAGTAGCTCATATTATATTTATGTATAATATAATTTTCCTATGCATGCAATAATCCAAATATATTTCTCATAACAAGTATGGTGCGATTTATGCAATAATACAACACTTTGCATTTTTATAAGAAGGTATATGGTCAATTCATTCTGAGTTAATATGGATTACCTATGAGGAAAGAGACAGAGTTGAAGTCCTCCCCAAGACATGATGCAAGTCAAGAGAGTCCTGTGTTCCAGAGGTTGACTTAACTCAAGAATTCATGTTCTTGCTTGTTCTTTTTTTTTTGCGTCATGAGATGCCCTGACCTCATCTGCCTATAATCCTTCTCATCATCCAATCACATCGCCATTCATACTTCTGACATCCGCAACAATCTTAATAATTGCCATCAAGCTCGCATTCAACTCAGCTCAATTTAAATGTGACTCTTTTGTCAGCCGTTGCTAGTCTCAGACCTGCCTAACTGATGACATCCTCCTTCTTCTTTCTTCACGTCCTTTAGTCAATAGTCATACTTGACATTGATTTAAATTTTGGTAGTGAAAAGTCCCATTGCTTTTGCATGAGGTCTGGACAAAGCTCACCTGTTGGAGTTTCACCAAACCAAGCTGTTGCAGAGTCCCCTGCAAGAAGCTGAAATTCATGTTGCACCATTTCTTTGTCACTTGGAATAAGCTCCATGCGGATTTTATGGTGAAATGTTAGCAAGATGTACAAGTTTTATCTTTATGAATAGGCCTTGCTCTGTTCAACACTTTACAGATCCTATGTCAGTATTCTGTAAATTGGAAATGTAACCGTCAATCACACATTGAAAGAAACAACACAGGAACAATGAACAGCTATTGATGATTTTTCAGAGGTACTGGGAAGACCAGTAACACAGTTAACACCTGTTGTTAATAAACTGACCTCTCCTTGCAACTTCATCTGTCTCCTTGTCATGCTTTTGGGTTCAAACCTGTTTTTATACCATCTGCCAGTCCATCAAACCTGCCAGTACCAGTTAACTTTAGAATGTGTTGACTGATTGGTTGGCTGATCTGACAGCACAGTCACAGTCAGGCTGCTGTGGAAAAAATCATGAATGAATCATAAAAACTAATAACTTTGCTTATTTTTTTATAGCTATAGCAGAAGTACTCCCCAACACCTGGAAACACACACTGACATGTAAGATTGGTGGAGTTTCCCTTTAATACCAAACAATAAGAAACTTGATAAGCTGTTTTACTTTAAACCAAATGATTCTTTCCCTCGCCTTCCTCTTCACAAAAGCACCCATGTCTTCTTTAAAATCCAAGGCTAATTAATTTTCCATATGACAGATGTTTCCTTGGTTCTCAGTTCATTTTTATACTTGTATGTCTAGCCTTGAAAAATGGGTGCTCTCCCTCACAGTTTGAGCAGCCAGTATGTATTCAGAATCTCAGTGGATTAGAAAAATGAAAAGGAGTTCACTAACTTAAGTTTACCTTGCATAAGCAATGTGATTCATCTTCTGCTCCATGCTACCTGTTTGTATTGTGTTGTAGAAAAAACATATCAGCCACAAATTAGTATGTGAGTAATTATTATCCAAAATATCATCCATCAAATCTTTATAAGTCGTAGCACCAGATCTGGACAAAGCTCACCTGTTGGAGTTTCATAAAATCACAACAAGGGAGCCATTGCAGAGCGCTCTGCACTAAGTGTCAGCTCAGGTTGTTTTGTATCCAGTTCTGATTAAATTCATGCTGCACATAAACATCTCTGTTCTTTGTCACTTGGAATATGTTCCATGCAGATTTTATGGTGAAATCTTACCAAGATGTACAATTTTAACCTGTATTAGACCTTGCACTGTTCAACACTTCACAGATTGCATGTGTTACAGGCCCCAGGCATGAGTCACCTGTATTCAGAAGATGATAGGTCCTGTTTTATACAGGAAAAGCAGAGACAGGAGATGTTAGTTGTGTTCGTTCAGCAGGCTGTTCTCTGTTTGAGGAATGGAAGTTTTACGCGGCTACAACTAGCGCTCGCCCTGGTGACTACTCCCTCTTGTGGCGGAACAGAAAAGTACACTTCACAAAACAAAAGTTCAAACTAAAACAAAACATATTTAAATCTGGCCTTTTCACATAGAACAACAACAACAACATAGGTGCAATTAATAGCCATTGATGATTTTTCAAGGAGCTGCTGAGAGGACCAGTAACTATAGATGTATTATAAGGGCTGGACACTGGACTAAAAATGGCGCCCATTCAATCCTATAGGAATTGCTCACCTGGCCCATAGGATGGATGTATAAAGAGTTCTCTTTATAAATGGAAGGATAAGCTTTACATACATGGTACATATTCCAAAAAAAGTTTCTAGTTTCCGGGTTTGCTTCCATGATGTGCGGCCCACTGAATGTGCACAGCAGAGCCCCGTAGACTTTACATTGTGATGGTGTCACAGATTTTTAAATTGCTTTTGTCAAACCAGGCGAATCCTGGGTTCCGGCTCAGAGCTAGACTCAAAGCCCCAGTCAGCTTTACTCCTGTGGCATCAAGTTAGACAATAAATTCAACCTCCTCAGCATGCTTGATTTCCGTAAATCCCAATCTCCTCCATCTCCCCCGTCGCCTCCAACCCCTCCAGCAGCTAGACTGGGACACTCCTCTCACCCTAATGTCCGCCACACCTGTCCGCACTTCACACCAGCACTGCGAACGTCTCTTGCCCACCTGTCTCCAGCGTTTCCAATCGCTCCGCCGGCCAGCGTCTCCTTCGCTGCCGTGGACCATACCATGCCTGCAGTGCTTGTTGTCAGCACTTCCATGGTGACATGTGGCGGTATGCAGGGGTCACACCGTCTGCTAGATCTGTAAAATGGACCCGGGCCGGTGTCCTTTGGCACAGTGCAGATCCGTTTTGTGGTCAGTTGTCTGAAGGTGCACCAGATGTGGTTCAGTTCTGTACTGGATCTGGCCCAGAGCTTCCATACATTCTGGGCCAGATAAGTGAAATGGACTCAGGCTTGAGTCCTTTCTTGTCTGGACCGTCACTTGGCCAGCTCCAGATCAGATCACTTTCTAGCCATTTTGTTCAAATATTTGCTGTATCTGAATTAGTTCTGGACTAACCTTTATCTTTTTCATAACTAAAGTCAAGTAAAAAAGAAAAAAAAAATCTCTGGATATAAATTTCTAGAACTATAGTTGCGTTCATCATGACTGGTTAAAAAAAAAAAAAAAAGACTACTCATCATCATGAGTTACGACAGGAGATGCTGTTTTGTTTGTCGTTCACTGTAAACTCATCAGTCAAAATCTGTAGTGAAGTGTACTCTACTCATGGTGGATTAACTCCAGAATAAACTGAATGAAGCGTGACATGACATTAAATTGGGTTTACCTGTGCATGTTGAGTATAAACTCTACAATTTATCAGCACACACTCCCAGCAGGGTGGGACATTCTTAGTGCTGCTACTGTAATTAAAATTTGCATCTGCTGTGTCAGACTGTAATGCCAAACAAACACTATACTAGAATAAATTTAGATTTTAATTTTTGCATTTTCAAGTACATTGCTTTTCATTTTGACTGGGGCCACAACAGCTCGTCATTTTCATTATGGAGTCCCCAATTGAGTAGATTTGATTTTTAAATTCATGACTCAATGAGAAGCAATGCATTTAAAATGGGGCACATAAAGGTAAAGACCGCGTAATAATGTCACATGACAATAGCATATGACTGGAAGACGAGACGAAGTCCTATGAAACCCATAATTTAGAGTGTATATATAACAGAAGTAAATATAAAAACTGACCTTTGACACACCAAACACACTGGGAAGAACTAATGTAATTGTCAGGCAGCAAAGCTCAAGAACACCAGGTGTATAGCACAAAATATTGTTATCTATTTACAATTTAATTTCATCTTAAAATTCAAATTCAAAATACAAAGATAAGGGCACTAGAAAAGAGTAAAACAGCAACCTATATGAACTCAACCTGAGTGGGTTGGCAGGAATAAACAATTAGCTGTAACAAAAATTAACCTGAATACCAACAAAGATTTTTCACAACCAAACTAACTGTGAGCACCCCTCGCAAAAAAAAAAAAAAAAAAAGTTTAACTGGATCCCAAACATACACCCAGCCATATGGCCTCCCCCACTGCCTGTTTGTCACTTCCACTTCCAGGTGCTGTTTCTTTTGCTGGATCTATGAAAAACAAAAAAGTTAGAACATAATTTAAAGCAAGCAAGAAATGACAGAATGTTTACCAAAATGTGTGCATGCAAATTAGCAAACTGTCAAAAAAGTGTATGCTGTAAAGGGAAAAAAAGGCTATGTGTACTATCATTATGTAAAATGTTTGTATGTTAACGGTGCTAAAAATGTCTGTACCTATGGAAACCCAAAGGTACAGAGATCCCTCATCTCACACACAGACCCCGTCTTATGTCGATAACTCACTCGTTCTCACTCACTCAAGAATGTCACTCATGCACTATCTCATTGAGTTGCTTCTGATGTTAAAATGTCGACCCAATAGCCTCCTCGGTTTCAGCTCCGGGTCCCATAAGACTTTTTGCACGATTGACAGTTTGGAAGGCTTTAATAACCTCTGCCTCCTCAATGCAGGCTTCCAACACACAATGGTGTAGGAGTGCACAAAAACATCGATTCACATGAGAATCTATCTCTGCTGATTCAGAAATTCCAAGAATCGATTCACATTTTTCAGTCTTGCCACATCGCTGTTTTCCATTTTTTCTTGACATGGGTTAGCTCACTAAATCCCATAGATGGTGCAATGACACTGCACAGGACCCAAATCTGGGGGCAAGAAGCAAGTTAATAGTCTGTCATGGAGAGGCAGCAAGCAATGGAGTACTTGACAGAAAAACAAATACAACCTGGTTCATTGGCTATGAAGGCAATCATTTAGACATATTTTGGATTTTATTATCTGGAAGGGAAGAAGGAGCTTGTCAAGACTAATGTCATTATCAGGTGTTGCAGAGCACTTCCGCAGGTTTGAGTTATTGTGGGCTTATTAATGTATAACTGCTGTAAAACAGTCTGAAAATAACGGATCGATATGATCCACCAGCTATATGAGTGATATGTTTCAGTATACTTAAACTACTATTTGGCAGAATCTTTGGAGTATTGCTTACTTACAGTTACGAGGTCTATTGTGGCGTGAGGGGGCTCCACCAGGCAGATAGCACCATCAGAAGACACAAAAGAGAAATAAATATTTGTATGAATAGGTTAAAAAAAAAAAAAAAAAGATATATTGGTCTTGGCATATTACATTTTATAAAGGCACTTGTGTCTTGAGGGGTGGCCTCAGAGGATGAGCTCCCTCCAGGGATTCCCTCAGCCACTGGCCTTCCTAAATTCTGGCTTAGGGCCATCTCCTCTGCCTCCGTTAGAGGTGGTGGTGCTGGGCCACCACCCGTTTTACGGACATCTGCCTTTTTTCTGTTGGCTGAGTAGAAGTCTGTGTTAGTTTAAATAGGCTAAATTATTTAACAGAACATGATACAGATGAGAAGACATTTATGTGTGTAAAAACAGCATAAGGTTGGGGATAAAACAACTGCACAAACAGCCAATTAAAATTTACTTTACAATGTAATGATGGTGTGATTTGTGATTGCAAAGGACTACATTTAAACTTTGCATTGACCCGAGCAGCAATGTTCTCCCATGCCGTCTTACTCTCTTAAGTAGCTGCAGCGGTGTTGCACTTCTTTTTGAAAACGTGTTCAAACTCGCCGTATGAGCACATTAAGATTTCTAATTCTAATGGGGTGAAAAACGCAGCCCTCCTCTTCCCCATTGCCATGGTGACTCATTGAATCGGGGATCCATTGATGCTGGCTTTTTATAGTTGTGGTGTACGTGCTTAACTCCAGGTGAAACTACTCCAAGTTGACAGTTGTTCAGTCGCTTCCATGAAATGTCATATCACTGTTACGCCGATGATTCTCAGATCTATTTCTCTGCCAAACCCAATAACTTGAACCATCTGTCCTCCCTCCATGAGTGTTTAGCTGCTACCAAAGAGTGGATAAACCATTTTCTCCATCTAAACCCTGACAAAACTGAAGTTCTTTTAATTGGACCTGAAGTCTTCGTCAATGCTGCTACTCAATTTATTGGCCTACTTCACCCGAACATTACCTCGGTATCATCTTCGACCAGTATATGACATTTGACCATCATGTTAGTTAGCTTGTCCAATACTATTTTCTTTTCTGAAATTTTGCGAAAATAAGACCTACATTGCCCCCTACTGTTCTTGAACAATTAATCCACACAAACATTTTCTCCCAGTTAGACTGCTGTAACCCCCCTTACACCTGCCTCAGTCAGTCTTCTCTAAAACATCTACAGTTAATCCAAAATACAACAGCTAGACTTCTTACTAGAACAAGCCGTAGGTCCCACATTACCCCTGTTCTTGCATCCCTCCATTGGCTTCCGGTACAATTCAAATAAACTACAAGATCCTGCTGATTACTTATAAAGCACTCCATGACCTCGCCCCCTGAGCTCCTTGTTCACCATTACACCTCACGACCTCTACGATCCTCAAGTCTTGGCCTTCTATCTATGCACCGTACAAACCCTAAATCAAAAGGTGACTGCACATTTGCATTTCTAGCCCCAACTCTGTGGAATCATCTTCCACAAACTGTTAGATCAACTGAATCCTTGGATGGTTTTAAACGACACCTCAAAACCCATTTATATCGATTCCACAGACCTCCCTTCTTGTTCCCATGTCCAGCTTTATTTTCATTCTGGTTGATTTCTCTCTGTCGTGTTTGTCTATTTTATTCACCTATCAATTTTGCATGTGTGTTTGAAGGGCTTCGTGTGTTTTAAATGTGCTACATAAATAAAAGCTTACTTACTTAATTTTTTTTTTTAATTCATGAGTTTGAGTTTCCTGCACATTTAAGATAAAATCAGCAACATAAAACTGTGGAGCATCCTGGTGGTCTAAGAGTTTAAGATGCTGACCATGTAACCACAATGTCACTGAGTCAAACTTGTCTGCGTACGGACTTGCTGCATGTCTTTCTACCCTCATTTCTTGTCAGCTCCAAACTTTTCACTGTCAAATATAAGAAGGAATCCTCCAAAATAATGAATAAAAGAAAGGCAAAAACATTGAAATCATGGCTCATGGACAAAACCCTGAACACACCACTGGTCAGTGCAATCCAACATGTTCATGTGTCAAACATCCGAAGTGTTGAATGCTTTCCAAAGTTTGTGCAAACCAGGAATTGGAAATGTAACCTAACATTTCTTGAGATGAACTGACTTATGAGACACTGCAGTAAATTAATCAGATCTTCAATTATAAAGGAAACAAATTATCAACAATAAATCTACTTAAAATTCACCAAATGGCAATGAAAAAACATTAAAATGTCAATACTAATGATCATTTATTTAAAAAAGCTGCATTTCATACACAGTAAATGTATTTTATACACATATTTTGTTCTGTAAATGTTATTTTCTAGGAGCCTTTCTTTTGCATTCCTTGTCAACTAATTGATTACAAATAGCTTTCAGTTGACTCAGCTGATTAATTGGTCTTATGGCAGTTATGTTTGCTTTACAATATAAACAACCAGCAGCTGTTTCTGAAGCTAACTATCATGTAGCCATTTTTATTATATTTACATCTAACAAACCCAAACTTCATTTCATTTAATGACATTTTATCATTTTAGTTCTAGAAACAAACAAGTGATTCTATCATCAGAGTGAAGCAGCAGAGTGAACAAAACCTGCTGAACTGTTTGTTTTGATGGAACCAGTCAGATGTGACATCCAAAAGTAACCAGGACAAATTATGCTTCCACACATACACACAAACACACACATATTGGCAGTGATATAATACATTCTGTAACCCCTAACTCTACCCTTTAAGCTGCTATAATTGATATTTGTATATTAGCAATGCAGAAAGTGGTCGCTCATGTTGACAAAACCACAAACAATTACACTCTGCAGTGCCCCTCAGTTTTTTTTAGGGTCTTTCAGCTCATTCTTTTGGTTTAACGGCTCACAATTTGACTGTTCAATCTCAATGCATAATTTTCAGACACATCAGGCAGTTGTCAAAAAAGCTCTAAAACCCACTATGCACTAGCTGCCTAGCAGTGAACAGAATGTAACTAACTGCTTGGTGTGTAAATGTGCAACTGATTGCTAATAAGTGTTGTGTTAACAGCTTGTTTCCACTGCCCCCAAGTGGCCAAAAAAGTATTCATTCAAGGTTTAAAGATCCAGTGAAATAAAAAAAAAAAAGATTTTTTTATCTTTAATTTTATCCCTGTGTTGATTGTCCTTCACTCCCCTAGAATCTTTCACAGAGCCTACTGTGTATGTTAGAAATACATTTTAAAGTATTTATACTGAAAATTCCTTCTCTTTTATCTTTATTATTAAAAATATTTTTGATGACTCACCCTGCACTCGAGGGTGTATACATACATTGATCCAGTCAAATGTGATTTAGTGCAACCAGCTAGCTGTCGTAAAGGCATGGAAAAAGGCAGAACCCAGGTGCAGAGGCCTTGTGTGAGCAAAAAGTCCTCTATTTTGAAGCGAAAAATTAGAAAAAGGCAAGGCTGTGACTATGAAACAAGACAAGAAACAAAACCAAACAAGACTATGAAACAAGACAAGAAACCAAAATGAACCGACAAGACAGAACTGAAAACCAGGGATTAAATACACAGACAGAACTGATGAGGGAATGGGGAACAGGTGAGGGGAACAGGTGGAAACACTTGGGGTAATCAGACAGACACATGAGGAAGGGAAAGTGACCAGAAACAAGGAGGAATAATTTTCAAAATAAAACAGGAAGTGACGAGACAAAACATAGCGACAGGACAAAAACCCCAACTAAATTTCACCACCACGTGACACTAGCCCTCCCATGATATGATACCACAGTCCGCCATCAGGTCATGTGTTGTAGCAGGAGAGATATTATGAGTGTGTGTGCTTGTGTATCAAAAATCTTATTTACATTTCCAACAGAGCGTGGTTGAACCCTAATTTATGAATTTGTCCCTTGTGACCTGCCTCCTGAACTCACAACGTTGGTGAGGAGAATAAATAAACTCAAGTAAAATTAGGATAAGCTGTCTGATAAATGTTTTAAGAAAAGGTGTAACAGACAATACCGACTCCTCCAGCCTTTTTTGTCTCAGGGAGGTTGTTCCAGAGCCTCATGACCCTGACCCTGAACACTCTGCCTCGATTCAACGGATCGACGGATCTCTGCCCAAGAATCTCAAATAGGTACAGGCTCCGATGGGATTAAGATGGTAGAAATATAACAAAAGAGCACAGCCTCAATGAGACTTAAAAGTAATCAATAAGATCTTAAAATCAATTTTTAAACACACTGGGAGCAGGCAGATAATACTTGATACAGTAGAAGCCTGAGTTCTGTAGAGGGTTGCTGCAATAATCAAGGTATGATGAGATAAAAGCATTTCAAATGCTCTATGTGTCTTTGAAATTTAAAATAGATTGTTTCACTAATGCACCGTGTTATGGAAGCTAAATATGCTTGAACTGTATTTTCACTGGGACTTTAACCTGAATACAACCTACAAGCAAGTCTAGTCTTAACCCTCCGCTTTTTGAACAGGTTACTGTCCTCACTGAGCTCCAAAGGTCTGGTGACGTCACTTCTTTCTAACTTAGTAGTATTCAGCCCCAACTGACGCTGACTCCAGTGACATCATTTGAGGCAATGTATCAGTTTATCAGGAGCCACTAAAGAATTTGTACACACTTTTTTAGACACAGCAGAGACAGACGGTTTCTCTCTAGGGCCAGATAATCCAAGCCAACATGATATTACTTGAATAATTCATCTTGTTAAGTCACCAGGTAGTTTACACACAATGTATATAGTGTATACAGTTCTCACTCACAGCTCCCTTGACCAGCCCAACCATCCTCCTTATGTGTTAAGCTTTTGATGTTTTTGACTTTACCGAGATCTAATATTCATACGTGTGTTTGTTAAGGGGGAGTTAGCTCACCAGGAGAATTCTCTGTTGCTGCATTCTTTAAGAACACCCTCAAAGAGCAGAGTCTTTTAATCAAATCTCTCTGCCCATTTGCTATACCATAAATTGTCAATTCTTTGATGTAAGCGTCTCTGACAGAAATACTCTGGTGGCTGAATGGGAGCAAATCCCTGCATGGAGCCAGGTTCCAACATCCTGCGGAAAGCACACGCGGAACAATGAAGGTTGTTATAGCAGCGTTTTTACATAATGTTCATGTGGTGGGGTTACATGTTCATGGCTGTAATGTTTGAGCATAAATATACAGTACAAGCTTAATCATGTCCAACTAAAGCGTCATTAACAGGAGGCAGTTTCATGCCTCCAGTTTCACCTCAGCCAGCGTTTTCTGATGCACAGCACGAACCGAGCTGCTGTTACAGGATGGAAACAGGAATCCCTGGACGAGAGAGAGAGAGAGAGAAAGAGAGAGAGAGAGAGAGAGAGAGAGAGAGAGAGAGAGAGAGAGGAGCATCTGGCAATGAAGCAGGAATTTAAATGTGTAGTTGCAGTGATCAGAAACTGGCATCATAGGGCCATTAACAGATGCAAATGAGTGCAGAGCTGGCAGACTGGTTTGTTTCACTCTTTAACATACACACACACACACACACATACACACACACATACATACATACAGATAGACAAAGACACCATACATATACAGGCACATAAACATAGTTTAACATTTGGACTGAGAACAGTTTGTGCCAAGTGTCTGACAGGACAAACACACTGATTTACATGATTAAGTTATTCTTAGAGCTTTGTCAGAGGTGGAGCTAAAGATGTAAAGTTTGTCCTGAGGGTGGCGGTAGAGGAAAGGTCACAGGGTCATTACAGTCGAAAAGGGTTCATCCTCTGGGAAGCAGGAACGGGATCAGGAAATTTCATGACATCTAGACAGAAGACGCTGAGATACATTACAACCTATCATTCCATGTGTGGCAGCGAAATATGTCATTGCTATGCTGCTACAAGCAAAAAGAATGTACGCAGTGCTTTACAGGAAGAAGAGAGAGGAGAGTCAGACAGAAGAGACAGAGACAACGATATATATAAAAAACGAAAGTGTATAAAGAAGAACATACAAAATACAGTTTTGCTTTACAGAAAATATAATAAATAATACATTTAATGTAATGGTTTCAGTTGTCCACCAAATGGATCTACCCATGTACAGCATGTCCTCCAGAGTCAACAGAGCATCCGTTTGTTTGGCCAACATTTTTTTCACACCTCAAAGTATGTGGACGAGCCCACTCAATACTTGAACTCGACACTTGAAACCAGAAGAGTGGAGGCTGTTATGCATTTCCATAAATCTTCACATTTCATCACCAGCACCTTTAAGACGGTCACATCCCTTAATGCCTCATTTATAACTGATACACACATAAAAACAGGGCTTGAAAGATGTGTACAACACTTCCCACGTTTAAAAAAAAAAAAAAAAAAAAAAAAGGGATTTGTAAAACTTGACATACAGGCCAGCGGTGCTAAAAGATAGAGATATGTTTGTTCCAGTCAGTGACAGTCATGCACACACCCATCTGCACATTAAAAAGCATCATTATTTGCTGTAATTGTTCATCTCGTCCGTGACGGCTGTTAAGAGATCCTTTTCCTGTTGCGAATCCAATGTCAGAGTCGGGGCACGAAATCCACAGTCCTCACTCACTCTGTGCAAAAATGAATTCTAAAGTTCAGCCAAAACTAATATAATATCCATTTGATTTGACTGACTCAGATTGCCGAAGCCTCATTTAAGCTCCGGCTGAAATTTAGAATGCAGTAAAAAAATTTTTTCTAGAACAAGAACTGTGGATTTTTAACACCCATCGGTTAAATTATCACTTAAGTATTCAGTGTGGCGAGGAGCACAATTACAGGGACCAGTAACTCTTATAATGTACATATGCTTGTATTGTTTTCAGATATACTTAAAAAATGTGTGAATCTATCCTTTATGCTGGGTTTATTTAGCCGTTCTATTCTATTTTTCAAAAGACATCCTATTATGGTGCTATACTTCTAATTAGTGCGACCCAATTAAATTCCAGGCAAGTGTGAAGCCATCGTTCTGATTTCCTTAAACATATATACATATGACAGTAACAATAGTGCATAATACTGCATGATGGATGCACTGGCCTTGTGAGAGGATTTAGAGAGAATGGGTGAAGATTTTCCCGGCCCCATAATGACTACACGGCTAATAAGCCGATTTAGATTCCCTAGAGCCGTGTTCTTGGATGTATGTGCTGAACTGCGTCCAGCTTTCAGGCAAGACCAACCCGATGGAGCCGCGCCATCCCAGTACAGATGCAACTGACCACCTTGTGATTTCTGGCAACGCTGTTTTCAAAAGAGAGCTGGAGCTTGATAGTTATGTGATATAATAATAATGATAAATAATAACGTCTCAGGTTTTCTGCCTAAATCTGTTTTAGGAAAGAATTATTTAGACACTGTCCATGGTCTGTGATATGACAGCTCTCCTTTAGTTCAATAATGCCTGCAGAAGAAGATGGTACAATTAAAATGACGTGGTGACAACAGCAAAGCAGCTTTCAGCACTGTCCAAATGTAATCAGCACAATCAAGTGCACACCATCTGAAAACCTGGCTCAACATGAGTCTTTTACTCGGACACTTAGCAGCGTAGGGAACAGACTGCAGACTGCCACTGTGTGTGATGGGATGATCTCTTGATCAGTTAATTGCCAGTGTGGCACATAGGACATTTTTTATGTAATTGCCAACTTTTTATTTACTTTATATGTATGCACTTTATCTTGCATGTTTACAGACATCCCCCCCCCCCCTCTCATTTGAGGAGGCGGAGGGTTGGGTGGTTAGCTAGAGAGTTTGTTTTATGGCACTAAGTTGCAAAAGCATCCGCATCTGTTCGCTTCCAGTTTCAACCAACCACATATTTTTTTTTAGAGACATTGGGACATTTACAGCTGTTTTACTGGCGACAAAACCAAGTGGCTTCTGTGCCTAAACTTAACAAGACCTTACACACACACATTGTCAAACCACAAAACCTAATTATGCAACTGATAACAGCCGTTTAATGTGGGCGTTAAATAACGTGAAAAGCTTAAAAAGTGTGATTCTACGTATCCATGGTGTGCAGAAATGTACAATTCCAACATTTCCTCTGGTGATTGGATTATTTCAAATGATGTCACCCTTTGAGTCAGCTTGCACTCCATGGGTGTAACATCAGCTCATACCATTCAATCCTGGTGTATCGTTAATCTAATTTATAACTTCCCCCCTCAGGTGCCAAGTCCTCACAAACCCACCAGACTACTGACATGCAGATAGCTTTGTCTGTACTCCTCAAGTGGCTTTTATACCACCCAGAAAAAAAGAGTGCTGAATTATTAGGGCATATGCTGCACAGACAACTGGCCTAAAACCAACCAAATCTTAACTACAGCACTGTCACACCATACAAAAACATAGTTATTGATGTCGTCCTGTTGATAAGGGCGTGAGATCAGAAAACACTTCTCTATCTTGTCATTTAGTGCTGAGAACTTGATGGAACTAATATCTCCAGCTCGAGCAGCAGATTGCCAGATACAGTCTGTAAGCACAGGTTTTTAGTTTTGGTCTCCGCACAGGTGCAATGGACCTAAACCTGGCAACCTCACTGTGACAGGAAGACTGCAGGACTCATTGCACCCAGCTGCTGTTTGCCAAGAAACAGTTCAAGCATGTAATTCCCCCTAAAACCACACATTTTAACATTTCTGTCTGTGTACAGGTTTTAAGAAAAAAAACAAGATACAGTGTTAAATAGGGAGCTTTAGACATGTTGATAGGTGTTTTTTTTTTATATATATAAATTCTGGACAGAGACAGGCTAGCTGATTTGCTGCTACTGGTCTTTATGCTAAGCTAGGCTAACCTTGTCCTGACTCCGACTCTACTTAACCCAGGAGACCGCTATTAATCATCAGAAAACACAATCATATATCAACAGATTTTTTTGAAAAAGTACCAAATAACGATTGTGAATATAATCATTTATTGACTCCAGTCCAAGAAATGTACACATATGTTCTCTCAAGGTATAAAATTTGTCTTAAATAAGCAACTCTTCTATTTCATATTCATGTAAATTCTCATTATTTAATTAAAACCCCTGAAGACCTTTTTTTTTTAAAAAAAAAAAAAAAAAAAAGAAGAAGAAGAAGAAAAAGAAAAGAAAAAAAACTGACGACAATCTGACACCACAAACAACCAAAATCATCAAAGAGCACAATAAGAGTTAGTAGAGTTAGCAAAAGCCGTCCAGCAGTTTGCAACCTGACTTTGGGTTTAATGAGGGAATTGCTCTTCAGCATTTTTTTCATCAGTTTTATATTAAAAAAAAAAGAAAGAAAACTAGTATTTGAAGACTGAGACAAAATAAGCGCTTGTTGTTAAGTTTGTACAGATGATAAATCACTGAGAGGATTAAAGGCTTCGGTTGTTGCTTTGAGCTGGTAGACTCAACTTATTGCTGCTGTTGCTTGTCGTGTTCCTATACGGCAGTTTCTGTCGCTGCAACTGTTGTTTTGCTGCCGTGTTGTGTTGAAACTGGTGTTGCTGTCATTTCTGTCATTGCTGATGTCATTATTTCTGTGGTTGCTGCTCCCCTTTGTTGCCGCTGTTGATCTTGGAAAAAAAAAATCACATTAGTTTCCAGATGCTGACAGATGTCCAGTTCGATGTCATCCTGGGGAAAAGGTTTCTTTAACGGGAAGGTTGAAGCTATCACCCACTGAGACAACGGATCAGGTGATGTTTCAGTCTGTGTCAGGGTTTTTGTTTTTTTGGTTTGTTGTCTGGATTAAGATGAAGATGATGATGATAAACCTGAGGCTGGTGAACAGAGGGACTCTAGAGAGAGGGAGAGAGAGAGAAAGAGAGTTATTGTTGCTGATAGTTGACAGATGTGAACACAGGAGACAAATCTAACAGCCTAATGTTCACTCTATCAGCTGACTGGCTTCAAAAAAAAAAGAAAAAAAAAAAAAGAAATCCCAACTCAAGCAAAAAATGCAGCGCTTGTCCAGCAAAATGTTGAACCGGGCTCAACTTTTGCTGCAATACAACCCAACATCATCCAGCAAGGCGCCTCATGGATAATCACATACATGCAAGCACACATTCCTGCTGGATTACTTTGTAACTTCAACGCCTTATTCGCGATTGTTGCAATAAAAGATAAAACATTCGCCGCCACGATCCTGTCTGTGAGTATTACAAACCGCTTTGCAATGTTCTGGCTTCTGTAACTTCCACTCATCTTCCAGGATCGTATTATTTGGTACCTTACACAACACGCCCACACCATCATAGACCCCCTTGAACCATACTGCTGCACTGCCAGTTTTGCTCTGAATGTGGGCTTTGTGTGTTGCTGTCAATCAGGAAATATGATAACATTACATTAAAAAAAACATTTTGGAGAGTGAAGATGTTTTTGCATCTGTTTTTTTGTGAGGGACAATTACAGGACATCTTTGGAAAGACAGTTTGATGACAATTTTCCAAAAGTGAGGTCATTTTGGTAGGTAGGGACATTTTTAGATAGTGAGGACATGTTTCGATCATCCCAAAATGATGATCATTTTTTCCAAAATGTGGATATTTTTGGAAAGTAGAGACATGTTGTAAGGTGAGAACAGCTTTGGAAAGTGAGGACATTTTTTGTAGAGTGAGGATAATTTTCCAAAATAAAGAATTTTTACAGAGTGAGGACGTTTTGTTAAATTGGCAGCCTTTCCTGACAGAACTCGCCTCAACTGGCCTCTACCTGCAGGATCCAGGTGGGCTGAGACAGATGATGAGGAGAATTCAGCTCACCTGGTCAACCCACAAACCTTCAGCAGTCAACCAGTCTGTCTCTTCTCCCTCTCCACTGTCCTTTGTGTCATTTGGTGTAGCTTCATTTATTTTAAGTCATGTTTAGTAAACCTACTTTACTTTTTTCAGGTTAAGGTTAGGGTTAGGTTCAGGTAAGGGGATGGATTATGTCAATGAGGGTCCTCACATGTATAAAGATACAAACGTGTGTGTGTGTGTGTGTGTCTGTGTGTGTTAATAAGCACTCAGGTCCTCTCTGAACTCTCCTCCTGGCAGATAAAGGGTGAATATAATTGTAAGGTTCCCTGCAGAGACCTCTGAACAAAACTCTGCCTCCTACCTCCTTCTTCTATTAAACCTAAATTGACTCGTTAAGCTTGTCTTAATAAAATCCACTTAATAAAAACACTCTACAGCACAAACTGTCTCTCTGCTGGGTTCCTCCCACCTCATGCAGAACAATAAACATCAGCCTCTAGACAAAAAAAAAAAAAAAAAAGTCCAATTAATGTGGAGAGCCTCCATGCTAATCATTAGCTTCTCCATTAACCCCCTGACACCTCCTCCCTTCTGCTGCATTAACGAGGGGGGCGGGGCTATAATTATGACTGCTTAAGCGGAGGCCTATCACCTGCACGGAAAACATTTTAATTATACATAAAACACCAGAGTGAAGCGCTCATGCAGCAGGAGAGCAGGAGTGATATCAAATGGCATCATGTTCTTCTCCTCCTCCTCCTCCTCCTCCTCCTCCTCCGTGTCCTCCTCTCAGCTGCGCAGACACACCCGTCAGCACATTCTGACTCCCATATTTAAAACAAAAACATGATGGAAACATCCCAATCAACTGAAAGAAACGTCGTTCTGGTTTTCCGGTTTCCTCCAGAGTGCTGGAAATTTGGTTTTTCCTAGCAGTCCACTAAACCCGTCTTTCTATTTTAACCTTTCATTTTGCCATTTGGATTCCCTCCTTTCCATTCCAATACATTTCCATTTTAATCATTTGTTGTACCATTGCTACTCTATCTTTTCTATTTTGAACATCTATTTTGAATCAACAACGGTCCTTTTCATTTTGAATCCCTAAATGTGCCATTTTAACCCCTCTTCCTTGTGTCCTCCATGCTCTTATTTTGAATCCCTTCTCCTCCATTTGAAATCCTTATTATTCCATTTGAATCACTCGTTTCCATTTTGAACCCTTTAATTGTCCCATTTTGGATCATTCATTACTTTGATGAATCCCTCCTGCATTCCATTCTCAATCTGTCATTGTGCCATGTTACTCCCTTCTTCTTTCCTATTTTGAATCCCTTCTTTCTATTTAATATAATAATAATAATTCAAATCATTGGCTGTGCCATTTGAATCTCTCCTTTTATTTGATTCCCTTGATGTGTCATTTTCACACCACCCTTCCAATTCATCCTTTACTCTACCATTTTGAATCCCTCCTTTTACAATTTAAATCCTTAATATGCAACTTTGAATCTGTACTCCTTTCCATTTTAAATCCCCCGTTTTGCCATTTTGAATCCCCTTATATTTCCCCTTTTAATTCTTCACTGAACCATTTTAGTCCTTCTCTCTCCATTCAGAATCCCTTATTTTGAATATTTCATTGTGCCATTTCAATCACTCTTTCCCATTTTGAATCCTTCATTGTGCTATTTGAATCCCTCTTTCTGTTTTTCAATTTTAAATCCCCCTTCATTCCATTTTGAATCACTCCATCTTGCTAAACAGCGCCAGTTTTTTTTTTTTCATTTTCATTTCCAGTCCTTCATTGTGCTGATGTGCATCCTCTAGGCTTTCATTAGGAAAATCTAGGTGTTGCTAAACCCACCAAACACACTTCATGATGAACTCTTTGTTATACTATTTCAGCGTGTTAGTGTGTTTGTATCTGAATGTTTTCTCCCTTCAGCATTTCAGTATTTTCATGTTTCAGTCCGATAATCCTCAGCTCAGTCTTAATTACTCCCTAATAATTAGAAAATCCTGATAATCTGCTGCTTAATCGAGGCAATTCAGCTGACTGACAGCACGCGCTCACACACACACACACACACACACACACACTCAGCAGTTATCAGCCTTGTGAGTGACTTTGAAGCAGATAATTCTCTGTGTCTCAACATCCACAAATTACCAGCAGCTGAAAAATGCTGCAGAAGTCTGAATCAGCTCCTCTGGAAATTATAAGATACACAGCTAATAATCACACACACACACACACACCGTCTCTCTCACACACACACTGTGTGTGTGTTTGATACTGTGTCCGTATCAGACAGTCAGTCTTCTCAGTCAGCAGTGTGAATCTTTAGTCTCGATCAGATAAAAACACCCGTCTGCACATTTAAAGGAACAGTCTAGCATTTAGTGAAATCTTCTTACCTGTCTTCCCCAGAATCAGATGAGGAGATGATATCACTTTTTAGTTTTGCTTTATTCTTAGTCTTGCACTCTTATTCAGCCACACACCAAATATAATAAAAACTAAAATAAACTATAAATAGTCTTAATAATGTATCTCACACGTTATATCACAAGTGAGGCTTTTGATTTTTGTACACGACTTTAATGCACTATCCAAATCCTTTAGGTCCATGTTCAAAACAACTGAGTTGATCATCTTAAGTTATTGATCTGATATGAATAAAAGTTGACTCCAGAAACTGATGTGATGTATCACTCTGCTGAAGTTGTTGGAACTACAAGAAACACTCTCGACTGAACGGCGGTGTTACAGAGTGGAGTATCGTCTCTCACAAATGATCTTTGGCTGAATACCAACACACAAAAACCACAAACCAACAAGTTTCATTTTGAGCTGCTATCAAGTTACTCACAGAATTAACACTAATGAGCAGCAAATGCTGCAATCTCATGAAAGCAACGGTCAGCGTGGGCTATAAATAAGAAGCTGCTAGCTGAATCTTTTATACATGCAGAGGTATCAGGTCATTTCTTGTATATAATATATATTATTTTGTATGTAACATCTTCATCTAGTAAGTAATCATAGCTGTTATAGCTTTTTAACTCTCAACATGTTGATGATATTGAACAGTGCAGGCCAAAATCCTGTATCAATACGGTTCAATAATATACCAGGACCATTTTTTAATACTTAAGTATATTTTGCTGATGCTGCAGTACCTCTGAACTTTTACTGAAATTAAAAAAACATTTTGAAAACAGGACTTACTTACTAATTTTACTAATGGAAGATTTTTTTTCTGTGTTATTGCTACTTTTATTTTAGTAAAAGGATCTAAACACTTCCTTCACAACTGATGAAGAAACGGATTTTTAACAACAAACTGATGGTTTCTGGATGTGCTTCTTTTATTTGATGTTTTCTTCGCAGTGCAGAAGCAGCATCGGGGTGTCACTACCACCTACTGTTCCTTGTTTCCCAGAAACATACGACATAAAGAGTAACACGAGAGAGAGAGAGAGAGAGAGAGAACGGAAGAAACCAACTCAGCCATAAAACCCACATAAATAAATGATCAGGAAGCAGCAACAAGAGTCACAGCGGCAGGAAACAAACCGAACAGTCTGAGAATTTTTGCAAAGATTTAAAATGGTTGTTGCGACAGCTAGAAAGCAGCCCACGAGACACACACAGACACACATATAAACACACACACACACACACACACACACACAGTCTGGCCGCTGCCCTCTCTCTGTGGTCCAGCTATAAAAACCCATTAGTAATCACTCCTCGACTCTCAGCAGCTCTTTTCGCCCAAACGACTTCCATCTAGCCAATCTGCATAAATCTGCATTAATGGACGATTTTCCCTCCACAGAAAACAAATGTGCTTTAAAAAACGCCTTCTTATCTATCAGCTTTTAAAGGAAACATCAGAGAGCAGAGACACACACACCGTCTATCTGACAAAACACACACAACTGCCGCTTCTGTTAACAACAGAAACTGTATATCACGACAGACATATCACTACAGCAGCACTTACTAAAAAAATATAACGTGTATGTGTGTGTGTGTGTCTGACAGAACAAACGGTAAACTGGTGATTTAGTTATTCTTAGAGCCTCACCAGTAATGGGAGTTAAAAATGTAAAGTTTGCCCTGAGAGCGGTGCTACAGGAAAGGTCATGGGGTCATTAAAGTCACCACAATAGTCTTTTTGCCCCTTGAAGATGGTGATTTTAGTCTGTCTTGACACCAGATGGTCTAAACGTCCACCAGATCGAGGTGTCTCAACCCTGTTCTTTGTCTGGGGAAAACACAGTTAGCTTGATTTGACCCAAGCCAGGATTTTTTTAGCTCCTCAAAGCTAGCTTAAAATGTATCTGCAGCTGCTATCATTGAAAAAATGACTTAAAGCCAGATGTGTAACTTTTGAAGAAAGAAATAAAACAATCTTCTTCTTACTAAGGAAAAGTTGGATTTTTAAGCCATAAAACAAAACTTCCTTGAATTACATACACTCAGGTTTTGGTGCCACAACTTTATTTGGTCCAGTATGACCGCTAACTTATGGTGTCTACTGTTAGCTAATGCTAGCTTTAGAATGATATTGCTGTGTCACTGAGATTACTGAGTCAATTCACTGACTTAATGACTGTTACGCTACTTTTTCAGCATTTAACTATGTCGTGTAATTTCCACTTCTTGACACAGTTTCACAAAACCAACATAGTCTCATTCACAGCCTTGTTGCAGACCTCTGACTTCCGCTTTGTTCAGACAATCAGAATTCAGTGGGGGACATAATCTCTCTAGCTAGCTACTAGCTAGCTACCTAGCTTGATGCGTGAAAAAAAAAAAAGTGACAGAAAAAGGATAGATATCAGCCAGCTTTTTCAAGGTAAACTCCAAACATTTTTTTTTTTTCAGATACAAGTAACTGATATGCTGCCTTCATTTCAAAATATCCAGCTAGTATGAAGAAATGAGTCTTCCAACTGTCTTTGAAGTTAGTTAGTTAGTTTAGATAAATTTTAAGAGCGGGACCCTGAGCAGATTTTCATGAAATCAGCTCATTTGCAGTGGCTGTATGTGTTTGATTTTATTGACCCCATGATCTTTCCCCCGCGCCATCTTTGGTACAGACGGCACTCTGATGTTAAATCCTCTGAAGGCAGCAGCTGAACTTAATATAGAATTAATATGAACTGGAGTCACATCTAAGTTGAACTGATCCCAGCTGTAGTTCAGTCATCAGATGACACTCTTCTTTTTTTCTTTGAGCCTCCTTTGTGGGGAAAAAAAAGAAAAACCCCCCTCTCAGATCTCAAACTCTGCTGCAAAACCTTTTCCCTCTGGCCTGCTGCGCTGCCCCGTTGCCACGGCGACCCTGACCCGGATAAGCAGCCGGGAAATGGAGGAATGATGGATGGATGTGTGAACTTCGCGGAGTAAATGTTTTTTAATCTGGTTTTGTTTACAGGCTCTGCAGAGTGAAATATAACCAATAACTAAACAAACTGTCATACGACACACATACACACAGATATCACATTAACACACTGTAAGCCCACAGCCCATCAATCACATAACACAGAGACACACACACAAACATGCACACAGTCTGGCTGGTCCGCTGCATGGCTGAGTTTCAATCAGACGCCGAGAACCCCATCAGCATTCACCACCACACACACACACACACACACACACACACACAGACAAGGTTTCCGAGAGAGCAGATTGGCTCTGGCTCTGTATCGTTTCAGACATTAAAAGCTGCGATCTGTAACTTTCTTCAAGTTAAAACTGCAGCGCGAGTATGAAACGAGTCGCACTCAGTAGTTTGGTAATTCAGTAGTTTTCTACTTTTGTTCGGTTGTTCTGCGTCTTATTAGTTCTGTAGTTTAGTAGATCGATAGCTCACTAATTTAGGCGTTCAGTAATTATGTGGTTTTGTAACGTAGTTCAATAGTTCAGCGGTTCAATACCTCAGCAGGAAGCATATTAGATCAGTAGTTCAGTAGATCAATAGTTCACTCATTCACTTATTCCGTAGTTAACGTAGTTCAGTACATCAGTAGTTTAGTCAATCACTAGTTCAGTTGTTCAACAGTTCCACAGCTCAACATTTAAGTGCTTTATGAGTATACTACTTAATGAAGCATTTCAGTAGTTTGGTGGTTCGGTAGTTTAGTAGATTCAGCTGTAGTTCAATTGTTCTGCACTTCAAAACATTAGTCAGTAGTTTAATATTCTATTAGTTCAGTAGTTCAGTAGTTTACTATTTACTACTAACCCAGTAGTTTACTAGTTACCAGCTCAGTAGTTTAATAGTTTAATGGTCATGTACTTCAGCAGTCGACTAGTTCTGTAGATCAGTAGTTTGGTAGTTTGGAGGCTTAATAATTCAGTTGGTTACAAGCTCAATAATAGAATTTGAGTTTAGTTTTAGTAGTTCAGTGTTTCTGTACTTGTGATTTACAATTCACAAGCATATTAGTTTAGTAGTTTAGTAGTTTAATAGATCTGTACTTGAGTAGTTTAGTGTACTAGTTCAGTAGTTTGGTAGTTCAGTACTTTGATGGTTTATTATTTCAGAGGTTTACTGGTGCAGTACTTTAGTAGTTCAGTAGTTCTACAGTTGGATAGTGGTTCAATAGTTCAGTTGTGTAGTATGTCAGTATTTTGCTGGTTCAGTAGTTCTGTACTTTATTCAGTGGTTCAGTAGTTCAATAGTTTACTAACTCTGCCATGTAGTGGTAGTGGTCCAGCAGTTCACTCTGTACATTACTTGTTAAGTATGGCGGCTTGTTGTTGTTGATCTTAAGTGAAAATGTCACTGAACAAGCAGCTAACATGATGGTAAAAAAAAGTCTGACAGAGTGACCTGCGTCACCTGACAGTTATAAAGTAACTACGTCGGTGAACTTCGACGCTGAAGCGTTACACACACACACACACACACGCAAAACGTCACAAACGTTCTTCTTCTCCAAATATCCAGAGACTGAATCTGTGTGAGCGGGACGCTGCAGCGTGTGTGTGTGGAGCAGATGTGTGTTGTGTGAGGTTGTAAGTTGGATTGATCGTCACTTATCGTTATTATGATGTAATAAAAAACCAAAACTATATAACATGGTTTCTTAACTTTGACAAATCTTACAGCTCTCCTCCTCATATTCTGACTGATGTGCACCTCATCTTGCCCGCCTGAAGGCAGGTGGTGTTACCATGACAACCGGTTAGTTATCATCCCTGCAATCCTATTTGCATTTTTATTCCGTTTTAAAGTGTTGGACACCATAATATCATGTCAAATTTCACAAACTCCTTTGAACTCGCTGTTGCTGCGTGAGGAGACACGGGAGTGTTTTGTCTTTCTGCAGCTTATCATAAACATGAACATTAATAAAAAAAATTAAAAAAAAAAGCATGTATTCATCTCACTTGTCTGTCTTCAGACCGTCTTCCCCTCAAGCAGTGTTGTCGGCTTTGTTTTCGGCGGCCCGCGCCAAACCGTCGGCCATCAGCGCCTCCTCCAGACTCCTCCTGGCCTGGTACACCTTCAGCTCCTGCTCCCTACACACACACACACAAAGAGAAGTTATAAATCCTATTGAACAGTATACACAATATATTACATTATAGTGAGATCAAGCAAAATTTAAGCCGAATCCAAATTTATCAAGCCTGAAACACCTGATCTTATGTTAAAGAAGCACGTTCAGTTGAAATCTTTAAATCAAGACTGAAAAGCTGCCTTTATTCACTTCATTAGAGTTTCCCCTAAAACTGGGGCTCATCACCTTTTAACATCCATTCATCATTGTTTCATTTTTATTTTTTGCTGTATATTCCTCCTATGTATTCATTTTAACTGTACAGTGTATTGGGACCATGCTGCATGTTGATTCTGCACTTTAAATTCACTTGATTGATTGATTGATTGATTGAGCACTTTTCAATGTGCTTCACAAGGGCAGAAAAATAAAAGCGGACAACTCATAAAAATTACTAGATTAAAAAAAAAAAAACAACTGACAAAACTAGTTCAAGGTAAGATAAAACAAGACTTCACAAGAAAGTTCAAATAAAATACAAACTCTATGTAGTAAAATTTGGAAAGGCTCTCTGATAAAAGTATGTTTCAGGAAGAGACTGAGCCGACCTGATTTCCTCAGGCATGTTGTTCCAGAGCCTCGGGGCTCCGACTGCAAACACTCTGTCCCCTCTAGTTTCCAGAGGCCCGACTGAAAACTAGAGGGAGCAGATAAAAGACCTCCGCCTGAGGCTTGAGCGGCGGTAAGCGGTCAGACATCATTCTAGAACAACGCTGGGAGCTAGTGTAAAAGAGGCTATAACAGCGGCGATGTGATCGTGTCTCTCTTGGTTCGGGTTAAAAGCAACCGAGTGCCGTACATGAAGGAACCGATCGATAAAACTGACTCAGTAAAGTCAGTTATACGGCGATATCTATTAGCTAACAGCTAACGGAGCTACTGGTCGTACCGGACTGAGTGAGGGCTGTCGCAGCGAAAATCCCTGAGTGTGCTGAATAAAGAGCAAAGACGTGTTTTATGACTTGTGGATTCAGATTTTCAACTTGGAGGAAGAAGTCTGTTATTCCTGCTTTTAAAAAAAGTTACACATGGTTTTGGAATGACAAGGTCAGCCATTGCAGAACATCAATAGCTTGGGTTGGCCCTTCAAAGCACACATTTGTATTGCATGTATGTTTGCTGTCACAGACGCAGAAGAGAGAATATATCTGCCACCTTTTTTTTTTTAAAAGAACCAATAAAAGACACAAAGAAGAGAAAGAATCGGCTCCATTGTTTGAGACTGAATCTGATTTTCTGGATTTAAAAAAAAAACATAGATAACAACAACAAACAAAGATTCACAGTCTGATAATAAACGCGTCATTCTGAAGGGATTGTGTGACGCTCAGAACGACGTATCCTTCGTTTCACCGCTGCAACGAAGTCGACTACAGCGGAGACTATCACGTAAGCAAGCCAACAGCGTTTGTGTCATTACTCTCACTGCCAGAAGGGGGAGACAAAAGTGCTGAACTCCGGCTTTAAAGTGAGTTAAAAACTACAAAAAAGAATAACAAGAAAAGTAAAAAGATAGATAATGAGAGAGGGGGGGATTAGCCCGAATCATTTGGTTGTGCTGTGGAACAATTAAAAGTAAAAACAAGAAAAGGCACAGAGTTAGAAAAGAAGAGAAAAAAAAAGGTTCAGAATGAACTAAAATGAGAGATGAGGCTGCGAGAAGAGAGGGAGGGAGAGATGTGTGAGTCTGATGTAGCAGACGAGAGGAAGAGGAGGAGAGATGATGAATAGGAAGAAGGGGGGGAGAGGAGAGGAATGAGAGCGATTTAGGATGACAAGCACATTCGGCTGAGGAGAGAGAGAGAGAGAGAGAGAGAGAGAGGAGGGAAGAGAGAGAGAATTGGAAATTAATGGAGGGGAGAGATAAGAAAAGGAGGAGGAGGAGGAGGAGGTGGAGGAGAGGAGGGATGGAAGGAGGTGATATAAGAGGAGAGAAGACAGAGAGAGGAGGAGGAGGAGGAGGAGGAGGGGGTGAAAATAAAAAAGAAAGATGGAGATGGAAAAAAACAAAAGGAAGGTGGAAGACAAAAATGCATTATTATATGGAAGGGTGGAGCAGCGGGGCGACAGATGAGAAAGGGATGGGGGGAAGATAAGGATGATGGAAGGAAATATTAAAGGAAGGACAGAGGGCTGGAGGAAATTAAAGAAGGAAAGGAGTGAATGAAAGAAAAAAAAAAACCTAAGGAAGATGTAAAGGAAGTGTTGGGATGTAAAGAAGAGGGGAGGAGAGAAGAAGGGAAGGGCAGAATAATTAAGGAGATGAGGAAATGTTAAAGGAGAGAAGGGTGGAAGGAAAGAAGGAAAAGAGAGAAAAAAAGGAGAGGAGGGTGGAAGGAAAGGAGAGAAGAAGAGTAAAAAGGACAGGAGAGGAGAGAAAGATGTAGTGATGTATTCCAGTGATTCTGCTGTAATGGCTTCGCCCAGCTGTTCTCTCTGCTCTGTTTTCCACTGGACACACACACACACACACACACACACACACACACAGATGTGTGTGTGTGTGTGTGTGTGTGTGTGTGTGTGTGTGTGTCCACAGTGCCCCCTGCTGCCAGGCTGTAGTACTGTTTACATGCTTTATGGGTTAAAGTTATAGAAACTTAAAGTGATAGTTCAGTTACATGAAAACACACCTTGATTATTTGCCTTTTAAAACTGAGTTGAAACATCATTCAGTGTTATTTTTTTTCTTAAAAAAAAAAAAAAAAAAAAACTCTCTCGAATGCATGCCACAGTACTGTAGAAGAGGAAAGGAGAAGAGAAACGATAACGGTGCATTCAAGGATGCTACGGCGTCTGAGAACTCATTCGCTTAAAAGACTTGAACACAGATGACGTGAATTTCTTATGATCGAACTTTCGAGCTGATCCCATCTTCAGTACACCATCCCGGCCTTGGAAACACTCACTTACAGTGCACCAAATCCGCTGCTAAAAATAGTCCCCGAAAATGCATCATTTACTTCTGTTTGTATAGTTCCCAGCTGTGAAGTGACTGAGCCAGTGGACGGTCTGTAAGGGTTCTGAATATATGAGTTCAGACTTTTGTGATCGTTGTGGAATCTGGTTCCACAGGTAACACAAATGAAACCATAGAAAGAAAGTTGTTGTGCTAAAAAATGTCAAATCAGTGGTCTGGCCCTTTAAACAGCAGGTGTGTTTGAGCAGCATGCTTCTGCAGATGATGCTCTTTTTTTTTTTTTTTTTAGCTTTAAACTGATTTAGTAGCTGTTTTCTCTCTTGGAGCAGCTACCTGGATGTTATCCTCAATCACCTGTTCTGTGTGAATTTCCCAGTGTGACTGTGATGGTGCAACTGCTTGTTTTCCTCCTCCTCCTCCTCTGCTTCCTCCTCCTACTTCATCACTCATGTCTCTCATCCTCAGTTTCCTCTCTCATCACCCTCTCATCCTCCTCTCTCCCTACAACTGATTACTCCGACTACCCAGCATGCATCAGTCTGCACTTATCTAATCTGTCTCAAGACGACCCCAGATTCACTCACTTCAGTGTTTTGTTTTGTTTTTTTTTTTTTATCAGAGGCTGGAAAGAATAAGAAATTATATATTTTTTTGCAAATGTCTCTGATATTTAAGAGTTTTTACTAACTATCATTCACCTTTAGACACAGCAGTTAGGAAGCATTTTTGCATGGAGATTCATGCCTGTAGCTGTGCGGTGAGTTTAGAAGGGCCACAGGTATAAGGCTAGATATATCCTGTTCAAGTGAATGTGAAGATGTGATGTGTCCAAACTTTTGACTGGTGCTGTATGTATTTGTTTAGGCGGACACCTAAAACATTCATTGGGAGACTCAAAAAGTAATGACACTGATTAATGATATTCAGCAGCTATAACACACCAGATATTTCAGGGGAAAAAAATGCATAAACTAACTATAAACTGCTTACTGTGCATAAAATCACATCACATTTGCATAAAGAAACTAATATAAATGTATTTGTTTGTCAAGGTTGTGTGAGAATCTGACTCTGTGTGTGTGTGTGTGTGTGTGTGTGTGTGTGTGTGACCTCCCAACAACCTCTGTTCACATGAATTTAACATTAACTGGTAGGAATGAGCTCCGAGACATTTAACGCAACATGATGTTTTTACATCAGCTTGAATACATCTGAAGAAATTATAAAAGCAATTTGAAGATTTTTCCTACATCTCATCAGAGCGTTCCAGATGATGAACTGCTCTCCTGCGACATTGTCAAGCTCACGACAGACAGTTGAAATTTCAGACTCCGACGCCTACATTACCCACAGTGTAACTCAAACAGCGCTAACAGTTCAGACAGAGAGAGTGGAGTTTGCTATGCTAGTAGCAGTTAATGTAGCCTGGAGCCGTTAGCCTCGGGCGGAGATGAGGAGCAGCTACAGAGGTCTGCTAACCTCACCCCTTCCTTACTTTCACACCCCCAGGTTTGTTTCATTTTCATAGACTCATAGTCTTCAACCCCAACTGACTCAAGAGACATCACGTGATTTCACGCAGCTCCCTCTGGAGCCAGAGAAAAAGGCTTCATACCACCTTTTTTTTTTTTTCACTTCACGTATGCATTAGCGCTCCAAACACCTGGAAACACGCTGATGTGTAAAATCTGTGGAGTTCCCTTTGATTCACATCGCAAAGGCTTCAAGGCTGACAGAAGAATGTCAAGTAGGGAAGTGTGCTCGAACTGTTAATGAGAACCAATAACCAGTAACTGCTGAATAAATCACTTCTTAAGAACATCAACTTCCTGTTTTTGTTTTTTTTTTTTTCCATTCACTGAAAAAAAAAGACGGCGTATCAGGAAAAAGCTCTTCCTCACTTCTGCAAAAGAATGCCGACAATGATGATGATGATGATGATGTCATCACTCATGTGATTATTAGAACAACAGCAGCGATGGCGAAGACATCAATAGTCTTTGTTGTCAATATGATAATGGATTATATCCATGAGTGTCATCATTGTTTCAAATCAATCCCAATCAAGCACCGGCTCCTCCTGCTGCTCGGAGGAATACGGTAGCTTTCTTTCCCATTCCTTCAGACCTGACACAAGCAACAAACTGTCCCGAACGCATAAAGACACAACACTTATATGAGCATGCTGACATTCTCTCAGCTCTCAAGTCAAAACCTGAAACATATTCTTCTACTTTTTCTAGGTTGAATATTGATTGCAGCCACAAAAACATCACTAACGACTGAATGAAGTGTTGGAAAAAGGTACTGTAAAAGAAAATCTGTTGAAAATAGTGACTTCATCTTCTCACCGGATGTGTTCGTCAGTGACAGTGAAGGCCTTGCAGAGCGGCTGGGACGTGTTCAGCCAGATGGCCGGGTTCTTCTCGGCAGCCACGGACGTCTGTCCCGTGATGGGAGCGGAGCTCATGTGCAGAGCGCTGGCGATGGCCGACAGCAGAGTGTCGTCACTGGAGTCCGGGCCGACGCCTGCAAGAGACGGACCGGGTCACGGGGTCAGAGGGTCAGGACTTTGTGGAGCGCGGTATAGTTTCGGTGGTGCGGATTCGTGTTGAAAACTCACCCTGAAGTCCTTTAGGCAGATCCATGGTTCTCAGGACTTCCTCTGTGACGTCCGACGACCGGAGACCTTTCAACCTCCTCTCCCAAAATAGCTGCAGAGAGACACACACACACACACACACACACACACGCACGCAGAGTTGAGAACATTTTTTTTGTGTGTGTGTGTGTGTGTGATTTTTTTTTTTTTTAAGTGGATTCATATTGAAGTGTTGCATGGATGAGGAGTGTGATGAAACACAGTCCTAACAAGCTTGCTGTGCTCATCCTTTCCTACACAAAACAAGTCACACAGGTATTCCAACAATACAGAAATTCCCAAAAGAAAATATTTTTTTTCTTTTTTCCCTTTATTTGACTGTTTGGGGTGACATTCGATAAAGTTAACCAGACGGAATCTGACTGGGTGCATTTCAAGGACACCCAGAGATTCTTCGGCAAATTGACTTCTAGAAGAAACATGCCTTAAAAGTCACTTTTAAAATTCTCAGCCGCCATCATGGCAGCCGGCTACACCGTCTTTGTCCTGCGGTCCACAAAACAGATGAGCGAGCAGACAGAAGTCAGAGTGTGTCAGCTCTGCAGTCATAATGAGACTCACACACACACACACACCTGGTTGGCAGGATGGAAATGAGGCTGACATTTGGCTGATGAGAACATGCAGCATTGCTCTCTCTCTCTCTTTCTCTCTCTTTTCGCTCGTTTCCTCTCCTTCTCAAATTCATATTTGCTTTATTGACATGACCATAGCTGAACCCACTGCACCAAAACAGCTGACAGACACTGTTAGCTGAACCGAACGTAGTGGAGCAATTTACAGCTAAAGCTAAAAGAGCCAGATGTTTTTGTTCGGCCTAAAACAGAGTGAATATATATATATATATATAACTCATATTCACCAGGTGGACAGAAACACAACTTCAAATGAATAATAAATGTTGCTCCTTTGAATGCTGGATGTGGAAATAAGCAACTGTTAATAAGGTCAACATATTCAGACAGATGGACAGTGTTTCCTTGTTGAGCTGCAGGTGGAAGTATAGAAACAAAAAGAGGGAATCTGACACTAAACAGACTGTATCGTTGAAAGATGTCTACTGGATTTGATTCATTTGGACGCTGAAGCTTCATATTAGCTTCAGATTGACTTTTAAGTAGATTTTTGCACAGAAGCAGGACTGTGGATTTGATCCCCCATCACTTAAGTGCATTACAAACCTACAATTTTTGTAGTTCCTGTAAATTTTGCATGTTTTTTTTTTCTTTTTCCCCAAAATATTACACATTTTTTATGGCACGATAATTTCTATATGACGCTGACGACAAAAGGTCCGATTCTGAACTAATTAATTAGTATTACACACTGCATTACTACACTGTATAGTGAACTATGATGGAAAAAAAATACAAAATCTTGTAAACAAATCAATGAAGAAAATAAAGTATGATGAGAATTAGCCTTCACACCATCTTTCCTGCAGAAAACTGGCACTCTTGTTTGTTATGCTCTATTTCCCATGATGCCTCAACACCCTCTAGTGGCCTATGTTACCCATGACAACCTGGTTTCCTCCACTCCTCCATCCCCTCTTGCATAATCACCCTGACCTCACCCGTCAGGGATTACCATTATATCAGACACCAGTATGTGTGTGTGTGTGTGTGTGTGTGTGTGTGTGCGTGTGTGTGTGCGTGTGTGTGTGCGTGTGTGTGTGCGTGTGTGTGTGTCAGCCTCTCACCTGTCTGGGCTGCTCGGTCGCTCTCTGCAGGTCTGCCTTCACCTTGTTGCCGGGGTGACTTGTAACCTTGGTAACAGGCTGTTTAAAGATGGACGCCGTCTGTCTGATGGGCAGGGCTGTGTTCAGGTCCGGTTTACCTCCCTGGACGAGACACAGACACAGAGTCCTCGTGTTGGTCACATGTGTCCTTTCCTACCTCCTTCTTCTTCTTTCCTAATTCCTTCCTTTGTTCCTACCTTCCTTCCCTCCCACCCATCTTTCTTTCCTTCCACCTTTCCTCCCTTTCCTTGCTCTTTCCTCTGTTCCTTTCCTCCTTCCTTTCTTCCTTCCTGGCCTGGTTTACCTTCCTAAACGTGAAACAGAGAGCAATAATAAACCCGTGCGTGCATGCATCAGTTGAGCTGAAGGGGTTAACTCTAAAATGAGGTTTCAAAGACAACAACAGGAAGTGTGTATGTGTGTGTATGTGTGTGTGTGTTACTCCCAAGTAATGATGTGTGAAGAGCAGCAGCACAATGAAGAGTTACAAACCGTGTCAATACCACACACGTAGACACATTATTTCTGCCCCACTGAAGGATCTTAATGTCGGTCGGTCGTGTTTAAAAATGACGGCTCTGGGCCTGAATTTATCAATTTATCTACATTCTCTCCTAAGAATCCCCCCCTGAAACGTAAAGGAACAGTTTGACATTTTGAGAAATATGCTTGTTTGCTTTCTTGCTGAGATGGATATCAATCTCATGTTAGCACTGAGCTACAGCTACAGGAGGTGATTAGCTCGGTTTAGCATAAAGAAACCGGCTTGCCTGGCTCTGTCTAGTGTTAAAACCACATACTTTTATAACCTCATTTGTTTTAATCCATAGACAACCAGAAATGTAAAAATGACAGTTAGACGAGCCTTTTCCCCCCCGCTTGTCTTTATGCTAAACTAGCTTATTCACCTCACAGCTTCAGCTACATACTGAGCACACACACATGAGTGTGGTAGCTATCTTAGCATGTAACTCAAATACGCACACCCACCCCTCCCCCCCAAAAAAAATTTTTAAAAAAAATGTTGAACTGTTCCTTTAAAATCAGGACTAAAGCAGGTTCTCCCTCAGAGTAGAACTCACAGTTACTCATGAAGCTTCCTACACTGACTTTCAGCAGAAGGACTCCTAAAAGAAAGTTTAGCCAAACATTTGACAGACAGTGAGCAAAAAATAACGAGAAGATGAAAAAAAAAGATCACACCATGTTTTATGTGCAGGCTTTATGTGTATGGAAGACATAACTGTAACTGTTGAGTTGATCTGTTGTTCAATAGAAAACGATCCTGCAACTATTTTATCATTTCAAATCATTTTTTCATGCAAATATGCCAAAGATACATATTGTTTCATTCTTGTTTTACTTGTTGTAATGAACTCTATAGAGTGAGTTAGGAGGTTAGTCATGGATGAAATGAACACAGTAGTAAAGTTTGCTGACACTGAAGCATCTGATGGAAGTTAATCCTTGATTTTGGGATTAGTACACACGACGAACCAGAATCTAAAGCTGGTAACTTTTTCAAACTACAAATATTTGCATATTAATAGATTTGGATTTTTCAATAAGAGAGAATAAATTACTCTTTTACTGAACTTTTTTTTTTTTTTTTAAATGGAAAAACCAGATCAGACACAAATTATTATTCCAAGCAGAGTGTTTATATCTTAAAACATGTCTGAAGGGGATCTTTAACTTTGCCTTCAGATACATTTGGCAGCAAACGCTCAGTTTCAGCACAGAGCCGTCTCTAAAATTACTGAAGGATGTGCCGAGAGCCCGACCTGAATGCGAAACATCTGAGGAAATTTCCAAATAGGTATTATTTTTGATAAACTGACCTGATTCTCAAAAATCTAAATGGTTAGCTTCTGAGCTGATGTGGACTTTGAATCGGAGCAGTACTGATGATGATGTTTCACAAGTCCAGAAGAACACAAGCACAGACAAGAACACACATTAAGAAAGAACCAAGGTGTGTGTGTGCTGTGAATAAAGGCTTCCACATTTGTAAGCTGGTTTGCGGACTGCCAATAAATCAAAAGACGAATTCATAAATTCAAGCTTTTCACTTGAGAAAGGAAGTTATTTCTTTATTCAATTGTTACATAACCTTGCATTGAATCTCATGATGATATTTAATCATTTTTTTGGTCCCCGTAGGACTGATTTCCTACTCTTGAGTCATGGTAAATAAGAGCCCTGATCCCAGACCTGCTCCCCACAGCCAAATATATGTGAAGCCACATGACCTTTCCTCTAGCGCCACACTCCGGGACATTTTTAGCTCCGTTCCCAGTAAGACTCAAAGAGACGCTAGATCATCACTATTTTGTTTTCTGTCCAACACTTTCATATTACGGCTGCAATGAACATGGCAACTGTGTGTGTGTGTGTGTGTGTGTGTGTGCATGCACATGCGTGTGTGTGTGTGTGTGTGATCTGTGAGGGCGGAGTCGGCTCTGCTGTTATCTCTGGTACAAAGACTGCAGCACACAAACACAAAGCAACACACACACACACACAGATATGCGTACGTGCATGGAGGCATGCTAGCACACACACTTGACCTCACACACACACACACACACACACACACACCACACGCACACACACACACACAGCAGTCTGATCTGTGCGGGTGGAGTTTAAACCACAACCATCCCGGTCTCTGATTGGCTGTGGGGCCATATACGTATTTAGAGCCTTCAAACATAGTTCAGGTAAACAATTTAACCACCGTTCTGAATCAGATAGCAACAATGCTAACAATGCTAAACGAACCCTAACCATAGGTTAAACACACACGGAGGAGGATTGAACCGCTCTTTATTCTATTGGTCAGTCGGCGTGTTTTAGGAGTTGCGGACACTTCATCGTCTATCCTCTCTGTACTTGGCTGGTGACAAAGTACTGTCTGTCTCCGAGCAAAAC
Source organism: Euthynnus affinis (assembly GCA_029490765.1). Taxonomy (NCBI): domain Eukaryota; kingdom Metazoa; phylum Chordata; class Actinopteri; order Scombriformes; family Scombridae; genus Euthynnus; species Euthynnus affinis. Next base: position 2,822,588 of record CM055855.1, on the reverse strand, counting down.
AGTCTGCAGCGAAGAGAAGTCAAACTGGAACATCTGGATTCTGTTTTAGAAGTAGGAAAATCTCACTAAATATCCCACTGACATTTGTAATTACACTAACAACTAGAAATCCATCCTTGGAACGGCAGCGTTCTCAACAGCACGTCGTGTTTCTCGCTTCTCATATGTTTAGATATGTTTTTTTTTCCTGAAAAAACAATCTAATATTGTTGTTCCTTCAATATTTATGTCTTTAGCTGCCTTTTAAATGGACATCGTTTCCCCATAAGTCCTAGAGAGACGTTTTTGCGGGCTTAAACGTCACGGCTCGGCAGAGGAGGTGAGTCCGCGAGCGGGCGGTGAGGTCGCGGCGAGTTCAGACACGTCTATAATAACAGCAGGACAGAGAGGAGCGAAACACTGTACAAGACGTTGCACAGAAGAGATTACAGCGAGGGAAGCTTGAAAAAAAGACTTTAGAAGGAAGCATCGGGGAGTTTGATGAATACGAAGGAAACCATGTTGCGATGACGTAAACACCCGCGTTGCCAAGAATGACAAGACCGAGAAAAGTCTATGTCAAAACACCCACAGGACACGTCAGAGTAAAAAAAAAAAGTCCACAAGACCGAGACTAGTCAGAGTCAAAGCAGTGAAAGACGAGTCCGAGTGAAAACACCCACGAGACCGGGTAATGACACCCACCAGGCCGACTATACATCAATACACCAGGAGAAGAGACTGTACTCCAGCCCTGATGTTTACTGTTAGAAATAATGAGTGCAGAACAACAAGAAGAAGAAGAAGAAGAAGAAGAAGAAGAAATGAGAGAAAGTTCAGGACTGGGTGGGCGGGGTTTCACATCCTCTGTAGTTGAACGGCGTCGTTGTCATCTGACCTGCTGACCTGTCGTGCTGCTGCAGGAAGAGTTGTGTTAATCTGATAATCTGATAACACACACACACACATACACACACACACACACAACATACACACACAGCTCCGCCCCCACAGGTGTGATCCATCAGCGTTACCTTGACCAGGCTGAGCGGGTCATGTCGGAGTCTCTGTTTGTTCTTCTGCATTTTCCCGGGCATCATCTTCCCCGTCCGGAAGTCGAAACATCCCAGGTCCACTGTGTTTCCGAGGTAACGGGACAACTGAGGCTTACTCCTGAACTTCTTCCCTGTAGGACTGAAGAGAAGAAGGAAGGAAGGAAGGAAGGAGAGAGTTAGATATGGTAACTTACTCTCTAAAGCTGCACTGTGACCCGCTCACTTTCTCTTTGTCTTGTGTCAAACCTGCACACCGTTTCATTTCATAATTGTTAAAGTCAATATATATATTGTCGATATCAAATCATTTGCAGAGGATCATCCGGAGAGGGAGATGAAATCCCAGTTGAATATTATTATTAATATATTATCATCACTCAAGGACTATCTTTTCTAATGCTTTTATGCGCTGAGTCATTTCTTTAAAACAGCAATCTCCATCCTCATATTCAAATATTACACAGTGTAAATTCACCCACGGCTCAGAGCACAACTATGCATGTCTTCCTTTTTGCAAGTGGAAGTTGCAAGTTGTTGTTTTTTGTTTTTTTTTATAACACCGTGACTTTGTGCAGATTCATAAGATAAGAATGTTCATGTGGTAATGTCTAGCTAACTTTTTTTTTTTTTTTTTTTTAAATCACTGTATGACCCTTTGGACGCATACGACACTGATCAAAGAATAATCATGTCATGTTTTTCTAGATGCGATTGGTCACACTGATGCAACATTCCTATCATAGTTTTCATATCATCTTGGTGGTTAATGTTTCTAAGTGAGCAGGATTGCGGTGCAGCGGAAAAGACTTAAAAAGATTGAGAGATTTAAAAACTGGGCTAGATGTAATTTAATTTTTTTTTTTTTTTTTTTTTTTAAATTGGCTGCATGTCTTAGAACATTTCAACAGCATTTCAGTAACTATGTTTAATTTTACATTTGTTGAAATAGTTGAAATGTAGTCATTGAATGCTGTTGAGATACTGTTTGTAAAAATAGATGTCTAAAAAAAAAAAAAAATTTGAAATACTGTATATTTTTTTAATTGTCATCTATATTTTTGCATTCATTCGTTCAGCAATTAACTATTCTGGGTTTTTCAACTTGGAGTTCAGGGTTAGGTTCAAAAACCACTATGCAGCTATACAGAAACCACTTCATCATCATCATCATCACCCACACAGTCAAACAGTCAGTCTAAAGAGTAGATGTCATAATGCATATCAGTGTTTGACATGTAATGAATAGCGAGTGATAGCTAATACAATTCATGTTAATTAATAGCGATGCATGATATTGGATTTTTTTGCCGATATCCGATATGCCAATATTTCCAACTCATAGCCGATTGCCGATGCCGATACCGATATATGCACACATTATTTTCCAGCTGGCTGAGGAGACTGTTATGCATGCAAGCATAGATTGTACCATGTGGAGCACTGAGGTTTGTTATTCGGGTTAAAGTGGGAAGAAGCAGCGGGTCTAACGGGCAGCTGAGTGAAGTGACGCCTGCGGAGGAAGCACCGGGATCAACAGGGAGAAACAGTCCGTCAGGGAGGAGATGGAAACATATCGGCTGCTCATAAATCGGCAGAAAATGCGAAATGTCATTTTAGAGCAGAGCTGCCGAGTCTCACACTTTGACCGTGAGATTAAAGCAACGGACACAGATCTCACAATCTCGCACCATACATGCCTTTACTAATGTTCATTTTTCTTCACTTCCACTGATGTAAAAATTTGTGATATTTAAGCAAGCGAACAATGTTTTGTTTTTTTTTCCCCAAGTTCAGATAGGCTGAGGCACAGAACGCCTCTGTGAACGCACTGATCATCATCTGTTCAACCGAAAGCGTGCAACAACAAATCACTGAGTTGCTCGTTCTGGTGGAGCTGATAATTTACAGATAGACCAGAGAGACTAAAGTAGGGAGGATCAGATGATGATAGCAACTTGGCGAGGAGCATAGGTCTTTCTTAACCTATCTTTTGAAGAAAAATATGTGTTATATCTGGAGTGCAGTGGATCTACTCCCCAGAACACTCCAGGCTGAAGTCAAAACTGGACAGCCCTGTTGATGTTAGCTGGCAGGCTTCCGGTGTTACACTGAGCTACAAGTCATGGGATTATGAAAAGTAAGGAACACACCAGCATCCAATTGGACCTTTTCAGGTATATCTACAAGCTGTTTAATGTGCTTCAGCGGAGCAGCTAATTAGCTAACTAGCTTGCTAACTGATGGCGGTAGTGGCTTGTTCAACAAGCTAAGCTGCAGGACAAGATGTATGTTCATGTATGCAAGTTCGATAAGAAGACTTTAGCAGGAAAGCTAATGTGGCTCTTGTTGTTGTGTGTAGCCGGTTGCTGTCAGGCTCAGTGTGACCGTCTGGCTCTGCCTATGATGGAACGCCATACAACCGCTTCAGGCAACGATTTGATTCACTGTATGGAAATAAGGGCTCCAGCAGAATATTATGCTATGATGGATAACGGAACCATGTTTTTAAAATCAGAATAATGTAAAGCTAGGTGTACCATTGTGAAATCAAAGAATTTAAAATAGAAATTTCTCAATCTTGGTTTCTGATTTTTTTTTTCTTTTTCTGAGGAACCCAGGACAAGTGATTTACAGAGCTGTAGTAGACAAAAAAAGGTAGCTTAATTTCAGTTGGATTTCAATATCTTCGTTTGGGACAACCAAAAAAAGATCATTTACATATTCATAATTGTCAGGAATCAAAGCTATTTTAACTGACATTGTGACAAGTATCATATCAGTGGAGACATGTGGAGTTCATGTTTAACACAGTCTAAACTGAACTGCACAAATGGTGTCAAGCACCTGAAAGACCAAAGAAACTACAGTCATAGTTTTAAAAAAAATTGCATTTTGACTTATTAAACTGTGATTACAAACTACAGTATATTAGTGTTTTAACAATGTCTATAATGTGAATCTAGTGAAGCTGAAAAACAGCAGCCAGACTACAGGAAGAAACGTGGCCGCCTCACATCTGTCAGTCCATGTGCTTCTCCCAGCTCTGCCTTACAACAATGGACAAACTTTTCATCCGGTCTGATATGAACACTCATTGTATCAACAGTGGCATCTACTCTCTTCATTTGTCTGATGGTGTGACCATGGTAACAACTCCCTCCCTACTTGGATGACGATTGGTTTGGCTGGAGGTAAAGTAAAAGGAATAGTTCTTTTATTTATTTTTTGTAGGAAATACGCTTATTCGTTTTATTAAGGAGGACTTTAAGGAGGAAACAGTGTGGCTCTGCACAACAGTAGCAGAATTCGTCTAGCAGCACTGAAGCTCACGAATCACCTGTCATATCTTGTTTGTTTAATCCATACAAAAAGTGTAAAAACAGTCATTTGTTGTTTATGGGGGGGAGGGAGCGGGGTGGGGGTTATGTGCTGGACTACTTTCTTGGCTCTGAGTGGAGATTCCAGGAAGTTTCCGTTTCCCGCTGGAAAACTTTGAACTCCCATGGACACGAGTTCAAACTTGTGTATCAAACTCAGTATTGAGAAAGGCCCCGGTCAGGTCAGTCAGCTACAACATCACATCTGACACAAGCAGCTTCTGCCAAACACTTCCTCATTCACTACTTGGCATTAAAACACACACACACACACACACACACACACACACACATTTGTACTTCAATACTTGTGAGCACCCATTAGTGACACAAACCTTTCCCTGTATGCCCTATAACCTAATTCTAATCTCCACTTTCAAGCCAAGTTTTAACCCTAAAATTTCCCCGTGAAGAAGTGACAACCGGACCAATACTCTCACTTTCTAAAAATGTCCACAATTTCCAAACACGTCCTCAAGCTCTCTCAAGGTCTGAACATGTCATTGGTCCTCACAACGATACAAGCGCAAGTGTAGACACACACACACACACACACAGTCATTCAGCTGCGTCTGACATGTAGGTCAGCAACAGCAAAGCACAGATCAGAGGCTGTGTGTGTGTGTGCATGTGTGTGCATGTGTGTGTGGGTGTGCGTGTGCCAGTATCATATCCATTTTCTATCATCTTGATCCAGCTTTTCATTGAAACTCTTTACACTGAGTGAAATATTCAAAGCCAAGACTATGTTTTTTTTTGTTTTTTTTATGGTTGCACCATTCCTGGAAATATTCTATATGTCATGTGACTCAGGATTGCAAATAACAGTTTGTGGGTTTTGATAAACAACATGACTTTGTAAAGATGGAGTCAGCAAAGGCTCCAGCAGGGTGTTGCTGCTCTTCCAGTAAGTCGACCCGCTGACCGGTTTCCTTACTGGAACTGATGAGTCACATTACAAAGCAAACTGAAAGTAAAGCCATGTCTCAGCTCTTAACTGCTGCGTTTAATGTTTAAGGTTCAGGAAGTGACAGAGTTCAGATGTTCCTGACATTGAGCTGTTAGTCCGATCGAGCCGCTGATCAACAGGAAGAGAAGGCAGCCTCTGAAAACAGCCGCCGGCTCCGCGGCGTCACGGGCCTCAACCACAGACCTGCACCAGGAGTGACATCATATCCTCTGTGAACCGACGCAGCGGTGATGAGATGAAGATGCAGAATCGGGAGTAAAAAAAAGTTAAAAGGCAAAAAAAGAAATTTTTAGAGTGAACTTTGATCTACTTTAGAGAGAAGCTGAACTCATTTGCACAGTTGTTTGATATCTCGTTTTATCTCACGGCGACAGTCGGGCACACACACACACACACACACACACACAGATAGAAGTTAAAGCCCGCCTATAGGTTCTGTCTCTACAGAGGTTGAATGCATTTATTTTAACATGCAGGAAAAGTGCATGAAGAATAAAACTGAGCTGACGCTGCAACTTTTTCATGACTTTTTTTTTTTAATTAAAAGAGGTTCTCCAGAAATTCAGTATTGCACTTCCGCTTCCAGACAGATACTGAAAGCAAGATCGAAGCAAAACACACAGAGATATCCTAACTTTTAGTCCTTTGTATGAGTTATTTTTTTTTCTTTTTCTAAATCCTGCAATAGATAAACGAGGCACATAGGGCAGAAAAACGCGAGGTGCTCAGCAAAAAGCTTCACTCTCGTCGAAAACAATTACAAAAAGTCGCCCCTGGCTGCTTTGAAGCTGTCGGTACCTTACAAACTACAGCTGCTTTTGTGCTTTCTTGACCAGCTGGTTGATTTTATACGTCCAGGTGAAGTCATCACTGATGTGGACGCCCAGGAATCCACAGCTGCTGACCCTCTCCGCTTCCCATCAAATCATTAGCGGTTGATGAGGTCTCTCCTTCCTCATGTCCACTATCATCTCCTAGGCCCGGAGCGGAGAGAGAGAGAGAGAGAGAGGTTGTCGTCGTGCCATAATCAGCAGACACGCCACCTCTCTCTCTCTCTCTCTCTCTCCTGTATGTATGTTTCATCACCTCCAGTGATCAGACCGGTGACCGTGGCGTCGTCAGCAGATTTCAGGAAAGGGTTGTCCTTGTGTGAGCAGTAGGAAGGTGAATAGTGTGGAGAGCCTGGTGCTGAGGATACATCCTCGTGGGGGAATCGGTGTTCATCATCACATGGTTTGAGGTTAGATTTCCATTTCTGACAGATTGATGTCAGAAATCAGAGTGAGGAAATCTAACAGCCAGTCAGACGGTGGGGTTCGGGCCACGGTTGCACACAAAGCTTTTAAGCCTGGCGTTGAAGGCCCCCAGCTTCTGCTTCGATGGAGCCTCATCGGGGCGTCTCCTCGGGTCGCCTTCTTCACTGACATTTGCATTCACATAAATTATGCATACAGGAAGTGATGTCATCAGTCGGTGCAAAGAGTTCTAGTGTAACAGTTACACGTCTTTCTCAAATTGTAGAAACAAAAAAATCAAAAGCAGCAGGAAAAAAAATGACGAGTGAGTCGTGGGCTGCACGTCTGCGTATGAGAGACATGATCAATATCAATTTAGCCTAAATAAGTTTAGTCATGCGTGTGAAAGCAGCGTTGACTCTTTGAAAGAAATCATCAGATAGGTGTTTGGACACTGGTTGGCTCCTGTGAGTGCAGGTTTGCTAAATAAGAAGCTACACTGCATCACTGCACAGGACAGAAAGCACCTACCGCAAAGATTAATATCCACTCGCCCATAGTGACATCGGTGCATAAACTGGACGTGTTTGTGACAGTAGAGTGTTGTGTAATAACTACTCGCCCGTGCAATGATTCCTTGCGCCTCCGTTTTGGCATTTCTTTCTTTAGAACATCCAAATGCAGCACAAAAGTCTGGTATTTTCCACTGCAGAGAGAGAGGCCAGAAGATCGGACCAATATGGCGACGGCTGAGATCCATCCCAGAGTCTGGAATGCAGCGTCTATGTGTAAATATCTATTGCTAATACGTAGCTACAGCTAACCCACCTAGTTTAATAAAAAAGTAAAAGGTTTCCTGGTATCGGTGAGAGCCACACACACACACACACACACACACACACACAATGAGTGGTTATCTCACTGTGTCTTCTACACTAACAGTTTCACACAGTGCTTGTCAGTTTTTTTTTATCATCAGATGAATTTTTTTTTTTTCATCCAGGTGGTTAGAAAAATAGCTTCAGAACAAGCAGTAGTGTTTTTTTAAATGATTTTCTGGGTTTTTTTTCCTGACATTGACAGTTAAATCTTTGAGAGAGAGAGAGTGAGAGTTTCCTCTTGCGGCCTGAATGGATGATAAAACACCAGACAGAGGCACAAACCGGGGCTTGGTTGGTATTCACCAGTCGGACGGCAGCGACGTGCCGGTAGTCAAAAAGGAGCAGACAGCTAGGAGTCAGGATATGACAGAGGAGCTGTAACAGTTAGTCGATTGAGCAATTAGTCGCCAGCTATTAAAATGAATCACCGACTACTTTGATTGAAAGGCAACTGATTTCATAATTGATTCATTATTTTTGAGTCATTAAAAAAAAACAAAAAAACAAGAAGAGTCAAAGCTCCCTGCTTCCAGCTTCTTTCTGCTTTCTTTCGTCCTCTATGACAGTAAACTGATTATCTTCAGGTTAAAGACCAAACAAGGTGTGATTTTCCACTTTTAACAGACCAAACCACAACACTGAGATCATATTCAGAATCAGTATATGACACTAAAACAACAAACAGCAGCATACCATCAGCCACTTTTTGATATCAGGTCTTTTTTTTTTTAGGCCAATTCATTCATGAGCCCTAAATGAGTGGTAACACTGTCAGCATCAGTGAGTCTCTGTATCAACTTCTACAGGAATATGACAGAAATATGATGTTCAGAAACAGTATATTAGATGTAATATGTTACTGAAAGTCATGGGAATGTATGTTTGACTGTGGAGGAGATGTTGGCCACCACAGAGCCGCTGGATCAACTTCTACTGGGATATTACAGAAACATTACAGGGGTGTTATATGCCGCTATTATTATGATATCGTTATTGAAGATGACAGGGCTTTATGACTCACAGTGACACTATGTTGCCCACCACAGAGCCGCTGTATAAACACCTGCAGGACGCTACATTGTAACTCATCTGACAGCGATCACTTCAACGTTTTACCATCAACTTTTCATCATCAGCGGCGATGAGTTCAGAAGTGATGGTGACAGAGTCGGGAGCAGAAAGCACCGCTTTAACTGATCGATCACCGGTAGAAGCAGCACCGGGACTGATCAATGACTGATCGATGAGTGTGGCGGGGTACCTGTAGTAGTAGACGTCGCTCTTTCCAGCGCTCAGTCCGGACTTCCTGATCACTTCTTCCTTCTTCCAGCCGGGCGGCAGAGCGGGGCAGTCCGTCTTCTTCCTCTCCATCATCACACACTTATCGATCCCACAATTAGGCTCCGGTCAGGTCAATCGATCCCTCAGTAAACACCGATAAGGCCCCTCCGGATAGACGGCGTGGTGGTAAACCCGGTGGAGCAGCACCCCGGGAGCGACGTCACAGACGTTACGTTAACGGCGGCTCTCCCTCCCTCCGCCCTGGCTGTTTGCGGTGGTGATTTCGGGTTAAATTAAAATGAAAAGTGTCCCGGTGAAGAATGCGAGCCGGGATGTGCCGGGTTAAACTGCCTTCAGGTCCCGATTTAGTTTAGTTTACCTCCAGAGAGAACCAACGGCTGATCTGATCTGAACTGATCTGGACTAACGGCAGGCTGTGACGTCTGAGTTATCACACACACACACACACACACACACACACACACACACACACACACACACACACACACACACACACACCCTCTCAGAGATCGTCTATTGTGAAAGATGAGTCATTTAGACTTGATGTAACAAAAACTGAACCGTTTAGTTTAAATACGGAAGCCGAGAGAGTTGAGCGGCAAATTAATTTCTTGTTATTCTGTGATAATGAGATTTTTAAAAGACCCAAATAACGATATGATAATACAGTAGCTAGATTTTTTTAAATTATATTATTTTTAATAATTTTATTTTATGTAGGAAACATGTTACACTTAGGCCTAAATATGTTATGATTCATGTAGTTTTTCCTCCCGATTTTCAAGTTTTGCCTATAAGGTTATAAGTAATAATAATAGTATTTTTTTTTTTTTGGGGGGGGGTGGGGGGGGGGGGGTTCAGGGGCCACAATGATGAGGGTGAACCATGACAACAATGTCATAAGCTCTCCTAATAATCACCATTGTTGCTGTTATAAAGCATAAATATATATGAGGGGCACATGCCCCAAATATTGTATACAACCCACTATGAAGAACCTATCACCTATCCTTTATTATCCACTTAACAACATTAAAAGAGAATATATCATCCAGTTACAAAATAGAACAAAAATATAGTAACAATTAACAAATAGAATAAAATTGAACTGAACTTTAAAAGAATAAAAATGAACCAAAAGCCATTTTATAACAGTAAGTCTGTCCTGCTTGTGAACAGACAGCAACAGCCGGTCAGCTGATCTCAGATGGGGTTCATGGAGTGAGACGGTTGACAATATAGGGCCTTAAAGACAAGTAGAAGAACTTTACAGTCATTTCTGAATGCTCAGTAACCAGTGAAAGGAGGTGAGAATTGTGGAAATGTGCTCAGATTTTTTCAGGTGTATTTTGTATAAGCATGTGGTTGTTGATTTTCTGGGGCATTCTGTCAAATAATGGTTTACAGTCATTTAGATGGCAGGAGACAAACGTATGTACAGCACAAGTCAAAGGTTTTGACACAACTTTCTATTAATTTGAATGAGAAAGTGTGTCCAAAATTTGACTGGTACTGTATAAGAGTTTGTGCATCACTGAATGAAAGAAAAAAAAAGATCTAATCTTGACGATACTCCTGAGATGACAGATTTCTAGCTTTTTGAGCAAACCACAAACAAAACACTCTGACTTCTGCAGCATGGTAGTAGTGAGGTCACTGATGAGAGTGAAGGGTGAGTGATGAGCGAGAGGTCTGGTGGATTTATGAACAAATATGTCAGTGTTACAATGACAAGAAATATCGGAGTTGCAAATCAATTTGAACCAGTGGTAAGATGTGGACTAGGAACAGGAAAGGATCAAGAACTGACCCTTGAGGAACCCCACAGATAATATTTGCATTGCCAGTCGGGGGCATCCCCAACTGACACAGAGAAGGTTCTGTCACTCTAGTGAGACTTAAACCAGTCTAGAGCAGTCTCAGTCACACCCACAATGTTTCACTTGATCAATAAAGTTATGAAAGGTTATGGCAATTTTATTTGAAGGGTCTAGCAACACCACTGAAGTTGAATGTCATTCAAAACTATAAAAGGTGCAGCTTGTGCACTATGATGTGTTTGAAAACCAGACCGAAACCTTTCAAAGAGAGAATGCTCTTTCATTAAAGGATCTAAACTGGGAATATATCATTCTCTCCAATACTTTGGATAGAAATTTAGATCAGGGCTCAAAAATTATTAAGATTGTAAGCGTTGAGATTGGATTTTTTTTTTTTCAGTAGGAGTTGAACAATGGCTGATTTAAAAATAGGAGGAACTGAGATGGTAAGACTCAGGCTCTTAAAGATGGCAACTTTCTCAAGAAAAAAAAGGATGAAAATGTCTCACATCTTTACTTTAAATAAAGAGGGTGGTGAAAACAAGACTTCCGGGTCTTAAAACAGTATCTCAGGGTTGTGTGGATTTGTAGCAACGAGCTGTACTTGTCTTTTCGAACCTTTGCAGCGTTCTTTAAGTCTTTTAAAAGCTCTCTCGTGACGTCAGAACTTTTCATTTGGAGGCTTTCCATTGCCTTTCAGACTGCACGCGTACACACTCTTAATGGTCCAGACACAGTAATTAACCCATGGCGGTGGTTTTGTAGAACAGCCTCGAGCAGTTTTAAAGGGTATCATAAGTGTTAACACATACTGCAGATGCAAACATCCTCACCTTCTCTCCACATTTCATTTTATTTTACTCTTTGGTTTTTATGTTTAACAATATTATATGTTGTTCTTATTAATTAAAAATAACTGGGATTTAAATCTGCCCAATTAAAAAAAAGGCCCCAATACAACATTCAAAATATAACATGTAAAAATCAAATGAAGTTCAAATTTACTGAGGTAATATATATGTTCTGATGTTAATCATATTTAATGGAAAAAACATTGAGTTAATCAAACATTGACTTACATTTAATAGACTGATTTTTGAACCTCTTGTGACAGTCTGTGTCTGTGTTTTTGGTGCCTGGACATTGAGGCAGAGTGATCACTCGCTGCTTGTGTTCCCTCCCTCCACCTCTCTGATTCAATCTCCCAGTGACGTCACAGGCGAGGTTAAAGGGGCCTGCAGCAGCCATGAAAGCCTGCTAAATGTTTAGTGGACCCACCATGTCTGACCACAAGTTTTCACATGGTTTCTGGAAAACAAGTCCAAAAGTGAGGATGTGTCCCAACTGAAAATGGGCCACCTATCCTACATTTTAATGTGTATGATTGTCAGAGTAACGAGCTAAAAGGACCAGTGCCACAAACCTCCATGACAAGCACAAGTATTTTACTTAAATAAAAGTAAGTATTGTCAGCAAAATGTACCTAACCATGGATAACCATGGAAAGCAAATGAGACAGTGACTATGCAGGAGGCAGTGTATATAAGAATAAGAAACACTTTATTAATCCTAAGAAAAATGTAAGTGTTTTAACAGCACCGTCCAGCACACGTCACACACAACAATAGAACAAAAGAAAATGTAATAGACTAGAAAAGGTTACTATCATACGTTGTGATGTAATTATATACATAGTATATAATAAAATGAGAGTCGTGATAGATCAAAAAAAGCTATTATTCATTGTGCAGTGATTATATATATAAAAAAATAAGAGTAGAATTATTACTATATGGTGCGCAATATGTAATAGAAACATTGTTATTATTATACATTGTGCAGAACAATAATAATTATATAGCTGAATTCTTAACCAGTTATGAGTTAGGCTATATAATAGTATGTATGTAATACATACTATTGTAATAGTGTTAACCACTATTAGCCACTATTACATACAGTGGTAACCGTGTGCAAGCCATGTTAATGGAATTTCAATATACATAGTGAAATTCTGTGTATATATATATACCCTATATATGCATACAGTAGAAAGAGAAATGAATGGAAACTAAGTTAAAGGCTTGGTGGTTACTGAGGCAGGCTGCTGTCCATCTTCAGCTACCCAGCATCTTCTTCAGTAGTGTTGACTGGCAGGATGCTGACTGCAGTGTGCTCGTTTAACGTAGCGTCTTCTGAATCCTTCATCCATAAAGAAAACATAACGCCAGCTCCGTGTCTGTTTCTGCGTGTTCTGTACATAGACTGTAAAGATAGGTTCTGTAAAGAGGTTTTCTTACATAATCTGATCCTTTTCCAGAGAAACATTCTGAGCTCGCGTACAGACCAAACCTCAGTTTGAAAACTGGCAATTTATAGTTTGTGTGCTTTTTTGGCAAATATTAACACGTAATACAACCAAACCCACAGTTTTCCTTTTGCAGCAAAACGCTTTCTTTGATTCTGCATGAGTCATATAAATCAAGTATTACACATTTGAATGCAATTTTAACTTTATTTTAGGTTCCCCTTTTATTTCTTACCTACTGTTTATCACAATATGAGTGCAGTAGCGACAGACCGTTGGTTAATAAATTCCCCGTAAGTTCCTGAAGATACTAAAAGTCTGTAAAGCCTAAACAGTCTGCTGTACAGCTGTGGAGGACATGTATCCACTGATAATAACCTTTGACTCCTGGTCACATTTATTAAATGATGCTTGGTTGTAACGTCTCTGGCGGAAACTGACTCCAGACCAGCTAACTGTGAGCTAGCTTTACCCGGGAGCCTTGAAATCTCTGTTTTCACAGCGTTGACTGTACGGAGTGCTGGAAACGAAGTGTCGACTGAAAACTAACATTTTGGAGTCCAAAGGTCAGTATTTTACTTTCGTTTGATCCCAGTTGACGGGTTGGATTTGGAACATGTAGCTAAAGCTAGATTCAAATTCCTGTTTTAAGCCTGATGGTGCTGTCAGCTGTTTAGTTAGCTTAACTAATTTTGAGATTTTGTCAATATACGTTGAGTCAGAAAGTTATTGAACGGCCTTATGAAAGTCATATATAACTACACCAAACTGCCGTCACCTAAATGACTTACCAATCACTGAATAAGCCTGAGCGTGTACGGTTGGTTTGCTTTGTGTTTTGGTTGTTGTTTAGCTTGCTGTTGGCTAGGCTAAAGCCAAACTAGCAAACTAACGTCTGTCACTTTTGCAACATTCAAACAAATTTAGCTCGATGCTGACAGACTTTTCGTTACAGGCAAGACAAGCAGACTCACTTGAAAAACAACCGCTCGCCATAACAGGTTGTTTGCTAAGTTAATATGAGTACTATATCTGATTTTCAACCCTAACGTCCAATATTAGCTGTCTGGTTCATCAGATCCTCTGACTTGACTCATAACTATTATAGCTGCTATCAATCAAGGCATCTTAGTATTCACATGATGGGATCGAAAATGTTGATGTTTGGGGTCACTACGGTAACCTAAAGAGCTCAGCGCTGTGCAGTTCAAGAAAACACATGCAAGTAGGCAGAAGACCTTCACCACTTGATAAATGCAGGATATACACAGCATTAAACGGATTCAGCTTTTGAGAACCTTCCTAAGTGAACATTTTATACATTTTTTATGCGGTTTAGTGATTTATAAGCACAGAATTAACACATTGTTGTTGTTGTTTTTTGTCAGCATGGACTCCACCAGCATGGTCACTGACTTCCTATCCCCAGAGTCTACAGTGACAACCCTGCTGTCGAGCTCCGGTCACCTGAAGAGCAGCCTGCTGCCTCCTGAACACAACAGCTCCTTCAGATACAGAGACAAGGTTCACTCTGCTTCTACTCTGGTTCATTTTCTACAGCAAGTGACGGAGCACTGTGAAGGACATCCGCCTGTCTTTGTCTTCTGTCCTGCTGTGATAACTGACTGAGCTTTGACAGCCATCCTTCCACCTGACTTAACAACTCATTTTGTAGAACAACATAGACAGCATTGCAGTGATCAAAGCGTGTGTGGGAGGGAGGTGTTACAATTCAACTTGTTTTAATTTCTGAATGATTTCAGTGCTTCAAGTTAAAAGCCCTCTAGTTCTTTCAGATTAAAAACAACCCCAGCCCCTTCACAGTAAAAGCCCCTTCAGCTGTCGGCAAGCGATTTTTGGAGGTTTTTCTGGCTCTCTAGAAAAAAACTGTTACTGATAAAATTCAAGAGAAGCTGCTGACCGAAAAGATTTTTGGTACTATTAGGCTTATGTTCTCCATGTTTTTAAGTGACCGACTGATTGAGTGATTGTTTCTGCAGGAGTATGACTCAGCTTCTGCGGCGTTGGACGCTTACATCGCAGACTTTGACAGGAGTCGTCGGAACAGCGAGTCAGTGACAGGAAGGCTGGTTCTTCCACACAGCTTGCCAACCACGCCAATCAGACCCAAAGTGAGCACGCTCCGAAACAAAGACGGTAAGGTCCCCAAACGGTGGTGCTGACACTGAGAAGCAAGTCCGCTCTGTCAGGTCCAAATTATAGGGTCATGATCATGAGGTATGACATGATAATTAAAGCATGTCAGGTTTGGTTTATTTTGTTTTAGGGCAGTTGTTTCAAATTAAAAGCCTAACCAGGGACATGATCTGCAAAATGGATTCAGCTGGACGCCTGACATATTAAATCTGTTGCATTTCTGTGTAACAACGTCCACTATTTGAGAATATATGGTATTTGCAAAAATGTGCTATTTACATTAAGTTGAATCATTTAATCTAATTATTTATATTTCTATTTATTATTTTTGTAATCTTTTTCATAACTGAAACACTTGGGAGCTACAGCTATGTGTAAATATATCATAATTATTATTATTAAATCATCAAATAAACATGTTTATTTCTTATCTCTTACTGTATCTGTTCATTTTAAGTTTAGTTTTATTTTATTTTATTGTCCGTGTGTGTGTTTTTTTTTTTTTGTTCCTACTCATAGTTCTCAGGGAGCGTTTGACTGACAGAGAGCTGGACTTTCTGAACCTCCCCATCAGTTCCCTCCGTCACCGTAGCAACCGAGACCGACTCTCTATGACTACCGACGAGCTGCTATCAGTCCCTTATGACGGCTCAATGCCTGTCACCCACACGTCGGCCTTCCTCCAAGGTCTTTGAACTCATCCCTCACACCTTCTCATTCCTCCCACGTTCCTTTAACACTTGAGTCACTGCAGGATGATGGACATTTGCCTTTTTTATTTTAGATGCTGTTTGGACTCAATGATGAATGAACTGTTGATAGATGAATAAATAATGATATGTCTTGTTCTGCTGGTCCAGGCCTCCTGTCTCGGTCTGGAGCCTCCCAACCGTGCCCCTCCTCCTCCAGACCAGGACGCAGAGCCTGGGATGGACTCGGCAGCAGCCACGCCGCTCCCCGACTGAACCACTCCCACCCCCACCCTCATCCAACCAGGATGCCCAGGAGATCCAGGTTCAATCTGATTCGGGATGTTTTCTTAAAGATCTCTGTTCTGTCCTGCGGAAGTTCTTACATCACACTGCTCTCTCCTCTCCTCAGGTGCAGAGGAGGACCAGGAGTAACCTTCTTTAAATCAGACGTCTCCTCTGTCAGCGACATCACGGTGACTATCATTCTCTTTTCTTTAAGGTCTGGAACATTCTGTGATTATTTTTTTTTTTAGATCCGAGTCTGTGTAGGACTATAGCGAACCTCCGTTTTGTCAGTCTGCACACAGAGCAGCAAGGTCAGAGTGGGCGGAGCCGTCCTCGTCGCTCCACCTCCCCCACTGGTTCACCAGTAACAAGGCCGACATGGACTGCTCTGGAATCACCAGCGTGCCGGACCTGGAGTACCCAGCCTGGATCCAGCGCTGTGACCTCAGCGAACCGCCGCCGCCCCCAGAGTCAGAGCTGTGGGACAACCACGGTACGACACACCCTGCAAAGTCACCAAACACTGCCATGAGCGACCGTTCAGTTCTCTCCACACACCTTCCCCCATTTTACTGAAGCCTTTTGGAAAGCCTTTTTACCGTCAAAGTAACCCCTCCCTGAGCTGCGATGTTGAGTCATAGCTTAGCAACTGTAACTAGGCACGGTAGGGCTATCGAGTGTTGGATTTCTCCACATGTTGAAGCAGCGTGCATGCCTCGTAAGGGTGACTCCATCGGTTTTGGTGTATTTTTAAAAACCAAAAATTCAACAGCAGAAGTGTAAAGAATTGATTAAACGGCATGTCCGTCTTCTCTAACATGAGCTGCCATTGAGTCATCAAGGCCCACAAACACATCTTTATCTAACTACATTAGATTTCGTGGGCTTGCAGGTAGTAAACCCCCATATTTCAGGACTAGCACATCCGCTTTGTAGTAAATTAAAAAAACAAACATGAAACTTACAGGAAAGTATGTAAGCTAAGCAGCCAAATGTTTGAAAGAAATAACAGTCTGATATCACATTTTTCCATCGTACTAGAACTAACCACTGTAACACTTCAACACAAGAACAGTGCTGTTCTTTTTTTTTTTTATTCATGTCTTCTACATGAGTCATCGACTGGTGAGGATGCTGACTGTTTGCCTGGGATGTGCTGCTTTAGCTTCAGTCTTTTAGCACAGTTAATCATGTATGTAACTATAATGTGTCTCCTTTTACAAGTTTCTCATTTTTAAAGTCAGAGTCAGTTCGCCCAACGAAGCATTTCCAACCGATTCATGAAGTTTACATTAGCTTAATTAGCTAGCTCGCTAAGATTTCTCATAATTTCAAGTGGTAAATCTGTCTCTGTTGTTACTGTGCTAGAATGGAAAGCTCCACAGTCATAGAAACACAAACTATGGAGGGCAGGGTTTGTGAACAGTCGATTGCGAATAGATTTTTTTTTCACTTGCGTCATAATGAATCCCTTTCCTCACAAATAATAATAATAATTTTACCATGTTTAAAATTCATGCACTGTTAAAAAAAAAAAAAAAAAAAAAAAAAAAAGGACGTACTCACTGTGCCGTCACCCATCGGTCTGTGGACTTTGGAGTTTTGGCATTTTGACCATCACTATCTTTTGAATTTTTGGAGCCAGAAGTGACCATATTTGGACAAGAGGGTGGAGCTGACTCTAACCAGTGGAGTCACCCCCCCTACTGGCCATCAGAGAGAATGCAGGCACGTAAGAATGTAAGGCACGTCTGCATAAGCTTCACTTTTCAGACCCGGAGCTTGCCGCTTGTTAAAAGTTATAAGGCGTGTGTTGTGGAAAGGTTTCAGCATGTTTGGAGTTGTCTGAGGTTACTTGTTCTTCTCCCAGGTGTTCTTCCACCTACAGCTCACAGAGCCAGAGCTCCTTCCTGGGTAGCAGAGCTGGAGCAGGATGATCCTGACCTGGCGCCTTCACAGGTGAGAGAACCAGATGCTGTGTTTTTCCATTTGATCAGTCAGCAGCTCATGTTTCCTGAAAATATGTTTCCTGTGAAGTTGCATGTGGGAGATATAATGTGTGTGTGTGTGTGTGTGTGTGTGTGTGTGTGTGTTCAGGTCGACAGCCAGCTGTCTCTCAGAGATCTGAGGCTTCAATTTGCTGAACAGATTTCTCTGCTCGCTGCAGAGAGAAAGAGCTCCGACATCATGGAAAGCATGTTCAGAGGTAAACATAGATGTTGTTTAGATGTAAAGCTTAAATGACACACTTGATATCAGTGTGCTGTAGACCCCTCTATTCATGTCGCTGCTGTGTGTGTGTGTGTGTGTGTTTCTTCCTGGCAGACAACAGGATCGAGTCTCTGATCCAGAAGGCAGATCAGGTGCTGAACTCTCTGTCTCAGAGCGCTGGAGGAGCAGAGAGTCTCGCAGATCCAGGTGAGACCAGGACTCCTCTGAGCCACAAAGCTAATGTTAGCTAATGCACACAACAGTCAGACACAGATGACCACGCTCTGATAAGAAACAAGAAATGACATAACAGGTTTGCTATTGCGAGGGTTCATTGCATTTGTAGTTCGTCTCCTACAGACTTATGCACGCAGTCTGTGATTGGTCAGCACGGGCTGCTTGTGTTGTCTCCTGACTTTCTGACACTGGTAGATAATTGTTTACAGTGAAGACAACAGAGCAGGAGCAGGTTAGTCATTTTAGCATTTACAGTGTCACATCTAGCAATGCAAAACTTCCCAGTATCACTCTATATTACAGTGAAGGAAAGTATGTAAACACAGTAACTGCAGGGCAGCAGTGACGCTATCACCAAGTGAAATCTGATATCGGAACAACACTGGAGGCATCTACAACAGGACCATCACACGTTGTGATGCACAAGTAGAATTCCTTTGTGACTGAATGGCTTTTACTGGAAAGCAGCTGCAGGCAGGAGACGTACACAGATGTCAGATTGCGGTTTGTTTGTGTCTAAATATGACAATTTTTAATTTTTGGATATTCTGATTCTCATCGTACATCGTTATCTCATCGCCGCATCATAGAGCTGTATCACATATATCCTCCACGCGGTGCTGCGTTGCTCTCGTTCACGTTAAATGTTGTTGCTGTTGTTGTTTAGTGAGCAATGCTGCAGTCAGTCCGGCGAACACCGAGGAGCTGCTGCTGCGTTCGTCTTCACGCTGTCCTTCATTCACTCAGTAAGACTCATTCCATCCACACTCTTTTTTTTTTTTTTATTGTTAGTTCAGATGCGACGTGACTGAACTACACTGATCATATGTGATGTTTGTTAAACTTGCAGTGACTCAGAGGCAGCAGAAGCAGCAGCAGCAGCAGACGGCGTCACAGAGGCTCTGACAGACAGAGGAGCTCAGGTAAGTTATAGTCTGTCCTGTTTCACTCCTCACCTGAAATAAAAATGTCTCCTTCCACTGATCAACTGTCCTACTTTACCTTGATTTTGTTATTGCATATTCAGTCACTGTATTTTATTGTTTTCTTAATGCTATCCAATCCTCCCTGTTCACCACCACTGCAGTCGGGTTTTCCGTCTTTTGATGGTGTAAAGCTGTTATTTAACGCTTCTGTTTTGTCTCAGTTGTCAAAAAAAATGTTGAAATATGAAAATTCTCTAACTTAAAAACGCTACTGGAGGAGGTACTAGTCTGTGCTCAAAACATTCGACTTTTGACAAAACAGAAATGGTGAATCATCTTAAAGTATTGTGCAGCTGACAACTGGGGAGTTTTCATTGTTTATGTTTGGTGACAATTCATGATCCGTCATCTTCCAGCTAAACGAGCAGCTGGATCATGTCCTTGTGAGGACAGAGAACTCCAGAGGGTATAAAGGCTGAAGTGTACTAACGGATTTGCAGCCTTTTTATAGTTCGGTGTCGTATTTCGCCCGTCGATATCGACCCTGCAACAGTAGAAGGATGTATCGTATGTGATCGGGTCGTCTCCCGCTTTAATTATATTCCCCTCGGTATCTGTTTGTTCTTCACTTTGCAATATAACATGAAGCTCCTTCTTTCTGGCCTTGTGTCAGCAGTGTAACGACTCGGTTAGATTACTGAAAAGGAGATAGACGACTGAGCTCCAATCAGCAATCTCTGCTGATATCAGAAACTTGTAACCCCTGAAGCTTTAGGTGCCAGGTTCTGTTTTCACCACACATGTATTCTGAAGTCTAACTGATCCTCTGGCCGGTCCATGATCACGTACGGTACCTCCCCTCTGTCTTCTGTCTCCCAGGCTCAGGGCTGCGGTCTCCACAGGAGCAGCATTTGGAAGCAGCCCGGTCCGGTGGAGGCTCTGAAACAGATGCTGTTCAGACTACAGGCCGTGGAGGCGGAGCTTCAGCGACAACAGCAGCCGTCAGTAGCTTCAAAGCTCGCTGACAGGCTGCAGACCGAGGGAACTCCAGTGAAGCAGGTATAAACACTTCATTAACGTTCCCATGTTTGCAAACATTCCCCAACTTTTTATGGAAAAATGTGCTCACTAGAGTCACCTCACACACCTACCTCTGGCCTCTGCTGTCAAGCTGTATTGTGAGAAGCAAACCTCACAAGCCCTTCAAGTGTTAGAATAATATGTCTGAGTTTTTAAGTTGTGTTTGTGTTGCAGGGGCCTGAAGCTGAAGCAGAGCTGGAGAGTTGTCATGGTGGACCATCATTACAGAGGTAACTGACTATGAATGCATCACACATCTGACTTCTCACATCAAGATTAAACATTAGAGTAACTGTAGAATGAACTGCTGCTGTCATTCGATGATCAGCACCAGAGCTGTAATATTAGAAGCAGGTCTATTTGAGCTGTTAGAACATTAATACAGAACCCTGGCTAACTGTTCCACCCGGTCTGTGCCTCTCTCACGCACAGCTGCTCGTAGCGTTAATGAGCCTGAAAAGAGACGGCAGAGAGGCAGCGCCATGATACTCAGAGAGCCGTGGTTATGCAAATAAGCCGATGATTAATTCCGTTTCGGTAGGAGCGAACACGACACATGGGCCCGCTGATAACTAACCGTTATATTCAGAGCTTAACAGGATATTCAGTCTGACGACGGTAACGTTAACCACAACAAAGGAGGAACTAGCAGAATGTGAGCGCGTAGTCAGGGTAAGAAAGTCCCATCTTACCTCTGAATATTCACACCCTGCGGTTAGATATTCTAGGGAGGCGGGGGTGTTGTTTGTTTTCTAGTGAAATGCAGAAGAACTGTCACACCATGCGGTTGTCTTTTTCTGACGAGCTCGTCCTGCCGGTCTCGACCCAGTTTAGTGTGAGCTAAGGAGCGATATGTTTTTTTTTGATGAATATTTCTGTCCTCAGAGCTCTGTATCACCTGAGCCGTCTGAAGCTGCTGGTGGAAGAACCTAGAGAGAAATACGGAGAGGGAGAGGAGGAGAAGGATGAAGATGAAGGACGCTACTCCTCTTCATCTGCCGAAGGACTCGTCTGTACTCAGGAGAAACCCTCCTGAAGCCGAAGGAGCTGCTTATCAGACAGAGGGACTTCTTGCTCAGTGTTCGTACTGTCCTCTCCTCGCTGTTTGCTGTTGTGTCCTTCAGCGACAGGAAACAGCGAGCGTCTAAAGGTACCTGTGAATCTGCAAAGTGCGTTTTTGGATTTGTATTACAGATGAAAATGTGCAATTGATCTAACACTGATATAGTAAAAAAAAAAAACACCAAACCAGACTCATTAGGAAATGTATAAATATATGAAGTATGTGTTGAGGAGCAGAAGTTAAGTGAAGTTTTACAGTGAAGAAAGCTCAGAAACCATTCTGATGGTTTAAAAACTAGACTAGACTACAAGATATGTTCAGACGGACAAAATGTCACCATCTTTTCACATACTCCAAGCATCTTTCCAGCTGTCCAGACAATGAGTGTCAAATTGCGAATGTGCCAATATGAAGAGGAGATAATGTTGTTTGCACTGACAATATAGTTTTATAGATAAATCTTTTCTATTCATTGCCAGTATCAAGAGTCTGGAGAAGGCAGTGGTGGAATGCCAACTATGCATTTAATATGCTAACATTATGTTAGCGTTCTATCAAGCTAACATGTAAAACATCAGTATGTCAACATGACTCCTGTTAGCATAGTGTAATGCTAACGCTTACATGTTAAAAGTCAGAATTGTAACATTCAAAAATGGTCAATATGGATCTTAACGTGCTAACTGTATCTACATTATTGCCAACGTTAGTGTTTAGCATGCTAAGAGTAGCATATTATAACGCTAAACAGCAGCATGTTAATATCCAATAGTTGTTAACATGGATGTTATACCAACTGGAGCCATTTTAACAGGTTAACAACAGCGTTCTAACATGCTAATTAGCATAGTACAATTCAAAATTCTAACATGCTAAATGGCAGCATGTTAGCAACAAATGAGTGAACAGTTTATTTTTCTATGTGACACTTTCTGCCTTTAATAGAAGGCGAGAGTGGACAAATGCAACAAAGGTCTCGGGCCAGATTTAAACAGGTTGTTGTGCTTCATAGCCTTAAACCCAAAACCACAGGGACACCCTATCAACTATTTAATTTACCATTTATTCAGGGAAAGTTCTGTATTTAACATGGATGTATTGATCAGTTTGACATATTTAGTTAAATGAAAAAAAGGGTGAAAACATATTTTTATTCCCCAGTGTTAGGTATGAAAAGGTTTAGTTTTGGTATCAGTACTGAAACTGGTATCGTACTGGTACTGTTATCCAAATTTGGCAAATGGTACCCCGCCCTGCTAACTGTTTTCACACTTATGTGCCATCGTTAGAATGTTAAGATTCAGCATTAAGCTCAAAGCAGAGGAGCTACATATAGATGAGCCTGACAAAGTCCAGGTTAGTCTGATGAATGTTGAGACAAGTCTTGACAGTTTAGAGCTGAGGAATGCTGCGTCTGAAATGTCCCAAAGTGGCCACTGTACAGAGAATAATGCTGCATTCACATCATATGGGGAGATACTATAATTACCAGTTTCTGACTTGTAAATGCTGTTCTCATCAACATTAATTCATGCCACTGTGAAACTAACTTGGTTCACTTAAGTGCCTGAAAAACCCAAACACACAAGGATGCCTCATGTCAAGAAAAGTCTACTGTTCAAGGCCATTACAACTCAATTTAATAGATATAGTGTTATATTAAATGTGCACAGCGTTTATTCATCGTCCTAAGGTGTCCAACGACATGAACATTCACAGGTTATAAACCTGGGATTTTCTCTACCATCCAGCCCACATGATGTGAATGCTGTAGATTAGTCTGTCCTGTGGCTCCATCCTCAGGTCAAACTTCAGCAAGTCACCTTTATTTTCTGATGTGTATGATCACTACAGCCTCACACTGGTGTGCCTACAGACTTTTCATTTTCTTCCTTCTTTATGCCTTTTAGCCCTTCAGTATATGATATATACAAGAAACAGAAAGTCTGATTATTGATTAATTGGTATTTTTATTCACTTTTTGTCTCTCAGCTCATGAAGAGAGACCCTCAGTGTTTTCTCTGCTTGCTTCATATTCAGAACTACAGTACCAGTCGCCTTCCTGTTCCCTTAAATGAGGAAGTGTGTCCAAACTCTTGACTGGTACTGTAAATGTGCCAATCAGCCTACAAATAGACATGGGACCTGCTCATGAAAAGATGTTGATTTTTTGTAAGAGTTTTAACACTCAACATGAAGTATTTTTATTTCCATGTAACAGTGTGGTCTCCAGCTGCTCTTAGCTACTTTTGTCCTCAAACAACTCACATTAAAATGTGTTGGTTCACTAGCTTCATGGTGTCGGCTCATTTTTAGAAAAACTTTGGGATTTAGGTCATTGGAAAAAAACAAAAGTGGTTTTCCATGTACATTTTTCACAACTTGTCTTAAACTCTGTTGCAACATTCCAAAACAAAAGGATACTTGTTTGTTTTTTTAAACCACACTGAAGTATGACATTTTTTTTTGTCATATTGGAGGGGGGCCAAAGAGGAAGTGCATCTCAAGCAGAGGCTCATATATCTCGACTTTTTTTGGTTTGAGTCAAGCTACTCAAAAAACACTGACATTTCCCAAAATGCACCTGGATAGCATCTATTCATTAGACCATCCCGCCAGCCCATCTTTCAAACTCAAATTTTATGTCCAAGCCCAATAAGATAGCCCTGTTGACATCGCTATGACATCATTATTTTTTAACTTGTAAAAGCTCGTCCAGAGCCACAGAAGACATTATATAACATTATAGAACTGTACAACCATGACCAGCAAACTAAACGTCACATGTTAAATCAGTGGAGTGCTCCTTTAATTTCCTCAAACTTTTTGTAATGCATCTTAAAACTGAAGGCTTGTGTGTTTAATGTGAAGGGGTTTTATTTATTTATAAATGATAAATCACTTTGGGTAAAAAAAAAAAACAAACAAAAAAAAAAACAATCACGATCATGGGAAAATGATTTAATAAGCTTGTTATAGTGAGATTAGAGCTGGGTTTTGATTCAAATCTGTATCACCAAGTATCAGAAACTGTCATGAACTAAAAGCTTTGACTGATGATTCATAGTTTCATAGTCTCGTTCATGTAATCTTTCCTGAATTCAATCATCATTTTGCCCTTTATTGTCTGTATTTTTTTTTTTTAAAGCTCTTGCACAGCTGTTTGACATTTGACTTTTGGGAATTTTGACTTCTTTTGTTGAAAAGATTTGTTGTTCATGTTCTCAAGGTATCAAAAAAAAGTATTGCTTTCCGTATCGGTAGTGAAACTGAAACTGTTGTATTTTTTAAGACCACAAGAAAAGCAAATTCTGCTGAATTTTGATTGTCATCTAAAACATCATCAGCTGTTATCACTCTTCTGTTTTTCATTCCTTCTTTCACATTATGTCACGACCAAACGTTAATCAGCCCGTCGCTCCCCGCTGATATCACAGTCTCACACTTGTGATCAAATGTCACACTCTGCACGCCATCTCTGTGACCCGACAGGCTGCTCACTGCGCAGGAATCCACCTCCACCAGTCTGACCAGACTGTCATTACTGGCGACCACCAGCATCTTCCCTGATGGGCTGAACGCTACCTGGTTGGCACCCAACGGTCCAGCATCTACAGTGGCCACTGCTGATGCAGACTTCCTGATGTCCCACAGCTTGACGAGGCCTTGGGAGTCGCAGGAGGCTACGACTTCACCTGATAGGTCAAAGGTGGCGTGGTTGCAGGGGTGCTGGTGTCCTTGAAAGGTGGCAGTGCAGACTCCCAGCCTGGCGTCCCACAGGGAGAGGGTTTTGTCAGCCGAGCAAGTGAGGAGGAGGTTGGAGAAGGGCAGGAAGCGGATGCTGTTGACGGAGGCGGTGTGGCGACGCAGCGTGAGGCGGCAGCGCTGGCTGTTCAGGTCCCACAGCTTGGCGGTTTTGTCGGTGGAGCAGGAGGCCAGGAAGTGACCACAGGAGTGGAAGGAGCAGCCCCAGGTGGGCTGGCTGTGACCGGACAGCGTCAACACACAGCAGCCACGAGAGAAATCCCAGAGCCGCACCTGCAGGAAGAACAAGAACAAACATCATCAAAACACAGAATAAGTGAAGAAGAGCAGTGTTCATCCCTCCAGTAGAGTCCAGAGTTGGAGAATCTACACCAAGGAGCTTTGAAGCTGTTCTTGTATCTGTATGTCGTTGTAGGTGAAGCAGCGATGAAGATGAACTCACCGTAGTGTCTCCGCTGGTCGTCGCCAGTTTCGCTCCATCAGGGTGAAAACTGCAGCCAGACAGCCAATCAGAGTGATCCTCACCTGTCAGCACCATCTGACCAACCTGGCAACACAGCACATGACATCATGACAGTACACCAGCCAATCAGAGTGAGCCTTACCTGTCAACAAAATCATATCATTTATTGCCTGGTCACAATTCTTCTTTTGTTTCATAACATATTTCATTTCATCTTGTCTTTTCTGTTTGTTTTGTCCTGTCATGTCTTATGTTATCCTGCTTTATCTCATTTCATCTCATCACAGCCATCACAGTACATACTGTATATGTCCACATTTTGTCTCATTACATCTCATCTCAAATTTTATCATCTCACCTTATTTTTAACTGATCTTTTAGATCATTTGGTCTCATCCTGCCTCATCTGATAAGTCACATTATCTGGTCTTTTTTTCATTTTAAATGATAACAAAGTGTTTCTAATCTCATCTGTTTTTCTCTCATTGATATCTCATCTTTAAGTATCTCATCTTTAAGTATCAGACACTTAAGTCTCAAATCTCAGTTGATCTGATCTCATCACATTTCATTCAATCTGATGTTATCTCTTCTTGTCTGAATAGTATTTTGTTTCATCTCAGTTCATTTGACAGCATCTCATTCCACTGGACATTTCAGCTCATCTCATATCTCTTCTTATAGTCTCTTGTTTCATAACCAATACAATCCCAACTACTTCAATGGCATCCCATTTAACATCACTTCAATGCTTATTATTTTCTCATATATATAATATCTTAATATCTTAAACATATCTTGCCTTATTTCAGTTCGTCTCCTCCCATCCATTTATATTGTCTCATCTCATCAGAGTTTAGCGTTTCATTACATTTGATCTAATGCTGCATCCTTTCCTTTGATATTATGTCCTAGCATATCTCATCCCATAGTATCATGTGTCATGTCATATCTCGGCTGGTCTGTCCCATGTCATAACATATCCTCCTAACTCACTAGGTCTTGTCTCTTGTCTGTCATAACTAGCTCACCTCATCTTATCCAATATTAGCTTATTGTGTCTCATCTCATCTTGTAACTCACAGAATCATTTTTATTTCATTTTGTCTTTTCCCACACTTAAAAATCTTATCACTTGAAGGCTATTGTATCTCACATCCTCTTTGTTTCATCCCATTATTTTTTTTTTCTCATGTCTCATTTTCTCACTATCTTTCATTTCATTCTACAATCCAGACAACCTCATTGTGTTCTCTCAAGTTGTATTATCTCATGTTCTTTTAACTACCACTATTTCATTCATTGCATCTGGTAATGTGTTTTTTTTTTTCATTTTCTCATATCTCCTGTTTTCTCATCTCATCTCATCTCTTCCTTTATCTGAAGGTGTCTGCTATAATTTTATCTTCATATCATTTAATCTTTTCCCACCCCCTCCCATGTTATCTCATCTGTTCTCATCTCTCTCACAGACACATGCAGATGTTTCAGTTACCTTCTCTCCGCCGGCCGGCAGCGCCCACAGCCTCCAGCTGCGGTCATCGCTGGCAGAGGCCAGGATCAGTTTTCGCGGGTGCAGGTCGATGCAGCTGATAGGACGCTTGTGGGCTTTGATGGAGCAGGTCAGGCTGAAGGAACCGGGGCTTCTGCATTTCTGAGATGTCACCTGTGCCAGGTGAGGGTTGACCGGCCTGCTGCAGACAGAGAACTCTGAGTCTTTTGGATGTCTGCTGGTGCTTGCTGACCGTTTATCAGCGCTCTTTCTGATGCTTCTCTCTGTCTTGTTTCTGGGTTTTTCTTGACTCGGTCTTGAGTCTGTGGTTTTTTGAACTCGATCCTTCTCCAGACTGAGGAGCATCTTCTGCCTCAGAGCCGCTTGGTATTGGTCGTCCAGCTGCTTCAGCGCGGGCTCGTAGGACTCCAGATGTTTCTTCAGCTGTTTGAAGTCCTCAATCAGCCTGTTTTTGTCTTCAGCAACTCGCCGGTACTGCAGCCGGTGGAAATCCCTCTCCCTCTGCATCCTCACCAGGCTCTCCCCTGCAGCCAGCACCTCCTGCCTGAGCAGGTCGGTCTCTCTGCGGACGGTCTCCAGCTCGCTTTGGAGCAGCTGCCTGTGTGTGAGAGCATCAGGGATGAAGAAGACCCCAGCTGGAGCCGGCCTCAGGGTTTCTGTCAGCAGTTTCTGAGCAGATCCGTACCACTCGGCTTCAAAACTGTCCAGAGTCTGACTCAAGCCGGCTCTCCGGAGGAAGTTCCTCAGGAAGTCATCCACCGCCTCCGGGATGTTGCGGATGATGTGTTGCTTGGGTGGTCTAGGTTTTGGTCTGGCGGGAGCGGAGGAGGAAGCCTCCTTCGTCGCCTCTTCAAAGTCCTCTTCCTCAGCACTCCTCCTCCCCTCTTCCTCCTTGTTCTCCTCCGCAGCTCCTGCTTTTCTGCTGGCTGACATTTTCTCAGCGTCTTGTTTAATTAACTGTTGCTACGGTAACTGTACACAGAGCAGCTCAGTGTTGTTTACCCTGTTACCATATCAACCCTGTGAGGCCGGGGTTGACCCTTTAATATTTTCTGATCTGAAATCTTTTATAGATTATCTCTTCATGTAGATATTACATACTTGATGATTGATGAGTGATTTTATTTATTTTTTATGTATCGTGTGCTGGTAATTATCATACAAATTTAGTATTTTTTTCATGTTTTAATTTTTATATTTTTGCTATGCAGTCAGTCCATCATGTTTTCTCTAGTGGGATTTACTGTCAGCTCACGTTTTGGCTTTATTTATGTGTTTCATTCACTGATTGACGTCATTTCTTTGGTCCTCATGGGATCATTTATCCTAGCAGCTTTTATGTATTTGAAACAATTAAAATCTTAAACAATTGAAATCGTATATGTGGAAGTGTATAAAGATAAGAAGGAAACAAGAACAGTGATAAATAAATAAATTAAATAAATAAATTAAATAAAGGCAGATTAAAGTCTTTTCAAACATGCAATTATAAGACTTAATTGTGTAGGTTCTCTTCAACATGTAGTGCGACATGTGTTTACCATAGACTGTATAAGGTGTTTACCGCCAGAGGGCGCTCCGTGTTGATCCCCCAGCTGCTACGTCACATGAAATTGTCACATGACTGTCAGGAGGTAAAGACAACAGGAAGAGAGTTTTTGCCTGGTTGTTGTGAACATTTTACGACCTATTTCACTCTCAGAATGTGACAGAGGAACCGCTCTGTACTCCAGGCGTTATTTGGACCTAAAGGACACTCAGTCTGTGTCCTGCTGGTGGAGGTTTTATCTGTCGGCAGCTCGTGCTCTTCACTCGCACGAGGAAACCAAACTCCACTGAAAATCCTGACAATTGAAGACAATCTTGATTCTCCACAAAGGTATGGAAATATTACGCGACGACCTAAAGTATTTCCTGAATCTATACGATTTTTATGACAACTCGGCTTATATATAATCCAGCAAACATGATTTACATTGGACAAAATATTAGTCTATGTAAAAACTGTCGTGGATACTATCTTCAGCTTCTGTGAAATTTAAAACGGATAGCTGAAATGTTTTTCACTTAGCGCGATGTTGTTCTTGTTCGATACTTGATTCCGACAGTTTCCTTATTAATGACTTTGTCAATTTTGATTTAACTGTTTGTTTGTGTTGAGAGTTCACTTTGTTTGCAACGGAAGGAAACAAAACTACTATTAGGTCAACAAAAACCGTTAGATTGGACAGACGACGAAACTGTACTAAATCTGTACTTCCCTGTCAAACTTCAAGTGTTTTTGGATACTAAACAGCATGTTGATAATAGAGCAGACTTGTAGATGAAGCTAATTAAGATCGTTATTCTAATAAGTGAGACGAACTGGGCCTTTATTATGATATTAATACCCCTATATCCATAAAGTGTTGATATTTAGATGTTCTATTAGAGGCTGTAGTTCATGGTTTTAGTGACTTTTGACTAATGACTAATTGACTCTCTTTAAATCTGGCTATGAGTCAGTCCTTGTTTGCAGTGAAGAAGAGCCATTTCTTCAAAAGTATTGTTATCCATCACAAATGTTTCCTTTCCAAGTATGAAAGGTTCCGTTTAATTCTAGTTTTTGCCTTTTTACAGGCAACAATACACAATCTATGGAGCGACAGACCAAGATACAAGATCTTACTGTCCTCTGGAATCTCTCTTACAACAAACATCCATCATATTACTGTAATTTCTTTCTATAATTAAGTCATAAAAAAGCTTTTCCCTAAAACAAGAGAACAAAATCTGCCAACACAATTAGAATATTTCAATCTTTTTTCCAGTAGAAACAAACTTGCTACAAGATATTTCTCTATAACTTGAAACGAGGAAGAGTAAGACTTCAGATTGGTCGTCAATTAATAGGAAACTTAGTATTACATAACTGTATAATAGACTGTATTATATCGCAGGGTCAGAGGTCACCATGGGGTCTGCAGTGGAGAGGACAGATGAGCATGTGAGAGAGTATCTCATCTACCGCGGCTTCACCAGCACTCTGAAGAACCTGGACAGCGAGATCAAAGCCGACAAGGAGAAAGGCTTCAGGGTATGACGGATTGAAATATGGTTGAATATGTTTTTCTTTAATGGGTTTTATTCCTTTAGCAAGAACGGGATGTTTTGTAGACAGATCCATTTCAAAAGTGACCATGTTTGGGGTTTGTCCATCTGCAGGTGGATAAGATCATCGATCAGCTGCAGCACTTCATCCAGAGCTTTGACCTGTTTGGTCTGAAGGAGTACTGGCTCTACCTGGATAGACGTCTGTTCTGCAGACTGGAGGATGTTTACCGATCCACAGTCAACAAACTGAGAACCAGCCTGTACAGATACTACGTCATCAACACCATCCAGGTAACATCCTGTAGGGAAATCAAACACATTTTATTGTATGTTTCTGAAACAGAACAGCAATTAAAAATCTCTCTTGGGTCATCATCCCTCCATCCTTTCCTCTTCCCAGAAAGGAAACCTGGAGAAGACTCAGGAGTTTTTCCAGAGGCAGGCGTTGGAGCTGCAGGGACAGGCTGAGTGGCGTGATTGGTTCATCCTGCCATTTATCCCCGCACCTGAGCAGAACCCCGCCTTCTCTCCTTATTTCTCCCGCCAGTGGTCCGACACCTTCCTGGTTTCACTGCACAACTTCCTGTCTGTCCTCTTCCAGTGTATGCATATCCTTCAGCTCAGTCTGCAGCAGTGAAGATATAAAATTCACAGTTTAAGGTTGTTTAATGTTTGTAACTGAATTAGCTTTAAAAGTGAAGACACTGTGATGTTCGTCTGAACCGTCAGAGGTCATTACACTGATCCACTGTGTCTGTGTGTCATTTAAACTGTGAACTTGCTGGTTTCCAGTCCTTAACTGGTTTTCACCCCAGCCAGTCTTGCTGAGTTTTGATGCTGAAGTCCAGAAGACGACCAGCCTGTCAGAAGAGAATGAACAGTACCGTCAACTGGTGAGTTAAAACCATGAAATAAAACTCCCAACGGTGTTTCCTTTTTTGTTTGTTTTATGACTCAATATTTTTATAGAAGAAATATGTTGAAAAGACAAATGCAAGCTTAAAGTCTTATGTAATTCAAGCAGTTGCTTGCTTTCATAATGTTACATCATTTCAAGTACTTGAAGGTTCAGTGCGATTAAACTAGTGCTGTTATTTATTAAAATGCACATCGTCATGATATTTAAATATTCCCAAGATAACATTTTAAAGGTCCACCGTTTTACCCCGTCACTTAGTTGAAAATTCCTCACTTTTGGTTTTTTATTGTTTTCTTGTTCAGCTGTTCGCCCTGCAGACAGAGAGTCGGGACCAGAAGGAGGGGGATGAGATGGTCCACCACAAGCTGCCGGCATACGTCCAGAACATGGACCGACTGGGAGACACTGAGTTGTGAGACACTAACATCACTGTCTTTACTGATGACTGATTATTACTAAGATGGCTGCCATTCTGTCAAGTTTTTTTAATGTTGTATGTGTTGATTTAAAGGACAGAGAGTCAACAACACAATGCTTTTAACCAAAGTTATTTATTCGACCAATAATCAATACATTCCTCTGAATACAAACTGAGCTCTGCTTTCATTTCAGTTTAAGCACTTAAATGAAAAACAACAATTATATTACGTGCTGTAAGTTGCAGATGTCGGCCATCTTAAATCTTCTCCTTAAATGGTCTTTTAAAGAGCAGAATTTCTATCCATCATATTTCAGTGTTTTTTGTAAAAGACAGACAAATGAAATATTTCTGATGTTAGCACTTTAGCATGTTAGCTTGTTTGGTTTTACCTCACTGCAGTAACTGCATTTGTTTTAACTGGTATTTTATTTCAAAAGTCAGTTTCACTATGAAGTTTAATGTGTCAGCTGTATAGAATAGTTAGTTTGTCATTTGAATATGAGAACACAATATGGCCGACGTCCTGGTGAATGAGACGTAGTGAAGTTGTTTTTGATAATGTTCTGTAATCTGAGTACGAAAAAAAAATGTCATTCAGTAATGCTTCAGTTAATAATGCCCTGACTTAATTCCTCAGAATTGGGAAATTAATTTAAGTACTAATGTTTTTGGCATTGATCGTCTTCCATATAACAGTAGTATCATGAGCAGAAAACATAATGACAAGAGGAGGGAGGAATGAGAGGTTGTTTTTATTATTTTTTATTGTTTCTTTTTAGACAAGTGAAATTGTTACAGGCTGTCATTCAGAAACCTTATTTATCTTCATCCCAGAGTCACTTTTTAAAAGAATTTTCAAGCACTTTAAAGCAGGCAAAACTGATAACTGAGTTATTTTGTGTTTTCTCATATAAGATACACTTTTTTAAAAAAACAACTCTTAACTAAAACTAACTTATTGTTAATGATATAATATTTATGCTGTTTTTACATTGTGTGCTGTGATGCGGTTGATGTTGCCAAATAAACAATTCACCTGATGAATTGTTGTTTCTTGTCAGTACAATCAATTTTCTTAAAAAATATCACTAAGGGTTTTCATAGGCTGACAAAGGCCACAAAGCCATAAAAGTGATCAATAAAATCTTACAGTCGATCCTAAAACTATTTGGTAGCAAGTGTAGTAGATGCGAAAAGCAGAGTAAAATGATTTCACTTCCTGGTTTTAGCTAAAAGTCTGGCTGCCACATTTTTTACTAGTTGGATCCTGTAGCGTGATTTCTGGTTTAAACCTGAAACAAAGGTAAGGTTCAGCGTCTTTAAAATGCAAAAGCGGTGTAGATTTTTCTTAGATGGTAAAAACAAGACTGGACGGGTTCGCTAATGTCATCTACCAGAAACAGATATTATAGTCAAGTGCTACTGTCCTAAATTTCATGGCTTTCAAACCAAAAGCAGAAACTGCATGAATCTAGCACTTTGCTGATTTACCAGCAGGATTTCCTGGCCAGGTAGTGTGGCAGCATTTCAATTTAACTTTGACCCCAAGCACACTGACCTTCTGCTTATGGTGGATACAATTTTATGGAAGACATAAATGGTTAATTTTGTGCATCTTTAAATTCCCGGCGGTCTGTTACTTTATTCTCTGATCCTAGTAGCACTTGAGTAAAAAAT
Organism: Euthynnus affinis; assembly: GCA_029490765.1. Lineage (NCBI taxonomy): Eukaryota > Metazoa > Chordata > Actinopteri > Scombriformes > Scombridae > Euthynnus > Euthynnus affinis. The sequence goes on along the minus strand of CM055855.1, from coordinate 2,789,159 downwards.
TTTCAAGCATGGCAGAATATATGAAAGTAAGGAGTTACCAGCTTAGAATAATAATTTGAGATTGTTTACATTCCAATGTAGTCTACAACATTGTTTTCTGCTGTTCTTCATTCTGCACACTATCCAGCACAAGCTGTTCACTCTTGTGTGTTTGGTCTGGAAGCCAGAGCAGCATTCTGTATCCACTACAGACTTTGGTAGACAGAAAATGATCATCAGTTTCAATACCTATATAGAGTGGTGTCATCAGCATAGCAAGGAAATAAATACGGCGCAACAAATAATGCCCTGACTTTTCCTCCAGTGCCACTATGAGGCTGACTGTTTGTAGTTTTAACAGGAATGTATCAACACCAGCTCTTAGTTCATCTTTTATTTAACATCATCAGAATAAGAAACAAGACATCCCAAAAATATGAGGTTTACATTTGGGACTAAACTTGATTGACAGCTTTGCCCATTGAATGCATTTGACAGTTTGTATTTTTGTCATCCAATGAGGCTACAAAAACAGCTGTTGATGTGTATTTTCTCTGCCATTCCTCTGTTGCTGTTTCAAGTTCCATTGTCTTATATTGCTGTTGGCTGCGTTTGACATGTTTGATACTGTCGTCTTTGTTTTATACCAAGGGAGCTATTACAACAGTAATATAACTCCTACCACAGGGTAAAGATTAGACATCACTGGAAGCAGTTGGGTGGATGCACTCTTTTTAGGGCAAACAACTGCCAATTCTTTGGGGCATTAAAGTTGGTTAAATTAAATCAGGTTAAATTAGAGTATGGACCTATAATAGCCATTTTTGTTTTGTTGTTTAAAAGAAGAAACAGCCACAGTGAGCTGATTAGATGAAGAGTTGATCAAACTCACCAAGGTAAGCGAAGACTGTTGCCCGTCAGGTCTGTCGATTGGAAAATGATTTGCGCCATGCTGCATCACAGGCTCTGACAACTGCTCAAATTTCATACCGCATATGTATATTTGGCATACATGGTGCAATTAAATGCAATATTCTGCTACCAAGTAAACACACTCCTGACTCTCCCTCAGTACTCAGGGATTCTGTGAGGTTATAATGATCACTGAAAATAAAACCAAACAGGTAAAAGTTGAGGCCCAAAATGAGTTTTTGCTTGTACAACTTGCTGGTGGCACTAGAGGAACAGTCAGAGGAAGAGACCGAAAACATTAAGATTCATCCCCTGGGGAACATGAATGTCTGTACCAGTGGTGTGATGTGACTTATCCACTAGATGAGGCTACAGCGTTAGGTAGCTCTGTGTAATTTGGCTGTAAGCATGTGCTATACAGTGTAGCAGGGAGCCAGCTGCTGGTGGCTAGCGGCTAGGCTAGTGGTTTCTAAAAGCTTAAAAAAAGTATCTTTTGTTGGCCACCCACAGCAACTACTTTCACTTTACAATTATCATTAAAAAATTTAAATATTTTAAAGGACGCAGCAGTTAGGTGGAAAATTGCCACACAGACGAAGATTGTAGGCAGCACTTTTTCACTAGTCATTGCACATTTCTGTAATTATGTATGATTTATGTGACTGTAACAATTCAAATGTATATACACATACCACAACAATAAAAAAATATATATTTTTCATTAAAATATGTATATCACAATTGGAATTTTCGGAGGGGTGATGCCCCAGCATCCTTAAATGACAAGACACCCCTGGTCTGTACCAAAATTTGAGCCAATCCAGCTGAGTGGAAGAGCTATTTTGACTGACTGGCGCATGTTCCTGGTTGGCTAGCGGGTTAGTGCCTAGTTCACCATCTACAGTAGTTTGACAACTAGCCCTGTGAGCAGTCGCTATGTGACCAGCCCTCTAGCTCCACCTATTTCACAAGGATTCACAAATTAAATTTGCTTTGCCACTTTCTGGTGTCAGAAGAGTGAGAAGGATAACATCAATAATGAAACAAACGCACAACAGCTAAAGCCTGTAGCCTAAAACTGGGCCTGTTCTACTGCTGGCTCCTGCTTGCTGCTGTTGAAGTGTGTCATTCATGAATGTCTTGTTTCATAGTGATGTTATTTTTTTCTTACCATGTTGACTTGTAGCTTTCTGCTTTTGGGGCCAAACTGAGGGCAACTTCAAAATGAGGGGAAGAGTTAAGGGGTAGAACTGGGGCAGAGTTTTGCTCTGTTCTTACCAGACAATATCTGCATGCACTTTAATTTTGACTTCAATACAGCTTGGATTCATTTTGTACTCATTCAGTAGTGTTGGTGTTAAAGGTTCTCACTTTCCCTCTGTGATTTTAGGGATTTGGTGTCAAGCCAGCGTGCCATCAGCACCTCCACCCCTCCTTCCAGAAACTTCTTCTCTACATTCCTACCACAAGGCCGACGCACTCCAGGGAAAACACCTCAGGTCACCAGTGGGTCTTCACCAAGCCAGGTAGCAGTGGGCAGAAAGGACCCACCAATCAGTCAGGTGAGAGTGGGTTGAGGTTTAAAATTCGAAGTTGAAAAGCTCAGCAAGAAAACAGGAAACTGAATTTCTTTTAAAGCAGGCCACAGGAGCTGCCAAATTTGCAAACCTGTTCGACTCCCCAGTTGGTTGGATGTTTGGAAAAGCAATTTTCAGGTGTTTTCACCAATCAGCTGAGTGGCATTTTCAGCTGCTATTGCTTGGTTTAAAAAAAAATTTCTGACTGTATTGAAGTGAATAGGAAAGCCTGACCAAATATTCATTCAGTTTTCACTTCATTTTTCAGTCTGACATAGAGTTCATACTAGACATTGTCTGTTGGGATGCAGGAGGATTTTCTCACAACCAAACGATGGTGATTTATGTATCTTTCCACTCGTCTTTGTTGTTACTGTGGTAGCGGTTGTTGGGACCAGTCACAAGTTAAGTTGTTGTTCTGTCTCTGGCAATTAAAGATGACATCCCCTTCCTTAATCCCAGCTCCAAAGATCTGAATGGTCATTTTTTTCCTCTCCTTATGAAACAGCCATCTATGAGCACAACGCTAGACCTATTTGCCTTGCTGAGAAAAAAATAGAGATGCAGGTTAAGATTCAGCAATCTGGAACCAAGTGATTGTCTGCTAGACTTCTGATCATCATCTTTATCTAACATTAATCTGTCTTTTCTAGACTACAAAGTCCAAAGAGGCAGTCCAAGCTAAGGAGGTGAAACCAGTTTCCAGCCAAGTATCAACCAGTGAACCTTCAAGCTCCCAATCCCAACAATCAACAAACCAGCAGACAAATCAGCAGACGCATACCAGACACAAGAGAATCCAGGATCATGAAAAAGAGAGGAAGGAACTTTTCTCCAAACCACCATCACAGGTACCTGAGGGGTTGTTCTGTGTGATGTTCGGTACAACATCTGTGTTTGTTTATTCAGTCAATTTAATTGAAGGAATAATTCGACAATTTGGGAAATAGATTTATTTACTTTCTTGCTGAAAGTGAGATGAGAAGATTGACACCACTCATACTCATGTCTGCACAAGTATGTAACTAGAGCCAGGAGATGATTAGCTTAGTTTAGGATTAAGACTGGAAACAAGGGGCAACAGCTAGCTTAGCTCTCTCCAAAGCTCAAAAATATACTTTACCAATTAGCATGTTGTATCTCGTTTCTTTAGCCTGTTCACAAACATAAATGTGAAGTTGTGGTTTTACAGGGAATTGTGTGCTGGAACTATTGTTGGCGAACAATAGCTTGGTACAGTGACTTCCATTCAATAAATTCCCTTGAATTAACCGTTTTAACTTATTGTTCTGTTGTGAACAAGCTAGCCAGCTTACTAATTAATAGTTAGCTAAGTGGAAGCAAACCTGCTAGCTTGGCAATTAATTTTGGCTGGCTAATCCCAGCATGTTACCAGCTAGCTAACATGCTACCAGTTAGGTCACCAGCCCCAGTGGTTTGCCATGTAACCTGCAAGTAGTCGCTACAACACCGAGCTTCCAGCAACACATATCTCACAAAGACAAAAAAATACATTTTCTTGTCTGACTGGGTACTTTGCCTTGAGCAGCTATTCTATTGAAATGAACTGAATTATGTTTGGAGTTTGGTTGTTGTCATTGCTACTGGGACTGAATGTTGATTCCATTTGCACTCATAGCATCCTTTCATGTGTTGTCTTCAGATACCAGAGAAGAAGGGTGAGGTAGGGGAGATGGAGCCTCCTGTGGAGACCTCTGGCGAAGCCCCTGACTCCTCCTTAAATAGCAAGAGCAGTAGAGGGGGGGCAGAGGGAGGAGGTCTGTCAGTGGAACAGCCTTTCATCAAACTCAGCCAGGAGGAGTATGGAGAACACCATTCCTCCATCATGCACTGCAGGTCTGTATTCACTCAGTTCACTTAAAGGGGGACTACAGTACCTCACATATCTATTTCTATGAACCAGGCTCGGTTTCTGAACTAAGCAAAACTTTCAATGCCATCTGAGGAAGTGGACTTCACTTAGCCTTTGATGTCACTTAAAAAAACAAAACCTTAAGCATTAATCATTCTCCCTCCTCCAGGGTTGACTGCTCTGGTCGCCGGGTTGCCAGTTTGGATGTAGATGGAGTCATTAAGGTCAGTCTCCACTGCTTATCTTTTAGGGTTATACAAACAGAGAAAATAAAAATGTGCATATTGTAATTACTGTATATATTTAATCAAACCCACATGATAAAGCCTTCCCTCTCTCCTCCTTAGGTGTGGTCGTTCAACCCCATCATGCAGACCAAAGCCACCATCATGTCAAAGTCTTCTCTGCTGTCTCTGGAGTGGGCCACCAAACCTGACAGACTGGTATGAGGCTACATGTGAACTTAGTAAAGAATACTTTTAAACTGAGGACACAGAATTTCTCATTTACATTGATACACTCATTCCACTTCTGAATACTAAAGGGAACATAGCGATCCTATGAGACATTCAAATTTCTGTATGTGACTGTGTGTTGTCGATGTGTGGTCAGCTTTTACTAGGCAGCGGCGTTGGCACAGTGCGGCTGTACGATACAGACGCCAAGAAGAATCTATATGAGATGAATATCGACGAAACTCACCCACGGTAAACCTGTCTGTCTGATGTACTGTTTTAAATGACTGTACTGTATGTAGAACTGTAAAACTATGTATCTTGGAGGTCCTCAGCTGGTAATATATGTAGCCTAATAAGAATATTTCAACATTTTGGGAATTATTCTTAAGAGTATGAAATAAGATCTGTATCGATGTCTGTGGCGCTAGTGATATAAATAGTGTAGCTTAGCATAAAGACTGAAAAAAGAAGGGGAAAGCTAGCCCAGCTGTCCAAATTACACCTACCAACACCTCTAAGGCTCACTAATTAAGACTGATGCAGACAAAGTTTTGTAAATACTACTCACTTGAGTTTGACATTTTTGTCATATAACAATGAAGAATATTTAAATTCTGATTATAATAAAACTGTCCTCTGTTTCTCAGTATCTTGTCTTTAGCCTGTAGTCCCAGTGGTTCGTCATTCGTCTGTTCAGCTGCAGCTCTGAGTCAATCTGGAAGTGCTGAATCTTCTCCTCGACTTCCTATACCAGTATCTGGGCAGCTGCTACTCTGGGACACCAAAACTGTCAAACAACAGGTACTAGACCAGATAGTCCAGTAATAGTTATTGAGCTAACAAGCAGTTAGCGACAAACCTGACATCTTCACGGCTCACTGGATGCAGAGCAAAACATTTTTTACTTGAGTTCAACCTGTCAAAAACACAGTACGTTTTAAACAGTAAACCTTACTAAATATTAATTGGCATAAACACAAAGTAAGAACAACTTTGTGTTAGAACAGAAAGTGAAATATTATTAACATTGAGATAAGAAAAATAAGACTCAAATACTCAAAAGTATAGCTTAGCGGCCTACTTATGAACTGAACAGTGTTGAGCTACATTAAACCCGTATCAAGGAGGAGTGAGCTGACACCCCTGTCATAGCAACCAGCATGTTAGCTAAGATCAAGATCCTTACCGCTGAACAGGTGAACATTTAGCACGTTAGCGTTAAGCTCCATGTACAAGCTGATTAACATGTAACCTTTAGCATGCCGACACGACAAGCATTACACGCTAACACTAATTTTAACGTGTAATGTCATCATAACCTGTTAATGCTTGTAGTGTTAGTGTTAGCGTGTATAGCGTTAGCTTTAATGTATGTGTTTTCTGTCCGTCTCTCAGCTCCAGTTCTCTTTAGAACCTGAACCAGTAGCCATTAACTGCACAGCCTTCAACCACAATGGAAACCTGCTGGTGACTGGAGCCGCTGACGGAGTTATCAGACTGTTTGGTCAGTGTTTATCAGGGATGCAATTCATGATTTTTTTTTTTTTTTTTTATCATCAATACATCTGTTAACTCTTTGCAGTTCATCTCTTACAATGTAGAACAGTGGTAGGCAAATAGTGGGCCCTGTAACGAAAGCTGAAGTTTTTCCTCTTATAGATGACAGTCAATTTTTCTTCTTCTTTTAAATCTACAGTAGATGACAATGTAAGCACAAGGCTCATGTAGTCATGTAGTCTAAATGATAACTATGACTTTGTAACATCTTCTAAACTTAACAGATGAATAACACAGATAAATAACATCATTTGGCCGATCTGAGCAGAACAGATTGGTGCAGTAACTTTGAAGTGATGAAGCACTGTAATTATTAGTCGGAGTAATTATTTGCCAGATGAGTATTAACATAAGCTGCTGTCACTAGGGCTGTTGCAATAACCGCACTATTGTGATACAGCTTCTATAGACAAGCTAACAGCAGTGGATGGCATGCAACCGCCACAACCGTGCTATGTTCATCTTTTTTCTTTTTTCATAAGACTTAGGTCCTTTCTGTTTTACACGTCAATGTTTATTGAATGTTCAGTGGCTCAGTCAGTCTGGTCCGGAGGCTCCAGAGCATCCTGCCTACCATGTGCTTTGTCTCACTCACTGAATTCCTGCTCGTGGGACTCCACAGAGCCTCCTGCAGCTAGCATCAAGGCTAACAGGCTAAGCTGGTGCCATCTTCTCAGTTATATGTTTAAACTCTCCTGGGTCACTTTAACCAGCAAAGTAGTTTTCCACCAATCACACAATTTAAAGGCATGTTCAGCCAGACTCCATTCATACATGGGACTTGGCTTGTAGGCCAATGTTGTTGTTTTTTTTGCCACAGCACAATTTAAAGTGTTTGGTCAGGAACCATGCTGTTGCGCCGCAGGTGAAATTCCTTCACAGAGACAACCCCAGCTGTCTCTATTAGCCTTCACTGACTGATGGGAATTATGACAAATGCCCTCAGATACAACCAACAACAAACTTTTTTTTTTTATGAACCAATTTTCTTCTTGAATGAAGTAAAAAAAAGAAAAAGAAACAAAACATATTAGAATGTGTTTTCACCGCACCTGTACAACAGTGGCCCCCTCCTACTGAGCAGTGCTGACAAAAACTGGCCCATTATTGAAGCTAATCGCTGACCCGTCCAAAAATAACAACAGATTCAAAGCTACTAGAGCTCAAAGTGATGTCTCTCAAACTACACCATCCAAAATCCCAAAGAGAGTCATTATTCTCAGCAAAGATGATGAAATCAGTCCTGGGTATTTAAACTTTACTGAACCAGCTCAGTGCATTTTACAGTCTAGTGCGCTGATGTGAAGTCATGAATATTCACTAAACATAGTTCAACTTGTCTAAATGATTTTAGGGCACTTTCTGTTACATATTAAATATTCATAAGGGAACACTGTGTGTCTCTGCTGCAGATATGCAGCGCTATGAGAGTGCTATGAGCTGGAGAGCTCATGATGGAGAAGTTTACAGCGTGGAGTTCAGCTATGATGAAAACACGGTCTTCAGCATTGGAGAAGATGGCAAGGTGTGTATGTTGTGTGCTTATTTTGTTTGAAAAAACACCTAAAGATCCTAAAAATGTATTTTCAATCTTGACTTTTAAAATATCTGTGGCAGGGTATGTTACATGTTTGCCACAGCACTTTTGAATTAAGTGAATAAACGTGTGTGTTTGTGTGTGTGTGTGTGCGTGCAGTTCATCCAGTGGAACATCCACCGGTGTGGAGTGAAGCAGTCGGAGCAGGTTTTACCTCAGGATGCCACCGGTCCCTTTGTCTTGTCAGGGTACAGCGGGTACAAACAGGTATGCTATGTTACCATGGAAACAGCTAGTTTTTCCGCCGCCTCAGCGTGAATTTATTTCACACAAACAAACGTCACTTGAGTACTTAAAGCACTAGAGAATCAGGAAGACATCACAGTTTCACCATAGTTCTAATTCACACTCAGGGAGTTAAAGGTCAGAGGTCACAGCACCCTGGCAACACACCCTGAGAGTCAGATGAAGAACCAGACCTGATGTAGTAGGAAATAAATCGGTGAATTAAGTCATAAAATAAAATAAACAAATAAAGACCAAGAGCTTCAGTATGCATACAAACAGGCAATTTGTGTGCATACTGAAGTCCTAATACATCAGGTCACTGGGAAATAAACATAAATAAATAATAATAAAAAATCCTGCTGATGGTGATGATTAGTAGAAAAGATGAATGGAAGATGAATAGAAGAATGAAACAGATGACACAAAATGAATGTAACAACATACTGAGGTCTGAGTTTGTGAATGAACTTTTGTTCAGGTTCAGGTTCCTCGAGGTCGACTCTTCGCCTTCGACTCTGAGGGACAACACGTCCTGACCTGTTCCAGCACTGGAGGACTCATATACAGAGTAAATACACCTTCATCTTCACCTTCATCATCAGTTTTTGGTGTTTTTGTTTGTATTAAATCATTTTCAATGTATCATTATTTGTTATTCTATCTGTTGTATTTTTTTCTATTTAGCCCTCATTGAATCATCATTCATCTAAATGATGTTTTATACTTTGATTTGCTAACATGTCCCTCTCCTCTCTCCCCCCTCTTCCAGCTGACCAATGGGGAGCCGGCTCTGGAGAGTGTGCTGTCTCTGGGCGGGCACAAAGCACCGGTGGTGACAGTTGATTGGTGCTCGGCGGTGGACTGCGGGACCTGTCTGACAGCCTCCATGGATGGGAAGATCAAACTGAGCACGCTGCTGGCACAGAAGTCCTGATCGAGGACCTGACAGAGGACACCTGAGTTAAGTTTCATATAAACAGACTCAGTCACTGATGGAGATTATTGCAATCTTATTAACATGTCAATAGTTTGACGATGCTGATACAAACAGTGAAAATTAGCCAACCTGTTGTAAATTCATTTAAACATTAAAATCTCACTGAAAGTTCAATCTGATAGCAGGTGTTTTTCTTAAAGCTGAAATACTCCAGACACATTTACAGACCTGATTCTGTTTAAAAAGCCTTTAAAGGTTTTTGTGGCTAACAGGTCAGCCTGCTTCCACATCCAGCACAAACACAAAGCAACATTACCCTCTCATTGGATTCATGTCTGTGTCCTCCTGATAAACACAATGTTCGCTCCTTTTAGCTCACAACTCCTTAGAACAATCACATCCAGCAAAGCAGGAGCTAGTTTTGATAGGTTGTGGTTCCAATAGTGCACAAACAACTATTAAATGAATGTAGTTAGATAGACAAGGCATGACACAGTACTCGATAGCCTGACATCACCAGACCAATTCACAAATGCGAATTAGGAACCTCTCAGCATCAATACATCTGTGAACGAGTGTTGCCATATTTGTCATAAGAATTTGAAAATATAAGGTGTTATTAGTCATCCTACTAAAATATTTGAATAAACAGGAAACCAAAACTGTTTTTGATCAACTTGTTGATTTATGAAAATGCTCCTCTGTACAGTCATCGTACCAAACCTGCCCCGTGTTAGATAAATGGTTGCGATCGGCCCAACCAGGGCCAGATCAGCTGGACATCTGTCTGAATGGAAGGGCGACCAGGCACATCTGTCAGAGTAAATAAAACATGAGCTTGCATATTTGTCTGGTTCCCAGGCTAAGGCTCAATTCATGTGGATTCCTGCACATATAGAGTCAGGTCCAAAAGTCTGACTTTTATCTACTGTAGGTGTGGACAGACATGAGTTGGCAGATAAATGTGCAAAAAGAGCAACAAGCAAAGAGAGAAATAAATATGGTAGTAAAATACAGCAAGAGTGAGATTAATTGAATCAGAAATGGAAAAAGAAATGGCAGGAAGAGTGGGAGAGAGTAAACAAGGGCTGATACGACCACAGCATCCAAAGAGGAGTAGGAGAAATGAGAGGAAGCAGTAGAAATAGAGAGGAGGAGGACATTATATCAAGGATGTGTTTTGCTCACACCCTTCTGAACAGAAAATTAAACTAGAAACTAGAAAGGGCAATTTCTTCCGGCTGAAAGGCTGACACTTAACTGGATTGCTGGCTTTAATTTGGTTGAAGCAGCTGAAAGAGTATGAAAGATTTGGAAGAGTTGGAAATGACTGGGTCAAATTAGGAAGTCTCAATCAGCTATGTTGAATATTATCAAATTATTATTTAAAAGTTGAATAAAACTCATACTAATGTGTGAAAGATGTGGAACAGTGTGAAAAAAAGTATTGTACATTTTGATGAAGCAAAACTGGTGGAAAATGTTGAATATTTCAGAAAGTATGAAGGGTATGAATGAGAAAAGTAATAGTAATAATGTCCTAATTAAAGTGAATATTTTGATGTTTTAATGAAGTTTCTACATTGAATAATGTGGAAGTAGTTGAGTGCCAAAAAAAAGTGGATGGAATAATAATAAATATGAAGAATAACATTGTAAATGTTTCCAGTGGCATAGCATGCATTTTTGTACTGTAAGCAAGAGAGACAGACACTTAAAATTAAACTTCAAAGGAGTCACATGACATTAGGTGTTTGACAGATGTTGCAGAGGAGTGCAGGTGATGGAGGGTACAGGGCTATTTTCAGATTTTTAGAAAACACAGGAATTAAGAGGGGAATTTATTGTAATAGAATACGCCACACTTCAGTCCAGAAGGTGGCGGTAATGCGCCTTAAAGCTGTTTGCCAACAGCCATTAAACAACAGAAGAAGAAGCTGGAGCCACAACAATAACACGCAGCTAGCAGCACTGGCATGAAAACCCCAGGAATGTCTCGTTTTTAGGTCGTAAATGTTACAGCAACATATACAGACTGACCGCTGCTGTTACCAGTTTGAAACAGCGTCTCCACGCAGGTGAATTCAGGTGCCGTATAGCATTTTAAACACAGCAACACGCTGTTGTTGTGACGCGCAGACGGTAGACGGTTAGCTTGTTGACTGTCCGGTTCCGTTTCATGTCACTGGTCTCCGGTACCGCGCGCAGACATGGAGAGCTTATACAAGCGGAAAATGTTCGCGTCTATGCGGAAAACCAAAGTGGACGCGTCCAAGAAGCGGCAGATTGGCCTGCCGGCTTCTATCCTGGACGACAGTGACGAAGGCTCCTTCTCCTCCTCCTCGTCTGGATCCCAGTCCGACTTCCAGAGCTCCCCCGAGGAGGACAGCGCAACAGAGGACCGGGACCGGAGCGACTCCGGAGCCACGTCCAGCGACGACAGCCGCTCCGTGACCCGCAGGAAGCGCTCGTTCCTGGGAGGCGACGACACCTCCTCGTCCTCCAGCTCAGGGGACGACGACGAGGATGAGGAGGATGATGATGATGAGGAGGAGGAGGGGAGCCAGCCGAAGAGGCTGGTGCAGCCCAGGAAGCGGAGCAGGTTGCAGCGGCAGGACGAGTCAGACTCGGACCATGCGGAGGAGAAGCGGAGAGAGGAGGCGGAGAAGGCGAAGAGGAGGCAGAGGCACAACAAGCTGCTGGCGCTGTCCCGGAGGATGAAGGCCCGGGTCCCGAGCCGGAGGAGGAGCCGCCTCAAGCAGGTACACCTCCTGACCCCCATCACACACTGTTCCATAACCTAAGACTGAAAACCGCCTGTTGTTATCAAAGAATCAAGATCTGGTCTGCCATGATTGAGCTGCTCTCTCAAATATTAGTTGACCTGTCAGTTTAAAGTTTACAATGTGTGTTTGTATTTTCAGGATGTGGGTGATGAGGAAGAGTCTAAAGACGCTGAGGATGATGCCGGTGGAGATAAAGACAGAGATGGAGGGAAAAACGGCAGCAAGAAAGAAGCAGCAGGAGGCGATGGAGGAGGGAGAGAGGAGGAGAAAGACGACGATGAGGAGGAAGAAGAAGAAGAGGAGGAGAAGAAATAAGAGAACAGAGGAGGAGTTTGAATGTGAAAAACTCAAGACTTTTAATGACCTGAAAAACTTTCTTGGTTTATACAGTTCCTTTTTTTTTTCCTCCTGCGGCATTTAAAGTGGGAAACTAAAAACACTAAGAGCTGGAGCTGTAGGCTTTTCGTGCTCATATATTGTTGCTCTAGGAATAAGATATCGGTGACATGCAACAAAAAGATGCACAGAGAATCCGGAGAGCCTCACTGACCCCGTTACATACAACGCATTCTGCCCAAGGAAGGAGGGGCCTGAAATGGGACACAGCTTTACAGAGGGAGAAGTGTCTGATGGGAGATCCTGGTCGCAGGTTCAAGCGTTTGTTAGTATCTGCACCTGCTTGATCCACTGATGTGTCCAAATCCATCACCTCAGAATCACAAATCCCAGATGATGATTTTTTTCAGACAAATGTCATGTGTCAGTGTTATACAGGAAGATTTTCACAGGAAGATCATTTAGCCATTATTAAGAATGAATCTCATTAGCTGAGCAGCTGATCTAATCTGCTGATACGTGTCATTTTAACCAGAGAAAGCGACGGTCAGCACAAGATGAGATGAGTGAGGAGAGATAAAAAAAGTTCAATAAGGGATCCTTTAGTATTGTACCTTAATGGATGCGGGTGCTACAGCCCAGGAACCATCCCTATTAAACGCCACTTATTTGACCTTTGAGTTTGTTTGCATGCACTTAAGTTACCATGTTAGGTTATACAGGTAGTTAGACCAGGTCTCTGCATCTATTTATCAAATGACCGTAAATCCATGTACACATGCAGCAGGTCAGTAATCATGTCTCTCCTCTACCCCCAGCCTTATTTTTTAGAAGCAGAGCTTTCTTATCTTAACTACAGCAGTGATACAAGCTAGTCGTTGGCATTTTTCGTGCACTAATGCGACTTAAATCTAAAGTGTCGGATGGAAGTATTTGAAATACTGCTGTGTAACATGCAGTATCAGTCATGCACATGTTCATGTGTAAAAAAAAAAGCTGATTAGAAAGCTGGTTCTGTGTATACATGGTAGACAAATCAGTGTCCTCCAGCAGAAATCCAGTTTTCTAATCACCTCTCTTTCCACTGTGGAAAACAGGAATCTCATTTATGTTACAATTGAGAAATTGTATTAGTGCAGAAAGCAGTCAGTCGGTGTCTTCAGTGCACGGAAACACACTGAATGATTCTGGCTTGATGCCGCCGCGTCATTTCAAATGACTTTTAAGTTTTAATTTGATAAAGTTTTTTGATACTATCTTTTTAAAATTTGGTTAAGAGTCATTTTTAGCATCAGTGACATGCCATGTGACTGATCTTTTAAGTCAAGGTCCACTTACTGGCTTTTGTCTGGGCTTTCAACCCCATCTCACAGTCTTTTTCCGTGAATGGAATTGGCTCAGATGTCCAAAAAAAAAAGAAAAGAAAAAAAAAAAGAACATCTAACACTGAAACAAGAGTGTTGGATCTCAGCAGGGACAGCGCTCTCGCTCCAGAGGCTTTTTACATCTCATGTCTCATAGACCACATCTGTTGGACATGAAACGGTAACAGACTGTGTCCGTCACAGTCCCACACAGCACTGCTGGAAGAAACAGCCAATCAGAGGGAAGCTACGGGTTCTTGTTTTGTTTTTTCGGACTACAGCGGCAGAGCGTTCTGAATATGACACGTATGATTTCACAGCTCTGGACGGACAGTGACCGCTGAAGCTTCTGGGTACTGTAGTATTTAGAGACATTGATACCCAACTGACAGCACTTTTTTTCCTCTTTCATTTACTTTGTGTTCGAATAAGAGATTAAATTTGGACTCTGGTCCTGAAAACCAGACATATTTTATTTTTCTGTGTTGACACACACACACACACACACACACACAGATCTCACCTGAGCATTTAGACTGACTGAAGTCAGCCACTTGTACATTTTCTTGTAAAGTAGCTTTTTATTCGTCACAGTTTAAAGGTCAAGTTTGCAGAGAGGTCAGTGTTTTTCTTGTAGTTTTGTCCATCATTTCTGAGTTACATATACTTTGGATTCAGTAGCTCCACTTCAGAATCATGGATTCTTTAATGAATCCACGATTCATCAGGAAATTCTCATCCATTGTGAGGATTTCTTGCTTTTCTCTGTTTTCTGTCATTCTAAACTAATCTGTGGTTTCAGTTGGTCAAATATAAACAAGACATTTGAAGATGTCACTTGTGACTTTTGGAAAACTGTGATGGACATTTCCATTGTTTTCTGATATTTTATAACCTGAATAATGAATGGAAAAGAGTTGAATTGATAATGAGGATAATCCAGGCATATGTAATTGTCCAAAAATTGAGGGACTGCACACATTTTAGGTGTGTCCCCTTTTTGTTTATCTCTTCCAAATAGTTAATTAATTAACAGGATGGAGTTAAAATTACAGCAGTAAAGTGTTTTTTTGACTTGATGTATGATAAAGACAAGTGAGTTAGTGAGTGATATTCATTCTTGACCTTTGGGAACAGTATATTGTAAAGAGAATCTGAGCTCAAAGGTCCAACTAATAGCTTTTTTTTTTTCCTGGGGACTTTCAGCTGCATAGTTTAGTGATTACGTGACTATTTACATCTGACGCCAAAGTATTAGTAGTGTGGTGAATGTGTACAACCTGAAGATATTTGTGTCTCACGGACTCATTTGAGTCTGTGAATGTAGATATTTTCCAGTAAAATGTTTTTTTTTCCCAACTGACAGGAAAGATTGACAGAAGTATCAAAATAAGATTCAGACTTCTAAAACAAAGAGTCATTTTTTTTTTCTGTTACATGAGTTGAACCTAAATGCAGAAAACAGATTGTGGTTTATGTTTTGCACTCGCTGATTTGGTCAGTCCTTTCTGTTAAAGTTAACATATAAATGATAAAGATTCAGTGTTTGCTGTGTATAGAATTGACTTGGGCGACCCACCCCAAAAAAAAAACCTTTTTTCACACTTTTCTATTTATTGTTTCCTTTCTAAAGTCTGCCAGTCCTGAATTCATGTGCTAAAACATAAATTGGACAAATAACTTTCCTAATCAGACGTTTTGCTCTTTTTTTCCCCCACATATTCCCTTCATGTCTTGTTTCCTTGCTTCCTTCTTTCCTCCCTCTGCAATGGAGCGTTTGAGTGCAGTCATTCAGAATAGGAAAAAGACATCTCTAATCAGAGGTTTTACAACCGCATATATCAGCCGGTGATAAACTGGGCTGCAAAGAATGTTTTTTTTTATTATATCTAGAGTTTGTAGTTGAGCAGCAGCTTCAGTCTCTTTGTTCAAACATCAGCAGGTTCAGTCTGTGACTGCTCAGACTCAACATACACAGTATTTAAGAGCTTTGTGGCCTTTCCTGCATCGTTTAACTACTGGACTCAGTATGTTATACAGTAATGATGACACACACACACACACACACACATATCATACTTGCATATCAGTGCTGTGTATTATTTGTTTTTGATTGTATTTCTGGTCTTTTGTTGCTGTAAAAGCTCCGCAGACCAACTTGCTCGGTTGTAAACACCTCTGTTATTAATAAAGTTTTTTTTTTTTTTTTTTGACCAGTGAATTTTGTGTTGAAATTGAACACATCATAGCTTTGGCACTGCTAACATTTCCTCTGAATCACTCTGCCCTAACTGTAAAAAATTTAATAGGTATATAATATTTGGTTCAGCAGTTACAGCTGTCGCTTTGCCTCCACAGAGCTTATTAAGACTTCATAGTCAGCCAAAGATATTCAACTTTTTCACCCCTGAAAATCATTTCAATTCTAAATACTGTGGTATTTACACCTGTATTTCTTTGGTTTGCAGGGGAACGAATCACAAACAGTGTGAAACTAAATATCATTTGCTCATCCATATATCCTGATACCTTTAAACTATATAAATGTCTACAGACATTAACAGCACAGCTGCTGCCAGATGTGAAAATGTACACGACTACAGTATATATAATACAATAATACATGGTATTTAACCTTTGTGTTCACACTTGTCCGTGGTGGCAGTGGAAAGTGTTATTACATCATTGTTTTTCTCTTTTTTTAGTGTTTTTTTTTATTAATACAAAATACTGAACATGAATTTACACTTTATTCTTAGTTTTTAGTGCACAGATTACTTTGTGCTTTTGATTGAATAATTGTGCACCGATGTGGCACTATTTCATATCATATTTTATTTATTTTTTTTTTTTCATTTATCCTGTAAAATATGTTTAAGCCATCACAAAGATGACACAGTGTTTTGTTTCTGTTGTGAAGGGTACATGCAAGACCGGATTAACATAATGAAGAGGACAGACGTTAAATCATGTGCATAAATGATTCATTCAAGAGCATCAAGAGTTTTTTTTTTTTTATGACACCTCCCAGATTCCATATAAATGAATTATCACATTGACAAAAATATATAATTATCATAATAATAGTAATAATTTTGAAAATATTAACAACCAAGATCTTGTTCACAATTAGTCATAAATTACATCAAAACCTGGTTTATGGCTGAGTGGTGGACTCAGGGGAAAAAAATATAATACATACTGATAGAATCAGTGGCCCCCACCTCTCAATGTTTTTCTCCCATACAGTGCACCCTATAGGGCACCCAATTCTGCACTTCAGTATATTAGACTTAGGTGAACCCTATAAGGGCACCCATGCAGAACCTCCATTTGAAGGTCACATCATGTTTGCTCATTTTCGGGGTTCATGGGCACGATCACATTTTCTTCCACTGAAAGGGCACCATGGAGGCACTTCATTCCTGATGATCACATACAGAGTCCCTCTATAGGGCGTTTCATCCTGATTTACCCATAACTACACAGTCATTACAGAACCTTTGTATGTTTTCTCCTTTGTGTGGGCACTTTTCATACTGTGGGGGCACCTTAGATGGCACTTTCACAGTATTTTTTTTTTTGTCCTAGAGGGCCGCTGATGTTCAGCTCCCACTTGAGGCCTTGGCTGATGTTGGTTCCTGGGAAGCGGAAGGACTCCACTGTGTCGACTGGGAAGTCACACAGGGTGATGGGGGCGGGTGGGGCTGAGTTGGGCTGGGTTCTCTCATTAGTCCACAAACATCTCCACTGTCTTTAGAGCATTGAGCTCTGTCAGTGGTAGCAGTTATAGGAATTAAAACCTATATCGGAATTACACTTACTGATACAGGCAGTAGTTCCATGTCAGTGATTCACTTCACTATCAAACAAGAAAACCAGCAAATCTTCACATTTGAGTAGCTGGAACCAGTGGAATTATGTTTTTTTTTCTTAGATAAAGACTTAAACTATCAGTTATCATAGCTGCTAATTCATTTTCTTTTGATCAACTAAGCAAGTAATCAACAAACTCTGTCAAAGGTCAAATGTTTTTGCACAGTATTCACTACTGCGTGTGACATTTTAGCTCTGCACAGTAGCATATTTTGATTATTAGTTTATCTTACTCAAATACCTCTCAGAAACCGGGACATTGATTTATTTACTAATGTGAATGTACAAAAGTCATACATTTTTATAATCTGTGTTAACGCTGATGGCATTGAGTCATCATTGCTGACTTGTTTTTAAGATGCAGCAACAGGAGCCAATCACTTCATCAGGGTGACTGTAGATTAGAGCTGCGACAATTGGTTGATTAACAGAAAATGAATCTGCAACTGTTCTGATAATCAATTAGTCATTTTGGTCATTTTTCTTTCAACTTTCAAGGGATGTTAAAGTTTCCCACCACTCAATCAAATGTGTTTTCCTCGCTGTTACTTTATTTGGATGGTTGAGTTTCGCTGTGCAGATTTATGAAAGAATGTATGTGCAGCGTTTTCACATCTATCTGCAGAAAGTGGAAAGTTTTTTTGTACTCTTATAAATCAGATTTTAGGGGGCGGGCCTACGTGCAGGCTTTGTGACATCACAACTAGGTTAGCTTGGAGGCTAACGGTGGTCCAGTATACAACTTCCACATGTGTGATGTTGAAACATGAAGCCTCCAGTGCACTAAGAATGAACTTCACAGTGAAGTATAAGAGATATCTTGTGTCCAGCAGTCCAACTTTTGAGATGAACAATTTTTGCATATTCATAGATTCTGGAAATTTAGCGTATTAGACACATATTATTATTCCAAGCAGGGTATTTTTTTTAACAATTTTTATTTTACCATTTATTTTATAGCTTACAGCATGTCTAAGGGTATCTTTAAGAAACTATTCAGTGAATTCAATCAAACTATTCAGTGAATTCAATCAATTCGAAGCAGGTTAAGTACTGACAACCGTGAGATATAAAGCGTCTCCATCCCCCGGGATACAACAGCGAGCTAAACGTAAAAAGAAGACGTAGGTCATGTGATTGGAACGTAACTCCGCCATCATTGTTAGTGGCAGTGAAGCCTGAGTGGAGGAAATGGAGGAGCAGCAGCGAAGCCCCGTGGACTGTAAGTGCGCGTGTCAGTGAGTGTTGTCCGGGGCAGCAGCCATGGTTCAGACGTGCTCAGCGTACGGCTGTAAGAACCGCTACCACAAAGACAAAGACATCTCCTTCCACAAGTAAGTTCTCCCAAACTGCGTGTTGACTAAAGTAGCATTAGCTGTCCCACACATGATGGATAAGCACTGTGTTGTGCTGTACTGCACTGTGGAGGGTGTCATCCACCAGCCTGCATTTACTAATCAGCGTGTTTAAAAGCTGTTGTGCTCCTAGTCAGCAGTAGATAGTTGTTTGAATTTGACATTACACATTTATTGTCTATAGATTTTACTCGTAAAATCGGGTCACAGACAACTCACCAAGACACCATTTTACTGTGATAAACTGAAAGTGTTTTATCAAGTTCGTCCGCTGGTCGCACAGTCTCCTTCCGCCAGATCAACAAGTTAGCTAGCGTCGTGCTTACAGCGGCGATACCTAAACATTCACGTTTAGATGTCATTAAAACGTAATTTAATTACAGTTTCGCATATGTGTCATATGCCGAATTTGCCAGGGCATTATGTTTGTTTTCAGAAAACACTTGTTTTATATTAGACAAGATTTTTCCGTTATACAGAAATACAGAAACGCTAAAGTCCATTAATTCTGATAGGAGTTCGGTTACAGTTCATGTAGCAGCGCTTGCTGGCTGTCAAGCTCATGTTAGCCCAGAGTCTCCTTTACGGGAACAGAGTAAACATGTGGAGACCCTACGGGTCTGGCCATGTCAGAGGAGTTTAACCAGTCTACTAATAACACAAGTTACAGAGCAATGCATAGCATGCGATGCAAGCTGTTTTTCAGTCTTACTTAAGCAGCCTGCTGACTCGTTGACAGTGTGTGTGAGACGTTCAGTTCCCTGATAATCCCAGTAGGTTGAACAAGGCAAGAGTTCCTATACCAGGTGAATCTGCTGTTAAAGTGTTGTTGTTTTACTGAGTTCTGTGTGGAGGACTTGATGTTTACCAGGAGAGGATTTCTGATGGAACCAGGCTCAAGCTATTTTATATAAAGTTGACTTCCTAGATAACCTATAAGAGTGATCTGTTATCAGCCCAGTAAGGATGACAGTAATAAGATTCAAGATGACTTTATTGTCATTTATTAGTACTTGCATACATTGAAATGAAACTGTTTCTCCCAGACCAAAAACAATGCACTTGTAATAAACAATATATAAACAAAACAATGTAAATTCTAAGATTCCTAAAAATATATTTAAGTTTCAGAAACATAAGTAAAGGCATGTTATTGTTGTGAAAGTGACTGATGCAATATATATAATATTAATCCTACTAAATAAATCCTACTGATGCAAAAAAAAAAACTCAGAAGTGATCAAAGTAATAATATGGAATACATTTTTACACATTTTGATTTCTTATCTGATCTTCCAGGTTTCCTCTGGCGCGTCCAGATGTTTGTGGTAAATGGGTGGCGGCGATGAGGAGGAACAACTTCAAGCCGACAAAGTACAGCAACATCTGCTCGCAGCACTTCACCAAAGACTGCTTCAAGATAGAGTGCAACAACCGAGTGCTGAAGGAGAACGCCGTGCCGTCGCTCTTCACTTTCAACCTCAGCATCAAGGTGAAGCAGGCCGCTGCACACGCTCTGAGACGTGACTGGAGTATCCTCTCACGCACGATGAAATTAGCCACCGTTCTGCCTACGTAATTAAAGCACCAAACACTTGTAGCATTTATCTGATGCCTGATCAGTTTAATCAATCTTCTTTCTGTCTGACAGGCGGAGTCCCTGGAGGATCCGTTCCCCTCAGAGATCCACTTCCCTCTCTCTATGGCTCTAACCTCTGAGCCGGTGATGGTGGAAGAGGAGGAAGAGGAGGAGGAAGACGAAGATGAGGAGTCTGAGCCCGGGAAGAGCCTGCCAGACGTCCGCTTTGACACGGCGTCTGTCTCCTGCGACCACAATTACACGGCGGAGGACTCTGCGCGGCAGAAGAAGCGCATCGAGCAGCTGGAGGAGCAGCTGGACCGTCTGAGGAAGACGCTGAAGACGACGCAGCAGAAGTGTCGGCGACAGGAGAAGCAGCTCAAGAGGCTGAAGGCGGCCTGCGAGACGCCCAGGACTGTCTGCGAGCCCCGGGCGGCATTCGGCGAGGGCTACGTGATTTTACCCAAACACATCTACCACACACTCAAAGGCATCGAGTAACGAGGACGAGAGGAAAAAGACAGACGGGCGCGATGAAATCTCAGATCTGTCGACAGCAGCCAGGCGGACTGTCGAAGAGCTGTTGAGCGAGACGGCCAATCCTGAGATGAGAGCTGAAGGACTCACTCGTCCGGGAACATAAATGCAAAGAAGTGGAAAACTTCAGTTGGTGCCTCCAACAAACTCCAACATATATAACTTTCTTTTTGTGTTTTCTGTGTGGGCTGCAGTGAAATGACTTGAAGTGAGCTCACTATAAAATAATAGTTCAACATTTAGGGTTTGGTTTTAGTGGGAGACGTATGCTGAAACAATTTCTTGCCAAGCAACAGCCAGATGTAGTGACTCCCTGGAGTGCTAGGCAACCAGCGTAGATGTTGCACAGCCAGTTCATTAAGAAATAGTTCCCTTTCTGTTGAAATTAAACAAATGAGATATAACACGTTGTAATTAGTGAGCTTTATAGTTTGTTGGTAGATGTATTTTTGAAGTTGGGACAGAGTCAGGCTAGCTGTGTCCCCCCTGCTTCCAGTCTTAAGACAGACATGAGAATAATATCAATCTTCTTGTTTAGTTACAGAAAGAGAGCGAACAAGTGTCTCCCAAAAATGTTGAACTATTCCTTTTAAAGATCCTGCTGTGGGATTTGGATGCAATAGAAAATATAAAGACTCTATTCCGTTTGTTTTTGTTTGTTGTTTAAAGATTTTTTCCCTAATAGGAAGAAAACTCCCAACCTAGGATTTAAAAAAATCAGTTTGTGTGTAACAAATGTTAATATAATAATGTAATACAACTGAACACTTTACTTTTTTTCACTTTTTTTCTTCACATAAACATGGTTCAAAACATCCTGCGTGTCTGTGTGTGTCTTTTATACAGCTGATACTGATCAATTTGACCAAGACGCACTTGATCCGTGCTGGTACTGGTCTTCCAAATCAGTTTTGGACATTGCTAACATATAAAGCGCTTGTGTGTGTGTTAGATTTACGCTGTGTTCATAACCATTCCTCATTAGTAGCACAAGACCATCATATCTCTCGGTCTGGTAGGATTTTTCTCTCAGGGGGGAAAAAGCCCTTACTGAACAGCTGATAGTGAATAAAACAAACAGGAAACAAACGGAGAGAGAAGCTGGACTTGAATCAGTGACGCTGCAGTTATGTGTTATTAGCTGTAATCATCCAGCTGTGAAGGCGCTCACTCATAAGGCCTTTATTATAGCAGCTATGATCAAAAACAAGACCAGCACAAATAATAAACACTGATGAATAAAACCTATCTAAAAAAAAAGACTACAAGTACCAGATGGCACTCAACATGTAATTTATTTATTAAGAACTGAGTTGAGGTGTAATGAGGAAATACTCACATGTGTGACTGAAGCTTCATTCACTTGTCTGAATGTGTGATTGTCTGCTTTTATCTCCACTATCTAACACTTTTCACGGGGGTTTCTGCTCATGTAATCTGTAGCTAAATTATTGACTTCTTCAGAACACTTCTGACAGGTCTGTACACCCACTAAAAAAGAAACCTGCAGTAATGCAAAATAACCATAACTGATAAACAGAAAATACTCTGTTTTTTTGGAATTTTACAACAACAGAAAGACAGATTGTATGATTGTTCTCTTTGGTTTGGTTCCGGTGAATCTGAATTGGAATGACTACTGAGGAAGCAGCGAAGAAGACCTGACCTTTGACTGTCAGGGTTTAAAAGTGAGTCAGACATCAACTACATGGCAGCAGGAGATACTTTATTATAATATGTGCAATAAAACCCAAACATACATTATAACATCTCTCCAAAGGCAGTTTCAGTCTAAGAGATGTGCGATAAAATATAATTCCTGTCTGAAAATATATTCTAATGATTTCCAACAGTTTGACAAATCAAAGGGCTAATGGACACACTTCAAGCTGATATGGCAACATTATCATTCATTTAGAGTTGTGGTGAATATAAGTCCAATATTCACTCTCTTTTTCTCTCTACCAACTCCTGAAGGACATATCTGGCTCTTTAGCTGCTAAATGCTCCACTGTGTTCAGTGGCTTGTCTACAGCCAACTGTGTGCGTTTTCTGTTCGTGGCTGAGAGTGAACCAAAACAATAAAGTCCTAGCTGGACAGCTGAACAATGAGCTGAAACTCTGAACTCTTTAACATGCAATTAGTCATGTGATTCATTCTTAATGATTATGATTATTCTTGATTATAGCTGCATTAAGCAGAGATGGATGTATCGGTACTGTTATTTAAAGGAATGTGTGGTGAGTGGAGTAAAGGATGATTTAACTCCAGTGTCTGATTTGTCCAACATTTCTATATGTAACAGTAATAATAACATTTTATTATATTTAATTACCGAGACCTTGGAACATGGCGACGTCTCGAAAAACTACCCTGACAGGAAACAAGAAACACAGTCAGATGGCCTGTGTGTATGTTTTTCCTATTTCAGATAAGAAGCTAAGTTTGCATTTGAATTTTTGAAAGGGAGCAGTAGGAGTGAGGATGTGCAGACAGACACCCGTTTCTTTTGTTCTTGTCATTTCCCTCCACGTTTCAATTCGAAACTGGACTCTTGACACCACCGATCGATCAGAAAGCACCACCATCACAAATGAATCACATTAATATCCCAAATTGAAATTGAGTTTAAATGCTGATTCTGCTTTTAAACACAGTTAGGCAATTTTTCACTAAAGATGAGCTAAAACCACATTGTAGCAGAGATATAATACATGACTCTTTATCCTGTAAGATAACATCTTTAGGAATATTTTCTCTATTGTGTCAATGAGTCTAAATGACTTTATATCCACTTTTTTACTGGCTGTTAAAACAATGATCATTTTA
This sequence comes from Euthynnus affinis, assembly GCA_029490765.1. Taxonomy (NCBI): domain Eukaryota; kingdom Metazoa; phylum Chordata; class Actinopteri; order Scombriformes; family Scombridae; genus Euthynnus; species Euthynnus affinis. The sequence continues at coordinate 2,765,378 of CM055855.1, read as the reverse complement.
TTTATTCACTTATTTCATTGAAACCAGCTCCCATGAAACCTTTTCATCTGTAGGGGAAAGAAAAACAGCAGAGACACTTTTGGCCAGCAGGTGGTGATACAGACTGTTCGTCAGGAAACTGTGTCTTCACTTCAGGTCTTGAACAGTCAGTGCTCCAACAGGTAAGTGCAAAGCGTGCCCACCTTATTAAAATGCCAACACTTCACACACTTCAAATACACACTTACCTCTGAATACTGCTCTAAGGGCCACATTGAATCACTCTAAACTGCTTGAAATGTATACAAATGATATTTGGAGGTATATCCCATAATTCACCAGGTCTACCCTATTAGACTCTTGTCCAGTTGATGGTTGAGGTGCACTTTTATGCGCATTATCATCAAAAAGTCAGTCATGAAGTAGACAACCTGCAAAATCCTCTGAGTCAAAGGACTTTTAAGAAGTCAGAAAAGATTAACCTCCACTGGAAGGAACACTCGACCATGAAGACCTACTTCTTCTGAAAGGACTTACTCACCTAATCTAAACCTTTCTGGCTCTCTCTAAAAAAAAAAAAAAAAAAAAAAGATATATAAAAATTGTCATTTTCACCTGCAGCTTTGTGACACTTGCAGAATGTGAGTGTTGAGGCAGGTTTCTCCTTGATCTGCTGCAGCTTGGATTAAACTTCATTTGGACAAAAGCATCTGCCAAATGTATGGATGTAAATGTTAGCAGCGACCATGTCTGAACAGATCTCAGACTTTGGTTCCCTTTGATCCCCTTGTGACCCCTCAGATTTCTCTTGAGAACCTTTCAGGGGACCCCTACGTTGGGAACTACCGATGTGTTGATTATAATGTAGGAGGAATCATTCTTTCCAACATTCAGATAAACAACAAACAACATATTTTGTGAGGTCTGAACCACAAAGTAAGTTCGATTTAGTCTGGCTGTCTTGCACGGCTGTGTGACCTGGCATCACTGAGCTGGATAAGCAGTTTCAGCTCTGAGCGCGTTCACGTTTCTAATAACAAGCAGCAACATCAGAACCATGAGTGGATATGACACGAGATGTAATTGTGGAGGGATATTCAGACCAAAAAGTGATACTCAGATAAAACATATATAATCCACAATCACACAACATGAGTGAAATAAGGTGTAGAAACAGATATAGTACCTGTATATAAAAAAGAAGTTTTGCAATTAAACAAGTTCATTTATTATAAATACAGTAAGTGATACACTTAAGCAGAGAGGAGAGAAAAGAATAAGATCTATCTGACCAAAATGTTGTATTTATGATTTACTGGGAGATAATTAACAGCATGTGGGTATTTTTTTATTCATAATAAAATACAACAGTGGGTAAACTTTCTATTTCCAGTTATCATCACAAAGTCAGCTCAAGTTATTCTGAGCTGCATCCTGCTGGAATCCTGTCAGGAATGAAAAAAACTTTATTAATCACTTACAATCATCATTCATTGTGTATTTACTAGGACTGGGCCCCAATACAAATACATTATTTGGCAAAGCACAAATAGTGTTCTTTTTTTTTTTTTTTTTTTTTTCAACAAACATTTATTTTGTACAAATATTTTTACAATTATTTGTTTTCGGGAAGAAAAAAACCCCCTTTCAAATACCACTGCACAGATTGGTTACATAGCTATCTCAGTGTCTCTCCTCTGCTCCGCTGTCACGTTTACTTATGATGCACATTTCCTCATTTGGACATCACTCACACAGTCGGGGGTGTTCCCCAGAGATAAAGCTGAGCAACTGACACACGTAAAGTGCTTACAAGGGACTCTCCATAACTTGTTGTTCCTCTTCTCCTTTCCACAAAGTTAGAAACGTGCAAAGCAAGAATCGCCTTTGAAGTTCTTCTCTGCACGCTACAGACTGTGCTGTCTCAGTGTTATGGGTGTATAAATAAATAGAGGATGCATGTCAGTGATGCATTTCTCCAGCTTCTTTTCCAGCGATCTTATTGGTGAGTTTATACGTTCTGAAGTCATATTGAGCAGGTTAGCTGTGTTACCATGGCGAACAACCCTGAGTTTAAGTGAGCCAGCTTCCAGAAAACCTGAGTTAAGCCCAAAGATAGTTGCTAACACACTGACCTCATCATACTCCCCAGAGGATGAATCAATCCCATGACCTTTCCTCTCGCACCATCCTCACGACAAACTTTACACTTTTACCTCCACTGGTAAAGTTTTATAAGGAAAAGCTATATCATCAGTCTGCTGTTTGTTCTGTCTCATGCTCTCATATTGTGTCTGTAATGAACACTGCAGCCTCTAGAGGGCGCTAGCAGCACTTTAGTCTCAGATGTTTCTCAGTTGAGTTTCAGTTTGGACAGCACACTTCACCTCCACGGTGACCTCGACCCTCCTCAGATGAGCAGACCTCTGTGGGGCTGAATCTGATCCAGGTGGACGTGTTCAGTCTAAACACCGCCGGCTGAAGCTCCGCCCTCTGGCGTAGCATCAAGGTCGTCCTGTCTGAACTGTGGTGCTCCTCAGGCTGCAGCCTGACCACTCTGATTAAACAACACCTGGATGACCTGCTGCTCCCAGCATGCTCTGCTACTGCCGCCACCCACCACCAAAGACACAAGTAAACTGGCTTTTATACACTGTTCATATGGAGAGAACTTAATTCATTTGATTTATTTTGATTGATAACTAGATTTGTTTGTGTCAGTTTGAAGATACAGCAGAAAAAATATTTAGTCTAATCAGTGTAAAAATAAGTAAATATTTCACTGACTTGACATTTGACACTTAGTGTAGTATAACATGTTTTAACACATACATAATGAACCACTCAAGAAAAAATTTATTTATACATATATAAAATGTGTTCTTACATACAGTGTATATACACAGAATAACTGCTTGTCCTCAGTGCTTTATCTAAAATTCTTATGAACATCTCAAAACTTATTTTACCAAACATATTTTAATTTGGGGGGAAATAGATCTACAATGATGCACAGATGAGATGGAGATGGAGTTTTGTGTTTATATCTTCAATAAAGAACTGGAATAAGATCATACATAATACTCATACAAAATCTGATATATGGCCACATATGTAAATTGCATTTATAGCTGGGTTGCTGATGATTTTTTAAAAATTAACTAATTAATCACACAATTTGTTGTGATTAATCACTTTTTTTTCTTCTTAAGACTTGTAATAATGGATATTTAAATGTAAAATCATGCAATTAATGTAGAATCAACACAAATGAAGTCAATTTTAATTCAAATGCGATTCTTTAATGGCATCTTTTTAACTTTGAACTCAGATCCTCTCCTACAGATTTCCATTAAACCATCAAGGTCATCAAAATTGCCTGCCAGCTTGAAAGGCAGATATGCACTAATGGATAAAATAACAAAAACCCAGGCCTTTAAAGTGCCAGCTGAATTTCGAAACCATCAAGGCCAATAAATTTAGATATCAGCTTGAAGGCAATCATTTCTTATAGGGCTGCATGACATTGGAATAACTGACATTGCAGTATCTTTTTTTCCCCTGTACTATATATAGTATATTGCCATATGAAAAATACAGGAAATTTCACCAGATACATGCTGAGTGTCATTCATGTACATATATAAAATTAACAAACATCATTTTCATCATTTGGGTACTTTAAAAGTCCTCTTCAAACAAAACAAAACCATCCCCTCCTACTTCTACCACACTCAGTTCAGCTCTCTGCCACCTCTTCAGAAATCAGCTTGATCTGCACTTTCAGTATCAAAACAACCAAATCAGACCCTGCTAGTCACCTACCACCACCTGAAAATGAGCGCAGCTGTTTGATAAACTGAAACTCAAGTGCAGCCTTTCACCAGAGCACATAGTGATTACATAGTGTTGGTTAAAAGTTAAACAGTTACTGTCACGGCGGTCCGTGCCCTAATGTAAGAAACACCTAACACACAAAACTTGAGGCATCGAGATCGATCTGTCCTTACAGCACATATATAAATCTGTTTGTTGCTTGAGTTTGAGAGTTTTACCATCCCTGGCCGTGTGTCACAAGGCCTGTTTATCTTCCACCGTGCGGATTAAACATACATTTGAACATTGTTAGAAATGATAGATTGCATATAAATAACATAACTGTGACACACAAACTGTGCAGATTACTTTTGTTTTCTCCAAAGATCCATCAGGCAACTTTTTCAAGTGAAACTTCAAGTGAAACTAACTGTATCATATTTGTGTGATCATTTTGGTGAAATAAAGCACTTGACGTAATGAAATAAGAGTTATAACTCATATCTTGTTATTTACACGCTGCAGTTTCTTAAAAAATTTCTCTCTCTGATTAATAGAAAGCTTTTTCAAATACTTAGCAATATAATCTGAAAATTGCATATGTACATACACACCTACATTATGTAATGTATTGTGATATTTTCATAATAAGATATGGACATATTAAAATCACACGTCAAATACATGTTGACTGTATTCCTCATAAATACAGCATATGAGCAAAAGAAATGTTTTTTTCTATTTATGCATATATCTAATATGCAGATATTAGGTCAAATTATTCTGTATGTCCATATAAGTAAAGATGCCATATATAGACAGCGTAGTATCCAGTATGTACTGTGTGTTCACATATGACCATATGAGATTTATGTGTGACAGTGATGTGGAAATAAGACCGCTTAACTCCACTTAATCGTGCAGTTAATGGGAAGATGAAGAGTGTGTGTGCAGCAGATCTCTCCTTCCATCAGATCTTTTTCTTCTGTTGAGACTCTGCTGCTGATGAATCTGCTCATGCTCTGACCCAGATAGAACCACAGAGCTTCACTTTTCATTCTCTTCAGTCTGGACTCTCAGCATTCAGCCTGGAGCACAGATCCGACGACTCCCAGTAAATGGAGGTTAGCGGGACGAACAAGACGATGATGATGATTATGATGATGATGTTGTTGTATATAAATATAAACACTGCCATAAATCTAAAATCTGCCCGGCAGGGTCTATCAGATCTATAACACTGTCTGATCTCTCTGCCAATAATCTGCTGCTTCCTCAAAAACAGTAAAAAAAAAAAAAAAATGCCTCGGGGGAGGAAACTGAGCGGGGGAGGAAGACAAGGGGGATGAAGGAGGAAACAGGCTTTAACGGAGAGCAGAGAGCTGTCGGTTCGAGAGGCTGAATCAAACAATAACGATGCTGCTGAGGTGCTGCTGAGCAATGCAACTGCTGAGTACCACAACCAGATCTAACTGTACAATATAATGATAGTAGAAAAATTATGAGCAACATTATTAATGATATCACATATAAAAATAATAAAAATGAATGTTGTTCATTGAAACTCATACAAATGACTCATTTGAGAACATCATTCATGCTCTAGAAGTACTTCATTTGTGCACTTGATTCAGTAGTTTGTGCACACTCACTAGTAACTGATGCTCCTGAAGTGCTTCACTTCAGTTGCTTATTTTGTGCACACTGACCTGTGCTCTAGAAATATTTGATTTGTGTGCCCTAATGAGTCAAAAGTTGTCCACTTGAGAGACTTAATTAACACACATTAATTAGGAATTTGTACCTACAATTTCATAATTCTTCATTTAAAGCAATAGACTCACATATTTTGTCTGTGATAAGTTATGTGTTAAGTTATGTTAAGGTTATGTGTTGTAGACGTATTCATTTATTGAAACTGCTTGTTTGAATTGCTTGTTGTTGCTTGTGTTCTAGACTGACTTCATTCTTGTTGTACCATTGCCCAGTATATGTGCACCAATTACTATTTCATGCACTAGGATGACTTCATTTGTGAACACTGATTAGCAATCTGTGGTCTTCATTTAATGATCTAAATGCTCTAAAATCACTCAATTTGTGCACTAGAATGAGTTGATTTTTCTTTAAGCCACGCTAGCAGTCTGACACTCATTCATTTGAGTCCAGACTGAATTACTATTGGGTGTATTGCCGTGACATTCTTGTCCCTTTAGTAATGAATCCTAATGACTTTGATGATCCCCTGAGCTTTCCACCAGTACATCAGTGTTTTCACTTTACCCGTGAAATATCTCAACATCTAGGCTACTGAACGGATCAGCACAATCCTTTGCTTAGACACTCACGGTCCCCAGAGGATGAATCTTAACAATTCTGGCAATCTCGTGACTTTTCTTCCCGCGTCACCATGAGGTTGACATTTGTGGTTTTGAGTGAAATATCTCCACAACTATTGGGTGGATTGTCATAAAAAAAAATTTGACACAGACATTCATGTGCCCCTCAGGACAAATTAGAATAACTTTGGTGCCCCCTTAACTTTTCTCTCCAGATGCTTGCAGGGTTCTGTTGTGAATGGATCTCGAAGGCAGTGAAGGAAAAATGACTAAGAGAGGAAACACTGTGAGATGAGCAGGAGAGGAGGAGGAGGAGGAGGAGGAAGATGAATGTGTGACTTCATGCTGCTGTTTGTGTTTCAAGGAATGCAAGTATTTAGTTTTTCTGCCAAAACTCCCAAAAGTTCATCTGGGGTTTACACAGAGACCTGATATAACCTCTAATTTAATCAGGAGATTTTTATAATATTTCACAACATCAGGACTGATGTTGTGAAAATGGTTACAGGCCATGAGCTGCAGTGTTTTATTAGGGATGTGTGTAAATGCAGAGAAGCATCACTGAAGGTTTGTGGATGTCTGATTTTTCCTCAGATCTAATACTCAGAGCGACTGATGGTTTATATAAGATGCTTGTAGTGCTGCCACCCCATAGAAAGGGCAGGAGATGGTATTTGGCACTGGATGTTACGAAAAGTAGTTTGGCAGGCCGGAGTACGTGCACAAAAAAGTGATTAATATGAATATGAATAAAACTGAAAATAACATAAGCCAAAGCAAACAAACAAGCCTCACCTGGAATGTACCATCTACTCAGGTGACCACAGGGTGAGCCAGACTGATACAAAGCTTTCAAACATACAGAACAACATTGTAGGATTCTCCGTTACTGCTGACAACCACTATTTCCTCTCTCTCTCTCTCTCTCACACACACACACACAGCCATGAGTGCACCAAATTCCACAGAATGCCAGTTACTACAGAATAGTTTTTATCTTTGCTGCCTCAGTTTGACAGAACCTAGTGACTCACTGATTAGTGCAGCTGATGATGGACACCTGTAGTCACTGTCAATGATTAAGCAGATGATCTGTCCGACTGTCTCAACTCACTGAAGCAGGACTGAAAACCTTCCACAAAATTGTGAAACACAAAATACTCAACTGAAACCTGTATTTACATTTACATTTGAAATGAACACATATAAATCTTATAATTCAGTTCATCTTTATTGAGAGCATCTCTCTATCCCCAACTAACTGAAAGATTCTGGCATCAGTATTATTCTGACGTTATTGTCCCTCCTAACCTCCTGTACTCTGTTAGATCTGGGATTTAATGCACTCACATCTTGTAATACTTCTCTCCATACTGTTTCAAACAAGGTTTGTTTATTATTTTCTACAACTATTGTCCTTCCTATGTTTGAATAACAAAACAGTTCCTTTTCCCATTGTTGTACTGTTGCAGGGTTTGTGGATTTCCAAAACACAGCTGATGAAAAAAGAATAGTCCAACTCCTCAGATACCTCACTGTATTACAATACATCATGAAATATGCACAATTTAAACGCACAATATGTAATTTCAGCCGCTAGGGGTCTCTCAATCAAAACAATAACAAAAGATGGCGTGTGATGACAGTGTGAAGTAGCAAGGGATCATGGGAGTTGTTGTCTTCGTTGTTAAACTATCAGCTTCACCGGGATACGATTACTCCGAAATTCATGGTTCAGGATGTTTTTACCAGGAGCCGAATTATCCGCAGAGGTCTCCTCCTCTCCAGAACGAACGGACCCGCTGATTACAGGTAAAAACACTGAATAAAGCAGTTTCATCTAAGAGATCGTTGTTTCTCCGACGATGTACGGCGACCCACGGACGTCAGATACAGGCTGTTAGCTGAGCTGCTGCTAACGCTTTAGCGGTTTATATCTCATTCAGACGTTCGTCCGGTTTCTCCCGGCAGCCGAATTATCCGCAGAAGTCTCCTCTTCTCCAAAAACAAACGTACACGCAGAATAAAATCGTTCAAATATTAATTAAAGCTGTTTTATCTTAAAAACCAGTGTTTGTCCAACAATGTTTGGTGACCACCAGACGGCTGTTAGCCAAGATGCTGCTAACACTTGTTCGGCTTTTTCCTATGGCTTTTTCTCATATAACATAAGTTCCAGATGTTTGTCCGGCTTCTGCTGGGAGCTGAATTATCCACAGAAGTCTCCCCTTCTCCAAAATCAAACGTACACGCAGATTAAAATAGTCAAAAAATACTACTAAAAGCTGTTTCACCTAAAAAAAAAAAAAAAAAAATCAATATTTCTGCAGTTGTTTGTTTCCTGGAGTGGCTGTTAGCCGAGCTGTTGCTAACATTTGTTTATCTGAAACGGTTATAACTTTATAACTTTTTATAATTGATAACTTTTATTAAATTATAAATTTCTCTGGGTTTGAAAATTGTTGGAAACATTTGGGATAATGTAAGTACACAACTCAACAGCATATATAACAAAGGTCTAGTTATTTTTAAACATTTTAATGTGGAATAATTACATATTATGCTGTCATAGCTGAGAAGTATCTTTTGTTAAACTCCGACATTGCCTCCATCTGAAACTCCATCAATTCTCAGTGTATCTTGATTTCAGTAATATAGTCTATATATAGGATGATATTTCTGCAAGCGTCTGTAAACTTATGTTCTAACATCTTATGGATTAAATGATTAATTGATAGAGAAAATAACCATCAGATTCATCAAGAATGAAAATAATCATTAGTTGCAGCCTTAGGCCTAATGATTATCAGGAATTTGCAAGCAGCAGTAGAAGGCTAGTTGAACAGTCCAGTGGTGAGCTGATGATGTAATGACTCACTGGTTCACTCAACCATTGTTTTATCAGTGAGTTTTGTTCTGATATGAATTAAAATAACACTCAAACAAACACAATGTATTGACAACATATAGCCTGTGCGTCCACTAAACCATGTCGACTCCTCATTGAACAATGCTGAAAAAATCTGGCCCATGAATGAACTGAAGGTATCAGATCTCAATGCATCCATGGACATCCTTGGATGCATCCTTTAAATGTGGGGGAAAACTAACAGCATTCAAACCAAGTGACTGAAAAAAAACAAACAAATCAGGAATGGTATTGAGTTTACGAAAGTGTCCCTGCTCATTCTTAAACCTGGACTCAAAAAAATCCATCACAGCTTAGTCATTTTGTCTCGGTGAAAACTATACGTTTCTAGTCCTGCTTGGACAATCAATTCTACTCTTAGCGCCAGAAGACGAAGCGGAAGAACGATGATGATCAGTGTGTGTCAGAGTTTATTCATCAGCTCAGTCAACAGAAACATGTTATTGACTCGGACTTTCTGTCTGACGGCGTCACCATGACGCACACAGGGTGGAGACCATGTGACATCACTCCTCTGGGGTTAAAGGGCGTCGCTGTAACACACTGTAACTATAACGACATGGTTTCACCTCCTCCACGTGTGTGTGTGTGTGTGTGTGTGTGTGTGTGTGTGTGTGTTTGTAGTTCAGCATTAACACAACACAACACAACAGAGGTGTGTGTTGTTAGTTTGAGTCACGTCTGACACTTTAATTCCTTTCTGATGTCATGAGAAAGTTTGTAAGAAAACAGACAGCAGGCGGTCTGTCTTTAACACGGGGACTGAATATCTCACAACACCACAACACACACTGAACAGCAGCTGACATTCACTGGTGTAGGTCATCTTCACACTCACGCCGAAGTTGAGCTGCGTATGAAAATGTCAGTGTCAGTAGTGTCAGTCATAAGCAAGAGGATCAGAGACCCAACGACACCCCCCCATCTTACCCCCCCTCCACCATACTCACTAATCAAGGAGTTATTTATTACTGCCACGCTGAAGCTCAGTCAAACTGATGAACAAGTAAACAGCAATAATAACCACACACACCAGCACCACTCAGGTGTCCAAAGGAGATGATCTGACAACTGAAAAGAATTTGCATGTTTTTAGTTGAGACCTGGCCTAAACAGCACTTCCGGTGTAGCAACACTGATAGACCGATATAATTTCTATTAGTCAGTCAGACAAAACAGGAAAGGAGGAGGGACTGCAGCCATTTTCTCTGCACAGTTTGTGTGTGATGACATAGACTTGGGTAATTTTACATCAATTGAATATCTTGCACTTGAGCTCAAAGCTGAATTTGTCAGTGCTCATCATTACATCGGCCTCAAAAACATTCATCGTTGTTTCTACAGGAACTCTCAGAACTGATCTCACTACACATGGTAGATTGATCATGAATGGAGTCCTGAACATTCCTTCATATACGTTCAGATGAATCAAAAGAATGACTCCAAAGCTGTGGAGCTTGTGGATTTACTGGATAGCTTTGAACTCACCCAACATGTAAATGAAGCCACTCATCAGCATGGTAACACTCTAGACTTAATAATAACAACAGGGTTAAACATTAATGATGTTTCAGTATTTGAATGACCTATTTCTGACCATCATTATGTGTTTTATGATGCCATAATAGTTTTAACAGAGACTAAAAGGGGATTTTTTTGGTTAAAAAGAGATTCCTGGATGACAAAGTAGAAACAATGTTTTCTAATACGATGAGATCATTTGAGCCATACAGCTGTGACTGCCCTTTAAATGACATGGTTGAAAATTTCAATAACATATTGTCATCTGCTTTAAATACCGCCGCTCCACTAAAAGTTAAAAAAAAAAAAAAAAGAGGTCGACTGACAGAATCTTCCCAAGATTAAACAATAACAGCATTAATGAGATCAAGAGAATCTTGTCGGGCAGCTGAAAGAAAATGGAGGAAAACTAGACTCACAGTTCACTGGAATATATACAAAGAAGTCATGACTGCATATAACAAAGCAATACATCTGGGGAGCATTCCAGAAAGCAGGTTCAACAAACTCTGAGTCGAACCCTGAACTCTGAGTTGATGAACTCTGAGATGGGAAACTCCGAGTTTTCGGTTCCAGAACAGCCGATCGCAGTTTGTTCAATCAGCTCTGTTTGTTGAGCTCATGTGTTGGTGAATGCGTGTGTGTATCAGGCTGTAGCTACATGACATTTCTAATATATTTGTCCAGCTTTAATCTGATGGACAAAACACAGGAGGCAGCAAATATAGATGAAATATATACTTAAAGATTTAAAACATATATATAGATACATGACTGTAAGCTCTCAGTCTGATCCAGTTATAATGTGTTTGCTGATTTGTACATGAAAATGCTTTGAGGGTAAAATACAGTAGATTTTATGTTCAGATGTCTATATGTATGTCCGCTCAACAGCATTCAGTGATCCTGCTCACAACATATAATCTTCAATATTAAAGGAATGATGTTCCATCAGCATGACCAATAAAAAGTTATAGAAATGATTATTTATTGACAATACATGACTAAAGCTTCATAGTGATTTTTTTTTTTTTATAAATTTAAACTGAGATTACACATGTGCAATAGCAATAATAAATAATACATGCGGTTATATGGACTGAATGAGGAAATGAAACTCTGTAAGAGGAAAGAGACAAAACAAAAACAGGAATACTGTGTAATAATCTGGAGAAATGAACTCTCTGGATTAAATCTGAGGTTACAAGTCTTGGAGTTATTTTAGATTTCAGATATCATTTAGAATTGACTTTATGGTCCTCCTCCTCATAAACAAAGCTACACAGTTAACACCCTTGTTAACTATTTGCCTTTTAGAACTCATGTGATCATCTGCTGCTGGTTTACTGGAGATTCCCAGCAACAAGCCAAAGGAAAATCAGGGATACAGTCTTTGCCAGTTACACCCCAAAAACTATGGAACACACTATCTGTAGATGTGAGGGAAGCCAGCTCGCTAAATATTTCTAAAAAAAAATTTTTTTGTATGTTTTCTCCTGCTGTTGCTATTTTAAAGGAGAAAATAAATGGTGAAGAGGATGAAACAGTTTGTTCTTGTTAATCAGATGACTCACCTGAAAATGAAAACAGGAAACACACATTAATTTCCCAGGAACTATTTTTTCATCGTCCTGATGGAATAATAGAACAAACAGATGATACACAGACCATAATGTCACAGTTGTCATTTTTGGTCTTGTTTTGTTATTTCTTTTTCTTTCTTTTTTTTTAAATAAACATTTTTGTATGAGAGAAATCATACAAAAATAACAAACCTCAGACTCAGTAAGTAAATATTAAATAAATCATGATTATAAAGACAATTACAGGCTAGAGGAACCCAAAACCGGAATCTAACTGATATGAAGTTTGTTTGTCTATCTTTAGTTTCAAGATTAATGTAAATATATGTGGACAAAAATGATGAATAATTCATATGTGTGTGTGTTTGTGTGTATATGTGTGTGTGTGTGCCACCCTAAGCCTTCTGGCTAATAATAATCTGAAGGTACAGACAGTGTAACAAATCAACACTGAATGTATGTCAACAGCACACACACATGCGCACACACATGCGCATGCACACACACACACACACACACACACAGTGTCAGTCAGTCACTTGTTTGGGATTTGTCAGATTTAATTCAGGAACATTAATCTGCTAAAAGACAAGCTGCACAAACTGAAAACACAAAGTTTGTGGTAAAAGAAGGTGATATTTCTAACCTGGTCAGGAAACAGTTTGAGTCTTGACCATAGACTATAAAGAATATGGATGTTGTCACCGTGACGACACCCGCTGGTTTGTGAAGTGCTGTTTTGAAGCCTGGAATTTAACGATTTGACTGTTGCCATCTTGGATTTGACCATCACCATCTTTGATTTTTGGAGTCAGAAGTGACCATATTTGGACGAAAGGGTGGAGCTGACCATAGCATTAACTGCTGGCTTGGTTAGTACAGTGTATTTATAGTCTATAGTTAATTGTGATAATGCTAATGCTAATTTTCACTAGCAAAAAACACTTAGATTTAAAACCATTGAAACAAACTGTACTGACAAAAAAAAACTGATCACAACCAAATGCTGAACAACTTTTAGATGACCAAATGTTACAATTAACTTTCATGAACTGAAAACATACTGTGAAATAGCGACAGCTACGTCTATGGACCATATTCACACGGCTGCAGTCATATTACTGTATCATTGATTCAGGTTGATCATGACACCAAATAACTTTCAGCCAGGCAGGGGGATTGCAAACTGGATGGATGGCCTGCCAACTGGGACCCTTACCCCACCAGGTTGGGAGGAGGATGTCTTGTCTTGTCTTGCTTTACATCGCAGGCAGTACCTGCACTTCACATTGAAAGGTAAGGCCTATCAGTTCAAGGCACTTACGTTTGTCTCTTCCCAAGGGTCTTCACAAGGTGTATGCACGCAGGGCTGGCCCCAGTGCCGGCTGACAGTATGGAAATCCTGCTATATATTGACGACTGGCTGGTTTACGCTCCAATCAGGGAACAGGCAGAGTAGGACACTGTGGCCCTTCTCTGTCATGCGACACGGTTGGGCCTTATGTCAATTACACCAAAAGTTGTCTCACACCCAGCCAGTGGGTGGTGTTCATTGGGTTTACCCTGGACTCTCACCAAATGCTCACCTCCCTAACTTCTCAGTGGGTGGAGGCCTTACTACAGCTTCTCCTCTGTTTCCGGAGGAACAGCAGGTTGGCATAAAGCCTTGTTTTAAGGCTGTTAAGTATGTAGGTTTGCCTGTTTGTCTGCTATGGCAGCCATAGAAAAGGGCACACCCTGTCCAGACAGAGGCTCTCTCTGTGGATTGTTGAGGCAACTGAGGAAGCTTACAGGCCCTGTGGTCTGCCCTTACTTCTTAATGTTAGGGGCCACTCCACCACGAGTGTCTGCACTCCCTGGGCAGCGCTACAAGGGGTCCCTCTGAGTGAGATTTGTGCTGCAGCCACCTGGGATGCGCTGTGCACCTTTCCCTGTTTTTACAGGGTCATTATTGCCACTCCCCATGCAGTTTTGGCAGCAGTCTTTCAGGAATCCTTGGGTTCTTCCAAACAAGATAGATTTCCTTGTGACTATGTTGGTAATAGTCATCCAGTGTTAAGCACTGCCTCCGGCGGTCAAGAAGGATGAAATGGAACCGTAGTTCCATGCGTAACTCTCATTTCACAGAGCCACCGTGACACCTGTTCTTTCACAGGTGTCACTACAATACCTTCACAACTTATATTACAGCTTGAAAAGGAGTGTGTTGGTTTAAACTGACAGGCGTCTCAGCCTATCACACACTGACTTCTGATATATCTAATTCAGCCTGATATAGCCTGATATATCTAATTCCTCTGTGCCATCATTAAAATCATATCAGTGAGCCACAATATTGCAGTGGGTGACATGTTGCTTCATTACCATGAACACACGCTGTAGTTCATGTTCCACCTTGTCTCCGACAAATTAAAAACACAAAATATATTTTGAGAGAAATTGGATTAAACTTTTAAATGAGGAACATTTTAAACGTTAATGTATCTGCCAGGTTACAAAGTGTTCACTCTGAATCGAAGGTACTGCGGAATATTTGTAAAACTGACAACATTAATTTGTGCAAATACTACAGTGAAGGGTGTAATCTCCACCCACTTTTATGGTTTCAGGTTGATTTTCTTACTCAAATCTCTCCGAACATTGTCCTGTTGATTTCTAGCCGCCTTAATCCAAATGAGAGAAAAGAAGAGTTGATAAAAAAAATGAGTCACTTTCAATGATTACTGTCACAGCAATAAACTTACAACAGCTGCCAGCGCTTTGACGACTACTTTCACCCTGAGTTTTGCTTCTCAGGCTATATACAGTATGTCCAGTATGTCAGTATGTGTGTTGGAAGATTTAGTGGAGGGCTACCTGTAGGCTGCAGGCACTACTCAAAGATAAAGACATGACATCCACCTTCTTTGCATGTTCTTCGGTTTAAAAGATTTGATGATATTTTCCTAAAACATGCTAGAATTGAACATCAGGCAAACTGCCTCTATCATACATGAACAGGTCACAAACAAGGAAAACCAAACAGGATTTGAAGTAGGTCTCATGCATTTACAATACAGAGGTTTATATAACATTTGACCATTATTATGGAAATCTTGATAACCAAATTCATCACACCTACAAGACCCTCTCTTGAAATACAATATCTGCTTTGTAACAACTATGCATGATTTACATTTGAGCCACATTTATGGTTCAGTTTAGGCACTCGCAGCAGTTGGTGAAGGTTCAGGGAAATCATCGTCCTAGTTATTTACTGAAAAGGTCAACAGTGACTTAAAGCATGAGACAGGATGTTTACTTTATTAACATTCAACCAACACCACGATCTTTCTCTAACTTAAAACAAATTACTTTTGCTAAATATGACTTATTCTATGATTTCAGTCCATTCATTGAAACGTCCATGTTTCTGTTGTGTTCTGTGTATGTATGCTGGTTTTATTTTATGTGTCTATTTGATATATTATTGACTCCTGATGCGCTCTGATGATAGAAGAAATGTGTTGTTTCATTTTGCGAATTTGACTGGTGAAGAAGGTGTATGGTGCAGGACTATCTTTTTCCGACTCACCTGTGCACACTATCAGACGTCCATTAGACAACATTCACTTTTTATTTTGTCATGTGACACACTGAAAAACTCCTCTACACAGAGTTCCCACTGTGTTGTGTAGAGAATCGTGAATGGTTTTCGGACACAGCCTCGCTCTGCTAACTGACAGAGACAGTGGAAAAGAGTAAAACCCAAACTCCAGGCTTTGTGGCGTTTGTGTGGTTTTATGGATGTGTGGTTTTATGCAGACTGAGGTCTACTTTGAAATCAGACTGAGAGAAAATGACTGCTGTTAATAAGTCAGGGTAAAACCAGATTTTACGGTGCTCAACAGGATGTGAATGATTTGGAGTTCAAGTGTAAAACATGTAAAAAAAAAAAAACAGTGGCCTGGTCCTTTTTAAAATCTCTCCCTGCTCTGTAAGCCTTCCTGTTTCTTGTGGAGTTTTCTGTTGAGTTGTTGTCATTTTGTTGATTTGACCTAATTAATGAATGGTGTGGATGAGCAGTGATGATGAGTAGCTGGTTGTTTTGGGCATTTGGCCTGACGTTTTTCTCTAAATATCATTTTCAACCTTGACTGACTAATCGCAGCTCAGTGACACACACTGAGCAGGAAAATAGTTTGATATTCTACAATCATATTTAACGTGAAGAAAATTAAACAAGAAATTTGATTTTAAAAATAAAGATACAAAATAAAATGAACTTTATTAAAAAATATTATTAAAAGTACAAAATCTAATAAAATGACATGAAAATCACAGAAATTTTTCTTAGACATAACTTGAAATTAAAATTTTAAAAAACCTTGTAAAGACCTGAAAGCTGCTGTTGATTCTGATTCTGACTTCCAGTTTGAAGATGAAACAACATGTGAGGCGTTATTATTTTTAGACGGGCTGCGACCACGACTCTGGATGAAATTAGTTTATGGCTCCATGAATGTGCACCCCCTCCCACCCCCCACTACACACACACACACACACACACACACACACACACTCACACACACAGAGTCAGCTCCGCACCGCTGGCCTCGTCCTGAACGTGGCTCTGATCAGATCTGATCAGTTTCCGCTCAGCTTGCTCCCTCACAGCGTGAACACAAAGAGGCAGCAGCATAAATTTCCTTGCCGTGTTTTTTTTTTTTTTGCTGTAATTTCATGCAGCAGAGCAGCTGCAGGGGCTTTTTCCTCCATCATCCATCTGTCCGACTGTCTGACCACGCTTCCAGTCCCAGTTGAGCAGGTCGCGAGACCAACGTCAAGAAGTTTAACCCAAAATGAAGCACAAACCAACACCGCACTGACATCACAGAATAACTGAAATAAATATCAGTGCATTAAAACCACATGATGAGACTGGACCAAAAATGGTTCAGTGGAGCGCAAATATTCAACTTTATGAAGACTGTTTAGCTGCTGAAGGCCTGATGTGCTTTTGAACTCAGACTGTTAGAAACCAGATGAACTGGAGTTTTATGTTCTGTAATTTCGCTTGTCGTTCCCAAATGAAGCTGCACTATAGGACTGTAGCTGTAGAGCTGAAGGTGCTTCTCTGAACCTTTAGTTCTAGACAGGTAGATAAGAATCCTGATGTCACACAAGAGTTGAGTTTATATGAGAGTCACATGACTTGAAGCACAGTCACACCAGTATTTTAAAACAGCAGTGGATTCACTTGCAGGAAGTAGTAAACTTGCGCAAATCTTTTGTGTTGAGATGAGAGGAAATGAAAGGACGGGTTCACAATTTTTCCAAGTCTGTCTGTTACGTGTGGTGCAGCAGGTGAACCCAAGTGTAGACAATCTGCTTGAATAAGGTTATTTATTGTAGGAAAGGGGGAAATGGGATGCAGCCAGGGGAAGATTGGACTGGTAGCTGGGAGCCTGTGGGGTAGGCCTGAGGCTGGGACAAGGGGAGCCTGGGACAGAGGTGGGCAGGTCCAGAGAAGGATCTGTTAGGAAAAGCTGAGTTGAGCAAGGGACCAGGGTTAGGCAAGCAGGGCTGACAAGACGGGGGACGGGGGGGCAGGAGACAGAGCAGAAAGGACTGCAAGGTACAGGAGACAGTGTGAGACCAGGAAAACAGGCAACAAAAATGACTTTGGTGAGATTTGGTATTAATGGGGTGCAGCTGGTGGGGCTCTGCTCTGACTCCAGCAAACCTGTCTCCACTCAAGCAAGCACACACACACACACATAGAGAGAGAGTGAGACAGCCACTGGAGGAGTGGCAACGGGTTAAGGAGACACAGGATGTGAAGTGGAGGGTGTGGATGTAACCACAAGCCTCTCTCTGTGCAAAAATGTATTTAAAGATTATGTGAAGCTAATATGAAGCTTCGGCATCCAAATGAGTCAAATCAAGTAGATATCTTTCAATGTTACAGTCTGTTTAGTGCCAAAGTCCCTCTTTTTTTGTTCCACCTGCAGCTCAACAGTGAAACCCTGACCAAGAAAACACAAAGAGGAGAATTTGATAGTAAAAAGTGACTGTGAATGTGTCAGATATCCACTTGATATGACTAACTCAGACTGATGAAGCCTCATAGAAGCTTCACACACACTTTTAAATACATTTCTGCACAAAAAGACTGTGTGGACACACTGTGGATTTTGGCCTCCATCACTCCATCACCTTCCATCACATTGAAAGCACATTTGAGGGGGATCCTTAATAGGCAGAATGAACAGGAGGAATGATTTAAAGAGAGGAAAAACTCTTTCATTGTTCATATAGACACCTGACTGTTTTTTTTTTTTAAGACAGACTTGAAAAATTGTGAACCTGTCCTTTTAATTTTGTAAACTTTGACAACTGCTGACCACTGAGGGAACAGACAGTCAGGGAGTCTGAAGTAGGAGGAAGCTATTGTATCTTATTAAGCTCGTCTGCAGGAGTGTAAACTGCTCCAGGAGTCCATGGTTTTGTCTGGTCAGCAACCATGCAAACCAACACTTCCGTTGACCAAACCACCAGAAACAACTATTTTGTGAGGACGCATGGATGAACTTCCTGATGTTAGGTCAAGAGGGGGAAATGAGTAAATTAGTCCTCAGCCATTCTTTTGGAAATGAACATAGATTTTTGCCCTTTCTTATCCAAAACACACGCCATTCCAGTGGCAAAATTCATCTGATTTCACATTGATTCATAAGATAACACCTGCTTCATGTTTTGCTTCATATTGGTGCAACAATCTTATATTGTGTTTTCCTTTTGACACATTGTGGTTAGTTAGATGATAACCGCCTGCCGTAGAAGGGAGGTGAAAAGTTAAGTTGAGAAAGCAATGAAGCTTGCCAGATGTTTGTGTAGAGCGGGGCATGAGTGCAGTGATACCCCACACTCTGATCTCACGTTTGGACTGTTTCTCACGTGTGAGTCAACAGGTGGAGCCCTGTTTTGATTGCACCATTGCACCATAACCCACAAAAAAAAGTGATGAGCTTTTCTAGTTCCCTTCGCTTCCGTTCTTCTTCTTCCTCCTCCTCTTCTTCCAATCTTATCTTTCTCTTATGTCATCAGTTTTTCTCCCCTGTGTTCCATTCCTGACTCCTACTGGCATTTCTCCCTATCTTATCTTTCTTTTTTTTTTTCTCCATTCTCGTAACACTCCCTCTGCTTTTATTTCCTACTGGTCAGGTTCCTGGCACTCAGCTGCCCTTGGCACTTATAGGCCCTTGGTTGTAAAAGACGCCTGGTGAATAGAGGCCCCTGCCAGTCAGCGGCCTTGGGGACTGGTGGTATTGCTCTGGTTAGTAATCCATCTTTGCCTCTACTGGTTGCCCTTGAGCAGCCGGTGGTTTAATGCCTTGCTCTAGGGCTCCTCTGTAGTGTTTTTTTTTGGTGGATCTACTCCTTTACTTTTCCTTGTATTTCCTCTTCACAAGACTTTCCAGACGGTGTTTGGCTCGGCTGCGTGGATTTATTTAGTGTCTGCAGATTGATCACGCTGGTTTGTATTTAACCTACTTAGGCAGAGAGCGAGCGCGCTAAGCTGAGCCCCCTGCAGGATTTAACATTTCCAACTGTCAGGACGAATTAACCGGCACTAATACCGCTTTCATCCCTCGCTGGGTTCCTTCAGTGGAGTGACTCACGGCTCTGTAACGCCGAGCAGGAAGATGTTGGAGCGTTTCTGAGAGTGATTCTTTTAAACATCCATGTTGATTAGACTCTGATCTGCTCCCAGGGGCTTCAAGAAGGAAAAAAAAAATACACACACCAGGGTTTGATTTATAAAACAATCATTTTTTTTGGGAAAGATCATTATTAATCTGAAGTTTACTTGAACTTAATTGTTTTTAATGACAGATCCATGATTTATTGTTTTTTTCAAATACACATTTGATGATTTAAAGACATTTCCTGATGATTGCAACATCAAACAGTACAGTCATATCGCATCAAATAATATTAGACTAGATTTATATTTTGTATGTGCAAGATATGAGATGCATTGTGCTTGCAAACTATTGTCTTTTGTTTGCAAGATACGATCTTATGCTTGCAAGACATTAGATTCATCTAGATTCATCCAGTGTATGCAACACTAGATGAATCTAGTGTAAAATATTGCCTTGCAAGATACAGACAGTTAACAAATTAAAGGAAAAACCCATTTAAAGTGTCTCATTGAGGTGTCAATGACCACGTCCTTGGGGCATTGAGAGGTTATTGAGAGGGTAACAGGCATTGTCACCCTGGAAGAGACCAGTCCCATCATGATAGAAATGTTTCATCACAGGTGATCACTCAGAGCAACTTTGTATTGATTTGCAGTGATCCTTCCCTCTAAGGGGACAAGTGGACCCAAACCATACCAGCAAAATGCCCCCCAAAGCATCACAGATCCCCTCACTGTAGGGGTCAAACATTCAGACCTGTACACCACACATGCACTCGCCCACTTGTGGAGAATATGGTGAAGGATGACTCATCTGACCATATCACTTATCCACATCTCTGTAGACCGGTATCTATGGTTTTTGCACCACTGAACTCTCAAATGTGCATTCATCTTTGTAATGAAGGGTTTATGTGCTGCAACACTACTATAATATTCTTCTCCATGTAATTGTTGACAGACTGTTCTTGCTGACAGTCCGATCACATCCTGCATTGACATTCTCAGTCACCTGAGGAAGAGTTGCTCCTCTGTTTTTCCCCTTACATATCACATGAATGTATGTATGTACGCTGTCAACCGCAATTTCCATCCCTGTTTTATTTATTTTAGTCACTGTTCCTATTGAAACAGCCAGTTGAACAGTCTGTGACTCAAGCTGCTGCCTCTGTGACCCAACAATGAACCCTCTTGAACCCGATGAACTTTTTCAGTCACTTAGATCTTCTCCTCTTGCCATCTTGATACAAAATCAGAATCAACAAGGGCCTGCTCAGTATCTTTATACATGCCACAGAGCATGATTGGATGTTAATTGCTTAATTGCACCATGCAGTGCACCTGTGTGGAAGCATCTGCATTCATTATGGTTCTCCTCTCATTTATTCAGCTTTTTTCCTTTAATTTGTCACCTGTATGTTTTAGACGCTTACATTGTTTCTGCAAAATATTATTTTGTGCTCATTTTATATTACACTCTTATCTGACATTCACATGGACTTCACACTGTGATCGACCAGCTGTGCAAAGGGGAGAACCGAGAGAATGAATTTGTGCGCGTTTTCCCATATTTAAATGATATCATGTGTATAAATAAGACAAAATGAGACAGATTTCTGCCTTATGCCTTACAATTTAAGAAAATGTAAGTATATAAGACTTTAGAGCTGCTATAATCAATATTTTTTAATGAAATCAGTGGATCAAATTATTATGCATAATGTGAATGGGGACGACTTCAGTGAGTGTGACTAACCCATAGAGAATTATCACCTGACTGTGCAGAAATAAGAAGATGGATATCAGTTTCATCTTTGGATAGGTCCAGGATGTGTTTAGTCTGGCTTCATCAACAGATTTGCATCCTATTTTCATAAATGAAAAAGCCATTTATTTAAGGAAGATTTAATTCTCTAAAAAAAAAATTTGAAGCCAACTTCACCTCACTTTTTATAGTCGCAGATTAATTCATTTTACAGTCATCAGATTTATGTGAAACGAAGGGTTGCTTTCATTTAAATCACTAAAAGGACTTTAAGATGTTCAATATGTATGAGGACAAAATGAAAAGGATTGAACACAGAGTATTTTTGTCTTTTTTGCATCTGTAATCAGAATCAAATCTAAATATCATCAGTCTCTCTCCATGTTTTTTTTCTGTTGTTCGGGGTTTGCACTTTACTGGTTTTTACTGGTTTTTCTGTTCTGTCCTCTGGAGGATTAAAGGTTAAAATCGTCCCCCCCCTCATTTGCCAGAGGCAAGTAAGCGGGGGAAAATATTAAGATTAAAAAAAAAACAAAAATGAAACATTAAAAGCTAGTTTAATTACAGAGACAGACAGACCACCACCACCTTATTTTCAAACTGTAAAAATTTAAATAAGCTCCCCTCTCTCTTCCAAATCAAAGAGAGAAAAAAAAAAACACCTCCATGAATTATAGATGAGCGTGAAGAGGATTAATTATAGCGCAGTAAAACCTGTAGCTAATGTGCTGCGTTCAGACCGACACTAATGCTGATGACAGACAGACAGAAACCTCATACA
This sequence comes from Euthynnus affinis, assembly GCA_029490765.1. Taxonomy (NCBI): domain Eukaryota; kingdom Metazoa; phylum Chordata; class Actinopteri; order Scombriformes; family Scombridae; genus Euthynnus; species Euthynnus affinis. The sequence continues at coordinate 2,742,975 of CM055855.1, read as the reverse complement.
TGTATCTCCAACGCAGGAGACTCTGTTCATATTTTCAGTTTTCTCTGCAGGAATTCGACTTTATCTGACTGACCTTCCCCAAAATTACATTTTATTATTAGACTTAATGTGTAATCAGTGTCTCCACTTGGGCTTTCCAAATATAATAACATTGAGACTCTGTTGAACCGGGCTGGGAGAGGCTGTTTCTCCCTAAAAAATCTCCCTTAAAATATTACAAAACATTAAAAGCCGGAAGATCAATTTCAACCTGAATCTTCTTCTATCGTGAAACTCTGACATTTGTTCTGTCATCTACACCGTCTGCGATGCATGTTCCTGTAAATCTAAACAGAAGAGGGGTCAGAGAGGTCACCCTTGTCCCGACTCCCCAACTTTTTTTTTTGTTCATTTATTTGCACAGTTTAAAATGTAACGGTAAAATATATTTTTGTCTTTGAGTTGGAATGAAGAACTACGGGGCGGCTGAAATGTGCAGATGCTGCGTCTTTTTTTTTTTTTTATGCAGCAACAAAATCAGGATGATGTATAGTGACAGTGTAGATACAGACAGGGGATAGGGAGGGATAGGGTGGGAGTAGAAACGCAACAAATGAATCAAACAGTGGACAGCGCAGTCATTAACAAGTTTGCAATCTATGGTGTAGAATGTGATTACTTGTTCAGCACAGCTCACTGCTTTCTTATTTGGGGTTTGAACGAAGTGAATAACAATCGCCTAGTTTAATGATTAGGCAACAGGAAATATTTAAGAGACGCGATACATTTTTCAAACACACCTCATTGGAATGCAAAGTATGACTTGTTACACTTACACTATGAATTTGGACAGATCCGTACAGATTGAATATATACATTTTTTTCCCCCACACATTTCAATGATAATGTTGAATTTTAAATAAAAAGTGGTAGCTGTATCCTGTATTAGTGTTAAGCAACAAAGTGTGTGTCCCTATGTTTACCTTAACATGAAGCATCACATCAGGTTGAGCTGAATGATGTATTGAACCAGAGTAATGGGTTTTGGCCCTCATTTCTTACAGTGGACTGGTGCCAGTTAGCTAACAGGGAGAGATTGCAGAGATCATATAGAAAGTAATATAAGTATATGAGTATATGTCCTTAAACGAAATCCTAAAATTATCGTTTCACAAAGTCACTATTGTTCTTTTTTACTTAAAAATGATTCCTTTTTAAGATCTCTTTGACAATGTGTTTTATCCAGAGTGTCCGATTATCCCGCAGCGCACTGTCACATACAATAGTTATATATGTGTGTTTGTGTTTATGTGTAAGTATGAATGTGTGTTGGTCCAGTGTGTGTGTGTGTGTGCGTGTGCGTGTGTGTACTGTATGTCTGCGTGTGTGTCTGCAGGCGTCTACCAGTGTAGCCACGAGGAAACGGCAGCTGTCTGAACACATCGACACATACTGCTGTGAAGAACACACACACAGAGAGAGAGAGAGAGAGAGAGAGAGAGAGAGAGAGAGAGAGAGAGAGAGAGAGAGAGAGAGAGAGAGAGAGAGAGAGAGAGAGAGAGAGAGAGAGAGAGAGAGAGAGAGAGAGAGAGAGAGAGAGAGAGAGAGAGAGAGAGAGAGAGAGAGAATTTGATATGAATGCTATTCTTTGCATTTATATACATCTATAGCATTCTTGCAAATAACACACTGTCATTTCTTCCCATGCATCCCATAATAATGTTAATAAAACAAAAAGTGAGAAAATCTTGTAAAAACAACCCCAATCACATTTAGCTTCCTCGATAGAAATCTGACTCTAAACCATATAATAGATCAAATAAGATGGGGAATATTATAAATTACACTTCCTCACCTGCAAATCAAAACATTTTCCTTCAAAAAAAAAAAAAATCTCTCTATATATATACAGAGGAGGTTGGAGTAGTGTCTGCAGATGTTCCTTTCAAGCAGGGTATGACCTCTCCACCACTTGGAATAACAATCAGCATCAGTAAAAGGGTATAGGCCAGCCTGTAAGTAGCCCGTAGAGAACGTTACATAACATGGTCAGTCCTTCAGTAAAAAGTTGAAGGTACAAGACTGTGTACATGAAAATGTCAGGGTGGAAGTTAACTACAACTCCCTATGTGCATTTCAGTCAAGAAACAGCCTATCACTGATCTTGAAATTCAGGCATGTGCAGCACTAACGGCGGACAAAAAGCTTAAGATCACAGTGTTGACAAAACAGATTTTACAATCTACAGAGTTCATCAATTTATTTTAAATTTCTGGGTATTTTTTTGAGTGAACTCAGCAACCATGGCAACACGTCTTTTTTTTTTTTTACAACTTCAGCATGTTTGAATTCCATAGCACGGGTGGCCGAGGCACAAGGCAAGAACATGATTTCTCTGAAATGAAGTTGAAATAATTGAAACTGGTTTCTGCTTCTTCTTCTTCTTCTGCACATGGATTCAACAAGTAGAAATATGGACACCGCCATTGCAACCCACACTGGTGGCCAGAGGTGGGATGGCAGGGCTATTGCTGGCGAGCCAGCACTAGTCAGTCACATTAACTCCTAGCTTCCATTTTCTCTCTACTGCTCTGTTTTTACTTCCCCCTGGCATTCATTCAATGAAAACTAACTGAAAAGGGAAAATAACATTCCTCTTATCTTAGCTCAGTCACCAACAGGACAATAACTTCACTCATTTTATTCAAAAGACATACGCTATTTGCACCATTGACTTTTATAACTCACCACTGACTCTCTTCTGTGGAACAGCTTTTACTCTGACAGAGGGGGTTAAATAAAAGTGAATGAACTGTGATACTGCACAAATTTGCGGGTCACAGTTCACCAGGTTTGAATTGAATGTGAAAAATTTGCATGGTTTTACTTCACTCCAATGAAGTGAATCCACTAATTACTGCTATTCCACTATGGATTGAAGGGCATTGATTATGCTAATGATCAAATCTTATGAGTGTGCAGCTACACTTGAACAGGTGACATTCATCAAATTAAAACAAGCGATTGAAGAAAGTAATGTTATTGCATGAAATCTTATGTTTCTTTGTGTCCATGTGTTGCCTAGCAGTAGTCCTATCTATCCTGGGATCTGCTTCAGCTGTAGCGTTGTCAGTGTGGGTTTACAACTGGGATGTCAGTTTCCGTTTACCTTGCTTTTTGACAGACTAACTGGTTCGTTTTAAGAAAAGTTAAGATGGTGCTTTTGTTTGTGAGAGCTGTCCAGCAGTAGGTGGTCAGAACTAGCTCTTGATGGCATACTAATAGCAGCTGTTTTTGGAAAAAATACATTGGAAAATTACTTTTTGAATATAATTTATATCATAGTATAGTTACACACTGACATATTCTCCTACCAGGCTCCAGCAATTAGCATTTACACAACTTCCTGTTTGTCTTTTTGAGCTCCTTATCATCTGTGACAGTGTTATTTAGCAGCTTGACATATTCCTTTTCAGCAGTAGTGATGTTAAACTGGATAAAAGAAACACGTTTAGTGCCAGTTGATTAAGACACTCACTATAAACAGACTTGAAGACACTTGCTAGCCTGGCAACATTAACGCTACAAACAACCCATAATGCAACACTCTATGCAGGAGTCAGTTTTACACCTATACTTTATGCATTCAAAAGAACAATACCTGATGTTGTGAACATGTAATTGTCTAGCCGTTAGTGGAGTGTGTATGCAAATGACCCAATGGACCAACATGTGTAACCAGTCAAAAATAGTTTACAGGTAGCATTAGCAGCCAGCAGTGACCCTCCATTCTCTTCAGGTATAATACATTGCTGCTCTGCTTTCTCTATGGCTTCGTTTGTTATCTCAAGTTCCGGCGCTGTTGATTCTATCCAGCTGCTTTTATGTAATGTGTTATGTTTGTTTCTGAGGGTCCGTATGGTGATACAAATAAAATGCCAAATACCTCAGTCACTCACACAGAGTCCTTTTTAGAGATAGAATGTGGATCATTTTCAGCAACCAAACAGTTGGTGAAACCATATCTTCTCATTTCGGCTTGTGGAAAAATGGAAAAACTCAAAATGCAGGCTAGACTTTGACTCGTGACGGAGTATTTTGGCATTGCGGTATCACAGCTTTTAATAAAATAAAAGATTCACCAATGGCAGCCAACAGTCAACGTTTTTAGTCTTTGTGTTAGTTTTTGTTTCTGATCAGAGTGAAGCCAGCTGAGGACTGCAGGTACGTCCACTTTAGGTCACAGCTTTATGTCTCATTAGTATTTTCGCAGGACCCTCGGGGGGGCATGAGCATTTGTGTTTGCCTGAAGGTGAGGTCTGCCTCGGCTAACCGGACTCTTCCTCTAACATGGACGCCTTGCAGTTTTTTGGTGTCTGATTTGCGCTGGGGCCTGGAGGTCAGAGCTAAAACGAGATCGGACCACAAAAAAAAACGGTTTAATCCGGGCTGACATCCCAGCAGCCAAATCTGCTCCTCAGACTGAAGAATGAGCCGCTGTTGTTATTTAGAGAGAGAAAAACTAAAGCAAACGCCTGCAGGAAGCGATGCGTGTGGACGGAGCGAGGAGGACGAGGAGGACAAGGAGGATGAGGAGGACGAGGAGGAAGAGGGTCACGGTCTGCGGTGACCTCCTGACCTATTGTCTCAGCGTGAGACCAGGACACTCGAGGACAGATGCTCTTCTTCGGTGACGGAACACAACACTGTAAAAAAAAAAAAATCATATTTTTGAACATATCCTCCAAACTTTGGGTCAATAAATCAATTCTGAAAAAGAGACACTGAAAACAGATGAAGCTTTTGTTTTCACCCCCAACTAAGTATAAAACAGTTTCCCTGTGGGGAGCGTCACTTTTTACAGAGTGGTAAACAAGTCATGCCATGAGACCGTGGCGGTGTCTGATGAACCGTGACAGCCGAGGCGCGTACCTGTCCGGACTCCTCTGTTAGAGCCTCACTGAGACAGAAGCTTTATGTAACCTCGGAGTCTGAGCTCGTTAAACACAAAGAGCAACAAAACAACAACCAAATAAAGACCGGAGAGGAAACAGTCATGTGGAAGGTTAGAAAATAGAAGTTTGTTTCCTGATCTTCGGGAACTGTATGTGTGACAAAATAACTTGGACTCAAAGTCAGAAAAAAGTTAGTTATATCATATACAAAAAAAATAATAGCACACAAATAATTCTTTGAGGCTCTAAATTATGGAGCAGAAATCAGGAGTAATTCATTTTTTATTTATGCGCACAAATTCTGTATTCTTGAAATACTTTATTTGTGTGCACAATTTAATAATTCGTGCTCTATCGTGACATATTTCTGTGATATGTCAGCAATGATGGTGCCCTTTTGGCCTGAAATTCACCCCTGAGGGGATTGATCTCTTCATAGCCAAATAATAGAATGATATTGTATTGTATTTCAACTTTATTCAGCTTCTGGTCTATGTCAAATGTGACCAAAAAAAAAAAAAAACAGCTAAGCTAGTCTGCATATGCCCCAGAAACCTTTAGGTGTTGAATGGTTTATGGCTGACTTGTGACTTCTTGCTAGATGTTCTCACAGCCACCGGGCCTCTTGGTGTTTGGAAACACCGGGGGAAATCGAGACGAACCGTGTCCCTTTTTGGCTTTCGATAAAAGAAAAGCGTCCTTGTGAGAGAGCATTTCTGCTCCATGTGAACAAACTGTGGTCCCATGAGAACGGGGGTGTGACGAACGCGAGCTCGAACCTCCCTGCACGCTGGCATCTGCTCAACACTCGCTCGTTCGCTCGTCAAGTTGAATTTTGAGACTTCGGAGGTTGGGATGGAACAGACAGTCCGCTCCTTTGATTAGTCACTTTGAATACCGACCATGATGGTTGTTTGGTTTTGAGCGCTGGCGCGGTCAAAGACGGGCAGCGGCCTGAGAGAACCAAGCGAAACATAAATATGATGATGATATTTAGTGACTGATTCTTAGTGATTTGCCACAACTAACACTTATGAAAAAGTGTTAGGCGTCATACCAAACGCTTTAACATTGTTTAAAGCCACTTTCATATCTGTGAAACCTTTGTTTTGCTTACGAAAACAGAAAAAAAGGTTTCATTGTTATTTTTCCATCCAGACCTCATTAGACCAGGTCTAAATCAAAAACCAACTTGTCATCTGGACTGGATTAGCAAGGAGACTCCAGAGAGTCATTAAAACACAGTTTCAGATTTGTTTAACATTTATTCTATTTGTGAAAACACAAAAAGGGAAATTTCACTGATGGGGATAGAAATTCCCAGCATGATTCCACTTCTCTCTATTATGGTTGGTTATGACCATGTAGAGTTCCACATTCTCATTTAAAAACAAAGGTATAAAAGTTATTTTTACCCTTTTGAAATACAACCACAAATTATCTTTATAGAGTACATTTTCTAATCTGTCTAATGTGGTCTGGATGGGGAAGAAAAAAGCAGCGACGGCATTTGTTCACACAGAGCAGGAATGTTCTCTCACACAGATTCTTTTCTGCTCATGGATGTTGTTCTGCGCTCGTATCACGTGAGCGCACCTGGTTTTTATGAGGCTAATTAAATGCAATGGCTAAACTATTGCTGTAAGTTGTGCAATTAGCAAGTAGCTATAGCAAACAGTTACAACCCTCACAAACTCATGTATTAGTACCTTAATACAGGTTAGTAGTGAACAATGCACACATAATGCCATCATAATGCTAACTCAGCTAACACAGCCATTAGCTACTGAGCCAAGATTTTTTTTTTTTTACATTCAAATTTTGATCATCAAATACAAAAAAGTTGATATGAACTGTTCATTATTTTTTACTTTATTATTATTAATAGTATTTCATAATAATCCTCAATAAAATAAATTGGAATAAAATCTTTGTAATCTTTTAGGTATCAATGTCATTATTGGGATTTTGATTAACATTGATTGGCTGAAATATGTTTGGGTGCCAATGAATCTTTTTAAAGGATTCTGATTTTGACCTCTAATCATTGTTTAGGTTCATTTAAAGGTTTTGGTTTATGACATCATAACAACTTTGGTTTATGTGTTTTCAGGTGAACATTAATGGTATTTTGAGATTTTGAGGTGAGGTTTGTATTCCAGACAGGGAGTTATGCCTCAAATTTGGGACTGATTAATGAGTGGATTCATGGATTTCAGCATATTTCAGCGCATTCAAGTATTCATATGCATGATTTAAATGCTTCAAAAGATTTTGAAGAGAGCATTAAATTTACCCCTTAAATTATGCCTTAAATAGACTTTTTTTTTTTTTCAAATTAAGGGGTTCATAAAATTGATGGATTGAAATAAATGAAGGTGTTTTTAATGGATTGTTTAAAAAAAAAAACTTTTTAAGGTATAAATGACCCCTAAAAATATCTTAATTCCATCATTATTGATGAAGTAAGTGAAAGTATGAAACAGCTGTGTAAGTGTAGACATGCACACACATTGAATATGTATTTGCTGATATAATTTTCACTCAACAAACATACAAATATTTTACATCACTATCAATTTGTTATTATAAATCTGGGACTAAAAATGTTTGAAGTTGGATCATTTTCTCAGTAGCTAATGTGTATTAATATGAAAACAGGCAACATGTGATGGAGACATTGTGTTCCTATGTGGTTTTCAATGGAACTTTACCTGAGATGCTGTTGCTCTGTCCTTCTTTCAGTTTGTTGATTTGGGCCGACACGACCCAGAAGTCTGTAACTGATATAACAGTGCTTCATAACAGAGCCGATGGTTTCATAACTAGTTTGCATTGACTCCTGCTAGATGACAAGGATCTAAGGATATAAGGATCATTTCTATTCTAACAGTTATCTTGCAGGTTTTCTGGGAACTGTAGTCTTGCGAATCTGAAGAGAGAAAACTAGAAATGCTACTAAATGTTATGACAGCATGGTAGATAAACAAGTTTGTGTTTCGTTATGTTTCATATCATTGAAGTGTATGTTCCTGCTGGAACCTCTCAGAGTCGTATCGTCCAATCAGAAGAAGGAGGAAAAAAAGCTGTGAGAGAGAGAGTCAGATTCTCACTTTACTGACATTTAAATCAGGTACATCACACACACACACACACACACACACACACATACACACACACACACACGGAGTACTTGGCGGTTCATGGTGACTCAGTGAGTCTGTGGGCGGAGCATCTGAGTCACCCTCAAACAACTACGGAGCCAATAATACATTCCTCCATCCATCCCTCCATCCCTGCACACCTCCATCATCCCTCCTTCATCCCTCCATCATCCCTCCATCATCCCTCCATCAGGTTCAGAAGATCACTGATTAAAAAGATGATTTGTTTAAAATCTTCACTCTGTTTTTTTTTTTTTTTCTCATCAGTTCTGCTCAGTTTGTTGTTCGGTTTTAAAGAAAAAAAAACTGTTGTTTTCTTCACTGAACAAAGAAGCTTTGGTTACATAACACATCAGCTTTTCACCAGTTTGATCAGTTTTCTTTTCACACAGTGAGCTTCAGATTCATTCATTCACCCTCTTGACGCGTCTGCTCTTTGCTCCAGTCATTCATTCATTTAATTGAATGGATATGAACTTGTTTCCATTTAGTCATCGTTATTATTTGTTCTCAAACAAACAAATCTTCTCCCAGCATGCACTGAGGTGAAAGAGGGATAAAAAAAAAAAAAAGAAAAAAAAGTGATCAGTCACATGAGCAACAAAATAAACTAACCTCTGATTGGTTGGATATATAATTGGTTCCGTTTATGAACGTTTACAGATGTGTTTTACAGTGTCCTGTCATGTTGTCTTTTTATTTTCTACCTCTGTTTTTGTTTCTAGTCGGCGTCGCCATAGCAACATCAAACCCAATCACCAAACAAAGACACAGCTGAAAACTTCCACTGTGTGTGTGTGTGTGTGTGTGTGTGTATGATTATGGTTATGTAACAGGCAGTAACTCTTTGAGTCAGCCAACAACATCAACAGAGAGAAAGAAGGAGTGAGAGCTTCATCTCCTCATCTGCCCTGCCGAGGACTCTTTGAGCAAAACACAGACTCTTCTCAACCGCTGAGACCGATGCCATGTTCATGTCATGTGGAACACATGATGACGAGATGGGAAAGATTCCCGTGTTAATGACTTGCAAGTGCGTTCGTGTCATTGGACGGCTCAAGGAGACTGCGGATGGCAGAGCTGGTCGTGGGAACGTTAAAAAGGCGCTGACAATAAAGCTTATACTCATTAAAGTCGGGTTTATTTGAATGACAGACTGGCTGATGTCATGTCCATGTTTGCTGGGTTTTCAGGCACATCCATATTGTTAAGTAGGAAATTGGAGTTTCCAGATTTAACAGTCAATATAATGAGCATAGTTGCCCTGAAGACACATTTTCACAGTTTGTAGTCCTGAAATTACAAAAAATGTACAGTTTGTAGTCCTAAAAGTACTTTTTTTTTATGGCTTGTAGCTCTAAAAGCACAAAGATTTATAGTTTTTACAACAACAACACAGGTTTTACACTTGTGATGCTAAAACACAAAGGTTTTTCAGTTTGCAGTTCTTGTCCTAGTCCCACAAGCACACAGTATTTACTGTTTGTAGTCCTAAACGTGCTAATGCTCATAGTTTGTAGTCCAAAACAGGATGTTTGTAGTCCTAAAAGCATGTTTTTACAGTTTGTAGTCCTAACACTTATAGTTTGTAGTCCTTGAGGCACAAAGTTTTTGCGTTTTTGGTGGTGAAAACACAAAGATTGTTGTCCTAAAACCGCACGCCATTTATGGTCTCACAAGTATTTATAGTTTGTAGTCCTAAAATCAAGAAGTGTGTATCATCTCTGTTCTTGGCAGACTTGGGGCGGCTGTGGCTCAGGAGGTAGAGCGGGTCGTTCTCTAATCGGAAGATTGGCGGTTTGATTCCCGGCTCTTCCTGTCCGCATGTTGATGTGTCCTTGGGCAAGACACTTTACCCCAAATTGCTCCTGATGGCTGAACCATCAGTGTGTGAATGAGTATGAATGATTAGTCTCCTCTGATGGGCAGGTTGCGACCTTGCATGGTAGCCCCTGTACCCATTCAGTGTGTGAATGTGATTTGTAATGTAAAAAGCGCTTTGAGTAGTCAGAAGACTAGAAAAGCGCTATACAAGTACGGTCCATTTGTGTCTGCAGGTACATCATTTTACATCCTGTTGTTATTCAACATTTTGAATGAATTGGAATGATAAGCATTCCCATGAATATTTATTATCTTCTGATCGAAGAAAAACAATTTAACTTATGAAGAAGAATAGAGTTGAACCCTTCAACAGACTTGCAGACCTGCATGTTCAGTGTATTGCTGCTCTATCTGTTCTTATAACTGGAAACAAGGGTCAGTCTGAGCTTTTCAAGGATCAGAGTCTTGATGTGAATGGATGTTCTTCACCCCTGCAGGCTACAGGTTGAGAGGCAGCAGGCGGTCTGACATCTCAGGTGAAAACACTATTAGCTTTGACGGACGAGGTGAAGCAGACTCCACTGTCAGTCAGCTGCTGTCAGACGCTCAGATCTCCCTTTTCCATCAGATCCTCACTGACATCCACCATGTTGTATCATTTCTCCCCCAGAGACCTGCTCTCATCAAGAAAACCACCATCACCTCAGCATGACATCACTGCTCAAGGGGGGTAGGAGGACTCAGTGTCGCCTCAGGTGAGTCTCATGAATATTTAATGAGGCAGAAAGATGGACTGAAGGAAGACTCCTGACTGTACTGGATGGCGACTTCCCTCCAGGTGTGTGGGGGTGGGTGTGTGTGTGTGTGAGGGAGGGAGGGAGGGGGTGTGTGTTGACAGGGGCTCAGAACTGGTGTGTTCCAGCGGTCTGACCTGAGGTCAGCTGGAGAGCAGGAGGCTGAAATTAATCTGATTTACATAGTATCTGTCCCTGAGCTCTTCTTCTCTTTGAAAAGCAGTTTATTTATTCATCTGACGTCAACACATTCCTGATCTCTACCAGTTCATCTTCAGGTAGATCCTTTTTTTTGACCAGTCTTACAGTTTTAAAGGAAAATTCCTTTGATGAATGTGGCCATTGTGGCTCTGTGCGTCATATTAAGTTTGCATGTATCATCAGAAAATGATACAGATCTCTATGCATGTACCCATAATGGCTGCTACAAGTGGCTAGTGTCTGCATTCAATTCCATTCAGACGCGATTCATGTGAAAGTCTTGTTTATTTGGAAAGCTGTAGGAGGTTCAGCAGCTGTGACAGACGTCTTTTTGTGCATTTCCTTGAATCTCTATAACACATACTATGTATGACAAATATGGGATACATATCAGTTCAAAATAGACCAGAATTTTCCTTTAAATGCTAATCCTGATCCATCCTGATGATGATGTCTGTGTCCCCCCCCCCCCCTGCTGATGTCATCAGTTGCTCACAGCTACAATAAAAGCACATGTTCATTTATCACATTACGTGTGTGGTGACATGTTGAATCCTCCAAACCATCCGAAATCAAACCAATCACAACTCATATGAGATGAAAGCAGCATTCCACAGATGGACTTTTTGTTAGTCCATCTGTGGAATGCTGTGGAATGTATTTTAGTACATCATGTTTGTGGCCATCAGGTGCATATTTAAGTGTTTGAGTGTTCTTGTTTTAAATAGGCTGTAAGCTGATCATTTTAATACAGGTTGTCCTTTATACTCCACACATTCATGTGTTGAATGTTAGGATCTGAACTGAACCAGTGAAGCATTTTAATATAGATGTTTAAACACTGGGGACTTGAATTATGTACATGAATTTTTGAACACTTAAAATATAATAATTATAACAATAATAATAGTGTTATTTATATATAAATATAGATACGATACATATATAAATATACTGCTATACTACTGTATTGAGAATTCACACTACACACATTCAGATAGATGGTTTTCAAAGTAAATTATTCTAGTGCTTTAAATTTAATGGTCTTTAAGTTTTCAACGATTACATTTCAAAATAAGATATTTAGTTGATTCAAGTCTTTATGGACATAAGTTGCTGCCATGTAGCAAGAACATGACATCGCACTGAATAAAATACCTACAGTAAAAAATGATTATCAGAGTCAAGTTTCACATAGTGAAAGTATCATAATAAAAAGTCCCAATTCACTTAAAAATTCTGTTTGATTTAAAAAAAAAAAATTCCCCTGTTAAAAAGCATCAGTGTTCGCTGTAAAAAAGTCTCTTTATTCTATTTTAAGGTCTCACTGTTTTTGTCTCAAAAAGCTGCCATTAAGCAGCAGTGAGTGTCGGACTGAAGGATTCTCAGCTGATAATATGTAAAAACTACAACAACAGGCACTGACGTTCACTGTCAACACTCATTTATTCACAAACGTCTTTATTTTTAACAAACAGAATCATCAGAGAGCAGAAACACAGAGAAAACAACAAGACAGCGAACACACCAATACAGTTCATATGTGTGTGTGTGTGTGTGTGTGTGTGTTGAGGTGTGGGTGGAGGGGGTATTAGTCACCAGAAATGGCACAGAGCCTCTCTCTCTCTCAGTAAGTGGGTCACTCCATCTGGAGCAGAATATGGAAAAACAGCAACACAACGTTTTCAACCAAACAGTTTAACACACACAAAAAAAAACCATTTGATTCTGTCCGTCAGAAGTCCGCACAAAGTAAAAACAAAACGTGAGCCAGTCAGCTGGCTGAATCACTTGATAGATTTCAGATTTTTTTTTTTTCTAAATCTACTTCACTTCCAGCTAATACACATCATTTCATCTCTTAAGTGACCTTAATGTTTTCTTTAAATCCAGATGAAGTATCTCGAGGGTTCATTCATGAAGACTCCTGTAATTAATGGATTTTTAAATGGGCTTTTGTGCAGGTTTGCAGGGATATTAATGTAAAAAAAAAAAAAAGAATATTAAATCATCCTGACTCATGACCTTCATCTGAACTCACTATCAGTGGAAATGTTCCTTGTTTCCTTGTTGTTTTTTTAAAAAAAGTTATTGCTTAAATGTCATAGTGTCTTCATAGGGTTGTTTGTTTTAACAGTGATTAAGGTAGTTTTAGTAGTGGGTTGTCTTCATTGTACTTATCTTCATCACAGAGGTGTGATTTAGCTTGTTTGTTAGTCAGCATCACTTCTGAAACATTTTCTAGTAGTTTGACTTTGACTTGAGCTTTCAACTGAATCTCGCTATTCAGTTTAAGAATGAACTTTCACACTAATATACTGTACGGCAGCAGAGGTTAATCTGGCATTTGTTATGTGCAGGGACTCTGTGGTTTCAGGATTGGCATAGGTGAACATAGACTACAACATCTGATTGATTTCATTTGACAAACTGTAGATAAAATATAACAAGGAGAGACAACTCTCTGCTTTAAAACACTAAAATGTTAACTAAAGTCAATCTACAAATTTTTAGTTGAGTTCAGATGAATAATACAAACACTTCTGGTTGTACAGTTAAAATAATGGCTTTGGCATTTAAAGACAAGCCAAAATACATACATGTTAGATTACATGAGAGAAGAACACCATATAATCAAATATAAGAAACAATATATAGAGATTAAATTATGTTCTGAATATGTATTTTTGCTTATATATTACCATTTTTATTTTGAATATAAAATTGAATAATTCCAATTTTGTTCTTGCTTCAGGCCCACCTTACTCTGCCTCTGATTGGCTAGTGCTCATTGTCTTCGTTATCTTCTTTGGTTAGGTTCAGGCATGAGTAAGAATATCAGGGTCAGAGCCAATCAGAGACAACGTAGGGGCGGGTTTTTGCAGAATGCAGGCAGGAGAAAAAATAAAGCTCACTTCATAGCTAGCCTGACGTTAACAGGAAGCTATTAAGCTTTAAGCTGCTAGCTTAAACTGAAACTGAGCCATGTTGCCTTGACAGAAAACACACAGTAATCTTACCAGGCAGCATATGAACTGAACACAGCAGGGAGTTTTATTTCTGTCCCTGTTTATAAAACTGAACATTTATTAACAGACATTTGCAGCTGCACGTGAACGGAGCCATGTTCAGCCGTTTCTTCTCAGCTCACCTGAAAGTGAGTTCAGATACTTATTGATATAAAGACAGTTGTTTACTGATATAACGACAGTACGCCCTATCATTGCATTACTTGTGATGTCTCTACATGACATACCTCAAACATCTCAAGTCATTCATATTAATATCTCTAACCATGCCAAAAAGACTAGATTACTGAACTGGAAAGACAGAACCAAGGTATCCATAACCCTCTGGCTCAATCTACTAACAGACCATTCAAATCTAGAACCGCATCTTTGAAAAACTACATTAAATCCTATGAAAACACCACTTTACTACCTTCAACGCTGATTCCTCTTTAGCCAAATGGTCCCCAGTATAAGTGTTTGGTTAACTCTTCTTTTCAACTTGTATTTTATTTTATTTACTCTTTTCTTTATGCTCTCACAAATCTACAAGAAAACACAATGTTCAGTTTTTCCTATCAAGCCAGTTCATCTGTTTTTTTCTGTCTTCATGTACCATTGTGTCTTGTCTTGTCTGTTTTGTAATATCTTCATCAGCTACATCTTCACCTTTCAACATTTCAATATGCAAATTAACTGTGCATTATTAATGAATGTAAAATAATTTTATATTCCAAAACGTTCATTCTGATTATTATTGATTATTGAATAGAACAAATTGAGACCTCTTGTATTTTGTACAACAGTGCACTGCCTTTTCTGCCAAAATCAAAGTTTTTCACCACTCCTACATTTTATCCTCTCTTTCCAATGTGTTCTACCATTATATTTCATCAAATAAATTATCTTTTAACATTTCGCATACTTGTTCAGTATGAGCATTGTGCAGCTTTGTAGATAACATTCACTAAAACGCTTTATTATGAAGCTAATTAGAGACATCAATTAATTAGAGACAGTGTACAGTTTTTAACATAAATGATGCATTGTACCAGATTTAGCTTCAAGCTCATTTTCATCCACAGTCCTTAAAACCATATAACAGCACAATAACAAACAGTACAAAGCAAAAAACACACTGGACACATACCCAGAAAATACAAAGCTACACACAACAGCACATCACACACACTCACAATGTCAACCAGAAATCAACAGTGCAAGCATGTCAAACCAAAAGCAAGATTATTTCAGAAGACCATGAGATCAAATCCAGACTCAGTGGCCACAGAGCTGAGCAGCCTTCAGCAGATTTCTCAACCTGGTTATGTTGATGACATTTCAATACAAAATGTAAATGCATCTAAATGTATTTGCTGTTGCTAATTAGTATAGTATATAAACATATATATTTTTAGTAGACAGGTTTGACTTCTAACCAGATGTGATCCTGCTAAATTTGATGATGAGTTTTAACTGAGTGGTCATTAGTTCAACTTGTGAAATTTGGCAGAAAAAAATGCAGATTCCAGATTTGTAAGTATTATCTATGAATAAAATAACAGGACTGTGCAGCCTTGGTGGAGTTCTGTGTTGTCTACTGAAGGTTTTATTGATGAGTGTTTAAGGCTTCTGTTTCCCTCTGAGGGCAGCCACAGGTTTTCTGGACTGACCTAAGTGTTTGACTGATAACAGCCTGACTCATCTGTCATTGAAGGATTTCCATAAACACTGTCATTAACATTGGTGACTCAGTTTGGATCTGTCCTCAGCAACAAAACAAAGTCCGAACTTTTACTTGTTAAGTCAAATTGTGTTTGGTTTTATTTTTAGAAGAGGTTTCCATCATGATTTAATTTTAGATTTAAGATAAAATGAAGTGACTTCAATTATATATATTTTATATAATTATATATATTTTTTGTCATGAAGATACTAAAAATGTTCAAAGATCCTTCCAGACATGTTGTAAAATATGTAAAAATACTTGGAAACCCATATGGGTTTTCCATAAAAACAGTCCAATTATCTCATTATAATCCCTAAAATGAGATTTATTCATTGTTCCTCACAGAAACATCTGGAAGCTTAACTGCTGGACTGCTACAAGATGTCTCCTACCTCACTGAAAAGTCCATATTCAGTGTTTGTGGACTGGAGGTTTCAAATTTCTACATCACACCTATGTAAGCAGCAGAGGTTTGCCTGAATACAAATACGTTATTCAGCAAAGCACAAATAGTGTTTTTTATGAATATCTGTTTCATACAGATACTTTAAAAAATATTTGTTTTCAGGAAGAAAAAAACATGTCAAATACCAGCACACAGTTCTTTTACTATCTCAGTCTCTCTCCTCTGCTCCATTGTTACATCTATCACAAGGTTTCAACGAAGGGAGTCACATCCACCTGCGACATGATGCACACTTCATGAACACTTATTATAACACTTCAATTTTCCAAAATTAAAAGTGTAATAAAAAACAGAAACAGGATTTTTAAGCCTCGTTCCACTTTTATTTGAATACAAATACAATTGATTTTGCTGCCTCAACAAATACAGATACAAATTCAAATACTGGGCTCTCTGCACATCTATAGTATATTGCGTACTGGTCCACTATTGGCTCCAAACTAGTTGTGGTTGTGATGTCACAAACCCTGCCTTAAACTGAGATTTAAGGTGAGCACAGAGAAACTTTCCCCATCCAGCAGATAGAAGTAGTTTCCAGGCAGTTTATATAAGTCAAGTTAGGACTTATTTATGGAACAGGGTCACAGATTTATATTGAAATCTGCAATGCCATTGTTACTTTAGCTATCAATTTGTCCTTGTATTTTGATGTGGGCTAAATTATTTTTTTATTTATTTTAAATTGTGGAAACACAAAAAAGATTTAATGATTGTGTTGTTTAGTTTTGCTGTTGAATGTCTTTCGTTTCTTTAATATCTTTTAACCATGGTGGAAATAAGTGTTTTCACTTTAACTATATGTTATCCCTTGGATTTTTGTTTTTGTGTCTGTAATTCATAAATAAATCATATCATATCAAACTCAAACATCCAACTGAAGGAACAAGAAGAAACATGTTTTTGAATGGAGGGGGACTACATAAACTGTGTTTATTAGTAACATTTCTGTAGAATCTCCTGATGACTGTCAGTTCCCTTTTCACTGAAACTGAGACACGAGGACTGTCATCAGCATTTCACCATCTGATCAAACACCATTTCACCTCATTGTCTCATAGCTAATCATCATTTTTCTATCCATGAGGAACATATTAGCATGACGCAGAAAAACTCCAGATAATGAGTCAGTTTGAAATATCAATTGAACAAAATATGAGTTAGCATGAAGCAGATCTTGACTGGCACAGAGCCAAATGTATCCAACATTTCTTCCATAATGTTTGCAGATGACACAGCATTGAGTCTTTCACACTCAGGAAGCTCACTCTGTATATAGAGTGGTTCAAAGCAGAAACATTGTCACTAAATATTAAAAAATAATAAACCTCCATTGTTTTGTGATAAAATAACATAATGCAAAATATATCACAGTTCTCACTTGTGAATGATGAAATGCCTTAAGTCTCTGAGTGCATCAAAATTATGATTAGACCTTGATTTGAAAAGAGAGATCAAAGTCACAAAATCTATTGGTATTACCTAATTAGTAAAGTAAGGTACTTTTTGTTTTGTTTTTTGTTTGTGTGGCCCACTGAATAAGCGCAGTAGTGTTTCCCCCATTGGTCCCACCCATGAGCTCCCGCTCAGCCCATAGACTTAACTGATGTTGTTTGCAGTTTGAGGTGTCCTGTCAGTTTTACAGCTGTCTCTTTTACAGTGGTGGTCTATGGGGAAAATCCTTTTTGGGCCGCAGGGGGATTTTTCGTTGCAATACTGAGAGTGGCCACTGAGAAAAATTGTCTGCAAGGCTGAGCAGCGGCACCCTATCGAGCTAGGGGGGCCCCCAACCCCGTCTGTAAAAAAAATTTCTTTTTTTTTTTTTTTAAAGTGCAACGCAGGGTTCAGGTCATGATATTGTCTGTATTTTGAACATAAAAATAAAACAAATATTTAAAATAAAATAAAAACTTTACTGGTCCATAGTTTTCTTTGTTTGATACATCAGGGATTTTTGGTCAAATTAATACATTAGGCAGGAAATTCAAATCAATACAGCTCAGTGACAGCATCAGCCCCCCCTCACTCAAGGATAGCCATGAAGGGCCCACACGGTTACGTTAGAACGCTGATGTAAACAAACCTGCCAATGTAACTCAGGTCCAGTTAGATGCTGGTTTGGTCATTGTTCTTCAAAATCTACATAAGCGACATGCTTTCTGATCATGACTTGTAGCTAGTTTGGAACCCCAGCATAGCACAATAGACACTTAATAATATAAGTGATGGGGGACAAAGTCGTCCTTCTGTAAAAAAAAAAAAAAAAAAAAAAAAAAAGTATCCAAATGAGTCAAATCAAGTAGATATCTTTCAATATCACAGTCTTTTCAGTGCCAAAGTCCCTCTTTTTACTTACACCGCAGTCCAACATAGAAAGACTGTCTGAGGGAACGCAAAGAAGGAATTTGATGCTAAAAAGTCTTATGTTATCCTCAGATAAACTTTTAAATGCATTTTTGCTCAAAACGATTGGGTGGATACACTGTGAATTTTGGCCTCCATCACTTATATCGAAAACCCATCTCCAGGGGATCTTTTAATAGCCAAGATGAACAGGAGGAATGATTACAACAAGGAAAACCTCTTTCACTGTTCATATGGGCTCCTGACTCCTGACTCCTTGTTTTAAGACACAATTGAAAAATTGTGAACCTGTCCTTTAAGTTCCACTGTTATTTGTATGTCATCTGAATGACTCATGACTGGATTGTTCAGCTGTCCACATAGTGTTAGCCACATATTGTTGTTTCATAAAAAGGCTCAAGGCTTACTAATAAATACATTTTAGTAGTAGTATTTTTACTAAACTTAATGGCTAAATAGCTTTTTATAAAAATGTTAAAATCCTAATGGAGATCTGCTGGTTAAGGATTCATCCTCATGATTCTGTAAAGTGTTTCCTTTGACAGTAAAAGCAGAAGTAGGAAGCTTTCTAATAAGTCTCTTTCATTGGACCCTGAAGAGGAAGTGTGACCTACTTTGTAATTACCGTAATCCCCAAATTTCTCAATGTGAAACCAACATCTGTTCTGTCGTGACATTTTCACCACTGAGGTTTGAAGTTTTGACTGATTTTTTTAATTCTGTGTGTGAACTTTGTTGACATCCAACTTAAATAAACGAGTCATGTCTGAGCAATGCGTTCAGGAAACTGCATTTGAAATCAACCCAGCAGCAGGTTAATATTTCATCACTGATATATTGACACAAACATCTCAACACAGCAGAACAGTGTGAAGGCTGTATAACAAAAGATATTTATAATAAATAGAGACACAAAGTGAATCAAACATCTTGTACACACACACACACACACACATACATATCAGTATATTAATAACAACAATTTTATACATTTGTACAAAAATAGAATTATTAGAGACATCAAAAGCCTTGTTCAAGTTCAAAAAAATAAATATTTACTTGATGCTTACCAACATTATTGTTCAAACTCTCTTAATGTCAGACAGAAAACATGTAACTGCAACTTGTTTTCATCCTCAAGTATTGATTATCAATTAAAACTCTGATCTAATGTAATATTGTTAAAGCAGTAGAGCTTTATCTTTTTGTCGCTCACAAAAAATAAATCTGATTTGTTTTCTTTCTTCTGTTTTTTGCAGTTATATGTTTTTCTCTCTGCCAGCTTCAATATATGAACTTTAGCATGATACACACGTGCTGACTGGACAGTAATGTCAGTGCAAAACAGAGTCCAAAAATAGAAAGGGATCATCAGCTTCAAGTTAAAAAAATGTGTGAAAATATCAATCAACCCACCACATGAACAACAACATATTTACCTGTTTTAATAAACCACTGTACTAACATATTAAAGGCCCAATCTGTAGATTTTTTCACCACATAAATCTGAGATTTTATTCACAAACTTATGCTACGTAAGAACATTCTCAATAAAATGTGCAGTTATTAAATAATAATGCACACTGAAAAATAAAACATATTGTGTAGTGTTTTCATTAAGCCTTGGCAACAAAGAATGCTGTTCTCTGGCTGTCAGGTGTCTGTTAAGATCATGTATGTTGACACATCAAACGTCAACATTTTAACAATCATTCTAAATCAGAGCGAAGGTATATGAAACTGCGGTAACCATAGCAACAGTAATGATGTTTCAGGCTCTGTTGTAATAAACTCACTTGGAGGAAGTCTATAGTCTCCTCAAGGACCTCAGGACCTCATTCACCACAGCAAGCATTATTTTCATATACAATGCAAAGTGCGTTATTTTTTATAACTACACAGGTTGGAGTGGGTTATCCCTCATATAACCTTCTCAAGGACCTCTACAGTCCACTCAAGGACTTCCACAGCTTCCTCAGGACTTCTAATGTCCTCAAAGATCTCAGGACCCCATCTCCACTGTAAGCATTATTTTTATATATATATGTACACAATGCAGAGTGTATTATTTTTCATAACTGCACAGCTTGGAGTAGATTATCCTTCATATACATTTTGATTTACATTTAAGATTACAGATTGGGCCTTCAAATTCAAACTCTTTTTTTCCAGGTTGACTAGTTTCATTTGTTTATATTTATTTACACTGTAAAAATATATCCAATTTGTGGAGTCTTCAAGGTGTTTTCTTCCGAAAGCAGGTGAAACACATTTTATATTCCACGGAGATCAGAAAGAAAAAAAAAATCAACATAGCACAAAGTGATTTTTCTGTACACAAGCACCAGCAGATTTATTTTTCTGCCTTCTAGAAAGTTTTTAATCAGCAGAAGCCTGTTACTGCCAGGAAGAGAAAAAAAATGAAAATGCTCATGGCAAGTGACATTTATTTAATTAGAACTTATTGAAAGCTGAAATAACATAATGACAAAGTGCTAAGTCAAATTATTTCATACAAAATCAAAATTTTGACATCTCTATGAGTATTTTATTTCAACAATGTCAATATCTTTCTCTTTCCCTGGCAGGAATGGGCTTCTCCCACATACACCTGCAAACAAACAAACCAAATTAATTTACTTATATGAGTGATACTTTTTACAGTGTAGAAAAGGTATAGGAATAACAAGTAAACTGCATATTGTTAACATTATAATTATCAAAATAATGAGTGTTGTTCAACAGTCAGATCTTATTTGCATGATGTTGCTGTGAAATGAGAATAAAAGAGATATGAAATTCTTCATCTTCACAAAAACAATATATTTCATCTTCATTTATGTCCAGTAATATTTCTCCTGCTGCAGAAGTCAATCAGTCAAATACACTATTTTTAAAAAGCAGAAAATATTTGAAGTGGAAAATTAAATTCTCTACCGACAGCATTTTATTCCACCGTTAAAAAAAATAATTAGATGTTACAACTGAGACTAAAACTCTCCTTAATTCGGAATTTTTTTTGCAAATCAAGAACAGACAAAAAAAATACGAGCCAGTTTTGCACATGCCAGTTTCCAAACTCAAACCAGATATCCTTATTGGCAGATCTTAAATTGAACATTTCCTCGGTACGGATTCCAGAAAGATCCAGAGAAAGTGCAGAAAGATTCCACCGGCCAACAGCTGAAAACACCAAACAGCTGCAGGGCCGGAAAAATACGACAACAGAACCTCAAACTTTAATTCATGATCAAAACACAGCTTCAAACAACACAGAAATAAAACACAGAAGCACAGTTCAAAACTGGGTTTAAATCTTCACTGCATGATTACCAACCAGGGCTGAGCTGTAGTTGCAGTTATGTAAAGAGATTACAGTAATCAGATTACACAAATCTATCAGAGTTACTGCAAAAAGTTGTGAAAATGTTTTTAGCTGCATGACACTGTTGTCTTGTAGTGAAATAGAAGTGATCAGATTACAGTAATGAGATTAGAAAACAAACTGCAGCATCAGCCATTTTTTAACAAAGTGTTCTCTGGATTTTTCACTGCTTATTGTAAATTATTGCAAGAAAACGACAGTCCTCATTCCATCTGATTACTTGACAATGTTTTCCACATAAATGACATCACTGACAGCACTGATTCTGATTAACTGTTATAAGCAAACTTCTCATTATGGTTCAACTAATAAAATATCACACTATAAAAATGTTCATCTTAACATGTTATTTCTTCCAGAGGTGAAATGTGAAATGATAAAAATATGATAAAAAATAAAGTCAGAGGTGGAAAATATTTTCACTATTTCCAGTTCAATTGATTTAGTGAGATGTAAAGACATCTGAAAATAAAGAACATTGTCATGAGCTCTTCAAACTGTACAAAACATGTCGTACTGGAAATCTCGATTTCACCTGTTGAATGTATCGTTGTCAGTTCCCACAAACGCACACGCACACACACACACACACACACACACACACACACATCTCTTTGAACGTCACAGCCTGCTGCTAAACAGTCTTTTCAAATGAAATCGGACACCATCTGTCAAAAACCCTAAATTGTCCGACGTGAGTAAAACTTTGCCCACGTCCAGGGATCCATTCTTCCTGTCTCCTCTCTAAGCCCCGCCCACTCCGGCTGGATGATTGACAGTGGTTTACGGGGAATGTTGGGTTCAGTAAATCCCGATAAACATCCATCTGTCCCGCTGAGGCGTTATTGACACCGAGCTGCATGCTCTCCGCTCGCTCTCTGACCGAGAGCACGAGTGGAACGCCAAAATCATAAAAGTAAACCTCTGCCTCTCGGCTTATTTTCACATTCTTGTCCTCCTGATGTCCCGCCTCCTCAGCAGCTGGAGTCCTCGCTGCAGGTCCCGCCCCCTCCTCCTCCAGATTTGGCGGCCGCGCCAACGGCAATCTGGCAGCCGTTGGTGACGTGACTCATGACCTTCTGTTTGAGCTGAGCGACCTGCTCCCGCAGCATGGCGGCGGTGGAGGCCAGATCCGAGTTCTGGCTCTTCAGGACTTTCACCTTCTCCTCCAGCCGCGAGATCCGCTCCAGCTTCCGCTTGCGACATTTGGATGCGGCGATGCGGTTGCGGAGCTTCTTGCGCTCGGCTTTGATTCGCTCTTGTGTCTCCAGGTCAATTGGGGACAGGGAGGGTGGGGATGTAGGGTCGCCCGATGGGTGCGGCACCTCTGGGACAGTCTGAGGGGCGTCCAGGCCTCGGGCGTGGGGCTGAGGGTGCCCGCCGCCGTGGCCTGAGCCACCGCCGTACACCATCTGCCCACCGGAGTACGCCGCCATCTGGCCTGGGTTGTAGCTGCTGAGGTTGGTGTAGACGGGCATGTCGCTGCCGGGCATCAGGTTCCTCTGATAGGACGCCTGCAGGCTGGTGGAGGACGAGGACGGGGACATGGGCCCACCTCCTACAAGCTGGTTCTGCTTGTGAAGGTCAGCCAGCGCTTTGACGAAGCCGTCTGCGAATCCTTCTTGCTCGTTGGTGGCCTGGTTGCGATACATGAAGGGGTTACCGGAGTTGTTCACAGGGCTGGTGGTGACCAGTCCCTGGTTGGACTGGATGATCAGGTGCTCCAGGTCGGGGGACGCCAGCTTCAGCAGGTTCATGTCCGCTGAGGACGCAGCCGAGGACACCGCCGCTGTCATCAGGGAACTGTTGCCGGCGAGGCCCAGGTTGTTGTGGTTTCCGCCCCTGCCTCCTGCTGCACCGCTGCCACTGCCGGGGAAGTGATGGCTGCCCGCCACTGACATGGCCTTTTTGCTCATAAGCATCTTGTTTCCCGGGTAACGCTCGTATTCGGCGATCTGGCTGAAGCCGGAGACGGTTGGGGAGTCATCATGGTAGAAAGGAGTCTCCATCTTGGCCGTCATTGACGAAGAAGCGTCTCAGAGGAAATCTTCACAATCAGATTAACCTGAATATCAGAGGGGATTGAAACGTTCCACTGACGTCGGCGGCTGGAGGATGACAGCAGCACAAAGAGAAGAAGAAAAGACCAAGAGAAGAAGAGGAAGAAGAAGAAGAAGAAGAGATGAGTCCCTGCAGGAAAAAAAAAAGTCTATGAGAAGAGGAGGAGGACGAAGAGTACAGAAAGATTACAGATGTGTAAACTATGAGGTGGTGCTCACACCGGTGCTCTGTGCGTGTGTGTGTGTGTGTGTGTGTGTGTGTTCCTGAGATGGAAATCATAATAAAACTGGATTTCTAATACTGCTCCACTGTTTTCTGTTTATCTCTGTTCGTTGAACTCAGTCCTTTAAACAATCATCAGCATGACGTGTAGATGACATTGTAAAATTAGCAATCACAAGGTTAAGACTGAACTGTCAAGTATCTTTATTTAATCTGATTCTTTTTGACTTATATTCTGTTTTATTTATATTTTAACGAGGTGTCTTCTGATTGGCACAATTGATATTTTTAAGAACTTTCCTCTTCTTTATTTTTCATTTTTACTACTTTACCATCACTACCTTCAACCAGCTAATGTTCCAGTAATATTCCATTAAGGGCGCTATTATGATGATATTTCTTGTAACCTTTGCAGAATTTTCCAGCTGTGTTCAAACTACTGTTATGTAAGACTGTTGCAGTACAAAGAGCACACTGGAATCACACTTCCTTTTAATTCTATTAGATAGACTTTTTTTTTTTTTAATCCAGCATTTATCACACTGATGTTCTGTGGACTGCAGTCACCAATGTTCACTGATGGTTCCTTTGTGGTTATTTTTTAAAAATCTGGAGAACATGACTTGGAGGTTCCTGTCACTATTTTTTTTTTTTACATTACATTCATTTGGCAGATGATTTTGTTCATAGCGACAAAAGCAACATTTTTTTCTCCTTACACACATCTGGAGCCATTTATGTGTTGAGTTTCTCGCTCGGGGACATGTTGTCATGTGGACGAGGATCAAACCAACAACCCAGACCTGCTCTTCCACCTGAGCTACAGACGCTTAATGTCCAGGGAACGTTCTAGAAATCCTTTTCAGTGTTGCTGCGAATGTGTTTGTTATCATTCCGCTTCGTTAAATGAGACGATGTCTTGCACTCGTTTTCCTCTTTTAACAGTGTCTCTCCTGCTGCTCTGTTCTTATTGATGGAACCTCTTTTTGCCATTTTGAATGCATTTAAAAGTGCTGCATAAATAAAATGTATTATTATTAGTAATTCTTTTATTATTTTATATGAACCTGGGCTAACGTAACTAATCAAATATTCATTATTATTCTCATTATTAGTAGTAACAGTTGTAGTATGAATGTGTCTTGCCACTATGTGTCTTCAGTTCATCAGTGCATGGTGTAATAATGATCTACGTGGGATCCAGTGGTGAAAAGTACTCGTGACAGTCATATATGTCATAATATTAACAATATTGCAACCTGTTGACGCACTTATGTGATGATCAGCACCGCAGCAACACACAACAGCAACTTCTGCAGAGGCTTGATAACATCAACCT
This sequence comes from Euthynnus affinis, assembly GCA_029490765.1. Lineage (NCBI taxonomy): Eukaryota > Metazoa > Chordata > Actinopteri > Scombriformes > Scombridae > Euthynnus > Euthynnus affinis. Next base: position 2,717,487 of record CM055855.1, on the reverse strand, counting down.
TCAGAGAGAGGGAGATCCAGTCACACAACTGCGCAGGAGAAGAGATGTGTGTGTGTGTGTGTCAGGATCTGACTGACCTCAGGGGACAATGATTGATCATCGATCACCTCGTACATTCGTTTCTCAATAATTAATCAAAGCAGAACATTGCGATCCTGGGTCATAGAAATAACATTTATGATAGTAATTTGTTTCCCTCATCATGTTGTGATGGGAAACGGATGGTTGCTGCTTGATTTTATGATCACAAGTAGTGTTTTTCTAGTGAAGGAGGAAAGTTCTTTGTTTTTGTACCACACACAGGTTTTAAGGAGGTGTTCGGGGTGGATGGCAGGCATACAGGACGCAGCAGGTCCTGCATGTCATTGAGTTGAGGAAACGACAGCAGTATGGTGGATTTCAGGAAAAGGTCGATAACATTGATACATTAATAGACATTTCCTCATTATGTTGATAAAACACGTAATGACTGTGGCATTATATTCCTTTAAAACATGTTTGCTCTTGAAAATCACAGTAGTACATGAAGATCATTTCTAGGAAAAAGCTAAGGAGAGCAAGCAGTCGCCAGGTTGAAGTTAGACTGATAATCACCAGCTGGACGTGTTTTACCCAAGCGGCTACAAGCTCGGCTTGAAAGCGAAGCTAAGTCCCTTAAAGTGCAATACCACTGCTGGACACTAGATGCTGACCCCAAAAAAATCTCTGGCTCCAATAGACTCCCATTCGAAAGTATCAACTCTCTCATGAAATACTCAGCCAATAATTGACTGATAAGTGTGCTGATGACATTTTGGAAATGATTCCCCATTAATAAGATATAAAGACAGATAGTGTCCTTGACGTCTGCCATGTGGGCATTGATTGACAGGTGTAATGGACAGTTTGCTCCCTGGCTCTGAGACACGCACTGAGTCTAAGTTTAATTTTTAACTTGATAATGATGCCTGTTGTATTAGTTAGCACATATTCACACAAATGTGCACCACTCGCTGTCCCCAGTAAGCTAGCGTTAGCTCGGATCTTAGGTAGCGAGGTGTGTCTCCAGAGTGCGGAAGGCAACACCCCGCACCACTTATTTGGAAGCTCCTGGCTCCAAATGGAAAAGATGACGCAGACCATAAACTGCAACTCACTTCAAACTGTCTCCAATATAAACCAGCGGGTGACATCACACCTTGCTACAAACCATGCTTATGTACAGTCTGTGGTTTTACTTAACACTGAAGCTGAAGTCCGCTTAAAGTTCAGCATTGATCAGCTCAGTCAGTACAGCAGGTGTGTTTGCACCACATCACCACTGACACAACACATCTCAACACAGCAGCCAAAAAAACACACGATACTTTTCCATATATCATAAATATTGCTATTGAAAAATACCTTGCAGTGTCATAACATTATTAATACAAGTCCACATTGTCCTCCTCTTACTGTCAGTGCTCTCTGCTGGACAAACACAGTAAAGCCAGCACTGTTTCTAAATGACCTCTAACACATCTTTGGTATTTCTGTGCTGACATTTCTTGTCACTTACTGGCCAACATATACACCAGCACACATATGTGTAATATATAATATCAGCCAATATATCAGCCTGACTGATTTATCGGTCTAGTTCTGCTTACTTTATGTCAGTATTTCCATCATTTTCACTGCTCTACACTTCAGATCACATAATCTACAGCATGTATGTTTCAATCTGACAGCTGGAGTTACTTTATAGATAATATATATATATATATAATCAGCGACTAAAATATGATGACTAATTTTAAAATACTCAACAGTGTGTTGAACGGTTAGTACATGTTAATGCTACAGCAGCATAATAATAGTATAACATGATATACAGGAGAATGATCATACTGTATCAGGCTCTATATGAATTAAAGGGTTCAGTATTAAACACGGCATCGTTGTTATAGCTGTTTGGAACTAAACGCTTTTCATTCATATAGACTCAGACAGTCAGTGAAATAACATGTCAGCATTGAAGCAGTGACAGTTTGATCTCTCTGTTCTTGTCATTTCTCTGCGGGACTTTTATCTGATCTTCCAGCCGCTCTAGACGCGTTAAAGTTCCCGGTCCAGCCGTTAACTTCAGACCGGGAGAAAGCAGCGCGCGACTGCTGGATCTGCTGGATTCACAATCATCATCCTGACAAACTAACGAGCATCGGATCAGAAACTCTCACATCACAATACAAGACATGTGAACAGTAATAATGTCTGATAATGGTTCATACTCACAGAGAGAGAAGCAGAGCGCTGCTGAACGATCCGAGAACAGACAGTGAGTCAGAGAGAGAGAGAGAGAGAGAGAGAGAGAGAGAGAGAGAGAGAGAGAAACAGCCTGAACACACACACACACACACACACACACACACCACACACACTCCATCATTAAGTGACTCACACTCTGACGTTTTTCTGTTCATTCGCTTATTAACACATTTCTAATGAACTAATTCATTTATAAGGTCCTGTTTGAAATATTTGACTCAATTTGCTTCCATTAATTTAAATACAAAAAAAAAACAACTAAATATGTGAAATGATACTCTAATTAAGGTAATACACTTAAACTGAGAATAACACAAATAGAAATCCAGAATCAGAATAATAATCATTGACATCAGATGCTCTAATTGTCCCATAAAACAATTTAAATGTGAGCCACATTGGATTTATTCTTTCATTTTCTGCAAATGGTATATGGTCTTTTTTTTAAAAAAAAAAAAAACACCCTATCTAATTAATGTGCACTTGTACAAAGTCCACAGGCAATTAAAGCCATCATTCTCAGACAGAGGGTGTGACCTCTGTGACCTCCCAGCAGTCAACACTGAAACAACACTTGATCAGTTGATCAGCTGATTAATGATTCGTGTATCAGATCCTGATCCTGAATCTGTTTCTGTCACTGTTCATTCTCACTTTTTAATCCGGCAAATATAAAAACAGTCTGAAGACCGACCAACAAATAACTATGTGTATGTGTGTCTATGTGTGTGTGTGTGTCTGTGTGTGTGTCTTTGTGTGTAATGATAGATTAGTGTGTTTACTTTGGCTGGGGAAAAGTAATTACAGTTCTCACTGTAGGTGGAGCAGCCAACACACACACACACACACACACACACACACACACACACACAACACACAGTTCAGCCGAAGATGAACTGAGTCGTCCTGCTGTGGAGGGAAACACGTTGGAGAAAATAACTGAACGAAACATACATTTGATTGTAAAAATAAGTTCACTATCATGATCATTATTGTCATTTGAGCCGTAACTGTGATGGTGAACGCATTTGAAGCAGGTGGTGAATGTTATTTTGCACTGACCGACATCAGAACCAGACCAGATTCTATAAACCACACCAGCAGTCTGCAGTCCTGCCAGCATCCCCTGGAGGCTGCACTCTTCATTACAGCTCAGTGTTTTCATGCTGTTCCTGGGGTTCCTGGATACAGCGTCTGTTTGGTTGAAAATATTCATTCAATTCCTGTGTGAAGTATGAAAGACTATAAAAGATGTATTGATGTGGTTTCACACACCAGCAACAACACAGCGTATACAGAGATAGAAGGAAACCACACAATGCTGCTGTTTAACGTAAGTTAATATATGAAGACGTGGAGGTTATTGCAACAAGGCTACTCTGTGTATCCTCTGTGACTCAGTGGAAATCACCGTCAGCGTCATTACACCTCAAAGAGTTTAGATTGGTGGCTTTAGAAATTATTAAATTCTATTTTTACAATAAGTGTTTATAATTAGCTTTAATGAGATGGTATATACACAAAAGTTGCTTTTCTGAATGTTTTTTTATTGGTGTTTAACTCTCCCGCTCAACTTAGCATAAAGACTGGAAACGAGGGGGAAACTAGCCTTGTTCTGTCCAACGGTAACAAAACCCACCTACCAGCACCTATCAGCACAAACAGAAACTGCAGTGCAGACGACAAATCGTGGTTTCATAAGGAGTTATGTGACTGTTTCTTGGTCGGTTGCAGTGACATCCTGGAGTTTCCGTTGGTTGTCTAGCAACCTGTGACAACAGAAACAAAGATACTCCAAAATGACTACGCACAACCACGCAATAGTCCGACAGGCAGAGTGACCAGTACAGTATCGGAGCATGAATCACTGTCTGTCAGACTGCACACTGATTTAAATGGAATTTCAATCTATTGAAATGGAAACGCACATTGCATGAAGTCCAGCTGTTTCACTGAGCAGATACTGTTTGTTTATCTAGAGGTGAAACTGATTTCACTTTTAGGTTATTTGGCTGTTCAGGGTGAGAGTCTACAATGTAATGGAAAAAAAAAAAAAAATCTCCCTCTCGCATCTGAAAGTTATCAGCTGCCATGACATCATCTGAATAAACAGGCATGATGACATCATACTGTGCCGGAGAGAGAGAGAGAGAGACAGAGAGAGAGAGAGAGAGAGAGAGAGGGGGGAGAAAACTTAATCTTTTCAATGAACAAAACCAGTGAAAACAAGACTGAAAGAGTTAACTTCATGTCTGAAATCACTTTACTGTAAACCTGAAACTTTCAAACAGAACCTCATTTGAATCGGCTGCTGTTCCAAATACTAAAACACAACAAAATATTACCAGACCTTCAAGACACACTGTCCCAGGCCTCATCCTCATGACTGTCTGGAACAATGTCTGAACGGAAACAAGAGACCTGTATTAAAGGAGAGGTCAGGATTTATTTTTTTTTTTATTCACCTGTTGGCCGACATAATGTAATTTGAAGTCACCACTACATCCCTACACACACATGATGAACTAAAACAGTCAAGAAAGAAGGAAAGGAGAAAATCCATTATTGATGCCCCCTAACAATCACTTAAGTCCCCGAAAAAATATAGTTACAGCACTGCACCAAACATGCACATCCATGTTCACTCACAGCGGTACACAACAGACCGACTGAGAGCTGCTGCAGCATCCAGAGGCGGATTTGGAAGTCAGGGCTTCTCTGAGACAAGTTTAATTCAAATCAATTAAGTAATCAATGAAAACTGCTGGTTGTTACATTGGATCCAATAATCAGGGATATATTGGTTCTCAAAACGTTAAACTGTTTGCTTCAACAGAGCTGGTGCATTCATCCCTTAAGTCCCCCCCCCAGTACCTTCAGTTCACCACAAGATGTGATTCGGAGCAGCTGTTTCACTTTTTATTGTCAGCACATCCAATGAAAAGACCAGTTTCTTCCACCAATAAGTTCTCTGGGTGATATGTTCCATACAATGAACATGTAGTTTATGACGAAATCCCACACACACACACACTGTCCTGTAAATACTCACTAAAGCACCAAATGTGTATTAATCCACTGCTGAAAATAGTCCCAACAAATGCACTTTTTCCTCCTATTTGAGTAACGTTTGATAAAAACTACAGTGCCCGTCTGTTTTAGGGAATCAATTAGCTTTTTTAAAAATGAAACCATTTTTAAAGATTTCTGTCATCAGTAGTAAACAACAGACTCACTGAGGGTCACAGACAGAGTAGGGAAGTCAGAGAGTAATGAGAAATCGATTATCATATTATCATATTATATTGTTTTTGTTTCAAATGATATGAAAAATATAGAATAACACCAGCAGGATCTCTCAGTTATTATCAAAGACCTGCAGGTACACTGATGCCGTGTTTAAAAAACGGTGCGACATCTGAATTTGTATCATTTAGTAGACAGCTTTAAGTGACGGTCTGATGGGGGCTAAATATTGCTGTCAGTGCCAGAGGATCATTTATTGTGATTTTTTTTTACATATATATATATAGATATATCACAGTGTCCCTCATCTAACATCCATCTGTTAGTCAGAGAACATGAGAGTCTGCATACAAACAGGCTGACTGTGAGATCTTTTCACATCTAGGAAAACGCAAAACATAGAAAGAGATTAGAGAAGACTGAATCCTGGTCAGAGGTCAGTTGATCACCATCATCTGGAATAATGTAGGAGAGCAGGTTTGTTGAAGCCACCGAGAGGGGAGCTGATGAAAGAAGAAAACACATGACTCCAACATATCTCCAGTAGAGACGAGGCTCAGGCTCTGTGCAGGACTGTGAAAGGACAAATGCCAGAACGGTGATTGGAATAATGTGTCTACTCAGAAATGTAAACATTTTGTGGTGCTCGGTCTAGACTTGATAACGATCACAGCTTCATTCTGGTTGCATTTATATATGCGGTGCATGATAATGATAAACTTCTAATGTGTTCAGTCCTAGTCCACACAGGATCCTCTCATCAGTAATGTAGTGCTGGCTCCCTCTAGTGGTCATTAAAGAAACCATTTTATAATTCAAGATTTAATGGTGATTTATTTTTTTGGCTTTTTTGACACAGAAAAAGCAGTAAAGTGATCCAAAAATAATTACAATAGAATATGAAATATGAAATGTATGTTTTCATAAGTATTCACACCATTTAATAGAACAAACCTGCTTATTATGTCCGTGGTCAAAGTGTTTATTTGATTGTAAATACACCTGTATCTAGAAGGTGAGTCGCTACCATGGCAAAACCTCCACCATGAAGACAAAAAAAACACCCCAAGCAACTTATGAAAAGCTGACTGAGAAGCACAAGTCAGACAGTGAACGCAAGAACATTTCCAAATGACTGATGTGTCTGGAGCAGACCATCCTTAAATAATTGAGTGAGCGTCCAAGAAGGAGACGAGTGAGTAAGGCCACCCAAGAGACCTTTGACGACTCTGATGGAGTCCCGAGCTTCAGACGATCAGACTGGAGAGACTGTTGAGACAGCAACAGTTGGCCCGGCTGCTTCACCAGTCACAGCTTTATGGGAGAGTGGGAAAGAGATCAATAAAAACCACAACATCTGGGTTACAGTTTGTCAGAAGGCATGTGGGAGACTCTGAAGTCAGCTGGAAGAAAGTTCCATGGTTTGATGAGACAGCATTTAACAGTATTGTGCCAGAGCTCCTCCACACCAAGCTCTCCCAGCTGACTGTGCCTGAGCTTCTCTGTCTGTGGATCACTAACTTCCTGACAGACAGGAAGCAATGTGTGAGGCTGGTTAAGCACACTTCCACCCCTTTGACCAGCAGCACCAGAGCACCACAGGGTCTGTGTCTCATCTACTGTCTGTATATGAATGACTGCACCTTTACAAGCTCTTCTGTGAAGCTCCTCAAGTTCAAATGTCAAAACTCATTGGTCTGATCCAGGACGGGGACGAGTCTGCATACAGTAAACAGGAAACAGTGTGGCTAACATCCAGGTGAAGCCATAACAGCCTGAAGATAAACACCCTCCAGACAGCAGAGTTAACAACAGACTTCTGGTGAGCCCCTCCAACCTCCCTCCACCCACCATCGACAGCACCACAGTCTGTGGAGTTTAAGTTCCTTGGCATCAGCATCTCCAAGGATCTTAAATGGGACAATATGAGCTGCATAACCAAGAAGGTCCAGCAGAGGATGTTCTTCCTGAGGCAGCTGAAGAACATCAACCAGTCCATCCAGTTCTACACTGCCACCGTCCAGTCCATCTTCACATCATCCATCACTGTTTGGTACAGTGCAGCAACCAAACTGGGCATTCAGAAGCTGCAGCTCACTCAACAGAGAAGATTGTCAGATTCTGATCAGCCTGGACACGGACTCTTCAAACTTCTCGAAACACTGAGATCCATAAAATCCTCCAGCAGCAAACAGAGAGGCTGTTGTCCTTCTAAATAACTGTTCTGTTATCAAACTGGACCTCCATTAATCTATGCACTGGTCATTTTCATATCTTTCATCAAACTGGACTTTGCATTGTACATCACATTCAGCCTCCACTGTTATATAATTAATTATTTATGCACGTCACATTTAATTTTTGCTCTTGTCACCTTCATATATCTTACACGCTTCATTTCTTTGACCCAAACAGTCAATATTACATTTCATGTTTTATATCCCATTTCAAAACTATTATTATTCCATTCTCTGTTAAATGTTTCATTATCTTTAGTACTACTTGGTTCATTTTATTATTATTATTATTGCCTTACTCTAGTTATATTTGTATTCTTTTGTTGTGTTTGTGGGAGCAAATGCCAAGATGCAGTCTTTGTATGCTGCATACTTAGATGATAAACATATTCTGATTCATAGTGGAGGCAGCATCATACTGTGCGGATGCTTATCTGCAGTCCTGGGAGGCTTGTGAGGGTGGAGGGTAAAATCAAGGCAAGCAAACTACAGAGTCCTGATCTCAGTCCACTTGAGAGTTGGTGGCTGGACTTGAAAAGGGCAGTTTACTCACGATCCTCATGTATCTGAACATGAACAGTTTTCCAAAGAAGAATGGAGGAAAACGGCAAAGCTGTTAAGAGACCTAAATACTGTCTAAACATGTATTTTGTATTCAATATTTGTAATGAATTCAGATCACATTTTAGAGTTCTGCTTTCACTTCGGTGTTAAAGGATCCTTATCTGGTGATCAGTGTCAAAAAAAGCCTCATTAAATCTACTTTGATTCAATACAACAATAAATCATTAATCGTGGAGTGTATACTTTTTATCTGCACTATATTTTATATTGGTTTGGTCCAACTCTTCATTGAAGCTATGTGATGTACACTGTGTTAAATACTGTATAGATTCAAACCTCAGACTCAAGTCCTAAGTACAAAGTGCCCCAATGGACACCCATTCCCTCTCACAAAATTCTGACGAGACAACAAAAAGACTGTTGCTTGTTAGGATTTTTCATATATTTTATATTCAACTGGTCAATATATATATATATACATATACATTTATATATTTTCTGTAAATAAAATGTACCATCATGAAAGAAAGTTTAGATGCTGTCTCCAAACCTTCTGTACACTGCCAGGATATTCTGATCGGGAAATAATGAATCCTTTGTCTATTAATTTATGTCGTTGGCTTTAAAAGTAGTCAGATTTAAATGTGTTGAATCTAAAAACATTTGAATCACCTGAATAAATATGCTTCATGTGTAATCTTTGAAATGAACACCCCCAGGTTGCCCCCCCCCCCTCCCCCTCCCAAAAAAAAGACATTACCTCAGTGTCCTCAGTGGTAGCTATTCGGCTCCACCAGGACTCCATGTTTATACAGCTTAGAAATATTTTAGATGTGTTTGGCAACATTTCTTACATTTCCCCTACACACACAAAAAAAAATTAGGCGGACGTATTTCATGTCTTTGGAAATTCTGGGATTACCCGGAGAATTAAAACAAAAAGTTCTGTAGGTGTGGACAATGTCTTGGCTTGAGTTTCACAGTTGGTCAATTCCAAGTATCAAAACAGTCTAAGTACAAGGCACATCTGGCCACTGTGACTCATCATTACCAAGAAGCAGTCTTCACTACCCACATGTACCTCGAAGTCATTGCTAAACTCAAGCATCTGATTCATGATTTCACTTTACAGAGAGATCATATTGTAATTGATACTTACAGTACGATAGAGATCAATGCCCCTAATTACCACAGTAGTTTACAGGTTAAATGCATTCCTGCTGTTGTTCATTCATATACTGCATAAATATGACCCAATTACATGGGCATTTTTTAAATTATTATTCAGTAGTTCACATGTATATTACTTCATCAGTGATCATTCATAAAAACTAAGAGTCTACAGTCATGCTAACAGCTGTGTGGCTGTACTTATGCACAGCAGTGCTTCGAGCTAAATGCTAATATCAGCATGCTAACATCGATGTTAACAGGTAAAATGTTCACTATCTTAGTTTGGAGTGTTAACATGCTAAAACTAGCTAATTAGCACTAACCACAAAGCTGAGGCTGATGTGAATGTCATTAGTTTCACAAGTATTTGGTCATAAACCAAAGTATTGGACCTGATGATGGCGCTAGAAGAAAGGTTCTAACACCTGAAATACCTGAACCAAGTTTCACAGTAATCCCTCCAGCACAAAGTGAGATTTTTCAATAAATACTGGAAATGTTGACCTCAAAGTGGTGTTAGATGAAATGTTAAGACATCAACAAAGTCACTAGTTCATCCTGTAGGGAACATGAATGTCTGAATCAAATGCAATGGCAATCCGTCCCATAGTTATCTGAACATTTCACTCTAAATTAAAAATGTCAAACTACAGTGCAGCTAGAGGAAAAGTCATCAACATAATTACAATTCATCCACAAAAGACCTAGAATATCTGTAGCATCTCTACGCTAAGGAAGAAAGGAAAGGAGGGAAATTACATGCCAATCCATCCCATACTGCAGTTGTTGAAATACTGACCAACCAACCGACTGACATTCTGTACAAATCTGTAAATCTGTACACATGACATATTTATTTCACTAAATTCATGTCAAATTTCTGTTTCTGGCAGCATTATCATATTTGCCTTCATATATATAACATACTTTATAGGGTGTGCATGCAGCAACTATTTAGGTAACAAAATGTAAGTGGAGACACAGGACAGAGGACTGTCTGGATCTTCTTCTTGCTGGTTTATGAGACTCTGAGGCTGGTATGAAGGGTTAGGAAATGCACTTTTGAATGGGGAAGATGGTAAACCTGGAATGGATGGGATGGTAATGGGTAAAATGAGGGGTGGTGGGGTGTTTTTTTTCAGGGGCTGGTTGTAGTAGCCTTTTGAAGTTTGTGTAAAAGCATAAGGTGTTTCGTCCTGGCTGATGTAATCATCCACTGGTGCATCCGGTTTACGATGCAGCTCTGGAACATCCATATGTGCTTCAGTGTGCTGATACAAATCCACGTGAAAAGGACAGCTATGTTCACCCTGGAAAACAAAAAACAAACATATATATATATATGTATAAGATAGGTGGTAGCTGGGTATACAAAAATGCTGATTACCTTTGAACCAATGATGCAAATTAGTAGGAATGCTCAATTTTATTTTCAACCAATATCAAAGGGGTATTCCACCAACTTAGTGCTGCACTTTCAGAAAGCTGGGAGACTCACAGTAGACATAGTAAAACAAGACTAAGGGTGCATTCAGACTGAAAACAGCTTTGCGTTACAACAGTCCAAGGGGCAACACTGGTGTCTGAGGTACAAGTGAGACAATGCAATATGATCCAGGTGGAGCTACAGATTTATGCAGGTTAGAAGGCTTATCAGATGCTAAAATACTGCACAGCCATTTGTAACACTCCAAGACATGATTTTACAAGTCTGGAAAGTTAGGGTGGTGCAAACAGCTTTATCATTCATTGTGATGATTGCGAGATAAATGGCAGAAACACATTCATATTAATATAAACCAGGAATGTGTGCTTGCATGTAGGTGATTAGCCAATGCCAGTGCCTTACTGGAGGATGTTGCAGCGAAATTGAGCAAGATTCAACTTTTTTGCTTGACGTCAACACGTTGTTTTGCTGGAGCTCCCTGCATCGGTGCCAACGCTGTGCTTGATGCACTGCTTCCATTCAAATGAATGAGAGGGCTTTTTTTTTTTTTGCACGCAGAGCTAATTTCAGTCTGAATATGAATGAACGCCGGCATGCTAACATGCTTACAGTTTGTTTAGCAGGCTAAATGTTTATCATGTTCACCATCTTAGTTCAGCATGTTAACAGAATATTTGCTACTTAGCACTAAGCACAAGGTTGAGCTGAGGCTGATGGGAATGTCACTGGTTCTGCTGCTTTTCAGTCAAACATCAATGTTTTGGACAATTTGAAATCTGGACCTGTTGATTGTGCTAAAAAAAAAAAGTCATGGGAACACCAAAGTGATTAGGCTGAATTTCTGTGCAGTAACTGCTGTTGAGATATTTCAGTCTGAAATAAAATGGTGTCATTCCTACAGCCATGCTGCTAGTTCAGCTGAAAAGAATCAAAATCAAAGCATATGAAGCAGAAACATCCTGACTTTTAGTCTAGAATCTCTTAAGCTCCGCCAATGCTGGATCACTTCACTTCCCATAATGCTTCCCATAACTACCCATAATGCTTCCCATAACTACCCAGTTGGTGTCCCTGCCCTGTAAAAGCCCAAGTTTCCAACACTAATATCTGTCAAAGATTTGAAGTCTCAAGCGCAGTCCAATATAAGCCTGATGACATCACTGACATCACTGAGGTTTTTTTTTTTTTTTCAGAACTTAGACAACTCCCACCAGAGCCACAGAAGACATTATACAAGTGTTTTCACAAAGTGAGTAGTGATGAGCGAACTGATCTTCATGTGTAAAATCAGTGGCGTGTCCCTTTAAGACAGAGTTCTGAGAACTTACCGGTGACGCCAACCACTTGTCCCTCAGCACTGGCTTTGGGATCGGAGGATAGACTTTCTGTTTGATACTGTCGGGTGTAAGAATACATGAAAAGACATCTTTTAGCCATGAAGTGGGGAAACAAAACTATGGCAACATCATTCAGTCATCCACGTGACACCATCAGAGGCGACACTTGAGCAAACGACATAGAAAATCTATGGCTTTGCTTACCATTTCCAGTGTCTGTAGCAAAGCACAGTGATAAGGGCAAGGAGACCAGAAACTGTGGCCAAGGACATGAAGACCACCTTAAACAAGTAATCAGCTGTTGAATTAAGACAAACAGTCCAGATGAGGAACAGGAGTAAATCAAATAAAGGTTTTGTTCAATTTCACTCATGTTAGTCTGAAAGGAAAAAGAAGGAACATACTTTGTGTATTCAAGGTGGCAGAAATAGATGAAGTGCCACATTCTCCAACCGCTGTCTTTGCATTCACTCTGAATGTGTAGGACTTGCTTTGGAGGTTTCTTACTGTCAGGCTGGTGGCCTCAGGATTGTCTGAAGAGAAAGAGATTGAAAGAATGAGTTGGCAGTTTTCTCAAGTCTTTCTGAAAACAATAGTCGGGTACCCAAATGAACATATAATCATTCCTCCTGTTGATAGTGAGTTTTTCCACTGTTGATATATAAAACCAGTTTGCCACTTTATGTCTCACTGACCTATTTCATATATTAAACTAAAAGCTCTTTTGTTATGTTGTAAATAACAACAAATCAAAATATAAGCTCCAATAAAGACACTGTATACTACCTGTCCAGCATGACACAGCAGAAAGTTAATGACTAGCTGGAGAGAACACAGCTGAGCATTACAGTAAGAGTCAGATGTTTTTCTCAGAAGCTGGTGGCAAGCAAACAGAGCTAAAAGGAGAGTGTGGATTGAAATGAGTCAGAGACATGATAATAAATAAATGCTACAGTTGCTTCATGTCTCCTGGATGTATAAAAAAGCACTACTGTGCCGGAGTAAGCTCATGGAGCACAGCGCAGTAAAGTGATCATGTTAAACCACCGGAGGTCAGTGGAAACACCATCATCGGCTGGTGTCGCTCTTTATAAATGCTCAGAAGAGCAGTTTATGGGGTCTATCATCTGAAAATAATTGTCACACTACCTTCGCTGCCACAGATGAAGTTGTTGTTGTCATCCACGCAATCTAGAGTATATCCGTTGATGAAAGCAGACTGTTCTTTCAGAGGTATAGGAGCCCAGGATACCTCAACATCTGAATACTGCAGTTTCACTCTCAATGATTGAAACAGGTTGTCTTGTATTTCTGGCAAAGAGTAACACGGGTTAAACGCTGATAAACAAACGGACATATTTATTGTAAGAATAATATGCCACAGGCAATTCGTACAATTGAAACTTACTAATCTCTCTGACATAGCCCTCTCTTCTATCTAGCAGCACTGGGGCTCCCTGCGTGCAGGCATATATGGACAACAAGTAACGCACTCCGTCTTCAAAGTCTTCTGGGGTGGAGATATAAAAAAAGGAGATTGATTGTAAGACAAAAAAAAATTGTCTTCTTACATAGGTGCAACTGTTTTGAGGGTAAAGAATGGGACTTACTTGAAAATATACTGGCGTTAGTTTCATGTTGCGGCACTTTGAGCCACTCCACTCTGCTTTCTCCTACGGCACGACACCAGTCCACTATGTAGCCACAGCTGGCTGTAGGACTGGCAGACCACGACAGGTTGAAGCCGCCGTCGCTGCCCAGGATCCTAGAAGTGGTCACTCCATTTGCTGGATTTATACAGAGGCACATGTTTGCTAACATGCTTCTTTACAAAGTGATAATATGTTCATTTTGTGTTTACAGCCCCTAAGTGGTAAACAAAAAAAAAATCCTTTAATGCAGGTTTAAGGCCTGGATTGTTCCCTAACAGTAATACGTCCATCTTTGTTGACTTCATACCTGAATTGAAGCTGGGGACGGTGACGGTTGATGGGGAAGAGCTGCCGTTGTTATTCCTAGCTGTAACGCTGACGATATACTCTTTTGTGGTGTCCAGACTGAGCGCAAGACTGTCGCTGAAGTGATCCACTGTGGTTCTATTTTTTCCCTCTGGCGTATTTTTATATGCCCATGTCACTTCATGACCCGTGATGTGTCCATGGCTCTGCTTGGCCTGTAGCCTCTGTGGAGAGGAGAACATTGGGACTTCTTCAGGACTTGGCATAGCATACTCGTGGGCAACCTTGTCTCCGAGAAATTGTGTTTCTATACTACTAAACTGGTTGAGGTTAAATGGTGCCCAAACGTCTGACTTACTTTCCAGTTGATTATGGTTTGGTTCTCCTTCATCTGCATCCACACGTCAAGAGCATCTGGAACTGTGGGAATAAAAAGAGACAACCAGAAAGTGTGAAAGATATCTATAAAATTGCAGATTAAGGTTGCAATTTGTTATTACTTTTTTTTTTAAAAAAAATACCTACCATCACCTATTGTGCTGAACTTGATACTGCTCCACTCGCTCCATTTCCAGAAATGTTGAGCTGTCCCACATCGTACCATCACTGTGTATTGCCAATGTGGTATCAAGCCATCCAAGATCATAGAATTAAGGCCCACTCCAGAGATTTCACTCTGGGAACACAACATGAACACAGAAGTTGTCAGCATAGTTTAGAAAAGGACGTTACTTTAAGAAAAATCCTTGCTGATGTCTCTCCCTCCTTGCTCTGTCAACTCACTGTGGTATTTATTTCACCGTCGCTAACATGTGCTCGGCATGTTATGTTGATACTGTTGTACTGTCGCGTCCACCTCCACTTCAGGGTGACATTTCTGGCATTCACATCTGAAGCTGTCACTTTTGGGGCGAACATGTGCACTGAAACAAAAGACAAATGATAATCAGCAGAGTGTAGTCATTAAAAAGAGACATGCGTAATCAGGTAAGTATTTGAAATGCTGATTTCGACAAACCTCTTTTAGTCAGGTCTGCCCTGTCTGTGAGCTCCAGGGTGCCAAGAGCATTCTGTGCTGTTAAAGTCCAGTTCCGCTCACCAACACTCACTTGCACTTTTTGTGAGCATTTCCCCTTAGACCCATTTGCACATTGTCTGAGTTACAAACATCAGGAGAATATAGATTTTAGTTCAAATACGATTGTTCAATGCGTTCCCTTCTTGTTTTTAAGTTAATTGTCTTGCTTCGACTTATTCAATGATCATTGTGTATCATGACAAATAAAGCTCATTCATGCTTATAAGAATCAAATTGTTACAGCATTTCTTCGCTTTCATACTCCAACCTATGGATACATCAGGTAGTTTCATTATACCTTCCAAGTAGTTGATAACTTGTTTTATTCTTGAGGTCCAAGTGTGTGTGTCCCACTGTCCACCGGCATTCAACTGATTCCAGATCCCGTGTTTCACAGAGAAGATCGCTGTCATTAGGTGGGTCTGAATCAGATATCATCATAAAAACAAAAAAAACCAAATGAGCAGCCAGCATACTTTAAGAAGACATATGTCAGACTCCAAAATCTCAAAATTCATCTGAATGCTAAATCATACTTACAGCCAATATAAACAGTAGCCCCATTCTGTTGTGACTGTTTCGTTGTACATGTTACATCAGTGCCAGCTTCTTTTGGCTGGTTCAGGTCAACAGTGAAGGCGTACGTCTGGTTGATGACGTGGGTACCACCACAAGTCGGTTTCATACACATTCTGTCAAAAGTCTCCCCCGCCGGCAGAATGCAGCAGAAGGTGACTCTACTGCCAACCTTAAACAGTCTGTCCCGTGGAAAAACCTCTGGTTGTCCTGAGTCACCTATACCTAAAACCACATAGTAATAGGACATAATAAGCATCTGAAGGAATACCATTACTGTCAAATGATGTGAAAATGATGATTGAATATTTTGGAGGATCAAAATGAAGTTAAGAAAACGAAATATTAACCTGGACGAGTCCTTTCCTGTTTCCATGGGCTTGTATGGTTTTTGTATCGGGAGCTGAGCCTGACTGAATGGGACACGCATTGCAATGCCAAATGAGGCGACCAATTCCAGGAATGAGTAGATCCTCTTTGGTCAGGTGTCACGGCGACTGTATCCTAAAAAACATGTTCATAGTCAAATTAGAGGGTTCTTGTTAAGGAAGTCAGCAACACTGGTAAAAAAACAAAAACAAAAATCAGCTCTTACGTGATGTACTTGCTTGTCATCTATGAGCACCACCACCTCATACATCAGCACGTCATGTACTGCTAATGTACAGGCAGGGTCGTCTTCCCATGTTAACAGGATCTCCTGGTCGGGGGTGGTAAGGCTCATATTCTGTGCTTCACAATGGAAGACACCTGAGGAAAAATGTCCATAGTACATTTGAGAGGACTTTCTTTACTTTGCACATCGAACAGTCAAACAGTAGAGAGGCAGCATGAGGAAATACTCCAACTGACTAGAATGTATTGAAGCATGGATAAACTGATCATGAAAGATTGGCAATATACAGTTGTAATCACGGAGGACATGTCTTCATAACATATCCATCTTGACCGTGGTTCTCTGAGTTAAGAGACAATCTCTCAAGTTCGAACTGTTTGTTTCACTCCAGTCAAGGCTAACCGGAGAAACCGTTCATGCTCATATAAGCAAGTCTTAGTAAACAGTGCATGTGTGCCACCAGCTGATGTGTCTTAAAAGAGCATCCATATCTGCTGCCGCCGTGGGGCTCAGTCCCTGGACGTCAGTGGAGGCTGGTGACTCCAAAAATTTGGGGAGGAGGAGGACAGGAGGAAAACCAACATGGAATCTTATAATAAACCACATCAAACTATAATGACTGTCCCACCTGATGAAATCGGATTTATAGCGTTGTTCTATTGTGACAACGGATTTATGTTCTCATCAAAAACAGACAACATATCACATGATTTACACCTGTTTCCTGTCTATTTTCTTAGCATACAGATATATATTAACATTAAAGGGAAACATAACTGCAAACGTCACTGCGGAACGTTGGATGCTGGTTATTCTTTTAAATCCCTGTTAGCAACACGCTGTCTGTCCATGACTTGTGCTTAACAGCAGTTTGTTTACTTTGTCTTCAATGAGACATTAAATTTTGCAATTACCCCACAGTTCATGGGGGGGGGGCGATCCGTACCGATCACAGATCACTACGATCCGTTACACACACTTGTTATTCTAGTTACTTTAATCCTATTACTCAATATATGACTCAGCTTAAAAAGAAACTAAAGAAAGAACTACAGAGAAGCAGCCAGACCTCCTGCACACTAATCACACGACATCAACAGCTGACTGAACAACCAGTCAATTAAAAACCAATGAACGAGTCCAGACAGCTCACTGTAACTTCATCAAGGAAACTAACATTACCCCCAACACATTATATGATCTCTGCAGAGCTGTATCTGACTAATGTTATCTGACGTCTTCTTCTTTCTTTCATGGATATGAAGTATTAATGTCATAACATCCGTCTGTTGCTGTTGGTCATCTTGTTTGTCATGCATGTATAAAGAGTCCTTCAGGCTGCTACAACAAACTAGCTGTTGCATTGGCTAACAAGGAGCTACCTACCACTGCTACTCTGCCTTACAGTGGAGATTGGTCCAACTATCATTGGACCAACTCAATGTCAATATTGCATTCTAGTTGTTGATTGGTTAGGGAGGACGACCTTCATTTGTGCGTCATTTTACATGTCATGGCCAATCACAGATTAGCATGAAAAAAAAAGGAATACATTGGGTGCATCTCAAGCATGGAGTACATCCATGATCCCAAGTCTCTTAAATTGCATCCACGTTTCCCTCACTTGCGTCTTTTCCTCGCATCTTAGTCCCGCCCACCGTGGATGCGAGGAGAGACGCGAGGAAACCAAGCGAGGAGAGAGGAAACGAGGACCTGATTTGTTTCAAGAGACATGAGACGTGCTTTCCTCTGAAGCGTCATGTGAAGCAACGTCCGTTTCAGATGACGGCGACAGCTGATCACAGGTGGATCAGCTGTCAGTCGGCTTTAACAGCTGTAGAGACTTTTGATGGAGTTTGTGTCTGCACACATGTGGACTGTGTTAATACTAATAATGGTGCACACTTATCACCATTAGAGCAGCTGTTTCCTCTCTGCAGCCCGTTTCCTGTCAACAAGTCCTACTCAGAGGCTCAGGAACCATTTCTACTGGCAGAATGTGTTTATACTATTTATTGATTATCTGCATCTGTATCTTTTCATAATCCTGAATATAACCCAGAATATAATCAGGGTGTCATTTGAACACTGGAAAATATGTATTTGGCTAAATGATTCAGGGAAAATGGAAATTGATATGAAATTCATCATTCATCATCAAACCCGACGCTCGGGAATGTTTAGCCTCACACGTGACCTAATGGAAATAACAATAAATTATGTGAAATGTAGATGTGTTTAACTGTTATTATGGATCAAATTAAAGTCAGGAGGAGTCTGCCTGTCAGCCAGAAACAGTTTAATGGAGGAAATAACATCATGAAAAGAAAAATATCTCTAATAAATGAAGTTGCTTCTGACTCTTTTGTTGATCAGACCGACAATTAACAGATTTTTTCAACTATGTGATGAATCAGAAAACAAATAAAACATGAAACTTGAAACACTTAAATTTAATCTGTTATCTGTCTCCACTCCGGTATGAAACTGCAGTGATGTATGCAGATCAGTTTGATCAACTGGAGCGTCCAATCAATAACTGATATCCAATAAGGGGGCGTGTCGGCCGGTAAAGGACTTCCGTGAAGTCTGCTCTCATGTCTCCTCACTCATCGCTCCTCAGAGATCCCTCCTCGGTCCTCGCTCCTCACTCCTCGGAGCAGAATAAGAGACTTGGGACGTCAAAATGGCGTATCAGAAACAACTTCCGGTTCAGACGAGGATCGAGGAGCGAGGAGACATGAAATAAGAGACTTGAGATGTACCCATTAAGTCCAATGGAAGGGGTCCCGCCCTGTGGAGGTCAGCAGGTACCCACTTCACACACTGCCCTTACTCCTCCCGACCTGGTGTCGCCGGGGTCTCTCAATCAAAACAATAACAAAAGACGGCGTGCGTGTGATGACGGTGTGAAGTAGCAAGGGATCATGGGAATTGTTGTCTTCGTTGTTAAATGATCAGCTTCACCGGGATACGATTACTCCGAAGTTCATGGTTCAGGATGTTTTTACCAGGAGCCGAATTATCCGCAGAGGTCTCCTCCTCTCCAGAACAAACGGACCCGCTGATTACAGGTAAAAACACTGAATAAAGCAGTTTCATGTAAGAGATCGGTGTTTCTCCGACGATGTACGGCGACCCACGAACGTCAATTACAGGCTGTTAGCTGAGCCGCTGCTAACACTTTAGCAGTTTATATCTCTTAGAACTTTTCATTCAGACGTTCGTCCGGTTTATCCGCAGAAGTCTCCTCTTCTCCAAAATCAAACGTACACGCAGATTAAAATAGTTAAAAAATGCTACTAAAAGCTGTTTCACCTAAAAAAAAATCAATATTTCTGCAGCAGTTTGTTTCCTGGAGGGGCTGTTAGCCGAGCTGTTGCTAACATTTGTTTATCTGAAACGGTCCCTTACTTTTATTAAATTATAAATTTCTCTTGGTTTGAAAATTGTTGGAAGTACAAAGTACAAAACTCAACAACATATATAACATAGGTCTAGTTATTTTTAAACATATTAATGTGGAATAATTACATAGTATACCCTTAAACCAAATATTCTTTTTTATATTTTGATCTCCCTTTTACCTCCTCTGCCTCTATGGACCAGCCTCCTCTGCTGTACATACAGTACCAGTCAAGTGTTTTGACACACCTTCCCATTCCTTTAAATGAGAAAGAGTCCAAACTTTTGACTTTTGGAGAAAGATGTCTAGTACTTGGGTTTAATGATCTGTAACCTGGATCTTCCTATAACCTTGACCTTTGAGAAGGGCAAAGATCTTTTTTTTTTGCCTTGCTTTCCTTTTTTTCTTAATGAAATGTTATTGAAAGTTTCCCTTTTTTCCACAAGAGGAATAACATTGAATACAATATGAACAGGTATGGCCTGGACAATTAGATGGGGTGGTACCACGAAGTGAAAGCATTTATGAAAGAGGAATATGCAGAATGTGCATCTGTACAATCTCATAATATCACACATTCAGCCACACACAAGACTGTAGAGCACAGTGGTTTGCCTAAAATAGTGTACCATGATTCTCTTATTTAGGTCTGTGGGTAAACCCCTCCTCTTTGCCCTTTATCCTAGCACTGAGTCTCTTCATTGGAAGATTTCCTCGTACCACTGTGTAACAGTGTGAGGCTTTTCCTGGGTCCACTTAAACAATGTGCATTTTCTTTCTGAAGGAGAAGTTTGCAAAGCAATTTAGACCTGTGTGGGTCCATCGTTCCTTTTTCTGATCAGTAGTCCAGATAGAAATCGTCCAGATTCCTTACAGAGCTTATCTTGTTTTTCTATTGCATTTTTCAAACTGGAAGGATTGAAACTGCAACAAAAGATGTCGTCGTTTGTCCAAAAACATTCCCTCCGCTGTTCTTAGTTTAAAAAAAAAAAAAAAAAGCTTCAAAAGTCGATGTGCACAGAGAGGTGAAATGGTGGTTACTGCTGTGTTATGTTTGTTGAAGGCGACGTGACGATACCAATCATGAACAACGATTGTTTGACCATTTATGGGCAACTGCCATGTGGGAACCTATTCTTAGACTCCCACCAGTACTTGGAACTTGATTCAGTTTCGTTTCTTGAAGGATACTAAAATTCAGTTCCATGGAATTAGTCTTGAAAGCGGTAGGAGGACAGTGGAAGCCGAAACAAAACCTGGAACGATGACTAAATGATCAGTTACAGGTCTTCAAGTGCCTTTGATGGAAAAACACCTCAAGTGAACCTTCAGTTGCACTACTTTTAAAAACGATTTCTAAACTAATACTAATGCCGGCCCTGTGGATGCCCTATATTTTCCATCTGAATGGAATACAGTCTCTCCAATAGAAACTATATAAGCCCACAGAGTCAGTCTTAATACTCTGATGTCCATCTTAGGCAGCTTGTTGTCTGTGTTTGTAGTTATTAATCATACCACTGTCTTTTGCTTAATTTATATCCTCAGGGTTTAGAGAGGTTTAGTAGCATAATATTCAGGATCCACTCCATGGGGCTTTTTGTTTTAATCTGTGGAAGCAACTATTAGGTTGTGGTCACCAAGAAATTGCCCTTAGTGGTGATGAGAGTTTAGGGCAACATGCACTTTTAGAACCAGCCCACGATGAG
Organism: Euthynnus affinis; assembly: GCA_029490765.1. Taxonomy (NCBI): domain Eukaryota; kingdom Metazoa; phylum Chordata; class Actinopteri; order Scombriformes; family Scombridae; genus Euthynnus; species Euthynnus affinis. The sequence continues at coordinate 2,695,854 of CM055855.1, read as the reverse complement.
AGCACTGCACTATTCAAGGCACCAGCTGATGATCGAGTACTGATGAAGCTCTTAAGAAATTCTCGCACGAAAGATTACTCTGGAAATGAGCTGCTTGTCATTACTCATGTGGATAAAGAGCAAAATAATGGCCCGAGTGTAAACAGAAACCTTTCAGTCTCTTGTGGAAACTGAAACATTGCTAATTCTGTTTAAAAGACCACAAAAACAGGAACCAATGTACAAGTTTGCCAATCCCTAAATGATCTTGAAGTCAGTTTGTCCACCTGTGTCGGACAGCCCTGATCTTAGTGTATATTTATGAAGCTTTAGCCGAGATGGTCGATGACAGAATCTCCATCAATTTAGCTCAAGCTGGTGCATATGAAGCAGGCTTAAATATACTGTATATTGTCAATAAACATATATAGACATATTGCCAATAACATTTCAGTACAAGTGCACTGTTGTCTGTGAAAGAGAAACAAAAATCTCTTTATAAATGTCAAATTATTAATACAGTGAATAGGTTGCATATAGATTTATACACTGAAATCTACAGTCAATGAAATATCTATCTATCTATTTCTCAAATAGGATATCATTTGTATTGTAAATTCACTTATAGTATCAGTATCTGATATTCCTTACAGCTATCAAGAATATTAGATCATCTTTATACTTGCAGACTATTACAAGTTAGAAGATGATATACTCACCATTCTCTTTTCCATGTCCATCTTGTGCGCTCATACAGAACAGTGAGACCAGTAACATCCATATGATCATTTTCCTCCTCACCATGACTGTGTGTGGTCAGATATTTTTTATTCCTTTCAAGATAAACCTGTCAGGAAGTCTTCATGGATTCAGTACGTTCATTGTAGAACTGCTGTCAAAAAGGTATTATCTTCATCTGACAGCAACAGGGATTAAGAGTCTAACAGGAGTGTCAAAGAGACCCTGAAGCTGCGCTGCCAAACGTAGCTGTGGTTTGAAAAAACCATTTGCTACTCGCTCTCATTGGTAAAGATTGTGCAATCCATGAGGAAAGCAGGAAATGGAGGAGCTGCTTTCTGGTAACCCGTGACTCACATGCATTTGCCTGATTAGACTTGTTGAAAACTTGTCCTTAGAATATTCTTGGAAGTCTTTTTTTTTTTACCAAGAACAGTATCATTATCATTATCTGAGTGAAGTGTTCTTTTATCAGGCTGAAAGGAAAACTCCCTGTATTTCTTTGTACCTCTTATGATTTCTCTCTGTCCATTGTAGCAACCGTACTGTGAGGAGAAATCATGAATTTGTGCAACTCATCTTGAGGAAAATAAACTCATCTTTCCTCAAGTCCTTTACAAACAGACAAAGTTTAGTGATCCAGACAGTGTTTTACATGAGTCGAACACGCACGCCCACATACACCAACAGTAACGAAACACTCCTAATGTTTTGAAGAGACTTAAATGTTAAGCAAAAGTTCAATATCGGGAGCAGAATCTCTCAAGGGTGACATCTCCATCAGTTCACTCAAACTACTTAAAGTTACCCGAGAAAAGTATAAATAGATAACAGATAAGGGATAATATTAGAACAGGAAACCAACGTCAAAGCTTAAGGACGATTGCCAAGGAAAAGTTTTCCATGGTACATGCAGACTGGAAATGACTTAGTTAGTGTACAGACAATACTTCCACCAAACCTTTCTAGTGAACACTTAACAAACTTCATTCAAATACGAAGGATGAAAAAGTCCTTCATATTTGCATATACATTATTTCTCTTTTAGGTTAAATAAAGCCCAGAAAAATGGTTTCAGCTTCCTGAACTGAACACACAGTATACTTTCAAACATTGTCAGTGTCAGGTTTAGTTCTCACGCGGGCCTGAGCGCAGAACACAGACTCAGATAACGTTTAACAGATTTATTGTAATGCATTTCAAAAGGGAATGAGATGACTGCGGGCCAGTCCCAGTGCAAGAGCAAAGTATATATGACATCATCTATTGTGGAAAAATAAGCGCTATTCTCTGGCCTGAAACTGAACAGCCGGAGTTACTGCTCATACCAAAGTCCCATACAGAAATACACAATTTAAAATAGGCCTGGTTTGTAGGTTTAAGGCAAGCAACATGGATGGCATAGAAATAGATAAAAAATAAAGTAACATATAAAGTAACATTAGTAGCCACCACTTAATTTCATACATATTTTGTAGGTAGATGTGGACTTGTTTCAGTAAAAATGTAAGTTAAATGACCAGTGAACAAGCATACCATCGCTAGTCCTTGTTATGATAAATTGTTGTTTTGTTCAATGGAATTTGGTTCACTCAATGTTATTCAGTCATCTGCTGAAATGTCCTTGTGGTCATCGACCCTTGCTCTCCCTCTGGCTGGGGACCTCCCAGCTGCACAGCAGGCGCTGAAGCTGAAGAGTCAGACTCAGCCATACAGTGGACTTCTATTTTGAACTTTTTCCTCGATTTATGTCATCAGTTGAGCAAAGCCCAATAAAATGTACCTTTTTAGAACAACTTCATTTTGGTTTTGAAGAATTCAACGTATGAATTTATTGTATCATTTCCTCCTAATTTCAAGTTCAGCATATATAGTTAATGTTTCTCCAGAGCTAAGATTGGATTTTACAAGATGTTCTAGACCAAATGGGTAAGAAAGCTTGAAACCACCAACAGACGTGCTTGGATCATTTTTAGTGGATGTAGTTTTTGTGTGAAAACTGTCACTCCCTCTCTCATGTGAGGGGAGTTGCCAGTGAGAGTGGATGGAGCAGCTGTAGAGGAATTTGGGTTGCAGTGACTGAGCGTAAAAGGTCAAAGATTCACACATTCAGGGTTGAGTACAGGGTGAGTCAGGCTTCAGTTGCATGATGGGGAACTGAAAGGGTGAGTTAGGTGTGGAGATGAGGCCTTGTGTGGCATCACAGTGCAGACAGCCAGTTAATCACCATGTGCAACACGTTACATGTGTATGTATATGCTGTGTTATATGTCTTTAAAAAGAGAGAGGATACATTCTCCAGTAGCAGTAAAAAAAAACATTGTGATTAATCTTTGTAACTGCAGATTAGTCATAGTCTTGTTTTGTAGGACAGTCTGCTGAAATGTTGACTCGAGCAGATTGTGCTTCCTCCATGTTACCGCCCAGATATATTACGCTTGGATCATGAATCTCCACTGGATGAAATGAACAGACACACAATGAATGAGAAACAATCTGTAAAGCACTTTGTCTGTTAAGATAGAAAAGCACTACCTGTGTTAAGTCCATTTACCAGTTTATAATTCTAAAGACTACAAATGAATAACAGAAATCTTGCATTAGAGGAATGTGGATTTGAAAGATGTGCATGTTTACTGGGCAGGGAGGGTCTAATAAAAAAGTATGCTACCCACTTGCATTTTGGGAAATGTAGGATTGGTGTTTTGGGGGCTTGATTCATACTAGGGACTAAATGTAAGCCTCTGCTGCTTCCATTTTGATCATCTTTTTTTTTTTTTTTTTTTTTTTAAAAACCTCTCTTGTGAGTCCGCAACTTTATGGAAGTCCAATAATAAACCACTGAATTAATACAATCACACAATTTCCTGGTTTCTGCTTTTACCAAACATGTCAGGTGTGCGACACAAAAAGCTACTGTAAGAACAAAGCCAACAATAACTGATGACAAGTGCTTCAGAAAATAAGAATTTAATTTGGGACGAAGTGTTGAACAATTCAGTATTTGATATGAATTATTTCCTGCTAGACGGTCCTCCCAATATAATTATTTCATATTCCAACATTCATAATAATTACATCTCTTTCATTAAACTTACTGCATGTCCTCTATCTTGCAAAATAAACATGGATGAAATGCAAACTGGCCAGCACAAGTCAGTCAGTCAAATCTGACATCACTGTCTGAGGAAGATTCAGTGATTTTGCAGTCTATCGATTGAATTTTTAAAAAAATTCAATTCAGGCAACATTGTATGGTATGGCACTTCACAGAGCAAAGCAATAGTACATAATTTCGAACATGTCAACTTTAAACCAATAAAATCATTGAAGCCACTATTTGTAAGACTGCATTCTGACTTTGGTGACTCCCAGTGGCATCAATGCATAAAGTAAAACCACAGAGCCCACTGAGCGTTGTATGTAGCACATAGAATGTTGTGGAAATCGGAGCACACAAAGTAACAAACTAAAAACACATACTGATAAAGTGTGAGGTGAAAAAAGTATTGGGAAAAGCGTTCAGTGAAGATAGGTTCATGGAAGTGATGAAACTTTCAATACCCTTCAGAATAAAAAGGGACCCAGGAAAGCTTTAAATTGTGCTTTAACAAAGTAATTAGATGCCCTGTCTGAGACCTTTTGTTCATAATTTTAGGGAATTTTAATTAAACAGAGAGCTCAGTTTAACAATCTGTTCAATGGATCAATAGATATGATTTCTTAATCTGTGCAAAGAGTTTATTATTAAATTATACTGGCCATATTCATATCTATATATCATATTTTATATTTTTATTTTTTAGCTTTGTATGATTCACAATTCTAAAAACTCTTTCTTTATCTTATACTGGCCTTTATGCAGCCCCCTCAGTTCAGCCTCTGTCTCTAACAGGCAGTTTTAGCTCCTGTCTCTTTAAGGACCCCCTGCCAATGAGCCCACTCTGTTCTGATTGGCCAGCTTCAGGAAGCCTAGTAAGGGACAGCACCATATCAGATTTGTGTGAAGTTGCTGCTGATGAAAACACACTTCCCGCTTTTTGTTCTTCATATTAAAAGCTTTTAAATGACTAAATAAAAAAAGGGAGACTTTTATCGTGAAGAATTTATAGGAAATGAAATGTGTTCAAAGCCGAATTAGTGGATCTTCGTTACTGGCTCTATTCTTTAATAAAACAGGTTGACACAACAACATATGGAGATATTTGGAGCTCTTTGTTCTGTGGATCAGTTAGAAATAATAGAGGGGGGTATAGTACAAGCAGAAACAGCCACAGTGGTTATGTTGTCCAATACCTCCAATATGTAAACTACTTATTTTACTTTGCCCTACTGTTTAAAGGGAAAAACACTCACTCAGTGTGCCAGCTGAGGGCTTATGTAGTGATTTGTGCTGGTCTTTACAGTCAACAGCGGAGCATTTCAAGTGTTTAGCTTCCACATATTGTGTTTGCTACTGTTCAGGTCACTTGTGAAAACAACAGGCAACCCTCGTACGGAAATCATGGATGTAGAAAGAAAGACGTCGGGGTGGTTACAATTTCAATGAAGCCCCAAGTGACATAAGAGGGGGCATCAAATCTGAATGGCTTGCTGAATCACATGAGCTCAGAGTGAGGCAGCCCACACCAAACTGATTGGGTGGTCTCATTCCACAGTTTGTGTGTTAGTAGGCACATCAGAGACCCAAATATATATATGTGCACAACGACTGAAAAAATGAGTTTTTCATAACATGGCCCCTTTAAAAAAAAAAACTGTGCATCATCATTAATTTAATTTTTTGTATTGTATCGCCAGTGGAAAAGCACCTCTCAGTCATTGCACAGCAGGTATCACAGCATAATTTCAAGTGCATAACGATGATCAAAAACAAAGTGTGGGGTACAGTCTTCCAAATGTCACTTGATCACACTGGGAGTGGTATTCCTATCAAGTCTTTGCCATTACAGACTTGTCAGTGTGACTAGTCCTGTAGTGTCCACTTCATCCACCAAGAGCTGAGTTAAGTCTGGCGGAGCTTCACAGTTTGGCTCTTGGTGTTTGTTCCAGCAGTGTCCTCATATCCATCAGCGCACCCTCCACAGCTTGGGCCAGATGTGCTGTATTTGTTTCTTTACAGGTGTTAAAAGATGACACTGCAAAGTTGATGTGATCGTCCATGGGGTTATAGCACACGCCGTATCCGTTTGGTACGACCGGGCCGAAACACATGACGCAGTCGGTCTTGGATGGTACCTTGTGAAAAAGATGAAAATGTAAGAGTCGGTTGGAAAAACAGTTTTGGTTAAAAAGGGTCAAATAATCGAGGCATATTTTCCCCTCTACAAAACACTCATACCTGACTTGTAGAGAGCTGATAGTGTAAAGCTTTGGCATAGGAGCTGTCTTTGAAGAGATCAGGAATGGAGAGTTTTTCCTCGACAGCCTGCATCTTAAGACCCAAGAGGTGCCTGTCTATGGCCTGACCACCAACCGCCTGCGAGGGGGTGAAGAGAATTCATTTGTTTGCGTTGTTAATCACCAGATGTTAACTACTTAAAAGTAACACTTGTGTTATTCTGTACTTTTGTTATTGACAACACAAGTATGGAACCCTTGGACACAAGTATTGAGCTGGTGCTGTGAATACTCACCATGTTAGTATAAGACCTGTGTGCTTTTACAGCTTTCTCCATTAGATCGACCTTCTCTGTGTTCTGTGCAAAACAGGAAGACAAGGATGTTACAACTCATTGCTTACAGTAGGTTAGTGTTTGTTTAACAGTGTTCAAGTATGTTTGAATAGTTGTCTTGAAACTACAAGTAGAACAATGGAGTTCTTCAACATTAAAACATCAGGTTTCCAGTGATGTTTGACACCTCATGCTGAGGGCGTGCCATATAGACTGAGGCTGCTGTATCAGCCCAGTGCTGCCGTGTCAGAGGTTGTTATCCGAGTTGGCCGGTTAACTTTCATCACACCTGTTTGCTGGGGTCATCGAAGGCCTTGACAAAGGCAGCTGAGGCACTTGAGGCTGATCGGATCGTATCTGTGCGGCCCAGTCTGAACATACGCAGGGAGGCGCTTTCATATGTGGCACAACACCGCTGGTACATCCTGACGATAGGAGAGGAGGCAGTGTGAGAAAACTCTTAGACATACCTGGTGTTCTAACAACAAGACTCATCAGGGCTCAGAATAAATATTGTTTCAAAGTGTGTCAACATTAATTGGTTTTATTCTTAGAAGAAAGAATAAAACGCCACGTAGAAACGAACGCTCCAGGATCAAATATCATATCTTTCAACATATTGTTTAGATAACCATAAGGGGGCCAATATCTTTTATAAACATTGTTCTTGCATGCTTCAATATATTAAAGCATTTATAATACTGAGCACAATGAGAGATGGTAGTCCTTCAGAAAGATTAAGATACAGTCACATTAGGCTCTGTATAACATAACATAAATAATATTTCTTCATCAAAACATTAAGTGAAGTTTGGAAAGAAGACCTGCCTGCAGTTATTGGTGGAGTTATTGGTTTGGGAGATCGGCTGCTGTCTCAGCCCGTAGCTAAGTTCATAAGAATTTGCAAAGTCTTAATATACGTCACAAACTAAGCTAAACAGTTAAGCTAAGTGCAGACAGCTTTTGTTTTAGCTTGTTTGCAACACTTCACTATTAGCTTCCGCAGCGTGCTGTGGTTGTGTAAACATACCAGAAGTTCAGCCAGACTGTAGAAGCAATGCTGCACTGTGTCCGGAAATGAAGCGGCTGTTTTTTTTTTTTTTTTAAGTGTGATTCACACATAATCACACTACCAGACCACAAACTGTATCACCTGACTGTTTACAGAGTGCTGTTTACAGTATTTATTTAGATCATGACCAGCTGCGCATGATGCTGTCACATCACCTTGACCACCTGACAAGAGGTTGTGATATGTAGTTTTTGGACAACGACGGAGGTGTACGTCACAGAGGAATATGAGTGCCTGCTCATGGGAGGAACTGTTGGTTCCTCCAGACCTGCTCCATGTAAAATTGCCCTGAGATGACTTTTTGTTCTGATTTGGTGCTATATAAATAAAATTGAATTGAATTGATATAATAAGGCTTTGGTTACAGACTCGATACCTGTTGGTAGGGTGAGTTCATTGTTGGTTTTATACGCATCAGCAAAAAGGTTTGGTGGAATAACTCTACACACAGTAGGTGAGTAAGTGAACAACTATCCAGTTTGATATTGCTGTGATCATTTGTTTATCCATTGCTGGATACGGACACAAACATCTTTGTTACCACAAAACTGTGCTCTCAAGCTTTTTTTTTTTTTTTAAATGAAACATCTGGTTACCCTTGAACCAGAGTAACCCTTAAAAGGAGTCATACAAACCCGTCCATCTCTATATGACTTTTCAGCATCTTACCTGTAGTAGGCCAGCTGGAGCGCCATCTGTATAAAAGCATCAGGGCTCATCTTGTGGGTCTTTGGGACATTTTTCCCAAAGTGTCTGAACACCATAACCCTCACATCCAGGTCCTGAGCCAGTCTGTGGTGCGAGAAACGTCAGGACAGTCAAGACTTTTGAGGGGTTTTTTTTGGATGATATTTGCATTTGTCCCAGTGTCTAATTATACGATAAATTTGCTGGTCATTGAGTGTCTATATAAAAGCTGTCCTCACATGTTCATGCTCTGCTTGGCCTCCTCAATGTCTTTCTTGATCTCAGGGGTGATGTTGAACTCTAGTCTCTTGGGCGTAGGCAAAGGCACCGAGGGAGACTGCACCATTTCTGTCTTCCTCCTGTTTCCACAAACAAGAAGAAAGTCACTTATTAACTGTACTTAATAAATGTTTTTTTATCTAACCTGTCCATGCTGATAGCACAGTGTTGGAATTCTAAAGAGTCTCTGTACGCTCCGCTTTGTTGCTGACCTCTAAAAAGGATGTTGTAACAAGAAAATCCAGACACCTACAGAGCCCAAATAATCTCTGACCTACTTACGTGTATTCTACAACGTGGTCGATCAAGGCCACGATAGGCGGGCCCTCAGCTGGGGCATGTTCGTAGTTCGCACCACATGTCCCATCTTCTCCAATAATGAACTGAAAGAAAGATGAGAAACTTGTAAGATAACCACACACACAGAAACTGGAACTGGTGAAGTCATAACTCCACCATGTCAGCAAATTCCTGAGACGTGTCTAAGACTTATGGGCAAGAGAGAGGGGGGGGAAGTCAAATCAAGTCCAGTTCTCATCAGAAAGTGTTTTTCAGACGGTTGAACGGCATGTGAAACCCCCCACATCACACAGATACTGGAATTCACGGGCTGTGGTTTCGACAATTTTTGTAACTTTTCTGTAACCGACATTCACACCGACTTCCTACGTTGACTGGCCGGCTGTGTGGGGGATGACAAAGTAGGCAGGGTTCGAATTTTTATCCTCAACTCTATGCGTCACTCGTAACACAACTGACACTTTTCCTGTTTACAAATGCAGGCGCGAACACTTGACATGTGTTCAGTATTCCAAACTGTATGCATTCATTCTTTGGTATCGGAGGGCGGCTTCCTGGCTTAAAATTTCCAAAGAAACTGAACCAGGATGAAGCTGTTGTTTTTAAAAAAAAAAAAAAAAAAAGCAACTCGGAGGTGATAAGATCAGACTAGTCTGGTTTAGAGTACTACTGATTTAGTATTGCACTCCTATAATATTGTTGGACTAACGATTGACAGTTTTTCCCAAAAAGAATCAAAATCTATGCAGCAGAACCAGAGATATCATCTCGGTTGGAGATTTGGGTGTTTTATGCTAGTAGCTGCTAATGTAGCCTGGAGGTGCTAGCCTAAAGCAGAGATGAGGTCACTTTTTTTTTTTCCCTAACTCCACACCACGCAGATTATTTTCATTTTCAAACCTGAGTCAGCAACTTGAGGCGCTTTATCAGATTTCACACAGTTCTCTCTGGAGACACATCTGGAGACACAAAAGGCTTTGTACTACTTTATTTTCACATCAGCAACACCTGAAAACACATGCTGGTGTGTGTAATTAGTGGAGTCCCCTTTTAACTGCATTTAAAAAAAACAAAAAAAAAAGTCATGTAAATTGACTGGAATACAATGAAAATGCTTTAGACTGAAAAAAGATATGATCTCAGGTTTTAAGTATGCAATAAGTGCTTTGCGTGTGTGCAAGCTGACTCATGCTCACGGTGCAGCTGTACTGAGAGAGCGCTGGGATGGAAAAACAGCGTGTCACACTGTTTAAAGCCTGAGGTGAAGCTAAATGTGAGAACTAGTCTGACCAGGTGCAGACTAGTGGCGCCTCAGGCCAGACTTATTTAAACCTTTTCTATGAAATGGATTTCCCTGAAACCAAGCCTGACTTACTGGTTTAACTAGTAATATGAAAGCTTTGTGAAACACCCCCTATGTGATGGAAAACTAAACTATAAATGTATGAGTGAAGCTAAAGCTTTTCTACTGAGCTAGGTTTGACATCAACATGACATGATGTGGATATCTCAGGGCTGATAATGATGACCAACCATAGGAGAGGAAACCACCAACCAGACTTGTCCTTCCTTCCTTCTGCTTATTAAGTGAGTGAGGTTAAGCAACAGTGTATTGCTTAAGTTTAAGAATGTATTAACTTATTCTCTAATGCTTATTAGTTTTGATAATTCCTTGTGTTTAGTTAGTTCAGTTTATGGCTAATTCCAGTGTTTATCTCTGTTGAAGGCCAAATGAAAATGAGTTTAATCATTTATGTTAAGATGAGTCAGTGAAGACCTACACTGTGTCTGTGTCAAAATAAATGTCCTTTTTTGCAGAATGTTGCCCCACTCACCCTAATTTTAGTACTTCTCATGTCCATCTCTCTAGACTCCAGCCCTCTCCAGTCAGGTTCTACATAAAAGCTTCACTTTTTAGAGCCCTCAACCATATCTTCACTAAAGAATTGATTTATTTATTGTACCCTACCAACTTATTGTATTGGGGCGGCTGTGGGTCGCCCTCTAAATCGGAAAATTGGCGGTTTGATTCCCGGTTCCTCCAGTCTGCATGTCGATGTGTCCTTGGGCAAGACACTTAACCCCAAATTGTTCCTGGTGGCTGAACCATCAGTGTGTGAATGTGTATGAATGGTTAGCTTTCCTCTGATGGGCAGGTTGGGATCTTGTATGATAGTCCCTGTGCCTATTCAGTATATGAACGCGTGTGAATGGGTGAATGTGATTTGTAGTGTAAAAGCGCTTCGAGTGGTCAGAAGACTAGAAAGGCGCTATACAAGTACGGTCCATTTACCATTTACATTTAAACTTAACATGAAGACTAATTAACACCAGACCTCATCTATGAAATGTGTATATGATACAAACACCTTTTAAAATAATTTGACATACTGTTGGCCTGGTTGTTTACCTGAAGCCCTTTGACCCCACTGTTCAGTCTCTCCAACATTTCAAAAGATTGTTTGTGATTATTGCAGCCAAAAACTGAGATACAGTTTTTGACGTTTTTTTGTGCTCTTATTGTGATAAAATTGCAGGACTTGGGAAAAATTGCAAGCAAAGGAAAAAAGATTTTACTAGTAGTAGTAGTAGTTTTTGTTGGCAGGGTTTCTTGAACTTGTGTTAATTATTGCCTAGAGGGACTGATTGTTGGAAAGATCCCTAACCTTAAAACAAATCCCAGTAGTCAAAAGCTGGTTTTTGGGTGTTCCTACTCCACAGCCAAGACTCCAAATTACTGGATGAAAATAACAAATTCATTTTCTTATATCAGATATATCAGCCACTAACATTCTGCATCCTTAAAGCCCAGATATGTACAGAGCCTGTGCAGAAAGACAAAAGCTTGATGCCCTCATCTGAACTATCAGCTGTAGGAAACAACGTCATGTAACCGTTTTCTTTATTTGAGGTATTACTAACAATTGCACTTTAACTCAGGAATAGTGTGTGTGTGTGTGTGTGTGTGAAAATGCCTCTGTGGGTCACCTGCAGTGTCTTGTCAAACCAGCGGTTGCCACTGTTCCACTGGCTGCCTCCTCCATGGAGCATCTGGACGGCAGCACAGCTGCGGTACGTATCCTCAGACGCTTGAGGCGTCGCTCCATCCAGACAAACTGTAAAGATGCTCCTTTGGATAGCCGACACAGATTCTTTGTTGGTCTTATCTGAACACAACATGCACACAAAGCAAACATGATGTTAGTATGGAGTCACGCTGCAACTGTAAAACAAAACCTATATGTAGTCAAGTCAGTGGTCTTTTAGCTCACCCTTGATGAGGTTGACATAGGCTTTGCCCCAAGAGTCACGATGCTGGGTGGTGAGGATGCCAACAGGCTCCGTGCTGGTCTGTAGTGAAGAGCTGCAGATCTTCTCCAGCTGCACAAAGAGCTGATCAGCTGTCAGTGGAGTCCCATCACTGTTATACACGTCCAGCACAAAGAACTGATTCCAAACAGGAGGAAAGATAGAACAGAATCAGTCAGGCTTGTCATTGTTAGTCAAAAGAACAGCTGCAGTGGGTAAATATCATCAGCTGTATTTAACACAAGGCTCCTGGTCCCAGAGCAGCTCAGATACAGATGGATGACTTGGACCACTGATGTTGTGCTCCTCACCTGGAAGTTGTGTACTACAGTGACGTGTTTGGGGGGTTTGGAGCTCTTGGCATGGTTCACAATAGAATCTCTCTTCAGACCAGGTATGCGACAGGATGACAGCACTTCATAGTACTGATTCATACACAGCGGCTTCCCACCCAGGTACTCGACTGGTAATGTCTCGCTGCAAAACACACACAAGCTCTGCCATTGAAAACACTAACTCGACCACATGATATGACTGTATGACTATATATGGGGTTTGATGCACATACAATATTCATGAAAATGTTTGAATTAGAAAAGGCATAAAGTCAGAGTCAAAAAAGGTTCATGGAAGAATTTATTCTTTTCTCTTTTTAAGTTAAATACAACTGAACTGAAAAAGATTTTATATTTATGGTGTCAGGTAAAAAAGCATGGCTATTGACAGTTCAAACTGTACATGAGTGCAATTTAACGGTCCTTTTTTATTGATATTGGTCAATTTTTCATATAATAATCGTCATATTTTTCTATCATTACATTTCTTGCCACAATATATTGCTTCACCCTGGGAAGACAGAGATGGATCAAAGTGGTAGGATGATCATTTTCACTTTTGAAGCCCAACACTCACTTGTCAATCATTGTCTTGAAGTCCAGAACACCTGCTATGAGTTTGGCAGCAAACCTAAACAGAGAACATGATTATTCATTCAAATGTTGAGCTGTATGAACATTTCCTTATGTTGCTTAAATAAACAGGTAGTGCCTAAAAACATCACTTTTAAAAAAGACTGAACTGATCCCAGCATGGTGGAGCTGCAATGAGACACAATGATAATGATGCATCCACACACACACACACACACACACACACACACACACACACACCTCTGCATTCTCAGACTGTTGTAAATGTCTTGAATGGGCAATTCCATCCACTGTGACTCACAGTAGTAATAAATAAATAAAACATGAAAGAGCCCGAGGCAGACCAAATGAGTTGAAAGGGGATGGTGCAGTGTGATCACCTTATTTGTCCTTGCTTATCATGGAAGTCCATGCGGGGCAAGACCAACCCAGGACTTGAATGGACCACCACAGGTAGCCGGTAGTCTAGATAAGCCACCTGAACCCACCACTCTGACAACTACAAAAGACACAGAGACACACAGATACAGACACACAAGCAATAACAGATCAAGATAATGGCCAGAAAATAAAAGTTCATTATAAAGAGACAAGTCAAATGTCAGTTAGGAGTTTATAATTAGATTGTGTCATGAAGATAAAGCAAAAGTTCAGTGCCAGGGAGTCATACAGTGCTGAACCCTTTAGACCAGAGGTTCTCAACCTTTTGGAACTTAAGGCCCACTTCTGATTGTTCAAAACTTTCCGAGAACCATCTCCCCAAACAAATGAAGCAACAAAACTCTGCTGTTAATACGTTGCCGCTGTCGGCTGTAAAGACCAATGTAAATATTTTGCTTACTGTCAGTGAGACACTTGGGCTTGCTTCAGGGAAATAATGAACATTTAATATCCAGGAGTTCACATTATAAACACTAGCAGTGACTATCCCTGTCAGACATATTGGTCACAGTTTCATTCATTGACTAAACGGTCCATCCAAATACTCTGTAAATGTTTCCACCCACGTCCTAATGACTTGTCGTGATTGGATATTGAAACGTATTTTTTTTATTCACGTGAGTTCTTGAGTACATTTAGATGTAAAAAATAACTCACTTTGTAAATGATCAAAAATGACAATTTTAACCATTTGATAGTGCCACTGCCTCTGCGGCCCACTAGATGGCACTCTGAGGCCCACCTGTGGTTGAGAATGGTTGCTTTAGAATTTTCTCTATTTCTGCATAAATTTGATCTAAAGTGTGATCAGATTTTTAGTCCGAAAACTAGATAAAGAAAACTAGATCAAGGGAACCCAATTAAAGAATGACAAAAATGATCCAATCTTTCATATTTGTATGACAAAAGCATGTGAACCCTTGCTTTCAGTAACTGGTGTGACCCCCTTTTTACAGCAACCAAATATTTCCGCTAACTGTTTATCAGCTTTGCACATCAGCTTGGAGGAATTTTAATGTGTTCCTCCTTTCAGAAGAGTCTCAACTCAGGGATGTCGGTGGGCTTGTTCGCATGAACTTCCTGCTTCAGGTCCTTCCACAGTATTTCTATCAGATTACGGTCAGGACTTTGACTCAGCCATTGCAAGACATTATCTTTCCTCTGCTCTCACTATTCTTTGGTAGAAAGACTTGTGTGTTTAAGGTGGTTGTCTTACTGCATGACCCACTTTCTGCTGAGCTGCTCTGCAAAGCAGCCATGATACCACCACCATGTTTCACAGATGGGAAAAAGGTTCTCATGGTGGAATGCAGCGTTTGCAGCTCATCACCAAACATAAAGCTTTTCATTCAAGCTGAAAAAAGTTTGATTTTGGTCTCATCCATGCACAGAACATTGTTCCAATCACCTTCTGCTTTATCCACGTGAGCGAACTGTAGACAGCAGCAATGTTCTTTTTGGAGAGAAGTTGCTTTCTTCCATGCACCTCTGCCATGAACACCACTGATGTTCAATGTTCATAAACATTAACTGTAGCCAATGCTGTAGCTTGACGTTACCCTGGGGTCCCTCCCTTGTCTGACCTCTCCTGGTCAGTGTAACAATGGTGTTGTTCCACGATGTGCCTGACAGCCCACTGGTGGAGTCCAAACTCTTCAGAAATGGTTTGGTAACTTTCCAGCCTGGTGAGCATCAACAACTCTTCTTCTAAGGTCCTCAGAAATCTCCTTTGTTCAAGCCATGACACACGTCCACAAACCTGTGTTGTGAAGCTCAGACTTTGATAGTGCAGACTCAGATTTCTCTTCTTTAAATAAGGCAGGACCTCCCACACTCACACTTGATTGTCATCTCATTGACTGAAACACCCGACTCTAATTCCCCTTCAAATGAACTGATAATCCTAGAGTAGAGGTTCACATCCTTTTGCCTCACACAAAAATGTAACATTGGATCATTTTCCTCAATAAATAAATGAACAAGTGTAAGATTTTTTTGTCTCATTTGTTAAATTGATGTCTCTTTATCTAGTTTGAGGACATGAATGGAAATGTTTTTGGTCATATTTATGTAGAAATGGAGCTAATTCAAAAGTTCACAAACTTTCAAGCACAACTGTATATTCTCAGTAAACTTTTTTTTTTTTTTTTTAATCCAAAGTATCCACAGTTCTCGGTCTAGTCGTTGAGCTCACCCAGTTCTCCGTGTTGCGTGCTCTCTTCTCCAGGCCTGTCTGCAGTCTCTGTCCGATCCCCCCAGGCTTCTGAAACTCATCCACCATCTTTTTTGTGTGTTTCAGCTCATCTACCTCCACGATGGGCTCCAGGGCGGTAAGGTAGCGTTCACAGGTCTGCTGGAGAGGGGGGACAGGCAGACTGGGCAGTCCCTCCTGGTGGGTCAGGTATCTGCCGGTGACCCGGGTCACCGATACAGGTTTCACCAAGTGACAAGGTTTAAACAAGCCACAGGGTTTCGCCATCCCCACCTTCACCTGAGCGACAAAAGAGTAAATGTTTGTATAGTCAAATTAAAGACTGTGCTGTTGCTACTTCCACCAGTTAACTACATGCTCAAATAAGCAAAGATTCAAATGTGGGAAATGACTCTGCCTAGTGCAACAGTCTGCACTTTATTCAAGTGATTTTTCACAGTCAGCAAGTTTGTTACCATAGACAACAGCTGATATTACACTGTACCTAACATGACTCCTTCAGCTTGACAAAAGCAAAACAAAACAGTAGTCTGATGAATGCAGGTCGGTGACATATTAAACAGCTCATACTGAATCTGGCTTCTTAATATATTCCAATAACATACATTATAACAACTTTGGTCAAATTTTGATTTGAAAATGTACTGAAGAAACTGATTTATTTGCAAGGATTTTTTCTGGTGTTAAATCGGTGACCACAGCTACTTTAGATTAACAGTTATCATTGTTGTTTTATGATATTCTAAAATTCTAATTAGTATCTACTGAGGCAGTTTTAGCAACAGTTCCTCCATGTAGTATGTGACCACCTGAAAAGCCACATTTCGCCGGTAGAGGGCAGTCTGTACTTATTTTCAACGTGACAGTTTGGGGAAATTATGTAAACAAAGGCTCTCCTGCAGGGCATGAATAAAACTAGCATCGACAGTAATTAAGATCTAGTTTAAAATGTTCCCAGTGCACGTGCGACTTACAATAAGGTGTGACTTTTTCCATTTAAATGATCAAATTCTAAAGATTCTGGAGATCAGGAGTAAAATGCATGAAGTTATTATTATACAACATAAGCATTTTAAACAAGTGTGGTGTCGCTCATGTTGTTCTTACCATATGCATTGGTGAGACTGGAGAAATGCAAGCAAACAGCTGGCACCGTAGAAACGTTTAAAGCGTTTCCAACTTTTGCAAGACAATCTTTATACCTCATGAACTGTTAACAGTCTGCATAACGTTACATGTTGCTTCAGTCTGTGTCAGATGCGTTTTTATATCCTTATCAATTCAGGACGTTTTTACAATTCGTTAAACAGAGCTTTAATTCAAATAAAAGCAGAAAGTTCCTTTCAAATAGTCCTCTACTGTCTGTTAGCTATGTTGAATCTTAGCGAACCGTAATATCACCTTTGACCCACTTAGCTAACTTACACCGCTATGTCAGTTCATGACGAGCTAGCTAGTCTTAGCAAACATTCCTTCCTTCAACACCTGCGTTAACTAATGTTACTTAGTCAACAACATGATTAACATTAAGGCAGTCTCACGCCAGCGTTAATAGTTATTTATAGTCGCCAGTGCTGTTATATTTAGCCAATGTCATGGATCATTTCGCTAAGCTAATGGTGCCTTGTGACACCGGTGTAAAGCCAGAGTCAGCTAAACGTACGTTACTCACCATAGTTCTGTTGCAAATGCCCCACATTCTGCATCAAAGAAACGCCCACAGACTGAGCTCTGTCGGTCCCCTAACAGGATGATGGATTTGTTTAGTCGGCTATTTTATCGATCTTTGGTCAAAGTACCTCTGTCTTGTCCACCACACAGTACAACTGTCGAGCACAATGTGGGTCAAGTTGCTCAGCTGTGCATTCTCTGTGCCACCATAAATGAAATCAGTGGGTGTGACCTATTGACTCAGTCATTGGATTGTATTCCAAAGTTTTTAGGAAAGTCTCTTAAATTTGGTTATTTACAACCACCACATCCCCATCCTATCAGAGATGAAGGAGACACTTAGTCTGTTCAAATCTTTCATTCTGATCACTGGAAACGTGTGGTTTTGATCAAAGTTAGATTTTAAATAAGGAATTAGAGTCCAAATGGTCATTCTTGTGAAAAAAAAATTTTTTTGAAAGACGTTTAAAATATATGGAAGATCCATAATAATAATGATGATGACAACAACAACAATAATAAGAAGAACATATCTCATTGGACTGTAAGAATCCTACAAGAACCAAAAAAATTCTTATAACACGTCTTATTGGATTTTTTTTTTTTTTTTTTTTTTTTAGAAATTCATAGGAATCTTATGGGATTTTATTGGAAAAAACAGAAAAATAAAATAAGACTGAGGACATCCTAAAAGAACCAAAACCTTTTCCTATAGGAATTTTAGAAAGGATTCCATTGGAAAAGATGAAAACCCTTTAGGACTTTTTGACTATTCATGACCAGATTCAATTAATTCATACTTGGAGAAATAGCGTCAATAATATAGTCTATATACAGATTATATGATGATGTATCGCTCATAAAAAGGGACAAAATGTGACTAAATTCACTCATTATTCTGTATGAGTACGTAATACTTTCAACATTTTGGCCTAATCAAGTAAAATGTGGAATGTAGCACTTTTATTTATTTATTTATTCATGTATTTATTGTGGTAATAACAGGCATCCACAGAGAAAGTGGTAGAAAGTGATCATGTGTTTTGTACACAAAGATGTCGTTTAATTTTCAAACAGCGGAGGCAGAAATGAGTCATGGCTGCTTTAAATCGGCCTGAAACCCACGAAGAAGACCGTCAGCCTCGCCATGGCGGAAACAGAGCAGCAGGCAGGTAAAGATACAGCTGGATGTTTGTGTGTTCAGCATTTGTAAGCTCTGTATCGCCTCTCATCTCTACACAGGTTAGCAGGTTCACTGCACTACCTAGCGGGACATGTGACCAAATAACTGCTCGCAAATAAGTTTTATGCTCGTAGGGAAACAGACATCAAGTCCCGCTGCTCCCAGTCAAAGCTATCTAGGTTATGGTTACATTTCTGTTGCTTGACATTTGGGCTTGTTACAAGTCTACATCTGTGCACCAAATGGAACTCGTATTTTAAGTGCTGTGCAGTTAGCAGTCGTTGCAAAATTATGTGGGAAAAAATCATGTTTCTAGCTGTAGTGGCTGGGAGGTGTTAGCTAGCAAAACAATGAATTTACAAGAGACAACCGCTGCCTTTTACTCATGTCGTAAACATATCACCACCGGACCAAAGTGCATTTAAAAGTCGGACCATTACATTATTGAACCCATAAGTAATAGTATATAGTATACATTTATATGCGATATATATATCATACTCTTTGCAGACGCAAACCATCCACGTACCAAGACTGATATGACGTATGTAGCCAAAACTCATGTTAATCAAGTCTTTGGTTACTGTCAACGTTGTAATTAAAGAGCTACTTTACTCTAGAAATGTAGTATTACACTTTCATTAAGTTGTTTAAGTCACTAGAGATTGTTTTTTTTTAAATAATTTTCAAGACTGAAGCAGCAGAGGCCGAGATATTCTGATTATTAATTGATTTATTGACTCCCTTTAGGCCCTAGTTTGAGTTAAGCTACAAAATACCGGATCCTACACTTCCCATAATGCAATAAAGTAAGAGCATATTTACAGTAGACCTTCCCTCTGTGGTACACACCCATGTCCAAACAGAAAGCCTTAAAAAAAACAAAAACTTAACAATATTATATGCAATGCCAACTGAATTCACTTATTTGGAAACCTTAAAGTTAACTACAAACTATCTGCTTGCATGAATGATCCCAAATTAGTTATTTAAAAAAAACAATCAAGCTTACTATCAAGGTAAAGAAAACAGTGTCTGTGACTTTTTTTTAGGATCCACCCCTGAGGATGAAGCACCTGAAGCCAACACCACCTTCATGGTACCCAAGAAAGAAATCAGCATGGTGCCTGACATGGGCAAGTGGAAGCGATCTCAGGTAGGTTCCTGCCTGCAGCTGTGTGCACATATTTCAAAATCCACACGTTTTTTGTGTGTGATATCCTTACTGTGAGCAGTTATTGTAGCAGTTTGGCTGACTACACATCGGGATGCCCTCCAGTTGTTGACATCTCTCTCCTTTTTTTTACAGGCATATGCAGACTACATGGGCTTCATTCTGACACTGAATGAAGGCGTAAAGGGAAAGAAGCTCACATGTGAATATAAAGTGTCTGAGGTATGTTGTCTTTGTGGCTTCTTATATTCTTAAGGATTATTATTGTTGGGGTTTAGAGGATGGCTTCACATTTGTGAAGGACATATTCTCTATGTCCATCCTCTTGCTATGACATTTTGCATGAATGATCAGAATTTCCCCCAAAAGATGAATCTTTTGGTGAATTTTCTATTTTCCCACACTACAGTATTTTTCACTCTGAAAAGGGAGTTTTTTCATTAATGCTCTGCTGAGTGGAGGAATCAGGTCTAAAGTTGTGGTGTGGATGGGGAAATGGAGCTTTTCCAAAAACACTGAAATTATAAGTGAGAGAGTAAGAGCAGAATGAATCATGCTGTGTCTGAGCTAGATGTCCTGGTTTATTGTTTGTGGTTGGTGTGATTATCATGTTTATCACCATAAACAGCAGTCACAGTGTTTGTTGTCTGGTGTGTGACAGACAGTGGAGAAGTTACTAGATCTTTTGGGGACTCTGGACAGATGGATAAACGAGACCCCTCCTGTTGACCAGCCATCGCGCTTTGGTAATAAGGCCTACAGAACCTGGTACAGCAAACTAGACCAGGTTAGTACACACACACACACACACACACATACACACAAACACATACACACAAGAGCAACACTTTAACATTTTTTCAAAGTCAGTGAGACCAGGAACTTGCTGATCCAACTTTTTCTCCCCTGATACTGATTAAGATGACCAAACTCAGCAGATCTGCTAATACCAGTGCTGTTATTTCCCAAATGTAAAATCTATAAACCTCTCTATGTGGAACTGATGAAGATCATTATGATTATTATGTGTGTAATGTAGCTGTAACTATAATTCAACTCTTAACTTAAAAAATTGATGTGAACTTCAACTAAGTTCAACTGAACTGAAGTTTAAGTTAAACTAAGTTTAGGTTTACACCGTACCTTTTTTAGGCTTGTGCCAATTTGAACTATCAATCAAACTTTATATGTATAGCACCTTTCACACAGGTTAGTGCAATTTAAAGGTGACTGACAAAAATAAGACAGAACAATAGAAGACAAATAATAAAAATTAGATAATAAAACCAATGAAATAGATTTAAAAAGTGACATTATGAAATAAAACTAGAAACAGGATGTATCTTTTGAAAAATGCTATTATGAGGTAAACAGACTTTTTTTAAAATGATAAAATACATATAATTAAATAAAAGTCCAATAAAAATACCATTATGAAAATGAACAATATTTCATGTATTTAGTTGAGTGATTTTGGTTTGGTCCATTTCATATTTTACAGTTTATTTGATTGATTATTTCATCATGTCTTTTTTAATTTCTTAAATTTTTAACACTTTTGGTCCCACACTGAATGATGTAGCTCCTCCGTCCTCTTTTATGACTCCAACTGCTGTTGAGGTTGCAAAAAAAATGTACTTGTTTATTTTTTTACAGTTCTATGTAAAGTCATTCTTCATTCTCTGTCCACATTTATCAAGTTCTATTAACCATGTGATGAAATGTATTTCATCCACACAGTGTTAGAACATAAGAACTGGTCAAAAAGTTCAGATGTCTAAATCAAATTTTACAAAAACTATATAGAGTAAATTTTAGTCAACAAAAATCTGTTTCAAAGTAAAGGTCTACCGCTGCTATCGTATCAAAATGCATTTACTGTGGGCCACATGCAGGAAGTGACGTAGTATCAGCAGCAGCTTCACGCATCATTTACTCACTACATTAAGTAAGCAGAACAGAAAACTGTATTTAATGTGGATCAGTCACATCTGGCTGATCCCGCTCAGTTAGGTCACTATCTGTGCCGATGTTGGATCAGTCATCCCTAAATGAAGCTGTAACAAAACAAATCCATGTAATCCATAAAGCTGCAACTCACACGTGATGTTGCTGTGTGCGTGTGCGTGTGTGTGTGTGTGTGTGTGTGTAGGAAGCAGAGGCCTTGGTGTCAGGAGTGCTCCCTGCTGACAGACATGCAGCAGCTCCAGAGATAGCCGTCTATCTGAAAGAGTCTGTGGGGAACTCCACCAGGATAGACTATGGAACAGGTAACAGAGTGTCCATGATTTTTTTTTATTTTTTATTCCAAGCTCTGTACAAAACACTCAGTTTAGTCGAAATGACTATTATTTTTGTGAATTTTACTTTTATAATTCATTAGAAATCAGAAACGTCCTCAGTTGGAGTCCAGCTGGGGATGTTTTATTGCAAATCATTTCTCTCTCACTCCTCCTTTCTTGTGAGCTCCCCACTGTTATATTCATAAATCAAGTGTGGCAATTAAAGCAAAAAAAAAAAGCATATGTCATATTGTATTGCATTGAGCTCTTCTGAGCAGACTGCATTAGATGAGTGCAGTAAATGGATTGAGGAGGTCTTCCTCTGGATTTCTGCCCACATTTGTACCCTTAAGCCCCCGAATATACTCCCAAGCAGACACATACACGGACAGCTGCAGACATCACAGATGCATGGGAGTTGTGTTTATACTACTTTCTGCTTGGAGGATGCATTCCATACATGCGCAGCAGAAAGGCGTCTAGCGATTGTAGCGTAGCGGCCGCACGCTCACAACGAATTAGCCGGTGTTATACTTTCTGTGTCCGCGAGTACACGAGCATCCAGTAGGTCCAGCGAGTGAGAGTGAGAGAGTGAATGTATAGGCTCTCTGCGGACATCCACATACCTTCAATTTGAGCCACTGTGCTACAATCAAGGACATGTGGAACGTAGTATAAACAGAATTACTACATGTCTGCAGCTGTGCATGTATGCATCCGCTTGGGAGTATATTCAAGGCTGTTGGAGTCCACACAGAGCCTATGTGTACACCCACTGATGATGATGAAATTTACATCACGTGGACTCTAGCTCTTACAGACCCTCGTGTACTAACAAGAGTTAGTGCACAAATTTCAAATTGGCAAAGACCCCAAAACTGTCGCTCTGTGGCGTTTGATTCCTTTTGGCTGTGATATTACATACTGTAAAGTAAAAGTAACATCATTCAGCAGTAATAGCTGTAAAGTTAAAGTAGTAGTTGATATTGTCTAGTTTTATTCATCATATTACTGCCACATTCAGAAAGGTGCAGTAAGTGGTGAGTTTGAGTGAAGCGTAGACGGACTGCTCGCTCATCCACTGTACGTGTTCTATGTGTTTGTCTTCTCAGGTCATGAAGCTGCTTTCGCTGCGTTCCTCTGCTGTCTCTGTAAGGTCGGAGCTCTCAGGGTGGATGATCAGCTCGCTATCGTTTTTAAGGTTTTTAACAGGTGAGCTGCTACTGATGTGGTCCGCTTCATTTTGAGCACTAATGTGATTGGTTATTTTTTCTAATACACAGGATGAGATGTGACTTTTCTTCTTAAGGGAAAAATTCTGCTATTTTTTCAACCTTAGTTGGTCTTGTGTTCATTTTAAATATGCTGGGTGTACACTCTGTTACACAAATACAGACTCCAGCAAAACACAGGGTCCATCCTAACACCCACTCTTGCAGTCTTGAGCACTTATGTGCACATTTCAAGCACCGCCAGTCCAGCTGTTGGCAGCAGTGCACCAATTGGCTGATTTTTAGGACCGATAATAATCAAGAGACCAGAAGAAAGTTCACATCACATTAACAGTTAATCTGTTCTTTGTTGATGGGTCTTATAAGACTAATATCACATATCTGACACTGTCAAGATGAACTCTGCTCTTACTTCAGTGAGTCATCTGAGCTTGATTGTGCCATGGACAGTATTTGTGTGGGTGATGGGACGTCCTCAAGAGTGTCCCAGTGAGCTCTCATAAACTGTCACATTCTCATGGTCTTATGACATGAAGTATGTATCAGGGCAAGAAGCACAGTTCCATTGTCCAGTACGACACCTCGCTAAATAATGTAGCAAAAGCTGAGCAAGGTTTAACTGGCCTCTGTGCTGGCCTCGTTCAAATAAAGCTAGAGGGCTGTGTTTTCCAAGTCTTTCTGACCATGGCCTATCTGTTAATATTGATCACTCTGTATTCTGACCCTCTTCTGTTTGTATCCACTGTTTGCTTTTTCAGGTATCTGGAAGTGATGCGGAAGCTCCAGAGGACCTACAGAATGGAGCCAGCCGGGAGCCAAGGTGTGTGGGGACTGGATGACTTCCAGTTTCTACCCTTCATATGGGGCAGCTCCCAGTTTATAGGTAAGAAATTCACTACAGCGGTTCAGAAAGAACTATTAAAAATATGAGTTATGAGTCTGTGTGTATCTGTCATCTGTGAAAAAAGGCCCATGAAATCTAGCTGAGGGTGGTGTTTGATGGAGGATTGAAGTCTTAAAGGACTTCAGAGACGGAACAAAAAGATGCATGTCAAAGAGACATTGGTGCATTTGGGACTAATGACTCATCATTTGCACTCTGTTTCTGTGAAAGTGTGTCGGGTAATGAAACATCTTTATCTGTGAAGACGAAAAGTTCACAAGTGAAAGAAAAGTCTACTAAGCATATTAAGTCCTTGTTGTATCTCTGTGCGTCCTGCGCAGCGGTACAAGGTTCAAAACCGACACCACATCCACATGACTGATTTTAAATGGACACTTCCCTACATGTGCTGTGAAGTGAGGTTGAACTCAGTAAATGGGAAGGTAAATATTGACACCTGGTGGTGAATATATGCACTTACAGCCCCGGTCTCCCCCCCCCCTCAGATCACCCAACACTGGAGCCTCGGCACTTCATCGATGAGAAGGTGGTGAACGAGTATCACCAGGACTACATGTTTCTGGAGTGCATCAAGTTCATAAATGAGGTGGGGCAAAGTGAAACTCTTCACACGTTCACAATCGTCACAATTCTTTTTTTTTTTTTTTCTTTCTTTATCTGCTTTTTGTTTCGCTCAAACAAGCTAAACCTACATACAGTCATTTGTATGGAGCGCCTGTGATCTCCGTCTGAACACGGTATTATATGTCCAACACGCATGATCCATATACACTTGACAAACTTCATAATGGTTACCATGCACTTCGCTTAATGAAGGGACATGAGGTGGTTCGATGCAAAAATACTGCAGTATGTCCTCCCTTGCTATGTTTTTTTATAGTGTCAGTAGTGTCAAAGGGGTTTTGGTTGAACATCAAGTCCACACTATGGTGACATTGTGCTCCATACATGCATGACTTACATTATATGTACAAAATAACAAACATCTAGAAGACTTTAAAGTCCCTCTAATCAACGTTTTATGTTTACACTTATCTTTTTAATGTGAAAGCGGTCGCTCATAATGATGAACCCACAGAGTTCTCTGTTTTCTGTTTTGGTTTCCAAGCATTTAGCAGTTTTAAGAGAAAAATATTTTTCTCAGCAGTTGGTGGAGAGCAAAACAGAGCTAAGAGGAGAGGAAACCGTTTCAATTCATTCGGCAGCCAGAAACATAACCCCGAATAAATGATAGTGTCATGTCTGCGTCAGCTTTGCCATAACAACTTAATAAGGAAATGATGTGTCATTGTTGCGTTTACAGCTTGTTGGCCAAAAAAATTATTATAGTGGCCTTCAGAGGGTTTAAGTCAGGGACCTTTTAGTTTTTCCACATTAGCTTTTGCCTTTAAAGTCTTCTCACTCAAACCATGAAAAAACATATTTTCTGACATACCTCTAGTAGTGGTATCTATCCATGCTGATAGTTTTGTTTGTCCAGGTTTTTGAGAACTCCTGTCTCTGAGATTTCTGGGGCGAATGGAATTTTGTTTTTTCGGCTCATAGCGTTGAAAAATGACATTTAAGAATTCAACAGCAACATCTTTTTTCCAGGAACAGTGTCCCTGATACTCTGGCTAATCCACAGAGCACACTGTGAACAGTTTTCTTTGGTCGTATTTCTTCAGTAGAAAATAGTTCCAAAAAAAAAAAATGCTGACAGTGATATCTGTTGATAAGAAAAAGCATTTTTTTGTAACACGAAATGACATTTTTTTCTAGAGAGTCACAGCCAAAAGAATTGAGATAACACCAGGAAAATCTATGTACAAATAATCACTCATGTCTTAGATTTATAAGTCAAAACCCTGAATTTTCACTAACTATGTTTTTGTTGGCTGCTATATCATCAGTTCCCAGACTTCCCCAGAGCTTTCCTGCTGGTTAACCATAAGTTTTTTTGTTTAGTTTTTTTTTTTTTTTTTTTATTTGTGTTCCCTGAACCAAGAGGAGATTGAGAACAATCTGACAATTCTGCAGTACAACACGTGGAAGTGTCCAAATGTGGGCTACTGCCCCCTCATGGACATTACCCTCACTGTGTGCTTCAACTCTGCCACTTTCTTTAAATGCATTTAAAAATCTAAAAAGAAAACTCTCTGCTGTATCCTATCACTGTTTACCTTTTTATATTACTTTACCCAAGGGGATATGGGTTATCTAATTACATATCAATGTATATCCAATACATATACACAACAGCATGTGTGCTTGTGTGGATATTGTAGTGATTTTAGCAGTTGGGAATAAATTGTTGGTCCACAGCTGAACGTGGTTTTGTTCAGGAAGAAGAAGACGGGGGGAAAGGCAGATGGATTCTGTTGGTAGGCTGCCAGAGCAGGAACCGTCCGCTTTGTTTTTGGTTTTCGGAGGAAAAGGAGGGGAGGGAAGTAGAAGAGGGCGTTGGTTGAGCAAGCTACATCCTTTTCCTCCTTCCCACTCAGACGCACCGCCTCCTCCTTCCCTCGTTCCCCTCATCCTCCTCCTGCTTGACCTCTCCCTCCTCCTCACGGTCATGAAAGGATGCTGCTGTTGTGTCAAGAGAGGGCCTCCGTGTTTCTCCTCATCCGTGACTCCCACTTTTCATTTTTATGTGACTTTTGCCTCTCTTTTTCTTTTAGTTTCGGTGACTTTTTTTTTTGTGGAGTGATCATGTTTTAGAGCTAAAAAGAAACAACAGGCAGAGAATTTATAGATAACTGTTTTGGTAATTGATTAATAACTTGTCATTTTTCTTGCAAAAACCTCAGACGTTCTGTGCTCAGTGTGAAGATTTGCCATGTTTTTCTAGAAATTTTATTTACTGTTTCCTAAGATTTAAACTTAATGTTAATTGGCAAAATAACCAACAGATTAAACAGAATGAAAACAATAGGTAGTCGCAGCTCAGAATCTTGTTTTAGGTTCAAATGAAATTCATGAGTGTTCCAGACTTTTCATACCAGTCATGAAGAGGCAGTCTGCTTTTCTTCACAAGGTAAAAACACTCATTTTACCTGAAATCAAACCTTCTATCTGAGTGAATTTGGAGTTTAAATATGGTATCAAAATGAACTAAAATAAAATATGTAACTCTTATATTCATGTCATGGGTTGCTTTGCATTTTTTAGCGTCCACTTCATGTCAAACCGTTCCCTCTTTATTTCTGTCACAATATAGCAATGCTCTGATGACACATGGCTGACAGCTGGATTCATATTTTCTAATTGTTTCGGGTCCACTTACGTCATTACTGACACTGCTGAAGTTATTTTTTTTCTCTGCTGATTACTGACAGCAGTGTGATTTTTTTTAATTTTTTTTTATTATTATTATTATTAGTAGTAGTATTTCTTTATTTTACCCTTTGGTACCATTTTTGTGAATGAGCAGATGGCATTCATCAAGCTGGAACAAGTGGTTTACGCCAACTTTGTTTATATACGAGAGGTTGGTGAATCAAGCTTGTAATCCAGGAAGCAAACCTCCAAAGAAAAAAGTAAGAGACGTTTAGGATAAAGTGTTCCATGAGTCTCACTGTGTGTGTGTGTGTGTGTGTGTGTGTGTGTGTGTGTGTGTGTGTGTGTGTGTGTGTGTGTGTGTGTGTGTGTCCTTTCGATCCTACAAATAATTTGAATGCATTTCCTTCTTCATAAAACATTTACAAGGCTGAATTTTAATGTTTTAAATCCTACAACCACATTTGCGTGCTTGACCTCTTCTTTGCTGCCTTTGTTGGCACATTACTAGAGTTCCTCCAGCATTACTGCCACCAACAGTTGATCAAAGGAATAGCATGAAGCCAATGACAGAAAGTGACCGGCGCTATCTGCGATCCGTTGTCAAAATGTGACAGCTTGGCGGTAGGTTTAGTCTCAGAATGCAAGTTTATCAACGTAGCAACAGTAGTTCCTAATGAGATCAGCCTATTTATGGGTTAAATGAACTACAAAAAACACTTTCTTTTTTTTTGTTTGGTTAGTTGTCATTATTTATAATAAAAAAATGCACTCTGAGGGAGACTTTCTCTTTGGTTCTGTTACTTGCTTTATTCAGTCTCAACTGCAGGCTTGTTTTCCCTCTTTTGTTTACTTACACAGGCCTGTAAGCATGCAACGCTCCATATGTATACCCCAGTATTTTCCTCTTATTCACACACATGTGGATACTTCAAACTCATGCTCTTTTTTTTTTTTTTTTTTTTTTTTAATTCACACACAAGGCTCTTGTGTGCTTGTATGTGTGTGCGTGTCTGTGTGTGTGCGTGTCTGTGTGTGTGTGTGTGTGTGTGTGCATCGTCCTAAACATGAGTCACTTCCTTCCCCACATGCTGCTGTGAATCACTCCTTCCTCCAGGGAACACGGGCTGTCTCCACCCCCCTTTCCTCCCTCCTCTTTGCCCTTCCCCCATGTGTTCTCATGCGAGGCCCTGGAAAGTGTCTAGAGCAGTGTGAGGGGGGGTTGATGGGGGGGGGATGGAAAAAGGAGGGGGTGTTAGATTGATGCCCCAGGGTCTGGGTTTGGGTTCCTCGGCCTCTTGGGAGAAAATGGTGGGAAAACGGCCTATAGTCCTCACTTCATTCATACATTCATAAATTCATACATTGGTTTTTATCAGCCTTACTAGTTCCAGTGAGTGCAGTCTACTATTGTTCCTCTGCATGTTCTTCTGATTTCTTGTCTATCTTTATTAAGCTAGCACACTCCTTGTTGTTTCCAGAATGTATTATTTAGGAGATTGCCAGAACAACAATCAGCCCTTTGTTCTGCATATTCTTCTTATTACATTGATTATAATGCTGAAAGCAGTGATCAGTGGTTTTCATGTTATTGTAAGGGTGATAGAGAAAAGAAGTCACCCTGTTGTTTCTTATCCCATCTTTCTTCATATATTTTTATTTTTCATTTTACACACATCATCTTCACTTAAAAATCAAAAAGAGCAATTACAAATGGCAACAAATGTGCCTTCACAGCATCAGAAACTATATACCCAAAGTTTAGTTTGTTCATAGGATTGTCTCCACACTTCACAGTTGGATTTCCAAACCTCACCAGCGGGGGGCACTATCGGGTGCTGGTGAGTGCAGCTTTAAAGTTACCATCATCAACTAGCCTCAAACATAAGTCTTATTTCTAAATCATTTAGAAATATAAAAAAAAAGTATGTTTTGCTACAAATTCTGTCTTTTTACGAAATTATTTTCGTAATTATTTTCCCTTCCAAAACATTTCTTACATCCATCAATCAAATGTCTCAAAAGTCTGTCGAAATAGAGCAGTGACACTGGAACATACATTCCCTGATTAGAGCTTAATCAGAGTAGTTTGTGAATGCAGTACTGCTTTACAGCCAACTCTCTAGTCATACTCGGTCATACTTAAAGCTGCACCAATTCATATGTATTCATATTTAAATATTGATAATATTTCTTATTAATCAATATTTCTGGTGACAAACCAGAATTATCACTCCACCCTGTAGCTCCCATCAGCTCTGCACAGCGTTTTTGCATCTTTCAGCTTGTTTTGGTTTTAGGGTCCAATATTTCACTGCTGCCCCAAAGTGGCCAAAAATGAATGACATTTCCTCCTTCTCCCTCATGTAAAACTCTAGAATCTATTCAAATATTTTTAGCTTCAAAAGTTTAACTTCTGCACACAAGATGTCTTCTCCTCCACTGTAAAGTCCATTCTCAGTTTTTTGTGCACTGGAGGCTTCAAGTTTCCACATCACACTTGTGTCAGTTGCACATTGGCTCCAAAGTTATTGTGATGTCACAAATCATGCTTGGAAGTGCACACCTTTAAGATTTTTGATGAGCACAGAGAAACTTTCCTCCTTCACCAGATGAATGTGAAAACAAACTCTGCTCATACATCATTCTGCACGGTGAAGCTCAGACGTCGAACTGAAGGAACAAGAAGAAAAACACACTTTAACCATATGCAGGATCTCAAACTGGACTGTGGGATCAATTAAACACCATGGTTATCTTCAGTTTCCTTTCTGCTAAAAGCTAAACATCTTTCCTTTTTATATGCAGTAGCATCTATTCCTGTAAGGACGTATTAACTGACAGTCCAAAATAGAATGGAGAAGAGTTTACTTTATTATCAATAGCTGCCGCAGCACTGAACTCAGAACTGCATTTCTCACATTCCCTTCCCGAACCAGTGGTTCCATTTTGAAAACTCTGAATCAGACGGAAAAAGGTGGATATAAAAAGTTTGTTGTCTCCTTATTGGTTGAGAATAGAATTGATCAGCTTGAATTTAGTTATGTACAACGGATTCCAATGGTGACCCACTTTTCACTGTGTAAAACACAAAATCAGATATTCCATAGAAACTTCTCAAACCACTCAGCATAATCCACTCCTCCACTGCCCATCGATATGCTCAGTATGTTCCAAACTCTCATAGTTTCACCAGAAGAAGGCTTTACTGTCGTGAAAACAGGTCACCATTGGAATCCATTGTCACTGAGTCAATTCAAGCTGACCAAAGCTGCTGCTCTCCATCAGTGGAGAAACTCTAAACTTTTTTTTAAAAATCTGCCTTTGCAGCCTACAGGGGGAGTGTTTGATACTCTGAAGACTGATATTGAACAGAGTATCACTTTCAAGAGGGTTCAAGAGGATTATTAGAAAGGTTTAAAAACTATCCTGTTTAAAAAAAACCCAATAAAATAAAAATAATTTTATGATTAAGTTACAGAATGAAGTCACACCAGAGAGATCTCACTTTTCCCTCTCTCATCTTGTCTTTCTCACTCTTTTCTCTGTTGTGTAGATGAAGACGGGTCCGTTTGCTGAACACTCCAACCAGCTGTGGAACATCAGTGCTGTTCCTTCCTGGTCCAAAGTCAACCAGGGTCTGATCAGAATGTACAAGGCTGAGGTACACTCACTCTCTCTCTCACTCTCTCTCTCTCTCTCACTGATCAGTTCCTTCCTTTTATTTATCAGGCTGATAAAAAAAGTTTGGTGGAGAAAGAGTCCCAAAGGCAAAAACTAAGTTTGGAAAAAAAAAACATGAATTACAAGCTGCACATAATTAAAACAGCACAAATACAAAAACTATCAAAAAAAGTTGACCATGCTGTATTTGTTTGGTGGAGCAGTTTATGCTCCAGCAGAGCAGGACTATGTAGAAAAAGGATGTTGTGACACAGATATACAGTATACAGTATACTCCTTGGTTCTCTTGGTTCCTTCGAAGGTCAGCACTGCGGAGACGGTTTGAAGTTCCTCAGAGGTGTGACTCTGAATGCCAAAGTTAACCAAAGTTTGAAATCTAAATGAAAGCACTTCACTCACACAAACGCTAATCACAGCAAATCTGTTGAAATAAAGTGAATGCGTGGTCACCAGCAGGGTGATAATTTTGGGTCAGATGAAATGTCTTGACAACTGCAGGTTGGATTGCCATGGAATTTGATACAAACATTAATGCCCTCCTCGGGGTAAACTGACTTGATGATGCAGTCAAAAGTTTCTACAAAGTCGTCCAATACTAAATTGTATAAAAATGAATGTGCCTCCCAAATTCCTAAATCTCTTTCAATACATACTGTTTTCATTCCAAAATACGTCTTCCATTCACTTGATAGCTCTATTTCTCACTTTATATGGAACAAAAAACCCAGAATTCAAAGAGCATTAGCCAACTTTTTATTGTGCTACTGTGCTGCAAACATTCAAACTATATTGCACTGGCATTGTATTAACAATCAACCCCCAGTGTGGCTGCAGATTGAGGACGCCTCATGCAGTTCTTCCTCTCTAATGTCCCTCTTATGCCTCCCCCTGGTGTTACCATCAACATATTCCAGTAATATAGTTTTAAAAACTGTCTTAAGACCTGGACTCAACTCAAACGCCGCTCTCGATTCCAGGCAACAACTCTTCTGTCCCGTGTACACTCCCATCATCCTAATCCCCTGTTTCCTCTCTCTACTACTGATAGAGCTTTTGCAAGACTGGCAAGACCATGGGGTTTTCTCATTGTGAGGTTTGGCAGTCAGTTTGAAATGTGTCCGCACGTCATCTATTTGTGCCCATCACAGGGTCTGAACAATGCAAAAGTAGCTCAGAGTCCACTGGGCTAAAAGCAAACCAGCCCGCATCTGTTCTGGCACTGATCCAAATTGTAATAAATGTCACCCAGGACCAGCTAATCTCACCCACATGTTCTGGACTTGTCTCACCCTATCTCTATTCTCTGTAAGTCTGTCTTTGACTCAGTTTGAACCATCACATCTGCTAACATCCACCCTTCACCTGTACTTGGTCTGTTTTGGTGCTCCCAGCCACTGACCATTCACTGCCATCCTATTTCGTTGAGCTTGTAGCTTTTCTCACATTGTTAGCGAGGTGTGCTATTCTGCCCACTGGATAAAGGATGCCCTATCCTTTGTGACATTAGAGAACATTAATTAACTAAAGTTGTATTTTTTTCTCATGTTTGTATTGTTGATACTATCCACTGCCAATGTCCACCTCCATTCCATTTCATTTTTTTTGTATTTCATTTATTCAGACATACATGCATGTATGTGTGTTTTTTGTGTTGGAAAATTCCACAATAACTCATATATAAAATGTGTCCAATACTTTGGTTTATGACCAAACACCTTCAATACAAATGACAGCCATCAACCTCAGGTAGACTTTGTGTTTAGAGCTAACTAGCAAATGTTTGCATTCTAACATGCTAAACTAAAGCTCAGTTCAGACCAAAAGATTCACGACAAGGCGAGTTGAAACTTGCAACCACTTGCAAATGCACCAGTCTGCAAAGCCCGCCACTTCACACCAACGCGTATAGACAAGACAGTGTATCATCTCCATAGCAACAACTCTCTGTACTTCTGTTCTAACTGACAGCTTTTCAGGCTTTTTGATAGAATTTGTTGCGTCTCAGAATATGAACGAGGATAGTGAAATCACCGGCTTACGGGATTGGCCACTGTAGCGTGATGTTTGGGTTGCGTTCAGCAAAAGTTGATCCTGGTCCAACTTCTTCCTGCAGGGTTGCTGCGGTTTCTTTGCAGCACCCCATGTGGTCCCCTCTCCCCAACAGGATAAATGCAATGCCCGGTTTTGGTGCGAATCAACTTTTTGCAGAAACGTAACCTGACATCACGTTGCGGTGACCAATCACGTAAGCCGGCGATCACACCGATCACACCTCTACAACTCACCATGAGAGAGGACAAATACATTACTAGCACAAGAGAAGGACATTTCTCTTTGTGTGATAACATTAAAATAAAATCAGGCTTTGCTTCGTGACTCATTTTTAAAAAAGGAGAGAGAGAGGGAGAGGCGGTGGTCAAGCGCGCTAGTGAGTGAATGAAGAGAGCGAGCGGTGGTAGCCAATGAATGGGAGAAATAAAACATTTATTTTCTGATTGTTTCATAGCGGTTACTCTCTAAAGCGCAAATAAACACGCCCACACCTCCGCACAACCCTGTGGGAAGGTGCCGCAATGTCGGTTTTGGTGTGAATGCAGCCTATTGATGTCTCCTCTCCTCCCTCTGCACCGCTTGTCAAAGTGATATTTCCCATGTGAAGGCTTTTTTTTTTTAATGCATATATTCACATAAAACCTCCGTTACAAACCCGGTTAAGCAATACATGGCTTAAGAAAGCAGCTTCTTCCAGCGAGACTCTTAACTGTGTAAAGTGGATTTCTCTCAATCAGTCGCCCTCGCTTTAAAGAAAACAGTGTTTTCTTGTTTACATGACATTTTAAGAAATCAAGTTATTGCAGAAAGACAGCCGTAACCGGGCTCCTTAAGCTCCAAAACGCTCTAACCGACATGACTGCAAGCGTAGAGAGGGAGAGAGAGAGAGAGAGAGGAGAGAGGCAGGAAAGGGTTAAGAGAGGAATGGAGAGAATGGAATTGTGTGTGTGTGTGGGCGGTTGGGGGTGGGGTTGGGGGGATGTCTAAACCCGTTCTCCCCGCCTGCATGCCCACATCCTGTGTTTTCCAGAGCAGCCTGTGAGTCTTCCCAAAGAGCTGAGGGGCCAAGCTGTCTGCCTCCCCCCCTCCTCCCCTCCCCTCCCTCCGTCCTCCCCCCCTCCCTCCTCCTCTGCCGTTCCCTTCATTAAATCCTCCCCTCCCTCTGTCCCGACCTTCCTCCAAGCCTGGAGCAACCATCAGCAGACTTGCATTCCTCTCTCCCTTTTCCTGGCCCCACACAGGGTTTCGGGCAGAGAGTTGTACTAGACCTAGAAAGAGCAGAATCCACCATTTTCTGTGTGAGAGAGAGAGAGGAGGAGATTTTCGTGGCCTGTTTTTTTTTTTTTTTTTTTTTTTTTTTTTTAGTAGAACCCGAATGCGTGAAATGACACAAACGGTAAAACAATGGTAGACGAAGTGTCGGCTTCACTTGAATGGACAGAATGATACAGTTTGTCTTACTTTTATGTCCATACTTGAAATGAAGATCAGCCACACAGCTCTCACCTTTTTTTTTTTTGTCTTTTTAAGGCCCCTGCTAGTGTTGGTTACATGTTTTAGTCACATCAAAAACAAAGTCATGTGCTTTGTTTTCTTCAGGCACCTATCCAGGTCCAGTTCATTTCTGTGTACTATTTTTAAAAAAAAACTTGCACAGACTTGAAACTTTCTTGAGATAGATAATTCATCACAGTGAGCTTCGTGTATGATCTCATTGTTAAAGACAAACTAGTTTGAAGTCTCAGCAAGTTAATTTGCATATTGGAGGGAAATGAATGGAATCCAGTCCGTCAGGAAGATGGCAAACCGATTCAGAAAGACTCCCAGCCGGTGTTATTCTATATGTTTTTCTTATTGTAAATCTTATGAGATGACTTTAAACCAATCAAAACCAAAGTCTCTCGATACTTTTCTGATTTCCTTACTCTGTCTGTGGAGCTCAGCTTCAAGCCCGTGCTGAAGATGTAAATCTTTGTGAACAGCTCATATACAGCTGGGCATTGTAGTTCTTTATCAAATGTTACTCAAACAGCAGAAAATAGTACATTTGGTACCGACTATTTTCAGCAGTGGATTGATACACGTTTGGTGTGCAGCAGTTTGGTAGTAGGGTACAGTATGTAAGTGTATGTGATGTGTGTGTGTTAACAAGGGTTAAGGCTAGAAACCTTTTTGATATCTGGAGCCGCAAAAAGGACTGTTTAACAGCAATGTGAATTAAATCTATGTGAATTGATTTAAATCCTTTCACCTACAGGAACACGACAGATAAACTGTTAAGGCCTTTTAAATGTTCTGTATAAATAGTTTATCTCTGGTTAATGAACCCTTGATGATTTTACACATTTTCATTGATGCAATAGCTGTTCAGACAAAAGTTCTGTGAAGCATGTTGTTCCACCCCAGTTCTGCCCAGATGATCATGACTGATAGTGTCACCGCACAGACAGACCGAGCGCAAGAGTTCAATTCCGCCGCGTTCCCCCAGCACAGCCTCCCAACCCCCCACCGCAGCCACCCGAAAACCCCCACCCGTGCTCCCCAAAAACTGGGTCTGTGTCAGTACGCACAAAGAGCCTCCTCTGGGCTGATCTGCGGCCATTTTGAACACGTTCAAAGTGAAAGGCCAGGGGGGGAAGAGTTAACGGCTACGCTCCCTTTAGGTCAAGGTTAACTCTGTGGATTTGGACCTCCAGTGGATGTCTGGTTCAAAGACAAGGGCCTGTCTAGTCACTAAAGCTCAAACAATGGGGAAGTCCCCGTAGAAAATCGTAAAATGCTGTTACAACATCCATATCTGCTCGTATCAACTGAAGATCGGAGACGAGCTCCAGTGATGAATCACAACATATTTCATCTCTCACAAGCCGAATTATCTGAAATAAATCATAGAGTAATAGTTTTGGTCATCGTTTCAACTGCTGAGATGTGGGAACGCAATGACAACAAAGAACATATCCCTACAGTTCATCCAGATGACAGTTGGAAATAAAAAAAAAAAAGTTAGACCAGACCTCTTTTTAGCAATTTAGCTAACTAGCTTCCACTTAGCGAGTGCTAATGTTAGCATTCCTTCCCACAGACATTTCTTTTCGTTTCATATTATTTCAACACCTGCTGAGTCAGCAGCTGTTCCTCCTGAACACAGAGTACTGTGTTTGTCCCACGTTATTCAAAGGAGTCTATAGCTAGCTGTAGCAGGACTACTGTTGTACGTCACTCTGTGAGTTGAATCATGACATCATGAGTCTAGGAGTGCTCACATCATAGATCAGTGCTCACATCATAGATGGGACCAGACTACAGTAACAACGTTGCCCCCCCCAGCTGGTTAACTACCTGTGTGGTTGTCAGAACTGAAATGTTATTATGAAACATTTTAATACCAGCCACACATATATTCAACCAATCAGATTACAGAACAGATATTGTCAGTTGGAACCAAAAAGTCACATCACCAGGAGAAGTATTTTCGCTTCAGTTAAATAAATAATATTTAACTTTCACCTTTTTTGGTAATTATAATTTTCACCAAGTAAGTATACAAGTCAAGAGGAACGGATATGTTGAGAGGAGCATTGATATATACGCATTTTTTTTATGCTTAATTTCAGTTTGACTTTAAGTGATTGCTTGTTTTTTTCCCTCATGTTAGTTATACATTCCCTTTCTCTTTTCTCCCACCATTTCCAGTGTCTGGAGAAGTTCCCTGTGATCCAGCATTTCAAATTCGGTAGCCTGCTTTCCATCCAGCCAACGAAGCCTTGACGCTCATGGAGGAATGCCACGCACATGACGGAAAGACCAAAATCCCAACAGTTCAAACCCAACAGTTTTCCCTTCCTCCAGCATCCTCACATGCTAATACTACAGTAGCAACAATCAACCACATGTAGTTTGATGCGCAAATGCATTGTAAGTGATCCACAACTTAATGCAGAGCATGTTGTGGAGGGCCTTTTGTGATTTCAGAGCATCTTTATATTTTTGTCATTTTATTTATATAATGGATAGAGTTTGAATCAGATTCCGTTTTTGAGGGACGAGATAGATATTTTTCAATAAGGATGCTTCAAGATGCTCCATGCTTGAGTGTACTTCAAGGTTCGCAGTAGGCTCATTCACAGAGTGGGGTGAGACAAATAAGACTGTTTTCTCTGAATCATTCGTTGTTTAGGCAAAGGTTTGAATTCTCCAAAAATCCTTTGTTGGTTTCTACTTCAATTTTAGTTATTTTCTTGGTTTTGCTTTTAAGGTCAAATATTTGAATTTTGTTGCTATTGTACAAATATTTGAACTGCCCTCTTAATCCCAACATGTAAGTCACATTAATAATTTGCTAAGAAATAACTGTGTTTGAGTATTTTTTCATAAACAAAATGTTTGGCAATCCAGCGTCTTGCTGAGAGGGTAAAGAATTGGATTTTTCATAACAGCTCATCCAAACTGGAATGATTAGAATTTAGTTCAAATAACTAAATGAAAAGTCAGTTAGTAAAAAAAAAAAAAAAAAAAAATGCATGAACTCTCTCTTGATTTGTTTTTTTTTCCCCCTCCCAGTCCTTTAACAGTCATCTGAGTCCCAGCTCACCCTCGTCGGACGTTAAACCTGTTTTTTAAAATCTTAATTGGCTCAGTTATGGTAAACATTGTCAACTGACAAAATACACTTGAATAAATTCTTGTGGTTGTGCAATGAAACATTTTCCTCAAAGTTCCAGACTTGTTTCCAGTTTTTTAAAATGACTCTACAGTGTTAAATTCTGCATGGTTTGTGATGGGCCCACTTTTAAAGATCAAGACATGTTTTTTTTATTGAATATTGTGTAATCACATTGACCTGCCAAACCTGATTTAACACATTTCTCCATTTTTCCCCCCATCTTTTAATCTGCTGGCATCACCATACACTTAAATTTAGTTTTCAGTTTCTTTGTTACATTAAAGCCGCCGTGTGTACTGAAAATTTCCCACTTTGGCACCCCCCAATGGTAGTATGATGAAAGACAGCGATGTATGCCTTTTAATTTGAAAGATGCTATAATCACATAAATATTCTACATATAGTGACTTTAAGTGATAAATTGTCTGCTTTGTCTCTTCATCTTCATTCAGCTACATCATGTGTAACAGCTATAATTTGGGGTAAACATCAGTCCTTGGGTTTAAATCCTGTACATGTATCTGAAAAATCTTTGAAAACAAACAAGTGTTTTATTTGTAATAGACTGTGACTTGTGTGTGTGACCCAGAGATGACCCCAGCAGTGAGGCAGATAGATTTTGAGATAAAGGGAAAAGCGTTGAATATTACATGAGTCGGGATACTTAATACTACTCCTTCTAGTGAAGGAAGATATATATATTTTTTTTACCAGGAATAGGGGAACTCTGATTCATGTAAAATTTACAATATCAAAACAACGTGCAACAGTCCTTTTTTTTTTTTTTTTTTCTTTTTTTTTTTTCCACTACGAGCCTTCACAGGACAGGGGTGGAATTCCCCTACATACAGGATGTTGGACTGCAGTGCGGAGAGTGGTGGAATATAGCACAGCAGTCCAAAGGTGACTGAAGGACTTTGTACAAATGTTGTTCAACTAGAACACAGCAGCTGTGTCCCATTTTAGTCGAGGCCTCTGTCATAGGACGCAGGCCGTGAAGGTGTGTCCTTTTAGAGGCCTGAAAGCTCCCCAGATGAGACGCTCTACAGATGAATCAACATACTATCATGAGCTTCTGCCCCTTGACTCACTGAGACACAAAGCACGGCTGCATTCAGTGGATCCTCTTCTACTCACACAGTACCAGGCCTTTGTGTTCAGTCGGTCGTAAAAATATCACATGAACTGAGGAAAAAAAAAACACCATGTAAAAGAGAGGAAAAAAAAGGAAAAGCATGTTGCTTAATACTACATGTTGAGCCAGGAGTCCACTTTCAACAAATACTTTTGGTGTGTTTGTGAGTCGTATACACAAATTGTGATACAGATATTGATATGGACATATTTACCAATATTTTTTTGGCAGGTATCCATTGTGTTGAAGTGAAATTTCACAACTGGTAAACTGAGTGTGTCACTCGCAGAACTTGACTACTACTGGTTTTCAAGCACTCAGTCAGTGAAACACCTCTGCCTTGGCTCTAAACAGGGAAATGGTCAGCTTTATGAGTTGATGTGGGCTGCCTGAATTCACCATTCACAAGTGAGTGTTGCACAATGAATTTTGGGATACTGTGAATCGGAGCGAAAGCAGGCTGAATTTCTTTGCCTCATTTGGAGGAATGTTTGGAATGGGACAGCTGCGTCGACTTGTTCTGATATGTCTGGTCTTGAAATGTGGTCTTCAATGGAGGCAGTCTGAAATGGGAAGCAAATGCAGACTCAAGATGGTGGAGAGCAGCAACACTGCCTCCCCAGAAACATCCAGTTCCTCGTTCAACCCATTGTTAATGGTTTAAATGTTCATATGTGTTACATCTTGTCTGATACACACGTCAGGTCCAACTATGTCTTGGTTGGGACCGGTAACTTCCTGGATTCGCCAATGGTTTGTTGCCAACCAAGAAATAGTCCAGCAATTACCCTCCATAAAGTGACAATTTGATGTTTTTACAGTTGAACACAATATTAAGTATTAATTAGTGAGCTTTCGAGGTGTTGGTAGATGTATTTTGTAACATTTGGACAGAGCCAGACTTGCTGTTTCCTACTATTTCCAGTGTTTGTGCTAAGCAAGATTAGCCGGCTGTTCGTGGTAGCGTCATATGTAGCGTACAAACGATTGTAGCAACACTACAAGAGCATGGGTAACCAGGGTAACCAGGATAACTTCGCTAAGCCCGTGAGCATACATCCATGAGCATGCTACCTGCTTGCTACAGCTAAGTGGCGCACTGCCAAAAAGTAGAACTCCAATGCTTGAAAATTTAACAGAGGAAATGGAAGCAAATGAGAAAACAAACTAAAATATGAGCAAATAGACATAAAGCCCCTTCTCTAATATAAGCTTCCAATAAAAGTCTGGTACTCTCTGCATTTGAGGTAAGTAAAGGCCCTGGCCACTTATGTAGGAAATATGCTAATTCAGCTTCATTAAGCAAATATGACATGACCTGATTTTCAAAATGCAATAGGAGGCGTGTCCAGCGGGCTCTTTAATATTCAAACAGGGGAGTGGTCTGATAAATATGGGTGTGGTTTGTATGTTTAATTGAAATTCCATCCCATGAGAAGCTTTTAACTTATGTGCATTAGGGTGTGGTCTAGCTGTCTTTGAAATGCAAAGTGTATGCAAAATAGAAAAGTCTATTTGGGTATTATGCAAATAAGGGTGTGGGCTATTTGTTTTCTACAGTGTGCAAAAAAGAGAATTTGACCCTGTTTGGGTGTAATGTAATCTATGTCATCTTGAATATGTGACATGGGGCATGGCCTAATTTTAATTAAACATGCAAATAGAACAATTGCCATATTTTACTTGCAAATATATACATTATTTATGCAAATAAGGGTGAGGTCATGACCTATTATCCCAAATACAGTAATTTACAGTGAACCGTTTTTACAGTTTTCAATATCTATCATAACTCTGTTGTATTTAATGCATTCATCTTCATCTCATTTGGATTTTCTTTTTCAGTTTGCTCTCATCACTTTTTATTACAAGAAGCAAGAGGTCCTTTTGTACATTGCAGTGAACAGTGTCATCTTCTAGCAAGGTAAAAACAAAGTGTTTGAATGTATGGAAGCACAAAAAGAAAATATGTTGAACTGATCAACTCCCCTTAAAAAATGTCAACATATTTTGTAAAATCAATTAGTCTTGTTCACTGTTGCATATAAAGCCAGCAGTCAGTGTCAGTTTTAAACCAGGAGTACTGTTAAACATGTTGACCATTCACATATTTCCCCATCTGAAAACATTGTTTAATTTTTTAAATCTATTTATTAATGGAGCACTTTTCTAAAGAGGCATTGAGAAGTGCTTCACGACATAAAGACACTACTTAGATACAGTATCACAGCAGCAATGAGGTACAAAAAATGCTTCTTTAAGCCCTCCATCACTCTGCTGCATTGACACCCTTCACCTTTGTTCTAGTG
Organism: Euthynnus affinis; assembly: GCA_029490765.1. Taxonomy (NCBI): domain Eukaryota; kingdom Metazoa; phylum Chordata; class Actinopteri; order Scombriformes; family Scombridae; genus Euthynnus; species Euthynnus affinis. Next base: position 2,654,686 of record CM055855.1, on the reverse strand, counting down.
CAGCCATAGACAGAAACCTACTGTTGGACAATGATACCACATGGATTGCGTGAATGGCTGTTCTTCTAAACCAGTGATTGAGACTCAACAGAATGAAAGAAGTCAGCAGACAGTTAGGTAAGTTCACCCAAATTACAATAAAGCTTATTTGTTCTTGCATCTAGTGGTTATAGTATCCAGTTTTCAAAGGGACTGTTTCTTCAGTAGAAAGTGGCTCCAATGAGAAATGTTCACTATGAACATTATCAGGTATCCAGAGTAACAAGGAAGTCTAGAAAGACATGTTCGGTTGAATTTGTATTAGCCAGTGAATCAAACATCAACCAGTGAATGGATTGGCATGAGAGTTTCTACATTTGACATTAATGGTTCAAAATTGATTTGATTACTTCATTGATGATCTCTCCTTGAGGTCTTAAATTTCACATAGTCCAATATTTTTGTTAATGCAACACAGTAATTGTCATGTTAGCGTGTTGATGCAAGCATTTAGCTCAAAATACCGCTGTGCTTAACTACAGCCTCATAGAGCCTCTAGTGTGGCCGAAGACCTTCTTCATCAGCTTCATACAGCTTCACATGAAATTTCACAGTGGAATCAGATGTTTCCAATGGAATCACTGCAATCAATGGATTTGCTCACAGGTGCAAAGTCAAATTTTTCACTCTGAGTTCAACTTTAACTTCGACACACAACCAATTAACCAATAATAGCAAGTCATCTTGACAATACTGACATTTAAAGGAAACAGTGAGACCTAGAGAGTCCAAAGTGGAGGAATCTATCGTGGCTTAGCTGTGTTGCATTATCCACTTTAATGTAGACTAGACTCTACTGGAGTATAAACTGCTCCAGGTATTTTGAATAAACTATGTCAGTTTATTATCTCATTAGCAACCAAGCTCACGAGTCTGGTACCTGACAGTTAGCAAGCTAGCTAGCTCTGGGAGCTTTTTCTCACTTCATTACCTCTTTTTTGAAAGAAATGACGTATAATCCTGAGAACAAAATGCTACGGGGGGAATAAATGGCCCAATACAGAGAAAATAGGAAGAAGCTTGAACATGCATTACCAAATGCTAATCTGGCAGGCTAGCGTAGCAGTTAGCTTTCCTACATTAGTTCATTAGAAAGCCCCACCCAACTTAGAATCACATATTTAACAAAGATGCATGGACGCTACTTTCTGATGTGACCAAATGCCAGAGGTAGAATGAAATATAACTCTCTCCATTGTCAGATACTATTAGAGGTAAGTGAAAAACATGTTTTTTTGTCATTTGGTTGAGTCGACCCTTTGACATTGCTGCAATGAAGAAGTTTTCAACCGTGTGTGAAAGCTTGACCATCAAACTTTAAGCAGTTTTCTCTCCACAACAATATGACTCCAGTGTAGAAATGTTTTTGATCTGGAGAATTAAAAAAAAAAGGAAAAAGAAAGTAGCAGAAAAGTCTGGCCTAGTTTGAATTGTAAGAGTACAACTGGTTATAAAAGGGAGAGTTTTCAGATGTGTCCACATTAGCCTGGACCTGGTCTACATCAGATCCATCTAACAAAAACCCTCCCTGGCCTACCCTCCCTTCCCTCACCCTCCCCCCGCAGACCTCTGCACAACCTGGCTGACCTGTACGATCTCTGCTGCCACAGTCTGCCTCCCCCCTCCCAGTACACCTATTCCCTACAGTCCACCCACCACCCCCCACCCCTTCTGCCGTCATATGTGCCCCCCCCCCCACTGCTCCAACCCCACCTCCCCCACCACGTCAATCCCCTCTCCTGACAAAGCATACCCCCACCCTCTGACTGCACCTCTCCCCCCTCTTCGTTTGTCTTCCCCTCCTCCTCCTCCTTCTTCCAGCACCCCCACACAACACTAGTCACCACAACTCCCCCCACCCCAACCTCTCTCACCACTCATCACCCCGCCACCTGGTATCGTCCCTCAGTGTGGATCAGGTGAACAGAGGACCCTGATTGGGAAATTAAATAAGAATCCTCCAGTAATAAGTTAACTTTTAGTCTTTTTATACCATGTCAAACTTCAAATTTATACCTTTTTTTTTAACTTTTCATTTCCATTTATTTAATTATTGCTTATTTTATTTTCACTTATTTAATTCTTAAATATTATTTTACTGTCTTCACATATCCATATCTTACAATATTGAATCTGTTCATTGTTTTGTGTATTGTGCATATATATATATTTGAGTAATATTATGTGTTTCATGTTTTATGACAGAAACAAACAAACCAATGCTAAGTGATAAAGAATCACTCAAAAATCATTGATGCCAAAAAGGAAATCAAAGATGTTGATTGCGTGTGTGTTCATGGGTGTCAGTCTTTTCCAATCCAGATGGAGGAGCTGTGTATACACCATGAAACAAAACCATTGTCCACGCCGTTAGTCAGTATAGCAGAGAGGGCTGAAGCATGATATACTTCTGATATCATTTTCATCTTTTATTGTAGTCATTTGAAGCAAAGGTTCACTGTTTTACTGCTGTAGGCAGATGCTCTCTGTGAATAATCAGATATCCATTCATCCTGCATCTCATTTCTGCAGAATTACACAATGCATTGTTCACAGTGCCTTCATCGCTTTCATTGCAACCTACCTACCGCACATTATTATGAGGAGCTGGAAAAAGCCTGCAGAGCTGAGGGAGCGAACGAGCAGCGGTGGTGGAGGTGATGTGTTGGGGCAGAGCGATGCCTCACTATGAGGCAGAAAAAAAACGAGACAGCCAGGAAGAGCAGGAGGAAGGAGGAAGGAGGAAGGAGGAGGAGGAGGAGGAGGAGGAGGAGGAGGAGGAGGGTGTCGGGGGCTGGTGAGTGGAGAGTTTGAGGGAGGGTCAGCCCGAGGTGGCTCTGCTCTGCATACACAGCCCGACTGATATCTTCATTCATTGATTTTAAAGAACACCACCAAGTGGCACAGAGCAGAGATAACAGGACTCAAAGTTTTTCCAGAGGAGGGAATTCCAGGTTGAATTGAGAACGTCACATATGCTATATAGGCAGTGCATCATGGGAGCAGACAGCAAAAATGAGGAATGGGCCCTTATATGACTTTTAGCACATAGTGAGACAAACCTAATCTGTTTCACATCATTGAGTATTTGATGATTTGTTATAAAAAAAAAAAATAGATATTTGAGTCATTTGCAACACCTGCTGTATACAGTGTGTGAGCAGAAAAACAAACCCTGTGCAATTAAATGCAATCCAATACAACCACCATGCAGTCTTTATGAAGCATTTAATGTTCAGTTTGTGATACAGACAAGTTAGTTGGAGAATTTTTGATGCTGTAGCTGGTGGAAGTATTTTGAAAAAGAAAAACAACACACACACACACACACACACACAACTCAATATCTGCTTTCTAGCTTTTTCCGGAGCTTTCAGCCTCATCTCATGGTGGAGTTTGCTTATGGAAATAGCTCAGTGGTAATCAAATATTGTATAATATGATTTTGAATGGAGTATAATCTATATATGCCAACTCCATCCACTGAGGAAGACCATCAGATTTGGTTGAAAGCTCTGGAAAAAGCTTTCAAGTGGATGTGGTTTTGTTTTTTGTTTTTATTTTAAAGGTCAAAAAACCCTCATGCTAAACTGTGACTTAGATAGATTATATTAGATTATATTATATAATGTTGGCTCCACATTCAAGTAAGACACCCTTTATAAAGGGTTTATAAGTAACTATAATACCTTTATTAATGTTAAATCATTTGCAATGATTTATAAATCAGTTATAAACCACTGATAGCAACATCTGTTAGCTTACCAGGTTGTGAAAAACAACAAATAAAAGCTAATATTTGAACTAATGACCTAGCTTAGAAACCTGTCATTACCCATTATTAATGACATCCTACCAAAAAAAAGGAATAACAATGTAATGATAAGTAAGAGCTTACATGTGATCTATGAATCAAGGCATTTATTAACTATTAATAAAGCTATCAGTTACCACTTCTAAGCCCTTTATAAAGGGTGTCCTACTTAGATTTATTACATGTATGTATGAAAGTGTGTTCTTCATAGTGGCAGCATGTGTCAGTCGCCGCAGGCTTCATCCACCTTTAATGTGAAAGCATAACAAAAGGCCTCACAACCACAGTTAAGATTAAAGTTTTCATTTTTTTATTAAGATTATAAATTTTTTACAAATATTTTCTGGAACAGTTTCACCCGGCGATATACAATTTATTAAGCACAAAAATACAAGAATAACAACAAAATATGTAGAGAATGGCTGAATACTCTCTTTATTTTGGTACACATAGTGCTCATAAAGCTAATGCATGGATTTTTCAGGTTATGGCTAAATCATGAGTTTCGCCTTTTTAAAACAAAAGGACTAGGATTATTCTTTTACAAAACAAAGTAAAACTCACAAAACCAAGACATGTTGGAATTATGAATCACTGTGAAGGCTTTGAGCAACAACCATGATTAATAAAGGATGTCAAACTGCCAAAATAAGCCAGACTGTTGGGAGCTGAGGTGTAGCGGTGACCCCATCAATGAACCCAAAAACTGTAACAGAATTGAATCGTTGGCACTCCATTAAGTGATATGAGCTGGATCAGAGTCCATGTACCTCAAAAGTGTTTAGGAGGAGTCTTGAACATGGTGTTTCACGTGACAATAAAACTGCTCAGAATGTGCAAGGTCCATTTCAAAGTGGAGAAGGTGTTTTGTTTTTTTTGTTTTTTGTTTTCCAAAAGGCTCCTCAGTCCAGGACAGGACAGAACAGCAGAGACATTCAGTCACTTTCAATGTACTTTCAATTTATGACAATAGCTAGCAGTAGTGTGCATTGGATTTAAGGCAGCGGAAGTCAATCCATTTCATCAGACTTAAGTCACTACAAGAGTGTACTCTGTAGACATGTATCTCCCATTCTGAAAACCGGAGAGCCTGCACATCATATATATATATATATATACATACATATATATATATATGGCACAAACTCTTTCCTCGCCCTGTCAAACTATTGTCACTAAATTGCTCAATGTTTAAATATCTTTTCTTTTTCCTGCAAAAATAAAAATCCATTCCATTCAGACCTTTTAGGGGAGACCAGGTTCAGTTGTAACGCCTTAATTTCCTCCAATCAAAAATAAGGGTGTGTGATGTCATCCATTGCACACCAATGAACCACACTCACATGTTTTCTAGTTTTGAGACAAAGGCGTGCTTTGAGGTATAATTCCTAATAATTTCATCTCTTGTATATTTTGAATTGTTTTTGTCAGAGTTGTGTGAAAGACTAGAAGCTACTGAGGTTAGCTAGCTAACGACAGAGTTAATGTGATTTTAGCACATGGTGTTTAATTATGGCTAACACTCAGTTGTAAAACATGCTAAAACTGATTTCGCTAATTTTTCCTTACTCCTCGTTTGCTATGCAATTTTCAAGAGTGAAGTTCAGATTTGCCCATTTTTTTTTTAAAAAAAAAATTGAATTAAATCTTTTATCAAATGAGTAACCATCACTGAACAGTTCAATGAAATCTCCTGCTAACCAAACTGATATAGGTTAAAAGAAACATGGCATTTTTGCTCGATGTGAATACACTGCTTTCACCAAATACATATTCAGCAACACACCCTTCACTACTGGCACATGGAAAGGATGTGGAACAGTACTTTAAATAACTGCGAGTTTCCCAGTAAATGTGTAACGTTCCCATTCATTTTCCCATTCTGCAATATTTCCTGTAACCTTTAAAGAATGTTCGGGTTTGATTTACTTGTTGTAGGAACATTCCCAGAAGGTTTCAGATAACTTTCCTCCATGCTTATGTAAATGCTTTTTTGGGCAGTATACATACATTTCTAACATTTGCCCATCCCCTGAAGGTCTTACTATGCATAAAGGTTACCAAATGTCTTTAATTCTACCCAGAAATGATATGTAAACTTTTTGGGGGGGAACAGGAGCATTCACATAAGCTTGGAAAAATGTTCCCAACCAAAAACTCATGGATAGGAAACAGTTCTTGGTTGGGTTTTGTATTCTAATACTTTGAGGGGAAAACAGTTAAACTGACCCCGGTCTCCCCTATAATAAAGTGTTTGATTCAAAATGCCACAATTGCCCGGGTCCATGCTCCCAGACTGGCCAGAGCTTGCTTGCTACAGATCTGCTCCAAGTCCGCCTGCCTGCTCAGCAGCCCTGAAAACCCCGAGCCGAAGATGGAGATCAGGTTGGAGATGTTGGAAGTGTCCGTGTAGTCCGGGCTGGAGTAGGAACAGTCCTCGCGTTTCGCCCGTTTGCGAGCCGCTGTAAAATCCGAAACCTCCTCTACATCGGATATGCAACAACCGAACTCAACCTTCCGTTTTTTGGCCGGGGACTGCGCGCTCTGACCGCACTGGAGCGCGTCACAGCAGCAGTCCTGGTGGAGGTAGCCGTTCTCCACCGTGGTCACCACATGCGTGTCCAAATCCAGCACTGTGGTTTTGTTGCAGTGTGTGCTGTTGTTTGCAGGAAACTGGTCACAGTGTGACACAGGGGAAGCCTCCATGCAGCAGCTTCGGTAGTAGGAGGGCTCCGGTTCTTTGCTGCCGTCCTCAAGAGGAGAGCAGCCGGAGAGAGGGAGAGCTGCCCGGCCGTGCGCCGCTGGCTGCGCCGCGCCTCGCTGGCACGCAGAGCCGCACAGACTCGCCTCCTCGCCGCAGCAAGCAGCCCGCGCCTGCTCCTCGTCGTCGGCGTCCTCTGCGTTCAGATCCAGAGGGTTCAGCTCCTGGATCTCGTTGCAGACCGTCATCACCTCCTCGTACTGCTGCATTCTGTAGATCTCCGCGTATTTCTCCTTGATGTAGACTTGCCTGGCGTTCCTCAGCACATAGGAGACCAGCAGGTTTTTGTGCAGCTTGATTCCCCCTCTCTGCGTCCTGGAGTTGTGGATCTTCATTAAAGAAATGGAGATCAGGCTTTGCGCGTCCACTGCGCATTCCATGGTGTTGATCATTATTGTGTTCCTCAAGTCTACCTCCTCTCCGGGAGAGGAAAACCGACTCTCAGCTATCTCAGTAAGAATCGTTTTGTTCGAGGAGAAAGACTCAAGTCAGCTCTGTGGAGAAACATTGGACACAATGATCCGCCTCCCTCTGAAAGCCAGCAATCATTTGCAGATGCTTTGAAACCAGAATATATATATATAGTCAAGCCAGAGGGTCCGCCCTCCTCAGGACGAGCCAATCAGCTGCCCGGGTTCCGTAGAGTGACAAGTAGGGGCTCTTGAAATATGTCTCTGCTGACCAATCAGCGTCAGGCGGTTCCTCTGTACTATTCAAATTCCACCCAGGCTGTCTAACAGGAATGTCCTCATTTCAGCTGAACCATAGCTGAGACTTCCAAAAAGCAGTCACTTCCTCAACGCTGGATATGCAAGAACCAGCTATACAGGGTATACATGTTCAGAATCCAACCAATATAGCTGATCATCATGGTGTGTTTTAAAGTTTGTTTTTCCATATAAAAAATGTTCATTTTAATATTTTTTTGCCCAGGATAGCCGAATTATGGAATTCATTTTTGTCCCAAAACTGAAACACTGAGACAGAATGACAAGAAACAAACAAATTCATAAGTAGCAGTTTATAGAGAGCAACAAAGCACTTTATAGATATGTGAACATTATAAATGAGAAGAAACTCTTCAACCTTTACAGGCAAAAAATCACATTTGCATCAAAAAAATGCCCAATCAACCCTTTTTTATTTTGATACAGCGCATTAAAATGTGTAATTTCGTCAGTATTTGTTACCTTTTAACACGAGTGTTTAATTCAACAGATGTACCGTGCACATGTAAAAGTCATTATGTTATAATATTAAGGAAAACGTCATATAAAACAAGATATTTTGAGAAAATAAAACTAGTTGTAAAATGATGGGAACAGGCAAGATGCCACTCAAAACGGGGGGTTGAGGGGGGTTTTCGCTGAAGTCATCTGTGAGTGTAAGTTTCACTCATGTGAAAGCGTGGAGTTGTCTAGCACATTAGCACCGCAGCACTTACAAGTGACTGTGTTCTAAACTTTGTGTATTCAGAGGAAAGAAGCACACAGGCCTGACACTGAGGTCTGTGGTTTGCCCAGATCTGTGTTCCTGCTGTTGATTTATTTGAATTTCATTCTTCAGGCAGTTTGTGACCGCCACAAACAAAATTCCTTTCACCTGCACTCTACCGAGGTGGAGGAAGAAATCTCAGAGACGGATATGTCAAAATCTGGACAAATGAAACCAAAACTATCTGCATACAGAGATGCCACTATTTAGTTTGATTTTTTTTTTCTTTTAGTGTGGGTGAAATGACACTTGAAGCACACATCATATCGGTATCTGCATAACATTTAATGAGGGCATGAGGTTTCACAGGCGATGATAAGATAAGAATATTTTTTTGGCTTATAAGGAGTGAAAACGTAACAAACCCTGGTGCCTCACACTTTAAAGTACAGTGTATATGTGTTATAAACGGATGGATTAGTCACAGGTTTAGTCATTATGAGCAGGCAGATAAAGGGGAAAAAAAACACAGATTCAAGTGATCATGTACTATTTCATTCTCAGCCAGCTGGTGTGCACCAACGCCTGTCCTGCAGCATTTTCCGGAGAGAGAAGTTTCATTTGTGGATGCAGTTAAATGCTCCCAAGTAGACACCACCATGTCTGAAAACTGATGCTGACACAGAAATACCTGAGTGCCACTAATGGCCACTAGATGGTGGCTCATAAAAAAAATCCCCCCAACTGCAGAGTTGTTTATGGAGGTCTCTGAGTCTTCTTCTTCTTCTTCTTCTTCTGTGTGTCATAGTGGCAAATTGAGGATGAAACTTAAAGCTGCTCCGATCAACATTTTAAATAAATAATAGAAGCAAACCCCAAAGAATGATCACCACTGCAGCTCTACACAGCGTTTTAGCATCTTTTAGCACATTGTTTTGGTTTTTACAGCCCACAGATTTTTACTGTTCTGGTTCAGTCCCACAGCTCTCATCAGTCACATCTAGCTGTCAGCAACTAGCTGGTGAGGATAGTCCAGCATTTAACCGCTGAAGAGGAGTGATTATTGGACTCACATTTATCCAGTGGCCAGAAACACAACTCCAAATGAATACTAATGTTGCTCCATGTCTGCTGGATGTGCAAATTGTTTAGTTTGAACTATACAGATACATTTGCAACAATATAATACACTGCAATTCAAAGTCGATTCCATCAATTAGATTCAGTTGCAATAAGTACTTTTATTTTTTTAATACTAAAAGTATGACTAAAATAAACCTCTTATTTTCTCATTTTTTTTTATTTCAAATACTGAATCAGGGTATGTCTTCTTCCAAACACAGCAGGAAACACTACGGTGTGTAGTGCACTGTACTGCAGTGATACTCGGGATGACTTTCCAGTCATTTCCCAGGAGTTTTTTCATCTTAATACATGTCTTGGGTCAGTATCATCCCTCTTTATTTGGCAATGATGCTGAGAGAGGTGTCAGAAGTAGCTGCTAACTCTAGCATTGATTACTTGCCTCATGTTGACTGCTCCGCACAGTAACTTTACAGTCAGCACACATGTTGACTCCATGTAAGTGGTGAGGTTTGTGGTGCCACCGGCATATTTTATGTCACCATTATGGGTTATGAAGACTGCTAATTGGTGTATACGGTGGTCCCAACATTTCCTTTAGTGTGCTAGTGAGTTAACAGCGAGGGGTGTGTCGCGCACATCTGCACAAACACATGCCAGAAGGACAATGAAATGGGAAGACAGTGAGCTCCTTTGAAAGATCAGTTTTGACTCCCATATTTTCCACATTTCATCATCTGTGGTTGTGTATCAATGTCCAAATCTTTGATTTTTGTGTGTTGGCTTTCTGATGCATATCAGTTCACCTTTACACCTGTAGTTGGCTGAATGGGCAACTCTTTTCTAATAGCTTGTTGCGCTGCCTCTAGATGTACAAGAAAATCACTTAATGCATCTTTAAAGAGGAGTCTGTTTTGAAGGTGTTTTGTACACTGACAGGTGTCTCAGCCTATCACAATCAGCCATGTAGTTTCTCTGTGCTCGTCTCTGCACCCTCTGACTAAATTAGGGTTTTCTTGGCTCCAGATGGCAGTAAGCCTTAAAGCCAAACTCTAGGCTTCAAAACAACCGTTCACAATGTTGACATCATAGACCCTGTGTCTGTTTTTTTTTTTTTTTTTTAATAAAACATATGGCAGCAGCTCAAGAGTCATGGTGGGTTATTCTGCATTAAGTTTGAAAAGACATCACATTAGATGGACATTTCTGTACTGAATTTGTGAACAGAACATAAAATAGTTCTGCTTCCTCAAACTGAGTTATCTGCCTCCCAGAATATTCATGACACCGTGAGTGATGGAATAATAACTAGTGAATAATACAATGTTATAAATACTAACATCAATCAGTGACACTATCTAATTCTAAAGACAGCTCAGTATCTAGAGTCAGAGGTGGGGGACTCGAGTCACATGAGTCAAACTCAAGTCTTCAGACTTGCTTAACTAACATTGCTGAAAGACTTGACTTGACTTGGTATTCATGACTTGAGACTTGAGACAGATGACTCAACAAGACTTGACTTTTTTAATTCAATATTTGCATTTTTAGTGCAATGCATGCGAGCCTGACAGCATACTAGGATGTGGCAGACCGGTAGAGGCCAATGCAGAAGGCAGCTACCATGGAGGGGGCTAGAGCCAAAAATAGTAAAATTTGGATTCAAGGATTATGTTGTTGATGACAGTAGTAAGAAGAGGAACAGCCACCACAACATCCAACTTCATCCGTCACTACAAAACCCACAAAGAAAGGTACATCAATGTGTCTTTTTTAGAAAATCTATTGGTTGGTCAAACATTAGACAGAAAGCTAACAGTAGGTTTAAGCTATGTAAGACTTGACTTAGAATCAATTATGCATTTTACTGAGAAGACAGTCAGGGGACTGATTTGGGGCCATATAACCAGTTCAACTATATGGGCACATTACTAGCTTACACAGTTATATTATAATTTCAGAGCTCCTCTCTGCATTACTGTTCATTATTGATTGCCACAAAATGTCAAATATCAGTAAGATTTATAAGGTGTCAGCAAGCTGCAACAGTTTTCATTAATGTTGAAAATAAAATTCACCTTTTCATGACCACTGTCTTTTAACTGATTTAAACGTGGTAACTTGGGTAGATCATCAGAATTTCATATGACTTGACTTGTGACTTACTTGATCCGAGCAATGACTTGACTTGCTTGACTTACGGCAGGGACTCGACTTGACTTGCTTGATTCTCACCACAGTATCTTTGGGACTGGAAGGTTAAGACTTGAGACTTGCTTGTGACTTGCACATGTGTGACTTACTCCCACCTCTGCCTAGAGTGAATAAATGTGAACAAAAGACACACACATTGACCAGGTTATGTTGATAAGTCTGAGCAATACAAACCCACTCAGTCACATAGCACAGGAAACCAGCATTGCAGTGGCCTCTACAGATTCATCAAAGGTTCAAATGCTTGCCAAGTGAGTGCAATAACCTGTGTTGAACCTGTAGAGGCCAGTGCAGCACTAGTTTTCTGCCCTTTGTAATTAGTGTTTTGTTACTGTTCCTAAATTCACCCTCTGGGGTGGGACAGTGACTCTACAGCCTGCACAGAGAGCCTTGCAAACATATTTATTTTTATGCGAGATGAAATAGAAATCAAGGGAACATGGAGCAGCCTTTGGATAAGACCAAGATCTCGCTGAGTGATGACTGGAGGATGCCTGATCATAATGTTCTCTATGAATGATGAATGTATGATGCAGAGCGGGACACAGACTCATCTTTTCTTCCAGAGGAGGTAGCTGTTTGCAAAGAGGAGCGCACCCCAGAGGGTCTGAAACCTCTGTGATGAAGCAGGTTTCCTCCAATTTAATATATGAACATCACTGCTCACCAGATAGAGGCTTGCTGGAGGTGCCTGAGCTGAGATTCAGTGTATAACGATAGGAAGAGCATCCATACACTCCAATCTATTCTATGCCGTAATCATTAAATGGATAAAGCTTTCAGCTATACTGACAATGACACATTGAGGATTTGAAGAAACATATGTCACATTACATTAATACACATTATACACAAGATGCATCAAATACATAGTAATGTGTGGTAATAATGCATGTTGCCATGTTATGACAAGTGTATTGGTTTGTTTTCTTGAGTTATCAATCTACCAGCAGAGTGATAGATGGCATCTGGATCATCAGGGGAACTCCCTACTCTCTTAATTCAAGTTGAGGTTTGCTGAGAGACTGTGTCACCGTTCACATTAAAGGGTCAGGTCATCCATATTACATGCATATTTTCTCATTTACATCAAGTGTTATAGAGCCATGCATATAGTTGTCCAGATTTTGAGATATTTGTCTCTGAGATTTCTGCTTCTGCCACAATACAGTGGAGGTAAATGTAATTTGATTTGTGATGATGAAACAGTGTCTGTGTTATTCTGGATAATCCGCAGACTTTAATATCAGTAGTTTTTGTCATTTTTACTGAAACTACTTTCTATCAAAGAAATTGTTCCCAAGAAAACAGTAAAACCAAAGATACATTTCAAATAATCTGCAAGGCTAATTAAGAAAATATGGTTGGTTTGTTTTTATATCAGCGTTATCTTTATAAGCTAATAAACATTTAAAGTTGACTAGGAACTAGGAAAATATTTAAGGAACAAAACATTTAGGGAAATACACTTTTTTGCTTTCTTTCTGAAGGTGAGATGATGGATATCAATGTCATGTCTGTGTGTTAAGTACAGAACTGGAGTCAGAATATGACTAGCTTAGCATAGCAATGGGGCTAGCGTCAAAAAGTTGAGTTAAAGAATAAACCTACCAACACTTTTACAGCTCATTAATTAAACACTTTGCATCTCATTTGTTTAATATGTAGGTCAAGAAATAATTTCAGCTGGTGACTCCCTTTCTTTGAGTACGGATTTAAAAAAAAAACAAGATACATATTAATTAGCTGTATGTATGTTTAAACAGAATTATTCTCACGAATTTGACTGCTAAAGTGCAGTCTATTTATTTGCCTTAAACAGCCAATGTACCAACTACACACATTAGCTATACCTAGCTAGCTATTTACTGAACTGCTGTGTGTGAACGTTTGTGCATACCAAGCCGCAGCTACCATGACGACCGCTAGGTGCTCCAACTGATTCCCATTCAAAAAGACTTTTCTAATCATTTTCTTAACGACTCATTATGGTCTCAGTTGCTAAATTCAAGCACCCAAATCATTGTGTTGATGGTCATTTTTGGAAATGATCACTCTGGTCATAAGATTTGGAGTGTTGATTGACAGCTGTGATTGAAAGGTGGCTCACCCTGCTCCAGGACTCGCACTGAGTCCGACTATAGTTGCAATATTTCGGTAAGTATGATGTTACTTGATTTCAATTCAAGCTAGCAGGCTGTGTTTCCAGAGTGTGAAATGCAACACTCCACACTCCTGATTTGGAAGCTTCTGGTTCCAAACAGAAAAGATGGTGCTGAACATAAACTGCAACTCTGGCTTTCAAACTGGCTCCAATGCAAACCAACGGGTGACAACTTGTCTGAACATGTTAAGAGGTGTTGGCAAGTGATTTTTGAACTTTAGGTTGAGACAAGCTAGCTGTTTCCCAGTGCCTCCAGTCTTTATGTTAAACTAAGCTAAGCTAACCATGTCTTCCCTCTGAGATTAATATTACTTTTTTAATCCCACTATCAGAGAGATAGAAATAAGTGTAACCCCCAAATTATTGAATTATTTCCTTAGTAAAAAAAAAAAAAAAAAATCCACTGCATGAGCAGCTTTAAAATACTGACTTTGTTGTCAGTGAGATATGTTAATATACCATTTGATAAAATCACATTTTAACAGTTGGATGGTTGTAGTGGTGCTGTTTTTGTTCTTGTAGGAAGGATTCTAATTAGTATGGTGTACATGCATACTCACATATTTCCATCTGCCTAGCCACTTCCATATCACTAGCACTACTATCACTATTTATACTGTTAATATACAGCCCCTTCTCATAAATGTTCATACATTTTCACTAAAAGTACAGATTTTATTGCTTTATTCCATCAGCATGTTTTCCTTCTCTTCACACATTCTTCCATTTTATTGCGGTCTCTTTTCTATTTTCAGTCTTTCCTCGTATCTGCACTCCCCGTCCTCCCACCCTCGCCCATCTCTTCCATTTATGTTCTCCCCTCATCTTTTCAGCCTCACTGCTCGATTGTCTCTGGCTCCTTTTACCACTCCTCTGCTTACTCTACTAACATCCTCCTGTGTTTCAGCCCTCTGTTTCCTCCTAAGCATGTTTATTCCTCCCTCTGTGCCTCAGAGAGGGAGTGCAGCATTGCAGCACAGTTGCAGGTGTCAGCAAAGCCAAGAGACTGTTTTCTCTCAGCTTCCTTTGCATGCATGGTCAGCACCGGACACCATCGAGGTATCTGTGCGCGTGCTGCCGCCACAGTCCTGCATACTTACCTGCTCCCTATCCCCTTAAACTTCAACATTTCCTTGTGTTATCTATTTCTGTATTTTCTACAGCGCCTGCCTAATTACCGCTCTTCTCACCGACCTTTCTTTCATCTGTGCTGTTTAATCTTATAGAAAAGCAGATGTTGCTAGCAGAGCTTTCAGATAGGAGATTTTAGCACAGTATATTCCAGAGAGCAAGTGAAGAGTATGATGATTTATTGATGAAGATTTTCTCCCACAATGAGGCTGGGGAGGAACTAGCATGCCTGACTTCACCATCCAGTCCTGCATGTCCGTCACACAAAATATGTCAGATGCTGCTAATGGGGAATAATGCGTGTCAGTGATTGGCCAAAGGGCAGAAAGTAATGTTGGACACACATGATATATAGCACATACAATCAAAAGAGATCTAGTAACATATGAAATATATTCTGACTACTGCTTCACTATAACTTGTGTGTTTAGGTAGGGATGACACATTTATTGTGTGCTTGTCTTTGTGAGCAACTGCCTATAAGTGTAAAATCAGATACATTAAAAGGTTTGGTCCACCTATTTATTACAAACACTTCACTAACATCAAGTAGTATGGCTAATTTTTGTTTGGTTTGTCCAGGTTTGGAGACATCTTTGTAGGATATCTGTCTCTAACCCAATAAAATTGTGGTGAATGGAATTTTATTTAAAAGAGAGTGCATCCTTCCACAATGTTTCTCTTACTCAGCATAAAGACCTTGCTGTGAACAATTTTCATCAGGACTGTTTCTGTATCACCGCTGAAAACTGTTGACATTGTTTTTTTTAATTCAATTTGGGTGAATTGACTCTTAGTAGCTCAGTCTGTGAATGACCCGAGATATTACCTGACAATTAATCATGTAGACGTGCAAGCAAAAAGGGTGAGGGTGTTACTCCTGATTAAATTAAGTAGTAAATTATTTAAGGTAAGTGTGTCTACTACAGAAGAGTTTGTAATGCATTAAAGGGGACATATCATGCACATTTTACAGGTCTTTATTTTCAATCTGGGGCTCTACTGGAATATCTTTGCATGATTTACATTTAAAAAAAAACTTTATTTATCTCATTCTGGCCTCAGTTCAGCCTCTGTTTGAGACAGACAGTTTTAGCTCCTGTCTCTTAAGGCTCCCCTCCTTATGAGCTCACTCTGTTCTCATTGACCAGCCCTTGGAAGCTACATCTTGGGACACTTCTGCTGGCTCTGGAGCCTATGTTAACAAACCCCAAAACAAACTACAGTAGGACTTACTATTTATTCGAAATTCAAACATTTGATCGAACATCGGGAGAAATGAAACATTCAAAACATAATGACTTGTTCAAATTCAGAATTTTCAGAATTTACAGTCCCCAACTCAAGTACTTTACCTTGTGATCCAGCAGAGGGCATTTTCAAAAATGTTACCATCAGCTTGACCTGTCGCGTTTTCTTTGGCCTCTCAGTAAACTAAGCTAATAAATAAAAACGGAGAAGGATACCAGCTGCTTGCGGAAGACAGATATCCATCATTGTCTGTACACTTTTTATTACATGTTCCCAAATTCATATTTGTGTGGCTTTGTCATTGCTGGTATACATGAAAACCAGACATCCTGTCAGTGGAGTCAAACCTGCAGGTTGTTCTCTCTCTCCACATCAACAACAGCTCACATGTCCCACTAAAGAGCTTTAATAAATGTACTAAATATAAGCTTGTTTTAATTGAAGAAAATGGAAGAAATGCTTTATCATTTTAATGCATTTAATCATATTCATTGTTTTTTTTTGCCATCTTGGGAAGATCTGACTATACTATCCTTATAAGGCTGATATGGCAAACATATTAGCATGTAAGCACATGTTAACAGTTGCTTATTTAAACACCCAGCAGACAGAGAGCAACATTTGCATTTACTTGGGAGTTTCTATCCATCAGATGAATTTAAGCCCAATATTCACTCCCTTACTTCTCGTTTGCTCTCCAGCGACTCCAGAGAAAAATATCTTTCTCTTTAGCAGCTAAATGCCCCATTATGTTCACCACTTAGTTGCTAATTCTGACCGTCCTGTGTGTTGCTTGGCAGGGAGTGTGCAGGTACTGTGCAGTGAGATTGCTATTGACAGCAATGAGCTTGAACCATTACAGTAAAGTTGTGAGGTGTAAAAACCGAAACAATTAGCTGAAAGATGCTGAAACGCTCTGTAGATCTGAGGGAAACTGCAGAGCCGGGTGATGATTCTCTGTGGCTTTGTCATTACTAGTGCCTGTTTCACATTACGTATCGTCATTTGACCCACTGTAAATATAAAATAATTGGTTTGCGCAGCTTCAATAAGGCCAAATACAGTGTAAACTCAGGGCCGCAGTGGATGTTATTAATAAATATTAGCAATTTTATCGACTAAAGGCATAACCACAATCCTGGCGCAGTGTGGCACAGGCTGAAAAGAGCGGGATGAATACATTAGGAGAACTGCAGTATCAGCAGGTGGAGTTTTAATGATGGTGAGCTTCAGTAATGGCCAATCACATCAACTCCTCTAATCCCCTTTGAAAAGAGTAACTGCACCCAGCCTGAAAATCCTGCTCATGCTGCCATTTAGCCGTTTCTGCATGTTCTGCCGGAAAAAAAAAAAAAAAAAGAAAAAAAAAACCTTGTGAAGTACAACACTTCACTTCACAGCAGGGTGTGGTCCCAAGTTCAACCATTCACACCTGACCACACCCAACTGAGATTTTAGGTGTGGTCAAAATGCAACTCATCTCATCCTTTCAACCTGTAGGTCAGTGATGTCACAAAATACAGTTTCTCTTTGAAAGCAGCAGACGGTTTCATAGTATCACTTCACTGGAGGAAACTGTTATTGTCAAAGAGCCACAGAGGCCGTACACGCCACTGTATACAATACTGGACACCAGTTTCTGCTGTCATGCTATGGGGCCACACTATATGGTCGTCAAAATAAAAAAAAATAAAAAAATACAGGATGTGACTTTGGTTAAAATGTGCATATTGGTAATTTAGCTGGCAGTGCTAATCAGCTGAGAGAATCTTACGGCTACTGTGTAACACTAATGTCAGCTTAGAAGACTTCATAAATGAATAAAACACACTGTTTGATTTGTTTTCACAGCTCAGTGCTCAAAGTAGACACTGCAGATGGACACAATGACTGCATCATTCCTGCTAGTGGATGTGGCAGCCACAGTATCTGATCTGATCAGAGAGAGAAGAGCCTCACATATTCTACAAAGCTGTGAATGGTATAATTTGTTAAAAAACACACATTAAGTTTAGTTAAAAGGCAGAGCTGGTGTTATTCTGTAGTTGTCTTATTGTCAACAAAATTCCATTAAAAGACCAAAATCAACAATGCATACATCTGACTTTCTTACCACGTCTATGGCACCAATTGGTTCCTACTTAAGACATACAGTATCAGTCAAGAGTTTGGACACATCTTCCCATTCACTCGAATGAGAAAGTGTGTCCAAACTCTTGACTGATACTGTAGCTCTTTAAAAACAGGCCAGAATTATATTATTTTGTATTATCATATATTGAGAAATGCCTGAGTAAAACCCTACAACAGCTGTGCCCTGTCATTTTTAGCAAATGGCACTCAAACAAGAGGAAAAATGCGTTTGTCGGGGACTGTTTTCAGCTGTTAAAACGCATTTGGTGGTCTAGTTTGGTATTTACAGCAGCAGGACCGCGTGTGTTCATGGCAATGAAGGAACACGTCATCCAGGTCTATACCATAGGGGAATAAGATGTATCAGGCTTTGATGCACACACAATACTTATTGGTAAGATCAATTCATTGTTAGTTTTTGTCTTTTTGTGAGGTGACAATAACAAAAATAATAGACTATGGCACATAAGAATAAGACTTTATTTTATCATGTATTAGTCAAAAATAACATTTTATTTTGATGTGCCATAGAATGTGGACCCACATTTAACAAACTGCCACAAGGGAAATTCTGGACTAAAAACAAATCTATGCTTCATTCAGTCCGGTAATTGTTATGCTCTAAGAATACACACAAAGTGAGGTGCAGACCAGTGTGAGCTTCAATGCAAGTCTATCAAAATTAAAACATGTCACACAACTCTCCTCCAGTACACCATGCTTTATTCACCAAACGCCTCCAGCTGTCTCACTGACATCAGGGTGAGGGAGTGAGAGTAAAGCATGGCGTACTGGGGACGATTTGTGGGACGGGTTTTAATTTAGGTGGACTTTTTTTTTTGAATCCTGCCGCCACACAAGAACACTGATACTAAATTACAATCAAAGCCGATGTTATTTTTGTTTGATTATATTGTTTTCTCACTTTCTCCGATATCTGCGCATGGTAATTATGGTGCGGTTAGGAAAGGATTGTGGTTATGATTAATAAGAAGGAAAATGTTGCAGGTCCATAAGGGGATGCAAACTCCAGTGTGCTCTGTTAATTCTCTCCATGTCGACTGCTTCTTCTTATTTGTTATTGTGTTGGACCGCTTGGCAGTCAGTGTTTTCTTGTGCTGGCTGTAAAGCTCTATTAAAGGACCAGTGTGTATGATTTAGGGGGATCTATTGGCAGAAATGGAATATAATATTCATAATTATGTTTTAATTTCATGTTCTTTGTTTTGATAGCTGGTCTGGCAATGTGTGCATGCTAATGTCAGTGTGCAGGCGAGTCCCCCTGTGTCCTCCCGCATCCATTTTCAACATGGCATCACAAAGTTTCTCATATTACACTAAAATATGTTTCTGAAAACATTTGAGGCAAGAAATGGGCAATACAGTAATAGAATGTTGATCCATATTTGATCAACACTGCCTAGTTTGACAGTTTGATCTGAGTTTCGTGAGCTGTTCTCTTTTTTTCCAAAGCAAAGATTTTGGCTTAACGTCTGTTCCTGGCTAGGTGTAAGATGGTTCACATAAGCCTAGATGGTTCAACCAGCATAACTATTAGGTCGGACTTAAAAGTTACAACTGACTTTAAGACCATCAGTTAAAAATTTCCGGTTGTATCCAAAAAGTAAGACAATGCAGTATATTGAACACATTTCTACTCCCCAGAGGAGGAACCATTTTCATTTTAGTGACCTCATGACCTCTCCCGGAACACCACTTTCAGGGCAAAACTTATATTTTTAGCTCCACTACCCGTAAGTTTTTCTTCCATATTGTGGGGTGTAATGAACATTACTCATTAGCACGCTTACTGTCTGAACAGCCTTTGTGTCTTCCTCTTGTCCTTTCTTGTTCAGTCTTTGTCCATGAGATGCACATACCATTTTATGTTATCACATTCATCCTCCCACCATTATCATTTACTGAATCCCAGTTTTTCTTAAACTTGCGTCCTCTAGTCCATCCTTTTTAGTGTGAGTTCTGTTCATTATGTAAAAACATAAAAGGTTCTTTCCCTGCTGCCAGTAGAAAGAAAATCTGTTTTCTTTTTGCTTTTTTTTCTGTCTGGGTCCCTGCTGCTTTGCTATGCTGCTCCCCAGCCCTTCCCTCCTCCCTCCCTTCCTCTGCTTTTGCTGGCTCTGCTTTCATTCCACCCTCCTCCCCCCTCAGCTCCTCCATCCCTCCGTCTTCCCTCTGGAGAATAGGGGTCATTGCACAAATGATTACTCAGACCCCGGTCGCCATGGCAATGCTGCCGTGTAACGGGCGACAGGCATGCATCGTGCACAGCAAAGACGCCGATTAGTAAGCTGGCGATGGAGAGTGCAAGCGCTGCCTTTGTGTGGCTCCGTTTTGCCTCCATTTTTTTTTTCAAACATGCTCTGTTTTTCTGTGTGTCTCCAGCTAACTGGGGTGGAGGGAATGAGGGAGGGGAGCAGTGGAACAGAAAGAAACCCAGCAAACATTCTGCTCACAGCCCTCCAGCTTTGTCTCATTTTCTTGCTCGCCTTCTGTGTCTGAATGAGGACTGCTGTTGGCTTATTTCAGCAGCCGGTTAGAAACGGTTCTAACGGTTCTGTTTGCATTTATCAAATCTATCCTGAATGGTTAGCTAGAATCTACAGTTAGCAGGTATGTTGGAAAAAACATGTATACAAGACTTAAACAAAAGACAAGAGTTTAAAAACTAATTCATATTTATGAGTTGCCCGCGTGGTTTTGTAGGCTTTCCTTTTTTTTCTCTTTTTCTATAGTCAAAGCCCATAGAACTAGTCAATCACCCAAGTTACAAAAAGTCATATTAGCTCACTTGCCTCTGTCTGGCCATGCAGAAAGTTTTAGTTTTATTTGTTCATTTTTTTTTAAAATATCTGCTTCTGAGATGATCTACTCCAGGACACTGCAATTTTGTTAATAGTAGTAACAGCGTTAATAAAAAATTACATTAAAAAAAAAATCAAAAGCAATGTCTCTTTCCACAAACAATGTCCTAGTTATAAAGGGTACGTCACAAAAGATGCCACAATTTTCATTGGAACTACTTTCTACTAACATGAAGGGTCAAAGTGAAACCAGACATTAAAACATGTAAATAATAGTCAGTAAATAACCTGCTTTGGAACATAATCTTGCACTACAGTATATCACGAGGTTTTTTTTAGTTTGTCAAGATAGAGGTGAGAATTTAAAAAAACACACATAATATCATTGTTTATGTAAATCCACAGATTTAGCATTGCAGATTGCAGATTTAGCACTCCTGTAACATTTACTGACTGATGATGGACAGTTAATTTTTATTCCTTTATTCTATTCTATTCCTCTTGTCTAAACCTGGTGATTACATTACCCACATTGCAACTTAACCTGATGAGCTTGACTATACAGATTGGCTGTGTTATGCTAGTGGTAGCTAATGTCGGTTGGAGCTGTTAGCCTCCAGCAGAGACGAAGAGTGGGCTACAGAGGTCTGCTAACCTCACTTATTTCTAATTCTCTCCAACTTCTCAAACATTGTCTCCGCTCCCTCTGAAGCCACAAAGGACCTTATACTAGTTTTTTCCCCCAACTTCCCCTTTAATATTTCAGTTTTTAGCTGTCTTTAACAAACAATTTTCCATGAGCCATAGTTCATGCTGCCAGCTAGTTCAGACATGTCTGTAACAATGAGAGGACAGAGAGGGTCGAACGGAGCTGATGTTTTTAGATAGCAGAGAGTTCAACTAAAAAGTTTGAAAAAATGACATTAGAGGGGAGCGTTCATGGATATCATGGGGGGAAACTATGGAATAGAGTCTACTATGACGTTAGTACATGCTCAGTTGCACTTGTAAGTTTTCCACAGTGAGAGATTGAGTTGAGTTGCACAATTTAGTGGGTCACTGTTTCTGGAAAGAGATGTTGCTGTTGATGATTTTAATGTATTTTTCCAATGCTATATGTTTCCTGCATATGTAAATATATTTATATGTGCATCTACTTTAAAATTGAGTCTGGACATACTGTCAGCCGTAGTTTTGGTTGTTGAGACAGTGAAAACAGGAAGTGCACCACAGTGCTTTGAGTAATCATGATTGTAATGGTCCTTATTATACTTGTATGTAAATTTCTATCCGTCTCTTCTTTGCAGACAGGTTGTAAACACAACATTATTTGGAGAAGAAAAGAAAGGCTAAGAACCACTTCCTGCTTCAAGTTTGACCTTCTGTACTGTACTGTACTGTGCATATTCAGTGGGCCACACATCGCAGAAGCTAGAAATTGTTTTTGGCTCATGTGCCAGACAAACAATTTTCATTTCATTGAATAGGTGCCATCTTTGAGTCTAGTATCCAGCTATTATAATATATCCATGGCTCAATGTAGCAAAAAATACCAGTCAGACAAGCAGACATGTCTTAACAAATTGACGGTTTTACCTAAATTAGTTTAAACACTTTATTTGGGGTTAACACTAATAGTGAGTGCACACTGCACAATATTGCTAATAGCATCACAAATTTTAAAATCGTCTTTGTAGGTTTTGCAAATATAAAATCTCCATGGATTAAAAATCCATAACACAAAGAGTAATAATTGACCTCATTTTTGGTTTGAGTTGTCCTGTCAATAGTTGTATAGACATCTCTTTTATAATGACTGAGTTGCATTAGTGACATGCAATACCACAAGTGACCACTAGGAAAAATTGGCAGCAAGGCTGAGCGGCGCCATATCCAGCTTTTCTAATACATCCATGCATTGAACCTATTCATAGTGATATCACCATGTTCCCAGATCTCAGCAATTACTTTGGTGAGTACAATTTATTCATTACCAACAGAACAAATGGCCAGAACTATAAATATAAAACCAAAGTTCTCATGAATTGTAGTTTTCCTTTAGAACTTAGTATATATATGTAAAGTTCTGTTGCAGTGTGCAGCATTCATTCATAGATGTTTTTAGTTGTATTATTGTTCTTACTGTATCCAGATGTTTTCTTGAGTGAGGAATCTTGGAGCATGTACTCTGTTTCACTGTGTGTTTGTGTGCTTGTGCAAGACTCCATGTATCAGATTACCTCTGAAACTGGCTAAGATGCAGAACATTCCCATACTAAGTCAAGACAGTCACTGTTATGTCTAGACAGCTGCTTCTCCCCTTCAGATGGAGACAGAGATCTGGGTGTTTGAAAATGTATGTGTGGAAATATTAGGGATAGCACTGAGGACAGATTTTAAAGCCACTGAAAACTTTTTGCTGTATAACACTGAATATGACTAAATAAGCAACATACCTAGTCAAAGTATTATTAATAAAGAGTTTAACAGTAAAAAAAAAAAAAAAAAAAAAACTTAACCAATCTGCTTCACTGGGATTTGTTGCTGTCTAATTGACAATGGCTTGGAAACATATTCAAACAACCCCATCACCGTCCTGATAATGTAACACTATGCAGAGTAATGAGATCACTCTAATCACTAGGGGTCATTGCACAGCCAGGCGCTGTCGATTGGTTGGTGGTCAGTTCTCCAGTTAAGTTTGGTTAACATGCACCTCATGTCTCTGGTTTCTTGGTTATGGTAAGAACACAACAATCACTATAATCACATTTCGATTCCAATTTTGCTAAATCCTGCACAGAAATATGTGAAGTTTTTATAGCCAAGATTCACCCACTTCAAACTAGTAAAAAGAGCTCAGACTAAACAAAAAATAAAGAATTTTTCATGTGAAATGACCAAAACTGTTCTGTTTATCAGAAAATAATGTGTTCATGTTGGACCTCATCCTCACAGTAAAAGGCTGATTGAAAAAAAATAGGTTTTTAGGGCCTTTAAGAAAATAAATCATGTTTTTTTGGGATAGGAGTCTGTAACACATTTACTTGTCAAACATATGGTATTAATAGAGAGTCGAAGTGAAACCGGAACTTCCGGGATTCTGTTCCAAAAATAAAAAAAACCCATTTAGATTTGTAACTCCACTAGCAAGGCTAAATCCAGCCTTGAAGCCTTTGTCAAGAGTATGGCATGTGGCTTGCTTCATACGTTTACACAAGGACGTCAGTTTTTTTTTCTTTTTTTTTTAAATAATCCCATATTGTTGTTAATTCAATATTCATGTTTTTAGTGGGCTTTAACAAACACCATTCCCTATAAGTCCTAGACATTCATAGGTTAAATGTTATGGCTGGACAGAAGAGATGAGTCCATGAGAGAATGGAGGGGTATTGGTTAGTTCAGACATGTCTGTTATGACAGCAGGACAGTTTTTAGATGGAAATAATTACAACTACAAAGTTGAAAAAATAACTTTAGAAGAAAGTGTTGGTCAGTTTTATGGAGATGGATGAAACCAATTTACATTGACAGAAGTACCCACTACGCTTGTGTTTTTTTCCATGCTCACAATGTAATCATTGGTTAACTATTAAAAACACAAAGGTTTCAACTTCAAATAGCAAGTGCTATAGATGCTGAGTCGCGTTTGAATGTGGAAAGTAAACTCCAGGATCACACTTCATTTTTTCAGAGAGACAGATGATGGAAATGCTGAATGAGAGATTGCACTGAATTACAGAAGCTAGTGGAACAGAGGCTGGCTCAGACGTAACGTCATGACTTAGGCTCTCTATAACCATAATAATAATGACTGCATTCTATTCAGGTGTGTCACTTCCAGGGTAATGGTATTATTGTGCTTGCTGAATCAGTAACATGCCTTGGTGGGACACCTAATGGAGCTATCATTGATGTTATTAGTTGCACCTGTGCTATTCCTGCTATGTCTACTAATGTCTGCTATAAAAAAGGTCTATAGGGCAGGGCTACAGAAATTCCAAACTCTATGTTCTTATAGCCATATTAACATTCTTATTCTTTTGGGCCATACATTACTGTCTAACTGATGAATGTCAGACCAATAGTCACTCTCCTCTTAGCTCTGGTTTGGTCTCCACCATTTCATGAGAAAAATATCCGCCTCCTTAGCAGCTAGATGTTTGTTCACCAGCTAACTGTTCAGTGCTGTGCAGGTAGCATAGAGTAAGCTGGTCAGAGTATATGGCAGATGCATTTTCACTTAAGAGAGGTGCTGTCAGATGCACTGAAGGACAGGCTGGTGTGTGGGCTGCAGAACAAGGGCATTCAGAAATGGCTTCTGACAAAAGACGGACTAACATTGACTTGCACATTGGAGATCACCATATTGGTGGAAACTACAGCAAAAAAAGATGTAGAAGTTACAAAAACACTGCAGCATCCGCAGTACACAAATTAAACACAAAACAATGCAATGATAAAACACAGCCTTGCTTCAAATGAGGTAAAAAGTCACATGATCCTGTATATTGCCGGGTTAAGGATAAAGACTGCAGGCAGTGCTATAAAAGAGCACAGATACAACAGTGGTTGAGACACATCCATCTCAACTGGCATGAGATAAAGGCCATGCAAATCGCCAACAAACAGAATAGTCTGTGTGCAGATGTACAACTGACACAGATACTGGACAAACATGCACAAGTGTTCAGAGAGGGCATTGGTACCCTAAAACACGGCATGGATTGAGCCTGAGGACAAAGCCAAGATTTCACAAGGCACGTCCTGTTTCATATGCCTTGCACCCTAAAGTGGCAGCAGAGCTCCAACACCTAGTGGACCAAGGAATTTTGTCCATGGTGGACTGGTCTGAGTGGGCAATGCCAATAGTACCTGTAGGCAAAAAGACAACTGACAAAGTATGGATCTGTGGAGATTTCAGGGTGACAGTGAATCTCATAACACATGCAGACCAATATTCACTCCAACATATAGATGATATTTTTGCATCTTTAACACATTTCCAGTTTATAATTTACAGTTTCATTTAGCAGACACTTTTATCCAAGTGGCATACATCTGAGAGCTGATACAACACAAGCAGGGATCTAGTCAGGAGGCAGCATGAGTAAGTGCCATAAAGCTAAGTTTGAGTCCAATAGAACGTAGGTGTTAAGTGAGCCTTTCTCCAAGACTGACCTTGCACAGGCCTTCCTACACATGGAAATGGAAGAATCATCACAGTAATACCTGACCTTAAATACTAACAAGGACCTATACAGTATCCTTTGGCATCACCAGTGCCCCAGCGATTTGGAAACCTGCCATGGGGTAGGTGTTGCATGGGATATCCGGCAGTCAATGCTACTTAGATGACATTATGGTGACTGGCACTGATAATGCCACTCATTTGGCAAACCTAGACACTGTTCTGACAACACTACAGGAGTATGAACTGAGAGCTAACAGGAGAAAATATGAGTTCTTCAAAGACCCCACTGAGTACTGTGAACACAAAATCGACAGATATGGACTTCACAAGACTAATGACAAGATTAATGTCGCCCTGAATTCTCCACAAATAGAAGATGTGAGCCAGCTGCGCTCATTCCTGCACCTTGTCAACTATTATCATACATTTCTGCCAAATCTCTCAACTGTGTTACACCCACTGAATGCATTGGAACACGAATGCATTACAGCAGCAGGACATCCAATGGAGGTAGACCAGGGACACACAGCCTTCACTGTGCGCAGGCCTTCACAGAAGCAAAGCTATTATAACCTCATATTAAGTCTTGACACACTATGACTTGTGCCTCCCTCTCCGCCAAGTTTGTGATGCTTCACCATATGGCACTGGTGCTGTATTATCACATAGAATGACTGATGGTTCAGAGCAACCCATTGCTTTTGCATCTCGGTCCTTAACATCTGCAGAATGCAATAATGCACAAATTGGTGGAGAAGCTTTGAGCTTGGTATGGGGTGTGAAAAAAGTTTAATCAGTACTTCTATGGAAAATGCTTCACCCTTATTACTCATCACCAGCCCCTATCCAGTATCCATCTCCAGTCCCCAAAAAAGTGTTCCAGCCATGGCAGCTGCACGCTTACAACAATGGGCTCTATTATTGAGCAAAACGTCTTACCATGTTTTACTGGTGATATATGGGCATACTCTTATTATATTACCTCCCCACCACCCCCACAGTCATTTTGCTTTTTTTCAATATAAATAAAACCCATTTAGTTCCTTTTCGCATATCAGCACCCACATTCATCAAATAAGATAAACTCTAACTAAGCATATTAGTAAGTAAGTAAGTATTAAGACAAGGATTGACCCAAACCTAGCAAAAGTCTATGACTTGACAGTGACTAGATAGCCTGCATATGGAGACACCCAGCAGATCAACTTTCTGTGTGCTAAGTTTGCATCATGTGGGGGTAACCCATTGTTGTACCCCCCATATCTATGTGGTTAAGAAAGCAACTGCTCCTAAGACAGTGAACCTCCTGCAAATGCTTTTTGCTCACACAGGCTTACCTTTGCAAATGGTGAGTGACAACAGCAGTCAATTCATGGCGGAGGGGGGGTTTTAGTTTTAGGGGTTTTAGTTTTAGTGCTTTCTGGAGAGCAATGGCATAAAGCATATCACGTCAGCTCCTCACCACCCTGCTACAAATGGACTAGCGGAACATTTTGTTCAAACATTCATAGAGTCCATGAAAGCAAGAAGGAAGGAGGAAGTGCCAGTAGAACAGAAGGTAGCCAATTTCCTTCTGATATATAGAAACACTGTACATGCTCCAACAGGACAGACACCTGCAATGCTGTTCATGGGAAGGATTTTGAGGTCACACTTGCATTTACTAAAACCAGACATTCGCAGACATATTCAGGGGAAACAATATTCTCACAGTGAGCTACAAAGGAAGTTGAGAACCTCTGACATTGGCCAGAGAGTCTTTGGCAGAGACTATCACAGTCCCACCCAGAAAGGACAGTCTGGTGAGATGCTGTCATAGACAGGACCTCTGGTCAGGACAGCTATATATCACATTTCATAATAGTAATGGTGCCTTATTTCTGTCTAAATTATAATGATCAAAAATGTGTATTCCCTGAAAAATATCATTTTTGTTAGAGTACATCAAAAGTGGAAGGGAGGAATTGCTATGTATTTGGAAACACAGTACATTATTTCAATATTTAGAAAAAGCAATGGTCAGTATACCTTTTCAACAGGATAAGTTCTACACCAGCATAATGATACCTGCGTGATTGAATTTGCACTTGACCAGTAAAGACACATAAACTGTATCTCGTGGTTCAACTCATCATATATTGCTGTTAATGTAAGTGAGGAAACACAACACATGGGCCTACTCAATCCAGGTGTGGAGGTTGGATAGACCCACAATCACCTAGTAAACATCCTGGAGATTCTTCCTACCAGACGTCAGATCATGAGGGCTCACTCTTTCAAGTCGGCCCACTCTTCCGCCCACTACATGCCCCCTGCTGCGGCATATTTACCACCGTGGTGGTGCATTCCTCATCCATGAGGGTTACTGATCAGAGTTAAATTTGAGCTTGCAATAGTGAACTTGATCCTTTAAACCTGCTGTAAGATTTGAACTTTTCTTTGCAGGCCTGTGAACACAAGTCCCATGAAAAGTACTTGATCTTTTTGTGGATTAAAGAAATATATCTGACACTGCATCTGAGAGCTGGTGCAAAGGGGAAAAGGTCAAATATCAAAATGGCAGTCAGGAATCTTTTTTTGGGGGTTATGGCTGAGGAATCGCTTACCTGTGGATATTTTTCAAGGGAACATGCGGGGCAATCCATCCAGTGTGTGTGAATTTAGAAAATGTGTTGGATTTGGGAAAGTGAAGCAATTTCATGGCTGCCCTGGTCCTGGATGACATTTGACGTGACTAAAGGAACCATTTCTTTTGCTGCTGTTGCATCATCAGAGCGAGGGGGGCAATGAGCCGTCCAGACCAGGGAAAATGTTCCATTATGATTCAATTACCCTGAGAGGCCAACAGTGAGTTAGCCACAGTATGTGAGCCCGTCCTGCCAATCAGGTGTGGCGGTCATCAGACAAGGAGGAGAACGCTATGTCTGTCAACTCTCCATCTCCAAGGACATTTAGAGCCCTACACAGAATAAGACCTTGACAGAAAGAGCTAAGAGTAGGGCAGAATCACTATTGTGATAGTAAAGCAGTCAGCAAGGTAGAGAGAAGAATAATACAGGCACTGTATCTTTAAACATACAGTGGAACATTAGTTGACTTCCAATGTCTCTTGCTAACTGTACCATCTGTACTTCTCAGACACCAAGCCTACTTCATAATAGTACACTCAGGAGAGTACTCCAGCAAATTAGTATTGCAATTCCATGACAAAAATGTCAGGAAAAAACAGCAGAGATAGTCCAAATAACTGGATCCTACACTGCACATAATGTTACTTAATAGTCTTACTGGTGGTAAACATACATGTCTCACACCTCCAGCTTGTAATTGCGTTTTTCTGTTCTAAATTTGTATTATCCAAGCCAAGGTGACCGTATACATGTGACAAAACAGTCTCACCAAAAGGTAATTTTAGTAGCTGCTCTGGAGCTTTCAAACACATCACAGATGGAGTTTGCCCAGTTGTCCAGGAACTGTAAATATTTAAAGGGGACTTAAAGCGGACATATCACACACATTTCTAGGTCTACATTTATATTCTGGGGCTGTACTGGAATATATTTGCATTATTTACAGTTCAAAACTCCTTATTGATCTTGTGCTAGCCCTTTATTCAGCCCCTCAGTTCAGCTTCTGTCTGAAAAAGGCCATTTTAGCTCCTGTCTCTTTAAGACCCTCCTCCCAAAGAGCCTACTCTGTTCTTATTTGTTAGCTGCTCTGCAGGCTTCCACCGGCTCTGGAGCCTATGTAAACTAACAATAGTAGTGGGATTTCACTTCTTTCTTTTTGTTCTTTACTTAAAATGTTAATGTGAAATGTACAAGATGTATACGAGTGGACAATGCGAACAATCCATGGAAAAACCTTAGCAACGACCTTAGCAACAAAGGCTTTGTAACAGACAGTCATTTGTGGGCATGTGCGGACAAACTGAAACAGAGGTAACTTTGCAAAGCAGGCTGAAGTCTGGGCTTTTGACTTTCAGCAGCATTTTTTTTTTTTTTACATATATTAACCTCAACTTTTGGATTTTTGATGATGTTTAACATACATATTCAACATTATTAAGAAGACAGAAAATCACAAAAAGCATATTATATCCCCTTTAAAGAGACAGGAGCTAAAACTACCTGTTTCACACAGAGGTTGTCTTGAAAAACTGATATATAACCATAAACATTTCTACTGCTGTAATGAGCTATATAAGTAATACATAAAATCATATTAAAAATCTAACATCCTGTCACCAATGATTTTAAATGTGTGTTCACCACTCTGCTTCATTCAGTGCAGCTGACTTTATCTTCTGTCAACAACGCTGTAATACATTTACATCTAAATATGTGCAGGGTGTTTTTATGTATTGTGGCTCATGAGCTGTTTTTATCCTGTATTATCTTTTATGCCTATTTGTAATTATTGTGTGTGGATTTGGTGTCAGATCAGCGATTCTCAACAACTGGCCCATGCAGTGTTGTTACTGGGGCGCACATCCTACCAGCATAATCAGTTCAGCATCCTCTCTCATTGTTTGTGCTTTGCGTTCAGTTCTGACTCTATCAGCATGCTCTGAAGACTTGACTGTTCTTCCAACCCTGTCCCCTAGAAATTACATTTATATACTCAATTGTTCTCCTGAGTGCGTCGCGTTGTCAAACGTCATTGCTTCCTGGATTATGTTCACAGCCAAATTTTTTTCAAATGAATTCAGTGCTACTTTTAAAAATCACTCTGAAGTCAGAAGAAGGAGGTCAGGGTGGATGAGCGGTGTACTGTGCTGGCAACAGAGACCTGAGTTCACATCCTGAGTCCTGCGTGTAGTTAAGTTTTGGCAACAAAAGCACTTTGGTTAAGGGTTAGTGAAAGATCATGGTTTCACTTAAAAATGGATAAACACATTGTGCTTCAAGTCTCTGCTTCCTGTTTTCTGCATTACTCTAAAGTAGACAGATATACATAGTGTAACCTCCAAAACATCCATCTGACCATGAAATAAGCTTACCTTTGTTGTATACCAGCCATACAGTGTGTTGCTGTTTTTGTTTGTATGAAGGCTATGTTATTAACCTCATCTCACGTTCAATGCAAACACATTAATGACACTCCCATCAGCCTCAGCTTTATTGTTAATTAGCAACCTCACTGAGTCACGACTGTAGCCTAGCTGAGCCTAGATGTAGACTGGTCTTGTTTTATATTTTCCTGTCTCTCTGCAATTTTCACAATTTTACAATAAAATGTGCCTACTACACTTGCAAAGCCTTTCTACTGGATATCTTCTGGAATTCTTACTGTATCTCTATTATGGTTACACAGCATCAGTGCAGCAATTTTTACAGACATGGAGATTTTCATGACAACAGTAGATGACAACAGAAGATGGTAAAAAAAAAAAAAAAAAATCATTTGCAACTTTAGCACAGTTACATGGTGGCAGTTGTACTGAGAGACAGAGGGTTAGTTGACAACAATTGGTTTGTTTATTTATCGACTCCTCGGCAACCAGTTAAATATCTTCCATGATTTTTAATGTCTCTTGCTGTTCCTTTGGCAGTACATCCACATTAGGCAGAACGCAAGAAGCTACAGTGCTTATGTTACAGTAATGTTTTGTACAGCAAAGGATAAAACAGAGTGCTTTTTTTTAATAGTGAGGGAATGCCAATGTACAACAGCAGGCCAGTCTCCCAGACAACAATGTCCCCATTTGCTGTTTGGACAAAGATGACGGTAAACGAGCTACTTGAAAATCACAGACACCTTTACTCATACTTGCATCGCACAGCTGCCTCTTTTAGGACTGTATGTCCACATTAGACAGACATGACTCTGCGGCTGTTTACAACCTTAACAGCTGAACAGATTTTATATGTGTCGGCCTAGAATGTACCACTTACATTATGTCCGTCTTCCATTTGCTTTCGCCGGACTAGATTGTGTCTTTATCGTTGTGGCCCTGTATCTCCGTAAATCCAACACTGCTGATATTTTTCATTCACGCGGTCTTGCTACTAAATGAGTGACAGACCATTTTCTTTTGTCTGATTCTCAGTAGACCGATAACTCACATATGTGAACAGTCCCGGAGCTGTTAGAGAAGGCCGACCCACTGAGGTTAAAAGTTTTAAAGGGGCACTCCACTCATTTTACACGTCAGGATGATTTGACTTGTCATGCGGAGCACTACACAGCTCATAGAAACGGCTGTATAGTGTCTTTATAAGGCTCTGGAGGAGCTTCTTCAAGTTTGAGAAAACAACTGTGATGATGACTGTTTACCAGACAGAGGGGCTTTAAGAAAAAAGATCAAGTGGCATTATGGGAAATATGGGATCCAACCTTTTTGGAGTTTGTTTTGAGTTTTTTGTTTGTTTTGCATCTTATTGTTAATTGGGTACAAAATTATCAGTACATTCCAGATAGACTATTCTTTTAAATCTATTTCTCGCAAGTCCCCCAACATTACAGAAGTGTATTATTAAATTGGTGGAGTACCCCTTTAAGTGGATAATTAAAGTGATCCAGAGACATGTGGTCTTCTAGCACTAAAATCAGAGATGAGAGAGATACAAAAAAGTAAAATAATGAGCGAAAAAGAGAGACAAGTTGTGTAGGGGAAGAGCGCAGATGATGCTCAGTGTTCCTGCAAGAATCCAAATGCACAGCAGGCTTTTTCACATTTGCTGTTTAGTTCAGCTTGGTGTGTCCGTCTGTGTGTGTTTCTGTCAGCTTTGTCCCTCAAAGAACCCCCACCCCTCCCCTCTCCCTTTTTTTTTTTCCCTCATTTTTCTTTTCCTAGAGAGAGAGAGAGAGAGCAAGAGAGGAGGAGAGAGTGAGGCTGGAGCCAGCAGTCTGGAACAAGCATGACAGAATTTGAATTATAGAAGCAGCACAGCAAAGAGGAGAGGGAGCGGGGGAGGGCGAGGGGTGTGTGTGTGTGTGTGTGTGTGTGTGTGTGTGTGTTTCAGTGTGTGTGTGTGTGTGTGGCAGGGAACAGAGAGAAAGAGAGGGAGAATCATTTCAGCAGAGAAGGCTGTTATTTCGAAGGCATTGTTGAGAAGCAGGTTTGAGAGACTGTTTTATAGTTAATTTTTCATTTAGATGGTTCTTCTTCTCCCCCTGCTATAATGAGGGTAAAATGTGAGACCTAAATGTATTCAGTGCAATATACAGTGCGTCACTATATGCAGTGCTTAGAGCTAAATGCTAATGTCAGCATGCTAACATGCACTACTGAATTGAGATTATGCTTATATATTAACAAGTCATATGTAATGTTCACTGTCTTGGTTTAGTGTGTTAGCATCCCAACATTTGTTAATTAGCACTAAACACAAAGTACATTCATTAGTTCCATTAGTTTTGCACAGTACTCCAATAACCAGTGTGGGGCCAAGTATTCATTGTCATAAACAGAGCGTGGTTAAAAGACATACTAGTTTTTTCATGTATTAGCCGGGTTGTAGATTCCCACTGACCACCTGACTAAAGTAAGTCCAATATTCACCTTCCTTCTGTCTCTGCTTTTGGTCTCCAACAACTCCTGAATCTGGATTTATAGCTGCTAAATGCTTAAAGTTCACCAACTAGTTGCTAACTTTGTCTGTTGGTTGGCAATTGACAATTTTGTATACTGTCCTAAATCTGGACAAAACCTAGATACTTGTAGGGTTTTTTGTGCTAACTTGCTGGATAAGAAGATAAAATATTTTAAATATATTAAATATTTTCACTTTTTTTTGACAGATACTAGCAATTAGCTCCTGCAATGTTTATGCCAAGATAGCTCCAAACATGTTTTTGATCAATTTCTTTAAATAACACAAAGAGATGAAACTAATATTGATTTTCTCACTCTGGAAAATGCAAAAAACAGCTCATTTAAAGGTAGAATATGCTTGTGATTTTCTGTCATGTATATACTGTTATGAAGTCAGATGTAAAATATGGAGAAAGTTCCAAAACTTGAGGTGAAAGCCCAGGCTACAGACCTCTTTGAACGCTTTTTTTTGTGACTGTTTGTTTTTTTTAATTTCCATAAATGTTCGTCCATTCCATATTCCATGTTGCTCAGGTTGTTGGCATTGTCCACTCACATATTCCGGATCAGATTCAGGCTCGAACATGTCCGGATGTATTTGAGAAGTTGCCATTTCAAGTAAAGAAGGAGAAAAAAATCTTAAGACTACCGTTTGTTGATGTGGCCTCCTGAGCCGGCAAAGTATGACAAAGGGCAGCTTTGGGAAGCTAACCAATGAGAACATAGTGAGGTCATAGGGCCTTAAAGAGACAGGAGCTGAAACTTCCTGTTTCAGACAGAGCCTGAACTGAGGGGCTGCATGAAGGGACAATATAAGATAAATGCTGTGATTATGCAAAGATATTACAGTAGAGCCTCATATAAAAATGCATGGAAATAGATGGAAATGTACATAATATTGTCCCCCTTTAACAACACAGGTTGATTTTGCAAACAACACACAGCTGCAGCTGTCTATTCTTGGCTGTGGGTTGGGTGCTGGAATACCATTTGTGGCTATGGCTGTGGTTGGAGCTGTGGGGCTGTGATTGTGGCTATGGTTATTGCTATGGCTACAGCAGTTGCTGTTTTCTATGGCTATTGTCATGGCTGTGGTTGCAACGACAGCTGTTTCTATGGCTGTGCCTACTTTTTTACAGCACCTAATATTAACATTGGCCAAAGTTATAATCCCGGCTACCTCCACTGCCTCAGCTATTTCAGCCATAACCACAGTCTGTCACAATCAGTGCCACACGAGCAGCACAGGGAACTAACTAGCCTCCGGTAGGTATCCTAACATTAAATGCAATGATCTGTAAGTTAGCTACCATGACCACAGCAGTAGCCTACAGCTTGTGATCACGATGGGAATATGGATCATCGGATGACTTCAGATAGTCCTGTATGTACTACTTGTGCATGTAGCACCAAAAATATTGTGAGGACATTTTGAAACTGATAGTGCGGTTACGAATTCCCTCCGCAACCTTTCAGATGATCTCTGATTTGCATGTCGTTCACAGTTCTTAATGTGAACTGAATCCAGAATGGAATATCAGTTCGTTCATTTATTTCACGTTTCAGATTAAATGCAAAAATGAAAGTCCAAATGACAGAATGTACACGAGTCATAAACTGCATTTTTTCAGTAGAATTTTAAATCCCTCCTATTAACATTCCGAGCCGCATTATTTATTTGCTAAAATCTGTAATGAGCGGTGTGCATGTCAAACTGAATGCAAATTAGTTTGAGCCCGTGAGCCTAAAGACATTTCAGCAACAACATCATCACAGACACCTTCACCACTCCCGTATGTTTTTATTGTAGTCTTTCTTCCCTCGCTCTCTCCTTAGAGACAGACGTGGATGGAGAAGTGAAGTGTAGAGGTAAACAACTGAATTCTCTCCCGCTCAGTCTTTCCACTTTACTGTTTAACTCTCCTTCTGTCTCACACCGTCTATCCACATTCAGTCAATCCTGACAGCACAGCAGGACAGAGCATACAGTTGTTTTGTGGAGGATATTTGTTGGTATATAATCAGTGGCAGTAACACCGCCCCAGCAGCACACACACATACACACACACACACACACACAGGCACACAAACCCGTCAAACTGCTATGATTCGACCAGCTCCCCCATCCCAAAGCTATCGCCTCACAGAGCACTTTCACACAGACTCAGAGAGAGAGAGGGAGGGAAGGTGAGGTAGGTGTGTGTGTGTGTGTGTGTGTGAGTCTGTGTGTGTGTTGGAGGGGGGGGGGAACATTCCAGAGAAGGCAGACAAAAAGAGAAACAGAGAGGGACAGACATCATTGTAATGACTGCATGCAACTCGATACTCTTGCATACTGAATATTCCCCCAGAGGGCTTTTTCCATCAACCCAGAACAGTGGAGTAGTTTAGCTGATCCAGCCCAGCTTTTCCTCTCTTTCTTTCTTTCTCTCTCTCTTTCTTTCTTTCTCTCTTTCTTTTTTTCACTCCCTCTCTCCCTCCCTCCCTCCCTCCCTCCCTTCCCTCTTCTTTGCTGTGTTTTTCACAGACACATTGTGCAAATGTAACCTTTTGCAAGCCCCAACTCCCCCCGCTCCCCATCCCCAGGAAGTTGGCTAGCCACTTTGCTGCCAAGAAATATGAAAAACTGGCAGGCTGCCCGTTTCATCTGCAAACACACAGCGAAAAGGGAGGGAGGGTGGAAGCAGCAGGAGATGGGGGGGGAGTGAGGGAGGGGGGGGGGGCAGCGATGGAGGGAGGGAGTGGAGGTGACACAGAGGAGAAGGAAATGCTGCTGCTGTGCTTGCCACGAGGAAGAAAAAAAAGAATCAAAAGCAGAGCCGCACAGAGAGAAAGAGAGCTGCAGAGAGATAAGGATGGATTTTACTTGCATGAAAAGGGGGCCACATTACTGACTGGAGATAGCTCATATGTGGACATTTTCGTAGTAGCAGCAAACACCACACAGTCGCTGATGAGCAGAGTGAGTTGGGTTTCCACATGAGCATGCACACAGCCATGTGGCAACCAAATCCTGCTCTGCATTGCAGGCACGCGCACATACATAGACCCTATAATCATTGTTATTGTTAAGAAGTAGAAGTAGAACAAGAAGAAGAAGAAGAAGATAGCAGAAGTGTTTGACATTAGGAGAAACTTTCCGACTTGGGTGTTATTCATGAGCTCATTCTGAGGAGGGGTCATGCTAAGTTTGCACTTAACTCCTCCATTGTAGTTTGTGTGATTTGGGTTCAGCGACACAACTACGAATATCAGGGAACAAGCCTCCTAAAGCTTTCCAAATACATTCAAATTTTACATAAATTGTTTCAAACAACTGTGTTGAGTCCAACCAAAAGTAAGCACAGAAATGAAGCCCCTGGATTAACTGTTGCAGTTAAGTGTGGTGCTTCTTGTGGAACTTGCCAGTTGACCAAACTAGTGCTTTAAAAAGTATTCCCTAATACTCCATATTAAATTATAATTTTTTGTGCTGTACACATAATCCAGTAGCTTCTTGTGAGCGTATTTTGTTATACAGATGATTGTTCCAACAATATATTGTGTGTGCAAACCGTTTTTTTTACTGCTCAAAACACAAACCTCAGTCTGTGCCTTTGTCTTTGTTTTCAAAGAGGCGGCTCTTGATTAAAAAAAATTCTTATCGTTCAGTGAATTGAATATTTTTTGGGGGGGCATCAGTTGAGCAGGATTCTGTGGGCCTTCAACTGTGACAACATAGTCAAGACTCATTTACCTCCAGCGCCCAACTGTGGTAGCAGTTTCACCAGGGACACCAAGCGACGTTGGTTTTTCTACTGAGAATATAATGTCCATTGTCGGGTTAGCTATCAACAAAATATTTTTGAAAGTGAGTTGAACTGAAAATGCCCATAAGTGGCATAAGGTTCCAACTGGGAAGGCTCGAGACCACTATGATCTTCCAGCTTACTTGGAGATGCTGTTGGTGGAGGTCCTCCACCTTGTATGACCTTTCCAAAGCATAAGGGCATAAGGGCCAGGAGAGTCGTCACAATCCATGCTAGCTAAAGCTGATGCGATAATAATGGTTAATGTGTCAATCTTTCACGTTTACTTATTGGACCTATTTTCAAAAATAAGAGAGGTTAAAAATGCTAATTGCTAACACAGCTGCTATAGCTTGTATATTGTTGCAGATAAGGACATTGTCCATTTTCAAGGCCATCTCTTTGGTTTTAGTATGCATCCAATCTGAAAAGCACTCAGCATGAAGACTGTGGTATATGGAGGGAGTACAACAGTGCCTCCTCCAGTCTGTCGCTGTATAGATTTATTCTATTTCTGTGCCTGTTCTGTGACAGTTATACTAACAGCAAAAATCTACCTATCAATTTGGAGCTGGAGTTTGGACTGTGTCAAAGACTCATTCCCAGAAGCTGTCCCTAACTTTATCCCGTCCAAACCAGCACATCATAATAATCTATTCAAACACCCACTTTTCTACATGCCTATTGTCACCACACTTAACCTACTTCTATCAGCAGCTTTGTGCCCCACTGGTGTCTCGACGGTGCAATTACCTGTGTTTGATGCAGTGTTAATATAATAGATCAGGACGTGCATGAAAATCTGTCTCAAAAGTTTCCACAAATCTACAATAATCATGTGAGGCACATGCACCCCAGTCTAAAATCAGTTTAAATGTAGATGTGTTGAATTTCTGATTGTGGCGTCCCTCAGTGGTAGTATGAAAACATATACCGTGGCAGATGACAATGTGTGCAAGCATAACTGACCAGGAAGGATGGCCAAGCCTGTGACAATAAAGGACAGGGTATGCTTGAAACCAGAGGCTTAGGGTTAGGGTTAGGGTAAGGGTTAGAGTTGGGGTTAGGGTTAACCCTAACTTGAGGGGGAAATTTGCCGCTTCAAATATTTGAGATTGAATGGCTTTAAATGTTGTCAAATTCTAATTCCACAATAAATGTGTTTAATTATCCTTATTGATATATTACATAAACAAAAGTTGCTTTTCTGTATGTTTTTATTAGTATTTAACTCGCCTGCTACACACAGTCACCCCCTCTCCTTTAAAGCTGCTTGGTTCCTTCCAGCTAGAAAGCTCTATGTAGTATCAGCAGAACTCATAGAGCTGCTCTGC
Organism: Euthynnus affinis; assembly: GCA_029490765.1. Taxonomy (NCBI): domain Eukaryota; kingdom Metazoa; phylum Chordata; class Actinopteri; order Scombriformes; family Scombridae; genus Euthynnus; species Euthynnus affinis. The sequence continues at coordinate 2,615,984 of CM055855.1, read as the reverse complement.
TGAATGAACAAACAGATGTTTTATCAAAGAACAATGACAAAATAATAACTGGAATAGGAATAAACTTTCAATTTATTTGTAATAAACTGAGTTGGCATTTGGTTTTGACAGTCATTGCGTGTGGACTCAGTGCACTGTCAATCTCAATCAGTAGATTGTGGCCAATTTGTTGGCATATAGCCAAACTTTTCATCAGTGGAAACTGCCCAAATGGTCAAATGCCCAAATACAAAAGGTAGCCCAAATCATTACAACCCGCCTAAAACGATTTTTAACCACCAAATTACATAGAAAGTAGCCTAATTAGGTTGAAAACTTCACAATCTGGCAACACTGCTTAAAACAATGGTTTATTTAATTAAAGTGTACATTTAAATTTAATTAGGTTACCTACTTATTATGTTCAAAACATGTTTATATAATCATAGCCATGTAATATGTTGTTTTTTAATGACCTTTTTTTTTTCTTAAAAATTTCATTTGCCTTTCATTTGAGCCTCAGTGCTTCCTCTTTGTTGGCCTTGGAAATACCCTGTATGAAAGGAAAGCAGATATTTAAATCCCACAGTCCTCCATCCAGACGTAGGAAACTCAGTGTACACATTCTCAAGCCCTTTCTGCCCACTGACTTATACATGTGATATAAACAATTGGCTTTGATAGCAATGTATTTGTGTAAAAAATATTTAGAGCCATCTCATGCTCTCATAGTGTCTGTGTTAGATGACAAAAAAATATGTTTTATACCCATTTTGGTTTAATAAAGCTTTTCCAACTGCTCAGGCATTCTCCTTGACATCTTTCCCAGACCTCATGATATTTTCCATCAAGGACAAGTGGTAAGAAAGGAAAAGGAGGCAGATTTTTTTTTTATTATTATTATTATTATAATTCTGATGGACCCTGGATCTTTCATGGAACATCTGCGTGATGTGTCTTCCTGCAAGCTCTTCCTGTGGTTTTGACGTCTCCAAGTGATGCTCTTCCTGTCTGTTGCCTGGCAACAGAAGGGGAAAAATAGATGAGGTGATGAGTGAAGGTGAGCCCGAGGGAGATAGGAGGAGAGGAAAGAGAAAGGAAGAGATGAGGGGGAGTAAAGGCGGGTTTTTATTTTCTTCTTGGCAAGCTTTCACGGTTTGTTCTATTTCTGGTCTGTAACATTCCTTCTTAATCAAAAAACTACAAGAGATGTTCAGCAGAGTACGAGATGATTACATCAATGGTCAATACATGTCAGAATGTGGATTTCATGTCACAATTAAGCTCTTGACAATACAAGATTTAATCTGTTTAAGCCGTATCAGACTGTGCTGTATCACACTTTTTTGTCTTTAGTTGCCTTGATGCCAGAAAATAAACATATATAAGCATGTGCTGCACTATATGTATGCACACAGAATTGTATTTCTCAGTATTCTTCTTACACTAAGTTCCTTAAATGTTGAATAAAATGTGTGTTTTATAGGTTTTCATTGGCTTATTGGCATAAATTGCTGTTTCTTTACGAGCAGCACTAACACTCTTCATTCAAAATGCATCTTGGTTCAGAGTGTTAGCATGCTAAAAATTAGCTAATTAGCACTGAACACAAAATGCCATGCCATTGGTTGGACAGCCCATTATTCCAAAACCCCAATAGTCTGAAAAATGTCCCATTTGACCGAAAGCCCATTATTCTCATGACCTGTTACACCAAAAACAAACTGCTCCAAAGGCCCATTGCTCCAAAAATACACACTCTCCCTTAATATATTAGTGAATTTGACATGTAAATGATTATTTAACCCATAGTATGATCTTTCCCTGACCATAACCTGTGACTAAACCTACCCAGACCTGTCACACCACAGCGTTGTCACAACATAAAACATTATTTTTTAACAAGCACATCAAAATCCACTAAGATATTAAGGATAAAAGATGACAGAGGTAGCCCTTACCAAATTGTGTAAACTGTGTCATTAACTGGGGAACATCACATTTATTCACTTTACATGGAGTTACAATTAACAAAAAATTATGTTAAATGTTTGCGGAATTAGCTAGGGTCTGTTTATGAATCATAATAAAAATCATAAATGGTAAATGGACTGAACTTACATAGTGCCTTTCTAGTGTTCTGACCACTCAAAGAACTTTACACTGCAACAACTGCCAACATTCATCCATCACACCCACAATCATACACTGACGGCAGGGGCTACCATGCAAGGTGCCAACGCTCATCAGGAGGAGAATCTAATGCCTTCACACACACTCACACACCAATTTGGGGTTCTATATCTTGCCCAAGGACACGTTGACATGCGGACTGGTGGAGCAGGGGATCGAACCACCGATCTTCCAATTAGTGGACGATCTGTTCTACCTCTTGATCCACAGCCACCCAATAAAATGTCCTTGAGAAGGAGTCAAGCTCAGCTCTGTTAAACTTAATATGTTAACAGAGGTTTTCCTCCGACAGTAGGAAACAGTTGAAAACTGATATTTATCTACATTTAACTGATAAAAAATGTGTACTGTTACATATGTTTGGAATGCAGGACTTCTATTTTAATTAAGTTATCTCACAACATAACATCATTAACCTCACAAAAAGAATTATAATACTTTTCTCAATCTATCATTAGTACACAAGTAACTTATTAGACAGATTTTTCACAATTCACACAGTTCTTCTGATAAATTCGGCTTCATGTTCCACAAAGCAGAACTTAGAATTACATGGATCTGCTGACTGGCAGTGTTTTGGGATGTCAAACAGTAATGTTAAACATCTACTTTAGTTCATTTAACTTAGTTCACAGAAGAGTTGTTAAAGTTAAATACCAGCCGAAATGAAAGGTTTTTTTAAGGAGTCCCACAGAGTCATATTTTATGATATAGGAGTATCATCTGTGTAACAGAGAACCCAGATCTGTTAAATTAGGCAACATGTTAACAGAGTCTGGAAAACAGTGAGGCTAGCAGTCGCTGAGCTCCAACAACTCCACACTGTGTATTTTCAGAGTAATGGTCCCTTTGTTTTCAGAATAACGGGCTGTCGTACTAATGGGCCTTCAGTCCAATGGAACATTTTTTAAACTATTGGAGTTTTGGTATAATGGGCCATTGGAGCAATCAGCAGTCCTTACACAAAGTACAGCTGAGGCTGAAGGGAATGTGGTTGATGGTCATTAGTTTTTCAGGTGCTTGGTCATAAACCATTTACACCAGTATTAGTGTAAATGTGTGTAGTAAATCCGACATTTACTGAACTTGCTGCAGCTCTCTTAATAATTAGCCTCAACCACACACGTCCCACTCACTCTTCCTGACTTCCTGTAGTCGTTTCCAGAAGTGAATCCTCCCATGAAGTCACTAAGTAACCATGACAACACATTCTACAATAGGTTAAATTCAGTCAAATCTTGACTGAGATGAAAAGTCAGAGGATCACCAAAGTTACAACTGCAGTTCATCCTGAGGAGGACATGAATGTTTGTACCAATCCACCCAGTAGCTGCTGAGATATCTTACGAAAAAACAAAAAGTGTCAACCTCGCTGTGATGTTAGAGGAAAAGTCAGAATGTCTGTACAGGATTTTGTGCCAATCTATTAAGTCGATGTTGAGATATTTCACAGTATAAGTGAAGACTCTGACCTGCTGGTGGCGCTACAGGAAAAGTCCAGGGATCACTAAGATACTCATAGTTCATGGGTTAATCAGCAGGGTTAGTTCATGACACTGGTGTCATTAGGAAACATCCTCTGGGGAACGCATCCATGAAGAGTTTGGTCATCCTAATGTGTTTAGAAATGGCTCCAAATAGTAAAAACAGTGATAAGATAGTAACATCCCACTGTGCATGTGCAGGGACACAGTTCTGTTTGCAGAGCTCTGCTATCTTGTTGTGCTACATATGACAAACTCCGGACTTTATGCTAGAAACCTTACTCCTGTGTGTTACTATTTCAACACTGTTTTTTTTCACTCTGTGGAGCCATTTCTAAACAAGATACAGTAGCCAAACATGTCATGGATGAAGGAACATATCACCCAGAGCAGTGATGTGGCTCACTGATGTATTTTAATAGTCTCTGGAAAACAACAGAGGTCTACAGCACAGAGGAATAAGATATATCAGGCTCTGGATACACACATAATACTTGTTTACAGGGTGTGTTTATCGTTGACTTGGCTCTGCACATGAGAGGTGTTGACAGTAACAAAAATACAAAAAAGAAATCACCAGCCAAATCATTTAATCTCTCCACAAGAAAGCCAAAAAAAAATCAAACCATTACTTTAAACTGCATATTTGCAACTTTCACTTTTCCAATGAACATGTCTCATTTGCACTGCCCACCTGTACTGAATGTTTCTGTTGTTTGTTGCACACTGTTACATCCTGCAGAGTCTTTTTCTTCTGTGTTTACTTGGCACAATGATTTTTATGATGTGACAGGTTGTTTTAAATTGTGAAGTCATGAGGCTTTTTAGACAAGACATGTTTTTGTTGCCTTGTTTGATTAAAATATGACTAAAAGGTAGGCTTGCAGGTATACTGCTGTAACAGACTGTGTCCCTGAGTTGCTGTAGGGCAGCAGTGGTTGGGGGTGGGGTGGGGGGGGGGGGGGTTCTGCTTTAAGCATGTGTTAGAAAAAATAAAGTAGTGGTTTGCTGCTGGACATGCTGCTCCGTCTTCATGTCCTGTTCATTGTTTTCTAATTCATTCTGCACCGATAGGCAAACCCAGTACACTCAGTTTTTAACAACAACAAAAAAAAATATGCATGTAAACAAATAGAGCATGCTCCTTAAGACAAACAATATACTGTAATATGTACAGTAAATGGAGCTAATAGACCATCTGTGACCACTTTGGTCCAACCAGACCCACAAATTGAAAAAGAACTCGGTTACATCATGGTTACATAAGGCCATATACATCAGAGGATATGTATTTCAAAATATAAGTGGATGTATTCAACTGGTACAACTGCAGCCACTATTTCCATGGACATGACCTCAGTGTTGTCAGTAATAGTTACAATACGACCAGGAACTCTCCTGATCCTCCTGGTTTGACATGTCATGATCTGTTTGGGTTGTACATTTAATTGTACAACCAAATTAATCTTCTACCAATAATTTGCAAATACATAACAAGGAATACTAAGGAACTACTAGCATTTACTGTTTTCTTTTATTTTTCTATAGCGATTTCTGTACCTTTCGCTATAGTTATCGCCCTGTGTTCATAATCTTAATTCCCTAATTTGATTTAGTGAAGCCCTTATTCCTGTTTTTTGAGAGTGTAGTTCAATATTAATAACTAATAACTACTTCCTTCCTTATTTTGGTGGCTTTCTTAGTGTTATGTTTATACCTAACCAAAAATCACAGAACTATGTTGACTCAAAATTGATTAGCCCAGTTTAACTCATCTATTATATATTTACATATTACACAAACAACTGTAAATGTCCATATATTGAGTTTAAATCATTTGAATTACCATTTCTCCATGGTTTTGAATCTGTCCAGCTAAGTCAAGACTAGATATAGCCTTTTAGCCCAAACATTGTTACATATCTAGTATCACCTAAACAACTTTTAGGCTATAGTTAGCTCTCATTTACACCAAGCAATTATATTAATATTATTTCATATTTTTATATTATCACCATTAAAAACATTTTTTAAAGAAAAGTCAACACTGAGCATGTGCAATTAGTTTCTGTGTGAAGAGCATTGACTGTACGTAAATATGGATGACGTCTCTCCACCTCCTACCACTATGCAAAAATGAAGCCAAAATAACTCCTTTCTGAAATCTGAGTTGTTCTGAAATCTTGCGAGAGCTGAGCTGTTATTGCAATCAGCTAAATATTCAGTCATGACAGAGTTAGAGAAAGAAAGGAATGCTGGGAGCAGTTTGTTGTGTTGGAGCACAGAAAGCAAAGCTTAGCGGTATCTAAAAGATTTTCCAAGTCATGACTGGATATGACTTGCAATAACGCAATACCAAAAAGACAGATCAAGTGAAAGATAAAGAAAGACTATTATTCTCTGTATGGTCCTTTCATGATGTTGTCAGAATCTGAGCTTGTTGGTGGTAAAAATCAAGCACTTTTAATAGACGTACATTGACGGGGTGCTATCGGCCCATCAGATTACACTGCAGCCTGTTTTGCAGTTTATAACTGAAACACTCTCACTCATCACTGGACCAATCAACTGTTGTTCCCTGTTAGTCACCTGACACAAAAAGATGGGAAAATAGGGTCCAGGTTGAGAAATACTGAAATTTCCCTTTAAGCTCTTTTCCAAACTACATAGAGCAGCTCTATAGGAAACATTATATTAACCATAATCCATCTTTAATCCATGGCTAAGAATGAACTTTCATGCTCAGTTTACACAATATTTAATATTTACACAAGCTCTGTAGAAAGAAATTAATAAAATCTTAACTTTTTACAGAGTATTTCATGTGTAAAATGTTCCATTCAGGACCAGTGTTGGACAGTGATACTGTAAAATGTTACAGTGATGTGATCACTTTTTCAGTGCTTTGCATTGCAGAGGATTCCAATTTGAAATTCAGTAATTACATTACATTACAGTGACTAATCCCAGTAGTGTAACTTTGACAGTTTGGGGGGTCGACTTGTTAGTGGTGTTACCTGTACTTTGATGGAGAGGTGATATCAGTTTGGTCTCTGTGTGTTCAGTGGACAGACTGGTCCCATACGTAGCTTAGTGTGGGGACGTGGTTAGCCACCACCAAAAGAAAATAAAGAAATGTGACTCCGGGTTGAATCAGCTGGTTTAGTTTAGAGGAGGAGAGTATGAGAACAATGCAGCTAATGCTAAGCTAGCCACAAATACCTCCCATCTGTCAGCTGGCTGCTTGTTAACACAACATCTCATTTTCTTTTCTACATGTGTTAAACACCGAAGACGGAGCGTGCGGGTACAGAGGCTTTGAAGTGGTTTAAAGGAACCTTTGACAGAGCTGCTGAGTTAAGTAACAAATAACTAATTACTTTTGTTGTTACATATTTAGTAATCTAATTACATTTTATGAGTAATTTGTAATGGGTAAATGACATTTTTCAAGTAACTTGCCAAACACTATTCAGGATATATGTGTGTTGCATCGATTCTTCTATTCTCACATCTCATCCTTGTATCTCCTCATGTTCTAAATGGGAGGATGCAAGTGATGGAGGCAAGGAAACATAAATGAGAAGAATCCCAAGAGTGACAGAGAGAAAGAGGAAGCGAGCAAGGACTAAATGAAAGAGAAGGAATCACCAGAAGGGGGGAGGCGTGCAGTCCCAGAGCTAGAGAGGGAGAGCTGGAGAGAGGGGGGATGCTGGAGAGGAGATGGAAGGATCAATATCTAATTTCAGTGCTGAGCTCACTGTGGACGGTTTTCCAATAAGGCTGGGATAGAATAGCAAAGTTTGAATAGCGGTGTATCTCTGTCTGTCTCATTGTGCATCTTTCGCTGTCTCTTTGTCTTTTTCCCCCCCTCCGCCTGTCTTCCTCTCTGTAGCCTCATGGGTGGTCCACACCTCCATCTGTCTCTGTGTCCACCGCTAATGGAAGCCTGTGGAGGCTTGGACTGACTTACACCAGCTATTAGGGTCATTGCTAAGCCAAGAGGTGAAGTCATCTCTAAAGAATGAGTAACACCTAGTGTATTTCTAACCAGTGTTAATAACAGTAAATGTGCTTGCATCACCAGTAGAGTTCTAGTTCTATTAATTAACAAGTCCGCATTACCAACTGGGTAAAGCACAGGGCCCAGAACTGTGACCCCCAGAAGCTCCAGGCTTACTGTGTGTCAACTAGTTTGTGCTAAATTAATTGAACATTTGTTTGGGAATATGTGTCACCAAAGCACAATATGAACTGGCAAGATAGGGACCTTAAAGGGTACTCTAGTGGTTTAGTGCTGCACTTCCATAAAGGACTCACAAGAGACTGGAGAATGTTCAGATTGAAGCAGCAGAGGCTGAGATATAATGACTTTTAGTCCCTAGTAAATGGTAAGTGGACTACATTTAAATAGCACTTTTGTAGTGTACCAACCATTCAAAGCACTCTACAACACATGCAACAACATTCACGTATTCACACACATTCATACAGTGATGGCAGAAGCTGCCACTCAAGGTGCAAACCGACTCAACAGGAATGATACAGCACTTTTTATCCAAAGTACATTACAATATTTCAAATGCTCACCAGCCCACACACACACACGCACACTCTCACACCAACAGTGCAGCCATCGGGAGCACTTTAAGGTTCAGTGTCTGTCCCTAGTATGACTCAAGCTATAAAACACTGGATCCTACATTTCCCATAATGCCACTAATAGCATCTTTTAATTAGCTCCCCTCTGCTTGGGAAACGCTGACATCTTTGAAACTCCATGCTCCAAATTTGCAACACATGGCTTCTGTTATAAATTTGTAGTCTCCAAGCCCAAGCCCAGATAATCCCAATGGCATCACTATGACATCATCAGGGATATTTTCTCACTTTCGAAAGCCTTTCAAGAGCCACAGTTGATATTATACAACTGTTTCGACGAGCTAAGTGGTACTATTTTGTTTTGTGCTTCTTTTTTTTCTCGTTGTTTTTGTTTAGTTTTGTGCTTATAAAGTTGCACATTCCTAAATGAATATGAAACACGCAGCAAATTTGGGGCCAGAAAAAACTGTAGGCAATTCACAGAGAGCAGCTGGAACAGGGCGGTTAGAGGCGTCTCCCCACTAAAATAAATGTAAATAAAAGTATTAAGAATGAAAGAAAAAATGTGTCTGATCAATTATGATTTCCTGTTGTGTTACATTTTCTGGCTTTACTTTATATCTAGATCATGTCTACTGTGATGTAATATGTTCTTGTAAATAAAAATACGTTTGCTGCTGATATTCTATTTTTCTTTTTGACTACAAATCCCATGAAAAGACCAAAACCAGCAATAAATTGATCCACTAACAAGTATCAAAGATACACAATGCACATACACCATCCGACTGCTCACTTGAGTAATAAATATGTATTAATCCGCTGCTGAAAATAGTCCCAAACAAAAACACAACTTCCACCTGTTTGAGTAATGTTAAATGAAATCTACAGTGCCCAGCTGTTTTGGGAAATGACTAAGGTTACTTTGAAGTTGCCTGAATAGCCTAAACATACAGCCAGAAAAGCTATGGATCCCCCAAAACCCCCTGAAGTATTTAAGCGTGCTATGAATAGTGGAAAGTGGAGCGATTTTCCACTCCTCCACAGAAACTGTTGTTATTTAAAAATCATGTCAGAGCTGAGGTAATGGTCAGGTCAATTTATTTTCTCTGTCTCTCTCTCTCTCTCTCTGCAGTCCAAAACACGGCAGTGGGTGCAGGATGGAGGTGTTGGGGGGGGGGGGGGGGGGGGGGGGGGGGGGGAGTTTACCTCCCTGAAATATTTATGAGAAAATGCACCAATGCAACTGTGCAGTAGCCACAACTGTGAGGCTTTAGTTCTCTTTCTCTGCCTCATTTTGCTTATCTCTCTCTTCCCTAAAGCGTCCTTTCTCAACTTTCTTTCAGTTTGTTATGTGAATGGGGTTTTTTGTATCTTTTTTTTTCTCTACATTTTTTCTTACTATTTTCAAAATGTTTACTTCTCTATAATAGGAATCTTTCATCAGTTGCTTAATCCCTTCATGTCATCCTCAGACCCTTAATTATGTGAGGGTTTTGATAGGACCTTATCTGTTAGCAGCAGCATTTACATATAACTTTGTTTATTTAGTGTTCCCAGCCCACATGGACTTGTAAGACACCAAAATACCACTTCTTCATTCTTACATATAACATCACATTGAAAACAAAGAACTTTGTCTCCTCTCCCAGGCTCTAAAAATAAAATCTGCCACATAAAAGGTTCCCTTCCTATAACACACAGCCTCTCCTCTGCAGGGAGACCATTAAACCCAACATTTTCTGTAGCTAAAGGTAGTGAATCTGAATCCCAGATCTTTGACTTTTGGTTGGTCTTTGGTTGAATTACACCTTTTACAATATTGGATCAGTCCATATGCATAAGGAACAATTTTAGCACCACGAATATGAAAATAACTGAATCATTCAAAAGCATAGAGAATAAAGAATTCATATCCCTAATGCAGTGGAGAAATGCTAAAGACCTTTGTTATGTTTTAATGTAAAGCAAATGTTATCAATATTTTTCTATTAACAAGGTATCACATGATTACTTGTATGTTGAAGGGCTCATAGTGATAAACCTACAGCAACTCTGTTGTTCCCCTCAGCTCTACTGAGCTGCAAGTTCACTATTTTGGTTCAGTCTCAGCGCTCTCATAGCGTCATTTTCATTCACAGCAAGAAGCTGTTCTCTGCACACACAAAAAAAGCTCTAAAAAACAGTGAATGCTTATGTAACTGCTCCCTGCTCAGCAGCAAACAGCAGACAGACATAGTTAGCAACTAGTTGGTGAACATTATAGAACAATTTGCAGCTAAATAGCCAGATATTTCTTTCAAAAGCTGGTGGAGACCAAAACAGAGCTAGAAGGAGAATGAACATTGGACATACAGTCACCAGGTGGACAGATTAAATGACTAAATGAATACTAATGTTGCTACTTATCTGCTAGATGTGCAAGTAGGCAACTGTTTGCCAAGAAGTTCACCGTGTCAACTTAAAAGAGATGATACAGTATATTAGTATTGTGTTCACAGCATGATTCTGCTGCCCCCAAGTGGCCAAGATACTTGGTCGAAACAGCGTCTGAATCAGCCCTCAAAACCCCCTCCTCTGGTCATTAAAACTCTCACATTCCCTGAAATAATGAGGAAGACATGACTTCAGTGTGTCTTCAATGGCAGCTACACAGCCCTGCAGACATGTTTACAGGTCTGTTTCAAAACCAGAGCATCTCTTACACATTTCACATTGAACCATGACATTTCCCTGCCTTGATAATACATGATCATGTTCTTACCACGGCTACTTACCAAAATAGTACAAGACAGACTGTTCCCAAAACCATCAACCATCGTTTTAAAGAGCGCAGTTTAACCCATGGTCAGGTTACAGTAGCGTCAACAGTGAGTTAACTGGTAATTTACTGTGAAACATGAGTATTGTTGCCATGGTTACTTACAGTTTAAAATACCTTACAGATTTTAGAGCGCACGCATGTGTGTTCACGCTGGAAAAGTGACAAACGTAATTATGCATAAAAATGTCTGTATATATATACTAAATTCACTTCATTTTGAGTGTGCCGTTGTTATATCCCACAATGCAATGCACAAACACTGAGGAGCTAAATGCAGCTGCAAAACATCTACATCAGTTGTGGGTGGTGGTGAGACATCTCCAGGAAGATCTCAAAAAGTAAGAATTAAATCTTTGGAAAAACATTTTTGCTTTGTGAAATTTAATTAGCAGTGACAGTCCACGGTCATAGTTTGAGTGTCAGTACATGGTTTGAATAATTTCCTGTTAGTATAAAACAGTAAATATTGTTAATATATACAGTATATGACAATAATCAGTATAGAATACATACTGTATATTATTAGTATTTAGTATGACACTGGGACACAGCTTTAATCTTCTTTAATCACTATTGTTTTTATGTTCAGTATTATCTTTCATCTTCATCTGTGATATTTTTCATGTACTGTGTGTATATATCTTTCTTTCATGAACCCACACATCTTCATTTAGACACTGCACACAGTTTTCACATGTTTATTTGATATCTCCTAATATACAGACAGGTGACAAAGGAAAAAAGCTGAATAAATGAGAGGAGAACCATAATGAATGCAGATGCTTCCACACAGGTGCACTGCATGGTGCAATTAAGCAATTAACATCCAATCATGCTCTGTGGCATGTATAAAGATACTGAGCAGGCCCTTGTTGATTCTGATTTTGTATCAAGATGGCAAGAGGAGAAGATCTAAGTGACTTTGAAAGAGGGTTCATTGTTGGGCCACAGAGGCAGCAGCTTGAGTCACAGACTGTTCAACTGGCTGTTTCAATAGGAACAGTGACTAAAGTGACATCTGCATTTACATCTATGGGAAAGACATCAGTAAATAGGGATGGAAATTGTGGTCATCGGCGTACATTCAATGGCCATGATGCTCGTGCATTAGTGTGATATGTAAGGAAAAACAGAGGAGTAACTCTTCCTCAGGTGACTGAGACTGTCAGCAAGAACGGTCTGTCAAGAGAAGAATATTATAGTAGTGTTGCAGCACATAAACCCTTCATTACAAAGATGAATGCACATTTGAGAGTTCAGTGGTGCAAAAACCATAGATACTGGTCTACAGAGATGTGGATAAGTGATATGGTCAGATGAGTCATCCTTCACCATATTCTCCACAAGTGGGCGAGTGCATGTGTGGTGTACAGGTGTGAATGTTTGACCCCTACAGTGAGGGGATCTTTGGGGGGCATTTTGCTGGTATGGTTTGGGTCCACTTGTCCCCTTAGAGGGAAGGATCACTGCAAATCAATACAAAGTTGCTCTGAAAGATCACCTTTAACCTATGATGAAACATTTCTATCCTGATGGGAGTGGCAATGCCTGTGACCCCTTCAGTGAATGGTTTGATGAGTATGAAAACGATGTGAATCATATGCTATGGCCTTCACAGTCACCAGATCTCAACCCAGTTCAACGCCTATGGACGATTTTGGACTGATGAGTTAAACAGCGCTCTTCACCACCATCATCAAAACACCAGATGATATCTTTTGGAAGAACGGTGTTTATCCCTCCAGTAGAGTTCAGAGACTTGTAGAACCAATGCCAAGGTGAAATGAAGCTGTTCTGGCAGCACATGGTGACCCAACACCTTACTAATACACTTTATATTGGTTTTTCCTTTCATTTGTTACCCATCTGTATATAAATTTTGTGTTCAGTGCAGAAATGATCGGATCTTGAACACCAAATCTTCAAACTGAACTGAGTATACTGAACCACTAGTGTCACAATCGAGAACAGTCGTTTTTTGCACTAGAGCTCCCCTCACTGGTGACCGAAGGTGCTAACATTCAGCTGAGCTCAATAAGTGTGTTACTTACTAGTTAAAAGGCTGCAAACACAGCAGAAATAATTGAAGTCAGGTACAGAAAGGGAGTTGCTGAGATCTTAACCTTAGAATAGTGCTTGTTTTGTACTGAACTTGATTATAATCAAATACAGACCTGAAGACTGTCAGAATCACAGCGTCTTAAGGCCTCAATGTGGTTCTAACCAAGTGCTTCTTGGATCATCTAACAATGTCTGAACTTCCCTCTCTGATGGTGAACTCAAGAGGGACCACATGTGAGGATTTTTGTAACTTTCTGAAACAGACAGTCAGGATTTGAACTTCTCGAGCTCTCTTTTTTTCCATTCTTCACATTTCTGACACTTTTCGAGAAAATGTGTGCACCATTATCTCCATTTGTACAATCAATCACGAATCAAAGACACGCAAAAGACTTGGATATCAGAGATAAGCCTGTGTGTGTGGAATTTGAACATTTCACATTTTTTGTGCCCCCCAGTGGTAGTTCAAAACAACACTGTGGCAAACAGCAATTCTACACATAGTGGCTTTAAAAGATGCACGACTGTAACAACATAGTTAATCAGACTAAATGACTGCAACTCAAAGTCCATGTACTAGCTTTCTTTTTCTGGAGCTTTCAACTGCATCTCACAGTCTTCATCAGCCAGAATAGAATTTGCTTAGTCGTCATGGAAACACAGTCAGTGACTGCAAGTATTTGTACTGAAATGACTATTCTCAGCAGAGTGAATCATAATTTCCACCTCTACTACATAGAACATAAAACAGATCCACTGTATAAACTTACACTACAATTGTGAACATATCATGACATTACACATTTATACTCCCTTGCTGAAAATGACACACTTACTATAATTAATTCAACAATAAAACAGCATCTATATAACAAGAAGCCTTTCATGACGTTCCCCATGTGCTGGTGAAGGAGTGGAGGTGGAGCTCGGAGGCTCACCAGCCTTTTAAATGATAGTGGTGGTGTGTTTGCAGGCCTGGATAACTAAAAGTCAAATATTCACATGATATTATCCCATCTTTTATAGTGGAGGCCTTGCTCTTGGGGTACTAGTTAATACAAAGAAAATATGAACATTCTCATAAACATGTCAGCTGTCAGTAGTTTTCACAATGAAAACACTTAAGGGGAAGAGGCAGAGCGACACTGACACAAAGCTGCTCTCACAAAGATTTCACAAACCCAAGACAGGAGAGAATCTGATCATTAATACCTCTATACTGCACTGCCCTCCTGTGGTTCTTTCACTACACTGCAGCTCCAGTGAAAAAGAAGCTCCATCACGCAGCTGCACCTCTTTGTAATGACGACAGTGCCTGTTGTGTGCAGAAAGCATCAGGATTTTAAACAAGCAGTTGGTCAGTAAACCAAAGCATTTAACATTCCTCACACTCACAGAGTTTTACACACCTTCACACCTGAGAGCTGCTCAGCACCACCAGCCTCATCCAGCCAGTGAGAGTTAATGAACTAGTAATGGTTACAGCAACAACCGAGGGGGGACGATGACACGTGAATGTTCCACTGTGCTTATATTTGATTTCATCTGTGTATCTTAAGAAGCGCATCTTTTTTAGTAAAAGCCGTCTGTGATGGTTCCTTTTGAGGAACAATGTTAGACTTGCAGATAAAACAGTCAAATGTTGAGTCATGCTGTATATAAACCATCTCTACCATGAGCTCTTCACCTGCTTGGAAGCTGCAGGAGAAGAGAGAGCAGTCTGGTGTTGGTGTCTCAGTGCAGGGCCATCATTAGGCTCATCAGGTTTTTTGTAAAGTGTTGTATGATGATGACTATGATGACCCTGATGAAGATCATAAACATGACAGTCTGGAAATAAAGTTGTTCTTTATACTAAAAGTGTGGCTGGAGGTTTGAACTTAAGTCTTAAATATAATTGAATCCTGACTACAGCTCTGTGTTTGTGTTTTCGCTGTGATCATAACTCATTGTGTCGCCTCCTCCCCAAACTAGGAACCAAATAAAATCAGTCAAATTAATAAACAAGAAGTAAACTTGTATTGCAATGAGTCTCCAGACTTCATTTAAATAACTGGTTGTTTTAGCTATCAGCATGTATGATGTCAGGACTTTTAAAAGTGAACATAAGTGAGTCTTTATTAAAGTCATTTTTAAAGTGAGTGGGACTGTGTGTGTGTGTGTGTGTGTGTGTGAGAGAGAGAGAGAGAGAGAGAGAGAGAGAGAGAGAGAGAGAGAGAGCACGCGTGCACGCGGCCAGCAGGGGCGCTGTTGTCGCTGCTGTTGCCAGGAACCAAATAAGGAAATGACGTCCTGCATGTGCTACGATGGTCCCGCAGAGAAAACTGAAGCCCAGAGACCGGGACGGGGTTTACGAGGTGTAGAGGAGGGTGTGGGGCCTGAAACAGACTGTAACTGAGGTATGTGTCAATATTAAGAGTCTCTCTCATGAAGTTTAGATATCACAGAGTTAGTATTTGACCCTGAAACAGAGGCTGCCGGCGGCTAACTAGCCGGTTGGATAAAACTACAACATCTAACTTAGCGCGTGCAGAGAAATGAACTGTATACATTTACTAACTGTTGTTATCACGACGACGTTAAAGTCTGGTCCCTACAGTCGTGTGTAAAGAAGTGGTCGTGTTGGAAATGAGATGAGAAAGCCACACGTGTCATTAATTAAAATGTTTAGTAAAATTTACAACTGTCCAACTTTTTCCACGTGCATGAAGTGGTCATGACGTAGGCTGCTGGTTGAGTTATTTCTATCAGTGTGAATACACATTTCACAGCTTCCGGGCTCCTATAAAGACCACTTCAACACTGTATTGTCTATCTGTAGTATACATTATGTATATGCATTAGTGTTATTTCATAATAATTACATTAATATTAATACTCATTAGTGATTATTGCGTTAATATGGGGGTGGCTTATTGTTTTGAGAAGTCCTTTAGTTGTGTGATGTTTAGACTTCCTGATCAAGTGAATCATCAGCAGCTGTGTACCTCGCCCCTTAATTATGAATAAGAAATCTTTGAAGTTGTTGTCACTAAAGACAGCAAGTCTACAGCAACTTTTGAAAGTGCGTATGAGCCTCATTCATTCTGCCTGATGTTGGTCAGAGTCTCAGAGGAAATGTATGCCCTCTGCCCCGGTTACAAGATGGGTGCTGACAGCTGATCTACCGCCAAGTGTAGCCAGATTTGGCTGCGGTATGTGTGTGTGTGTGTGTGTGTGTGTGTGTGTGTGTGTGTGTGTGTGTGTGTGTGTGTGTGAGCATGCGCAGCTGAGCAGGTGATCGACCTCCGGTCTTCGTCCAACATTGCTGAAGTGTGAAGTTTGATGATATACATCCTCTTAGATACAGCCTCTACTGACCTGAATGAATATGGATGAAAGGCCTTTCAGTAATTATTCAATTCATTAATTAGGAAATACACCTCACCCAACCTAATAAAAACTAAAGTATCATCACTGATTTGACATCAAACGACACTTAAAGCTTTGGTGTGGAGGTTTTGAACAGTAGCAGCAATGTAGAGCAATAGGGTCCCTGTTTAATTTGAATCACACACACACAAACACACACACACACTCACAAGGACACGCATGCACTCGATAGTCTGCTGGTGCACAATTCACATCCTGCTGACCTCTTCATTGTATTCTTTTGATAGCCAGTTGGTGGCGGTAAAGCTTCAAGAAACATAGTTCAACAAGAAGAAGAAGAAGAAAGCTCCACAGAGCGCCTTTAACAGAGAGCAGGTGTAGGCTTATGAATGCAATTCAGTGAATAAAACCAATCAAAATATCAACTGAAACTTGCTTTCAGCTCCTCCTGCAGGTTCTGGAGCTTCTTCTGACTCTGATAGTGTTCTATGAGTGGATAGAAATCACCCATCATGATCATTTCTAAGACTGTCTTAAGCTGTGATGTTTGTAGGAAAAACACCTTTTAAGCTTAAGAAGCTCATCAGATGCATATTTTACTATCATCTTTGCTTGGAGATGCTTTTGATGCTTCTGATTCATCCATTCATGACATCATGTGAGGACCAGGATCCTCCAGGAGGGGTTAGAGAGGCATTCTGATAAAAAATGATGTTGATGACCTGTTCACCACAGCTGTTGACTTTACATCCCAGCCTGGCTCACTATTAGGTGAGACGCTAGACATTTAGAAAAACTATATTGACAAACCATGAAGGCATCACATTTGTAGATCAGGAAGAGCTGCTGTCTTGTATTTCCATCATGAAGTGGAGAATTGTAGTTTGGGTCCATCTTCCTGTGATTGACCCATGTGTCCTACTGGCTGTTGACAGGATGGGTGACATAGCGAGGAACGAGGCGACCTTCTACTCCAACGCCGAGGACTACTGGAGGGAGGTTCCGCCCACAGTGGACGGCATGCTGGGAGGTTACGGCAGCATCTCCAACATCGACATCAACGGTTCCAAAGCTTTCCTGCAGAAGTTCCTCGGCGTAAGGAACTCTTCTATGATGTCTGAATGAGAAGAATGAGTACAGTTAAGATGCAGTACATGTGTCAGGCTGTGTCTGACCTATGAGGTTAAGGCATGTTAACCAGAGGTGTGGCTTCCAGTCACATGACATGAATCATGAATCTGATGAGTTTAGACTTTTCTACTTGAGCAAACACTAATTACTTGTGATTAAAGGACTTCTGGAAAATTATACAAAGATGTGCAGTGAATCAACTTTACATTTTCCTGACAACAGATATACATTGAATCAGCAACCAATCACATTGCATAGACAGAAGGAAAGGATGTGACTTGACAAAAAGAGATGGCAGCATGTAAACACAGACAGAAATGATAGATGATTGTCAAAGTTAAACATACAGAATTGAGGTGAAGAATTGAAGAAAGTGGTGTTAAATTGCAAGACAGACGCATCATGACTTGTTTAGGACTCAAAACACAAGTCTTGACTTGACTTCAGACTTGTTAGAGTCAAGTCGGGACTTGACTCTAGACTTCCATCAGTAAGATTCGAGGCTTACTTGTGACTTGCAAAACAAATAACTTTGTCCCACCTGTGATGTGCAGAGAGCTGTGGATTCTCAGAGAAAATAAGACAGGAAACAGCTATGTATAAAGTAACATCCCCATGGACTCACACTCTATGTTGAGTCTCCTGCTGCTTTTTGCTACAACTGTTCTGTCAGCTGCAGGATGTCACATTAAGCAAGATGCTCAGAATGTTGTTGTATATGTAAGAAAATCTGTAGAGAAGTTTTAAAATACCTTTTTAAACTAATGACTTTCTATTCAAAAAGCACACAGATATCAAGGATTACATAAAGGTCACAATGTAAGAATCTATAAACTGATTGTTTTATATGCTTTTCTCCCAGTGCATGCACAGGTTAAGACATATTCTTATGTAATAATATGAGACTAGAGGAAAAAACACAGGATTTATTCAGCAGCTCTGACTCACCACTGACGTCTTGTGTGTGTTTCCGCGGCTGAAGGAGGGGGAGGGGAAGACGGGTTCAGACTGCGCCCTGGACTGTGGCGCCGGCATTGGCAGGATCACCAAGCGCTTACTGCTGCCTCTGTTCAAAACCGTGGACCTGGTGGACGTGACGCAGGAGTTCCTGGACCAAGCCAAGACGTACCTGGGAGAGGAGAGCAAGAGAGTGGGCAATTACTTCTGCAGCGGCCTGCAGGAGTTCGTACCGGAGAACGAACGCTACGACGTCATCTGGATCCAGTGGGTCATCGGTGAGTCTGCCATCATCATTTTGATATTTAAAAAAAAAAAAATATAGAGGAAGTGGATGAGTATCTCAGACAGTCTTCTTCTCCTCTCTTCTGCCCCCCCTCAGGACACCTGACAGACGACCACCTGGTGGAGTTCCTGCGCCGCTGCCAGAAATCCATCCGGCCCAACGGCCTCATCGTCATCAAGGACAATGTGTCGTACGAGGGCGTGGTGCCGGACGAGGTGGACAGCAGCGTCTGCCGCGACCTGGAAATAGTCCGCAGTCTGGTGGGCAGAGCGGGTCTGCGCATCATCCACGAGGAGCAGCAAGTCAACTTCCCAAAGGAGATCTACCAAGTCCACACACTGGCACTCAGATAGAACTGCTGCTTCTACAAAGTATTTCTGATACGGAACGGATGTTTCTCTAGTCTGCAGTCCCATTTATTATCTGTTTTAGAACCATTCTGCAGTTTGATGTGTTAGTGGAGTGTATGTGTGTATGTGTGTGTTGTTCATTTCGAGCATCAGTGTGCTTACTGTCATCTCTTCTGGACTCCCTGGCCCTCCATACTGTAACTCTACCAGACTACGACCTGCAGCATCGCTCCTACTGACAGTTTACAGGTTACAATCGCTCGGCTCAATATTTATTTATTTTTTTTACACATATTGGAAGCTGAACATCACATGCTTTCAGTGTGACTGAACATAAGGATAATGTGACTGTACTTGGATGTCCGCTGGATGCAGCCGCATCAAAAGAATCTTTTTAATCTAGTTTGCAGCTCCTGTCTGGTCCATGTGTTCATGGTCATTTTGTGGCCGTGATTTTAATGACTGTGTTTCTATCTGTATTTCCTGAACAGTGTATATTAGCAAAAGGAGTAAAGCTGAAACGATCAATTAATTTATTATATGATCAATAGAAAAAAAACTTGCAACTATCTTGATAATCAATTCATTGTTTGAGTCATTTTTCAAGGACAAAAGTCAAACATTTACTTGATCCACCTTCTCACATGTGAGGATGTTCTGCTCTTCAGTTTATCATCAGTGTAATGATATATATGTTTGAACTGTTTGACATTTGAAGGCATCACCTTGGACTCTGGGAAGCTGAGATGGGCTTTTTTTTTTTTAAGTTTTCTGACATTTTATAGACAAAATAAGAAATCAGAACATTGAGAGAATAGTTGAGTTGCAGCCCTCGTCCATAGAAGTCCTTCCCCGCATATCCACTGACAATAAGCACAGACGTTTTTTTTTTTATACATTGTAAAGTGATGCTTCAGAGACATGAGCTGCTCCGGCTGGTGCTTAAAGGCGGCAGCAGAGTGGTTGACTGTGGCTGAGCAGATGACCTGCAGGAGCAGCGACGTAGACACACAGTCACAGTGACTGCAGCGACTCGTTTACCTCAGGGACAAGCTCCCAGATAAAGACATCAAAGTGAGGAAACTGAGATAATGTTGTGTGTGTGTGTTCCTTCTCTCTGGGCACACACTTCTACAACGTGTGAACAGGGTCAGATACATTCAGTGAAGCTGTGTGATCAGTGTGTGTGTGTGTGCGTACAGGACATCAAACAAGCTGCACAGGTTTCTCTTTTGAATGGCTGTCACAATATTAAAATGAAATCAACGAATCAAATGTAAAAATTCACTTTCCATGTGTCTGCACAGGTCATATGAGGACATTAAAATAAAATATTTTATATCTAATGTTCATGCTTGGAAAAAGGAGCGTTCGAGTCAATAAACTAAACAATGACAAATACTTGTGTGTGTGTGCAGCCCAAACATGAAAAGTGGATTGAATGTTTGCATTTATGTCTTAAATATTTGCTCTTTTTTTTTTTTTTAAATGAAATCTAAAAGGCCTTTTTATTGGTCATCTTAGTAGTTGACTTTAATTTCACACGAGCAGCCTGCGAGAAGAAATATAGAAAAGAAAATATTTGTTTTTTATCCAGGAAGAAGTTCAGATGAGGACATAAGTCACCTCCTCCAAACACAGCTGAAACAAGACATTTCACACATGAAGATAAAAATGTTCATGATGTCAAACATTATGCTCACACAGATGGAAAAATTACATTTCTATTTAATGGTTCATTTCAATATTGTTGACCACTGATTTCTACACTCAGAAGCTAATTGGAAGTTTTGCTTTGGTACCAAATTAGCAGCATCTGCAGGAGACACAATCCTCACAGAGCTCTGTGTGTGTGTGTGTGTGGCTAATGTCCACTCTACTCAGTTTATGTCCGAGTGACTTTTATTTTGTACTGCAGGATGTTGAGAAGAAGAACATGCTCAGTCTGTACTGAGGCCTCTGAAGCACACAGTGAGAGTCTCCACTGTTTGATACTAAAGCTCATTAACTGACAGAATCTGAACGGCTCCTCAAAAAACATGATTTTTTACAATAAATCCTTTTATGATCAATGTTCATCATTTTCATTAAACTACTGTGGAACTGAAGCAAAAAGTCAAATAAGTGTAGTTTTCAGATTATTTATTTTATTATGACATATTTTATACAATCTGTCACAATTATCCACACATGCTGCTCAGCCATTGGTCCATTATACTGTATGTCAGCCAGTCAAGTTTATGGTTTACACACCCCTGTAGTTGGGATTCACTCACACACACACACTCATACACACAGCACTTTTATGTAATACATTTTACATTTTCATGTTCTATTTGGCAGTTGGCATTTGTAAGTCTGTTATGCTCAGTAAACACAATACATCATTACAACTGTTCAATAAGAACGACAAATGCTCTTATAAATATTTGGAATAAATTGAAAACACATTGCAAATGGGTTATTTATTTATATGAATGTTAAAATTAAATGGATTTTTAAATATCATCCTATTAATTTTTTTTCTCCCAGCAGTGAGCAAAAAAAAACACCACAAGTTCACATTTTCAGTCAGAGTGAGGTCATCCTAAGCTCACAAGCTCATTCATCCTTTATCTCCAGCAGGACAGAGTGATGGGAAGAACTTCTCACTGGTCTTCCTTAAAAGTCTTCTGATGCCACAACTAGTGTGATTCCTAAAGAGAGAGCGCACACACACACAGCTGCAGCAGGAGTGACTAATCAAATCATCCACTGCAGGTTTGTTAGAGCTTAACTGCCTCTACAGATGCAGGACTGAATATTGAATCATTTGTTTTAGAGAATGTTTCATTTTCTTATTTGAAAAATGAGCTGAAAGCAGGTATGAACATCCAGTAAGTGTCCTGTGTGTTTTCATGAGACAGTCCCAACACCTCCTGCTGCTGTTTCATACATAAATCACACATTACATACTCGCTGCTTCCACTGCTTTTATATAAACTCACATCAGTGGATCTTCAGAGTCAATCAGAACAATAGTGTTTAGTTCTAACAGTTACACCAGTGAACAGGTACTGACATTACTGAGTCAGCTGACTGACTTCAGGACTCTTTCAGTAGCTCAGCAGGAAGGTGAAACACACTCCACAGTCTCATGTGAAGAGACTGATGTGATGAGCTTTGTTTGCAAGGGAAAAAAAAACAAACTAATTTCAACATTTTTAAGAGGAAACATTTTTCAAAACCACTAATCTAACTCTAACATTTGTGTTATGATGAATGATTATAAGCAGTGAAAACAGGAATCTTACTGGGATTTTGGCAGACGTGATTAAATGAGAGTTTATTATCAGTAAGTCACATTGATTCATGAGAATCTGTTAGATAAGGCGATATTTAAAAAGGTGTACACTTATGTATCCATGAACAAAACTTGATGTGACAAAATAATGTAAGCTCAGAGCTCCACTTCCTGTGCTGTGACTATCCTTGAATAGAATCACAAGTTACAATCTCTTCATCTCTCTCACACTGACGTCCTGCAGTGGTGTTGCCATCTAGGACTGGGTTTGAGCACTTGTCCCACACACAGTGAAATACAGGACATACATTGTCCTGACACATGTACTGCTCATGTGTTTATATGCTGAGTAATAGTAGCACCGTCTCTGCATGTAATCCATATCTAGAAATCTCAGTGGCATTTACTAAAACTAATATGACTATATTTTGCCTTAAGTTTGGTCCTTCTTTTGTTCATGCAGTTCATCTGGCATGGCGAGAACTTGCCTCTGACTGTTACCATGTGAACCGAAGTTGTGATGTCGGAGCTGAGCTGGCTCAGGCGTTTGCTTAAATGAGGACAGTGAGATGTAGTTAAAAGCTAGTAAGCGAAGCTTTGAGCTTAAATTATTTGATCACACATGCTTCACCAAACTCTAATATGCTGCTACTGATATGGATGAATACACTCTGATAATAACAGCAGGGATCATTTCATCGTTCGACATGGCAGCAGCTGAATGTGAGGAGGCTGTGTGGCTGAGGTCGTGTGATCAGGACCAGGTCTCGCTCTGGAGACGGCCCGTCCTCTCCATGGTTTCCAGCACCTGCTCGGCGTCCTCGGCGGACACGCCTCCCTGCTGCCGGAACACCTCCTTCAGTGCGTCGCGTACGCTGGCCGGCATCTGTTTAGCGTTGCTGCGTAGAGACGGAAAACAAGAATATTCACATTTAAATGAGACTCATCAGAATATTTTCTCCACAGGAACACGAACGAGCAGAAAACACTCACCCAGCGATGTAGAAGCAGGCTCCTTTATTTGTAATCAGGTCCCACAGGAGCTCAGCGTTCTCCCTCACACGCTGCTGCACGTACACCTTGTCCTCCTGAACACACACACACACACACACACACAGAGGCAGTGTTAGCAATGAATCCTGGGTATTGTAGGAAAGGTTGCAAACTGTTCCGGCTTGACTTGGAGTGAGAAAAATGTCGATTCTATCAAAAGGTGTTTTCAGTTGCTTCGGTTAGATTGGAGCTGTGAAATATGTGATGTCACAAAACTCCATGTATCAACTGGAATAATAGCAAGGTAAATAATAATAGCGGGTCTGACCTGGTCTCGTGAGAAGGCAGTGAAGAGGGTCAGCTGTCCGGCCTTCATCATGTCCTCCCACTCCGACCTGAAGTAGAAGTCTTTGGACTCCGATCGACAGCCGAAGAACAAGACGTTGGCTGAGCAGCGGGACAGAACGGCAAAGAGGAAACGTTTCAGTGTCGGAGCTGTGTACGACGTGAAGTGACGTCACTCGTTCAGGAAACGAGAGAGACAAAAGTCAGAGAGAGGTAAGAGGTCTCACCGGTTTTTCCCTCGGCGGTCCTCTCTTGTAAAGCCGACCTGAAGGGTGCCACTCCTGTCCCAGGTCCCACCATTATCACAGGGGTGTTCTGATCTGCGGGGAACTTCAGAGTTCCCTTCTTCACCCACAGAGGAACGTACATCTCTCCTACAACAGCACTGAGTTAGTCAGGAACTGTATTGTTCATGTTGTGGAATACGAGCCTAACCAATCAGAGCTGAGTGTTCTACAGTGTGGTGAAAGACCTTGAGCGGGATCCAGGGAGGCTAACCAGGTGGAGCAGAGGCCTCTCCGTGGTTGATACATCCTGGTTTTGTAACGGACCACAGCTACCAGGATCTGAAGCCTTTGTGGGTGAGCCTGTACGAGGAGAAAAGCATTCTGTTTCTGCCTTCACTATTCAAGCAACTTACTTCATTTACAGGTTTGCTTAAGGCGACCCCGGTTGAAACAAAACTCATTTTTTCAATAGCAATGAAACAGTTGTGATGGAGGAGCTACCTGCAGGGAGGAGGCGATGGAGAACGAGCGAGGCTGGATCTCAGGGAAGAGATCCAGGAGGTAGTCCGCTTTGAGTTCTGCTGTAGTATGAGGGAAATCTGTCAGGACCTGCAGCAGATAAAGGACAAGGTTTATATATTTAAAGATGTGCAGGGTTTGAAAATGTCTGATTAATACCGATAAAAAGCAAAAAGATACAAACAAAAAGATCAGTGAGTCAGACCTCCAGAGCGGTGCGTCGAGGTCGGTTGCAGTAGCTGTGCAGCTCGTCCTGGCCCGCCGCCGAGCTGAACTCCGCCAGCTTCTCCTGCTCCAGCTCGTTGGTGGAGAAGGTCGACAGCAGCTCGAAGAAGGAGCGGCGAGGCACGGCGGCGATGTCCAGGTAGCTCTCCACCAGGTGGCGAACGGTGCAGGGCTGAGGAAGCCTGGCTGGGACTGAGCACACACACACACACACACAGGTTTCACACAGAGAAAATGCAGAGAAATGAATCAAAAGTCATGGCTTATGTGTGCAGTTAAACACACACACACACACACTCTTACCTGCAGTGTTGTCTGTGGGCTTGAGTGTGAATGTGGCCTCTGGATCTAATCTCAGCAGTTGACAGAACTGCTGGACGTCTTCTGGTGTGTTACGAGGATACATCATCACCACGTCGCCCGCAGCGAACCTGCACAGCAACACCACGACTAATGATGTGTCAAGTCTGTGTGACGCTTTTCACTTTCATTGTGCCGTTCAAAAAAAAAAAAAAAAGTTTGTTTTCTTCTTCTACATTTTAAGAGCGAAAATTAGAAAATGAAAAAGTAGGAAATCAGAGTTGTGTTCGTCACGCTGTGGGTTGACTGAGACAGGGGAGACGGTTACTTACTGTATGTTGGATCCAGTGATGTCAAACTCCATGTGTCTCACGTCCTGAAAGTGAGACTGGGCCGTCACTCTCTCATTGGATACCAGTCTGGCTGGAAAGGGATGGAACTGGGAGGGGACGGCGCGCTCCGAGGGAATCCTCAACCTGTCGTCCGTCTGGTCCTTCACGTCCTCCAGGAAGTGGAAAGTGTATTTAGGGGGAAGCCTGACACGAGAAACAAACAAAGAATGCATCGACACGAGAGCCAAGCAGGACTTGATGGGCTTTTAAAAAGGACACGTACACAAACTCTCAGTAAAATATGCAACAACAGAAAAAGTCGATACTCACGGCTCGTCCTCCCTCAGCGGGGTCACGTCGGCTAAAGACGGGTGCAGAGCAAACACTTTCTCCCAGAATGACTTGAGCCATGGGTCGATCACAGCGTCTGACCTGTTGAAAACACATTAGAACATGTTTAAAAAACACATACATGTTGGTATAATAATAACTAATTCATGAACGGTTGTCAATACATAGAAAAGAAAAACATATGAGGATCCATCTACTTGCACACATGTAAATTTGTTACAGTCTCACAGTTGACCTTCTTATCTTATCTATTTAATGCTGTCCATGAATCAAATTAAATATGAATCTGGATCTGCAGCTAGCAGAGAGGAAAGATCATTATGATGTTAATATCATCATGTTGTTGTAATGCCACCTATTTACATCCAGGAATTAAACTTCAGTAAAGCAATGTGGAAAACTGCCATATAAATCATGAGGGAATAAAGGACATTTTCTGCCTCATCCAAATATATTATGAAGCAAACTTGGTGAATACTGGATGGTTTTTTTTAAAAGGGGGGTAACTTCAAAGGTATTCAGTCTGCATAGTTGGAAACAAGTTTGTCCTCAACCAAGAAATCCAAGGAGATTTTAAAAAAATCGACTACATGGTTCAAATTGTGAGTTCCATAATGTAGTTTTATTAAAGGCCACATGGTGGTGCTGTTGAGTCAAACACTCATCAGTTCTGTCAGTTCTTACATGACCCAGAGCCAAACACAACACTGACACTAACACCAACCTGTCATGTAGTTTTGAGATAAAGAGGTAAAAATGTTAAAAAGAAAATCATTCAACAAAAATATATATAAAAACAAAAAAATCAGAGTTGGAGCAATATTTGATCAGTTGAACTGTTTTATGAACAATATTTATTTATGAAATATAATGTGACATTATTATTCTAACCTGAGCCTGCTTTTGCTCGGCATGTTTCACATGTTACTGCTTAGAGACGTCAGTGATGAGAAACATAATACAGAAACATAACCTGACAGTAAACAGCTACTAGATCATCCTTAACACTGTGACAAAAATCACTAAGATTTTATACCACATATTAAAAGCATAATAAAATATTGAATATGAAAAATGCATTTCGAGTTTTGCTTTTCCTCCCCAGCACTTACCCCAGGTCATGCTGGTCGTCCGCCAGCCCAGCAGGCAGCAGCACGCTGGCGCCCAGCTGCACGAGACGCTTATGAAGCTTTTTGGCCACAAAATTGAACCTACAGACAAAAGCAGTTGATGTTTTTTTTTTTTTTTTTTACAAAGAACAATGACAAAGGTCATTCTGAATGTGCAACATGAGAAATGGA
This sequence comes from Euthynnus affinis, assembly GCA_029490765.1. NCBI lineage: Eukaryota > Metazoa > Chordata > Actinopteri > Scombriformes > Scombridae > Euthynnus > Euthynnus affinis. The sequence goes on along the minus strand of CM055855.1, from coordinate 2,588,869 downwards.
AACCTGAAAAACACTGACTTTGGATAGGACGAGTCCCCCAGACCCAGCACGGCGCAGTCCAGCCGACACAGAGATCCAGCAGGTAAAGACTTTCTGAAGAGAAACCTCCAGAAGTTCTTTGGAGAAGGAAAACAGACAGAAAAACATACGTGAACAGCCTCGACCTTATGTACACAAGTTCTTCTGATGATGTGTTTGTCTTTGTCAAACGGTTCTCCTCCTTCAAGCATTCCACTTTCAGTCATTTTTTTTTCTATTCTTCCTCCCACTGTATATCCCGTTTTTGTTACCTGTTCTGATGTTTTTACCTTCATATTGTCGGGAGGGTCTCCTTGGCCAGTGGTGGCACACACAAAAACCACCAGAGACTCAGAGATCAAATTAGCCTGGTTTGATGAAGAGGAAAGACACATTTGAATAATGTGATTTCTATAGACTTTATAACCCCCTCTCCCTCCTGTACTTCATAAAAACACACTCACCACATTGTAGTCATCCAGTGGCAACACTTGAACCTGCAGCCGCCTTCTCTGCGCCTGCCGGGCGATCCTCTGAGCCGTGTCCTGGGCCGTCCCGGTCTGGCTGCCATACAGGACGAGCAGAGCCGGAGTTGACATTATGACTGAAAGAAATAATAGAATATTCAGCTCAAAGACACATTGTCAGGACAATGGCAGTGACATCCCCTCCCTCCCTCCCTCTTTTAAAAGACTATCTCTCAGTCTATCTCTGAAACGTTCAGGAACATTTCCTGCAATGGGGTCATGTGTGAATGGGTGCAGGGATCGATATTCAGGGACATCTGTTTCCAAAGGTTGTGCAAGATGATGCCATGCATTGTGAATAGTATCATGGTGCTACATGACCTTTACCTGACATACAGGTATCACAGATAACTCCGGGATAGTTTTAACAATTAGGCTACTTTATTGAAGTTCAGGCTCGTGTTCGCAAGTGTGCTTTACATAGTTTTTAATACTGACATGTCTGTCTTTTATACAGAAATTCAATAAAAGTCACCTTGACCTCTAGCAGCAAATACTTACATGCCTTCTATGGTAAATATTACGTTACCTTAAATAAGAGTGACTGTCTTAAATAGCAATGAGTTAGCTTCTTATCTTAGTTCACGATTTTTCTCTGTAATAAACATGACATAACTGTGGCTAGCATGCTAGTTAGCCGGATAGGAAATATGGTCGGTTATTTCTTCATGTTTGTTTTTTCTTCCCTATAAATCACATAAATCAGCACACACCAGGGAAACAAGATACTTACCGCCGCTGTCTTCGTCAACAATGGCCCTAAACGATAATAATAGAGACAGATGACTGTTCTGAGTGAAGCAAGCAGCTCCTCATTCTCAACATCAACGTCACGCTTTACGGCAGTCTCATTTCGCGTTTTGATTGGTTCGTGGCCTGACGCTACATTCAAAGCCGCAAAAGGAAGATCGGAGATTTCACGATGCAATGTTAGGACTGACAAAGAACGTGTCTGATGAAATGCTTGAATTGAATGTGACTCGCTTAGTCACAAGAATGGGATACTTCCTTTTTGCGCCTTCATTTTGAGATGCAAAATCAAAAATGTCAGTATTTCCATTTTATAAAGTTATAGCCTACTTGTACTCCACATTTCAGATGGACATATTGTACTTTTCATTCTACTACATTTACCTAGCAGATGTTATTGCTAGTAGGGATGTGAAGAGGGCCCAGTATTTGTATTTGTATCTTTATTTGTTGAGGCAGCAAAATTATTTGTATTTGTTTTCAAATAAAAGTGGAAAGAGGCTTTAAAAATCCTGTTTTTGTTTTTATTATGCTTGTAATTTTAGAAAATTGGGGTAGAAAAGTGTTACAATAAGTGTTCATGAATAAACTACCTTACAAAGGAAGTCCCCGTACCGAGTCTCAAACTGGAGTCTTCCAGCACGTAGATAACTATGCTGACTACTGAGCTAAAACCTTTATTTATCACTACATCTTCCTGCTGTAGTAACATTAATTCCCAGCTCACCCCCAAAAAGCAAAAAAAACATCACTGGTTCAGACATTACTAATTGGCTACCTAGTGCACTCCAGTATATTTATCTATACAGTGCTTTGCCTTCAATAGATATGAACACTACAGTAGAGCGACACTACAGCTGTCAGTGACAGTAAAAGCTAGTAAAATGGATGCAAACAAATGCTGGGTACCTTTAAGGGAATACAATATATCAAATGACAGCGAGTGTCCAACAATATTAATATGCTGTATGTGTATATATGTGTTCAGACTCAACATCTCTGCTTGCAGGCTCAATCCTCAAAATGTGTGATTCATTGCCCGTGTAGGAGCAGTGTATCTCCTCAGCAACACAAAACTTTGACACTGACCACAAGTCAAGTACAGCGAAATGACACATATATATATTTTATATCATATTGACAGTTGACATGAAATGTCAGACGTATATGGGAATCTTTTACACATTACACTTAAGAGATTCATACACAGTAAGCAAAGATATTTCCTGAAACATGCTGAGATGTCAAAGTTAAGAGCACTTGAAAGAGTATAATAGCATTAGTGATGGCTACAAACAGGCGATGTGTTGTTAGTTCATACATATGCACCATATACTGTATGGAAATTTTGAATAAAAGGGATGAAAAGATATGTCAGAGACAAGCAGACAAGAAACTAAAGTGAGGTCCAAAGCTTGATTATCTCCCTGGTAAGCAGTACCGTCTGGCAGTTGCTTGGTGCTAGTTTGATTGACTGAAGTTTTGTTTGGGAGAATATGAATACATGCACCACTGAAGCACCGTATCAAGTAGTATAATAAGGTTCTTAAGGTGGGTCTTTCTTTTTTATCTGAGGCCCTGTCATAAAGAGGATCTAGTTTTAAAGTAGAACTCTAGTGATTTTATATTGTACATTCAGATGTTGCTGAACCTGCGAGAGACAGAAATGATGGAAACTGATGCAGCAGAGTACAGGTCATGCTCCAAAAACACTTGATCCAACATTTCCCATAATGCAAGTCAATAGTGTCCTTTAATTAGATCCTGCCCGTCTGGATCCCAACCACAACTTTCAAACTCAATGCACCCTTTCTGTTAAGCCTCTATGCGGAGATAATATAACCCAGATAACGTTAAGAGTTACTTTCCAAGACTCCCATCAGAGTCATAGAAAATATTACACAACCGTTTTATAAGCTGAGCAGTAATTTAACCTAAAACTAAACTTGATGTTTTAAAACTGTTGAAGTTCCTCTTTTAGAATTCCTTATTATTTCAGCTGTAATTGTGCTCACATGGTGCATGTTTATCATCTTCTTTGTGTTAAAATGACCACACAGTAAAGCTGTGGGCAGTACTATAGTATTAGTATTATGGTCATATAATATAGAGAAGGGAAGGAACTGTGGGTGTTTATAGGAGCCCAGCAGCTCATTTTTGCCTTGAGGCTCCCTAGCAGCTTAATCCAGGCATGATGAGGTGGATGTCAAGAACAGAATAAATGGAGGACAAACATCTTAAGAAATCTGTTTTTTCCTCAAGCTGTCTTCATATGTAGAGTATAAGTGACCCATATTAACACTAGATAATGATTCCACCCGGAACAGAGGGGCCTAGATGAGAAGGGACAGAAGCCTCTGGCAGTGAGGACAAGACAAAGTGTCTGAAACGGACTGAAGTGCAACAACAACATGAGATTGCGTTAGTGAAACAATCACAACCAGCTATGATAACTAAAAGCAGTAGCAATCAATAGATTATGTTCTAGTTAACTTAACAATAATAAATGTTAGACAGGTGTTACTTTGATAGACAACACAGACAAACAGTATTGTTTAAAAAAAAAAAGGTTTCCAGAAAAAGGCACACTTCAATTGAAAAGGTATATAAGGCAAAGAACAGTCCGTTTAAAGAAAACAGTGAGTGGTTTCATCCACTAGGCTCTTAATATAGTGCATCTATAATACAAATTAAAAATGTAATAATTAAAAAAGAACAACAAAATACAACAGGAATTGGTGCAAGTGGAAAAACACAAAAACAAACAACAACAAAAAAAAATCCATTCAAAAGTGTTGTATTCAAACATAGTTCTGAATATACAGGAAAAGGATTGTTTGGTTAATAGAGGAAAGTGGCTCAGCTCTTTGAAAACCCGCTAAAAGCTTTTTCTATACATGACAAGGTCAGCTCACGGCAGCTTTACGATCATGCACACACGAAGGTGAAGGAGCGGCACCGCGCCGTTTCGCTCTAGCTGCAGAAGAGGCGTATGCGCTGTGATATGTTGCTGCGGCACAGAGGACAGTTCTGCAGAGCATCGCTGCACACGTGACAACAGCACACATGACCGCACGGCAGGAAGATGACCTGAGCCTGGAAAGAGGAAAAGATAATATCAGTCATTTGGAAGAGTGTGTGTACATGTGTGCTAAGAATTATATATTCGCAGGTCATCACTACAAATATTTTCTGGAGTAATTTAAGAGTAATACTCTAATATAAAATATAAAAGACCTGTTTATTTATGCTGTAGCCTACTTGAAAAAATGGCTCTTGTAAGTGTTGATGAAAGTGAATAAAGTAAACGTTTATCTAAATAGCATACAAACAATATAGGACCCAGTAAAGAACCTTGGGGGACACCACAAGAAAAAGACTGTAGCTAATTCATATACGCCGCACTGATGTCTCGCTCCAGGTGTAAAATTAAGGCTTATATGTAGTTAGCTTCACATCTTAAGATGACTACTGTAGACATTTTGAGTCATCAAGATATTATGCCTCATCCTTGATATAAAGAGCAGCTTTTCACAGGTTAAACTAGTAGACACAACAATAACTGGAGTGTTTTTCTTACCCCAGTCTCCATGCAGACCACACACTCTGAGCTCCCTGGTCCCTCCAGAGGACTGGGGGCAGATGGGGTGACAGGGGTCCCCGGGGTGAGTGGTGGACTGGGGATCTGGACAGTGGGAGGCAACGGTGGGGACGAAGGGGGCGGAGCAGTGGCAATGGTTTCTTCTTCCTCATCCTGCGGCACGACCTTACAAGCTCCTAGTGGAGAAGGAGACAATCAGAGGACAGCAAACAGGCTGCAGTGTTGAACATGTTGTAAACACCTTCTTTCATCCTTCATATAGGCTGAAAAATATATTTTCCAATATAAACATTATCCTTTTGGTAAAACGTTTTTTGAGAATTTAATAAAAGCCCTTTCTGTTTCTATTTTTAGTGTTCTGTATTGAGGAAACAAAGCATTTTTACACTATTACTGAGGATATTTAGGCCATAATTAAATGTTGAAAAGAAAGAAGAAGAAAAAAAAAAAGAAAAGTGAAAACACAGCCTGACCAATATATTAGCATGGCTGATATTATCAGATGATTTTAGCTTCTCACAGACGTTTCTGTATATGTTGGTCGATGAGTATAGAAAAGCTATAGATATGTTTGAGGTCAGCATGTTCATAATCAATTATATTTTTGTGATTTTTGTATTTTTTGTAGCACTGCATGAGCTGCTGTCAGTCACCAGAATTTGATTTTTTTCTGTTTGCTGCACTGACTGAGTTTTAGAACAGATGATTTCTCATACTGAACTGAAGATTTACACATCAGTGTGCAGACTGGCAACATGCAGTGTGAACAGTATAAGAATCTGGATAATATACAGTCATATAGGACATAGGTGTACCTTCAGGCTGGTGATCCTGAGCCCATTTCAGAAGAGCTTTCTGGATGCCTATTTCACCAATGCCGAGCTGAAAAGAGAGATGAGAGGAATAATGCTGATTATTGTGCACATTCACAGATAGTTAACAGTTCATACTGTCACAAATGAAGGCTTTCCTTCAAAGCCAACAGCCTTAAGTTCAGTTACAATCTGCCAGCATTTTAACATTCACAACATTGAAAGCAGATATGGAGCCGTACTGACTGAGCTATGAGACTGACCATAACAGTTTTCTCTCTTCCTTCACATACATACTGTACTTAACATTAGCTTATAGTAGCTCATTTAATCAGAGCTAGAGGCACATGTTGCTATGTGAAAGCTAACTAGATGTAAACAGTATTGTGATAGACATTACAACAATGAAATGAAACAATAGAAATAATAAGAGATTGAGAAAATTAGAGATAAGTAAAAAAAAAAAATCTGGACGAGCTTCAAAGCTAAAATCTCTTAAGACCTCATTTTTGATTCTTCTCACACTGTCTATGATTGACTGAACTCCACTAGGTGTGCAGAAGACATGATTAGAGAAGGATTTTTATACCAATAAGACAGCTGATATTGAAACCGAGCGTTATGCAGTCAAATATCTCCAAAGTGAAACCACAGACCTTCTTGAGGTCAGAGGAGTTCATGTGGCAGAGGGCCGCTGTTGTTACTCGATGGTGAGCCAGGATGGGCAGGTAGTGCTGAGCCGACAGTCTGCACAATAGATTGACTAACTCTTTCTCCACGCCCGCTTCCTGCAATGAGATTACAGTTATACATCTGCAGCGTTGGTGTTCAGATACTTCTGTGTGTCCTCCCTGCTCCGCTCTGTACTCTACCTGCATGCGCAGTGACAGTGGTTTGGCATCCAGCAGTCTCTGGTACTGGATCATCCAGTAGTTCTGCTGGCTGGACTCTGACTTCAGCTCCATCTCCGCCTGGAAAACACAAAGTGATTACTGCTCTCGTTTAACACTTGACCCGCAGAACGAGAAAGACGGGCGACGAGTGTTCACATCTGTACAGTCCTCTGAGCTCAGATTAAAAGAGAGTGATGGAATCATTGATGGATGTGACTACAGTAACTTGTTGACTGTAAAATTCAGACTTATCAAATGTGCTCAGTGTCTCAGTGGATGGAAAGACATTTCATCCACCATCATCTGTACTGAACTTAAAGTGATTATAGGCTGATAGCATTGCAACACATATGTGTTTTTAGTTTCCTCACCAGAACCTGCTGCAGCTCCTGCTCCCTCTGCACCTTCTGCTTCAGCAGCTGCTGCAACAAATCACCGAGAGCCGTGCGCTGCTCCACCAGAACCTCCTGCACACACACACACACACGCACACACACATCATATATAGATAGAAGAACAATGCACGCTCATGAATAAATTTCCTAAAAATAACACAAAAGCGTAAAGACAGAAAGAGATCATCATCTTTGATGTACTTTCCTGTATGAAAGCAGTTCCAAGTACACCTGCTACATTTTAAATACATAAAACCATCTATAAGACTTCCTACTGAACTCTGAACATTGATATCAACTAAGGTACAAGAATCTATTTCAATATTTAGTTAACTACTGCTAAAACAGATCTTTACTTAAATTTAAAGCCACTATATATAGACTCTGGAAACATCTGACGTTAAGCCCCCTGGTGGTAGCATTGAGACACTGCAGACGGCTGTGACGAACGGACTTAAAGAAACACAAAGGCTGTTTTCATCAGGAACTTCAAACAGAAGAAAACAAACTTAAAAACATCTACAAATAGTGGCCTTAAAGGAACAGTTCAATATTTTCATTATTTATTCATTTTTCATTATTATTATATTATATGCTTTCCAGGTGTGAGAAGAGAAGATTGATATCAGTCTCATGTCTGTGTGTTGGAAGCTGAAGTCGAGACGTAGCTAGCCTAGCTTAGCATAAACATTGGAAACACAGGGAAACAGTTAGCCTGACTCAGTCCAAAGTTCAAACATACACAACAACACCTATTATATTTTTTTATCACTCTACTGCAGTCATAGATTAAATATCGCTTTAGTTCCAATTATTTTCTTGAACCTCAGAGTGTGGAATGTTGAATTATTGCCATGGTGCAATGACATGAAAAATAACCGAAAGAAATGATGGCAATCAAGAGGGGGAAAGAAAGAATTAAGTTAAATGAGGGACGGCAAAGAAAGAAGGGGGTGACACCCACCTGTAGGTTCTCAGCATCCAGATTGCGTCTTTTAATCTCCAGTTTAGTCAGCTGCATTAATTCACCCTCTATGAGCTTGATCTGGGAACAGTGGAGAAGCAAATATGAAGCTAGCAGGGAGAAGGCACATGCTGCTGAACGCAATGCCAGGATGGAAATATCGATGATTTGATGAAATGATTTTCTGACTATGGGTTATATTACACAGGATACAGGACTCAGGTGAGTCCAGCACCAGGTCAGGTACCCATGGGTAAATATTTATTAGATATGGGCAGGCAGTGGGTTAAGTAAAACATTTTTTTAAAAAAGAAAAAGAAACAAAAAGATAATAATGCCTGGTGTTGCAGTCTTTTCGATTTGATCAATCCCAAATGTCATCTTCAAATGAGAAGCCACTGCTATACTCCAAATGAACTCATTATCTAAACTTGGAATCTTTTGGAACAGCTCACCAAGTGTGGAAAAAAAAAAATCACAGTTACTGTTAAATCCTGCTGTCTGTGTGTACATTACTGTGTGATTTGGAGAGGTCTGAGTGTGCCTCTGCCAACACAGCAGGGCGGGTGCTTCTGCCTCCGCAGTCTGGATGAGTCACTGTGTAGTTCTCTGAATTTACTTGTAGCATTCTTTCAGCTGATGCCTCGTTTATTTCTCTGGGCCACTGTGTGTTCCTACACTGTACTGTGTATGTTAGTAAAAAAGCTCTGAGCCTATTTGATTACAGCTCCAGTCACAAGTCTAACATCAACTAATCAAGAATTTATTCAGTAATTGTTAAATGTTAAATTGAGGACTTAAAGGCAGAATTTACTCCTGTAAATAGTGACGAGTATGGCTCTGGTGATTTCTTTCACCAGTGTCATGTCCACTAATATATTTGAATCTCCCAGCAAAACAGAAAAATCTGATTTACTTTAATTCCCTCCAGATCCAGATTTAATATATGGAAAATAAATTAAGCATCCTATAAAAGCTAAACTGAAATGTTTTTCAGGTGAAGGCTGTTCAACTGGATTTAGTTTGGACTAAAACAGTCTACATCCTCTTGCTGGGAAGCTTTTCACCAGTGTCATGAAAAACTGAGATCAGTGGGTCACGGGTTTGACCTTCACCCCACCCATCTCCACCCGTCTAGACAGACCTGGTTGCGGATGTAGCCGTGCACAGCATCCTTCTGCAGCTGCAGGGCCTGGAACGCCGCTTTCTGCATCTCCTCCTGCGGAGTACAATCAGAGGAAATGACTGATCACTGACACAGGTTTCTTTTTTTTTTTAAAAAGGAGTACAGTGAAATCAAGGAGAGAAGCTTTAGACAGCTGTCATTCAACCACAGAACACAAACCTCCTGTAAGATGTGGGCGATGGCTTTAGATTTGTCCAAGACTTGGAGGGACATCATCTTATCAAACTGCCTGTCTAAATTCTCCATGCTGTTCCAAAACGGGGAAGAGAGAGCAGACAAAGTTTTATACTGTGTTGATTGGCTCCTAAAAAAACATTAACATCCTTCCTTTCAGATATGGTGTCTGGGTGTGTGTGTGTGTGTTGAACCTTCTGCAAGCCTCAGACACCAGGCTCTGTCTGCGAAAGTCACTGGCCTCCTGCAGGAGGCTCACAGCACAGCTGTCTGACAGCATCTTCTGCATGGCCGCTGCAAACACACAGAGGAGACAAAAATGTGATGAAGACAACAAGGAGATATCATTCCAAGTCCACAAACAGAATATTGGAGAGAACAAAAATCTGGAGACACAAACATATCTTCATTTTGGCACTTTGGTAAAGTTGATTTCATGCCTGACTGAGATGGACATCAGAAAAATATCAAGTGTTTTGAGAAATCAAATCAGAGAAGGAAAAATATCTACATTCCTATTCCTATATAAAGTATATTCCTATCACATCTATGTATGGACACACACAGTAATTCAACAAGCGCTGCTTAAATAAAGCAAGTCAAGTTGAAGCACATCAGCCAAGCTGCTTACCAGCCACCTCCCTCTTCCTCAGTGAATTGGCTTCTTCCTGTGTGATGGCGGTCAGATGCTCCATACGGATCCTGTGGGGGAAATAAACAACAATAACAACAACATTTTGATAGCTGAAACACGTGGTAAAATATAAAAACATAACCTGGAGAAATGTCAAAATTGTCATATCATTCAGCTCAGTTCATATACTGTAAATTCCAATCACTTCACTGTCAAGCTGCACAGCGCTGAAACTGCTCTTCTTAGAGTTGCAAATGATTTACTGATGGCTGCAGACTCTGGTGCATGTCCTGTGTCACTACTGGTTAACCTCAGTGTAGCATTTGCATCGACCATTCCGTCAGCATGTATTACTGGAACTGCTCTGGACTAGTTTTCCTCTTATTTAGCCAACAAGACTTTGTTTGTTTCCTCACAAACTGCTGAGGCTAATCATGGAGTACCACAGGGATCAATCCTGGGACCTTTTCTATTTACCCTATTTTAATCTGAAAGACTTGGGGGGAAAAAAAAACCTATCCTTTAGAGCTAATGGTGGATTTGGACTGTAGTGGCTCTGCATCTCTGGTACAGCCTTCCTTTGGGAGATCATGTTGATCAGCACCAGCTTTTAAAATCTCATCTTCAACGATAAAATATATAAAAATATATACTAAAAAAAAGCATATTTATGGGACACCCAATCGATTTGAGTAACTTCAGCTGCACAGAATAAGGACTGTGGATTTTTTTCCCCCGATCTGGAGTGGAGTTGCACTACTAAAGGATCTCTTCACAGCAGAGACAAAAAACATATTCAAAGTATAACATTCAAGTATTATAAAACAAAAGTCTTGAAGAATCTGATCTTGTGCTTTAAACTAATTCATGCAGTTTTTCTTAACACATAATGTTTTTATTTTTCTACTATTTTGTGTCCAAATTTGGCTTCTTTACGATGATGATTAAAGTAAGATGAACATTAATGTGACGAGAGAAATTTTTATAAAGCCTTCTATGTCCTGTTATTGTGTTTTTATTGTCCTTCCCCTGGAAAGCACTTAGTGCATCTTAGTTGGAAATTGTTCTATAAATAGGTTGAGTGTGGTAAGTTGAGAACAACCAGATGGGTGCGGCCATGTGTTGAGTGCCTCATATCTCTATTGCTGGAACAGATCTGTTATGTCACTCACCGATCTTCCTCCATGGATTGGAGAAATTCTGCACTCTTTTTCTTCCTGGACAGATAGAAATAAATATGCCGCTTTTAGCAGGGACAAGCACCTAATCTGTGACACAGATCCACACCTCGACTCTTCACCACCACCACCACCACCCTTCAGGTCCTACCTCTTATTGTCCATCAGCATGTTGCTGATGCGACTGCTGATGCCGTCTTCAGCGAGTCGCACTTTCTCCAGCACAATCAGTCTCTCGGCCTCCAGGGCCCTCTGCTGCTGGGAGAGCCCCAACTCCACTCGCTCCTGCTCCTGAACATCAGTGCACACAGATCAAAACTTAAACACATCTAAACGTAGCTTACATAATACACAGATAAGAAGAGTGAGGGATTCAATTTCCGATTTCAAACTCTGAAATTTTACTAAACCTCTCGTGTCACTCCTGCAGCATAATCCACCTCTCTGCTGTTGATCTGTATGTTCAGTAAGTTCCAAGCTAAATACAACAGGTGAGCTTCAGTGCTATGAAAAGGTGACACAGAGAAAGTCTGTTTAGTTCCGTTGTGGAGAAACGATGCGTGTATGGAACACACTGAACATACAGATCAACAGACAACAAGTGGATCATTGTGCAGGAGTGCTTTGAGAAGTTGCTGCGGGTGGTGTTGTTGATATTTTCTTCTCGCTGTCGGAACGGCTGCGAATCCGACCGACTACAGCTGCTACAACATTTCAGAGCCACATTTCAAACAAAGTGTGAAGAAAGTCAGCAAGAATTTGTGTGAGAAAACCAGGGAGGGTGTGTACCTCACGGACTGAGTTGAGGATTTTTTCTTTGCGGGTGTTGTTCATGAACAGAAGCTGTGCGTGCTCCCTTTGCCTCTCCTCCAGGTGCCGCTCGAAGGCCAGCTTCTCCTGCTGCTTCTGTACCTGAAGGTAGAAGGGCAAATTTTAATGTGTGTGTGTGTGTGTGTGTACATGTACATGCTGCCCTGACAACTAAAATAAAAAAAAACGGGTCTGTCCTTACACTGTTAAACTATTGGGTAGTTTTATGTTCCATGTAATTCACCCGCTACATATAAGATACATATTCCAAAACCTACTTCCCAAGTGACTGTGGAAAGCGGGCTGCTTGTCTTTACACATATTGTCTGTGTATGTGACAAATAAAAACCTTTAAATCTAAACTTTGTTAAAAGGGGTTGGCCACAAGCAAACCTCCTGAGGTGTGTCATGAGTTCAACTTAAAAACAACAGTAGACAGGCTGGATCTGACGGTGACTGACACACCTTTCTCTTCTCGTAGTCACTGAATTTGTTCTGCAACAGAAAAGCGAGGAGAGGTCGAATGAGACTTCCAGCAGCATCCACAGAAACAGCACTACATTCTGTACACACGTGTAGATTTCTATTACTGTGCGTGTGTTGGTGCGTCACCTACCTGCCAGGCCTCCTCTAAGCCATCCACACAGTCCGAGTTCTGTTTGCAGCAGTCACTCTCCAGCACTGGCAGGAGGTACTGGGACGGAGGGCAGTACTCTTCTCCCAGCTCTGAAAAGCAGATCATCCAATTTTCATCGTTTCACTTCCACTGAAGGATTACATGCATACACTTCACAGTCTGTGTGAAATCCTACCAGTCTGAGGCTGGGTTGCACCGACAAGGATTATGATTTTCCTAAAAGCTGTTGCACACACTTGTAAAGCTGGATTAAAGTTATAACTTCTTAAGATTTCAGTATTGATGCGCCAGTGGTTAAGGGTGGCAAGTGTGATCTATTAATACACAGTTCCATTCAAGGAGACATGTTTATCACCCACAGAAGAAGAACAGCTGTTTATAGAGAACAACCAAACACGCAGCGGTTCGAGGCGATTCGTGGCTTCACATTGGTTTATTAAAGAAGACTAAAAGAGGAGCCGGGGTTCTGTTTTCTGTGTCACGTCCAAAACATGCATGCATCATTTCCTTGCTGGTTTACTTCACCGCCTGCAGAGATCTTGTGATTCCTGTTCCCACCGGCACAAAGCAGAACCATGACAACCCTCTGCATGTAAATATCGCACTTTTTCAGAATAAGGGCAAAAACTGGAATATGTTGTGCACGTTAACGTGGTCACCGAGTTAGCAGATGATCTGTCCGACCGTCACAACTCTGAGATAGAACCGGACTGAAACCCTTCGACAAAACAGAACTGCATGAAACACCAACTATTCATTTGAAATCCATATTCTATTGTTTGTGTAACATGATAAATGAGCAGAAATACTGGACTGAAATTTGTGATTTAAAAGAAAAAACACTAGCGCTGTTGGGAACAGGTCCTAGTGAAAAGCAACTCCTATGATCATCTATTTAGAGTAAATCTGTGGAACATTACTGAGCATGCTCGGAGACACAGTGTCTTCTTCACACTGGAGTAAACTACAGTGACCGACCATGTTCAACGTAATGAAGGAAAACGTCACTCACAGCACATCAGTAGAGGTCAGTGATGTTTTATCAGTGTGTTTTAATGACAACAGAGTCCAATCAGACAAATGTCAGCATGTAGCTAACCAGACTACTTCTTATTGTAAAGACACACTTCATCACTGCTTTTGATGTTTGCATGAGATTTGCAGTTAACAGGATTACATAACATCAGCCTTAGCTGTTAACATTATATTAATCAACTGCATGGAATTTATCAGACTGTGGATTTCAGATTTCTGACATTATACTGTAATATATATATATCATATTATAACTCCTCTTGACTCCACTCTGCACAGATCTGATAGTAATCTGTTAATTCAATACGGTGGCAAAATGGCATGAATTATTATAAATTAAACAAGTACTCTTAGGTTTATTAATTAGTGTGCAAAACATTAGGATTATTATCATTATTATTATGCTGAATTTAAAAAAAAATTATCCTTAAACTCTGTTGATGTAACTCAGCGTCAGTGATGTCAAACCATATAAAACTCTGTTAGATAAAGTGGAAAACTGTTGATAACTTGGAGAAACGGATTATAATCCTGTTATCAGCTGCTGAATTCTATCAAATCAATTACAGATATAAAGAAGACAAATATAATACCCGCATGGAAAACTATCTTAAGCCAAAAAGTGCTCAGAAACAGATGGGTATGAGCGGAGGAGATACATTTGAGTCACTGGGTAAACCCTCACCGGTGCACAGGAAGCGTTGGATGCTCTCTGTTCCTTCTGTACACACAGACGCAGGTGGATAGGACATCGTGGCAGCATCGAGTGTAAAGCTCTGCAACAGCACACACACACACACACACATAAGAACAGGGTTTCTGTCACATCATATCTTATATTTGTAGCTGTACTGTAAACTTTAAACCCAAAACACACACACACACATACATACCTCCAGGGTACGGATGTAGGCTACAGTTTTGGGAAGCTGGACAATATTGTTGTCACTCAGGTCCAGGGTGCGCAGGCTGCTCAGAGAGCCAACTGAGGATGGCAGCTCGCTGAGACAGTTACCTATTACATACACAGTGATGAGGAAAAAACAGTTAATTCAGTTTGACTAGTCCATGTCCTTTCATTCAGCCGCGAGCAGGCAGTAAGCAGCGTACCCTTCAGATTGAGTGTTTGCAGAAGCCGCAGATCCCCGATGGAGTCTGGCAGGTCCTTCAAACGGTTCTTTTCCACATTCAGAATCTGACAGGACACATAAAACGGCCACACATGGATGATGAGTTGTATCCATTCACGCTCATTTCCTCTGTACCAGGAGTCAAGTTTACAATAGCATTACCTGCAGAGACGCCAGCTTCCCAATGTCTTCTGGGAGTGAGGTGAGTTTATTCTCATGCAGATCCAAAACCTAAAGGGTCAGACAGACTCGGTCATGCTTATTTGAGTGATAAAGTGAAAAGATGTATGCAGGCTTCTAGCAGTAATCACAGACAAATCCTTCTTTCAGCTCTTTCACAGGTTTGAATTCAAATTATTCTCTTAAACCACTGAGAAACCCTTCAGCCTCATTTAGATCTCTCCAGGTCTGACTGACAGTTTGAGCTTTTGCTGCATGTAGTGACAACTGAGAGTGAAACATGAGGAGGAAACATGATTTTAAACTCGCGTTGGCAGCTGAGTGGTCAAATGTAGCATGGAACTAACACTGACGAGGTTTGTGGGTTAGATAACTGAAACTAAATAAAACTAGTACGCAATTCAACTAATGTCAAACATGGTGCTATGAGCCAGTGTCAATCATGATCAACAGAGGGGAGTGCTTGCAAATCACAGGTCGACTGTAGGTAGGAGGGCTCCCTCTGTCCCTCACTAGATCACTAGAACCTCCTCAGTGATTAAAATAACCACCTAATGGACCTCTAGAACCTCCTATAGGACCAACTGTACCACCTAAACAACCCCTCAATGACCACTAGACCACTAGAACCACCTAATAGACCTCCAGAACCTCCTATAGGACCAACTGTACCACCTAAACAACCCCTCAATGACCACAAGACCACTAGAACCACCTAATAGACCTCCAGAACCTCCTATAGGACCAACTGTACCACCTAAACAACCCCTCAATGACCACTAGAACCACCTAACAGACCTCTAGAACCTCACTAGATCACTAGAACCTCCTAAATGACCACTAGAACCACCTAAAAAATCCCTCAATGACCACTAGACCACTAGAACCACCTAACAGACCTCTAGAACCTCCCAAAAGACCACTAGAACCACTGAATGAAAATCTAGAACTTCCCCAGGGCCAACAGAACCCCCAAACAGACTTCTAGAGCCTTCTAAAGGACCATTAGTTCCTCCTCAGTTACCACTAGAACCTCCTAAATGACCACTCGAACCACCTAAAAAATCCCTCATTGACCACTAGACCACTAGAACCACCTAACAGACCTCTAGAACCTCCCAAAAGACCACTAGAACCACCGAATGGACATCTATCATCCCAAAAGACCACTAGAACCACTGAATGAAAATCTAGAACTTCCCCAGGGCCAAACAGACTTCTAGAGCCTTCTAAAGGACCATTAGTTCCTCCTCAGTTACCACTAGCGCCTCCTAAATGACCTCTGTAACCTTCTTTGATAAATGAAAATAAAACCCAACATAAATTGTTCAAGTAAGGTGGAGTTCTACCACGAGCCTCCAGAACAGCTTCAATGCTTCTCGGCATAGATTCTCAAAGTCTCTGAACTCTACTGGACGGTTGAACACTTTTCTTTCAAAAGATATTCTCTAATTTGGCATTTTGATGCTGGAGGTGGAGAGCACTGTCTGACACATTCTCCAATAGGTGTTCATGCCATGATATATGATTAACATCATTTTCATACTCATTAAGCCATTCAATAAGTCATCAAAGTCTGTTTTACTTTACCTTTAAAGTGGCGAGAGAGTTGATGTCACATCCTTTTGGCAGCAGTGACCTCAGATCATTGTTATGGAGGATAAAGACCTGTAGGAGAGACAACATGTGTGACTGTTGACTGTGCAAGCAAGGACATAATAATACTAGTGAGTTATTGTTAATACAGTATTTATTACACACACTGATTTTAAATATGCTTCGTTCCTGAAGCTTCATCCACTATTCAGCTCCATGCGGCATCCTTACCTTCTTCTGTAGCACCTTGCAAATGGAAAAGACACTCGAGGGCACCTGTGACATAAGAGACCAAAGCTTCAGACTTCAGACAGGAAGACATGACTAACAATACAATACTTACTAGTTAGTTACTAGTAGTTTTTCACACAATTGTTTTTCCTAACTGCCCCTGCTCCTAGTCATTATGCTAAGCTAGGCTAACCACATCCAGACAAAGAAACATGAGTTTGTTCTTCTCTCACTGTAACTATGTATTCTTGATGATCCCAATAGAGTGTGACACACAAAGAAGCACAAGTTAAATATGGCTTTATTTCCAGCAGAGGTTCTGTCACATGCAAATACAATGAACAACAAGCCAACTTGAGCTGGGATCTTTTATACCTTGCCACTTCTTCAACATATGTTTTCCATTATCAGTGGGTTTCTCCTTTGTATGTAAAATTATGATACGGACCTGTCAACATATCAGACATCTTGGCGTCATTCTTATCAAGCTACTGAATTTACACCTAAAGGCCCCAAACTGGATGCTGTTCCAGTTTGTCTTAATGACACATGAACACGGTGCCTCAACCAAAGGTTTCTTACATTCCTTAAGATGCAACACAAAGAAAATACCTAATATCAATTTCACCATTTTTTTAATGATTTTTTTTCAAGTGGACTTTCCTTCTTATATATTGATGCACTAAGATTCACTGATCAAGCTATGGTAAAGCAGATATTAACGTCAACATTGGATCAACTCATGTCATGTTTCTGACATTAATTGATAATGTATAAAATCACAATTTCACTCACTGTCGAAAGAAAGGGAATACGCAAAATGTTGAATTATCCCTTTAAAAGAGTGCACTGATTACTGATAAACCCTTTTTAAAAAGGGTAAAAATTGATGTAGCAGACATACTGGTTTTTTTTTGGTTTTTTTTTTATAGAAATCTGGTAACCTCACTTCTACTCCACACCTCCAGATTTGTTTCATTTTCAAACTTGATAGTACACTTTGGTGGAACTAAACTTGTTCTAAAACAGAGTGAATGATTTCAAACACTAGGCATCAGTGAAGCTTCCCCCACACCTGTTAAAAGTAACATTCTCACCTCTGAGAGCTCACATGCTGAGATGTCCAGGGTGTCATCAGCTCCTGCCTCCTTAGACTGAAGAACAAGAGACAGTGATTGAGTTGTTTGTTCTGTCTAAAAGATATTCTCTCTTTGAGACAGCCAACATGATGTTAACATAAATGAATGAATGCTCATAATCACATAAAAATGGCTGCAGGTTGTCTCAGCATTATCAAACAGGTTGTTGTTGTGACCCTCGGCACCGGCAGCAGGGTGTTTCCAAGCTGTGAGGTGGTGACTAGAGGTTTGCTGGTACACACTGTAAACATACGTACCCGGCACAGCTGATACTCCAGTCTCTTCTGGGAGTCCTCGCTGGGTTTCCTCCTTCTGAAGAACAGAGGCATTCTGCTTCCTGCCTGTCCTGCTGTCTCTCAGCCTGCTGGGGTTTTCCTCCTGCCTCTCGAAGTCTCGAAGAAGAGCCGCCCCAGACGACCGATGGACAGGTTGGAAAAACACTCAAGACACTGCCTGCACTCTGAAAAGTACAGAAAGGGAGATATTAATTATGATGTTAATCAGACCAGATGAGCGAGATGAGCTCATGTTGCAATAATGCTTTATGAGTCAAAACAATAAATAAATCCAGAGGCTGTACAGTTAAAAGCGGATTTAATTGATGATTTTTTTGGGCCACTTGGGAACAGTGGAACAAGCTGAATACATAGAGTTGAATTTCTGGCAACCTGGTGAATGCAAGTCCTATACTCAGTCTGCTATTAGCTGTTTTAGAAACTGTCCAGTAACCCTGCTACTCGCCAACTAGTTGCTAACGTTGTCTGTGTGTTGTTCAGAGCAGGGCAGGTAGTGTGGAGTGTCTTTATCAGAGCTGTTTGACTGAAAACAGCTGCCTGCTGCTGCTGCTGCTACTGAAATAAGTTAGATAAGAGTTTAGTGTGCTGTAAAACCAAAACAATGAGCTAAAAGAAGCTCCACAGGGGTCCATCCAGGAGAAGAGGTCCATAGAGCTGCAGGACACATAGTTGGTGATAAGTTGGTGTGTAGGTACTAAACTCAATTATTCAGTTTACCTCCAAAATGGTTGATTGTACACATGACATATTAATGTACCTAACTCTCTCATTTATTATTTACTAGCTGTCTTTATTTTCTTTTTTTTTGCTCAGTTCTACCATCTTTAATCAACTCTTTCTCTTCCTCATGCAGCATCTTCCATCTCTCTAATATGATCATAGGAAGGGTGTGTCTATAAAGCACGAGCTAATGCATGAGTTGCAGCAGAGATAGAGGTCTCTGTAGATGTAGAAGAAGAAGTGCTTTCAGGCTTTTTCCACAGTGTTTCACTGTGCCGCCTGCTCTCTGAAACTGAATATTTCACTATGGTTCAACCTGCTCTACTGAAAACAGACGTGGTAATAAATAATATCCAACCTACATATAGGTCGGCTCTGATCGAGTGCAGGGTTTGTCCTTTATGGCTATGCCGGTAGATTCTGTAAGTCAACACTTGCTGGCAGCTCAGCATGTGAATTAGTATTATCTTTATTGTACAGCAACAAACCGCCTGAAAAACATCTCTCCCAGGCAGGCAGGGTCTGTAACACAACACTGCTGGAGTCGTTCCTCTTCGAAATGGAGCGTGGACCAAGCAGAAACTGTGTAGTGAAATAATCTATTTGTAAAATGTTTTTTTTTTTACCACTGACACAGCCAATACATCCAGAACTAAAAGCCAGTGCAGCAAATCAAATAGTTGGTGCTGGACTCCATCCAGAGATAGCACAACAACAACAACAGGGGTGCCTTTGAACCAGTCGAAGGTTTTCGTTCATAGAGGCTTCAAAATGTGCTCATTCTAAATGTAATACAACATGTTTTAACATTATAAAACAGCTCCCATGCAATCAGCAACCATCACAGCTGAATGCTGGAGTCAGCACAGATGTGTCTACACATGCAGTCGCTCTAATGACTGATTATGATGCTGGCTCCAGGTGTGTCTGAGGATATATAAAAGCTTAAAGAAGTCTCCCTCCACTCAAAAATGGGGTTTTTCGTCTTGTACTGTCAGTTGGGTGTTTGAGCTTTGTTGTGGATATTTTGAGTGATGGTCGGCATCCTCGGTGGAGAAAAGAGCGTGCGAGATTTTGATGTCTTAAAGCTGAAAATGGTTATTGAAAGCGCTCGGACAAGTGGAGAACCAAAAGAGAAAACACCGGAGTGTTCTGCTCTGGTGCCGTCTCTTTCGAGAAGACAAGAGGGTGCAGCTTGACCTCTCAAACTCTGTCACCCTTTACTTATGGAAATTTCCATAACAAGCTTCACTGTATGATCACAGAATGATGTAAGTGCAGAGTTTGACGGTTTCTCTGCGCTCACTGAAAATCACATTTTTAGGAGAGGTGCTACGAGCTTGATTTGTGACATCACAACTAGTCCGGAGCTAATTGTTGTCCAATATTCAATCTACACAAGTGTGTTGTTGAAACTTGAAGCCTCCAGAGCACAGACACTGAGAACAGACGTTTACAGTGAAGTAGGAAGTATCCGGCATACATCATTATTCCAAACAGAGTATTTTTAAATGTCTTTTTAAATGTCTGGAGGGGATCTTTAAAAGTAAGTTGTTTGCTTGATTTGCAGCAGATGTCTCAGCAGAGTGACCAGACTTCCTGAAGAGTTAAGAGCTGTTGTCCCAAATCTGGGCTCCTTATCCTTTTTGGTGACATACTAATGTTGAAAAATATTGCACTGAACTATTGTGTCCTTTGGAACTGCCAGATTGGCATGAATAATTAATAACATGACAAGCTGCTGCTGTCACCAGAGTAACATGTGGAAGATCCTACATTTAAATGAGAGAAGCCTTTCATTAAATTACCAGTCTTCATGAATTTGGCTATAATTTCTTCTTTTAGTTATTAAAAAAATGTCCTGTTTATAAGAGTATTAGTGATGCTCTTCATATCATCTTCGGAGCCAATCATCTATCTCTCTATTTTATCCATCTGCACAAACTGATCTTCATCATATTAATAGCAAATGATCAGAGTTAAGAGTCTGATGTCACATTGATGTCACATTTATACATTTTGAGCCTTCAAATTCAGCCACCTGTTTGAGTCATTGGTTCAGTTGTTTCAATATGAAAATGTAAGAGCTGTAAAACTGAAGTGAGCCACGTATAGACATTGTGAGGTAAACATTATTACTGCTGCTCTAGAAAGAATATGTAGTTATTTTTTGAAATATATAATACTTGTAATCCTGTTATGAGGTTGCAGTCGCGAGGACAGGGGAAGTGTAGCTGCAGGCAGCCATGGCTCTGACACACAGATGTGAGAGGCACCGCACTGATGAAATGAATAAAATAACGTGAATTTTATGTAACAGATAATGTTTTACACACAGTTATGTGCACACAGTGTGTTTCTTTATCCCAATGACAGCTTATTAACTTCACGAACAGAAATAAGACATTTTAGCGTTGAGTTGACCGTGTTTTCGCTGAACGTAATTTACTGGAGACCACGCCCACCCCAACTCCTGCCCAAATTTGACCCACTCTCATCTGGTCACCCTGTCTCAGCCACTGACACCAGCCAGTCATTTGTACATCCTGTCCTAACTCCTCTATTTGTATATATGTGTTCCCATTACATGTATAATGGCAGCGAGCAGTACACAGTCAGTCTGCTCATGTCCATGTATGTGTAATGTTGTCGGTGGGGGCGTAGGGTTCCCGTAAATTACGTAGCTAATTTACATAGCATACGGTACAAGGTGATAACCGTGGCTAACACACGTTGCGCCTTATAACATCCGTTATAACAGCTAGATAACTATCCTCATAATAAATACAGCTCTATCCCTATTTGGTCGTGGTATGTGTTGTCCTACAGATAAGGCTGAATGTTAGCTTCTCCATGACAGCTTGCCACTCTGGCTACGTAACGTACAGCAAAGATAAGCTAACAACGCTAGCATGTGAGGAAGACGCCATCAGCTATTACAACCCGACGTTTTGTCTGAGAAACAAGGTTAAACTAACGCTGGGTGCCATACTCACAGGCTGTGATGATGCTGTGCCGCTGCTCCTCACACTGCTGGGTAGCTGGTTAAAGGGAGACTTCCGATGTTTGCTAATGTCTATAGTCTTAATGATTGACCGAGTCACGCGTCAAAAGCAGAGCAGAGACTAAAACCATCCTCCACGTTACTCTCCTGATTCATAAAGATTCATACGAGCGGCAGTATTTCCGATATGATCCCCGTCCAGCCGATTTCCATAGGAAGGCTGCTCTAATGAAATCATAACAAATCCAAGTTATCTTCTTCTTTTAGCTATCAGCGGGTTGTAGCTAGCTATGAACTGTATATCGCCCTCTACAGCACGCAATGAGCAGTGTCGTGACTTCCAATGTAATAAGGTGACGCAATATGTAGGGTTACGGACAGCAGTATGTTAACAAGAAACAGGCATGGCGATATGTTTCTATGGTAATTTTTTTAAGATAATGTGTAGTAATTACAAGAAACTGTCTCATAATTATTACTTCCTATCTTAATTCATTGTTAGATAGTATCTCATTATTATTAGTTGCGTGAACATTTGTGTCAGGAGTGGTCCAGAAAGCCAACATGACATGGACACATGAACTTCCTAGTAAACTGTTATTGGAAAATATATTTATATGTTGTTCATAAAGGTATGTCTTAAGTAATGTATTAAAATAAATCAGTCATACAGTTAAAGACTAACTGACTGTACTAAGTCATATAAAAAATACTCAATGGAATAACAATGTGTGTTTTTCACTTCTTCTTTTTTTTTAAATTACCACATCTACTTCTTCTCCCTCATTAAAATGTCCACAATCTATAAATATTATGTAAGTTCAATTTGCTCGTAATTAGATTTTCAGTGAGCTCAGAGAAAATTTCCACTCTCATCAGATGAATGTGAAAACAACCTTATAGTATCAAAGTCTGCACATACATCATTCAGCTCAGTGAAGCTCAAACATCCAACTAAAGGAACAAGAACATATTTTAGGGTGGAAGGGGACTTTAAAGGGGACTCATATGCTCAGTTGTGTCTTGCATCCAACCTTGCATATAAGCAGTTTGTCCACTAGAGGTCACGCTCTACATATTTTTGTTGCAACCACAGCGCACAAGGTAGGAAACATACAGTATGTCTGCATATGGTAATGATTAAAATCTTAGTTTTTCTTCTTTTTTTTTCCCCCTGTCGTGACTGAGCTCCAACATGTCAAAGGAAAATGTAAGTAGCCTCCACCCTTTCACAGTTAAGTGAACTAATACAGACAAATATGTTTGGATGTGGTTTTAAACCACACCACATCTGAATGTTTTATAGTCACCTCAGCTGTTTGCAGTTGGAACAAATAACACAGTCAGTTTCACCTGTGCTTTATTATTCCTACCCATTAACTAAACAGACTGGTTCCCTAATGTCTTTACATATAAGCCCATTCTGGTTAATAAGACTATTAACATAACCAGATAACCTCGGAGACTCTGGATCCCTGAGCAGCACTATCCCTACTCTGCTGTGTTTATTACAGACCTCTGCAGGTGTGATGTATGACTGTGGTTCAGGCTATAGGCAAGAAGCATACGGGGCGGACTATAAATAACCACATAATTAAAGGCGTTGACAGGGAACTGACATTGTGGTTAGAACAGCTTTTCCCTGAGCCCCCCTTTGGTTAAAAAAGTCTCACTGCACTACAACCCTAAAAAACCCCCAGTGTTCCCCTCAGAAGATACGTAGCTGTAGACTAGAGAGCTCATAGTAACCTTTAACTTTAATCTCATATGGCATCTTCAGAGTATTCACGCATATACTGTCAGTCTTTTGAGACTCGTAGACTTGAGGACTTGCCTACACAACACAGAACACAACACCGATGTATTATCACCTTGTAAAGTTGATGTGGCAAATGAGACGGAACATTTTTAGCCGCTCAAATGTTCCAATGTTGAAAACAGCCAATGTTTCAAGCAGTGAGACGGAACCAGAACAGGAACCTTTCCAAAAAAGCAAAACAACGAGCTGAAAGACACTAAAAGGCTCAACAGCGCTGCAGAGTCTAGTAACACCTTTTACATCCACACACATCTACTGTAATGTAAAAATATTGATTAGCGCAGCTTTAATATGAACACGGATGACAATTCCAGTCCCTCAACCATCTGTTGACTGTTATGCACTGTTAGTGTGTTACAGTGTTGTGATGAGAATATAATGTTTTAATTTAACAATTAACACACACACACACACACACACACACACACACACAATAGACACAAAACTTACACACACAAATTATAATCTTGTGCAGATAAGAAAATATCATATTTTGGGATCTCTGAGGTGCCATATTTATTTCTCATTATGCCATTCTACATAATGAGCACTTTTTTTAAAAAGTACATTTAGTTGGGAATGATTATGTCCTCTTATTCATGTAAAACTGTGGTATTGCTACTAGGGCTGCAACTAACGATTATTTTCATAATCAGTTAATCTGTTGATTATTTTCTCTATTAATTGATTGTTTGGTCCGTAAAATGCCAGAAAATAGTAAGAGTTTCCTAAAGACCAAGATGACATCTTCAAATGACTCGTTTTGTCCAGATCAACAGTGCACTACTCAAAAATATTCAGTTTATACAGAGATGACAAAAATAAACAGAAAATATTCACATGTGAGAAGCTGGAATCAGAGAATGTAAATTTTCATTTTAAAAATGGCTCAAAATAATTAATTGATTATCAAAATTGGTTAATGGTTAATTTAATAGTTAGTTGGCAATTAATTTCAACTAATTGTAGCACCTTTAATTGCTACTCTGAATACCTCTTCCACCACTGGTAATAAGCAGGGTCTAGTTTCCTATAGCTACATTTCTGTAAGCAATGTTATTTCTGCAGTATGTATTCTTTACCATTAAAAAACTTGCAGAAACAAGTAGGATAATTATGTCTTATGAACATAATAAAGTAGATAAAATCCAGCAGCCATCCATTAACCTTATTTTTTCCCTTACCTGCATTCGACGAAGACCCGCTCTACTCTGTTTCTGATTGGCTAAGACTAGTTGCCTTCATTGGTTAGATTGGTTAGATTTAGGTATGAGAAGTGAGATTGTCAGGGATAGGCTAAGACTATCAGGGTCAGAGCCAATCATATACAGAGTAGGGGCGGGTCTTCGCAGAATGCGGGTGGAAAAAAATAATGCTATCATCCGTTACAGTAGGCAGGAGCCACACCCCCTGTTCTACGTCAGAGGGGGAGTGAGATACAATGCATTTATATGACCGAGGAAACCTCCGCTTTCTGTCCGCGGGAGCACAGATCTGTACGGGAACGAAGACAGGAACCGAGTGGTGAACGAAGTGACTGGCTGTCGGTATCCCTCCACAGACAGAGAGCTTTCTAAATGGGAAAAGAGAAGAAGAGTTGCTGAGCATTTCTCGGGTTTTCACCGCACAGACAAAAAGGCACGTGGAAAATATCTCAACTGAAAAGTTTACGTCTCTTTTTGCAACATCTGGCGCTCTCCTTGGGTTTCTTAAGCTGAGGGCGAGAGACGTAAAAATACTTGACAGTCGTTCACTACAACTTCACAACAGTAAGGTGAGTTTAATACATCATTAGAGTTACCTTTACCTTTACCTCAGGTGTGAATAAACCAACATGCTCATTACTGCTCTAAGTTTTTATCCACTTCGTATAATGTATTAATAAAGCCTTTATCTTTGGGGGGAAAAAAGCACAAGTTTCCATAACGTTAGCTACACATAAATATCAATATATGTCACGACGAATTTGTACTTTCGGTTAACTAATTGGTTGATTAGTTAGTTAAAAAAGTTTAAAGGAAAGTTGTTTTTTCTTTAAAAAAGAAAAACAAACATTTTACGGTTTATGATAGTTTGTCATTGTTTCGCATATCTTATATATAATTTAAGCTAGGCTATAGTAATAACACTACGTCGCTGGTTGAGTCCACATGGTCGTCCGCTCCTTAATTTACACATTTTTCTTTAAACACAGTAATAATAATATCAATCATTTTTTTTAATAGTGGCAACAGGAGGAGGAGAGTGAGATGAAATGGAATGCTAGTGAAATAATCTTATCTCTGCGGTTGCTCTGCTCATCTTTATCAAACATGTGACCTCTGATTTGCAAGCTTGTTGTCAAACCCCCGTTCATATCTGAGATTTCAGTCTATTTCTCTGTGTATGCAGCCTGCTTTTCATGTGTCCACGGCACTTGAAAGCACATCTTTCTAATTAGTGCCAATGTATTAGACTTCTGCTCGTGCCCTTGGTGTTAATTAAAAAGAGCCGGTTTTTTTTTTTAATGAAACAGCATGTTTCTCTCAGGAGAAGGAAAGTGAATCTGACCATTAGACTGCTGGAAACTGCGGTGCCTCTACTGTCTAGCTTTCCTCTGACTTGACTTGTATGAGTTGATTCCTGTATAATACCTCATATCCAGAGTGTGTGTGTTGAGTTGGGGTGGGGGGGTTCGTGATTTTTAATTATTGTATGGAAGGAAGGAAAGGTGTAAATGCAATGGAGTCGTTCCACAGTCTTCCAAATCTCTACATCTAATGGGCGGTAAATTAGCTTGTAAATTGACACTAAATCCTGCCTAAAATTCCAGCCTAAATGTTAAAGAAACAAAGTCAGCCAGTGTCTGGTGGTGAGATTTATCAGTCCAGCAAATGACTTACAGAAAAGAGATCTAAGCATGCTTTTATTATACCTCTGTATCCATCCAAAGAAACCAAACAGTTGTAGTCAAAAAAAAACAGGGAAAAATGAATGTGTTGCAAGTTCCCAGAACCCAAAAGGAAATCTTCATACTGCTCATCTTGTGTGACCAACAGTCCAAACCACGAGGATGTTCAATTTACAATGATATAAAACAGAGAAAAGCGGCAAATCGTCACATCTGAGAAGCTGGAACCACAGAATGTTTGATTTTGTTTGCTTAATAAATAGCTCTAATTGCTTGTAAAAATGTGACAGATTAAATTTCCGTCAATTTAATCAGCCCTAATCCTTGTTCTTGTATAAAACTCTATTTTTTTTATTCCAAGACACTGACCAATCATCATCCTAGAAACCTCCCACATGCTCCAATGGTTAAAGATACCATCATTATTCAGTCTTATCATTATTTACCCCATGAATTGTAAAGAGCGGCATTCATTCTTGATACAACCTCTAATCCTACAGCGCTACAGCCTTTGCCCAGACACAACCTTGTTAATGGAAACAGATGACATCTTATGCTGTTTAAACCCTTCCCTTTTATACTAATGAAGATACTCCAGTCGTCCAAGAATACAGAGTGTTTCCTGTATGAGAGCTTACAGTATGAGAGACGTCAGTCACTTCCATTCAGGGTGGGTGGGGGGGTGGGGGGGGGAAATGAGCCATTATTGGCCCTGTCAAGCTGAAATTGCATGCAATTCATCAGTGTGTGGAGACTGCAGTGTAACTGTGTTTCTCTTCATTAGCTCCTGCTTTCATGGACGGCTTCATCAATCAGTTTATTACCAGAGCAGACCACGGGTAGTTGTTCATTCAGCAGCTTTTTGTTTCGGACGGGGAAGGTAGGGTCAACTTCTAAAAACAGAAGAGAATTTGTTAGTTTCCTAAAATGTGATGAAGTGAGCGGTGCGTGGACAGGTGAGCTGTGATATGATAACTTTTCAGTGTTTGTGAGAAACAGAGTAAAACAGAGGTGGGGGGGGTGGGGGGGGGGATTCATTATTGTTGTTTATCATTATAATCCACAGGAAGTCCTGCCTCTTTTTTAGTGTAAACATATATACACAGTGTGGAGTGGAGCAAGGCGGCGTGACAGTAAAGCAAACATTTGGGAGGATGGCTGGATTCATGCGTGTGGAGAAAGAGAACATAAAACAAGTGGAAATTTACTGCAGCTAATGATGACCTAATGGCATTAGACTACATTTTGGGTTTGACAATATGACCGATGCGCCCACGAATGACAGATTCGTCCCTGAAGGTCTCACTGCGCTTCAGACGAACTTAAGTGTTCGGCGCTCAACAAGCCGAGCCGTCACAGAGAGGACAGAAACATGATGAATCATACAAACGGGAGGGGGGGGGGGGGGGGGCGAGATTGTCAGATTGTTTGTTTGGACACAGTCGCCCCGACGTCTGCCGCTGTTAAACAATCCAACAAGAACCTTTATAGTCTCTCATGAAAGACAAGTAAATGATAAGTGTATCAGTTAAAGACAGCAGCGTCATCATCAGAAAGTATCACAAGCACTCGTTATACAGAATGACCTCATCATACTAGTATATAACTATCTGGTAGAGTAAAGCCTCTGAGATGTAGAGGAGTAAAGGTATAAAGTGATGAATGATTAATAGAACTAGAAGACGTGAGATATGTAAACTGCGTCATTCAACAGTTTACATCATTCAGCAGGGCGGCTGATGTTCTAAATACCAGCTTTTTTTAATAAATATATATATATTTTTTATGACTTTATTTTAGCAACAGTGGAGAGATTAGAGGAAATGAAGGGATGGGGAACAACATGCAATAAAAGGTCCACTGCAGTACGCTGCAGGTGTTGTGATTAAGTTTCATGCGTCTGAAGCAGTAGGCTACCAGCGCACACTGCTCACAGATGATGATTAAAATACAGGATTTGCATTTTGATCGGATCAGAAGTTCAGAAACCGTATCAGAGAGCCGTCTGGCAGGTCTCGAAACTTTTTGAACCAACGCAGGTGTCGGACTGGAATGTTCGAACTTGGACGACCGTTGAGGAAACGTTTGAGATTTTACTGTTAGTGAAGTTGTGTTTACATTTGAAAGGATTTGAAGATTCATCTACTGAACGTCTTAACCTCTTTTGGCTGAACCTCGAAGTGCTTTGTCATGATGTGTTTAGGTACGGGACAGTCTGCCTGCTTCCACCAGCAATCAGCTGCAGCATATCCAGAGGAAGTGTTTGTATTCACGTAGACGCTGGTAGTAAGTAAACCAGTAGAGGTAGAAGTGTAGGTAGAAGAGGTCGTCACTTCGGTGCCTGGGCTGTTTGATTTGCTCTCGCTATTTCGCAGGGTGGAAGCTTTTGTATTATGCAGACTCGGCCCCGCTAATTGATTTCACGGCTGGTGATGTGCCGCCCAGAGGAATCTGGCACTGAAGACAGGAAATAGAAGGAGGAAAAAACAGCAAGTCCATTGAGACACAGGGTCACATAGACATCCTGTGTTCTCAGTCTGAATCCAGTGAAGTATTACATTCATGCTACGTTATAAACACTTACATTGATTGAAATTTTCCTGCCATGTGGGTAATGGCAGGTTGAGATTTCAGGATAAATTCAGCAACTGCTGCAGTGTTAAACTCCTGATGGCAACAATTCAATGCAATAAGTTAGTTGTGTGAGTTGCGAATTGTGTGAATCCAGCAATCTGTCACTGGTACATCAAGTCACTTTTTCTTCCAGTGATGCACCAATCCAGCTGTTTATGTCCTAATTCTGATATGTAAACTCACTGCAGGGGAACTTATAGGGATCTAACATGACGCTGAGTTTGCAGCAGCCTCGGTTATATTAATATCATATCCTCCTCATCAATGACACTGACAGAAAACAAACAAACTGTATTTGAAGTGGCTCAGTGACATCTGGCTGGTATTTAATCCACTTAATTAGCTCAGTATCAGCACAGACAGTGATTGGATCAGTGCATGTCTAATCACTAGTTACTGGAAGTAGTGATGTCACTTTCATATCTTCCTATGAAATAATGGAATGACATTAGAACAAAAGGAATGTTTTTTTTTTAATGGATCCACAGATTTGATGAAGTGATACTGAATCAACTTGAAGCATATTGGCTTCACACTTCAAACCCCCGACAGGGTGACAAGGCCGTCCTATTTTAAAAGTTCGGCTTTGACTTTTGAGGGACATGAGTGTCCTTTTTCTAAAAATGCTCTGCTCAGTGGTTGATGGTGTCTTCACATCGTTAGTTTCAACTCAGGTAAATGGAAAATTCTCACATGTCTGAAGTGGATTTCATATTTCATAGTGACCATGACCTGCGTGTGCATGACAACAGATTTTTCAGACTGTTTGGTAGTCAGGAAAACAAAAAAAAAAAAGTATGATGATAAATAGATTATCTCTTAGCCGAAATAAAAAGTGGAAGTCTGGCAGCAGTATCGCAGCAGGTTAATTTCACTGTCGTTCCAATCTTCCATTACTGATGATCAGATGACAAAAGTAAATGGAGCGTAGCGGTAAATGATCTAAACCGGGTTCACTCCTAACAGCTGAGGAAACTCAGTCGCTACAAAAAAAAAAAAAAGGACACGGAGTTACCGAGACGTCAAAAAAAAAAGCAAAGGAACACACGGATCTGCAAAAGTTGGACACAGACGAGAGACAAACATCGATGATCAAAAGATTCATTCACTGATGAAAGACTCACCGAAGCCAAGAACAGAGGAGACATGCAGCGCTACATCATGCTAGAAATCATACAAACACTACATATAAAAAAAACACAGATTCACTTTCAGAAAGCTGGATGCTGTGTAAAGGAATATGTGGTGCTGTGTGTGTGTGTGTGTGTGTGTATACGCACTGTAAAAGTTGGGAAAAGGGCACCTTAAAGCTATTTGCAGCCTCTAAAAAGAAAATTAAATGCTAAATCAGGATTAAAGCGGTCAAATTTGAAAAGTTTTACTCGTGAATTAAATGAATGGGCTTTCAAAAGAGCGGCTCATTCATGAATAAGCCGTCACTAATAGGAAGGTTGGGTCCCAGTGCATGAGGCTGTTTTGTGGTTTGAATGTAGCCTTGGGCTTCTTAACATGGTGTTCCTCTGGCTGATTAGAGCCAGGTGTCTACTCTAGAAAATGAGGGTATTGAGGGCAACTTGCTCCGACTGCAAGAGGACCAGCTGCTGCAAAACTCAAATAATCTTGTGGGAAGGGTAGTTGTAAAGCTAAACATGCCCTCGCTGAAATTAGACGCTCCAGAGGACAAACTGTGCTGCTGTTGCTCATTTGGAAAATGAAATCTAGCCCCTGCAATTATTTTATGTTGTTGTTGGCGCTAATTATAAATCATGGAAGCGGCTGAAGAGGCAGTGTTGCTGACTCATTGCTGAGTAGCACACACACACACGCGCACACACACACACACACACACACACACACTGCCATGGCTGTAGTGTGATTCAAAGCAATATTATTCCCAGCTGTGCATGAAATCAGTTGAGTTTTGTAATGGAAAAATGAGAAGAGGAGAAATACAGTAGATGTTGATCTGATGGCACATGTGTAACATTTCCACCAATGGCTACAGCAGCTTTACTTCTATTTCCACTTCCTCTTGGGACATGTTATCATGTTAAAAGATTGTGTGTGTGTGTGTGGTTTAGTTTGAGCTGGACGCGTCTCTGAACATATTTGGTGTAAAACAGCGACTCTGTTGCGCTGCTTGGAACGGATTTACCGAGGATGTTAGAACTTGGATTAAAACTGTTGGATTAAATATAAGGCTTCCCTTCTAAAGTGTTTCCTCAAAGAAATCTATTCACATTGCATTGTTGATAAAAACATAATAGAGTGGGGAAAAGTAAGGCACACCAGGGGTTGTAGTTGAGGTGATGATCTTCGGAGGTAGACCTGAGAGTGTCAGTCTGGCTCCACATGCGTCTCTCCTTTTTATTTAGATGACGTCTGGACCCCTCAGGCCTTCTTCAAGATCAACAATAACAGTAAGACACGGGCACTGGTGTGTTATGTAGGACACACCCCTGCTAACACATCTGATGGTGATTAGACAATCATCTTCCACCATTAGGGTGAGAAAAAAACAATCAACGGGCAACAATTTGAATGTAAAATGTAAATCTCCTCCATGTGGTTTGAGACATAATGGTTCTTGTCATTTAGTTTTTAAATGATTTGATTGGCTGTGGTTCCTGTCACTGTTTAAGAGTTTTGATTCACTGAAGGCCTTAAATCATCTCAATCAAATAAATAATTTTTTCCTTTTCTCACAGAAAACATGTCAAACATCATTGTAGGTCTGGGCGATAAAACAATAACAATAATTATCTGGATATAATTTTCCTCAATAAAAATATAACAAATGTTCGATAGAATTAAACTGAGAGGGAGAGAGAGAGAGAGAAGCCATCGCTAACTGCTAATAAGCTAAGTCACTAGCAGATCTACGCTTGGTCGTCTCACAGCGGCTACTGAGGGCTACTGGCTAACTACAGCAGCTAACGACTGGGTTTCCATGGTGCGGAGCTGCACTTCTAACTCACTGCATATAATTTACATTTATTACATGTACCATTATCACTGAAGGAGTTATAGCTAAACATAAGACACACTGAGCAAGAAAGAGCAGGAGAGTGAGAGGGAGAGAAGCCGTCGCTAACTGCTAAGCTAAACTGCTAAGCTAAAGTTACTAGCAGATTTGAAAAGCATGTAAACAACTGTGGGAGTAGTGAGAAAGTCACTAAAAAAAAAGAAGAGAGCTAAGTTTAAATGTACAGCGGCTAATTAGCCTCTGATAAGATGCTACATATTTAACCGTTTTACACTAAATATTTTTCTGAACATTTCCACCGTCCTGCCTCAATAACCGCTCATTCACCGGCGCTCTCGTCTCCTCTACCTCTTTGCTCTTTTGTCTTCAGGTTGCTATGGTGAACAGCAGGGTGGAAGCGCCCACAGTGGCGGTGATGGGCAGCGGCGGGGCGACGGCGGGCAGGTCGTGCGCAGGATGCGGAGGTCGGATCGCAGACCGCTTCCTGCTTTTCTCTATGGAACAGTACTGGCACACACGCTGCCTCAAGTGCTCCTGCTGCCACGCTCAGCTGGGCGAGTACAGCAGCACCTGCTACAGCAAAGGAGGCATGATCCTCTGCAAGAACGACTACATCAGGTGAGCCCAGCTGACGGACCGATCAGACGCCCGCTGACAACATAAGCATAGACTCTGTCACTCTGTCATGATGGAGGCACATCAAACAAAACATAGTGCATCATTTTCTACCATCAGGTTACTTTAAAAAAGAAAACTATTTGACAAAAGTTAGGAGCTAATCAAATGTCATGTTGAGTGGTGGTAGTCTTCAACTTATAATTAATCCTACACTGGCTAGTTATCTTTAATGAACAGGTGGAATATAATGCATGCATGGAGTTTTAACATTGGGGTGAGGTGGAGACGCTTGTTGTTATATTTCCAGTAGTGGAGACACAGTGTAGTTTTATTGCTGTCACATATTGTCACAACAGAATTTCAACATAACAACCAACATATGACTAAATACAGTGTCTGTTTTTGGCGCTAACGCGGTTAGCTGGTCAAATGTTGATCAAGTGCCACAACATGAGCACAATAGACACATCACATCCCAGAATAAAACCAATCAGAGTTCGGAAAAATAAAACATTTTAGCCACAGTTTCCTCTCATTCTCAAAATCAAAGACACATTCTCAGCCTCTCTCTAAATGACTGAGAGTTCTTCATACTTCACCCACACTGCACCTTTATAAATGCGCAGTCTAAACTCAGCTTGATAACATTTTTCATAGTGAAGTTTAGAAACTTGTGAAATCATTTTTTAGTGGTCTGACAGGGACAAACGGAGCACAATCAAAAGTGAATGCATCACCGCGCGAGTGGTTCAGGAATAAAAGTATGAAGGTCGTACTTAAAAGCGCTATATAGAATACAAATATGTTTGTGTGTGTGAGCTTGTGCTTGTGTCTGTCTCTTTTGTAGACAGTGTACCAGTGTGTTAGTGTCTGTGAGGAGGATTGGTGTAACACCAGATGGGGATTTTGTGGGTGCCCACGTCTCCGGGGCAAACACAGGGCTGGATGTGGAAAGCCGCAGCTCAAGGCCTGCCGAGGAGGAAGTGAGACACAGCAGACTTTGTATATCAGGCCAGTAATAATACAGTGGCTTTCAGGACCTCTCTCATGAAATAAATAAAGCTCTTACTGTACACTCAAATTACACCGCGATCTGCAATAAGATACACGAGCACAGTCGTGCCATGTATTGAATCAATCCCACGTTTAGTCCGCCGGTAAAATGATGTTTATTCAGGTGCGTATCAAAAATGCTTCTGATTAATAATCATGTGGTATTGCAGTGTTCTGTTGTACTCGTGATATGCCCAGAAGTTAACCCAAACTCATCCAAACCCAAAAAACGACCAGGAACAATCATACGTGATAAAAATCTGGCTTCAGGATATTCACAGGAAACCCCCCAAAAAAATCGCTCTAGTCCTGGTTGGACCTCAGTGTGAACTGGATGTGGTCGCCGCGTGTTCTGGCTCCGTCACGGCCGCTTGAAGACCAGCAGTTTCCAGCGTAGGCAGTGCGCGCTGATGTCCGACTGATCCATAAGTGGAGCATCTCTCACATGACTCTTTCCTCCTGTCTGCCATCTTTCCTCCTCACGTCCACCGGATATATGACTCAGTTTGAATGTCCTGGAAGCGTTTCAGAAGATAAGCGGACAAACAGACTTTGTGTTTATTTGCTCCAAACAGCCAGTGTACCAACTATACATTAAGCTTTAAGCTACCTAGCACCGCACACGCTGTCCGGGCTTGTAGGAATACCTGCTGTCTTTGTGTTTAGCTCAGCTGCTGACTGAACTCACATCTCCACAGAGACTCTTGTTTTTCTCTTATTTCCCTCCAGTCTCCAGTTTTTTTTTTTCCTTTCATCTCTGTATGTTTATGAAGCAGATTCATACAGCCCCAGGTTATGCTGCAAATTTAGCTCAAGTTGACATATTTGCAACTCACGCAGATGCATCTTCATCTTCATGTCAATCCGATGCGTCTCCGTTGACTTTGTATGCAATCACACCGCCACAGTCTGAACACGCTTTTTTTGTTTGTTCTACAAGCAGATTCAAAAGACGTTTGCAGCTCATTTATGATCAAATTGACATGAAAATAATAATAATAACAATGCATTTCATGTCACTTTGTCTCTTAGTAGATATAGAATACATTTCTGACATGTGTGAAGCAGGAGAAGGAACGCTACAACACTTGTGTTAATAGACATTTAGAGTATACAGCTGCGGAGTATCTGTTACCACAGCGATCATAAATGAGCTGCAAACATGTTTTCAATATGCCGAAAAACACGAGCACAACTCTACACAGTGCTGGAAGTGTGCATGCTGAAGAACAGACAGATGCTTCGCTTCTGATGATCAATGATTAAGCGCACACAGAGGTCTTGTAATTATGACTTCACCCAGCCCCAAACCAGCAGAGGAAAACGTCTCCAGCTAAACGGATGCACGCAGAACTTCCAACGGGCAGTTCACTTAAACATTACAGCAGCTCAAGCTTTCTCACTTGGCATTGATTTATTCATTTATAAGTGCAGTGTTGCGAATACAGAGCTCATAAATGTGTATAGAAAGGTCTATAGTGGCCTGTGTAGTAGGCTTGTAGTCTGTGTTACTGGTGTTAAGCAGGGGAGGATCTGTTCCTGAGCAGCAGCAGCAGCAGCAGCAGCAGCAGCCCTGAAGCCTGTCGTCAGTAACTCATAAGTAAGGTGAAGATCAAAAGATGTAACGCTAAAGATCAAAGTAAGCGTTCTACAGATATTGAGCAATGTGTATCTTATCTTGTAAAATGTCTGGTGTAACCGGTTTCAGCGCTCTTGTCATGAGTTTATTAACTGGTGGAAAAAAAAATGTCCTCACAGTGGCATCCTTAACTCAGTATCCTGCACCGCTGCCTCCTGGACAAAATCAAAGTTACAGGCGCAGTCTCTGACAGGCTGAAAACACAACACTCATCTATTCTCAGACTGTTCTTTGGACCTGACAGAACCGATAGAAACAATCAATCACGTTTTGCACTCATAGGAAAATAGGTAGGAACACCATCCTGAACTGAGGTGAACTAGGAAGTGCTGCCCTAAAGGCCTGGTTCTTGTCAGGTCTTCAGGTTCTCACCCTTCATGCCAGTAAAGCAGGATGAGATGTAACTGAGCCTGGGGAGGTGTGTGTGTGCGTGTGTGCATGTGTGTGTGTGTGTGTGGGTTAATTAAGGAGAACAGGGATCCTCTCAGGCGTACTCATTAAATGACTGTTTGGATTAAGATAAAAAATTCATTACTCAGTGCAGTCATTGAAAGAGAGAGAGAGAGGGAGAGGGAGAGAGAGAGAGAGAGAGTACCCAAACTGGTCAAGTAAGTGTCACAGCGCATCAGTTTCACAAGAGGTTGTAATGATGACTTCAACCTGCTGCAGGTCAGGTGCTGACATGTTTCCAGCCCTGATGGAGAAGGACTGACTGCTGCCGTGTGCTGCTCTATTCAAACAGCACATAGCACACTGCTTGTTTTCTCTTTTTTTTTTTGGTGTCAGCATTTGTTAAACTTCTCTTTGGTTTGAGGCTGGAGGAAACTTAATCAAGAAATGTGCATTTTTTTTTTTCTCCATCCAGTTTAATGCACCAGACAAAACATCAGGAAATAAGCAAAACGACATCAGTGAGTTAAAAAATTAAGTGAGTTTATTTTGACTTTCTTCACCAAAGTCCAGATGCCAGAACGGTGGCGGGGGCGTTTCTGTTAAATGCAAATGAAATGAGGATCATGTAAGTGATATATATATATATATATAACCTCAAGGTGCCACACAACAACAAATCCTTTGTGGCTGAGGTTGCTATGGCAACACAACACACAACTATGGCTTACAGCGATGAAAGTAAAATCCCACAAACATGATGAGCTTTTGGAACGACACATAATACAACAGAACAGCTGTGCAACTTTCAACCCAACAAGAAACCATTGAAAAGTTAGTTCACGCTGAAGACTCGATGCTGTACATTACAAACTAACAGGAACGTGTGTTTGAGCGCCTTGTTGGATGACGTCACATTGTGTTGCAGGAAAACTGAACCAGGTTCAACTTTCTGTCAACCTTTTTTTTTTTTTTTTTTTGTGGTGGTGGTCGAATGTGGGCCCGAATGTGGTGATGTCTGCTGAACATGGCTGGAAATGTAACAACACCAGGAAGTTATTTAACTGAACACATCTGCCCAGAGCTACAGCTGTAAGAGGAAAAAAAAACATATAGAATCACTACCACAAGTGTTCACAAGTAATTTGGAAAAAAAACATGGCAGTTAATGGGCACAACAACATACCAGCAGCAGTCCAACATCTTACACTACTGTCACACGCTGCATATGGAGGCTATGGCGATCCATCAGTGTCACTTTGTCTGGTGACCCCCCCCCCCAAATCACCACTGAGTGGACACTGAGTGAAGAGTGTTACGACGTTTGGTTTGTTTTATTCAAAGCATGAAGTAGTGTTTAAAATAAAACACACTGTGGGTCAAACTTTAAAAAAAAATTGACCTTGGTGTCCCCTGTGTAGTAGTAAAAAAAAAAGACAGTGAGCCCCTCCCCCAAACAACAAGTTGACGGAGAAACTACGAGGGGACAGACAACAGTAGAACTCAGCATCTCCACCTGTACGGTTACTAAACATTCACTGTCAGGAGACTGAAGTGAAACCAGTCTGGCTTTGTGCCAAAGCAGATAATCAAATTTAGAGAAGTGATCAGCCAGAGGCAGATTCCACCAATATATATATATGTCTCACTTTAATTAGAAGCTCCTCTTTCACAGAATGAGGTGTGTACTCACTTATTGCAGTTAGAAGTGCTGAAGGTATGTGCCACTGGACTGGGAAGAAAATGTAGATGTATATCTGTCTTTGGATAACATTATACTGTATACACGAATGAACATAATGAATGAATGCCAGAGGAGCACGTTATGTCTGCTCCACATAAAGCCAACACACAAAAAAAAAACACATCTGAGAAATTCTATCCAGAGATGTTAAAAAAAAAAAAAAAAATCTCTTCTGGCTTTTTATCATATGGCCTTTTTTTTATGTTCTTTTAGCCAATTAGGGACAACACTGTAAAACTCACAACAGGATACATGTTGGGAAAAGCCAGTTCCATTCATCTCATCTTGCAGAGGTCTGAAGAAAATGTTGTCATAAAGATTTGGATAAAAGAAACCTTTGAACTCTCTGTCTGAGGGGGCAGCTCAGCAGTTTTAAAGTTCATGGTTAAAGGGATGCTCCACTGAGGGGGGAAAAAAAACCATTTTGCTTACTCTCTCTTTGCTTGAAAGGTGGCTGTAAAAGGAACAAGTACACAGTTTCCTTAAGCATCTAAACACCAAATAAATCAGATAAGTCATGAACTGCACCATGTACCATATTTAGTGAATTCTGTGCTGTTGTTCAGAAACATCAGAGTTATTAGTCTATGCTATGTTGATGTTGCTGTTGATGCAGTGGTTGTAAAAAAAAGCTTTTATCTGCAGGCTGTTTGGACACAGTGGAGCCTGCAGCGCTTGTGGACAGTCTATCCCCGCTAGTGAGATGGTGATGCGAGCACAAGGCAACGTTTACCACCTTAAAGTGAGTGTAATTATATAATCATACCACTCACAACATTGGTATTCCTTCATCATCATGCTGCTGTGAATGAGCTCATCTCGATAATATGATAATTACAGATGGCACACTATTAAATATCAAGTCTTTTTTGTTTTTTTTCCTAGTGTTTCACCTGTGCGACCTGTAGGAACCGCCTGGTCCCCGGCGATCGCTTTCACTACATCAACGGGACGATCTTCTGCGAACACGACCGGCCCGGAGGAGGCCTGCTCAGCGGACACCCAACACCGCTGCAGACCAACAGCATGATGTCCGACCAGAAGGTGAGAAGCCACGCGACGCCAGTAGACCTCCACCATGACCAACCAAAACCACTTGAGAGTCATTTAAACGAGGGCAACACTATGCTCCGTCGCATAGCGTGATAGACTAGTAGCAAGTTAAGCTGTTGGAGTTGTTATGTTCTTTGATAATATTCAGATATTTCACAAAGACAAAGACTATCGTTTATTCCCTAGTTTATAACCTCTTTGCACCGTTTACAGGTCTGCTGAGGAAGAGGATGGAAAACCAAATGTGTGCCTTCTCCCCCACCTTCCTCCTCTTGTCTCTTCTTCACGCTCCTCCTCGACCTGTAAATCTGCCATCGGTTGATTCTCCCTCCATTCAGATTCGGACTGTCACTCCACCAAATCTGAATTCATTCACTCCTGCTACTGGTTTTAGATTTCAACTCGCCAAAACAAATGGGGTTTCTCTGAGAAAAGCGTGAGGAGTGACATGTGAACAAGTCCAGCGCTTTGTCGGAGGCATGAGGACGCTGAGGATGGCTGGGATTTCTTTTATACAGCAGACCGCTGTCTATTGTGAACTGTGGCAATATCACAGATTCGAGCTGGCATGGCTAATGGGGGGAAAAATGGAAGACTGTCATGGAATTATCCCATTCCAGTGATTCCAGCAGAATCAGCCATTAGCTTTATCCTGCCAGCCAGTTGCAGTGGCCGCGAGGGAGTAAGGAGGGGAACACTTAACAGCAATGTGACTCCCACAGGAGGTGAAAAATATTTCCAAAATAAGAGACCACACATACAAGACAACACACACACAATACTTGGACTTGGTTTTTGGTTTAAAAAAAAAAAGTATGAATCTTCAGAGTTGTGATTTCAGCTGCCTCTTCCACACTTCCAAGAGACAACTTGAAAAAATCTATATTGATACTTTTTCTCTGTGTAATTCTCTGTGAACATCTAAGTCTACAGATTGTTTTGTACCACAGTGGTTTGGGGGGAAGTGACAGTCGCCCTCTGTTGCTAACGTTCCTACTAAAGACCGAAGTCCTTCTGAGCACAGAATTTTTGAACAAAAATGTTATCTTAGGCTTCATTGCAGTAATGAAATGTTTTTGCAATGAACTACAAACTGTGCAAATTATTATTATTATTATGTCTGTCAGACAGCCTTTATTAATTCACTACAGTTTAGAACAATATGACCAACTTGCAGAGAAGTGGAACTTGTGTACAGTGTGTAGTCCATTTTAATCAACAATTTGATATCATTTTTTGCATCGTTACATTTTAAACCAACATTTACACTTTATGCTGGCATGAACAAACTAGAAGGAAGACACAGTTGGTGTCTTAAAAACTGAATTTATGCTTTGGAAAATCATCACCTGTGTGTGTGTGTATTTCAACATATAGTTGGATGGATTGAATGCAATGAAGTTTGATGGAGACATTCACGGTTCACAGGGTGAATTGTAGTAACTCTGGTGATCCCCTGACTTCTCTAACGCCATCATCAGCTCACATACCTGCACAATTAATGACATTCTCACTAGCATGCTAACAAGCTAAACTTAGATATAACCTGCTAAACATGAAGGGAGGAAAACTACTCACCGAATCATTGCAGAGAACATGGGGACATCACAAATAAACACAAGCAGTCAGACATTCAGACAAGTTGTAAACAGTTTTACCCCCCAAATGAAGTGGTTTAGATAATCTGGAAAAAAAAAATGTTAGCTTGTTTACATCCTGTATCTTTCTTGCCCCCATTGGAACTATTCTCAGCGATGTGACTGTGTTCTGAGTTCTGAATACAATTCTGTCATAACTGATATATGTCCAGAGCTATGAAAATAACATCCAAAAACGTTTAAATAAACCCTATAGCTTTCCTGTAACTTTATCGTTAGGAGCATGTTAGCAAGACAAACACATTCACATTTACATTTATTTCACCACGACTGCTCAGTGTCCAAAAACAAAAGCAATTGTATCAAAAGTTACATTACATAACTTAACATAAATGTTGTATAGTTTTCTTTACAACGAGCATTACAGCCTCACAGAGCCGTTAGCATGGCTTTATGTCGTTAGCTAACGTGCTATTTACAGGCTAAAGCCACCAGTAATGGCCGCCGTGCCGCTCAGAATTGATTAAGTCAGCCTTTATTGATTCAAAATATCTGAATGACGAAATGGACAAACTTTTACAGCAAGTTTTACGGCGAGGGTTCTACTTTGTATTTCATTCATTAGATTTTTTTTATATTTCCCCGAAGGCTTGTGATCCCAATAGCTAAGCTGCTCTGGATTTATAATCAGTGGAGATAGACTCCACGATTCTTGACTTTAGTAGGAACAAAACTACAACAGGGCCAAGAAGATCAGCGCTCTCCTCCATGTGTTTGCCATTTCTTCGCACTTAATCACGATATACCTTCTTTTTCTTCAGGTGTTAATGCTAGTTCCAGAGATCATGAATACGTTTAGTGTTCATACGGTGTTTTGTAATTGTGTGTGGAATGATTACTCGACAAGAGATTTAGCGGCAGTGGTGTTTACTGTACACTCTCAATGTTTATTGCAGTAAATGGTCAAGTTTTTGAAGTTTAAAACTGATCTACTCTGTAGTTAATGAAAGAGTGAAGAAAGATTTGGATGACATGTTAAAAGTGCACTAATATCCTGTTGTGTTCTGTGTGTGTATATGAATCATCTTTTCTGTGTTGCCTTTTTGTTTTTGTTTATTGAACCAAGTCGGGAGTTTTATTGCTCTAAACTATGTATGGGGAAGAGAATCGGTCCTCTCGGAGGAACTTTCACATAATTTAGCCATTCAGCTGTGTGTC
This sequence comes from Euthynnus affinis, assembly GCA_029490765.1. Classification (NCBI taxonomy): domain Eukaryota; kingdom Metazoa; phylum Chordata; class Actinopteri; order Scombriformes; family Scombridae; genus Euthynnus; species Euthynnus affinis. The sequence goes on along the minus strand of CM055855.1, from coordinate 2,547,317 downwards.
TTCTACGTGATGAGTGTGTGTGATAGTGTGGAGAGGATGGTTTGGTTAAAGCTACAGTGAGTGTGTAGCAAAGAGTTGCAGATAGCCACCACAGACATGAGGAGTAAGTAAGAAACGCTCGCAGTTCTCAGACAAACATGGCTGATTACCCACAGGAATGGGATTTCAAAGGCCTGAGCCGAGGCCATTACAGAAGCAATTAAAGTGGGATGCGCTGGAGGCCTGCATGGGCTTTAGCTCCACTCCAGTGTTGCAGCCTAATGAGGCCTAATCTGGTGAGCTGGTCTAATTAAAAGGGAGGGAACGCTTTCCTGTGGGCACCAGGCAGGCAGCAGTTTGTGCTCTCCATAGCTGTGTGAGAGGGGGGGGGGGGAAGGAAAGTACAAGACAGAATATGCATTGTTTTCAACCACACAAAAAAAAAACTTTCATATTCCTTCATCTTCTGTCTGTCCAAATTAAAAGATTTAAATTGACATTTTTAACATGTTCTCTGGTCTCTGATCTGTCCCAGGTCTCTAAGTCTGGTTTGTCATGATTGCTTTTTGGCATGAAGTGTGCCCTTTTTTAAATGAGCCTTTTTATAAGAACATTTGGCATGGAAACTATAAGATCATCTCTTCCACGCTAATTTAAGGATCACTACTTCTACATATTGTTTGTGTGGGTTTCTACAGAGTCGAATTAAAGGCTGGAGCGAACCACGCAAGGACGGGTAGAGGCACACATGAGTGGCCAGCTGTGACTTTTCAAATTAACGGGCCGGGAGAACTCAGCAGCTCCTCTCTCAGGGTTAGTCCAATTAGCTTCACATTCACAGTAACAATGAGGCTTTTAATGGTAGTGTTTCAAAGTGCTCTTTCATAATGACAGAGGGTGAACACATTCCTCTGGTTTTTCAGTCATGACTCCGAACCTGAGTCACACCAAGTTTCCTCTGTATTGGCTCGAACGCTATTTGTTTTGTCTCAGTTGTTTGTCGGGCTGTAGCTTCAGACCGCAATGAAGAGATTTGGGGAAACAAGAAAAAAACACGATACAAAATTACATCAGATGGATTCCTTAATCTGTGAAGCAGCTGAAGTCCCAGCCTTGGGAGTTTTGTGATCCCATGTATACTAGCAATGAATATGAATAATATCTGGAAACGGATTTGCCTAGTGTGAGGGGATAGGAAGCTTGCCAGTGCATTAGCTGCAGTTTTTAAAGCAGCTGTGATAGCCTGCAATACTCCTTCCTGCCTGATGCAGAATCATCGTTCAGAATTAACACACTCATTAATTTTGGTGCTCCAATGCGAAGAAAATGATTCAAAACTGACGACACTTGTCTGAAAAATGTATGCTGTTATTCCCAAGACATATGCATAAATGATCTTATCTGTGCCTGATGCCATAAGCTGCAATTCAAGGATCATACAAGTTTGACTGCCTTCAAGGGGTGAGATAAATTATATGAGCAAAATTTATAATGTTTTCAGTAATTAAGGGTTTAAGAAGTGATGACACTCCCACCTGTCTCATCTGTACTATGATAAAATTGGTTAATTCCTTATCAAATGTTAGCATGCTTACAGGATAAACTAAGATGGTTTTACTAGATTTACAAAGGTTACATTTCTCTGCTCAAGAGTTATCATAATGTTTTTGTCACGTAAAAATAGTTCATGTTATGTGTGAAAGAAATACTGGGCTAAATTACTGAAAAAACACAACATGGTTGATGTTATATAAAGTGCAGGTGATGTTAGCCTGTTGAAGAAGCTAACATTTATGTTAGCCCTACTAAACCTTGTGAAACTGTTTCCATTCATAGCTACATGAATGGAACTGAAAACATAAACCTGTTGTGTTGTTAGTGATAGTGTTTGGTGTTTTAGTGACTTATACTGCCTTCAGAACCCACAGGCCTACACAATATAGAAATTAGAAAACATTATTTTGCAGTATTTTTCAACTCCTTCCTTGATAATATTTGTTATACATGTTAGCATGTTAGCACAGTAATGTTAGCGTTTAGCGCAAAGTCCTGCTCTGCCTGAGTAGTGAAGGGGAAAACATGGTTGGTTAGTGTGATGTGTTGATGGAGCATTAGAGCGTTACAGAATCTTGTTAACCAGCGCTTGGAGATGACTTCTTCATATAAACTAAATGCCTTTCAGTGTCTGATAACTGTCTATTACTGATTACGTAAACCTGCATTAATTCATTTTTGGCCACTTGGGGGCAGCACAATACTCTGTAAACGCAACATAACACATATCCAACAGATACAGAACAACAGTAGCATTCATTTGGAGCCACCTGGAGAATTTAAGTCCAATATCCATTCTCCTTTTGTCTCTGGTTTTGTCTCTACCAGCTACTCGGGTAGCATCCCGATCATTTACTGTAGCTGTGAAATGCTCCACCATGTTCAAGTTTACAGGAGGGTTTATCAACGCTTTTTGCTTGAAACAAGTTAATGAGAGCCGTGAGAGTGAACTAAAACTATACTAGGGGCTTTTAAACCAAGACAATGAGCTGAAAGACACTAAAACACTGCATATTGATGGGATTATTCACTACAGATTTATCAGTATGAACAACACCTTTCACATTACACAGTTTTTTGACTTATTGATAATGTATGATGAGTGCAGCTTTAAACATGAAGCATTGTCAGCCTTGAAGAACAGTCTTTCTGTATTTTAACCACATGGGAAAGAACAACAACAATAAGATACAATCAGGATCTTACTGAGGTGTTGCCAATAATGGGAAAGAAAGAAAGCCATACAAACAAAATACATTATTGTTAGTGTACAATATACAATATATCATTCATCATTCAAAATGATAAAATTACATTTCTTAAACCAGCGTGTTGGTGTTACTGTCCTGAAATTAAAGGATATTATAGCTTAAACCGACCTCTTTGAGTCATGCATGGTGGTATATATGAACTGTACATATGAAGCAGTTGTAAGTCATACCCTCTGAAAACTTTCATTCTCCTCATCATGCGTCTTTGCAGTCTCACTAATTGCTTCTTGAATTTGTCAGGCTAATTAGTGATATGCAGATGAGGCTTGATTGGTTTGAGTGTGGCATGGATCTTGCACCATGGAGGGAGATTGGGAGACCCCCTCTTTGCTTATCAAGATATGGAGATAATTGCAATTAAAGTCATTTGCATGTGTTAATGAATTTGTCTTATGCTTTTCAAGATCACAGACATGGAGTAAATAATTGATTTCCTATCAGTGCAGACAGGCTGAGCGTATCAAACTGCTTTTGTCACAAACTGTGTGAAGTCAACAAACTGAATGCTGCCAGTATTATTCCATTACCAGAGAAGGATTTTCTTCTGAAAGTAATGAAAATCAATAGCTAATAAGTGATTGTGATAAATCTGTAAAGACGTTGTAACTTCTGTGACCTCTCTGAGTTACAATCCTGACCCCTAACCCCCCTCACCCTCTGCCTCAAGTTACTATTTCTGTCTTTTGTTGCAGGTGGAGGTTTTGCTGTGCTCATAGCTTCGCTTTACATGATATTTATTCATGTATGTGAGGATTATTTAAAGTTTAAACACAGGAATAGGTCATTGTTGGCTTTTAACGACAGAAATTCAAAAAATGGGTGTCAAGACTGGTGGTATAAAACAGTGAGACAGTCTGATCAATGAATGTAGACAACTGGGAAAAGAACCTCTCACTGGCTGACTGTACAAAGTATCTACATTTATGTAGAGTAACTCTCTGTGCAGTACATCAGTTTCATGCTCTGTATTGGAACCATATATATATATATAACTTAAATTGCATTCAAATAAAAAAAAATTAAAAAATAAAACATTGCAATATTATGAGATGATGGGATGCAGCTTTAATTTTAACAGATACAAATCCCAATGTTTCAAATACAAATTTATAATTTTACAAGAAAAAATGAATTATATTATGAGACTGAAGCCAAAGTTGCTATATTTTATTATTCTTCATGAAGTGAATTTTCCTTTGACACATAAGCTGATAGACTGCTCTCACCTGTTCACTACAACACATATTAAAATAAACATCTCTTAATATTCTAACCTTTATCTAGCACTTTTGTCTTTATTGTGATATGAGGTTTTCCTATTATCATTATTATTCTAAAAAAAAAAGCATATATACAGTACCAGTCGAAAGAGTGTGTAACACATTTAATTTACCTTCACACAATATGAGACAATATCATTCAACAGCACTACAAACTACAACAGGCTAACAAACAGGCTCCAAAATGACAGTAAAGTTGAATCAACACTAGTTTCAACAAAAAAAAAAAACCCTCAACATTACAACCTTCAAGATGGGATTTATTGCAAAAGGCTGTTGTACAGGCCTCTTTCACAGCAGATATTAAGACTCATCACAGTATTGAAAAGCACAGGTGTTTCTCATAACATTAATGATGACTCTGTTCTATTCAAGTGTCCCGATAGGTCACAACAGTGTGTCAGTGAGGCAGCATGTGCAATACCAGGACCCTGAAACTGAAGCAGCTAAATGGAATTCAGCCATTATTCATTTTATTGTTTACACCTGTGCTTTTATACTGTCTCATGTCAGACTGTCTGCTGTGGAAAAAGCCTGTTAGACTGCATTCGTTTTAACCAGGTGTAGAGTAACTAATAAACTGGACAATGACTGTATTTAGAATGTCTGCTTTAAACTTATAGCCTATAAATTGCTAGTAACTTCCTTTATAAGATCAGCTGATCCATTGATTCACTGCCTGAATACGCTGAATTAATTAGTCAGATTTGTATTTGATAATCCACATTAATTATAAATGTAAAGCCTGTGGGGATAGGGTTAGTGTTGTTCATGGTGCATGTACAGTATGTGTCAGTATATGTACCATTAATGAACCTGCACACCTGTGGGGGGAAAAGACTATAAAGCAGCTGGTACATGTTTTGATGCTCTAGACGTCTTTTCCAGATGGCGGCAATGAGCTGGCTGCTGTCCTTGAGGATGTAAATATTGTAAAGTGATGGGACCTTTATTCCACTCATTCCTGCCTTTATAATCCCCTGCAGCAGTGTGCAGTTGCTCGCAGTTGATATATTAATAACACAGGTGACATTCATATGAGTCAGTGTGTGATGTGAACACCAACTGTCGAAAGCGATAACAAATGACTCACGGGAGAAATACTTGGAAGAGTGAGTATCTCTGATCTTCCTAAAACTGATGGTTATGTATGAGCTTGTTAGGAGTGTTAGAGGTGATACTCCACAGATCGTTCCTGATCTGAAGCTGTGTGACGGACAGCTTGCAACGTTCTAACTTTGCAACTTTCCTGCAGAGAAGTTGTCCTCAAATGTTGAGCAAAGTGGTAAATTCAGTTCATGATTCCAACAATGACCTGTTCACATGATGGACAGTGACTGCCTAGAGTTTTCAACAGTTGCCTGGCAACTTCACAGTGACAGCAAGACTCTATGAAGTCATTGCTCCTAGTAACCCCCTGTAAACTACACCAAACAAACCACTACACCACTAACTTTAGAGGTGCTAGTCACATTTTTTAACCTTTGGACGGAGCCAGGCTGGCTGTTTCCAGTCGTACCCAGCTGCTGGTTATAGCTTCATATGTAGTCAACGGCATGTGGTCAATGTTAAAACTATTGTTTTAATGTTAGCTTGTAATCACGTGCACTTTATCTAAATTCACCAGTGTAAACTATGTTTTACTATTTTTTGGATTAGCTGACAAATGTATATGCGGAAAAACTCATGTTCAATATAGTTCCTAGGGGAACACCCCAAGGACATGAGGAAGTCACACATCTCTCTTCTGAGGACCATATCCCCTTTTTCAGTGGCTCTGAGACCCTCAAGTGTGAGGTCTGCAGTGGGACCCTCTTGCTGAAATGGGAAACATCTTGTAACTATTAGTGTTTCCCTCTTGCCCACCCCTCCTGAAGGTCAAAGGATAATGGTAAGACCTGGATTTAATGGATTTTAAAGTAGGCTCTTCCCTGTATTGTTGATGGACGGTAATGTTTGGGGAACATAAGTATTGCTGGTGGTTTGATAAAAGAGTTGACCTTTCGCACGCACCTGAGGGGAAAATTAAATGAATCCATATACACTATATATATATCTACAGCAATAAGCTACCACCCATCAGTTACTCTATGAAATGGATATGCTCTGAATTTGAGAGGGTAAGATGGGACTTTGAAGCATCAGTTTTTTTGGTGGGCGAGAAGGGGGGGATGGTGTAGTAATTTCATCCAATCAGAGTACTTTGAATAATTAAACTGATCAACTTAATTAGCTCAATTAAGTTGATTTGACCACAGAACACTGCCATATGGCGCAAGGAAACAAAAGAGGGGGGAACTAATTAAAAGTAAAATAATGAGGATTTTAATTAACTGGTTCCCCAGACGTCAGCAAGCGGGGATGTGGAGTTGTAATTAAAAAGTCCTGTAGTGCTGGCAACATTCTCTCCCTCCCTGTTTTAATAACGGCAAGGGCTCCATCCATCTAATTAAATCTGTAAATGAATTAGCAACATTGAGGGTCCCTGCTTGAGTTTTACACCCCACCTCCCACAGCAAACCTTCTAGATAGTTCTATCAATTCTGTAATAATGGGAAAGAAAAGGGAAAGAGGGAGAAGATGAGAGGAGGAGCATTCGTCTTAACAAAGCAGGAACTACTGTACAAGAGAAAGAAGAATAGAATACATCACTAAAACACATGTGCATGACTTATGGCTTATAGCAAACACATAAAGCTTAACATTTTAGTACATTCTGAAGGAAAACTGATGGCTTCAGCAGTTTTCTATTGTTACATCCTACAAATTAGAAATGATTAAGTGATTTTTCAGTTGGCAAAATCTTCTGTCTATGAGGAAATAGAAACTGGTGTAGCTGTATACTAGTTGTGCCATATTATTTCTTGTACACTACAATACTGCTAATGAGCTCCGAATCTGTAACATTGCAGGAATCCACAAATGATAGGTAGACACAAGAAAGAATTTGAAGGAAAGAACTCTGAATTTTTTATCAGTTTTTATCAAACCTAGTCCTTAGAACAGATAAAGTAATTATAGTAAGTGATGTTGATAATAATAGTCTCAGCACTGCATTTATCTCATTATTAGACTCAGTTGGCTTCTCTCAGAGTGTAAATAAACCCGCTCGCTGTCTTAACCACACCTTCATCCTTTTTCTGACTTATGACATCAAACTTGAACATTTAATAGTTTTTTCCACAAAATCCTATTTTATCAGACCATTACTTAATAACATTTGAATTTCTATTACTGGACTACACGCCATTAGACAAAAATGTCTTCACTAGATGTCTATCTGATAGTGCTGTAGCTAAATTTAATGAAGCTATTCCATCAGCATTGAATTCAATGCCATGTATCAATACAACAGAGGGCTCTTATGCTAATTTTAGTCCCTCCCTAATTGATCATCTTGTTGATAGTGCTGCAGGCTCACTGTGAATGACGCTCAACTCCATCGCCCCTTTAAAAAAGAAGATAATAAAACATAAGAGGTTAGCTCCATGGTGTAACTCCCAAACACACAAATTAAAGCAAACATGACAAATACTTGAAAGGATTTGGTGTTCCACCAAACTAGAAGAATCTTGCTCAGTCTGGCAAGTCTTAACATACAGGAACACCAGAGCTGCCTATTACTCATCATTAATAGATGAGAATAAAAACAATCCTAGGTTCCTTTTCAGCACTTTGGCCAGGCTGAGAAAGAGTCATAACTCTGTTGATCCATGTATTGCTATAGCTCTAAGTAGTAACAACTTTATGAACTTCTTTAATAATAAAATTCCAAGTATTAGAGACAAAATTCATCACCTCCTGCCCTCAACAGGTACCGACTTATTCCCAAACACAGGAACCTTTGAAACAGCTGTAAAACTTCAGTATTTCCCCCATAATTGTACAGGCCTGGTGTGCCGCCAGGCTAATGAGAACCCATGCCAGACCAAAAAAAAAAAATTAATGCCAAAAGTAACGCCAAATATCCATTCATTTGGAAATCAATAGCGTTTGGGAGCCTCTGTCCAGCGCTGTTCCAAAATGTGAGTCAACCTCTGTGTTGGGAAACTCTTGGTAGCTCCTCTCAGGAAAAGGGCAGTGCACATTATCTAATGATATAGCTACTCTAGATGGCATTATCCTGGCCTCCAGCACCACCATAAGGAATCTTATCTTTGATCAGGATACATCCTTTAACTCCCACATAAAACAAATTTCAAGGACTGAGTTTTTTCACCTATGTAACATTGCTAAAATCAGGCACATCCTGTTTCAAAAAGATGAGGGAAAACTAGTCTAGGCATTTGTTACCTCTAGGCTGGATTATTGCAATTCCTTATTGTCAGGCTGCCCTTACAAGTCTTTAAAGACTCTCCTATTGGTCCAGAATGCAACTGCAGGTGTACCGACAAAAACTAGAAAAAGAGATCATATGTCTCCCATATTATTGGCTTCGCTGCATTGGCTTCCTGTAAAATCCAGAATAGAATTTAAAGTCCTTCTCCTCACTCACAAAGTCGTTGATGGTCAGACACCATCATATCTTAAAGAGCTTATAGTACCCTATTACCCAACTACAACACTGTGCTCCCAGAATGCAGGCTTACTGGTGGTTCCTACAGTCTCCAAAAGTAGATTGGGAGGCAGAGCCTTCTGCTATGAGGCATCTTCCAGTTTGGTTCAAGAGGCAGACACCCTCTCTACATCAAGAGTAGATGTAAAACTTTCCTTTGTGATAAAGTTTATAGTTAGAGCCGGCCCAAGTTCGCCTTGGACCAGCTCCTAATTATGCTGCTTTTATCACTGCTGCTATTACTATTAGTCATTTTTGCCCACTGCTACCCCTATAAATATTAGTCACATTTTTATTATTACTGTTATTGTTATTATTGTTGTTGCTGTGCTTCTACGTCTTTCTCTCCCCCTTTTCTCCCTCCCTCTTCCTCCCTCAAACCAACCAATCAAGGCAGATGGCTGCCCACTTAGAGTTTCTGGTTCTGCTTGAGGTTTCTTCCCACTATCACCATGTGCTTGCTCATGAGGGAATGTTGGGTGTCTGTAAATTAAAGAGTACAGTCTAGACCTACTACTGAAGTTTGCAGATGACACCACCCTCCGTCTCTGGTGGTGATGAGACCACCTATAGGTGGAAGACTGACCATCTGGTGTCCTGGTGTGGCCAAAGCAAGTTGGAGCTCAATGATCTAAAGACAGTGGAGATGGCTGTGGACTTAATAGAGAACCCAGCCCCATTGTCATTTTTCACATAAGCTAGCAAAACTGTAACCTAAAAAGTTATTTATTAACCTTATATTTGCCTTAACCCCAAGATTAAACCTACAGAAGACCTAATGATTCATTGTAACTTCAAACAGAGATGATTTTTTTGTGATCATCGATCTACAAAGGTACCCTTAGATTTTTGTTCCTTGTACTGCTGGCACGGCTGCAACCACAACTAGACCTCCCTGCAGATTTTCTGATTACTTTTAATTGACTATTGATAAATTCTCGAATTGACCATCATAATGTTACATTGGAAAATAATATAAATATAAATAGTGCTAACATATATTGACATTTAGATGGACTAAATTATGTCCAACAACAAAAATGTAGTCAGATGAGGGGTCTATATTCTGATATCAATGCCTCAATACATACAAGGCAGACTATCAATTATAGGAAACATGAATAGTATATTCTGCATGCCTTTGTACTTGATGTATCAAATAAACCAATCTCATGTTGTATGCATGTATTAGTCAGAGCACAGACTGAAACTGACACACCATCACACTCATCAGAGTGAAATAACAAGTTTTTACAGAGTCCTGTTTTAGAGCACTTGCTGAAATGTTGACTCTGGCATTTTTTTTTTTGGAGGACTGTCTCACTTTGAAGTATTTAATGCACTTGATGGCTAATATCAGCTGGAGCAGACATATTGGATCCTTACTTCTTGCATCTTAGCCAATTTAATCACTCCCTGCTTTACACATATTTAATCTAACATCTCATTACTGGTATGATCCCAACTATTGGACACCAACTTCAGATGGTACACCAAAGTTTGTGATTTCAAGTAGTTGAATTATATTTCTGTCAAGCACTTTGGAGAATATAGTGAAGAATGAGTACACATGTGTAAAAATCACATTTGGGAGTTTGCCACAGATGTCAGCAACATCAAGGTATATCTGTGCCAGTCTGGCTTTGCTTAAGTGTTTGGTGAAGAATGTTATATTGAAAGCTTTGCACAAGAAGATGAAAAGTTTACTGCTTCCAAGGCAACATCCTAGCAGGAGTCTGAAAAGGTTTTCAACAATTCTTGTGTTCAATGTAATCTGATCATCTGATCTGCTTATTTTATCTGTTGCAGTCATGTCACACAGACAAGAAGTGTGACTTTTGGACAGATCTAAAACCTGAAAGACATTTTCAATACCAGCGGGAGACGTGCTTAATGGAAAACTGATGGTATGAGTTTTGACAAAATTTCTAACTTTGAAATATAGAGAATATAATCACACTAAAACTTTTGAATGAAATGAAAAACAAAAGACGAAAGAGAGAGAGAGAGAGAAAGAAATCTACAGGTCATTCTTAATGTTGCTACTGAATATAAAAGCAGGTCGTTTTAAGCTTTTGACCATGACAAATGCAAGCTGGAAAGACACATCTTCATAAGCGGTGGAGGTTTGAGTTCCCCTGGTCATTTGCAGGACTGGGCTGCTGCTTTTTTGCTTTTAAAATTCAAGCTGGAAAAAGGTCTAACTGAAAAATGTCAATTGGTCTTAAAGGACGAGATTACAATTTTCCTAGTCTGTCTTAGACCGACAGTCTAAGCCATATGAACACTCAAACAGGTTTTGCTGGCTGTAAACATTCCTCCTGTTCATACTGACCATTAGAAGATCCCCTCATAATGTGTTTTTACCTCCCTCTTTTATAACATTCCTTCCACTGTAGCTCAACAGGGAAACACAAAGAGGCAATATTATACTAAAATGACTTTGGAAGATAAAAACTTGACTAACTCAAACCCTCTGAAGCCTCATATTTGCTTCAGATACATTTTACAAATATATATACACATATATGTATACAAATACATTTTTTCACAGAGCAAGGACTGTGGATTTTGGCCCACCATCATATATTAACAGCATCTTACACTGAAAGTGAATGACAAAATTATCATTTAATGTTCAGTATGAAAAGGGGGGATGATAACAGTGAGGAAAACCTGTTTTAATGTTCATATGGACACCTAACTATTGTTTTGAGACTGAATAATTGTGATCCTACTCTTTAAACTTTGGTGAATAACTCCACATTCGTCCTCTAACTGTTTCGCAATAAAAAAAAAAACCCTTCCAGTGGGTCATTGTTGGAAAGCTTTTAACATGAAGGGATTTTGTTAAAGTATTGACAGCTAGAAATACATACAGTATGACTGTTGTCAACTGCACTCTTAAGTCTCATCTATTTTAGGGTTATAATGGAGATCTGCCAGCAGCCTGCTGGGATGATGAAGACAAACTGTTCAATGACAACCAGAGGACTGAAGAGTACAGCAGCTGTCCTTCCATGATCCCATGATCAGCTGCTGCTCATCACCTCTCTGTCTTCATCAGTCTTCGGGAAGCACTGCATGTATTTCATTTTGTTTATGACTACGTGTGTGTCGTCACTCTCGTCTCTCCTGCGAGTGGCAGAGCCAAGGTGCCAAGCCGGTCCTCAGTGGGCTCACCAGGAATACAGGCTTTCATTAGCACTCTGTAATTAGGAACAGATGCAATTTGCAGCACGACACTCGGCTCACACAGTGGCTCACACACAAGAACCTGCACACATGGAAGCCCAATGACACGAACTGTACTCCAGTCATTGACACAGACCTGTGGCCTGTTTCACCTCACAGCAAACTCACATTCATACAACTGTAAAAAAAAAAAAAAAAATCATCAGTGCTTTTAAAGTGTTTTGCTTACCTTTGTAACACGACTCTCTTTGGAGCAAATATGCATATGTCTCTTTGTATTAATCAATAATCTTTTTTTATCACATATCACATCTTCCCTTCCTCCCACCTGCCCCACCCATGAACTCTGAGCCATCAGTGAAGATAAAAAACAATTATGAAAGATATTTTTGTTTGATGTAAGCCTTTCAGTCACTATGCGAGAAGAAAGCTCATTAATCCAAAGGTTCAAAGATCGACAACAATCAATTTTCTTATGTCTAACAATAAGGAGCTTCACTTGTATGAAGCAAAGGTTAACTAACTTGCTTTCATGAGTTCTCAGGGCCAATGCTTCTGGAATAAGACAAAGAATACAATTCTCTAGGCGTACAGGGATTTCTTTGTGAATGATGTTGGAAATTGTGTCAATTATTCCTTTCCAAAAGTCTTGTGTGTGTTCACACTTCTAAATTCATTGAAATAGGGTTCCTTTCTGTGCTCTACATTTTATGCAACTGTCTGGGATACTGGGATTGAATTTACTGAGGAGTTACATACATTCTCCTAAGACAATTATACCGGATCAATTAAAACCTATTAATAAATAACGTTTGGGCTTCATTACAAGACTTTCCCCATTCTTGCTCTGTAATATCTGTCTGAAGATCCTCTATCCATGCCATTCTTTAATATTTCTGTAGACACCCTTACCAATATCTTGTATATTAGTGAAACTCTCCTTCGGTATAGGGGGCTGCTGATGTTGCCAGTCCCTCTGAATCCTAGAGCAAATTAAACTCCATATTTGAACAAATGAGGATATTTAAAGGGGACCTATTATGCTCATTTCCAGCTGTATATTTTTATTTTTGGATTCCAGTAGAGTAGCTTTGCATGATTCACAGTAAAAAAAAAAAAAAAACTCCTTATTTATCTTATACTTGTCCTTTATGCAGCCCCTCAGATCAGCCTCAGCTATGTTCTGATTGGCCAACTTTCCAGAAGCTGCCAAAGGACAGCATGTATTACATCTTGTTAAGTTGCCGCTGAGGCAAACTCAATATTTCCTGCTTTACAAATTCAAACAATTTAAATGACAGAGTTTTGTTGGCAGACAACATGTGGAGAAATTTGAAGCTCTTTGTTCAGAGGATCAGTTAGAAATCATGCAGGGAGGAATAGTAGTTTTAGCCTCTTAACCTCATTGTTTTGATTTTATGGCATATTTACAGTATGATGCAATTTCATCACTGTCATCAACCCCCACAGGCACCTGTTTCCAGTATAAAAATTTGCTCTATGTTTGCGTAAATAGAAAAACGTCAGCCAACAACTTTATATGTCGATGACATGGTGTTGTATCTATCTGTCATTGTTCTGAATATTTTGGCCAAAAAGTGTTTAACAGTCAAGAAACAAGGGATGAGAGAGGGGTATTACATGCAGTGAGGGTCCCTGCACAAAATGTTGGTCTCTACCGAGTCCATGCTGGTGATACAAACATGGAAATTTACCTGGCTTAGAGAGTCTAACAAAAACATACTATTGATTGAAGTTTAGGATTCAATGTTTTTGGAATCTGACACATACTAGAGACTAAAAGTCAGGGTATTTCAGCCTCTGTCCTAAAGCTGCAAACTTAGACAAACTGGTGTTTACTTCTCAAAGCTTGAGTGCAGGACTTTTGCATATAAATGAACGTCCGTTACATTCAAGTCCTTGCCAAACGAGTTCACACAATGCTGATTAAGTCAGTCACCGCCAGATTAATCTATTTGTATTTCACCGTATACAGAGTTTTGAAATCTGGTGTCTGGTATGATATTCCTGTGCATCAATCAGCCTTTATGTCTTTTCCATCAACCAGCAATGATTGGTTTCCCCTCAGATTTGGGGATGCTTGGCCCTCAGGTGTCTTCGACCACAAGGCATACTGGATATGCAAGCTGTTTTGTTTTAGCTTTAGGACTGGTAATATGTCACTTTATTAATTTTTAATATTTTTTCAATTGAGAAAATAACCATTTAGGCTACCAATATGTGGTCAGTTTATCCAAATAATTCCTATTTAGAAATTTGCTCTGATGTTTTCTGAGCTGTGAGGAGACGCTGGCTGTGTGAAACCAGCAGGTCATCATACGTTATAAAGCACTTGTCAATAGTGTTATTGTAATTACTCTCACTGCCAGAAGGGGGAGACAAAAGTTCTGCACTGCAGGTTTAAACTTTTTTAATTAACATTTTGTATTTCCTTAACTTTTTTTTTTTTTTTTTTTTTTACTGCGGGTCATCTCTGGAGCCTGCAGCAACATGTCTGCAACCCAACACCGCTGTCCTCTCACTGCCCCTACAGCCTGTACTACACTTCCCAGTTCCCCTCAAATCTCCTGATAGTCCAGATAGTCCAGATACAATATCAGTAATATCCCTAATTGCCTCATTAAATTGACACACAAGCCAGGACCAAAGCTGAGGCAAGGACCCTAATTAGACACCTAAACATGAAGCCAAGGGCATTTTATGGAGGGGCACTTTGGGGAATGTTTTAATGAGGACATGGTGCTGAGAATAGCTTTAGAGTCATTTGTTGACGCAGGAGCTGCACCCGGTGGCCAGCACTCCCTAACCTTATTCAGGCACACACACTGACACACACACAGTAAAATAAGGACAAAACCTTAAGTTGAAAGCCCTGTTAGTGTCCCCTAGAGGCCGCGATGTTTCTTACACATCAAAATATCGAAGCGCTGGATGGAGTAAACTACATCCTGAAAAGTTTTTGCTTTTTCACTCATTTAGTGGGGCTAAAATTGTGAAGTTTGTCTTGAGGGTGTCATAAGAAGTAAATTAAAATCATTAAAATCAAAAAGCGTCAATCTCTGAGGAGCGTGAATGTTTTAAAGGAGTACCCCATCAACTTAGTTTTGCACTTCCATAAAGATAGAAGACTGGTTATCTGTCAGAACGTTGTAGTCTAGTCTTGTATGTAACTTTTAAAAGAGGAAAGGCTTGAAGATGAGGACTTGGTGGTTATTTTTGCAGATGTACATCTAGTTAACTTCCCCACCTCTGATAAAGAGCAACACACTGCTACATTTCTAAGCTATTCTATGGAGAGCACATTGACATTTAGAGGGGATATATCATATGCACATTTCTGGGCATACATATTTATATCCTGGGGCTCTATTGGAAAAGTTTCTGCATGAGTTACAATTTTTAAAAACGCCTTGTTTGTCTTATACTTTCATGGTTCTTGCCTCAGTCATGTGTCTCTCTACCTTATGCCACTTTCCCAGTGGCTCTCTCCTTCGCTCTCCCCGTGTGTGTGATTGTGTGAGTGGAGACAGGTGTGTCTTGGAGTCAGAGAAGAGCCCCCCTGCTGCAACCAATTCCATAATCAAGACCTTTACTTATACTCAGCGCTGCCAGATCGTAGCCTCTGCTCATCCCGTCTGCGCCGGCTCCAGTTCCTGTCTCCAGTACCCCGCAGTCCCGTCTGCTCTGTCTCCTGTCCCTCATCTCAACAGCCCTGCTTCCCTGCCCCAGACCTCTGCTCCTATCAGCTACCAGCCCCGGCCCCAGTTTCCCAGCTATCAGTCTAAGCTTCCCCAGGCCTGCATCCCGTTTCCCCCCTCCTTGCCGTAAATACCTTGTCCAATCGTGTCCCTGTCTCCTCGCCTCTGAGTGTCTGCACTTGGGTTCACCTGCTATGCCCCCACTTAACAACACTGGTTCTTTAGGCAGCCCCTCAGCTAACTTCTGGGGGCTTGGCAGGCTTTTTCAATGAACAGTGTTGTGTTCACCTAGAGTTTTGGAACCATGTTTAACATCCAACATTATAAGTATGCACAAAAAGCATATGTCCCCTTTATATTATACTCATTATTCACTTGTCACATCATTAGGTACACCAGTGCAATCTAATGCAATCCAATTTTGCTCCCCTCATATATGGACAAATCAATATATATATAATATAACGCTATAATCAATATTTTACTCATAGTTATGAACTCACAGATAATTATCACCCAACTCTACAGTTTCTCTCAGCTACATAGGGGCTTTTTAGCGTCTTTCAGGCTACTGTTTTGGTTGTCTGGTCTGCAGCTTTACTGTTTTGGTCCACCTTCATCAGTGTTGTCTCTGGTTGCAACCACTGACTGTATATAAATACGGATGTGTCTCCACTTCCTTCCTCTATGCAAAAGTGAAGCCAAAATATCTCCTTTCTGAGAGCTGCCCAATTGCTTGTGTGACATCATTTGGAGTCAGAATCTACACAGTGAAGTAGGGGATGACAGCCCGCAGGACACGCCCCCTCAGTTGTCCCACTGCCTTACAGTTTCAGAGCGACTCTCACAGTTGCCAATCATGAGACCACACCCCCTAATTATATTCAAATAACTAATTAAAAAACTTATCAGAAAAATCGACCTTCTAATTAGTGGACGAGCCGCTAGTTTCAGGTTATGATGTTGGACTCAGAGATGTGGCGCTACTATTATGAGGCCAAATATCGTGCTGTGGAATCAGACAAAATGGACGAGGAAGTGTCCACCAGAGCTACCTTACAGCAGTGGACCAAAGAGCAGCTGAGGTGCCCTGAAAACTCCGCACTGCAACAAACTTTGCAGCGCTTTAGTAAACCTGACTATGTTTTCTGACATAATATTATATTGGACTTTGCCAGAACAGCACAACAGCGACTGTGTTACCTGTAACTTATGCGGCTTCATTCAGCTTCGAGCACAGTTAGGCCCTTGTTCTTCATCATCTATAGCCAAAAAAAGAAACAGTGTTTGGTTGCAGTTTTACACTCCTTCATCCAACATTGTTTCCCAAACCAAGCTGAAATAAAGACTGCAGACTCATTTTTGAGGTTTTTTGATTGTTCCGCGGCACCAGTGTGCTCAGGCAGCACTCTGACTTCTGTCCAGCTCTCAGTAAGTTTGCAATGATCCGCGTAACTAACTCCATTGTGGCCTTTGTTTTTATGATCCTTGCACACCAGTATGATATATCCAGAAAGAATGAGGTAAACCTTCATTTTTAAATGAAAATAAGCCCCAGTAAGGGATATAATGCTGATCACTACTAACTTGCTTTTGCTAACCAGCTGCTTTGCAGGGAAACATATTCACCACCTGTGTTCCATAACATCAGTAGCACTGGACAGGACTGTGTGCAGTGTACTCAGGTTGTTGTAGGTTTTCCCCCTTTAGAGCGATCAGGAGAATCTACAGCCTTTTTCTCAGTTTTCTCTAATCATAGGGTACCAACTTCAAAACATTTCTACTACATAGGTGACCTACAGCCTTAAGAAATCATCATATTTACAGCGGTGTAATTCCTCTTTAAAACTCACTGTACACTGTCATCAAACAGCAAACAGACAGTTATTGACTAGCTGGTGAACGTATTTTTCATAGGTGTTAGTTAGTAGAGAGAAAACTGAAGCTTAAGGAAAGTGAATATTGGACTGCCAGTCATCAGCTGACCAATAGCACGACTCAAAATGAATTCTCTGTATCTGCTGGATGTTTAAAGTTCAGATGAAACAGCATTTCGAGAATATCTAACCTTTGTATCGTGATGTATTTCCGAGTGAAACAGGGCAGACATTGGAGGGAATTTGATTTGAACATTGAAAAGTGGAATCTTAGCTCTGTGTGTCGCTAAAAATTCAAGATTGATTGACGGGTGGATGTCATGATATTATCGTTTAAAACTGGTTGGTTCAGGTTTACTTAAGCACACGTCATATTTTGCTTTACAGGAAGAAAACAAGATAGGATTTTGATGTAAAAAGACAAAGCAAATGATTGATTTTGTTATTTTTTGGGCATATATTGGCATATAAATGGTTTAAAAGGCAACTGTTGGCCAACAGGTTCACCATATCAACTTTTTAAAAATGTGATAATATGTCAGTGTTGTGTTTGCTGCCCACAAGTGGACAAAAAAAAAAAATCAGTTATTGCAGGTCTACAATATAGCACAATATAGAAAGACAGTATATAAAGCCCACTGTTGTTCAGCTAGTCATGATTAGTTTCAGCTGGAGCTGGCGAACAACTGAAAGACACTGACATGCAATGCATGCATTCATGCAACTCTTGAAGGTGAGCTTAAGTTTTACAACAACTTTATCATGTGATGTCTGTGGCTTTTCCTGCCCGACACGACTGTTCCACACATCTCTAATGTGAATAACGATAGAGTCAGACAGCTAAAGAGCAAACGATAACGCAATATCTCCGACAAACAGAGGTCATTATTTCCACTCCCCTCTTAAACACTGACCACCTCTGTCTTTATCTGCTCCACTGTCAGCAGCCTCTCAGACAGACTCCAGGTCTGAACTCAGGATACTTCAGAGACACATTCAGTGCAACTGCAGTCGACTGAATAACACAAAGAGCCCATTCACAGAAGCACAACAGGAAACAGCCATACAGCATGTTTCCTCATGGAACATGTTTTGATCCCCGTCCTGCGACGCATTTAAGACTTTATCCTGGTGATGGATTACCAAATCTTGTTTTCTCACACAACAGATCACCATTAAGCAGCTCCTATTAGTTAATTCTACACGGGTTATTCTTCGGTGATGATGTGTTAGCTGGAGTTAAGAGCTTTTTCAGCCAAAAACATTTTATTCATACTGATACAGCCCAGACAGGAAATGACTTTATATCACAGCTATTTTCTTCTCAATACATCCTCTGAAATGCTCTACATTTCCAACCACAACATTTAATTGCTCTCGCTTAACCTTCAAAGTCCGCGTGTGGATCTAAAGCCATATGACCTGACCTGACTCTTAATTCATAAATAAAGCCATTAAAAAAATGAGCAAACCTGCACGATCCAAAGAGGCACGTTTCATATTTCCCCGGGATAAGGCGGCCATCTGTTGAGTAAATAAACCTCTTCATTGGGTGTGAGGTAATGCAGTTTAATTTGATGTAATGTGATAGTCATCTGTAGGAAATTGCTTGTAGCATCAAAAGCCATTGAAGCATTATGAGAGAAAACAGCTGGGTGACCAGATGAGTCTGCAGCTCAGGAAGAGTGTTCAATTTCGATCACGGTGCCTGTCGTTGGTCTTTACTGATCAGCAGGGTGTGAAATATTCAGGGCAGTAAAATGCTCAGATAGAACTTTATTAACACATAATGTAGGTCAGGATAACTTCAAGTAGACAAGAGCATGTTTTGAATGGCGAGAGATCATTTTTTTTTGCCACAAAATGTATCTTAGAGAAAACAATCTCAACACAAGGTCTTTTAAGTAGCTCTACTGGAGCTTTCCATCATATCACACAATAATCCTCTTGGCAGACGGACTTGTTCTGTTATCTAAGAATTGTAGACGTTCAAATTTCAGTTTTTCAGAGCACTCAAAGACTTCTCCTCTATGTTGGCTTAAGAATTTAAATTCAGTGTTCATTCTTGATTTGACAGAAGATGAAAAGCACCTGACCGGTTAATAAATGTAACTTTTCCATGTTCAAGAATGAACTTCAAACCTCTATAAAATATATGACCTGTGTGAGTGTTCTGTGACCTGATGCCCCTATTGGTAGAATGACATTGTAAGATTGTTACAACATCATAACTATTCACTATTACTGTTATCCGATCACCTGCAGCTATGGTTAAGGTTTGGTTAATTTAGGCACAAAAACAACATAGAGTTAGGGACACATTGTTAGTGAACCAAGGTTAAAATAAGAACTGCTTGGAAAAGTCAGGGTCATGGTTAAATGTCAGACAGCTTAAAACAGGAAACAAACTGTAGTCTTCCATGTCAAAGTCACATTTCCTACCAGACTCTAGACTCTGGGCAACAACACACCATTTCCTCCATTGTTCCTGACAGACAGCAGTCATCCGTGTGTCCACTTGAGGTGACTTGTAGTCAACAATGTTTGAACAGATGACTGATGCCGCTGATGTTCTTATAATACATAAACATATTCTGGAAGAAATTGCCTCCGTTTATTGTGATTCTTTAAAGCCACAATCCAGATTGATCGTTTGGTCTTTGTATTAATATTCATGGCGCCCGAAGAATGAATGAATTTTTTGTGATCAACTAACCTTTCATCTAGTGCCATCATCATGCAAAAAAAATTAAATTGTCCAATTCTTTAACACCCAATATGTGCAGAATTGATTACATTTCCATCAGCTTTTTTTTTTTTTTAATGTAACTCATAACCTGAATTTCAAAGAGATCCAATAAAGTTTATTCTTCTGGTTTATTCTCTCAATGGTTGTTCACTAAAACACCATGAAGCCTGAACGCCAGTATTTAAACGTAGCAGGTGGAACAAGTCAAGTGTGTCCACATTGGTCACAATATTACAAAATAGTCTCCACATATTTTTTTTTTTTTAGGTTTAATTGACTCTGGAAACCAAGACTTCCATATCCCCCTTTCACCAATGACTTTAACTTTAAAGTGTTTATTATTAGGCTGACATGAACCTCGTTGTTGGCTCCGTTGGTGTGTTTGTGCTGCTTTCATCCTTGAGGTCAATGCCCAAGGATGTGAGTGGCAGAGTTTGGTTTGGACCAGTTCCAAAGCTGGCAGCGTTTGTCACCCTTCTACTAGTAATACTAGCACTATTTGCTTTGGTGGCTACAGGAGCAGTAGCACACATACCAGTAGCTTCAGCTGTAGAACAGCAGTTATACTGAAAGCAGGGTAAAACTTGTGAGTAGTTACTAAGGAATGAATTGAGTTGATGAGTTGTTCCTGGTTTACATGTGTAAAAACTGGACAGACAGAGTTTATGCCGCATTCAAGTCATATCTGAGTTATCATAATGACCAGATCTCAACTTGTAAATAGCATGCACATCAACTTCCAAGTTGGAATTATGACAAAGATTACAGAACCAACAGCCGCTGATGGACGTGCACGCTGAGCTGATGTCATCTTATTAGGAAAGTAAAAAAACATTTCAAACGAAGTGTTCAGAGGCTGAAGCTCTGACTTCTGACTTTCAGGGAGCATTTTTTTTTTTTTTTTTTTTTACATATGTTTACCTTGAGTTTTGGAATTTGGACCGTGTTTAACATAGATATCCTACATCATAACAAAAAGCATATTGTCCCCTTTAAGAGGTTTCATTTCATTTTCCACTCCAGTCTATAATGTGCAGACAACGGGGTTAGTCTCATGTCACAATAAACACTGTCACAATGTCAAAGAGCCCTCCCCGAACTGTGTAGTTGCACTCTGCTGAGCAGGACGCAGCCATGTTGTTTTTCATCAGAGACAAGTGGACCATCACAGAGAAGTGAATGAGAAAGGACAAAGGAGAAATGTGGTAGGCCATACACTCAGCCTCACCACACCACAGGTCATGTGGTTGTGGCTTTTTTTTTTTTTTTTTAATGAAAAACATACAACTGCATTAACCATCAGTGAGGATTTGACAGTGTTATTGTTAGAACTACAGTGTAAGCATGAAAATACCGAGTGTCAACACTGATGATCAGGTTTGACCTTTTACAAGATATTAGGGTAGATCCTGGATGAAACGCAGCACCCTGGGAAAATAAGACATTAATTTGTGAACATGTGGTTTTAATTATAGAAAATAAACTAGTATGATCCACATTAACACACGCACATGCACACACACGCACGCACACACACACACGTGTAATCCAGACTGAGGGCTGTGTAATTACAGACCTGTGATAGCATTCTGTTTCAAAAGCTGGCCTGTTGCCATACGGCTAACTGACTCCTCCTTACAGGCCACACACACACACACACACACACACACACATTCAAAGAAACTTTCAGTTTCTCAGGCAGTCCACTTCATAAACTCACATTTCCATCAGTTTTTCATTTGATTCATTCATTTTATTTTACAAACTTATTTGGAAATGTTGGTGAACTGATAAAAAAAACAAAACGCAACAAAGTGCAATGGAAACCGATTCAGTCAATAAAGCATGAAGTATGTGTCATCCAATCCTCCACTGAAGAGATAAAAATATCAGATCTGTGTGGAGCGATGAGACTGTAACATTCCTCAAATTAGCAGATGAAACAAATGGAAATCATATCATGTTTGACATCTTTTGAGCTTTGACTGCTGCTCTTTTAATGACATCATCTTGTTGTGGCTTCTTCTTCTTCTTCTTCTTCTGTAACGGTCCAATGGCACCAATCTGAGAATCGGCAGCACCAACAGTTTATCTTGATGAACCAACTGTTAAAAGGATAGTTTGCATTTTAGGAAGAAGGGTTGCATGGCGTACTTCCATCCATTGTCAGCGTATTACCTGCAGTACATGGTAACACACTTTAATAACAGGAATAAAGGCACAGAAGAAAAAAAAATCAATATCAGTTTAAGTGTATTTACAATATTTTCAACATTTGACTTTGCGGTCAGACAGCTCTTTCCTTTGACTCTACATTTCCTCAGCCATAGAGCTTCCCTTTTCCTACACATGCTGCACATTGTATTACAGAGCAGATCAGCTGTTTGGATCAGAAAGTGCTGTTTTGGTGTTACACTGTAACTACGGAGTAATTACTCTACACATTGAGGGCTGTAATCAAAGCGTTACCTATACTTGTCCATCCTGTTATCAAACCATTGGAACACAGCTTTAGGCAGATGGTATATGGACCCCCGCTCCTCCCGCCAGTTAAAAGCAACAATGAATATGGTCTTCACAAACGGAAATGATGTACACGTTTATTTGCATTTAGAGCAGGGAAGAAGAGAGATCCCATCGGCAACGCTCACTCAAGACACATGTGGAGACGCATTCTAATGCCAGGTGTGAACAGGGTCTAAGTACCAGTAAGTATGTAATTGAATCCCTGTATTTACTGCATGATTACACTGTAATTTGTGCGCCGTAATCTAAAGCAGTGGTTCCAAGACTTTTTTTTTTTTTTTAAAGCATGGCACCCCTTCAAAGGAAATTCTTGGAAATCACTGACCTAAAGTGTTACCTGTGTTTTTATTATTTAGGGTGAACTGAACCTTTAATGATGAGATTTGTTCAAACTAATAAATAAATAAATAAAAGTCTATACAATAGCATTTATTATTGTTATCATGTAATAAAATGAAAGATGCAGTGTTCAGTGTATTGGGCTCACCAAATCCTGCAGAGATGGAAACGTGTAATGTGACGGTTAAAGGAGAGATCCAATCATATCTGTCCTCACCCAGCAGTAACCCTAAAACAAGAAGTTTACCTTCCCAACAAGAGAATGTTGTTACAGAAAGAATTTTTGTTTCGCCGGGGAAAATGTGTGCAAGTTGAATGTTAAAATGCATCTCCAAATCCTGGCTAAAAGCTCTAAAAACACGGGCAATAAAAGGGCAGTCGTCCTGTTGGCAGGCCCAGCTGGCCACCAAGAGGGCACTCTTTTACTGACTTGGCTGATAGAAATCTGCAGTGACATTTCCCTCTCCTTTCTATCTGAAAGAGCCCAGGACTGACATTACAACTAAGCATTTCAAAGGCTCAGTCAAATTGCTCTTTTTGATATTCAGTCAGGCCAGCTCTCTGGGGACTCGCGCTTTGGGGAATCACATAATAGAAGAGATGACAAGGAGTATCTAAGACCTAGACACTTTTCAACAGAGCAGGGAAGAAGCTGCAATATAGAAGGGCTGTGACCAAAATACAAGACCTCTGTGAACCTTCATGAACTCAATAACTGCATGTGTCCAATTGGAAAAAAAAAAAAGTCTGAAATATCTACCTGTGATGGCTTTGAAAGATTTCACTTAGAGGCATGAACTTTACAGAAAACGTGGTTTTGTTGGATGTGAGAGTTCACGCTGAGGATGGGAGGAAAATGTCTGAATTCAGAATGAGTGATCGCCAAATTAAGACACTCGTGACATTTTGTCTCCGCGGAGTCTTTCAAGTGGATGGATGATGAGACAATGGGCCCCTGGACCTCTGCGCTGTGGCTGTTTTTCATCCGTTTGTCAGGTTAACCATAACTCTGTAGGGCTGTTGTTGGTTGAAAACTGCACCATGAACGTCAAGGTTTTGTTGGGAGCTGTCGAAATCATCTCCAAAGCTTCCTGCCACAGCAGATCCACACTGACACAAATACTATAAAAGCCCAACAGAAAATATTATAGGAAACTATCAAAGGAAACCAGGGAGTCATGGAGAAACAAAAAAAGCAAATTCATGCACATCATTTAATGATTGATTCATATAATATATTTTGCCTCCCTCACATTTAGTTTGGAGCCAAACATGGCCCAACATGCAATTTATACAAGTGTGATGTGGAAAGTTGAAGCCTCTAGTGCACACACACTGAGAATGGACTAGAGAGTGAAGCGAAGGGAATGTTTGCATCAAGCAGTTAAATTCCACAATAAAACATATTTCCATATTCATAGATTCTGTATTTTTCAATGAGGCAGAAGTAAGTGTCATTTTAAGAATTTTTAATGAGGCTGTTGAACTTTCTCGTGGAAAAACCGAATCAGACACAAATTATTATTCCAAGCAGAGTAATAAGTTTTAAAACTGTTTCTAAAAAATACTAGAATACTGTATTATTATTATTATAGTAATTGCCATACTCTGTGCAGCTGTATTATATTGACTCAGTATCAGTAGATGAAAAACTTTGACTGAGACTATTTGACTTTGGGCCCCTTGACCCTGTTTCCACACATGTGTTTGATGATATTTAATGTGTGGGAAAGGCTCTAGTCATGGTTTAATTGGTCATTTCTGCCTTGAAAAACACAGTAACCTTCCCCATCACATTCACACTGACTGACATACTTTCTCTGTTCGGGTTACTCCATGCTGCTCTCTGCTGGTAGAACACCGAGGAAGGCCGATCAATTCCCTCAATCTCATCACGTTTTCGGCCGTGGTAACAGTTTGTAGAAATGCATTTGACTGATTCTTGACAAGTGGAAGAAAACAGGGTTCAAATAATAATTTAAAAAAAACTGAATGCATATTTTGGGAAAGCTGTGATTTGGCCTCAGACCATGTTTTAGAACAACCTCATACAGTTCAGCAGAGATGTTATTCACCAGAAACAAACTATTTTTAAATGACTGACATCAGTCTTACAGCTAATCACTTGAGATTTCTATTATTATTTTTTATGACACTTTGAATGACTTCCTGTGTTTTATACATCGTCCCCTTTGCATTTAATATCCAGGAGATAAGATCATTCTAGCAAACTTTGCATTCAGACTAGATAAATACTGATTCTATTAAACAAATTCCGGTTGGTTGAAGAACCAACCATCAACCAGTTTTGTTTTCTGAACAAAACTCCATTACATATAGGAAAATGGAAAAAAATGTAAGTCTAGAAATTCTTAAAATATTGACACCTGAATATGTGACAGGTGTGTCGGAGGAAAACACAACTTGAATAACAATGAGAAAGTGAGACAGTGTGTGGGACCATTGTTTAGATATTTTTTAGATATTAGATAGATTTTTTTTTTTTTTAAGATATGTTTTTGGGCATTTTTTTTTTTGATAGTGGATGATCAGACAGGAAACAAGGGGAGAGACAGCAGCATAACATGCAACAAATGTCCCCAAGCAGAGTTGAAGCGGGGCCGTTGCAGTTATGTGGCATGTGTGCTGTAAATATTCAGCTACCAGAACGCTCCGGTTCTCTGCAGATATGATGAAAAATCTGCTCAGAAATGTCAAAAACTCACAACAAAATTAAATCATCAGTCTAGTCGTTCTGACTCCCACCGAGCCCGCCTGAGGTTCACGGCTTCAAAGTGATGGTGACAGTCGGCAGCAGTCTCACATTGGCTCTTTTAAACTGTGAATTCTGAGTGTTAAAGTCTGAAATGGGCAAACTTTCCAACTAGATTCAAAAATCTGGTTGAACTCAGGTTTAGTTCCAGACTCATTTTTACACAGTTATGTTGGTCCATGTATTAAAATGAATCACATTCTACATTCAGAAAGACCCAACTGTAAAAAAATACAACATTTAACAAATCATGACCCAATAAAAAAACATAATTCGCAATTTCCACATTCTGTAAAACACTGGATTCCGCAGATTCGACACATAAATGTCAGTTTAATTGCATGGAAATATCGCTGTTTAGCCTAATGTCTTCTGTGGCTGTGGAGGAACCATGTCAAGTCTGAGAAAATCAATGTTTGTGCTTGGAGACTATAAATCTATTCTGTTTCCAATAGAATGAAGGAATGCGGTGGCCCTGAGGCGCAAAACATAACATTGGACCAAACATATTAAAACATACGGTTTAATCAAAAATGAGTTAAGTAGTGAAAATGATGTGGAATTGAATGTGCCTCTCTCTGTGGCCAGCTGAGATGTGCTATCTTGCCATTACATGTGGAAAGTGGACATCATAGAACAGAATCCGCTTCGTCAGTTATGTGAGCTAAATGAAGTAGAAAATTAAATGCTTCCAGTTTTGTTTTGCACTTTGTATTATAATTACAGAAAGAGATTATTCAGTCAAACTAAAAGCAATTATTTCCTTATTTACCTTATGGTCAAATTATGAAAACACCAATGTGCTGACTGGTCTGGACTGGTATAGTGGGATGCTACTGGGGCCAGTTGCTTACATTATTTTGTCTGCAGTCAGGTTGTCTTGTTAGCTTTTTCAGATAAAACAAAGGCAATCTTTTTCCAATGAAGGTGGATCACGCTGCAATGTTTAAAGGACAGGTTCACCTTTTTTTTTTTTTTAAATTTGTCTTAAAACAGCAGTCAGGTGAACATTCCTCCTATTCATAAAGAAAGATGTGCTTTCAATGGAAAGTGATGGAGGCCAAAGTCCACAGTGTGTCCACACAGTCATTTAAAAGTAGATGTGAAGCTTCTATTCAGCTTCATCAGTCTGAGTTTAGTCATATCAAGTGGATATCTGACACATTTACAGTCTTTTTAGCATCAAATTCTCCTCTTTGTGTTTCACTGTTGAGCTGCAGGTGGAAGTATAGAAACAAAAAGAGGAACTCTGGCACTAAAAAGACTGTAACGTTGAAAGATGTCTACTGGATTTGATTCATTTGGACGCTGAAGCTTCATATTAGCTTCACATAATCTTTTAAATACATTTTTGCACAGAAGGAGGACTGTAGATTTGGTCCTTCATCACTTACTGCACATTGTAAGTGTATTATGAAGTGTTGGTGTGGTTATGGAATATGGAATGTAGAGAGCCAGGGGATGTCCAGGTGCACCACACGTACCGATGACCCTCCTCTCGCCACTGGTCTCAAACACCAAAGGGCAGATTAAAATGGCTCATTAAAGCCGCAGTGGAGAAAGACAGTTTCTCCTCTGTAACAGCAATTCCTTTGAGCAATGGAACACACATGAACACGCAGAGCACCCCAGGATTTTGACAGCTCCTGTGTGTGTGCCCTTTGATTGATGAGCCCTATTCCAAATGTTTTTTCATCCAAGTCAGTGGGAGTTTAAGTGCCTCGCACATGTTAATACCAAACAAAACATTAGCCGGAGCGGTCCCATTGCTAACTCCCTCTGCTGATTTCATCACTCATCTCTCTCTGTGACTCCACACGACTCCAGGACACAGAGAGGTAGAGATGGAGGGGAAACTGCAAGGCCAACTCCATTAGAGGTTAGTCATTTTACACACATGCTGCTATGAGATTTCCACAAGTTTTATGGAAAGTCGTTTGATCTGTTTTGAGTCAGCGACTCACTGGATTTGTCTAGAATGAATACATGAGAGCCTGGTCATTTATTGACAAGATCGAGCCTAACAGGAGACGATGGATGACTGTGACTGAGCTTTGTAATGCTTGACATGTTCTCTGTGTGGTTAACAGGATGTAAACCAACACACAAAACACACAACAGACGCTTGTATGATCCTAGCCTGTGTTGAACTTATTCATATGAGACAGCTGTCATTATATATGATTATACACCTTTTCTCTCCCTTTGTCTGTTTGTTAAATGACATTTAAACTTTGGAATAACTGATTCTCCATCACTGATAGAAGCACCAGCTCTCTGAAGCTGGCAGGTGTCCAACCCAGTGTCCACCCAACAGTGGTGGAAGAATTATTCACATCCTTTACTGAAGTAAAAGTACCAATACAACAATGTAAAAATACTCCATTACAAGTAAAAAACCTGCATGAAAAATCCTACTGCAGTAAAAGTAAAAGTATTAGTAGCTTGATGTAGTTAAAGTATTGCAGTAAAAGTAGTGTTTTGGTCCCTCTGACTGATATATTATTATATATGACATTATTAGATTATTAATAGTGAAGCGTCAGTGTTAGAGCAGCATGTTACTGTTGTAGCTGCTTGAGGTGGAACTACTTTCTAGTTAGCTAGTTTAGTCCAGTGGTTCCCAACCTAGGGGTCTGGCCCCTCCAAAGGGTCAGCAGATAAATCTGAGGGGTCGTGAGATGATTAATGGGAGAGAAAAGAAGAAAAAACAAAGCTCTGATACACAAATCTGTTTTTGGACTTTTTCTCTAATCTTTGATTTTTGCTGAAAGCATGTGAGAAGTTTAGAAGTAAAAATCACTATTTGGTGGAGCTGTTAACAACTCATAGACATGTGAAATGTGACCCCGACTACACACTGCTGTTTGTAAGACGTCAAAAGCCAAAAAAGGTTGGAAACCACTGGTTTCATCTTTAACAATGTGTTGTATTTTAAAAGCTTGTTATATTATCCATTGTGTCAAATCTTCATCTGAAAAGTAACTAAAGCTGTTAAATAAATGTAGTGGAGTAGAAAGTACAATATTTCCCTCTGAAATGTAGTGGAGTGGAAGTATAAAGTAGGCAGGCTGTCAGCACAGCCATGCTATTAGCTCAATGCTAACATCAACAGACTAACATGCTCAGCATAGCAATGTTCAACATGTTCACCTTCTTAGTTTTGCATGTTAGCATGCAACATTTGCTAATTAGTATAGGTGAGGCTGATGGGAATGCCATTTCATTTTGCAGTTGTGAAACTATAGCCTATAATAAAAGTCAGTAGGATTCATCAACTGCAAATCCATCCAGTAGATGTCAAGCTATTCCACTAAATAAATGAAAGCTTTGACCTGCTGTCAGCACTAACAGAAAAATTTCAAAATTTCAGCCTCACAAATTAGTACTGACAGGACAGACAGGACATTGGATTTTTATTTGACTTCATATCTTATAATTTATTGTCATATTACAAAATCTGATAATATAAAGTTTAATCATTTATCATTTTTCTCTGACACCCCCAAATAAAATGTTTATTTCCTCTAGATGTCACTTTTATGGATGGCATGCCTCCCTGTTTCATCCATAATTTGAACTCTAGTTTTCATTTAGCTTTGTTTCCCCCAAACCTGTGAATTATGACACTACTTTTCTTCCGTACAACTTGGTTTCCTACTAAAAGTTGTGGTAGAATCTACACGCAAAAAAAAAAAAAAAAAAAAATCAGTGAAAATAGTCTTGAATTTCATGATTTCAGATTGTTCAAACTCTTCACAGCTCAACTTTCAAGTCAGACTCTCATCCTCCGCAGAAAGACATTTAGCGACACAGGATGAGCAACTGGGAGCTGCCATTAACTCCCCACAGCTCTGTGAGCCGCTGCAGAAAAGCTGTGTATGAAATCCGCCTCAGGACTGAAGCAGAGGGCTTGAGTGCCACTAATGGCTTGATGTGGCCCCCTGACTGTGTTCATTTCAGAGCAACCCAAGCTCATCCTCTCCCTACTGGGCAGCTAATGCAATTACACCCTTGCATATGCAGGGGGCTCCCTCCGTCTCCATCTCCACCTCAGCCCACTGCACTCTTAGTGACTTTGTGTGTGTAGGTGGGAAGAAGTGTGTATGGATGTGTGTGTGTGTATGTGTGTGTGTGTGTGTGTGGTGTGAAGGGAGAGGTAGAAGCTGAGACTGGTAGATCTCATGCTCACGATTTACGGTTAATCAATCATCGTGCCGCCTTAATGACACCCTGCTGCTTCCCTAATGTCTTCTGGCAGAGGCAGCCTGCCGCTGGCACAGAGCTCACGCAGGCACACATATGGTCGCCTCAAGTGAGTGACAGGACCCCTTTCATGTGCACTGCCCTGCACGCTGGATGCCATCAGCCACATACAGCCGCTGCTGGCTAGGACTGAAATGGTGGTGGAGGAGGGAAAACAAGAAAAGAAGAAAAGAGAAAGTGATGGAGAGAGTAGAAGAGAAGTCTTGCAACTCACCTGATTGGCATCCCTGCCTTCCCGAAAAGTAAACTGTCAAGAACAATGCAACATGGATAAGTGAGGAAAGTTTTACTCTCAGCTTCTCTGCTGACAACGTCTGCAGTAATAGGAATAAATCTTAAGATGTTTGGGAAGAAATGTGTACTGAAGAGCATCTGGTGACTTATTTGAGAGTCCAAATGGAAAGTAATTACAAGATATTCACAGATACCACAGATAATGGCAAAGTGAAGGGCCAAATAACTCAGACAAATGAAGTTAGAATTTGCGAAAATATTCACAGATCTTGAGGAAGTCGAGTACATTTTTTGAAGGACTTGACACACTTAATTGAGGGTCTCCGTATGACATTCCACAAGATCCAAAGATGGTCCTTCAAGGAGGCTTTG
This sequence comes from Euthynnus affinis, assembly GCA_029490765.1. NCBI lineage: Eukaryota > Metazoa > Chordata > Actinopteri > Scombriformes > Scombridae > Euthynnus > Euthynnus affinis. Next base: position 2,516,628 of record CM055855.1, on the reverse strand, counting down.
AGGGAAGAGCTCAGATCTACTTTTACACTGGCAGAGAGTTGTGTCCACTCATTTCACCACATGGAATGTATGAAAATCAACGTGCTGATAAAGGTATATTATCATTGGTTGGGTTTGAAAGTAATGACAACAATAACTTTCAATCCATGTACTGCAGCGACATGAATGGAAACCAGTTGCTGCCAGTGTTAGCAGGAAAAAAAAGCATTCAAATGATGTGGTGGACAATGATGTGATATATGCTGTGTAAGAGAATGGGATAAAACATGTAAAAAAAAAAAAAGTATTGAGTTTGAGGGTTTGTTCTTCACTTGGAAACAATAATTTGACTAAAAAAAATGACAATGTGATGGTCACATGACTGACGGATGCGGCCTACTGCTACGAGGTGTCAGTAGGCTAGCTTTCAGTAGCTTCGCTAGCTTGTCTAGGAAGCACATTAGACAATTGCCCTTGAATAACTGGTCAAACTTTCTACAGCAAAGAGAATGATGCAGTGACGTTTCTTTTTCTTTAACCTTTAAGTTTTGATAACTTGAGATTTGAACAATGCAAAAGTATTACAATATAAACACTATCATAACGAGAGAAACAAGCAAGCTAACCTCCCTCTCAAATATGACATTACATCTGTTATGATGAATAACCATGCAAATATAACTTGTAGCTAATCAGATTTTGAAAACCACATTGAAGGATCCCTCGTCTGACGGTTATATTATCACAAATTGTTCTCAAATTCTTGGGTTTGAGTCATTATGAGCATGCTAACGTGCTGACATTTAGCAGGCATTATCCTGTCCCTACAATGAGTGGTCCCTGCCCTGCTACAGCTGGCCACAGCTAACATTGTGAAGTCTTCAATAATCATAAGGCGTACAGTAACTTCCTGGATATTTAATTATTTAAATTTTTTAGTTAAACTGATGTCACCATAACTAGTGTCAGATCAAACTCAAAAATACATCTCCTGAATCAGCATTACAATCAAAGAAGAAGGACAGAGGCAGCAAATGGCCATCAACAGTAAAGCATGCAGCCTGCAGGCTCTTGCTGCCATTGGGACGGTTTAGGGAAAGTGGGAATGTATGAAGGGTTTTTATCTGTGTAGATGACAGGTACTTTTCTTGAGATGGGGTTTTTCCTTCTGATTCTACTGAAGACATTGTGACATGTGGACTGTAGGAATGCAGAGTATGTATCAGGCTGTTCAGATTAAATGACCTCCACAGAGCAGAACCTCACCAAATATAGCAGTGATGTCTTTCAAGCGCTCATGAGGAAGGCCCCTGTGAGTCCGAAATGACATTTATCCCAATCTGACATGGCATTTGCCCCAGACAAAACCCTGAAGCCCAGTGTCATCACATCAGTCAGAAAAAAAAAAAAACCCTAAATGAGCCCTTTGGATCCATTTCACAGGGTGTCGTACTGTGGCCCAAACCTGGCAGTTTAGAGCGCTATTTTGCATCCCGGGCCTCTCACCATGCAGATAATCAGCAGTGCTGTTTCTATGGCAAAGAGTTGGGAATCCATTTGCATGCGGGCGGCTGCAGTCAGGGGCCCATCTGTCCATTGGAGCGCATTCTAATTTATGTTAGTTGTTGTTGTCACCGTTGTCAACACACAGCACACCGTCCTCCTCGATAGAAGTGACAGCAGAGAAGCTGTGGAACTAAAAGAGCAATCCATCATCTGAGTAAAGCTCCAGTTTGACAGCTCACATAGACTGATGTGAAACTGTGAACCTGAGGTTATTCATGACAATAAATGCACATGGCAAACATGTACATATTAATTAACTGTTTTTCTTACCATTTAATTTATATATTTTCATATATACATATATATAAAAGGGGTTAACAGCTCTACACTAAAAAAAGTGTTTTTTCCACCAACATTTTCTGCAATTGTTCTTCAAACCAGTAAGATGTGTGCCCTTTTTTCAGATGAGCTACAGCATAACATCTGAATTCAACAACATTATGTAAAATATATCCTTAAGATAATAACGCACCAAAACATGGCTCTGAACCTAAAAGGTGATGTGAGGTCAGTAATTCTTCTCGCTGCATATTATGAGGGAGATGAAGCATACACGAAACAACTACTCCTGCTTTTGTTGCAGAAAAAATGAATATCAAAGCAGATATAATCAATATTTTGATAATAAACAAAAAATTATCACTGCCTCTGCAGTTCCCCTCAGCTTGAGTGAAGTTTAGCTTCTTTCAGCCTTGTTTTTGTTTGCCGCCACGCAACTTTACTGTTTTGGTTGACTCTCACCGCTCTCATCAGCATTGTTTTCGGCAGAAATACTAAAAAAAAAACAAAAAAAAACAATGGTGGACTACCTGCTCAGCACTGAACAGCAGACAGACAACATTAGCGACCAGCGTGTGAAACATAGTAAAGCATTCAGCAGTTAAAATATTCAAATTTGGAGTTGGTGGAGACCAAAATAGTGCTAAAAGGAGTGAAGTTGACCAGAAACACTCCAGATGTACACTAAATATTACTCCGTGTCTGCTGGATGTGTAAATAGTCAACTGTTCCACCGTTTGCTAACAAAAATAAGGTGATAACATTTCAGCGTTGTCAGTTGAGTTTCTTTGTACTCTGCTGGCCGTCAATTCATTTCTGTATCTTTAAAGCTGCATTCATCTATTTTTCGGCCGCTCTGGACCTGAGCAACAAGCTGTGAACACAACACTGACACATTATCACCTAAGATGACGGACTTGTTAGCAAACAGTTGCTTATGTACACATCCAGCAGACACAGAGCAACATTAGCATTCATCTGGAGTCGTGTTTGTGTCCACCACTTCATCAAAGTCCAATATTCACTCTGTCATTGGTTCAGTTTGAGTCTCTACCAACTGCTGAGAGAAATATTTGGCTATTTACACGCTACATGCTCCATTATGTTCACCAGCTGTTTGGTGCTGGGCAGGTAGTGTATGGGGGGGTTTATCACTGAAAATTCCCATTGATGAGAGTGGTGAGGGTGTAAACAGTAAAGTTATAATTCATAAAAACAAAACAGTGAGCTGAAAGACACTAGAACACTCAGTAGAGAGTCAGGTGATAATAAGACTATTATTTTGGGCTGATGTTCCTAGAGCTCATGGATGTATTGTGCAATGAAGCTTGTTAAGGATATAGTGGTAAGCATACAAAATGTTCTGCTGATACCATAGTATGATGCTGCCACCTACTGGATGCACTTCATCACTGTCTCTTACACTTGTTAATGTCTATTAGGTGTTATCCACATGGCTTAGTTACTAAGCGCTGAAAAGTCTGTAAATGACGGTAGTTTGCATTTTAACATGAGGTTAAAGCATGTCAACTTTTTCATAGCATCCCGTTTCTGTGTTGTGTTACTGTTGGGTGCCGTGGCTCAGGAGGGTCATCCATTACGGCAGGATTGGTGGTTCCGTCATCTTCTCCAGAGTGTCCTTAAGCAAGACACTGAACCCCAAACTGTTCCTGTAGCACCTCTTCCAGAGCTGAGCCGTATCTTATAGACGAAAACAACCAAGACAAAGGAGATGTTTGTAGATTTTTAGGAAATTCAGGACTACGCTAAGGACTATTTCCGTTGTGGGAGAAGAGGTGGAGGGCTACAGATACCCGAGCGCTCACCTTGACAACAGACTGGACCGGGAAACGTAACAATGAGGATGTCTACAGACTCTACTTCTTGAGCAAGATGTTTCATATCTTCTGCCAGTCTGTTGTGACAAGAGCTATCTTTGGGACAGCAGCATCAGAGCTGGCAACTCTAACAAACTGAACAAACAGATAAAGAAGGATGCTGGGGACTACGGAGCCTTAGAGTTGGATGTGGGGAGAGAGAGAGATGTTGCATAAGTTGCTTAACATAATCAACACCGGCACACACTCCATAACAAGCTTCTAGTCAGATAACAGAAACATTTACGATGAAAATGAATAGCAATATCTAGAGTTTAGTTTAAGAATGTATTTTTATTCTATATATTTTTTTATTTAGTATAGTGCTTTTTGTATACATTTTTCTATTTTGTGAGCTACATGTGTTGTGTTGTTCTTTCTGTCATTGATGTGATAGCAGCTGTAACACTGAAGTTTCCCTTTGAGGATAAATAAAGCACTCTATCTATCTATCTATCTATCTATCTATCTATCTATCTATCGTCCTGGAATGTTGGAGGTTGTATCACAGTAATACTGCTAACTTCCAAATGTTTTTCTTTATAGGACATTTTACATTCTGTGGTCATGGCCCAGCATTCAAGTCTGTGAGGTTAAAACATGGTGTTTGCCTACAGTCTGCTTAGTGCGTGCATTAAGGACACTTACAAAGCTCTGTGACATGTTAGATAAAAAAAAAAAAACATAGAATCTTGAACACTCAGTCTTGAAATGTTTCTTTTTTTTTGCAGTACATCTGTAATGATTCTTGTAATATTTCTCCTCTTAGTATCATTTAACTGAATTGTCACTTTGAGCGTTCAACTGGCCAGTCAAATCCATCTTTCTCCTTCTCCACCACCAACTCTGGGTCCAGCTGTGGTGTGTTGTTGCTCTAAGCTCAGTCAGAGCAGCAGGCTGCTGTGATATCTTTGTGTGGGAAATACCTTACATTCATGTGGCTGGTGTAGTTTGTAAAAAGGGTTCAAATAAAAGTTTGACATTCTCTTAGTTTAAACAAAGAACTTGAAACAGTAAACAGCCAATGAATAGAACGGGCTATATTTTTATACAAAACAATGATAAAACAACTGAAAAAAGAAAAAAAATGTGAAACTCACTTAAATATAGCAAAATTAAAAACCATGACATCGGTCGTGTTTAGACACCCAAACCATAACTAGAGAGTTGAACAGCTGTCTCTTCATTATCACCTGGGGAAAAAAAGCACAAAGTTGGAACATAATAACTTGGCTTGCAGAGGGTGTCACATGACTCTGAACATCACAGTCCTGTCCATGGTCAACACAAACGAGCCGCAGTGATCATACAGTAGAGATCTCCAGCTAAATGTCCACCAAGTCTCAACCCAAAAGGAATGTGTAGCTTTCCCTCAGTGTTAAGCCGGGCTGGGAAATAAGGTGGTCATTTGTTACAAAGTCCAAACGCCCCCCCCCCCCCCCCCCCCCCCCCCCCGCTTTGTTAAAACACTCGATCGAACTCGGTCTGACTGGTGGTGGCGGGGTTCCTGTTCTGGTTGGGCTGCTGCTGGGGCATGTGTCCTCTCCGTCTGGGAGGCGCCAGGTATTCGAACATGGAGGTGTTGTGGGTGGAGAGCATGTTCTTCAGGTCCGACGGCATGGGGTCGGACCAGAAGAAGTCGTGGTTGAGCGCGTCGTCGCTGTCTATGCGCGTGGCCGGGTCCAGCACCAGCAGCTTGTCGATCAGGTCCAGAGCGTACGGGTCTTTGACGTAAGCTTTGAGACGGTCCTTCACTTTCCTCTTCTGGCCTTTAGGCAGCTCCATTTTCTGGTACAGCTCGTATTTCTTATCCACGCCGGGCCACACCTGAGGAGATCGATTCAAAACGGGTTTTAAAAAAAGAGGATGTAGCGAACTCTAAATGTGATGCGATGGCAACTTCCAAACCGTTGTTTCCCCCGTTATAGCGACTTCTTACCTCAGCAGTGATGGAGCCGCACAGCTGGCTGATGAGAGTGAGCTGGTGCTGCTCCGTGTTCCCCTGCATGATGGGACTTCTGGTCCACATCTCTGCCATGATGCAGCCCCCTCCCCACAGGTCAATAGGGGGGCCATAGTCTCGCTCACCTAGCGGAAGAATAAACTAATTAATTAAAAAATAAATGGCAGCTCTACTGTTGTTGCAGGACCTGGCCAGTGCAGTTTGTATATGTATATCTCATGTCTTCACTCAGAGGTTTAGTCTTACCCAGCAGCAGCTCTGGAGGTCTGTACCACAGCGTGACCACACGGTTGGTGTAGCGGTTCCCCTGGCTGTTTTTGGCCAGGCTGAAGGCTCGAGCCAAACCGAAGTCGGCCAGCTTCAAGACCCCGTCTCTGGTGATGAGGACGTTGGCTGCCTTCATGTCTCTGTGGAGGATCTGATTCAACACAGAGGAACCATGAGACGTGTAAAGTGAGATGTCTGAATGTTTGGATTTCCTGGGTTGAAATGATGATGAAGATACATTTTCTTCATTAGTATCAATCATTTTTTCCCTACATGGAAAAAAAACAAACATGACCTCACATACATAAACTCCTCTTATAGTGCATCAGTGCTCATATGTAGCATCCTGGTACAGTTCAGGGATTATCTGCCTCTCCTGGTCTTCATCATTTGGAAATGAAGCGACTCTGCAGGAGACTTTAAAGCAAAGCCAAACAAAAAAAAAAAAAAAGACACAAACGCTGACAAGAACCCACCTTGTTTCTGTGGATGTAGTACAATCCGTTGAGCAGCATCTGCATGACCTTCTTGATCTCCGCCAGAGTGAACTTCACGTTGGCGTTACTCAGCAGCCCGGCCAGGTCATGTTCGCAGAAGTCAAACACCAGGTAGATGCTGCCTTTGTATCGGTTGAACTGAGTAGCTGGAAGAACGGTGAGGGAGAAACAGAAGAATGAACGCTCCGATCAGTGAGGAAAGGAAGAATGTATAAACTTTATTAAAAAATAACCAACGAGTAGAGCAGATAAATGACCTAAAAATAAAACCTCATAGACCCAGATGAAGACAGGAATGGATTATTATCGCAAAAAGTCGTAGACTGGAGAAGTAAGTGTGACACCAACCTTTGGTTCTGCAGATCTCTATCAGATTCACCACATTCTCGTGTTTGAGCAGCTGCAGGATCTTGATCTCTCTCAGAGCTGTGATTGGGAACTGAAACACAGCAGCCGGAGAGAAACGTCTATGAGTGACGCACTAATATGAATTCAGCGTTTAGTCAGCACAAGATCTACGCTGCAGCTTTTTTTCCACTCAGAAAGGTCAACGCCAGGGAGTTTCACTGTCAGGTCAGTCTGCCGTTCTTACAATAAACAGTCATAGCTCAGTGTGTACACATTTGTGAGTATTTATAAGTGAGTTAGACCGTTCATTACATTACGTGGTCCTCTCTTACCCCTTCCTTCTCATTTTCCATCAGAACCTTCTTCAGTGCGACCTTCTTGCCGGTCTGTCTGTGCTTTGCTTTGAACACCTCGCTGCGACAGACACGAGACAACATTATAACACGAGCTTCACATAAAGCACATTCACTTTATCATGCGAGTACACACTGACACTTAGAAGTGTAAATGTATGTTAACCGCACTAGTTCCTTCTTCTCTTAACTAATTAACAGGTTATGCAGCACCTATTTCAACAGGCTTAAACTAGGTTGTGTGACTTTGTAAGCTAGGTGGGGGGGGGACACAAGCCAGACTGACCAGCGCTCAGTGTAGTATGAATAGATGTAGAGCTGGTAGTCGGAGCTAACCAGCCAACTGTCAAAGCTGGTGGAGCTTTGACAGTTTCTGTGTGAGACGTGTGCTGTAGCTGAGCTGCTGGAGACTCAGCACCCAGAGGCTCTCCGGTGTGTGTCAGTGGGAGAGTCAGTACATAGCCATAGCCCTGTTGTTTATCATGGTTAACATTACAATCATTAGCCCAGAATAGCTTGTTAGCCTCTGTATACAACACAGTTAGTTATCAGCGGGGCCATATATAGTGTTTCCTGACACAGAAAAGGAATGAATCTTACCAGCAGCTGTGTGAGAGGCAGAAACTGAGACTACAGTTAACAGTGTTGTGATTTTAAACTATTATACTGATATTTATAATTGGTGGCAGCTGTAATGAAATATTCCTCGGAGTCTTAGCTATTACGATTAAAGAATTGGACTGAAATGAGTTTTATATCCAAGCGGACAAGATAGTTTTTACATACAATATAGGTATTGCTGGAAAATTCCCTGTACTAATATTATATGCCAGCATAGACCTGTGTGTGATTATGTGTACAGTGCAAAAAAAAATGCCACCTGTTCTCTTATATCTTCTTTATGACTAACATTAGCTATTAGCACAGCTAGCCACACACGCACACATACACCCAACGCATTCACAGATGTTCAACTTAACTTTACGATACAATATTTGTGTATTACTCACCCAAAGGTCCCCTGTCCTATTTTGGCCATTTTTTCATATTTGGAGAACTCATCACAGAAAGGAAATTCAACTCCATCGTAGTATTTCGACATGATGGCGGCCTCCCGGTCGGGCCTGGAGAAGGGACATTTCATTCGACATTAGGCAATTTATGTACAAAAAATGATTTTTAGAACCCGTCCCAGGTAGTTAAAGTGATTATTATATACATAGTTTACACGTCAGATTGTAAATGCATGTAGTTAATGATGTAAATCCTTACTTTTCAGCCCCACCGGCGTTGCTTGTTTTGTCTCGCTGCATCTCTGGATATGGATGTGACGCCGCTACATACGCTGCATTCAAGTACAACCCGGGCGTTTACAGCGGCAGTGTAAGGAACGGTTTCTATAGATAATTAAAATTATTAAAACATTTATGAAAATAATGCACGACCATATTTAATTTTTTACTAACAACACAATGCGATAATATATAATAGTCATACATTTTATCTGTAAGCGTGTCATTCGTCAGGTTTTGACAATTTCCGTGTTGTCCAAGCTCACCTGTCACTGAAAATTCTTTCTTTCCAATAATTATATCCTCTGACTTCGATTTGTCTGCATTCTGTATTTACTATGTTACAGGGGCGCACACATAGGCCTACAAGACAGATATTATGGGGGTATTACGGGTATTACCGATTACAAACAGACATTTTTATAAAGCTGTTTTTTTAGGGCAGTACCTGAAGGCAGCAAATTGGGACTCTTACTGGTATTAACAGAAAGCGACGCCTTGTGACCCGGAGGAGTAATAACACCTTTATACCAGTAAAAGATTTTAAGACTTGTTCCACCAGTGCTTATTTTGATGCCCACAAATGTGTCACAACATACTGTAAATGTAGTCAAACGTCTGTTCCAAAGATCAATAGCTGGGTAAATCATGTTTTTGCTTTTTCCTCTATGACAGAGTGAGTATATGGTTTACTTATTGAGGATATTAGTGTAGATATAGCAGTTATGTAATGGAAACATTGCATAACAATCCATAAAAACAGAAAAAGTGATTTGTTGTTAACATTTAACAATAGTGTTCATAATATTCAGGCAATATTTATCCGGTAAAATAGGGATATAAATTATATACTTAACTCAGAAAGTCATAGTGACTTAATCATTTTTTAATGGTGAGCAACAGAAATTCATTTGTTGATGCATTAAATCATAATGAGTCATGCATTAATTCAGCATTACTTAAAGTTCCCCTCCACTCAAAAAATGTTTTTGGCTTATTGTTCCTTCAGTTGGATGTTTGAGCTTCACTGTGCACAATAATGTATGTATAGAGTTTGTTTTCACATTCATCTGTTGAAGGAGGAAAGTTTCTCTGAGTTGATTTTAAATCCCAGTTTAAGGGGCGGGCCTACAAGTATGATTTATGACAGCGCAGCCAATCCTGGTCCAATATTCAATTTACACAAGTGTGGTGTGGAAACATGAAGCCTCCTGTGCACAAACACTGAGAATGGACTTTACAGTAGAGGAGGAGGCATCTTGTATCTATTCGTATACATTTTGAAATTAACAATATTTGCATATTTATAGATTCCGGATTTTTCAATGAGGGGCAAGAAGGAGATGATACTTTAAGGATTTTAATGAGGTAATTGGGGTAATGAGGTAATTTTGAGGAGGAGACATACTAGACACATATTATTATAACAAGAGTTTTTTTTTTCAAATGTATTTTACAACATGTCTGGAGGGGATCTTTCAGCTGCCTACGCACTATACAACTTTTATTGTCATTGTTGTACATTGAACTTCATTTTGCGTCAGTGAGCACGTTTAAGAGATTGACACACAGATTAAACACACAGAGACACATGTGACACTTTTCATAGACGCACAAAACACATTAAACAGCCACGATAAAGTGTCGGATTTACGTGCAAAAAATAACCAAAACATTTGAAAACAATTTGTAAATCGAGGAGGAGGCGTGTCGTGACGTAATTACGCCTGTCAAAGGAGCCGCCCGTATTTGGTTGAAGCTTCCGCATCATGGCGTGCATGTCGCGCGTGTGGCAGCGGGGCTCCGGGCTTGCCGCGCGGCTCCGACAGCAGCACTGTGCGTGCAGTTTGGCGGGTCTTTCAGTAAGACACTACAGCACCAAGACGGCTCCTCACATACCCGGCATGGAGTACCAGGTGAGCTGCGCTACACTCAGTCCTACCTGTCTTTTACACCGGTCGCTAGCGAGCTAGTTAGCCACCGGCGCTAGTTTGACAAGTTTATCGCAGAACTCTTGAGTTAATGCATAGAAACATGGCTGACGGCACCATACGAGACTACAGAAACTTTTTTCTGGCGTTGTCAGTGGAGGAGCATGACTATAAACTGGTGAATTAGCTGTTTGTAGCTGAGGCTGTGCTATAAAAGTTAGTGCGGACAGAGCGGCACACGGGCAGCTGTACTGTAATGACTGTTTTATTGCCGCCGTGACGGGCTCAACGCCAGAGTGCAGCTAGTTTGCTCAGATACACGTGGTCTAATCATCTTCTTTGATGCCATATTTGATAGTTTGACCATTGCGAGTTCCATGTCGTGTTGCTTTTTGTCTCGTGCGGCTTGTGTTTTTTCTTTTACGATAGAATAGTACTGAAGTGATTGTTATCTTGAGAGGCACACAAACAAACATGGAGTTGTCATGACAGTTACCGGAGGCCGATGTATTTTCCCTTGTTGCAGTTAATACAAGTGATCAAATCCATATAAATCCATCAGAACTGCATCAGTCAGTTTGAATCAGCCTAAACACAGGTAAACATAAACAAGGGAACATCCACTGTAAAGCAAACAGTACATCATGTTGTTCTAATAATGTTGGAGAAAAAAAAGGTCAATTGGCTTCATGCAGAAAATCTGTTGCATACTTCTGTCAAAGTTCTTATTTCAGTATGTCCCAATTTGGTCAAAGTTCAGAGCAGCAATGATTCCTGCTGTGTCGCCCAGAGGTCTAAAATTGAAGAAGAAATGATATTATAAGAAACATTTTCCAGACACATCTCCAGCAGGAGGTCCTTGCTGCAGCAGGGTGGGGTTAGAGGGGTGTGTCTGTGATGAAGGTGGATGAGAGCATACCTGCTATAAAAAGTGGCGCAGCAGCACTGTCAGGCAGGAATAGTGACTTGGAGGCCTGACAGAAATGGTAAGCTGAAAGACTTTTTTTTTTTTTATTATTATTTATTGCGGGAGGCTGATGGAGATACTTAATCTAATGGGTTTGATTTAAATGAAAATGTGTTCTGGTAAAGTCATCATCATCATAGCTTGTGTCACAGTGTCTCGGAGCAGCTGTTCTATTAATCACTGTCTATGGAGCAGCTCCAATATTTGTTTTCTGGTTGCCTCTAAAGTTTGTCCAATTGCTTAAATGACAGGACTGGTGATATTCTGTGGTTTTTTTCCCCTTATTTTTCCTCAAATATCGCATAAAGACTGAAACCAACAGTGTGTTAGTCTCTCTCAGCACTGTCGGACTTCCTGTTTGTGGCTCCCAGCCCCAAGGGCATCAGTTCATACTGAAGACATGAAGTTTCATTAAAAAAGGCTCAGTTATTCCCAGAAGACAGCTGGTCATCGTAGTTCAAGCAAACATTACTCAAACAGCAGGTATTTGTTGGGGACTATTTTCAGCTGCGGTTTGATCCACAGTTGGTGTTCAATCGCAGGAGTTCCCAAAACTCTCTGTCTTTGCTGGAGTGATGAAGAAGAACACGGCAAAGACTGCTTCATGTTCAAGGCCGTCACTGGAAAAATAACCTATAATAGCCGGTGAAGTTAAACGATCATTATTCAGCTGTTTTTGTCTAATCTTATTGTCTCCTCTCGGCCTGGTAGCAAATGTTCTGGGGCCTGAGACGGGTCCACAGCCTGCAGGTTGGGAACCGCTGCTAATAGAGAAAAATATAGAATTCAGAAGCACAGAAGAAACTATTCAGCAATGTTAAGCTTCTGAATTTTTTATTTATTTATTTTTATTTATTTAAGACATACAAGCGAAAAAACATGGGAATGGGGAAAATGTTTTTAATTAACATGAAAAACAAATTAATTAGTTTATCCTCCAAACATGTTGAACAGGTTTGGAGCTGGAGGCAGCAGTGCCTTCTCCCTGCCAGAAAACAGAGGACGCCAGTCAATTAGGCGGTCCTTTAATGTGGTCCAGGATGCATTGCGTTCCCATAGCTTAATGAATATGGTCACACGCATCCTGGACCACCTCCAAATGTGATCTGATGTGATCGGATCTCAATCCGTCCTCAATGCGTCTTGGGTGCGTTCACACCTGTATTTAGAGCTGTCCACTTGTGATGTTAATACCAGGTGTCAACAGGGCCTGAGTGTGAAAATATGAACAAGTTGCCATATAAGACGGAGCTAGCTGTTATTATAGGAATAACATGACACTGATATAATCTGTCAGTCCAAGGTGACATTCAGTCTGACCAACAGTCCAAAAGCCAACAATGTTCAGTTTAGTGAAAGCAGCAAAGCTTATTGAAGATAAGTGATTGATTAATCAACTGATTGTTTTATCACTGTAGTTTTTCTCTTTTCTTTCTCTTTTCTCTCTACCTTTTGACATTAGCTGACCAAGTCAGTGCATTGATCTCATTAAGTGATGGATAAGAGCTGGACTTCAATCCGTCAATCAGTACAAGCAGCTGTCAGTGATGAGACCCTGACGCTTCTTAATCTGTCGCTCTGTCGAGTGAAGGAAGTTGTCTGCATGTATGTTGAAATCCTTTTTAACTCTTTGCTTTTGCTCGCAGGATGCCATTTGCACGCTGAACACACTACAGACTAATGCCGGCGCTCTGGAGCAGGTCCGCCGAGAGCGGAGCCACCCTCAGCTGCAGCTCCAGGCCATGAGAGGCTTCCTGGAACGAGCCGGACTCACAGTGAGTCAGTCACAGCAGCTCAAGCAGAGCAGTGATGTCATCACAAAGAGTGTTTTTGTTTGTCTCTTGTGATACTTTGAGTACTCATTACCTTTAGTCTTATCTGATATGTACGTGTGTGTGTGTGCGCGTGTGTTTTTTTTTTCAAAGGTGGAGGAGCTAGACCATCTCAATATCATTCATGTGACTGGAACAAAGGGCAAGGTGAGCTCGACTGCACACACACACACACACACACACACAAGCTGCTTGTGTGTGTCGTATGTTGCATTTTAAAGGCTCACACACAGATACATTCACATATAGAACTGAAGATGGATGTAAGTGGGGAAAAAGGCTGTTTGTGTTTTAGATTCAGATTACAGCCTGTTCTTTTTTTTTTTTGTTTTAATATCGAGCTCCAAGCTAACATTATGCAAGCCCTGACAGAAGGTCATGCAAACATGTTTTGTGTTGTGATCATCTTTCAGGGGTCAACATGTGCGTTCACAGAGCAGATTCTGAGAAGTTACGGCTTCCGCACAGGATTTTACAGGTAAAATGACAGCATATTAATAATATTTCCACTATTTGATACAGAGGGATGACATCACCAGTACATGGGGCTTTATGCTTTTTGCTTTGTAGAAACCAGTGACAGAGTTTCCAAATCATAATGCACTTTTTAATAGAAGAAGAGGGCAATCCTGAGCCTCCCCCTCATCACTCAATCACAACTGAACCAGAACTTGGACAGACTCCAACAAGGAAACTTATTTACTAATAACTTTTAAGGTTAACTACCATTGGCTGAGCTCCAGTTGGCTGTGCTGCTTGTACTGAAACAGAGTCCCAGCTACTCCTTTTTAATTATAAGTCATTACACCACAGCAGGTGTTGTTCAGAACAGAGGTGCTGGAGAGAAAGTTGTGTGACAGCATGGAATTTTAGCTCTGATGTAATGGTGTGATGATATGAGATGGGGAAACAGAGAGAGACAGAGAGGGGTTGATGACGTGCAACCACTTAAAAGTTGGTCCATTTGATACTCAGGCGAGATTTGACATCAGCTGTTTGAACATCTGGGCTTAAGAAGGTCTCCTGATCAAAATAACCAAGAAAATATCAAGTAGCCTTTCAGTAAAGTAAAGTTTATTTAAATTCACATTAACACCAATGAAATGTTATTGTTTAAGCGCTTTAAAATGTTCAGCATGTATTTTTCTGTCCACATACTCACTTTAATGCCTCCTAGTTGACATATTTCACCTGTAAAGATGTTCCCAGGTCTTCTTTGTAGCCTGTGTTTTTGCTCGTTGTGGGCCTCTTATGTTCAAAGGTCATTATGCTGAAGAGTGCTCATAGTTAGGGCTGAGATACATATTCCTATTTTGTTATTAATCGTCTCATTCTAATAACAGAGTGATTTTTGTCAACATTAAAATAAAGAAAAAAGCTTAGACATAAATCTCCTTCAATGAATTTTTAAATACTTAATAATAATAATAGCTGAAAATGACACTTCAGTCTAATGTCTAACAGATTGTGGAAGGCTCTCCTTGTTTTTATGCTTTAATTTTCCATTTCACCCATCTGTGCCCTGCACACCCAGCATCATATCACCATTTAATCTGTTGTTTCTATTGCTTATTTATTAAAAGACATACTGGGCTGCTATATTCGCTCATATTATATTATCTATTATCTATCCCAAAGTATTTTAGTTGTTACTTAATTGCACTTTTTAGCACAGCACTGGTCTTAACTGCTGCTTTTTATTGAGTTTTTAACTGTCCTCATGTGTTACTAGGTATGTGAGTATATTTTTGCACCCTGATCCTGAGAAAAAAAATATGGCTGGAAAGACAAATACATTTGAAACTTGAACTTGAGAGAAAAAAAAGGCTTTTCTGACAGCCTTTGTCTTGTTTGCAGCTCCCCACATTTGGTACAAGTCAGGGAGAGGATTCGAATCAACGGACAGCCAATCGGGAAAGAGCTCTTCACTAAATACTTCTGGCAGGTTTACGGACGGCTGGATGAAACTAAGGTGGGTCCATGTAGCGAAGCAGAGACGTATATGTTTTTAAAAACGCAGCCCCTTCTCTGTGTTAGATGTACCTGTCGTTGCTCTCACTGAGAAGCACTAACCATGGCTGTTCATTCACCTCACTCAGTGAAGCGGTGCAGTGGATTAACCTTTGTCTGTCTGACAGTAATGGCAGGCATACCGAGCTCCATTTCTGTCGGTATTTCAGTTGCTCGTGCATCCTGAGAACTCCCCTCAGCTGTGTATTATCAGTGTCACAGGTTGTAATTGAGTCCAGTACAAAA
Organism: Euthynnus affinis; assembly: GCA_029490765.1. Classification (NCBI taxonomy): domain Eukaryota; kingdom Metazoa; phylum Chordata; class Actinopteri; order Scombriformes; family Scombridae; genus Euthynnus; species Euthynnus affinis. Next base: position 2,501,221 of record CM055855.1, on the reverse strand, counting down.
TGAGACCCCTCATGTCAGGATGAGCGTGACCCTCATGTGACAACATGCTTGGGTCACATTACTAGCATTCAGCTGTTAGACTCCTTAAATATTACAGACACTTTGATGGACACTCTTTAAAAAAAAAAAACAAAAAAAAAACACCCTTTATGTGTAGGGTAGTGTTCACTGTCCTTTCACATATAGATATTTTCTGTATTTTGGACATACAGAGCAAAAATCTAAATCATTTAAAATCCAGAATGCTAGATGAAAGTGCTGAGATCAAGTCTTCCTTCTCTTTGCCCTCTACAGGAAGCCCATGGAGGGACAATGCCAGCGTACTTCCGCTTCCTCACCATCTTGGCCTTCCATGTCTTTCTTCAGGAGAAGGTTTGCTATGGACTTCATACATGACAGCTGGTAGATAGGTGGCATAAGTTCTAGATTCACTGTTTAGTAATAAACCATATGTCATATGTGTGGCCTGTAGTTGTTGATGTCTTGCTCTGGATCAGCATGTAGGACTGATCGACCAACCAGGCTCACCAGCAGGGAACAACTTTTTATTTCTTTACTTGCTTTCAATCTAAACAACATATTTTTCCAGGTGGATTTAGCTGTGATTGAAGTTGGAATTGGCGGAGCATACGACTGTACCAACATTATAAGGTAAGATTCTCCATTTATAAAGTTGCTGTCAGTTGGAATTGACTCACTCAGTCTGGAAATAATGAACTAGAATTGGATGTTTTGTACACTCTTGATTTTTTGCTGATATTTCCAATTCATTGTGGCCGATGCAGATATATGCACATTACATACACAACATTAATGTGTAGGATTTAATCTCTGCTCCTCACTCCTGAGCAGAAGGTGTGGTGGTAATGCACCTAAAACGCTGGTTGCCAACTGCTGTTATAACAACAGAGTGGTACATCCCGTCAGCTGAAGTGTTTCCTACCTGTGCAGCCGAACACAGCAGCTCCTCCACGGACTGTTTCACCCTGACGGTCCCGCTGTCTGACTTTCAGAACTGACTTGTGTCTGTAAACGAGGAGCATTAATATGTTGCAAAGTAGAGAATGAAGCCTTAGTTTTGGTTGTGCCTGCCCGTCGCTTTAACACACACACCCACACACACACACACAAAACAGATGTAAATTTTAAGATAACAGACATAATAAAGGGCTGCAGTTTACTGTAACACAGTCTGCAGTAGGGGCATTTGACAGAATTTGTTAAAGCGAAATAGGTTTTTATGAATATTTGATACAAAAATTTTGAAAAATGAATTATTTTTGGGAAGAAGATTAATAAAATGGATTGTTTAAGTGGATTACTATACATCTGGAGCTCAGTGAGTATTTCTGGCAGCAAGATGGTGTGTGTAAGATTGAGTGAAAATAAACTAGTGTGTGTGTCTGTGTGTGGCATTCACTGTTGATTTGAGTCTTCTGATGTTGACAATAAGAATGATATTGAGCGTTACTAGACGCTTCAAAAGGTGAACTCATATTTTCATGTTTTAGATGATTTATTTACATTATGTCTTGGTTTACATTATACTATAATTTCATTGAACCACCACCTGATCCACTTATACACCATCTTGTGATCAGACATAATAAGACTTGTGATGGCAGAGTACTTGTAAATCTCTGCTAATATGAATACTGATGTTATAGTTTAGTTCTGATGTCTGAAGACATTTGCTCACTTTTGAGGACAGAATGATTTATGTTTTCCTGAATGGATATTGAGTGTGAGAGATGGATAAACCGGAGGCTGTCTACAGCCGGTAATAAGCATTTACAGAAACAGCATGACAATCCTGGTTTACAGTTAGATTTCTCATTCTACTGTGCAAACTGTCTTATATCAGATTATCCAGAGCAGCATTATCATTCATTTGAAAACAGCTTCCTGCTGTAAACGATGCTATGAGAGTGCTGGGAAACCAAAGCAGTAATGTTGCAGCCAGACAGTTAAACATAACAGTGAAACATGTTTGAAACCTTCATGTTTGAAACCAGAGAGGGGCAGAGGAATACTGCTTTTCAGACAGGTGTTAAGTTGCATCTAACTGTAACGTCTGTACCATGACCCATCTGGATGAATAGATGTACTGTTACACCCCTATGACAAACTCAAACTTTGTAGCACATGCCACAGAAATGATAACACAGCATTGTTTTGTTTTTTTTGACAGATGCTTTCTGGGAAGCCCAGATATGAGTCTGACTAATAATCATAATGAGAGTCTTGCAAGTTTACCATTTGTTATATTTTTGGCAAGATGACTTATGACCAGTTGCAGTTACTGACATACTGTCATGATGTATCTAATACAGCTTTATCTATGTTGTGTGTTAACAGGAGGCCGTGGGTGTGTGGCATCTCCTCTCTGGGTATAGACCACACTCAGATTCTCGGAGACACCATTGACAAGATCGCCTGGCAAAAAGGAGGCATCTTTAAGGTGTGTTACTATAGAGAAGTATGCCATTGTGATTTGAACTGAACTACATGTCCACTTACTATCTTTCTGTAGAGCTTTTGGTTTGTCAATGGATGGTGTGTGCTTGGTTGTCATGGAGATGGAGATTGGGGAGGTTTTCGAGTTGGTTTCCATCTAGCCAGGATTTTGAGTAAAGCCGAACTGCATCTCTAAGACAACTGAGCAAACTCCATCTGCAAACTCCATCTACAGTTCTACTTCCCAACTGCTCTGTCATCTCGCTGTCTGTTTGTGTGTGTGTGTATGATTTCAGACAGGGGTTCCTGCCTTCACAGTCAAACAGCCAGAAGACGCAATGGCTGTGCTGAAGGACCGGGCCAAAGAGAGGAGAGTAAGTCTAGTCATCATTCAAACTAGCTAATGTAATGTTCTCAGACAGGGATTACTCAGTGAAATGTACTTGTGTCAATACTTGTCTCTTCCAGCTGCTCACTTGTATTCATCACAATCTAACTTGTTGCTATAGTGTCCTCTGTGGGTGTGTCCAGAGCTGGAGAGCTACCAGGCAGACTGTGGGCCTCTGCATCTGGGCCTGGCAGGGCATCACCAGCGCTCCAATGCCTCCCTGGCCCTCCAGCTGAGTCACAGTTGGCTGCAGAGAAGATGTCTACCAGGTGAGACAGGGTTGTTTACTAATATTTGGACTTTATGTCAGTGACAAGAAGAATATAGTAAATATATTTAAGAAATTGGCTTTTATAAAGAGAAGGTATCTCTCTTCACAAAACCTCTTTTTGACATTCTGTATGTGATGCTACTTTTGGGCAGAACACAGCTTAAAAGCTGTTTTTCAATGTGCACCTTGTTGTGCAAATTGGACTGCAATTAAACATGTGTGAATGAGGGTGTTGTGTAGTAGCAGAGGGAGTGCTAAATGCTAAAATTCACCAACCGTGTCTGTTTGCTGTTTGGTGCTGAGCAGGTAGTGTACAATGGCTGAGAACAGCTGCCTGCTGCGGCCTAAAAAGACACTATGAGAACACTGAGAGTGAAGCAAAACAATAAAGTTGCAGCCACACAGCTAAAAACTGCTGCAACTCACTATAAGGCTCTGTAAAGCCGAGGGGAGCTACAGAGTCACATCACACACATTTGATACAATATTATAAAATATTGATTGTAGCCACTTTAGAGCATAAATGTATCACTTATCAATTCTAATGCTGAAAGGAAATAAATACAGTTTAATAAACCACAAAACACTGAGTGTGCACATTTCTAAGCCAGATCAGGGCAGGGTATTGTGAGGAAAAAAAAACACCTTGTACAGACACAACAATACCAGGTGCAAAATATCCCATATACACACACACACACACACACACAGAGACACTATTCTTTCTGTAAATGTCATCATATCTGTATAAAGCCACAATGTGCCATCATTTTACCAGATATGGTCATGTCATGTATTCCATGAAAAGGGCTGAAAGCTCTGTGTGTTCTCACCACAGCCTGTCCTCTCTCAACAGATGAAAGCTTTCCCTCCACCTGTGTTGAGAGCACAGGTGGACTTCCAGCAACGTCCTTCACGCCCAGCCCTATCATGGTGAAAGGTCAGTCCTGAACACAGAACGCAATAAAAGTGCTTCAAATAATTCGAGAACCATGATACTGCCAGTAGTTGTGATACTTATGAAGCAGATTTTTATAGAAATGAAACATTTTAAAAGTTGCCAGGCTGAAATGTGACATCATGGAGTGTGGTTGGTTTTCTATGGTTTTCTCAGGGCTGGCAGACACAGAGTGGCCTGGTAGGAATCAGACTCTGAAACACGGAGCTGTCACCTACTTCTTGGACGGAGCTCACACCATGCGCAGTATGCAGGCCTGCGTACACTGGTTCAGAGAGACTGCAGCCCAGCATGAAAGGAAAGCAAGGTGAACATCACTTGCTTAATGACATGACGCTCAAGCATCAAACTACTCGATGTGACACCTTGAGACATCTGCTCACAGAGTGATGATAATATAAAACCTTGATGTGTTTGTGTTGCAGTGGACCTGTGGCCAGAGTCTTGCTGTTCAATGCCACTGGAGAGAGGGACTCAGCAGCCATGCTTAAACTACTGGTGGTGAGTATAATGCAACTACAGTCTTCCATTGGCTTCACAGCTATTAAACAGGATGTTTACATTTATTTTTGAAAGGACCAGTGTGTAGGATTTAGTGGCATCTAGAGGTTGCAGATTGCAGCCAAATGAATACCCTCACACAGTGTATCTTTTTAAAAAATACCTTAAGTAGTTGTTGTTTGGAAAGTGGCTCATGCATTTTAACAGAAAACAGTTAATCCATCTGGCTGCAGGACTGACTCTTGTGCTGCTTTTCTACTTTTGTGTTGTTCCTTTTCAGCCGTGTCATTTTGACTTTGCTGTGTTCTGCCCAAACATCACTGAAGCCATCGCTTCTTGTAATGCAGGTGAGATCATTGGGCCTGGTGCCTGTTTAAAATCAGAATGGACCGTTTTCTCCTATGAACTCCAATCACATATACTTCTTCATGACTGCTATTTTTTCAGACATACTATAGTATTTATTTATTTCCTACATCTAGACAGACAATGGTTCAAGTTTATTTAAAGTCATTTAGAGAAATGTGTGTGTTTGAGTGGGATGAGAGAGGATGGATGTCTGTGAGTCAAGTACTGCAGTCAGGACACGCTTAGCTTACCATAACCACTAGAAACAGGTGGAACAGCTAGTTAGCCTGGCTCTATCTAAAGATCAAAACACTTTGTATCTTGTGCTGGAACTATTGACACACTATTGACTCTTGACAAAAAACATTCCACGTGTACAGCTTGTCAGATGCAGCCAGTGTGGACAGGTTTTGGTTTTGGTCTGTACAGGCATGATGGTACCAAACCTTGCAACATACTCACTGCACCCAGCTGCACCCAGCTGTTTGACCACACACAGTTCCAGCACATAAAAAAAAAACAGAAATTGTCATTTTTGTGTCTGTTTTCTATTCATGTAAGAAGAAAGAATGTTGAACTCCTCCTTTTACACGAAGGAGAGATTTGAAAACGGTGCCAAGGTCCTATCTGTGATACTGTATCAGGATTTGTGTCACAAAAAGTAATAATCGGTGAACTTTGCGACCTCTCAGACCAACAGAACTTCAACGTCTCAGTTGAGAACATGTTGACTCGCTGCTTGGACAACGAGAGGAGCTGGCGTCTCCACAACAGCACGGGAGACGACGAAGGCACACAGCTGCTGATCGAGGACAGTCTGCCTCTGGTCGCTGAGAAGAAAGCAGACACCCTGGTCTTCCCCTGCATCCTCAGCGCCCTCCAGTGGATCACGCAGGGCAGGGATTCTGTGCTGGCAGACCAAGCCAACAGAGTGTTAGCAGTGAAACCCAGCATCATGGCCAAAGCCGCTCCGCTCTGCGACGTATCCGAGATCCACGTCCTCATCACCGGAAGCCTCCACCTGGTGGGAGGAGCACTCAAACACCTCGACCCGGCTTCCTCTAAGTGAACGGACTGTACGTTTTATGAATTCAGCAAGTTTATAGGCAGGTGCTCTGCTTCCAAACACGTTTTCCTTTTTGTGGGGGGAATTCTCCATTTCTGCCAGTATAGGTGAGGTTTTTTGTGCTACTAGCTTTTCAGGCAGTGGTAGTAGTTGTTTACCAGACAGAGGGATTAGCTGCACCCAATCAGTACTGTCAGCTTCTGTACTGTGGCTGATGCTAGGAGCCAGCTAGTTTGGACCAAGGCAGCGGCAGGCATCGCAACGGCCCCAGCTTCACCCAGAGCCTTACAGACGACCGCACAAACGTGCCGAGCTCATGCCTTTTAGTCTTACTTGAAGCCAAATGTGTTTTACATGAACTGCAGTGGTGTATATTCATGTACCATAATGTGAGCTGACCTAGCTACTGGTATTCTGTATACTTCAGTAATCACTGATGCCACCTGATGGTTATTACATACATTTGTACAAAACAAACTGTTGGCACCAAAAGTGCTATATGGACTACATAGACTTCTGTTTATCTTGGTTTTTACTTGTGTATTTGGAACACTTGAATATTACTTTTCACAGTCTTTTTTTTTTTTTTTTAAATGAAAGCCACTTTCTACGCTTTCTTCTTTTATTTCCTCCATATTTGACAATGTACTTCACACACATGGCCCACTCGTCTCTTTGTGTAAATATTCTGACACTAGTGTTGGCAACATAAATTCATTGAACTGTCTGTGTAATTTGCATTGTAATTATAGTAATATTTAAATGGTCCTTTAATTTAAACTGGCATTAACTGGCTGTAAATACATACAGTTTGTATGTATGTCTGTATATTGGTGAAAGAGACAAGTATAACATATATTTCTAGGTCTTATATGTTGGACAGACATCATGGAAACGGGTCATCAGCTTCACAGGTGACTCAGACTCACCCTGTGGCCTCAAATGACTTTTACATTTAATATCACGATAAAAAAAAAAAAAAAGTACAATGATGTTTTGTTTTTTTTCAATGTTCATGTGGACCCATAAAGACACAAATGCACCTACTTTCTACCTGTCACTTGTAAGTGTTGACCATGAAATCTGCTCACATCTTATTATATGAATCAATTAAAAATATAAAGTTATGGGAATTGTGTCGAGTGTTTGTGATATTTCTTTGTCTCTTTTGTAAAAACTAACATGTAATAGGATGTGTCTATTAATTGTGATCAACCTATCGGTAGGGCATCATCATCATCCTCATCAGTGGTAGAGGCAAACACGAGCATGCACTAACACAGATCCACATGAGTGAGCACACTGAAAATCACAATACTTGCATCTGTACGGGAATACAGATGCATTGTGGGAGTTACTAAATGGTGATGAGACACCGTTATTGGGCAGGATTTGTACTAAAAAACCCACCCAGGACTGACTCACACCTGCCCACTCACTCAAACTCACTTGGAGATACACCACCAGCCACACAGCCTGTGTCACTTTGTTACAATTATGGGGTTAAAAATAGATTCGATTAACTAATTATTTGTGGAGCAATCCATGAATTAGAAGCCCTGTATGGTGTTATACAATAATGAATACATTGATATAAAGTGTACTGTTCTAATCAATATTTACACTGTCAGATCATCAGATTCTATGGTGGTTTAATAACACCTTTCCATATAAAACAGACCACTGCTGTGTGGGCTCTAGTCTAGTCAGGGGCGGAGGCAGTAATTCACAAAAACATATTGCTCACCACAACAGGCAGGTGGAGTTGGTGTGAGGTTCAAAACGGATGATAAGTTTAATGAGCTTAGAGGATGGAAGACATCAGTTCAGTGTGTTTATGACAAGATAATTATATCTGCATAGTTATAGAGGTTTAATTTGTTAATTCTGTCATAAAGCAACCGACACATAACACACTTTTCCACAGATTCACAAAGAAAACAATCAAATAAAAGCCCAACATGCAGAAACACAGAACAAACAGGATAAATTCAACTATAAACGGTATATAAAACTATTGAATATAAAACTGAAGAGTGATGACAGATGATAAAAAAAACTGAAAGTTCAAATAAGATAAAATAAGCAGATTTACAGCAGAATTTACTCTCATTTTCGAGAGGAAATGAGGTGTGATGATTTACTTGAAGTAAAAAATGAACAAACAATGAACAAAAGACATCATCAGGTGGATTTTTGTTTTCATGTGTTAGTGAACATAATCCATTGACAAAGAACTGTAGCGCTTCAGCAGTGACGCCCTGACATGGGCTCGGTCTTAATATTGTGCCACCAAATGCTCAGTTGGTATTGGTGTTATATGGATATATAACCATTGCCAACTTAACAATCAATGCACAACCCGATGCACAACCACAGACCTCCACCTGGCTGCAGGTATTTCACACAGTCCTGCTCACAGCTGTCAGCATTAAACACTGCTTGTAGTCACATCTGTTGGGAAGGATCAGCCCAAAGCGGTTAGATTCAGACAACAAATGTGTCGTTTGTCAGGACAATCATTTATATTTGGTATGATGATGTTTTACTCACCAGTTCCATTTCTGGTTCCCGGCTGGATGTTTTTTTTTTCAATGGAAGCATTTCTATCAGTTCTGTGAAATGAATGAATTGTCACAACCATGATGCATCTGTCACACGGTGAATCCATCTTGAAAGTTTTTTTTTTTAACTGCTGCTAATGAGAAACTGTTGGCTTTGTCAGTATTTAGTCGGAAATAAATCTATTTGTCAGAATATACTGTTTAATTTTCAGTTAAAACTAACAGCAGTGTGATTTATGACTGTCTGCTGGAAAAACATCACATTACTAAATCACCAACTAACAATGTGTCCAATCTTAGACTTTTTTTTATTTAATTGATATGTAAAACTTTTATGCATCACAAAGAAATGTTCTGTTTTGTCAAATTTTATTTATTTATTGGTGTTATTAGTTAGATGATCTATCTTGTTATATTGTCCCTGACATTTCCCTGATTTGACTGTGGCGCTGCTATGTATGTGTCTGTCCAAATAGTATCGTATATGTTTAATATGATGTATGTTATTATTTTCTCTTTCTGCAGTTGTCTTCTTAAACTTTGTGATTTGAAATTGCTACCTTGTTCTGATTTTTGTTCCTTGTTTACAGCTTTACAGCAAAAGCCATAGTGATGTTGCAGTTATTTGTTATGAGCTTTGACCACTAAGGCAACAAGTCATGAAACATGTGGAGAGAACCTCTTGGTGTTGGTTGTTGTTGTGGATGTTTGCATGAGGATAGAAACATCCTGCCTCTCAGCATGAAAATACATCATCAGGACTAATATTGTTGGTAGAATCACACTCTTGTATGATATGTATGATGCACAACTAGATTAACATTGTTAGCTGAATTTACATAAATATTAATACACCACACCTAAAGAATGTAAATTCTAGTCAAAGATTTGATTCATATCAAACTGCCAAAATACAGTATGTTTAGTGCATCAAAATAAACATATTTTGTGACTTCTTACGTTTTCTCCATTTGATGATGATGACGATGATGATGATGCACAAAACCAGAAATAATGCCATGAAGATCAGATTCCCTACAAAAAAAAAAATGAAAGAACAAATAATTAAACAAACAACAAATAGTTTACAAGGACACTGTATTGTATTCCAATGTTGTTAGCTGATCCACTCTTTATAATAATGCACTCTGAGGTGACCCAATACAGAAAAATAATCAACTCAAAGCTCGTCATTTAGTCATTGAATGCCTGTTAGAACATGTTTTGTAACTCATGGAGAGCATTGAGTACATTGCAAGATTGTAAGATGCATTAATATATTACATCAGTTACAGCAGATGTCTGTTGGTGTGATAACTCACTTATGAGAGGGATGGAGACTGTTTCACTTTCCGATTTGCTGACTGGGTTTTCAATCGCACAGCTAACCCGCGGCACCTTGTCCTTCTAGAAATGGGCAGAAAAAGCAATATTAGCTGAAAGCTTGTAAACCAAACATACAGATTATTTGAGGAGCCCACTTTGTTTTTTTTTACAGTATGTCCAGACTACCAACAATCATCAGGGACAACACAATGATGTGGCGACTGAGTCATCAGCTTTTCACTATATATACGCTGTAATCCACTATTTAACACATCTGCAAGACTGAATTATCGTACTCGTGTACTGTGGTAGAATACTAAAACCTTATTTGGGCAACCTCTAACATCTTTCTGAATCTTTCTCTGCATCACAAATAACTATAATAATTGAAGTAATTAACAGTAGTTAAGTAGTATAGTAGTTAAGTAATTAACAGAGAAACCTGTCATTTTTTTATCACATGCAGACTGTATGGGAACCAAAAAAAAGGCACAAAAATGCTGTAATTGCCATATCTGGTGTATAAAGGACCAAAAGTGTCACAAAAGTAGTAATAAATAATTTCATTTATTAATATCTAATTGTACAATAAATACAGGAATTAATAAATGAATGTAGAAATGAATGAATGTGATGCTCTATTACTATTACCATCACACTTGAAGAACACTGAAGGTTTAAACTTGTATGAAATATATTTGAATGTTTTGTTCAAGTTCAGTTGTCTGTTCATTGGATAAAAATAAAAATGTTCAACCTCGTATCCAAATGCAGCTCTTGTTGTCACTTTGAGACAAGTCTGGCCCTTTCCATCATCTGACATCTTTATTTTCTGCAGGTTTGTTCATGTTGATGTTTATTTAATCATGTATTGTTTATTTACCAGAGACAATGCACAACACATTTAATATACCAGATAGAGTTCAAGCTAATTTCAGAAATACTCTAAACTGTCTAAATATCCTAAACTGCAGCCTGGATCCTGTGTTTACCAGTGTTATTTTGATCTCCTTGGTTGAAGACCACGTCATGTGAGGTGATGTCCACAAGTAGGTGACGGGTTCAGCACCTCTGGTGTCGCCGTCACAGGTGAGGACACAGGAGGTCATTGCACACACCTTCAAGAGGGTGGGTTTAGGGACAGCAGCTGATAGAGAACAAAACAAAAAGACATTTCCTTTGAATTCATTTTGATAAACTAAGACAAACTTCATACACAATTCATCCACTTACAGATAACCCGGAGTTCAATCTTGCTGTTGAGTCTGTTGTTGATCTCTACTGTGTAGATGCCTCTGTCGCTTGGAGTCAGTTTTCTGATCGTCAGCGCTCCATTTTTAATGTTCAGTGAACCACGTTCTGCAAAAATGCACAAGTTTAGCTTCTAAACAGGTATTTCTAGTTGTCTTAGAGCATGCTGTCAGTTAGACTCATTTATTTCCAGTGTTGGTCATTGAAGAGTGGGCAGCTGGGAAAAATACGCACTTTAAAATTCTAAAAATGTTTGTAGAACAGCTGATTTCATACAAAAAAAAGTCTAGGGATAAACCTATTAAATACTGTAAAAGAATTCCTTTAAATATAATTAATTTACAACAGGAAATATTTAGACCAATATAAACCAAAATCTCAAGCTAAATGTATCAGAAGCTTGAATTAAAGTGGTACCTTTAAAGTGTCGGTAGGGGAGAGTCTCGTCTCCATTCCACTCCATGGCAATATCAGGTCCATGTTTCCACTCTATGCTGGTGATGGGATCCACTTTATAGGCTGGTGTGAGAACAGCTTTGCCACCTATTTTCCTATAAAGTGTTTCATCTGCAAAATAAAATAAATACAAGTGAATGCAAATTTCTATGTTTAATTACTAAAATGTTTTTGTTTTTTTTAATTAAGTGTGTCCTGCTATAGTTTTAGCAAAAACTAAATAAAAGAGTAAAGTACAAAGGACAACTTTTTCACATCAAGAGCCCTTAAACTGACACAATTTAAACTTTTGCTTTTAGATTTTTTATTACATAAAGTGTATGAAACCCATGACCAAAACAGTCATACATGCAGTCACTGTGTTCCTCATAGGTGGGTTTATAGTGAAAAGAAATTATTCCACTTTTTGGACTTATATCCACTTATTCCACTTATCCATATAACCTGGTGGAGAGGATGTCGCCACAAAATTAGAATTGAAGCAGAAAAATATAACACATGCACAGAAATATTCCATGATATTATAATTTACTCAATATGTTAGTTAAAAAAAAACAGTTTAAATGATGCAATACTTACCTTGGGCTGTTACTAAGATCCATAACAGAAAGTGAAATCTAACTGAGAACATTTTCCTGTTTATCAGTTAGGCCTACATAGACGGAAGACACGTAAATTGCTGGTGATTCTGTTGATATTTTAAAATATTTAAAGTAAATAGAGATTAAAAAATGTATTTAAAAAGTGAAAAAGTATGAAGAGAGTACTGTAGCGCGGCAGCCATAGCATGATTTTGAGGAACGTTATTGGGAGTGTGACTCATGAACATGATAACTTTATCTCGGCTGTCCACCTGTTCGGCTGTCCAGCTGGTGTTTACACAGTAAAATAACAGATGGTACACGAAGCTCAGGAAAGAAAGCCAACCAGATAAAATATGGTTAATTCATTTGTATCTTATAGTTTACACTCAATGTACATCATCAATGTCTTTTGTGTGTGTGTGTGTGTGTGGTGGTAGCTGCAGCGTTTATTAACTGACACACTGTAGTCTGTACTGTACATTTACTGCCAGACTGACAACTTACTGCTGCTGCTAACCGTTTCCTCTGCTCTGCTCACATTCACCGTTATTTCAGACGCCCTCTCAAATCAAACCAAACCAAATAATCATAAATCCATATTGCCAAAGCAGCACAAAAAACTACAAACACTGACAGATGATCAACATCTATATAACAATATGTAAACATGAACAACAATATCAAATACAATATAATAAAATGCATTTTTTTTACATATATAATCACAGAGAAACATTTACTACAGAGCTTGTTTTTCTCATATCATGGCAAGACTTAATATATTTTGCGGCTATTATTGTACATTGACTTCTTTCCCCACATAAATATGGCAGTTTTTGAAGATCGGGGAGATGGATAAATTCTCAAATCCAATGCACATTGTCAGCGTTTTTCTTCAGGTTTCTATCAGTCATGGTGGCCAGGTACTCTGCCACCATGTACTCATATTTAGGGTCAAACATAACTCTAATTTACTTTGTGATTTGGTGATTTCGTTCCAATATTTGTTATGATTTTCTTTTTGTTTGGAGATGATTTGGTTGGACCAGATTGTTGTTGGTGTGTGTGGGCAGAGCTTCAGCATCAGCTGGCAGAAGGGGACTCTGATCTTTGTTCACCTGGTGCCACTGAAGAGCTTTGTACTTGACTGGGGGTCACAGCTCTGCATGCAGGGCTTCTTTCGGGTGTTTTTCCCATTTTGGGAGGTCTTGGCTGGTAAGTGGACCCAATACTTCACTACCATATAACATTATTGGCTCTATTACTGAATTTAGAATTTTGAGCCAGGTCCTAATTGGAATGTCAATTGGTATTTTTCTTCTGGTGGTGTAAAAAGCCCTTCTTGCCTTCTCCTTCAGCTCATTCAAAGTCAGGCCAAAATGTCCAGTGGAACTGATATTCAAGCCTTAATATGTGTCATGTTTTGTGTGTTCAATTTCTATATTTCCTAATGTAAATTCATTTTTCTGGGAGTTGGATCTTTTTTGGAAAGTCAATATTTTGGTCTTCTTCATATTTACAGTTAGGGCCCAAGTCTGACTGAACTTGTGGAGGATGTCCAGGCTGTGGGTGTTTGCAGCTGTTCTGCAAATGTATTTCTATAAAAAAAGGGTTGGGCTCAAATTACAGCCCTGTTTTACCCCACAGTACTGTCTGAAGTAACCACTTCTTTTGTTTCCAATTTTAATTGCACATCTGTTATTTAAATACATTGGTTTAATTAGATCATAGGTTTCACCACCTACGTCACTCTCTAATAGTCCATAAAAGAGCCCCTCATGCCAAATACAATTTTTGAAATCTACAAAACATGAATAAATTTTATTTTTATTTTTATTTTGGTGCACATGTGTGTTAATGAGAGTGGTGAGGGTGAAGATATGGTCAGATGTGCGATGGTTAGACATGAATCCAGTCTGACTTTTATGCAGGACATTGTGCTCATTGAGGAACTCAACTATATGGGAGTTGATGCTGCAGAGCAGCTTGCCCATACAGCTGCTGACACATATCTCTGTAATTTTGAGGGTCAAATCTATCTCCACTTTACATATTGGTCTAATAAGACTGTTATTCCAACTCTCAGGAAAATATCCCACACTCAGAATTAAGTTGAATAATTTTAGATTAGCCAAATGGAATTTTTCTGTGCTGTATTTCAGCATTTCGTTTAGTATCCCATCAGGTCCACATGTTTGTTTGTTTTTTGAGGGTCTTCAATTTTGTTTTCAAATGGTTCATAGTAATGGGGAAATCTAGGGGTTTCAGGTTGTCTTTGAATATCAAATCCATATTTAGTAGTTTTTCCAGTGTTTGTTTGGTTCGGATGTCAGTACCTGGTGGTTTACTTTGGCCAAATCTTACATTAAAAATCATATTTATTAGTAGGAAGTTCTGTGGTGAATCCACTGATACAGGTTTGAAAGTGGTCAGACCTACAGACTATGCGTCAGACTTATAGTTTAGACATCAGAAGCCTCTGTTTGACACAAAGTTCATGCCCATAGATTGATTGACTCCCCATTGTTTAACATTGTAAGTGTGATGTGGCACTGCAACTGTTTGAATTATTACAAAGTTTGAACAACTTTTTTCAGCACAGTGTCGTAAGTCACCTATTAAAGTTTGAAGCCAATACCATTAACGCCCTCAGAGGAGATAGCGTTTGTTTGGGGCAAAGGCTTCTTTATTGATGCAGTTCTGGAAATGCCTTCAGCTGAAGTTTTTGGAGATAAAAGCTCATCTCACTCGGTGCACAGAGCCCATTAATGTTAGTCGCTGCCCTTTTTACACAGCCTGTTCAAGGCGGGAATGCTGCTCCTTTATCCCGCCTCGCTGTACTGTATAGAAGGTGGACACGGAGTGGGGGAAGAGTTTCGGGGATAGCTGGCATGGCTGGACCATGGATGTATTATAAGAGCTGGATACCGGACTAAAAATGGCGCCCATTCAGGCCAATAGGATTTGCTCGCCCGAGCGCATATGCCATGGATGTATAAGAGCTTGGACAGGGAGATGACGCTATTGTGTTACACATCATGCCAGGATGCTATGTGAAAGCACACACGGTTGCATTATGCTGGTCTTGTTTGGTTCAGTGTAAAAATAAATAAATAAAATAAAATAAATAAATAAATAAAGTGAAGGTGGCTTAGTGACGGATTTCCTTTACAGGTATAATGCGATGTATCTGTATAAAAAGCGAGAATATATGAGATGAGGGTATGAAACAGCCTACGTAAAACGATGGTCGGCAAGACCCGTATATGTATTAACATTAACGTTAGCTAGCCAAACTGCTAACACTATGTTGGCTAACGTGCCAGACAGAAGACACTAACGTTAGCGTTACTTACCATAAGCAAATAGATGATGTTTGCTGGCTTGGTGCTAATGAGCCAGTGAACACTTTTTTGACCTGTTCACTTTCTTTGATAAAGTGATTACTTTTTTAACGGTTCCGGGCTGTTTTTTGGGTGGTAGAGCCCTGCATACCTAGCAGTACAGCAGAGTCGTCTTATTCATTTATTCGTCTATTTTCCATTTTTTAGTAGTTGAAGCCACAATTTTCTATGTCACCTTATTGGTCTTTATTTTGCTAGCTTCACTTATGTTGCTTTCTTTGGGTAGAACAGTTAGAGTTTTTGGAGGTAGTGGTCCATTATGGCAGCGAACTTCTCTGCAGGTGCAGCAGGAGTGCAACGCTTCTGTCTGGTATCGTAGTGTGAACAACAGCGCTGTTTGTGTTTGTTTGTTGACATTAAAATTAAATTGAATGAAAATAAAATGATGGCATCATGTAGAATTAGGATATTGACCTAAATTGGTAAATTCTGGATGCAATTAAATCGAAATTTTGGATGCAATTTCTGCCCCTCGATCACGGTTTCTTAGCGGCAATCTAACATCTCTCGGGACATTTTTGTCCCGAGAGATGTTAATTTCCGACGCGGGCCAGAACCTAACTACACAGTAAAACAAGAGACACAAACATTTAACTGAACATAAATAGAAAAGGTAGCTGATGTTTATCGCAGGTGTATTTACATTGTAACAGGTATTTTCATTGTTCACACTCTAACTATTTAACATCATGGATGTATAACGAGAGAGAAAAAAAAGTTAATCTATTCATTAAAACCACATGCGCCGGCGCCACTGCACGACGTATGGCGTAAGACGTAGGGCGTGCTGACGCGTCAGTGACGTGGTAAATTCAGGGCGCCCTGCTGCTGGCGGTGAGTTTAAAGAGTCTCGGTTGGAGGGCTGCGGTGGAAACAGTCACGTAGTCGATGTGTGCATCTCACTACACATTACATATTAAGGTTTGAACCGAAGGAGATGCCAGAAGACAGGTATGGTTGAATGTTTTTATACTTTGTAAATGTAAAACAGTCGTCCGAGCGCCTTAAGTTAACTTTCCATGTAAAAGTGAGCCAACACGACCGAGTTAGCTGGCTTGGTTGTGTCCCACTTTACGTTACCATTTATCTCTCAAACTAGTTTTAAGTAAAGTGCAAGTTTATAACGCTAGTTGTGTAATAAGGAATGACTGAGTGTGTAAATCGTTGTCTTGACCTGCTTTAGTGTATAACTTGGCTAATAATAATCGATACCGCGCTTTCTCCTCAGTCAGGCCTTCGTTCATTCTACATATGCTTCCTTCCTGCTTTAATAAACAATACAGCATCTAAGGAAAATGTGCATAAACAGTCACTGTAACTCTGCACTCATGTATGGTCGGAAGCAGAAGTGACAAGAGTAGTTAAATTTTCTTTAGCAGTTAGAATTTGCGCGGTCACCCCGCTGCTGGCTGCAGCAATATGGCGGGCAGAGACGTTCTTTTTCAAAGCGTCGCAAAACCAATCTGAGCAGCTTTTGTATAACGACAGGACCGAGTGTTGGTTGTCACCTTGTTAAGATTTTTAAATTTGAGAGGTTTTGATTAGTTTGTCCTTCCATCCAGCATGCCACTGCAGGACCTGCCCTGCCTGAGTCTCCAGGGCTCCATGTTGTCCCAGTCCAAGAGGGTCAACAAACGCAAGTCCCGAGGCTGTCTGGGCGAGGGTCTGGACACTGAGTGCACCCCAACAGAGCTCATCCAGCAGTGGTCACCTCCACACAAGCACCAACGTATCATCACGAAGGGAAAAGAGAATGACAGCAACCAGTTTGTTCTGGCCAGGCGGTCGAGGAGGAAGAAAGAATCCACGTCCGGTAGGAAACATCTTTCTGACCTCCTGTACAGATGTAGTGTTGTTTGTAGCTGTGATATGTTGTGATGATGTTATTCTTTGCTCTTTTTTTTCCTCCCCTTCATTACAGGCATTTCATGGGACCACCTACCAGATGAGCTGCTTCTCAGAATCCTCTTCTACCTCCCTCTGCACGACCTGCTCAGGATGTCCATAGTTTGCAAGCGCTGGCACCGCTTAGCGTGAGTGTCCAATCACCTGACTGCATCAGTGATTTTTTTTCAGAGAGTGACACAGGAGTGAAACGTTTACCCTTACTCACTCAGTCCTGATTTACTGCTGTACTACGGTTTCTATTATATTTGCACCCAACATCACCCTGTTACATAATTCTCTCATGCTGTTCCAGGCCCCAAAGTCATCAACTAGTGTAGAGTTTGAACCCTGAAACCCAAATCGGTTAGATTTAGATTAGCATTTCTTAAACTATTGTTTTCAATTCAAAAGCATGTCACTGACCCTTTATAACTGGCTGGTATTGTGGTGTTTTGTTGTTGTTGTTCTCCCATGACGCCAACCTGCATCTGTTTCTGTCCCAGGTTTGATGAGACTCTGTGGCACAGTGTGGATCTGGAAGGGTTGACCCACATGGGTCCAGCACTGCAGCAGGTGCTGAAGACCGGAGTCCGCAGGCTGCGCTGCCCTCGCTCATTCGTGGAAGACCTGCACTTCACAGGCACAGAGTGAGTCCAGCAGTTAGTGGTGCCTCGTACGGGCGAGTAAAAGGTTAATTTTCTTGTCAAAATATTCCATGAAAAGACCAAACCCAAATCCACTCACAAGCATTGTGATACATCTTCTTCCTCTGTGCCACAGAGCTCCATTGTTGTCCAGAAACTATTAAAACATCGTCGAGTTGCACTGGATGACATGTTCCTTCATCATCATGAACACACACACACACTGTAGTTTATTTTATTCTCACTCAATCCTACACACACTGTCCTGCTGCCAGAAATGCTCACTAGAACACCAAATGTTTAATTAATCCACCGCTGAAAATAGTCCCCAACAAATGCACCATTTCCTGCTGTTTCAGTAACATTTCATAAACTACAGTGTCCAGCTGCTTTTAGGAAATTACATTTAAGTTGTACATGTCACATCTTTTAACAGCTGTGATGGACAAAACTCACAGTTGTGGTGCTTCCAGGGCTAATGGAGGCTGCTGCTATCTGGGTTACTTTCTTTCTGAATAAGAACAATAACCAACAAATCTGCAGCGATGTAAAATTGCATTACTCATAAAGTGTTTTTCCTTGTGTTCAGCACACTGCAGATAACTGAGCTGGACCTGTCCAGCTCCATCATCCCCACCTCAGCTCTGGAGAGCATCATCTGTCGCTGCAGGCTGCTGGAGTATCTGAGCCTGGAGGGGCTTCAGCTCTCAGACACCATCATCAGGTCAGCTCTCACTGCCAGCAGCTCCCGCTTTGCCCTGTCACAGCTGTGAGAAATGTTGCTGCATCTATTCACTCACAATCCTCACTGTTGTCAGTTACACACACACACACACACACACACACACACAGCTGTAGTTAACGATTAATTCTGTGAGTAATAGAAAAAATAAATCTCAGCTTCCTGTAGAGTACAAATACAGGCCTTTTTTTTTAAAGTGAATTTATGGAACTATTACATTTCAAATCACAGTATTAGTCAGAGGGGCAGTGCTCGCTGGGCACTAGCAAAAAAGGAAGATGTTTCCTTCCCAACATCTCAAACTGTCCTCTTTCCTTGTTTTGATCAGTTTTATCACTTTTTTTATAACTGCTCTTACAATCATCATTGTGAGTTACTGTGTTTGTGTGCACACTGCAATCTTTCTCTATATGCTAATTTTTATTTCTTTTGTCCTCTGTCTCTTCCAGCTCTCTGGCTAAGAATCCACAGCTGCTGCAGCTCAACCTGAGCGGCTGCTCCGGCTTCTCCGCTCCCGCTCTGAGCGAGCTGCTCAAGTCCTGCTCCAGGTTAGCTGCTCACTTCTCTGTATATGCACTGACACCAGCTGCTGGCGTTCTACATCCTCTCCATCTCTGCACATTTACTAATGCTCAGTGTATGTTTGTATATCCTCCTGTGCAGAATAAAGCAGCTGAACATATCATGGTGCGACTTCAACAATAATCATGTGAAGAGTGTCGTCAGTAATCTGAGTTCCAGTGTTACCCACCTCAACCTCAGCGGCTACAGAGAGAGCCTCACGCTGGACGGTGAGTGAAGGGTGATGGAGTCAGTTGTGGTTGTGTCTGTTCTGAACAGAGCTGCTCTTGGATTCATCTCGTCCTCATAAGCATCGTCTCTTTTTTTTTTTTTTTTTTTTTTTACAGATGTGAAGGTGCTGGTGGCGAGATGCCCTCGTATTCAGACTCTAGATTTAAGGTAAGATTGTGTTCCTCATGAACTCTGAATGATTCGCTCTGTTTCACAGAGGACATGTGGGATGTTTTTAGAAATGAACATTACACTTTTATACATTTTACATTTCATAGAAGCTGAAAATTGGCACCACAATATTGGTTTGTCTAATTGTCACCATGGCAACCAGAAGTATTTGTTTTGGTGCTTGCATTGCATTATGAGGGAACTCTGGCACTTACTTCCTGCATTGTGCTCCAGCTTTTTATATTTTTCAGTTTTGTTCACTCCCTGAGTTGGAATCCATTCTACAGAACTGATGGATTAACTCAAGCACTGCCCATCTTCTCTACTGGGATTTGTGTATTTTTGTATTATTCAACATATTTTGTATTATTCAACACAGAGCAACATTAGTGTTCAGTTGTATTTGTGTCCACTTAAATAATCTATATGTATTATAACACCTTGATAAGGAAATCAGTGTTTTTGTTTTCTGATTTGTTTTGCTGCCCTCAAAGTGGCCAAAAACAACCAATGAATGCATGTTTAAGCTCCCTTCAGTATTGGTTCTTGTGTGTTACAGTGACAGCACCCTGCTGATGGCCGACTGCTTCCCTGTCCTCGCGCAGCTGAAATATCTGCAGCATCTGTCCTTGAGTCGCTGCTATCACATTCACCTCGCCGCCCTCACGTAAGTTTTTCCCTCCCTGCTGTCCCTGCTACCGTTTAGCGGAGAAGCAAAAAAAACCTAACCGGAGTTTTTACGTTCGCAGTGACCTCGGGAAGACGTTCCCCGCGCTGTGCCTGCTGGACGTGTACGGCCTGGTACAGGACAGCCACCTGCCCGCTCTGAAGAAGGAGACGCCTCGCATCAGCATCAACTCCAGACCTTTCTCCAGCATCGCCCGGCCCACGCCCGCCAGCGTGCTCGTCGGCTGCTTCACCGACCGCGTCATGTGGAACAGATCGTGCCGACTGAGGTTGAAGTTGTAAGCGTTTTTTTTTTTTTTTTTTTTTTTTAAAACAATGGAAATAGTTGAATCCTGCAGTATTTTGACACACAGACAGGGAGTCTGGCCCGGTGTGCAGGGATGGAGCCTTGTTTCAGTGTTTCTTGCTGCTACAGAAGATGCTTTTAGTGTCAGCTGATATGAAGGCTGTGCAATATGACCAGAATCTCATCTCAATATAGATATCATATCCAGATAATGATACCTATCACAGTAGTTGTTACAAAATGACCAAATAGAAAGACCTATTTCTGATTACATTTGGAGTGATATACTCAGCAAATAAAAGGTACTTACTCATACTTGATGATTTTTCTCCTTTTATTTAGAACCTTTGTGCATGATTCTAGGTGTAAAAGAGGTTAGGGAACCAGTCTGCAGCATATCTTGTAAAATATGTTGCAGTTGTTTGGTCCATGTCAGACTTTTTCATACTCAAACTACAGCAGAAGTCCCTCATTTATGTACAAGCTCCCTCATGTTTGGTGTCTTGGCTAGCCAGAGGACTTCTCCTGTTCACCATGACCACACGTTCTGTCACATTCCCTCTCCTCCATGTTTCTTTGTTGCCTTCATGCAAATTTCCTGCCCGCCCGCCCGCCCTGCGGATGAACGCCAAGCGTCGTCCAAACGATGAGAAGTCTTGCTGTAAAGAGTTTTTTTGTGACGCAATGAAACCGATGATGGAGCCATAATATGAAACGATGAATGTTTTTCTATCATCGCATGATGTATACGGTCATATGGCACAGCCCTAGCTGGCATTAATGGTACCAAAGGTCAAAGTGGACCCAGACCTTTTTTAAGTACTGAACAAGCAAGCTTGTAGAGAATTGTAATACTTTTTTAAAAAAAAACAAACAAAAAAACTAGGAAACTCAGACTTGAATGTTGAATCCCGTTCTTGTTGGAATGTGTTAACAGAAACTTTTTAATGAGTTTTTGAATCTGTTTTACGTTCAAATAATGTTTTTTATTTAAAATATTTTGTAAGGGAAACCTAGTTGAAAAGCTCAGTTGATGTTGTAGGATGTCTATAAATATTTGGGACAGTTCATTTGTTTTTTTTCCATTTGTTGTAATCAGTTGGTCATGTGTCCTGTTGACAGCTGTAATAATGCCCTCCTGTTATGTTGATTGGAATCAGTGCAGAGGTTTTAATGTGAAATGATGTATCTGGATCAGATGTGGATGTTTCTGTTGTGAGCCACACTGTTGCTATAGAGACACTACTTCACTACTGTAATCACTGGAGCAGGTTGACATCAGTGTGCATTCGACTTCTCTCCAACTGGACACCAGTTGCTTTTATACGAGCTCGTTATCACAGTTTGCACGTGTGTGTGCAGATGTGCTGTATGTTTGGTGCTTTATATTACCATTTTATTCAGATGTCAGACTGAATTTTAATGGAACATCAATTTTGTATTTGTACTTTTCCCTTCTGAAAGTAAACCACTGAATACACAAACAGTTCTTTGTGTCTGTATCACCTTTTTAGTAATTTATCAAAACGAGATAAAATATCAAAGTTAGTGTTGGCTAATTATTGACCTCAGCAATATATAGTGATGGTTTGACAGAAAAAGTCTCATTAACTTTCAGCCACATCTTGGTGTTCAGTAGATGGGTTTGCCTCAGGTGTGTGTGTGTGTGTACAGTAGGTATCCATCTATAAATCATCAATGACACTATGAATGTAAGTTTGTATGCCTAAAATACTGAATGAAAAGATGACTGTCTCAAGACTGTTGGCACGAGAGAAGTTTTCCAACATGACAATGATCACAAACGCAATATTAAAATCACAGCTTTTAATGTAAAAAAAACCTGAAAACTCAAGTATGTCCCCCTGACCTGAATCCAACCTTCAGTACTATACAGTCACTGGTAGTCCTGGCCAGCTCCACAGCAAACATGCTGGACCCAGTCTGATCCAAACTGATTCTGGTTTAATCTGATCAAAGAACGTGCTGCCCATATTCATCAGGCTTCTTTTCATGTTCTTTGGCAAACCTTTATCTTGCAGTTTTGTGAACAATGGTTTTCTTTAGGGCTGTAGTCAACCAAAGAAAATCTTGGTCGACCAAAATTGTACATAATCTTCAACTAATCTATTGGTTGCAGGACAGGGTGCACCGTGAACACATCTCTCTGTTCTCTATTTCTCTGTTTTGCGTCTCTGGGTTAGGCTAACCCATCGTTTCTAACTTTGGGGCTAACTCCCTTCACTATTCCAGCAACAGACATGACTTTAGACTGTAGTCTGTACTGTACATTTACAATTTACTGCTAACCTTTTCCTCTGCTCCACCTCTCTCTTTTTTCTTTTCTCTTTATACATAAAAATAATTAACTAGCTAGCTAGCTAGTTATCTATGCTCCACTAGTATCCAGGTCACTTAAACTGTGTCCAACTCGCTATGCAAACATACTACGAGAGTTACGTTCGTTTCCCTGGCAACGACACAGAGGTTCACTCATGTAACACCCTGCACAGACTCCCAATCGCTAAATATTTCCGAATGAGCGGATATTTGGCATTAATTCTGGCATTACATTTTTCTCTTTTGTCCTGGCGGGGGTTCTCGTTGATATAATTGTAGGAGAAACACCGATTCGGTGAACGTTCAGTAATCATTGAACACAGTTAGACCATGGATGTATAGGTCTCAGTTAGCTTGGGGCGAGTTCAAAGTTGTGGAAACAAAGGGGGTGTTTTGAATACACCCCCGTTGTTTTCACAGGTAATTTGTTAGTCTGTCCCTCCCGCCGCAGGAAATAATGGATTAATCCCGGAAAGCTGCTGATGTAGCACTTTTCTCCTTTATGAAAGTATGGAGATTATTCACCAATGAGAATTTAGCCAGATGAGAGCGTATCGATCGACTAGTCGACCAGCAGACTACAGCTCTAGTTTTCTTTTTGGAAACCATCCATAGAGGCTGACTTCACGCAATGTCCTTCAAACGCCTTGAGCATCACTGAAACACCAGTTTCCACAGACAATCCTTGTGCCAGGACGGCCGCTGCACCTTCTGATATTGGTAGTATGGATCCTCCTCTACCTCCTAAACACTGCTGCTACTGTGTTTTGGCTTCTGTTCAGTAGCCTTCTGATGACCTTTTACCCTCCCTCCATCTTCATGTAGTCTCACAATCTGTTTTTTTTTTTTACTTGTTCAAGCTATTCTTCACCATGTGGAGCCATGTTGCATGAGACACAACCCAGGCCCTCCCAAGCTGTGGTGTCGACAGGTTCTTTTACAACCTTGATAGATCTCCTCATGCATCTTGAAAAGAAAGTGAATAAGAGCATTTCCCCAAAATGTCACACTACTCATTAAATCTACTCACTGCGCTGTAGATGTCAAAGAGCCCGTAATGAGTTGAAATAAACACACGCACACACATTTCCTTTCCACAGCCCTTTATCTGATTCAAAAACAAAACATCCTAACATAGTGACACAGTATTTTCCACCTTTGGCACACTGCATATTACAATTTCCTGATCATTTTTGTAAACTCGTCTTCAAAGAGAACAAACACCTCCTGGTTCAGAGTCCATGGCACTGAGGTGTTACAAGGTGCACCAAACAATGTTCTATGGTGTTATACAAGAGACCACCTTGATTTTTTTTTTTTTATTAAATATATAAAATCATTAGGACTAGTTCACTGTGTCCTCTTCATCATTTCAGCATCACCAACCAGCATTGTTTGTTGTTTGTAGTGTCAAGTAGCTTTACTGGTTCAAAATCATTTCTATCAGTTTCTATTAGAGTTTAAAGAGGGACTGCACATTTAAACGTTTTTGTTTTTTTTTTAAGCTGCAAACTAAATGATATGATTGCACTGTGATGAATCACATCAACACTGGTGTTAATATTGACATTGACACCAATAAAAAAAATCAGTTTTTCATGGGTTGAAAATGGCTCAACACAGCATCTACTGTTTTAAATCAGCCCTGAACCTTGCAAGACCGAAGCTGACATAGAGTTGACCATTAGGGATGTCATCAAATTTATATTTAAAAAAAAAACAAAAAAAAACAATGTTAACACCCTAACAGTTATGTATTGACACCAGGGTTCCAGGTCCATGCTATTCCTGCAGAATTGGGCTACTGTGAACTATGTGTTGAATGTAAATTACATGAATATATATAAATAAAAATCTGTATTTTAAATGAAATTATTCATTTATATCCAAAGCCTACCAAACTGACTCCAGATCAGCATGTACACTCACACACACACACACGCAATGTGCTATACACTAAACACACACACACACTGGCACACTAAACATTCATGGTGTGACTTCATAGATATTACAATACATTTGGCAAGGATAGCAATGCTGCTGGACTTTAAAAAAGCAGTGTATATGGTTTGGCAGAGGCATATTTTGAGTTCTGGCATGAGGCTGGTTTTTGATTGGCCATTGTGCTGCTTTTGTCACACAGACCTGGCAACCCTGACTGACTGAGTCCAAACCCCACAGACACAGACTGACACACAGTGGAGAGCCTCTCGTAGAGCCGCTAGCTCAGCTACAACACAGACACCACACAGAAACCTTTTACAAAAGGGCCATGAATGTGCTTCTAGTGAGTGTCAAAGCTCCACCAGACTCTCTGTGTGTTTCCAGCATGGACACGGAGAGTCTGACAGAAGCTGCTCATGGCTGGTTAGCTTTGACTACCAGCTCTAACATCTATTCATGCTACATGCTGGGTGGTGGTCATTCAGTGTCCCCCCCCTTACCTCCCCCATGTCACACACTGCGTAACCATGAGGCCACGGCCCCTGCAGTGGTTGTCTTGTGCACTCCTCTGCTGCTTCTTTTAAACACGCTGGGACGGAGGGAGCTAGCAGAATTTGGGTGTGTAGTTACTCTTTAAACTATGTTGATTTTGTTGTGGAAATGTTAAGACACATCTTGTCTAGGCACATGCTGTTTCTGAGCTAATTCTTCTGTCTTGTGAAGGCTTCAATACAGACATTTGACCTAAAAAAAAAATGGAGTACAAAGCCTCTTGAAGCATGGAGTTCTGTGTTTAATGCACTTGATAATTTCCCCTCCAACATCTCACCTGAATGACTCAAAAAGCTAGAAAAAATATAAGCTATGTTCCAAAAATATCTTTAGTCAACAAACAAGCTGTAACAAACTACTGCTGTGCTTTCAGTTCACCATATAAATGTATACTCTTATATACTTTCAGCAAACATAAGACTGACTTTATCAGATAAGACCGGTCATATTCTAATTTTCTTATTGTCAATGAACTGATCTACCAACAAGTATTGTTATGATGTATCTTCTTCCTGTGTGCCATAGAGCTGCATTATTGTCCACAAACTAGTAAAAACACATCAATGACTCACACTATTGCACTGGGTGACATGTTCCTTCATTGGCATGAACACACACTGTAGTTTATTTGCACTCAATCCCACACACACTGTCCTCCTGCCAGAAATACTCAGTAGAGCAACAAATATGTATTAATCCACCGCTGAACATAGTCCCCATTTTAAATGTAGTATTTCCTACCTTTTTTTTTTTATATAACAGTTAGCAGCTGTTTTAGGAAATTTCTAAACTTTTCTCAAAAATGAAACTGTTTTTAAAAATGTATGCCATCAGTAGAAAACCAATGTGCCTGGAACTGCCACAGACAGTATTGAGAGATGGACTGAGACATTGGAATTTACACACTGACAATAAGAAAATATAGCATAACCTCAGCCTTATTCTTTAAAAGTCATGAACCGATAGCCAGACAGGTGTGAAAGCACATCAAAATCTTCTGTCCATTTCAAATCTGACCCCATAAGAGACATGCATCATCATCATCATCATTATCATCAAGGCTATTTTATTGACACAATGACGGAAGTCACTGCTGCGACCGAACTGGACCAAAATTTCATCTAAAAGGAAACATATTTACAACAATGAATGTGCTTTCTATGAACAGAAGCCATCCTTATACCTGATATTTCATTTCTGCCTCTGCTGACAGACTCACTGTTGATTTGATGCAGTGAAAGACACTTAATAGCATCTACAGAGCTGATTATAACCTGCTGTATCTTGGGGATAGTGCGATGAAGATCAATAAGAAAGAAAAATAATTGATTTTGAAAAAATGCACAATCCACAATTAAAAAAAAAAAAAAAAAAAAAAAAGTAACATTGATACCTTTTTTGTCAGGTATAAAAATCTTCAACACGTGTGGAGGCTATAAGCTGGTACTTCCCTTTAACCACATCCCTTTGAACACTGTTGGCTTGAGAGAAACCAGTGGAGTCTTGAGACGCTCCGCACTCATCTCAGTTTTCCAGAACCACGGTGCGGAGCTGATCCTCGTCGCTCATGCTGATTGTTGCGATGGCGCCGTCGTTGAATTCGAACGAGGTCCCGCCGTCGACCACCATGCAGGCATCCCAGCACCGCGAGCGAACGCAAACCCTGAAGGAACAGAGGCAACACACAGCTCAAAAAAAAAAGGTACGTCTTTACAGCTTGTATTTAGCTTATGTTCTGAGGAAGAGGAGCAGCCACTGACTTGCTGGCGAAGCCTCTCTGCCGGCTGCTGGAAAACACTCTGTTGACAATGGGCTCCCTGACGCTGAAGAACAAGCGTCTGTCCTCTGGACTGAACACCAGGGACTCGTTGTATTCATCAGTAACTGAGGACACACACACACACACACATAAAACACCATCCTCACATAAAATGAACCTACTAATAATGTACAAGTCAACATTAATAAGTACAATCAACTCACCCTTTTCAATAAATTCACGATTTAGTGGGATATCAAGACCTGTTTGAGACTTTCCTGAAATAAAAAGACACGTTTTGTTGTTGTGAGACAAATCAGGTGATATTTCTTGGGACAAACATGCTTTACTTTATGCTTCGTTTCTGGTTTCGTACATACGTACCAATTTTGAGAACCTCCTCCACAGATTGTTCAGCAAGTTTGTTGATATTATATGACCTGTGGACACAGAGAGAGAGAACATCAGTGAGTTGAAAGGCTGATCCATACAGGCTTTAACACATGTGATGTAATGTTAGAAAACATGGCTGCAGAGTCAGCTCTTTGTTGCATTTAAAAGTTTATCTGAAGCTTCTATTCAGCGTCAGCAGTCTGAGTTAGTCACAACAAGTGGATATCTGACACATTTACAGTCTTTTTAGCATCAAATTCCCTTTTTGTGTTGGCATCGCTGTCTGTGTGTGTGTGTGTGTGTGTGTGTGTGTCCTTCACATATCTTGAAAACCATTCATCTAATCTACTTCATACCTGGCAAACGTATTGCTGGGGACTCAAGGAAGAGCAGTATCGTGTGTGAAGTTGTTTGGGTGAGCGGTTCTCAAGAAATATATAAAAATGCCTCATAAACAACATTGTTTCTGCTTCTTCTTCTGCCTGTGGTGTCAAGGAGTGGAAATACACACAGTGCCACTCTGCCATTGCACCACATGGTGGTCGGGGGTGGAATTACACCCATAGTGTTAATGACTTGAAGAACAACATTGAAAGATATCTACTTGATTTTACTCATTTTTAAACCATCTCATGGCATTTCATACTCAACAGATATAAGAGTGATATTGATCTTCAAAAACTATTTCTTTTTCTTCTTTTTTTTATAGATTTACAATTTTGGAAAAATGAAATTTCAAAAGCAAACCACCTGTCATTGTGAAGCATCTATAGGAAATGCATTGTGTCTGTCACTGAGCAGAAAGACAATGGTCTTGTTCACATCAAAAGGGTTCACCCTCTAAGGAGCATGATTATGGTAATCTCTGATAGATCCCTGGTGTGTGAAGCTGAAATTTAGACTACATATAGGCAAGAGAAAAGGTCAGGGAGTGTCCATGAAAAGAAAATATTTAAGTTAAACATTTGATGTTAAGCTGAACGTTGAGTATACTCATCTGTACCAGGCTTTGGATCCTGTTCCTGTGCAAATGCTGAGTCCTGAACTCTTCTGCTTTTCCCATGGGCCATCATCCACTGAGATCTCATAGTAGGAAGCCCTATGGAGCAAGAGTTTAACATGGGGTTTGAAGGATTTTAACTTCACCCTGTGGTGGAACAGAGATTCCCCTGATGAGTGCTGGAGACACGAGCAGGGTAGCGGTGAAGGGTGCTGGGGATTAATGGGGGTTACAGCATGCACACAGACACAAGTGCATCATGATTCCATGGAGTTACGAGCATCAGTTTGGATGACAGAGGTACCTGGAGGACAGAGATTCTCCGATGAAAATTTCATTCAGGCTTCTGATGGGGAGGAGACTAGGCTTGGAGAAGCTCTCGTGTAGTGTTCCTGTCCCTGAGAAATGTCACTGAATTAGTACAAGAACTTCTAGAGAACAAAAACAGCAATCATCAATGCAGATACAGATACATAAAACAAACAGCTGATTAGCCAGGTATAATAAATCTAATCCACAAATGTAAAAAGGTGTTAAAGAAACAGTCAGCTGCACAGTAGAGCAGACAGGAGGACAAAGACAGACAGAAGGACTGGGACAGGTACACATGATGGGTGGTGGAGTCGTACTCCGGTGAGTGTCCATGGTGGTGATGCGGTGGGCTTGGTTGTGCTGCTCCAGGCTCAGCTGTTGTTCGTGCAGGTCCACTGGGGTGGGATTGATTCCGGTGCCCTCTAGATGCAGTCGGATCCTCTGGCGCCACAGCCACCTGAACGCAGCAGAAAAGCGTTTGAGACGTCTCAAAGCAACACCAGGCTTCAAACCCAGCCCAAGTTGTGTGTTCATTTCATCTTACATGGGACAATAGAAGATAAATAAGGAGGTTTCTGAACTGTAAATCATGCAGCAGATTTAAAATATAGAGCTGGAGACATGCAGAATATGGCCCCTTTTAGTAGTTTGTCATCATGTGATGTACCTGTTGTTCTTTAATACTATAAAAGACATAAGACATTATAGCCAAAATATTACACTACTTATTTTGTTATTTTTATGGCTATCAAGAATGTAAATAAGTTGTCAACGTTTTTTGGATTTTTTTCTGAGATGCTTTTTTCGTCCTTAGAATTAGGTAGGAAAACAAATCACAAGTGGTCCAGACCTTGTTTGTTCTCTACAAAGGGAAAAATCACTAATTTGACCTTCAATCACGATGCCTTAATATGAATGAATTTGAAGTTTAAATATGATACCAAATCTAACCAAATTAAAATATACACTTAATATTCTGTTCACATGTTCACATCATCATCATCATCATGTTTTGCTAATTTAATGAGAGGTCTTTTACATGTTGTGATTTTTATTTCTCTCTGACTCTGTATTAGCTCATTCTTTTGTTCTCCACCAACTCCTGAAGGGAATATCCGGCTCTTTAGCTGAAGACAAAACAACTCAAGTGTTGGAAAAAATGTAGCTGGGGGCGGGTGCAGATGAGAACAAGCCAGTACACAAAAAAAGATGTTTTGTCGATCATGTGGGTGCACTTTTGTTTTAGTCGATATGATACAGGACAAAAGAGTAGGAAAAATCACGGAGCGTCCACAGTGCGGAGTTTGTGAGGCGAGTGTGTGGGAGGCACAGAGCGATGGCAGGTGTGCTGGATGTTGTGGGTTAGCGGTTAGCATCGCAGTGAATTTAACAGTGAATGTTCCATGTGACCTATGTGAATGCAACGAAATGGAGCTGTAAAGCAGTCTCCCCTGTGCTTCCCGACCACAGTCAATATATGTGTGATGTATGTGGGTTAAAACTGGGTTCAATTGGCTTTAAAACTAGGCTAGGTTAGGAAGTGCTTGTTGATTGAATTTATCCAGGTTCTACCCTCAACATCTGGACATCATTTGGTCTGAAATCACCACATCATTTCTTACTGGGGACTAAAATCTGTGTCTCTGATGACATCACCCCATGCAGCAGGTTTAGTATAAACCTCTGATGCAGTAACCTCTTGTTGGCAGTCAGATGATTTCTACAGGACAATAACTGAAGTTATGCAATCCCAAAGAGTCTGAGGACACAGCAGTGTAATTTTAGAGACCATGTGACTTGTTCCAAAACAGGTTTAAAATTGTCTTGAATTCTAAAATAGTAGCTAGTAGATCCACAGCCCCGAGATGTTTACCCAGTCAGAGTTGGCAGTGTTTTTTTTTGCTTGATTCTTGACATTACTAGTTTTTTTTCTTTTTTTGTGGTGGCACATTATGAACTAACTCACTTGTAGGGTGTAACTAATCAGCTGGAAACGGATGATGAAAGTCAACAGAGCAATACAGGAAGACAGGGCAGAGAGCTCACCGGGAGGAAGTCAACACCCAGATTATTTATTTGTGGGTAAATACGCACCTGAACTCACCACGACAGAGTTTCTCCAGGGCCTCTGGGAAGGCACGAGTGTACCGCACAGGCAGACACAGATGACCTTCTGACCTTTAGATGAAAGAGAGAAATTCAGCATGAATATAAGACGGCTGTTATAATACAACAATGTAGTTTGATGGCATGACAACAGAAACACCATTCAAAAATGACCAAAATCCTAAGAAGTTTTCCCCCTTAAAAAAAAGCGACAGTACATCACATGATCAATTTGCTCTTGATCCGTTTCACAGTCCAAGCCCTTCCCGAACAGTGCTGCCCAGTGTTTTACCTCTCAGGGTCTGTGTTTACTCCAACAACTGGTTTGTCCTTGCTTAAAACCTTACTGGCAACAAGTAGCATTGTCCCGTCACCTAACAAAACAAACTGCAGTTAGAGAACTTGCATTGTGTAGTTGCATCCGTTGTCTGAAGCCTTTGTTCATGTGACTTTTTGCCCCCCCTGGGCTGAATAAGTTAAAGTCCTGCTCATTCTGTACGTCATGCCTGGACACAAAAGTTGATGTCCAAGGAAGATTCTATTATTCAGTGTGCATTGACTCAAACAAATGGCAGAGATAATAACATAAAAAAAAAGACTATATTTTCATGGAAGTTTGGAACAGGTGAACAGCATGATAATTCAATGTTAGAGGAAAAAACTACAAACCCCAAACAACCAAATAATCTGGAATTCCTACCTCCAGCAGAGATGATAGCATCGGCCCATCGTACCACTTCTTTATCATATTCTCCTCTCTTCACCACTCGCACCTCAATGCCCTCTTTCCTGCAAACACATAATTACAAAAGTCTTTTTTTTTCTTCTTTTTTTTCTTTTTTTTTAAACAAATAGTGTCACCGCTGCAAGAAAAGAAGAACCTCTCCTATCTGCCTCTAAGGAATGCGGCTGTGATCATCTTCCTATGACATGACAGGCCAGGTCTTACCGCAGGCTCTTCACAATATGTTCCACATTGCTGGTGTGGATGTTGTGTCTTTCCAGCAGGCCGCTGTAACTGGAGCCCTTCATACGAAGCTGCAAAACACAGAGACAGCAGATTAATAAATAATAAATCCATAAATCAGGTGACAGGTCAAAAGTAGCTGTCTTGCCTCAGGGGGGGTTGTTGATAAGCATGCCTGAAAAAGTGAAATGCAGTCTTACCAGCTGTTTCAAGTCCTCCTCAGACAGCCCTGCATAACGATACCGCTGCTGTTCAAACTCATATCTCGTAGTCTTTGTCACCACTGCTACTTTCTCCGGTTTGAATCCAGATTTGGGCTGTGATGAAGTGTTACATATTGACGTGTGGAGGGGGCGAAGCGAGGTTCCGTACATCAGGGTGACAGCTCGACTCCCGAGGCACACCAGGTTCACCACAGAGCGGCGAGTCATTCTTCTAACTGAATACACAACCATAAACTCAACTAATAGTCCAGCTGGAAACGTTGAATGAGGGTCCTGTTCGGTGCTGCTGTTAGGCAGCAGACATACCGGATCCTGTCAGTCTTCTGGTCGGCTGTAGATACTGTCCATTCATGGAGACACACACACCCAGCTGTCACGAAGGTCAGCAGGTCCGCCGACCTCTTCCTAGAACTTCTGTGAACTGTTTACAACTTAGTGTTATAAGTTTCCAAGTCGACTTTTTTCCCTTGGCAAATAACAAACAGCAAGAGCTAATTAAACTTATCCTACTAACTCACAAGTATTTAGTGAGGTTAATAGCTAGCGTTACAAAGCTAAAAGTAGCTAGCAGCTTGCTCAAAAGTCGTAAGCGAGCGGTCCTGTATGTGACATATCCTCCTGGGTTTGTTGTGTCCGCAAACCGAACTGAACCTGTATCCGACTCCTCACCTCAAAGAGCTTTAAAACACGGAGTAACACACATGGGCAGGTGAAGAATAAACGACAACATGAGAGAAGACTGGCTGCACTGCACGTACCATCCATGCAACGCAGCCTTGTTGTACGTACGTTACGTAATCCGTGATTGGCTACGTCAAACGCGAATGTAGCACGGAGCGGCGACGTTTTGTTTTGGCTCGTCTGCTCCGCAGCGCATGGTGCGTTCAGTGCTTCGGTGTATTATAAGATCATATATTAGAAGGCCTTATTATACATCCATGGTTCAGAGGCACGCGACAGACTGGAGAGATATTTTTTTATTATTCCATCAAAAAAAAAAAAAATCTGTTCATCTCAGATTTGGGTGGTAAATAAGAGCTAAACACAACTGTTAGAATGACTGTGATCACCAATAATAAAGTCTTTAAATTGCTATTTTCGTTTTTAAACAATATTTTATGTACACAGCTAACTGTTCAGTTTTATTTTCTGTAAGTTTCATTTACCAAAGTGAATGTCTAGATATCCCCAAATTCCCGGAAAAAAATTCAGAGGCCATGACCTCATTGTCCTTAATGTAAGCTATGACCATGAGCCCAAACATTTAAATGTCTTTCAGATGGATCAGCACTTACCATTCATTTTCTTATTACATTTAAAGAGATGTGTTTAATTTGCAATAAAATACTGCAGAGGTCATGTTTGTGTCACACACTAAATGTATTTGCAAACTTCTATACAGCGGACATACTGTAGATGTTACGAGAAATATTGGACCACGGCCTCCTACTAAAGCAGTGGTCCACAACCACTTTTGTTAAATTATAGGCCTGGTAACATGCACATAGGATAGATTGTTTTAATACTGTTATTTAATCAGACCATTAATAAATCAGGATACAGCAGAGGTCAAAAGATCTACACAAGATAGGTTGTGTGGGTCCTATGAAGAGTCTCAAATCCATTCGTCCTTGGCTGTTGAACAGAGAGGAAACTGCATTTATGTCAGCTGATTTCTCTTGGGTGTAAGAATTTGCCTATAGCATTAAGTGTGATAAAATTAAATCAGGCCATGAGCCCATCTGAATCTGTTTTGAATCATTATTATGAAAGTGGTTGGCAATGAGTTCAAACACTGTGGTTTTGTAGTTTTTTTTTCCAATAAAGTAATGTTTTATGAGTAAGAACTAACAGCTACAGCTCACGTCACTGTATGAGGATCTGAATCTGAATAACCTCCGAAAATGTTGTGAGGTAATCTTTGTACACAGTTGCCTGGACTCAGGCTGGCTTTACTGTGTACACAGTCACTAACTGAAGGATAAATGATAGCACATAGTGCCACATGTAGTGTGACTCATTGGTCCAGGAGCAGATGATGTATTTAGGGGGGCTCTGTTTCAAAATCCAATTCCTGTCCCCAAGGCCCCCTGACCAGATATTTCAGCAATACTCCTGGTTTTTGCAAAGTATAAAGATGCATTAAAAATAATGAACAAAAACTATTAAAAATCAATTTGAATAGAAAAATTAAATATTTATTAAATAAGACAATGAACTCCAAAAGCCCAGATTCACCACCTGTCAATTAGTTGTGGTAATTTGAATTTTTGTAAATTGGATGCAATATTTTGCACCATTAAAATAACCCCTAATTGGTTAATCTGGCCTTGGGACTATCCCATGAATTGGGTCACTGTCTGTGTCCTGGAAGGTCATGTTAGTAATACTGGGCTGTGCTCTTTTAAAAATCAATGTTCATGTCTGGTTTTTGTTGCATTTTTTCCAGAGATAAAACAGATTAACAGTTACACCAAGACACAAAATCATCACAGACTGGTCCATGTTTAGACCAATCATTACCATTTAAAGGAATAGTTTGACATTTAGAGAAATGTGCTTATTCACTATCTTGAGAGTTAGACAAGACGATTGATACCACTCTCATGTATGATAAAAATTGAAGCTATCACCGGCATCCAGTTAGCTTAGCTTAGCTTAGCATAGCATAAAGTCTGGAAGCAGGAGGAAACAGCTAGCCTGGTTCTATCCAAAGGTGACGACGTTTGTTCACAAGCACCTCTAAAGCTCACTATTCAACATGTTGTATCTCATTTGTTTAACCCCCAGTTGCTCCATGTTCATTAAATGCTACAATAAAACTTAGACAGTAGTAGAGCTAAAATGTATAGTTTGCCCTGAGGGTAGCGCTAGAGGAAACATTAAATAGAATAGGGTCCAAAAAAAAAACATGAATCAACATTAAGATTCATCCAAATCTATGAAAATCCACAGTAAATGTCAAGGAAATTCATGGACATTTGGGCGCTGTGGCTCAGGAGGTAGAGCAGGTCATCCTTTAATCGGAAGATTTGGGTTTCGATTCCCGGTTCTTCTGGTCCGCATGTCAATGTGTCCTTGGGCAAGACGCTTAACTCCAAATTGCTCCTGATGGCTGTGCCATCAGTGTGTGAATGTGTATGAATGGTTAGCTTTCCTCTGATGGGCAGTTTGGGACCTTGCATGGTAGCCCCTGTGCCCATTCAGTATATGAATGTGTGTGAATGTGATTTGTAATGTAAAAAGCGCCTTGAGTGGTCAGAAGACTAGAAAAGCACTATATAAGTACGGCTCATTTCTTTTCATACTTTATCATGGAATGGAGAGTTCTTCAAGGGTAACATTTTTAGGGGAAAAAAAAGAAATTGTCCTCTCGTCACACAAATCCAAGCCAGTTGTTTTTGGCAATCTTGCCATATTTCATGCTGTCTTTCTCTGGACTAAAGGGCTGAACCAATCCATAAGACCCAGTGCTGGGGGTGAGAGCTATAAAGACAAATGATGTATCTATAAGCAACATTGATGGTCAGCAACATATAGCAGAGCTACATTTCAGGCACCAGCTAGATCAGGAAAACTAAGAAAACTGCCAGAGCGCTGGTATAATAGTGTTGGTAGTGGCTGACAAAACTTGGCACTAGCTGTGTAATTCACTATTTGCAAAGGTGACCACATGTTCTAAATCTGTAAACCTGAAACACAGTGACAGGAATGTCTCCATGTATGTGGATGTAAACCACAAAAATCTGCCTCAGGCTGAGGCACAGACACAACTCACATTTTAAGGAGTGTGCTAAAATGTTGGATTTTTTTCTCTCTCTTTTACTGATGTTCTGATCTTTAATCATCGTAACATGTTGTACAAACAGAAACATGATTTTCACCTCTACAACTTTTACAATTTGTTTGATTGGTTTTTAATCTCAATATTAATCTTTTTGTAGGCTTTTTCACAGCCAACATTTAGTTTACTTGTCATAGGAAATAGGGAAAGCAAAAGCACTGGTGTTACTAATAACATTAACAATTGCTCTGTTCTATTCAACAGTGACAGTGAACCAGCATTTACAATACCAGGACCCTGAAACTGAAGCAGCTAAATGGAATTCATCCTTCATTCATTTTATTATTGACACCTGTGATTTTCCTGCTGTCACATGTCAAAATGCCCTCTGTTAAAAAAAGCCTGTCATTGAACAGTCAGCACCTAGACTTTAAGGCGTGGGGTTTGAAACAACACCATGCTACTGATTGCTACAACAAATGGATACTGACATACAGTGTCTACACATCAAACTGTGTACAGGGTTTCAAATAGCGCAGACGGTCTGAAAGCATCAACCTTTTAAACACATCGCTGATATATTGTGCCCTTATGAAGTTGTTATGCAGACATTGTTAGCTGTGTATATTTGCACATCTGGCAGACACGGAACAATATTAGCATTGATTTGTTGTTGTGTTTCTGGTACGTGGGTGAATGGAAGACCAATATTCACTCCATCTGGCTCTTTGGCTCTTTAGCTAAAGCTTTACGTTCACTAGCTAGACACTAACTTGGTCTGTCTGCTGGTAAGCACTTAGCAATTAGCATTCAGTGGCTATTTCACATCCTTTTTCACTGAAAACAGGAATGTTTGTTGATGAGAGCCTTGAGACTGAACAAAACAGTAACGTTGTGGGCTGTAAAATCCAAAACAATGAGCTAAAAGAGGCTAACAAGCTGAAGGGTAAGGCAAGTCTGTGTGTTTGTCACTATGCGCAACACTCTTCATATCGTCATTTGATCCGTTGATCATTTGATTAGTGCAGCTTTAAGTACAATTTTGAATGCAGGGCATGTATTTCTAAAGTTGCATTTTTACATGTTATTTCTACTTTTATTGAAGAGCCTATTAAAATTCTCACTCAATGGAACATATTTCTGCCTTGGGTCAGTGGACGCAAAGCATATTTGGGATAAATTCTTCAGATTTATGATGGCTCACAGACAGTTCACTTCAATAGGCAAACTGAGAGCTAAACTGAACAGTCCAAAATCTAAATGTGCAATATTGAAATCCGCTGGATTTACTGACACAAGAACACCATTTCCATTGTTACATAATCGGATTTGGATCACTGACAAACATCTACAGAAATATTTCATTCATTAGTGTGACCGTGACCGTGACCGGGGAATAGTGTTTGTAAAAGGCTACGTGACCTGATTTAAAGGGTAATTATGTTCAACTTCACCAGGGAATATTTTTCCATACAGTGAGGTCACTTATTACAGTACAAGCTCTACTTTTTTCTGCTAATTGTGGTGTGACATTTACTCTGCGGAATTACCTCGAATTATAACACATCCCGAGTGAGATGATGTGTATCATTTAACCCTGGTTTTTGTTTTCTATGCCAGAAACAACCCTTTATATGTCTACACCTTTACCCTAACCCCATCAAAGCAGACAGTGTTAAAAAAAACATAAAGAGAAAGGAAGAGAAAATTACAAGAAAGAAAGATGAGAGGAGAGGAGAGGAGAGGAAGATATCTAACATTAGATAGTGGATCATTCCTCAACTGTACAACTCTGTCATGATTTTGATAACAACTCTCAACAAAGTTTTTCATACATCTGGGCTTTACCTGAAATTGTGTTACAGGGCTAACAGTGTTATTATGGGAGGACCATTTTCTAATTTGTCCTCCTAGTCTCCCTCCCTTCCTTGTTCTGTCTCTCCTCTGATGTGTTCCCTCCCTCCTTTACCAATTACAGCAGGTGTAGGAGAGTACTGTCTCCCTACACACTCCCAGTGCTTCACTTCAGAGCTCTTCCAGTCTCTCCGGCAAAACTCCTGCACTTCTTACGCTGCTGCACTCCCTGCTGCCTCACACGCCGGCCAGGTCGACCCTCAACACTGAAGAACAAACACTGGTCCAAAGAGGTATGTGACAAACAACTTCTCTTCTTGCCTTGTACTTAAATATATGGGGTTACCAGTTCTTGATTGCACTAGGTATACTCATTTTTCTGCAGAAAAGAGCTTGATTAATCTAATTTGGATCAGTTCACCTGAATTACAACGCAAGCAAACAAATAAAAAACCCAACGACATACAGTTAGTTTGGTTTCATTTGTTCACGTTTCAGATATGTGCGTCTGAAACATCTGTCTTCATCCAACACAGTGGAGGTGAATGTTTGTTGTGCTAACAGCACTGAGAAAAAATACATTTGAAAAGTGGAACAATGCTCAAAGGCAAATATCTCAAAACTTGGACAATAACGGCAACATTATTATCATAGAGATAAGTGAGAAAATATGTGTTTGTGTCACTTGAGTGAATGCCAGTGAAAATAGGGATTTTGCAATAATGCAATGAATAATGCAATGAATTTATAATGTCATCATAATGTCCCTTTAAAGACGCCCATGATATTCTTGCGATTAAATCTTTAATTCATAATTTATGGCATCATATATGATTCAGATGGATTGAAAAAAACTGTTGCACATGACGGTGTGAAACTTGTGCATATTAAAAGGTTGGGTTATGATTTTTTCAAGTCTATCTTTATACAATACTCACATGTCCATATGTATGTTGGGAGAATTAATGGGTGCTGTGATCATTCCTCCTATCCATACTGGCTGTCAAGAGCTTCCTCCCCACTGGATTCTGATGACAGAGATGGGTGAAAAAGTCTGAGGAAACAAATTAAGCGGGATCTTCAAAAGTTCCAGTTTATTTAGTAAATTTTAGCTTTTCAGGGTCGTAAATAGGACTGCATGCACATGTAAGTGTGAGCTGCTCTATCGGAGTATTTATATATTTATATTTCTTTGTTAGCAAGAGCTAGGCACAAACCATTTTCTACTTAAGTGTCCAATATGAGAGGTCTGGATGAAGATGAAAGAAACAATCCTGAGTTTATGGGGTTTGAACTCAGTGTCACACACACACACACATACATAGATAGATAGAATGACAGACAGTTCCGGACTAGTGCCCCCTTTCTGCTGTCAGATCTGCTGGCCATCAGATCACATTCCCTCCAAAATGTATCACTATCAGGAGGCTTTGCCACTCATAAAAACATAAATACCAAACTACGAAAACCGAGCTTTGCATTTTGGTCACAATGAATCTTCTAGACTTTTCTCCATGTTGTTTTGGCGGTTCTGTCCAGTTCTATGGCAACAACAAAAACCAAAATAGTTGAGCAACAGAACGCAGCCCATTCATTCATGAATGACACCACTTTGTCGACATTCTCGTTGTACCAAGGCAGAGGGCTCAGACAAAAAACGCAGACTCATCCGACAAAAAAGGTGAACCTGGCTCAACGTGTCACAGCACTGCCTTGTCCCATCATCTGGGTAGGTGCTGTGTTGGCTCAAATGCATACGTGAATCAAAATACATGCATGCATAAATCCCTTCTTAACGTGAGCACTGTATTTCTGCTGTTTACCAACTGATCATCGTGATGATAGCTAAAATGACCGACGTCAACTTTCCACAGCAGTAATATAATTCCACATATTATAAGCCGCTGTGTGATTTTGGCATGAGTTTGATGACTCATGCATCTGTTACCGAACTGAATTTCCTGTATAGTGTCAACAGTACCTGAAACAGCACAACCCCATCAACACGCAGGGCTGTTTTTGGTTTGAACTCTGGCTAAAGTCAGGCCATTCAGTCTCAACACATCTTGGGTAGTAAAGTAGTTCCAGCAACAAACCATGACTACCATGAAGTATCTCTACACCGGCTCAGCAAAGAAACACCGTCTGGGGAAACATACAAAGAGGGAAGATGAAGTAATACTGGGGAGGAATCACTTCACTGCCAGTATGGACAAGAAGAACTATTAGAACAACCAGTGACTCTGATACATTATGAGATATGTATTAAGGCAGACTTATAAAAGCTAAAACATCCTGGTTAATGCCACAGCCACCTGAACCTGCTGGTAAGTATCCACACTTTCTATTTACAGTAATGGAAATATTTTGGTTTACTACAGCAGGATGCAGCGTATCAGGGAAGGCATTCACATACGCACCATGAAGGCCAAGAGGAAAGTGGAGGAGATCTCCAAAGAGGACATTCAGGCTTTCCTCAAGAAGAATGCATTTGTGCTCTTCACGGTTGGGGCAGTTGTTGTAGGTCTGTATGTACGCCTCTATAAGCTAAATGGAAATGTCTAAGACTCCATTCAGTCAGAGTCATGTCAGTGCAACAGGGATACATACATATAATGCAAAGGCCCATGCTGTCCTTCTCTCTGCAGGTATTGTTCTGGGATTCTCGTTGCGTCCCTATAAGATGACCTATCGAGAAGTGAAGTATTTCTCTTTCCCTGGAGAGCTGTTGATGAGAATGCTTCAGATGCTTGTTCTGCCCTTACTGATCTCCAGTCTAATAACAGGTACAAAATATCTCATATTATAGCTAGTCAGTGGATACCAGATTGGATAACATTCGTTTTGTTCCGTATTTGTTTTGATCAATCTGAACAGGTCACACTGTAAAATGTGCAAATGTAAAAGTAATCAAATGACATAACTTAAACTAATGCCATTCTGTAGTCATTTGTATGTTAATGTGTACACTAAATACAAATTTGCACAGAAATTGTAATAAGGGGCCAAAATTTTGATTATGATTTTAAAATAAGACTTTTAGGGGACCCATTATGATACATATTTTACTGGGAACCTTTATCAAAAGTGAGATGTGAGTAGCAAATAAGAGCTACTGAGGAAATACAGATAGTCCTGTGGTTACTTAATTGTCAGTGTGGATTAATGCATTTCACAATGTCACAAATGCTTCAAAAACACTTGTTCATTCATGTGCCTGGAAATAGTAGTTTGACAAAACAATCATCAAATGGCTATTTCCAAGAAAAGAATGAACTTTCAACTTTTCAGCCAACACATCTTAAA
Organism: Euthynnus affinis; assembly: GCA_029490765.1. Lineage (NCBI taxonomy): Eukaryota > Metazoa > Chordata > Actinopteri > Scombriformes > Scombridae > Euthynnus > Euthynnus affinis. The sequence continues at coordinate 2,459,894 of CM055855.1, read as the reverse complement.
CCACAACAGCTACTAAGCTAGCAAGGCAACAGACTCTATCCACTGTTGAAGACAGCATACTATAGTTCAAAAAACCAGTTAAAGGCTAGCAAATGGACCTGGGGACCTGTTCTGTTAAGTCACTGTTGTAAGCAAGTCAACTAAATGTTGTTTCCTTTTCAGATTGCTTGATTTGGATAGTTTTTAGAAGACTGAAGGGGTAAAACTACCCAGTATTTCACAATTAAGATTAAGACAAGATTAGAGAAAAGAAAGAAAACAAGACAGGTTTACAGCAAAATCATTTTTGCCTCAGTGATTGAATACTTCACCCAAAATGCACCTGGGGACTTTTTTATCTCTTATTTATTTATTGGAACCATGTATAGTATTAAACATAAATGTTATCATTTGATCTACTGTATCAGAGTTAGCTTATAGCTAATGCTACGCACAATAGCACATCATATACACCCACAATTTGGTTTTAAACATACTGTTGGAACTTATAGAACTCAGGAGGTCTTATAGGTCTTCCTCCCCCCAACATTTAATGCATTAATGCTGCCTCCAAAGAGAGACAGTTTCTAATATGTCTAAATCGTTTCTTTCATAAAAATGTTTCTTAATATTCAAATTTGGATGCCATGTCACACCAAGACATTTAAAATCAGTGACCATGCCAATCCTTTCTCCTTTGATGAGAATATCAGTGTTAGGAGGTTGTACCATAGTTTTAGAGAAAAACACACCTTTTGTCTTGTTTACATTAAGACTCGGACATGAGCCAATGCGTGATCCTTTCCAATGCAATGTTTGCTCAGCAGCAGCTAACTCAGCTATTTTTGCATGTGTGTACATAACAGTGTCATCTGCATACATTTGTAGTTCTGCATCATGACACTGTTGAGGGAGATATTAATATATAGGTTAAATAATAGGGGATCTAACCCCTTGTTGTCTATACAGAAAATAAGTGCGCCTTTTACTTTTGCTTTTGAAGTCATATACACAAAAATGTGTCTTTCAAACTTTTTATACCTCTGTCTAAGAGTTTTGATTGGTTCTCGTATTTGTCTGCACATTTATCCCTTGCCTGACAATCAGTTAGAGCCATAAACAGGAACAGATGATCAAATGAGGAGACACTTAGTAGCATTTGTAACTTACAGATTCAAAATGGGAATCCAACCAGCAAGGTCACTGCCTCTATAATATCTGTGTCATATGCCAGAGAGAATCTGATATGTGTTACCCAGACCAACCTCAAGAGACCTTCTACGAGGTCAAAAAGGAACTTGGTCATTTTTTAACACAGTCTCTGCAATCAGGTGAAAAATTCTGCTTGTGCAGCATGTAGCGCTTCCTGTATGCTCTTTTCACAATACAATATTGTGAAATGGTATAACAGAGGTCAGTGCAACAATTCTTTTCCTCTGTTGATTTAGCATGGAGTTATTCTTTCAAATATTTTCTTGTTATTGGTTTTAAAGATGTTATAAACCTATTAATTGTAAAATATGTTTTTGCCTCAACCAAAATGTTAATCGTGAATATTTGTGTTGTTTAAAAGAGAATTATTGGCTCTTGGAGGAGGCTGTTATAAAGTGAAGACAATGAACTCAGTAGGATAATGTAAGACGATTAGATTAACTTGTGCAACTGTGGTGTATATGCATCACCATGGGTCTTGCAGGTAAAGCAGATATTAGATGAATGTGGTTTGTCTTACCACTGAATCACGCAAAAATATAACAACATCATCTGGTTGAAAATTAATTGTTGAGCAGAGTTTTAAAAATCAGTCATCAGTTTATATATAGAAGTGGCATTGACAGCTCCAAATGATGTCAGTGTATTTATATTGGATTTAAATAGGAATTTAGATGGGAAAAGTCCCAACTGTATGAAAACCAAAGTTACAGACAGACTATTTGTAACCTTTGAGTTAGTCACACCAGAATCCCAAAGGTCACTGCGCCTGGATAGAAACCAGAGTCTGCAACCTTCAATGACAACCGTCTGGGAGACAAGTATCACATTCAAATATCATGAGTAATAGGGAGAAGTACCTATTACTACTGCCTACTGATTAATAGATAGAATTGACATACTGGTTAGGGAAAACTTCACCATGTCTTGATACTCAAATACATGCATGCAAAGTGTTTTTCCTCCCTCTCTTTCCATTAGGAATGGCAGCTTTGGACAGCAAAGCCTCAGGAAAGATGGGCATGAGAGCTGTGATTTACTACATGACCACAACCTTTATCGCAGTCTTCATTGGTATCATAATCGTCCTCATCATCCACCCAGGAAAAGGATCTAAAGATGAATTTGGAAAGCAGCAGACGATACAGCAAGTCAGACCTGCTGATGCCTTCTTAGATCTGATCAGGTAGCCTGCATATAAGTCAGAGAGCAAGATGTTACTGGGACTGTGGAATAATGATATTCACAAAGTTTAAATCTTAAAATCACTCTAACACCACTGTGTGATTTCTCATTTCAGAAATATGTTTCCACCAAATTTGGTCCAAGCCTGCACACAGCAGGTGAGCTCTTTAAATTGATGTACATTTGCAGTATTTTGTATCCATTATTTCTTAAAACAAGGAATATATTAGCTAGCAGCATACTGCCAATTTTGCCATTCTTTAGTGTTACAAGTATTACTGGTATTTTGGCTCCTGGATGTCTATGTTAAGTTCATCATAAGTTCATCAAGTGTGCATTTGGTGAAGAGTTACGTTATGGAGTACAGCGCAGGAAGTAAAGGCTGGCTGGCAGAGGGTTGTATGGGACTTACATCTGTCAGCAACAGTGGCTAGCTCAAACCTGAAACTCCCCATGAGCAGCCAGCCCAGATGGTAGAAGGCTCAGTCAGTAGAAGGCTCTTGTTCAAGTTTTGTTGTTGGTGGTTGGTCCAAAACGGTCTCAAGGCAGCAGACAAAGGTTGCTCAGGTGTCTGGTCTCTTTCTCTCTCTCATGGTAGTTCAGTGCCAAAAGAAGCCTTATCACACCTGGGTTACTGAGTTAATTGAGAAGCCCCACCCGCTAATAACCAGCCAAAAAGGAGGAAAAGGAACTGATAATGTGACTAATAAAGAGTGTGCTCAACCTAACATTAGCCCTTTGGAGGCATCAAATTTAATGATCATCTTTGATTATGACATATCAAATGTGTAAAGCTTACATTTTGTCTGGAGGCTAGTACAACAGTGGTGCTCATGGAATGTCCAAAATGGAAAAGTTCATCCTCCGGAGAGCATGAATGAATCTGAACATTGGAGTATGACTTTCTTGTGTGTGAATTTTAGAAAAGGCCCTAGGTGCGATATTGCTTTGGGGCCCTAAATTTGGCCCGAGGCTGACCCTACCCAGACAGCCAAAACCTGACAGCTCCAAAATTATTTAGCCTGAACCCAACTTGAACCCAAAGCCAAAGTGTTAGTTCCAAGCTCTCTTTCTATCCTTTCTCAGACACACATGTAGAACCTTGACCAGTCTACCCCTGCACAGTTTATACTGACTTCCTTCCTGATCTCCTGACAAACTGGAGACTGTCTTTATAATCTCAATAACTACCATAGCCAAAACAGTTAGCTATAGTCACAACCTGTTGGCTTGACTTCACTCCTTGTGCACAGTTGTGTATGTATGTAACAGGTGTGGGCAAGGGACAAAAAGATTCACATGGTCAAGATCAAATGTGGCACAGCTGGGAAAGCTAAATCTTAAAGCTGCACTAATTACATTTTTGGCCACTGTGGGGCAGTGGAATGAGCTGAAAACAGAAATGAAGCAACATTAGCATTTCATTTCGAGACATGTTTCTGGCCACCTGACAAATGTAAGTCCAATATTTACTCTCCTTTTAGCTCTGGCATTAGGTGTCTGGCTTTAAGTGCTGGGCAGGCAGTGTAAAATTGATTTATCAGAGTTTTTTTTTTCTTCCTAAAAACAGCTGCTTGCTGCTGTTGCTGGAAACGAGGTTGATGAGAACCTTCAGGCCTTAAAACCAAAATGATCCAAAATAAAAAAAGCTCTTTAGAGCTGAGGGGAACTGCAGAATCGGTGATAATTCTCTATGGGTTCTTCACTATGAGCACTCCTTTTTATGTTACACTTAGTAATTTGTACAGTGGCTCTGAGAGCTCAACACATGCACGACATTTACATACAACACATTACAGACAACTCAAAGAAAGTGTTTCCAGAGGACACATAAAAGTGATGAACACGTCTGGACATGCAATCACAGTGTTAAAATAAACAAAAACACTTAAATTTTAATTTTCAGACAGTCACAAACCCAGGTTCTAGCTTGATGAGCTGGAATATATTGACTAGCACAGTTTAGCTAATAGTTAACATACTGTCACAGTTTTCTGCCACATTCAACTGGGACTTCTGAATTTATTTTCAATGATTGGCAAGGCTCTACTATACAAATAAGACTGTGTAATCGGTTCATAATGTGTTTTTGAATCAAAACAAGTTTCATAATGAACAATGAATACATGGACCAAGTTAGTATGCAATATAATCATTAATGCCTAGTTTTGGCCTGAACCCAACCTCAGAAAAAAATAGCATATGAATATCCATAGCAAGTCTCAATTTATTCCAATCATACGTTTTCAATCTCTAATGAACACAGAGAAAGTTAACCTGAGAGTGGAGCTGGAGGAATTTGTGCTCCAAAAACATTAGGAATCATCCTCTGACCATGAATAACTAAAGCAAACTTTATGAAAATCCAGTTATTCATTTTCATAGACTACTGAGGTGTAGGTCATCAGGAAATTTGACCTGATGGTGCCACAAGACAAAAGGTCAGGGGGCCAATGAAACTATTAGGAAACTTTTGACCTAGTCCCAATTTGTAAGGTTGAGCGAGGAGGATATTTATGAAACACTAATGTAACACAAAGTATTAATTCTGATATTGAAGGTTGAGATTAGTGGTCTGTTTCAGCTCTATCAAACTCCACTGGTGTAACCCTGATCCTTAAATTCCTTCATTCTTCAGTTCAAAACCAAATATGGAAAGCGAGCAGTCCATGTGACGGTGACAGTGAATGACACCCTCTTCAACTCGACCAATGGCACCCAGGAATTCATGGAGATCACCCGGGAGGAAGTGATACCAGTGCCGGGTCAGGTGAACGGGGTCAACGCCCTCGGGCTGGTGGTCTTCTCTATGTTCTTTGGTCTCATAATTGGCAACATGAAGGAGCAGGGCCAGCTCCTGAGGGATTTCTTCGACAGCCTCAATGAAGCTATCATGCGCCTGGTTGCCATCATTATGTGGTAAAACTTTAGTTTTCAGTGCGAGGCGTTTCCTGTTGAACATGTTACCATCACACTTATTTTAACTTGTCCCTTTTCTCCTCTTAGGTATGCTCCTATTGGTATCCTGTTCCTGATTGCGGGAAAGATTGTGGAGATGGATGATCTGACACAGATGGGTGGCCAGCTTGGCATGTATACCATCACAGTTATCGTTGGCTTGTTGATCCATGGCGTTGTTATTCTTCCCACCCTGTATTTTGTCATCACTCGGCAGAACCCCTTTATCTTCATTGGTGGGCTTCTGCAAGCTCTGGTAACAGCCCTGGGGACCTCCTCCAGGTGAGCCCTGTGTACTGCTACCAAATATCCACAAATGAATTTCAGATATTTCCTGAAACGAACAGTCTAGCTAGCATTTTAGGAACTACTCTTGTTTGCAGTGACACCCAAAGTTAAATGAGTATCCTGGCTACTTTTTTAGCACAAAGACAGGTGAAGGCAGGTGGGAACAATCAGCTAAGTTCTGTCAAAAGTCCTGTTTCCTAAAACTGAGTGCTTGTTGGATCACCAGAGTTTGAAGCCCCCTCCATTCACACCTCTTTGACTTCTGAATGGGGGGCTGCGTCCAACAATTTCTCTACATTTTTTATTTTTCACTTAACTACCTCAGACACTTGCCCTGCCTTCAAATGTGGCCGTTCAGAATGGCTAAACTTTTGTCTTTAGATGTGGTTGGACTGAAATTTGTACAAACTAGTTCATTTCAAGTATACCTGTCCTTATAGGTACCCCGTTATAGGTACCTAGTTTACTACCAGTAGTTTTGTGAAGCAATGTTTTAAGAAGGGTTTTTGTTTGTAGGAAGTATACACATGCAAGTCAGCACACGCACACACAGTTCACATCATGCTGTCAGTTTTGATGCTGTTTTACTGATCAACGATTAGTAGTGGTAACACACCAAGAAATGCAGCACCAATAAAAACCATGAAGAAAAAGTTAGATGTGAACAATGTACAATTTAAAATATTTCTAAAAATTAGATTTTATAAGGAGGGAAATACATTTAACACAAAAGACCTCAAGGACAAAATCTTACCCTTAACCCTAACCCTTTCCTCTCAAAATATAAGACTGTTTCTTCTGTTTGTTTGTTTTTTTGTACATGCTTCTGTTCATCTCCCAGCTCAGCCACCCTACCTGTCACTTTCAAATGTCTGGAGGAGAACAACAGAATTGATAAGCGAGTCACTCGTTTTGTGCTGCCTGTGGGTGCCACCATCAACATGGACGGAACAGCCCTGTATGAAGCGTTGGCGGCCCTCTTCATTGCCCAGGTCAATAACATAGAGATGAACTTTGGTCAGATCATCACCATCAGGTAGGAAAAGAGGAGGACAACAGTCAAAGGCTTATGCTGTTATCAATGAGAAGCCATTGTTTCATTTGTCTCTGTGTTTCCTCTCAATCAAGTATTACAGCAACTGCAGCTAGTATTGGAGCTGCTGGCATCCCTCAGGCAGGCCTGGTCACCATGGTGATTGTGCTGACCTCTGTTGGACTTCCTACTGATGACATCACTCTCATCATTGCAGTCGACTGGTTCCTGTGAGTAGCTTTCTCGTATCACGAAGCAGTGAAGAATATTCCAGTGTATTCCATATTCCAAACACAAGTGTGTGACATCTTCTGTAAAGTGCTCTGACTGTAACTCACATCCCTACATCAATCATCTCTGTCGTTTTAAAGGTCAAAAGCAGCTCTTTATCTACTACCACCTAGTGACATACTTCTCCTCTCTCCCTAGGGTCTTGTTCTACATCTTCCCTTTTGTATTGAATATTTTCTGCAATGAGTTTTAACATAGAAACATAATTAGGTTTCCCAAATTAATCATTTCAATTAGAATACCCTTCCCAGAAATTACTCAGCTAATTGGGGTAATAAGAAAAAAGCCCTTCTCTCCTTTAACTAGGATGGACCAAATATGAATGTCTGTCAAAGCCTCCCTTCGAGAAGACAGGCGCTTCTTATACTGAATAGAATAAAGTACAGCATCTAATGAATAAAAGCCTTTATGGTCTATAGCTGAGGGGTGTTTCAGGAAGCAGCATTACCAGTTAAGCCCAGTTTACAACAAGAAATCAGGCTTATTTTTAGGATATTTGTTTTTATAAAGTCTGGAAGCAACCCTCATTCAAAAAGTCATGCCTTCACACAATTAAAGGTCTATTTTTTTGGCCAGTAGCAGTGACTTCCTGGAGTCCTGGAAGTCACTTGTTATTTTACACTTTTACACTGGTTTTTTGTTCAGATTAAATAACAATACTTATATATTACAAGTTTATTAGTGAGTTTTAGAGGCGTGTGTTCATTTTTACCTTTTAACAGAACCTGGCTAGCTGTTTCCACTTTGCTTTTGATCTCTATGCAAAGCTAAGCTAATCGGCTGATTGTGGTAGCAATCATATTCAGTGTATAGGCATGAGAGGTGTTGATCTTTTGATCTAACTCTCTGCAACTATTGCTTGAACTTTGTTAAGATCACCGTACATTAAGTGTTGTAAGAGAAACACATATGATCTTAGAATAAGAAAGATCAATGGCATAAACATTCAAAGAGAGAGTGCATTGGATTATATATAGAAGGTAGTGGAACAGCTGCTAGCCTATAGGTGACATCAGGATTTTGGCTCGCTATCAGACCTCAAGTAATACTCCTCTCTCTCCCTGTGTTTCCTGTCTCTCTTTCTCTGTACTGACTGTCAAGTATATAAAGGCAAAAAGCCAAAAAATCAATCTTAAAAAAAAAAATGATAAAAGAGCTAAACATAGAACTGAAAGAGTGCGAACACTGGACTTACATTCACCAGGTGGACAGAAACATGACTCCGAATGAATGATAATGTTGTTCCCTAACTGCTGGATGTGGAAATAAGAACTAACAAGTTCAACATAACAACTTAAAATGTGATAATATGTTGATGTTGTGTTCACAGCCCAAGTTTACTGCAAAACTGGGTGCAATCATTACAGTTGTGCAAATCATTGTTTCGCTTTCTAAGCCTAATTTTAACTGTGTAATGCTGTCTATAAATATAGGTGGAGTTACAGCGCTTGTGTGTTTTGCCCTCTTAAACCTGTAATCTCTGTCTTTCGCCGTAGGGACCGTCTTCGCACTACCACCAACGTTTTGGGGGATTCGATCGGAGCAGGCATCGTGGACTTCCTGTCTCGACACGAGCTCCGCAGCAAAGACGTGGAGATGGGAAACTCTGTGCTGGAGGAGAAAGAGAGGAAGAAACCATACAAGCTCATCTCACAGGATAGTGATTTTGAAAATGACAAACGTGCTCACAGTGAATCTAACATGTAGTTTAATCCTCGGCACCAGCTACATCTGTTCACACACACACACACACTTTGTGAGATGTTGTTGTCAATCATCATCGTCATCATTTCACACACTTTGAATTTGTTGATATTCTTTATCGTCGCGTCCCAGAAGTGATGAATTTCTTACATTCCTCTTCAATACAAAATGACAAAGATGACATGCTTTAATATACGCATCCATCATTTGTTTCAAATAGGACCGGTAGTTTTTGTTTTGTATGTTTACTACTTTAATGAATATTCTTACATGTAACTTCATATTACCCTCATGTGAGAATGAGGTGAAGGTAGTTTTCGATGTGTGCTGACTGGAGGATTTAAAAAACCGAAGTGAAGTGATTTGAAACGAGCCACACGGCAGGAGACCATGTCATACAGTCATGTAGACATAATGAGGAAACTGACTGCTGTTGAAGATATCGTGGATATCTTAAGAAATCACCTATTCAGACTTTTTGCCAATTTTACCAACAGGACATGATTTACTCTTCTTCAACTCAAATTTTAAATTGCAGAGCTATATTTCTATATAATCCCCCACAATAGCTGGTTAATATTATGTGTTGGTATTACAGGCATGTTAGACATTTTAGGATTTTTATGTTTCGGTTGAACAGACGTCACATCTCACACATCTAGCACTGCAAATGCATGTGTGCACCACCACACTTTGACTGTGTGACTGCTGGAAATTTTTTTTTACCAATATTGCTCATTTAGATGTGAGACAAGTGACTATTGTATGAGAAATACACATTAAAGTCTCAGATTTCATTATGAATGGTGTGAAACAGATATTCAAGACTTGATTCAATGACTTTTTGTGAAAACGGTTATATTAGTTTTTGTTTATTATAACTTCAGTGAAATAAACAGAAAAAAGCCTTTCCTGCCTTTTTTTTTGCCCTCCTTATTTTAAAGGTCAGAGGTCATTACAGTGCCACTGTGTATCCTAAATTTTGCTCATACGGTTTTTGTCTTTGGCTTTCTGTGTCTTTATATACAGACACATGCACACACTGAGGCAGGTTCTGTTCTCTGAGCACATCATCACTCTGTGCGGTTAGCGTAAAGCATAAAGACACAGGCTGCAGCCCAAAACTGTGAAACATTTGCAGAGAAAAGGAATGAATGGAACTGTCCTCCCTTCCTAAGGCTGAACCATGAGGCTGCATATATTCATCTATTATCTTTTTACAAACTGGGATATTCAAGGGCAGCAGCACTTTGGGCTATACCCAGCTATGGGATGGCACCATTCTGTATTTGTGCCATGTCCTCCTTACCAGCAAAGCCCTCAAGTGCTGAGAGAGACCGACAGAGACCCACCAAACTGCCAACCAGGACAGCTCGTCCTGAAGCTGTAAGCTGTGAATCTAAAGGATAAGTCTGGCAATATTCTTCATAGTTTGCTTATTGTCAACAAAAACCAAAACCAACAAAATATTGATCTTACTAACCAGGAAGTCAGTTTATGTGTCTTTTAGAGTTAGTCGGTTTTAAAAGTGTTCAGGAAGTCCACTTCAACCTATAGGAGTTTCTGATGACTAGAACAATAGACTAGATGACTAGAACAACACACTAGAACAATAAATGTGCATTGATTGACTACTGGAGATGGTCCCTAACAAACGCACTATTTCCTCCTGTGTTGAACTGCTTTTAAAGATTTATATCTTCAGCAGGAACAAATGGGGCTATGAGCCTGAGCACCACACAGTAGAGAGTCTTTTTACATCATATGTGGACGGTAATAGAAAAATAGAATATCGCCAGTCTTAACTTGTAAACACTGTCCAGTACCAACATATACAGCACACAGAGAAGCTGAACTTGTGTGAGATCTGTACAGGCTGGATTCTTTCCAGTCAACTGTCTCTCATGTGTAGCCATGCATTCATATTTATATTTTTCAGGAACTGCAGTAAACATGTACATAGACCTCACCAAGACTATGGGTGATGCTGTAACTCCTAAAACAGCTTTTAGTTTACAGCTCTGATTCTAATCTAATTAAAGGAATGTAATTGTATGTAATAACCATGTAACTGAACTTTTTACAGACACACAGTATTATTCAGAGCAGAGTACTCTTTTAAATGTTGCTGAAGACAACACACTGACTGTTTTTATAAAAGGATCCAGTACAAAGCGCATTGCATCCACCAAAGGAAAAGAAAAGGTTGATATTCTAATTCATGATTATGAGAGAGTCTTCATTTTTTCCATTTAAATCATGTGTTGTCACATGTTTGCTGTGGGTTCCCCACAGTACACTATGAGACGTTTGTTGTAGTGGTGAGTGTGAATTAGTGTGAAACCTGTACACTCTCTGTGTGTAACCGAGAGATGGCGATAATGCAACAAGTGGCGAGCAGCGCCAGTCAGCTGCCAGAAGAAGAGTGGTCTGCAGCCAGTGAGGAGAGGTGGCTTTGCTTCGGACCTTTTCTCCAAATCACTCTCTCCTCCAGCACCATGCAGTCTGCAGAGCGTGGAGACCTGGGCCGGGCGCTGTGCATCATCACCGGGGCCTCCAGAGGCTTTGGCCGGACTACAGCGAGGGAGGTGTCCCGGCTGGTGAAGCCAGGCTCCGCTCTCGTCCTGGTGGCCCGCTCCGGTGACGACCTGCGGTCTCTGCAGGCGGAGCTGGCCGAGTCGGAGGCGGGCAGAGCGGGCCTTGTGGTTCAGTGTGTGGTTGTGGATCTGGGGCTGATGGAAGGAGTGGAAAGCGTCGTCAGAGCAGCTAAAGAGGCTTTTTCTGAGGGCATAGATCACATTATGCTGGTCAACAACGCCGGTAAGAAGAAACCTGTTGAGCTTTATGTAGCCGGTCAGCTGTCATTGTGCAACAGTACAAGTCAGTCTGTTTTATTTGACTGGAGATAAAAATGAAACCTAAGTACATCCAGTAGTAACCTACAGTAAGAACACATTTAAAGGTATATTTCATTCATATCATATTTCCATTTTATGCTACTTTATACATAAACTCCACGACAGTTCAGAGGGAAATATTGTTCTTCTGACTCCAATATTATTATTAACAACTATAGTTATTTATTATTTTACACATTTAAGACTTTTCATAATAATCATAATAATATCTTTATTAATATACCACTTTAAAAAAAATTTTTTTACAAAGTGCTTAATTAACATTTATAAACACAAAACGCACAGCAAAAGCACGTTTGAAAAATCAATGCATTTTAAATTACAATCATTAAAAATTGTTCATTATTATTAAATTATTAAAGCAAAAAAAATGCAATGCTGGTCACATTATAAGATAAAGGAAGGTGATCAATGAGGAAATAAATCCATGAGTACTAAACAATAAAAGGCAATGAAAGATAACATCACATAAAAGTGTGTTTACAAAGGGATGTAAAAGTGTGTACTGAGTCTGCCAGGGTCAGATGCTCTGGCAGGATACTCTATAATTCTGGGGCCCTGACTGAGAAGGCCTGGTTGCCCAGTAAGTAAAGACCTGCCAGAGGATCTGAGGCTGCACATCGGCTCATGAGGAGTCAGCGGGTTTGCAATATACAGGTTTGCAGTATACATAGCTTTAAAGGTGATAAGTACCATTTTGAAATCAATTTTAAAATAGTCTGGACCCTAGTGGACGGATGCCAAGACCGGCATTATGCCTAGATTTCTTGCTACTGATTTAACATTTGCCAACAGTGTTCCAAAATCATTCATCATGTCAGCCAAATATTAAAATGTCAAATCCAGATTTGGCCTGGCTATTTGCACTGGCTCCTGTCTTATCATTTTCACGATGGTTTCACTGTGAGCAGGGCCAGCCCCAGCTATTTGGAGGATCCAAGCAGGATTTGATGAGAACTTTTTCAGTTATGTCATTTGTTGCCTGTTGTTTAGGATGTTAGTTGATGGAAACACTCACTATATCTGTATGACAATGGAAACACACAAGTAACACCTCCTTCCCTCTCCTCCCAGCCTCTCTGGGTGATGTGTCGCGCTACGCCAGGAGCTTCACCAACATGGCCGAGGTGGACTCCTACCTGTCTCTCAACGTCAGCTCCTCGCTGTGCCTCACTGCCAGCGTGCTGCAGGCTTTTCCACGGCGTCCGGGTCTGCGGCGCAGTGTGATCAACATCAGCTCTTTGTGTGCCCTGAAACCTTTTAGCTCCTGGGTGCTGTACTGCACCGGCAAGGCTGCCCGAGATATGATGTTCAAGGTGCTGGCGGAAGAGGAGCCGGACCTCCGGGTGCTCAACTATGCTCCAGGTGTGGAACTGCCCATCAAGTCCAACCAGTTAGACAGAAACAGAAGCTGAAATGGAGAAATTGAATGAATTGTTATAGGAATTCTGGATCAGACCAGAACAGACCAGACTGGTCCAGTAAAGCAGGAGCACTATTTATTTTTCTACATTGTAAAGTTACCTCTACCTTTTTGAAATTAAAACTACCATGGAAAAACTCCCAACTCTTACAAAGGTTGAGAAAGTATGGAGGACCAAAAGAGCCACGCAAGAGGCTGCAAATCTATTTATTAATTGACTTATAATTAGTTTAACAATAACAAAGGGTCAAAAAAAACCTTACACATCAGTAAATTAGTTAAGTAGTTTAGCATTATTGAGCAGTTCAGTAATTGATATTTAATTGAACAATCAAGAGTTATTTCAGAAGTATGAATCAAATCATTCAAATGAAATAAGCCATCAAATAAAAAGCAATGAAGTAATTGCTAATCTCTTAACTAGTAGGAGATTTTACAAATTAAATAAATGAAAAATTGATTAAATTAAAACTTCACTCTTCAATTCATATCATCTAGGCAGCAAAAGAGATCTAGTAAAAAATACAAATTTGCTGTTTGATCTTTCACGCTGAAGCAACAGTTTGTCATGAAAGACATTATTGGTAATATGAAATGATTTATTATGATTATAATTATTCAATAAAATGGTGTTATTTCAATTTATTTCATAATATCTCTGGGTCTCCATATAGGGGAATTTGTTATGGGCATTTGTCAACATTTCCATCAAATATAATGTTGAATTTTTACAATTAAGTATGGTTATTTACCAAAGCAAATAAGCAGTAATTAACACTCAACAGGTTGTCACTACTTTGCACACAAATGTTTTCCATTAAATGTAGATATACATGCTTGACTTCTACAACACTGCACACTTTGTCTTTGTTCTGTCCACACCAACCATTATTATCTTCTGTCTCACTTATTTCCTGTCCTCTCTATTTAACCAGGACCTCTGGACACAGACATGCTTATGGCGGCCAGAACTGAAACAGCTGATCCAAGCGTCAAGCAGTCTTTCTCAGACATGTTCGCTCAGGGCCAGGTGCTCACCTGTGAGGCGTCCTGTGCCAAGCTGATGAAGCTGCTGTTGGAAGACAACTACACATCAGGAGCTCACGTTGACATCTACGACCTGTAGACACAGCATGAGTACTTCTAACTCTTGGAACCCAGATGATTTATATGTGTGCCTTGATTTTAAATAACAGTCTATTCACTTATACTTAACACAAAATCCACTGTTCATCAAATTAACATTCAAAACATTCCATCATCCATCACATCTAATTCCATTTCATTTCAATTGTATTTATATAGCACCAAATCACAACAAAAGTCATCTCAGGGCACTTTTCACATGGAGCAGGTCTGGACCATGCTCTTTATAATGACCACACATAACCAACAAAAGTTCCACTGACCAGGAACTAGAGATAAATTTCACAGGTGGTCAGTAGCAGGGGTGTGCCATATCCTATCCTATCATATCTGTTTGGTTCTTCACCATCTTTATAAATCAGTGGTATGACATGATGCAACAAAGGTCCTTGGCAAGAATGGAACCGGGATGTTACAGTTGTTGGGTACACATAGGTTACCATGATGCTCAAGTAAAAGCTTTTACTTACTAGATACCAAAATTGTAAACGAGGAATTAGAGCGTGAATTAAAAAAATATAAGTGAACAACCAAAACTGTAAGAAACCACTATCACGAGCACAAAACCAAAATAAAAGAAATGAAAGCTGTAAGTATTAAGCCAAAACCAACCGAGTGATCCCAAAATAGAGAACACGTATAGTTTTAGTTTCTCCACCACCTCCACCTTTCCATTCACATTCATAAGAACCAGATGAGTTGGTTGGGTGGGTTTCAGATGACACTGTGTGTGTCAGTCACTGGATGAGGCCAGTGTGGTTCATATTTCTAAACAGGACCAAAATCCAAAATCATGGCATCTAGATGTGAATAATGGAATTAAGTCAGATTATTAGTGATAATTCAGGTACACTCATTTTCAGGTTTAGATCCAAATAACCTTATTTGGATCTAAACCTGAAAATGAGTGTACAATTTCCAGGAGAAGTATTCACATATGCCAAGGACAGCGACAAGGCCAGGCAATTTTCAGGTAGAGTAACAGAGAAGCTTACACTATAGGTACAAAGAACATTGTGTTCTAAGCTATATAGTGTTACTACTGTTCTGAGAGCAATGTTCAACTCGGTTTATGGTACACAGCAGCACTGTGAGCTCATTCTCTATCACAGTATCATCAGGAATACAGAGAGGCAGACAAATACAGAATTCAAATGTTAAAGCACCGATATTGCTCAGTCTATCATCATCCATAGTGGATCTCCGGTAGTCACTCTGCCACCAAGCCTCAGCACCCATTTCACGAAGACCTGAGGATAAAATTTTGCTGTGCCACTTTTGGTGTGACCACGCCTTCAAAACCTGACCTGTGAAACTGGATCTGTGTTATCACTGTTTGGGTGATTTCATGTAAGATCCACCTTTTATTTAATCAAGTGCTTGTATTGTCTGGATGACTATATCCCTTAAAATGTTTACCATATATATTATCAGTTGATGTTATTGTGATATTAATGTTCTCATTCTTCTCTGACCACAATCTGTATCCTACGCTATCATTTGTACTTTTCAGGTGCCTTAATGTGATATCTGTTAAAGTGTGTAAATGAGATACTGTCTTTTCTAAATAGTTAATTAGTAAACAGCAAATGATGTTTCTGTAATGCTGAACATTATTTTAGTATGCATGAGAGAGATGTGGACATGTTCCACTTTTTTGTTTACTATATAAAATATTTTTCACATTCCTCAGTGTATGTGATTTGTATGTAGTTGTTAATGAGAAATGATTAGTTTGTAGCGACTTACCTCAGCTTGTTATTCCAATCAGTTCAGTAAACTTGACAATGTACTTTAGAGAAATAAATCAGTGAAAGCAATATTGCGTTATTTTTTTGTTCCTTTCATGCATGCCATTTATGCCTATGACGAGAGTCTGATGTAAAAAATATCACAGTACAAAAAATGATAACATATAAATACCACTTTATAGCAACTCACAATCATGAATGGTTTCCAGAATGTGTGTATTTATTTGCTTAAACCTGCAGTGTGGAACTTTTGTCTCCCCCTTTTGGCAGTGAGAGTAATTACAAAAACACTATCAACGTGCGTCATGAGAGTTGCGACGGCCGGTCTCGCCCAGCCAGCGGCTCCTCAGCAAATGTCCAAATAGGCGTTATTTGTATAAACTGACCATATATTGAGAATAGAAATGGCTACTTTCACAACTGAAAGAATGTTGAAAACGTAATAAAGTCACATATCAACAAACCTACAGTAAAAAAATTACAGTTTAATCTTAATCTGCTGGTTGGTGTGAAATGCATTCTGGGATACTTAGCTTCGGCTGACTTCAGTCATCTTCGGCACCACTGGTGATCAGCATTTTGTGAACTTGTTTGGCAAGAGCTTGAATGTAGGCTAACATTCATATATATGTAAAGTCCAGCTTTAATGCTAATAAACTTTTAATACTAATAAATCAACAATAATCCATAATAAAGTATAAATAAAAAATAATCTGTACATTACTAAAATTATATATACTTCTTAGTGCCTTGCCAGTGAGAAAATGTAATGTTGAAAATGTTCATAGAGGAAAGGCCAAATTCAAAAAGTTCATCCTTTAGAGACAGTTGACTGTTTTCAGCAACATTCATGACAATCTACACATTAAATTATGATGTTTCCTCAATCTGACAGTCTGCCAGTGTTGACGTCTTGATCTGGACCTAAGATTTACACAAAACGAATCATCATAAACATGTCTGAAGACAAAAATAGGTTTCATTAAAGCTGCACTAATCAATGTTTTTTTTGCATGAACAACAGTTGTAGCCTAATGTAAAAGTTTGTGATAAAACTACACAGCATTTTGGTGTCTTTCAACTCACTGTTTTGTTTCTTTTGGCCCACAACTGAACTGTCTGCATTCAGTGTCAGTGCTCTTATCAACCCTGTTTCCAGTGAAAATGTGGAGTGGAGCATTTGTTATTGTTTGGTATGTTTCTGAGGAATTGGTGGGGAAAAAAACAGAGCTAAAAGTAAATATTGGACTTAAATCCATTAATTAGTCACAAATATGACATCAGATGATGACTAATGTAGCTCTGTGTCTGCTGGATATGTAAATGCCAGCAGCAGCTAACAAGTTCACCACGTTAACTTAAACAGTGACAATGTGTCAGTGTTGTGTTTGCAGCTTGTACCACAGCCCCCAAGAGGCCAAAAACATCAGTTAATGCTGCTTTAAAGGCGTCCTGGCTGGTCTAAAGTAACACCTCACACTCCACTGTACAGTATAAACCCAGAAATACAGCAGAGTGACTGCCACTGAATCTGTTTGAGTGGCTCTGTTTCCTCTCATGTGCCTCTGACAGACAGCCACAGCTGCCCCAGACCAAAATACCACAGGAGGAACCAACCCAAACAAGGGGACGACACCCACAGACCACCTCCACCTCTACTACCTCCCCTCCTGCTCTCCCCCCAGCCCCTCTCATCTCCCACTGCTCGTCCCCCTTCCGACTCTGGGGAGGTGGTACAACCCCTAGAGGGGGCGAATTTATTTTTGGCATTAGCAGGGGTCGGGCTAAGGAGAGAGGGGAGGAGGCGGGGGGGGGCGGCAAATGCTTCTGAATGTTTGTGAGAATTTGATGAGAACTCACTACTCCCTGCAGTTTGTTTAGCCCTCGGCCTGTCCCACCCTCAGGCACTTTCTCCTCTTCCTCTCTTCCTTTCTCTCTCCTCTGTGTTTTGTTTGGCCAGTGCAATGACTGTGGGGAACATGGAGAGTGCCCAGCTGTTTGATGCCGGGAATAAAGGTCGAGGCCTTAGGGCCAACAAAGATCTTAGCACTGGGGAAGTGGTCTTCGCCGAGCCCAGTTTCTCCGCTGTGGTCTTCGACAGGTATGTTGTCTCCTGGTGGTGAAGTTTTTTTGGCAGGATGGGCATGTAGGAAGACTGGTCCTTTCTCACGGAGCATGTCATTGTAGGTCTGGCTGACACTCTGTAGGTGTGTTGTGGACTGTTGGACAGGGTTCATCACCCTTCTCTGGCTTATGACTTCATTTCTAGAGCCCCAAATTCTCATGACACCAGCAATGAGAAAGCTGTCAAGGTGTCATGTGAACATGACGTACTTTTGGATTCAGTTTTCAATAGCAAGGGCACTCTACCAACTGGATTCTTTAGAGTTTATTTGTCAAATTAAAGAGTAAACCATCAGTCAATCTCACATGGGGTTCCAACCTGAATGTTGAAAACTCAGCAGTAAATTAATATCTATCGAATGTATATGTGCTTTGATACTTGGCTCGTATATCAGATCAGTACATACTGTTTCTGTGCTACATATTATATGTTGATGTTACAGCTGCTAAAATTAAAAGGCAAAGCTAGTTTAAGAGTAATTCTTTGCAACAACAGAATAAAATGTCATTAAGACAACATATGAAAGACACAAGTCAGTATACTTCACAGGATTTAAAATAAAACATTTAGAGTGAATTAAAATGGAAGAAAAGTAATACATTTAAAGTGCAGTTAGAAATATGAATGCATACTATAGAACTAAATGTAATTTAATAAATGAAATGTTTTATGCCTTGATTTAAAGAACTAAGACTAACTAAGACTTTGTGCATTAAAAAAGCACTGCTTCTCCATATTAAGCAAAATAATTTTAGATTCTTTGGATGGTTTATGACACCACAGCCAATCAGATATTTATTTTGGCCGGTCAGTGCTTTATAAAAAGCCAGTGCAAAGACCTGAGAAGTGGACCGAAGTGGACCGAAGTGGTCTTTTGCTTGGTTTGGGTGAAGACTGTGCAGCAATGTTCTGAATCAACTGCAGCTGTCTGATTGAGTTTTTAAAGAGTCCACTTTAAAGTCTTAGATGGAGTTGTGGATGTGAAAATGCAGGTCTGAGTGCATAACTACACCAAGATTTATTGCTTGGGTTGTAGTCAAACCATACACAAACAGACACAAAATCATGAGAGCTTTAAAATAGCATTTCTCTTTGAAACCAGAAAAATATGTATATACAGTATTTCTGTTTTTATCATTGATTAAAAGAATAGTTTTACCTTTTGGAAAATAAACTTGTTCACTTTCTTGCCAAGAGTTAAATGAGAAGATTGACAACACAACTCTCGTATCTTTGCGTTAACTATAAAGCTAACAGCAGATTAGCTTAGCTTAGCATAAACATAGCCTACCTCTGTCCAAAACTAAAAAAAACAAACAAACAAACAGCCAACACGTGTAAAGCTAATTAACACATTGTATCTGGTTTGCTTCATAAATGCATAAGCAGAAGTGTAAAATTGACATGTTGGCTTTACAGGCAACCGTTTCTTTATGCTAAGCTAAGTCATCCAATTCCTGACTCTAGTTCCATATTTTACTGTGCAGACATAAGTGTAGCATTGACCTTCTCAACTAGCTCTCTGCAAAAAGCATCTTTCCCTGCCCATTTCAATCATTTTTTTTAAATTGAACTATTCCTTTAACTGAGGGACATATTGGCAGTGGCACATTCTATCATTTGTTCAGTGCACCTACTCAGCTATGTGTGCCGTCTGCATACTTATGGTAAGATAATTTGTTAGCATGTAGATGTTGAACAGGAAAGGCTCGAGAATGGAGCCTTGGGGAACTCCATGTCATTTTTGTTGGCCCAAACGCGTACTTACCAATCAGCACAAAGAAATAGCAGTGCCATGGTAGTTAAACATTTTCTCATGAATTCAACTAAAATTTCTAATAAGTTCATCAATCAGTTATTTTAACTAACATGTTCCTTATCCTAATTGCATTTATGTAAGATGTAATTCCATTTTGTTTGTCTTTGGTGCTATTTTTTTTTTTTTTTAGATTGCTTGTTCTAGTTGGTTTTCATGTCCTTAACAGGCTAATGTTTCTTCTTCAAGGCTAGAACAAATAATCAAGTACAGTTTATGCATTCTGCAACACATGCAGCGCAGATAATATTCTGGCCTTTTCTGTAAATAGTGTGGTGGGTAAAGCTGAGTGCAGCCTGGTTTGTTTACAGGGTGGAATGTCAGACACTGATCTGGTAGCATAGTGTCAGAGCCATATAAGCGGTAGTAGCTGCGGGATGTTGGCTCAGCGAGAATATCCAACACATCAGGTATACACTGAGAGGATCTGCCGAATGTAAGACCAGAGAGATCCAAAACTACTCAGCACAGAGCGTCACTGTGTCCCAACTATCATCAGAAGCATTAACAAGTCTGTTCATTATCCCTTTGACAGGCCAAACAGACTCTGCTGTACAAACTGTTTATAGTCATGCTGCTGTCTGCTAAGCTCTGTGTATTAACACAGGCCTGCAGTCTGCAGGCTTCTGTTTGCTATCAGCATTCAAAGTGGAGAAGAACTGATTTACCTCTTTTGCTTTTTTGAAAGCTGAGTGCTTGACAGGAAGCCAGCAAACACTGATAACATCTTCTAAACGACTAACAATCATCATCAATGCTGCCCAGGGATGCTGCTTTATTACTTATATATATAAACAATTGTTCTGGTTATGAGGACACAGTCATGCAGTTTGAATTTGCTGACAATATTACAACAGTCGTCAGGTGTTGACAGTTAGTAGAGGGAAGCTTAAATTTGTGTGCCCAGTTGTACACATCAGCTGAGGAACGTGCGCTAGCTTTCCCAGCCCATAATGTTGTGACAGTTGTGATAATACAAGTAGCACCGGCAACCAAAATATTCTTTCTTTTGTATGGACATAAATGTAAATGTAGAAATACAATAAATTTGAATAGTATATGATTGCAAAAACGTATAAATGGATTAAGTAATTTGCATGCATGAACAAAGTTGCAAAAACTTCACCTAGCATACAGTATATAGAAAAACATACATGTTCATGAACAATGTATAGTATATGTGGCGTATATGTATATATTATACATGTGGCTCAGGAGGTAGGTCGTCCACTAATCGGGAGATCGGTGGTTTGATTCCCGTCTCCTCCAGTCCGCATGTCCATGTGTCCTTGGGTAAAGATACTGAACCCCAAATTGTTCCTGACAGCTGAACCATCAGTGTGTGAATGATTAGATTTCTTCTGATGGGCAGGTTGGGACCTTGCATGATAGCCTCTGTACTCATTCAGTGTATGAATGGTTATGAATGGGTGAATGTGATTTGTAGTGTAAAAGCGCTTCGAGTGGTCAGAAGACTAGAAAGGCACTATACAAGTACAGTCCATTTACCATTTTGTATACTGTATGTAGTAGTAATATATCTTCATTGGTTACATGGTTACATCAAAAGTTTCTTCTTGTGACTTCACAAAGAAACGGATTGATAGAAAGAGCAAGAGAAAACAATACATGAAGAAAAAACTCAAAAAAAAGTAAACAGAGTTAAAAGTCATCCATCCTGTATATTATGCAATAGACATTGTCCATTAGAAGAATGTGCATTCAACAGCCACTGCCTTCGATGAATGGTTTCACCCTCTCCAAACCATAAATCCTTCAAAATAATAATAATAAATGGTATGCGCTTCATAGAAATGGTTTGTCACTGTGTCACATTTTATTGCATGTTTATGTTCAGAAAGTTTGTCTTTAAAATGTTTTGTACTTCCGGTGAATAACGTTCCTCTGACTTAGGTTACCTGCACGACACGCCACTTTTGTTTTAGGAGTAACAACATCATGTTAAGATACATAGCTGCATCAAAGTGTAACAAATAGTCAAAATATGACTGTATGTAAAAGCTGCAGGAGAGCAGGGGACATGAGCAATATTTGTCTGGACTAAATAAAGAGAAAAAAACCCCTGCAGATTCAAACTGCTAGATAATGTGTCTAGTGCACCTAAACACTTCACACAGAAAAAAAAAAGATCAAGTTCATTCAAAAAAGAGACCTGTGATTATCTATAAATATCCACAGTGACCTAAAACCATAATCAGTGGATCGGTTTTCACATTTTTACTTCCTGCTGTTTTGTTGGACAAAGTTCTATTTTTAATGCGCTTTGAAAGCTGTAGGAGTGTTTGGCTTCTTCTGACTGTGGCAGCGCGTGCTGAGGAAAAGCAACTGGTTTTATCCTGTTAAGGGTGAAATGCTAAAGGTCTTCTAAACAGCAGGGAGTGCCTTCGATCGCTTTACTTTTCTTTGGTTTCAAGGCACCACAGATCAGCTGAAACATCTCACTGACATCACCTCACATGATGCAGTTATCCCGGGTATTCGAACACCTCGCGCTGGCTGGTATTTTTAGTTCAGCTGTAATGTTTCCCTGTTTTGTCTGTTTCCCCTCTCAGCCTGGCCAGTCAGGTGTGTCACAGCTGTTTCCGGCATCAGGCCAACCTGCACCGTTGCGTCCAGTGTAAGTTCGCCCACTACTGCGACCGCACCTGCCAGACGGCGTGCTGGGATGAACATAAGCAGGAGTGCGGAGCCATCAGGAAGTTGGGCAAAGCACCCAGCGAGAACGTCCGGTAAGATAGTCCGTCCTGCGCGGAGCTGAGAGGAGGCTGCAAAAGCCAAATGAATGAATCCATTGATACGCAGTTGATGCAATGGTGTTACTCTTTACTGAACAAAGGGCTCTTCATGTGTCAACATTGATACGGTGTCAAGTCCTTTCTGCTCAGACATTTAACGGAACAAATTGCTTTTCACAACAGGTCACAACATTAAGTGCTTATAAAAGCAGTCGGATGGTCAGTCAGTGTGTTTGTCCAACACTCAGTCCACATCTCATATTGCAGTAGCCAAATTTGGTATGATGTTCATGTTCCCCAGAGGATGAACAATCCTGATGATCATCAGAGCAAGGCCAAAATGTCAACCTCACCGTACGTCTCCCTACCTAGTTGGCAGACTGTTAAGAAATTTGCTGAGCACATTCATATCAGCCAGAGCATGAGCTCCTTTGATATTAATAACCCTAGCCCTTTTTTTTCTAGTGCCATTCTCAGGATAAACATTATATTTTAGCCCCACTGGTGTGACAGTATCCGGGCATCAAGCTGTCCTTAAAAGTAAACCCCACTGATTAGCCTTGTGCTCCTAGAACATTATTAGAGTCACAATGGACAGTTTAAAAAAAAAAAACATCAAATATGGATGCAGCACAAACATACTGTCTTTTTTTCATTTTCATTTTCATTTTCTTTCCTAAATTGCTGCCTACATTACCCACAATGCTACTTGAATGATTCACTCCTGGACAGGTTCTTGTGTGCCATGCTAGTGACAGCTAATGTAGCCTGGAGCTGTTAGCCTCCAGCAGAGACGAGAAGCGGCTACAGAGGTCTGCTAACCTCACTTCTTTCTAACTTCACACCCCAAAATTAGTCTTCAGCCCAAACCAGAACTGACTCGAGTGACATCACTTGACGTCAGCTTTTTCATATATTCAGTAGTACTCCCAAACAAACAGGCCTTGATGTGTAAAATTGGTGAAGTTTTTTTTTTTTTTTTTTTTTTTATAGCATTGTGCGTAATGAACATTACAGCCTTTAGGGACCACTTGTGGAGCCTCTGTATGTCAGGTTGTCTCCGCTAACTGATTTTGAACCCCCCCCCCCCCCCATCCTCTATCCATATCTCCCCTGCCCAGTCTGGCTGCTCGTCTGCTGTGGCGTATGCACAAGGACACAGGCATCGTGTCGGATACTCAGCTGATCTCAGTGGAACAGCTGGAGGACCATGTGGCCGACATGTCCGAAGAGGACCTCAAGAAGCTTAAAACTGATGTTCACACTTTTCAAGAATTCTGGTCATATGGAAGCAAACAGCACTCTACCGACTATATCTCACACATCTTTGGCATTGTGAGTATGAAAGTTTCATTACTCACAAGTGCGTCAAGAGTTTTATCACCAAATTGTAAACTGAGTCTTTAAACACTCACTCCTTCAAACCCCTACGTTCCTCCTCCTCTTCCTCTCTCTGCCTGTCTCTTCAGATCAAGTGTAACGGATTCACACTGAGTGATCAGAGAGGCCTGCAGGCTGTTGGCGTGGGTATTTTCCCCAACCTGTGTCTGGTCAACCATGACTGCTGGCCCAACTGCACCATCATCCTCAACCATGGAGAGTATGTATCCAAACTGCGGCTCCCTTAAAATGCACAATGAAATTGCTGAGATTATTGTCTGATTATTTTTGCTGTGGTGGTTCTGGAGTCACATCACTTTGACAACAGAATTTGCTAATTTCCTGGGGGCCATTTTGGCTCTGTGGCCCCAAGGACAGTCTTTCTGTACCTTTTGGGAAGCAAGATCTTACCTGTGCTGTAGATGGGACACTCTGGAATATATGGAGCCTTTAAGTGTAAAGTAGTCATTAGTAGATAGCTTCATCATATCAGCAGGTGGAGCATACTCAACTGATGCTTCATTTTAAACAAATCAGCCTCGTGTAACATAAACTGTATCAATGTATAAATCCATGAACTGTCTTTTTCTTTTGCAGCCAGACAGCTTTGAGTTCTGCTCTCCACTCTCAGAGGAGGTACGTATCACAACCTTTCACCTCTCCACCAATGACCACATTAACCTGCTAGGGGACTCTTATTATATAAACCGCTTGAACGATTGGAAAGTCCATTTGATCAGTAAAACGTTCACTGCGCTGCAAAACGTGAAAATAAGCAGAATTGCAACCAATAGAGTAGGAATTGTGCCACGACCACCGAAACAGAGAGTGCTGCTGTGACATCACATGAGACTGTATGAAAAAAACAGAAGAATTGTAGAGGCATACATGATCCAGTGAAATAGATTCAAACTGGAACATGTGTTTACTTCACTCTTAAAAATCAACCTTCCCAGCAGAGTGCAGATGAAAATTCATTTGATTCGCCGCCAGATGCCACTGAATCCTTCACACCGCTGCTTAAAAGGAAAAGTGAAAGTAAAATGAAGCGAAAGTAAAGCAAAGTCAAGTAAAAGTGACATTAAGTAAAAGTGAAAGTAAAAAGTGAAGTGGAAGTGACAGTAAAGTCAAATGAAAGGAAAGGAAAAAAATATGTATGGAATATTTTTTACTAACATATGTCATTAATGTGTAATCAACATTACATTAATTAACCTGTTGGGCAACTTAAGCTCTATAAGACAAAACTATTTTTAGATAAGCAAATGGAGGATAATACTTTTTTCCCCCCAACTCATAATATCATCCTTCACTATCTATCATGTGTAAATGCACTGACACAGTATCAGGATTCACTGCATCCACACACATGGACCACTACCATTAAACACATATCGTCAGATCCTGAAAACCACTTCCCCGTCCTCTCTTCTCGTCTGTGTCAGGATCGAGCTGCGAGCTCTGGGGAAAATCAAAGACGGCGAGGAGCTGACCGTCAGCTACGTGGACTTCCTCCACCTGTCCGCCGATCGCCAGAAGAAGCTGAAGGAGCGCTTCTACTTCGACTGCACCTGCCAGCACTGCAGCCAGCACATCAAGGACGACCTGATGATGGCTGCGGCGGAGGGCGAGGGGAGCAAAGTGAGAAAGAGGACACAAAAACAGCCACTGAAATTACAGGATCCTTTTCCATTTCTTAGTTTCTTTCTTTTCCTTGTCTTTTTTTTACGTGTCCCTCTCAGCCCTCTGCTGATAAAGTACAAGAAGTGACTGCCTTCAGTAAAGAGTGTCTGGAAAAGATTGAGAGGTCTCGCATTGAGGGGGATTATAACGAGGTACACCTGTCCTAATCTCTTACTGTCTTTCACTGTATGGTTCTCTTTTATTTCTGTCCGGTGAGTCTCTCCCCTTCTGTCCCCCTCTCTCTCTCTCTCTCTCAGGTGGTCAAGTTGTGTCGGGAGTGTTTGGAGAAGCAGGAGCACGTCCTGGCCGACACTCACCTGTGTAAGCTGCGTGTGCTCAGCATTGCCAGTGAGGTGCTCTCATTCATGCAGTGCTTCGCTGAGGCCGCAGCGCTCGTCCACAGGATGGTGGATGGATACATGTGAGTGATGTAGGGTGTAAGGATACGGTAACTCTCCATAATCATGTTTACACTAAAAAAAGACTCTGGATTTTACTAAGCTGTTGTAACACCATCACATGTAAAAGGTCCGTCTTCCGTGACATGACCATCTCTAATCTGCAGTGCAAACAATTTCAAGCATTCAGGTCAAACCCTTCCCGCTTCATTTCTGTCCCAGTGCAACGTTGCTCTGATGACATGTCATGAGTCTGTGCTGTGAAATTGTTGGGTTTTTTTAAACTCATTTTTATGTAAGTGAATATTCAGATGATCAAACCTCACAAGTTTGTACGGTAAAAAACAGTTTTGGTGACTCCGACTTGAAACACTTACACCAAAAAACCTCACAGCAGACCAAACAGCTGACAGACAAAGTTAGCAAGTAGCTGGTGAACATAGTGGAGCATTTAGCAGCTCAAGAGCCAGATGTTATTCTCAGAGTCAGAGGAGGACAAAGACAAATCTAAAGAGTCAGGTGGCCAAAAACACAACTCCAAATGAGGGTAATAATTTGTGACCAAATGGCCCAAAAAAAATCTGTAATGCAGCTTGAAGACCAATTTAAATCATGCTAAAATTATACATTATTCAAGCATATGCCTGCTTAGCCTATTTAAAGGTATAATATGTAATTATTCCACATTAAAATGTTTAAAAATAACTAGACCTATGTTCTATATGTTATTGAGTTGTGTACTTACATTATCCCAAATGTTTCCAACAATTTTCAAACCCAGAGAAATTTATAATTTAATAAAAGTAAGGGACCGTTTCAGATAAACAAATGTTAGCAACAGCTCGGCTAACAGCCCCTCCAGGAAACAAACAACTGCAGAAATATTGATTTTTTTTTTTTTAGGTGAAACAGCTTTTAGTAGTATTTTTTAACTATTTTAATCTGCGTGTACGTTTGATTTTGGAGAAGAGGAGACTTCTGTGGATAATTCGGCTCCCAGCAGAAGCCGGACAAACATCTGGAACTTATGTTATATAAGAAAAAGCCGTAGGAAAAAGCCGAACAAGTGTTAGCAGCAGCTCAGCTAACAGCCGTCTGGTGGTCACCAAACATTGTTGGATGAACACTGGTGTTTAAGGTAAAACAGCTTTAATTAATATTTGAACGATTTTATTCTGCGTGTACGTTTGTTTTTGGAGAAGAGGAGACTACTGCGGATAATTCGGCTGCCGGGAGAAACCGGATGAACATCTGAATGTAAAGTTATAAGCGATATAAACCGCTAAAGTGTTAGCAGCGGCTCAGCTAACAGCCTGTATCTGACGTCCGTGGGTCGCCGTACATCGTCGGAGAAACACCGATCTCTTACATGAAACTGCTTTATTCAGTGTTTTTACCTGTAATCAGCGGGTCCGTTTGTTCTGGAGAGGAGGAGATCTCTGCGGATAATTCGGCTCCTGGTAAAAACACCCTGAACCAAGAATTTCGGAGTAATCGTATCCCGGTTAAGCTGATTACTTAACAACGAAGGCAACAACTCCCATGATCCCTTGCTACTTCACACCGTCATCACACGCTGTCTTTTGTTATTGTTTTGATTGAGAGACCCCTAGCGGCTGAAATTACATATTGTGCGTTTAAGGTTTGGGTCATTATGCACTGGGTGGTCTCTACTTAACATGTACATGTACCTCTACATGGCCTGAAATACCAGCAAACTGATCCACATTGGGGACTGATCCTCACTGGATCCTCTGCACTCAGTAACTCTTTCCCCTTTCTTCAACAGGAAGTTGTACCAACACAACAACGCCCACCTGGGCATGGCCATCATGCGTGCAGGTGTCACACACTGGCACGCAGGGCAGATTGAGACAGCCCACAGCATGATCTGCAAGGCCTACCGTATCCTCTTGGTCACCCACGGACCCAGCCACGCCATCACCAGAGACCTGGAGGTACGCTGATACAGAACTTTAGGCTGTTTACTCAGTATAAGTCTACATTGAAAATATAGCTGAGTGATTAAAAAAAAAAAGGTCATCTCGTTGTATATTGTTACATTTTGTAAGTACAACACTGCCACTAAATCTGTTATGCTTGCAGACCATTCGCAGGCAGACCGAGATGGAGCTGAAGCTGTTCAAGCAGGATGAGCATGCGTACCACGCCATGAGGGAAACGGCTCTGAAGAAGTAGCCCACGACCAGCAGCACCTCCGCTGATGAAAACAAGCAATGATGATCACCTTCGCCACCGCTGCTCCAATCAGAGCAGAGCCCGCTGATGTTCTGACACGTGCCTAACTGTGCATCGACATGTACATACTGAATACTGTATGTCCTCTGAAGAACTGCACCCAATCCCTGTGCTGAGATTGTGAATGTCTATAATATCTGATGATACAGACTGTTCTGTTAAAACCAAAACCAATATGCTGATGTAACACATGTTGCATGTACAGTATCTACAATAAAAGTAGAAATACAACATGTATTATGATCACTTTCATCAATAAAAAAAAAAACTCTGACAAGCAGCATTGTAGCTAGCATTTCAAAAATGGCAAGGTTATTAGTCCGTTTACCCCAGTGTATATGATTCTGAAGACGAAACACTAAATCCATTATGAATTTAATTATCGACTAAAAAGTAATTATGAACATATAGAGTCTAAAAATATTCAAATCAGTTTATAAAATCACCCCAGTGTCCTCAACTCTACTATAGTCCTGCTATCAACACACTATATTTAAATTTAGTAATATACACTAGCTCACTGACGCCTGGTCTGACTGATTCAGTCATTTGCATTCACACATAATAATAGATAATGTCTCTGGATAATGTCCATAAAATTTCAGGGTCGCAGACAGTGCATGCGTGAAAGGGGCTTAAGAGAGTCATCACCTAGCTGTAGGCTCTATGGAGCCTTTTAGCATCTTTTCGGTTAGTGTCAAGCTGTGTTCAGTGAAAAAGCTCAGATAACTTGCTCAGAAGGAAACAGCAGCCAGATGCAGACACACAACATAGCGGAGCATTCGGCAGCCAAGGAGCCAGATATTTCCCTCGGGAGTTGGTGGAGACCAAAACAGAGCAAGGAGAATGAATATTGGATTTACATTCACCCAGTGGACACAAACACAACTCCAAATGAATGATAATGTTGCTACATGACTGTATGATATGTAAATTAGGGATGCACGATATTGGGTTTTTTAGCCGATATCTGATATGCCGATATTCCCAACACACTGTGGCCGATTGCTGATGCTGATACCAATATAGGCACATATTTTTTTTCCTCAGATGGCTGAGGAGACACACAGACACCACCGCTATGGTTAACACACTCACACTCACACACTGGGGACTGACCCAGCTTAATGGAAGTGCACCAAATCAGTGGAGTGACCCTTGAAGTACACATGGTTGAACTGAAGACATATGCTGGGCATATGGAGGGCAGGTTTTCACTCCCTCCAAACACATCAGCAGTGATTATTCACTGACCTCTTCAGCTGAGAGCTATCATCAGCAGAATGAGCCGCTGTAATAACGACACCTCATACCACAGATATAGAAAGGAAACTGATATAGAAAGGAAAGAATCCAGCGTTCACCTCTCGTTCTTTCATCTTGTTGTGGTTGAGAAAGCAGGAATCGCCGCGCAGGCCTCTGGCAAGAAGAAGGATAAACTTCAACTTTACTGTACTTGTACTGTTATATTCTACATATATCACAACATCACCCAAAACTAACAGCTGCTACCTGATGACCTCAAAA
The DNA here is from genome assembly GCA_029490765.1 of Euthynnus affinis. Lineage (NCBI taxonomy): Eukaryota > Metazoa > Chordata > Actinopteri > Scombriformes > Scombridae > Euthynnus > Euthynnus affinis. The sequence continues at coordinate 2,430,062 of CM055855.1, read as the reverse complement.
CCCAGAACTACTGAGAACCTGTGTGCTGCCTTTAATAACAGACAGAAGTATTACTACAGGCAGTGAAAAATCAGTCAGCTGAGATATGTCAAACATGAAAATCCACACTTTTATTTGAATCTCATTGTACTGACAGATATATCCTATTAAATAGGACGATAAGAATCCACTTAACACAAAGATTTTTCATTACGACACTAAGTCGGAGAGAGAAAAAGCAGACAGAGGATCTAAGCAGGAAACTCAAAACGTTATACAAACAGTATAAAAAAAAAGAGGAAAATAGAAGCTCTGTGCATCACTGCTACATTGTATCGTCACAGATCACAGTGAGCCCTGAGAAGCCATCAGTCTATCAGTCTGTGAATCTGCATCGATGTCAGGGGTCATCCAATAACAGTGTCTCAGCTCGTTGAAGTAGTGTGTATTGCTTTTTGCATTCTCCTTACAGACAACTTACAACTTATCCTTTTTTTTTTTTGCCATGAGTGAAACAACACAGAATGACAAAGTGATGACAGAAACAGAAACACAGAAATCCCTCATTTCAAATAAAAAGTAATGTAATAAAACATTGAAAAGTAGTTGAAATTTAAATAAATTTATAAATAAGTCAATAGCATGACCAAATATGGAGAAAAATGAAGAGGTTTGAATATTTATATTACTGTACAATAGTGTTTTATAGTATCAACTAAGTCCATTTGAAATCATACATTAAAATGATTCAACTTCAGATGAGATTTCACAAAGAAGTTCATGTAAAGTACCAAATCTCAGATCAAGCGATAAAGTGACAGCTGTGTGTGTGTGTGTTTTAGTGTCTTCTCCTGAGAGGCTCCGTCTCCTCTTTCGTCTCGTCTCATTGGACGACGCAGAGCTCGGTGCTGGACTGATTGTGAGTCCCGTCGGCGTCTCCGTCTCTGTGAGTCCGGCCGTGCGCGTCTGACGCTCCGTCCTGATCGTACGCGTGAGGCTCCAGACTCTGCCTCAGCTCCATCAGCAGCTCTTTGCCGTCGCTCGACGGCAGGTTTCCCAGGTAGTACTGAGGGGCCAGCTCCACCAGCCTGCAGCGGAGGAGTGAGTAAAAGAGTAAAAGATAATTTCACAATTGCACAAAACATCCCTGTAACCAATCACACTGGTTTGGACTCACATCTGAGGGTGGACTTCGGAAGCGATGCGGATGCAGTTGTCGCGGGAGATGGTGAACTCGTGGTAGAGGACCCAGCTGGGGGGGTCCGGACGAGGCTGGCGGCACAGGTAGGAAGAGAAGGGATGCAGGTGAGCCACGTGGCGGTGAGTTAGCAGGAGGTAGTTACCCGAGCCGTCCACATCATGAGCCACCTGAGGAGGAGAAGAACATTTCCGAACACATGAACGGCATTAAAAAGGAAGAGACGATCCTCCATGGCACAGGGTTGATGAATGCAGGGTGTTTACTTTGAGGAAGAAGCCTGAGATGAGAGCACGCTTGATATTCGTGCAGTTGTCTTGGCATCCGAAAGCGGGAGGCGAAACGGGAAGCTCTATCCGCTGCATCACCTCCAGCAGCTCGGCCCTGATCACCACGGCCAATCGTAAGGCGGCGTGGCTGAGGAAGTTTGTCGTGCACCACGCCTCGTCCTGATTATCTGCAATTATTAACACGCAGGCTGTTCAATAATTCATGTGGTTTATCTTGTTATTGTATGTCGATGAAACCTTTATTGTCACGAGTGCCAGTCATTGTTGCGGTACATACGTTCTATGAAGGCTTTATAAATATTAACGAGAGTCATGTGGTCTCCCTCCGGGTGCATTAGAGGTCGCCAGTGGGTGACGGCGGCCTCCTCTCTGCTGAGCTCTGCCGTCACGAAGCAGGAAGGAGCTGACAGGAAGACAAAGATCACACCAAATGCTCATTTTCAAAAAAGCACATTAAAGTCCCCTTTTATAAAACCGACTGGTGTGTTTGTTTGTTTTTTTTTACCTGTGAGCATGGCAGCTATTGTGAGCAGCTCATCAACACAGTCATACTCGCAGGCAGCGATCAGGGCTTTAGCTAGAGGCGGCTCCAGCGGCAGCTCCGACATTATGATGCCCACCTCCGACAGGTTACCGTCGTCATCCAGCGCTGCCAGGTAGTCCAGGTCCTCCAAAGCCTGCATTAGAGCCTCGGGGGCTGAGGGGATAACAAACAGTAGAGACACCACTCTGATGTCAGTGAACTACAGAAACTCTCCACAGCTCTTCTGTGGTCTTTCTCCAAGTCTAACCTTCTATGTGCTTTGGAGGTTTATTTGAACGGTCTTGTCCAGCCTTTCACTCCAGACATCTCCAGCTTGAGAACAGCTGGGGATGCACTGCTTGATTATCTACGCTTCTGATCGACTCTTCCTTTCTTTTCATGCATCACATGTCATTAGTCAAAAGTAGTTGATAAGGTTACCTGGTCTGTCCAGGAACTTGCACTGTCCCATGTCGGCGATATCAAGCCTCTTGAGCAACAACACCAAATGGCTGAGGTTTTCCTCCACCACACCTGGACAGTGAGCCTCCCCCATCCCGTCATCATACAGAGACTGGGGGTAAAGACGCAGACACCGCCCTGAAGACCAGCAAGGAAAACACAAAACAGTCAGGACACAGTCAGATAGTTTTACATTTTCATATTTAGCCCTGAAATCCAGCTCTCATTTTGTTTCAAAAATATCCTTGATTATGAAAATAAGGTTACCGATGATTAACATTTAATGACACGGACTGTTTCTTACACAGTTAGACGCCAAAATCTGAATCAGACAGTTTCAAATCCTACATGTATGAGTTTTAAGTGAAATCCAAGAGTTCAAAGAAATGTCTGTGTTGCATACAGTATATGCACTATATCCAGTCTGCCTAATAGCAATGACCTTTGACCTACCTGGAAGGTGACTGTTCACTCTTTGAGTTCTCATGTCAGCCTGGTGTTTGCTGATGGTCCTCAGGACCTGTGAGTTTGCTCTTATTTGAGGATTGTAAACCTGCGGCACAAAATGAAACAAAATATCATGTCAGAAATAGAAAAGAAAGGACGTCACACATGTAGCACTCCTATAACACCATCACGCTTTCTAACTAAACACCCCCAGATTTTTATTCATCAATTTCACACAGCTCCTTTATCACATATACGGTAGTACTCCCCAACACCTGGAAACAAATTGGTGAAGTTCCCCTTTAATCAATAATTATCTCCCACAATAAATTTAGCATTTTCCCTGATGTGGCATCTACTTTATCCAAAAATAACAAGCAGCCAGTTATCACAGAAATTAAATACATTAAAACCTTATGAGAGCAGGTACCGTGGGATTATTTTGTTCTCATTTATTCATGACATTTTATCAGTAATGAACACAAACTCACAGTTTTGAGCTGGAGGCCTGTGTCTATGACATAGCGGATGGCTGGCAGGGAGAAGGAGGCCTCTGCGAGGGCATCGGTAACGATAACCTTCCTCTTGACCCCCGGGCCTCCAGCTCCCAGCAACGAGCCGTCCGCGCCCTCGGAGCCGTCGTTCTCCCTCAGCGTAGAAGCTTCGGGGTCGGACCCGTACACCCTCTGGGTCAGCTCACCCAGGCCAGCGTGGAGGGGGAGGATCCTGAGGGGACCCAGCTGAGGACTCAGAGCTACACACTCCTTCTCCAGCAGGGACACACACTCTTCTATTTCCTACATAAAACGGGGAAGAGAGAGAGAAACGGAGCCTTGGTTTTAATCCACTCTTTCACACTCACTCTCAAACACTCCACGTACACTCTGCGGGTGTGTCTGTGTGTGTGTGTGTGTGCACGCGTCCTTCAATGAGGATTAACCAGAACAGATCTGTATCATCAGATAGGACTTTGACTTACAAATCTAGTACACACGCCAGACTGTGTCTCTATGCAAACCGGTAGGGACAGTGAGACGAGGAGCAGCAGGTGTGGTGATGTTGACACAATGGGAATTGAACATGCATGAGATAGTTTGATATGGTGTAGGTCAACATGTTGTCACAAACTCAGGCTCAGGCTCAGGAATGTGATGAGGAGGGAGTGCATGCTGGAGTTTGCATAAAACAAATGTTTGTTTTTTTTAAAAACTAACTCAGAACAATTATGTCTTTTATGTCAATTATGCAGAACTAAAAGAATATGATGCAGGCTGGCTGTCAGCAGGAGTATGGGAGATAAAGAATGACCACATGGACCGGCTTATATATAGCTTGGCAGCACAGGTGAACCTTATTACACTGACCACCCTCCACTGTCAGCCTATCCAGAAGGCTCCTTCTGAGACAGTGGGAGGGGCGTCACAATGTACAGATAGCTGCGCATATCGGGGGACAACATTCCCCTCCAGTATATGTGTGTGTGTGTGTGTGTGTGTGAACCAGGACACCAGACACCTGCAGTGCACCAGATGCCTCTCAGGTTGTGGTGTCCTTGTTTTGCTCCTCTACAAGACAAAGGTGGTGAAACTCGACAGTGCGCCACACAGTCACAGTGTTGGTTTGACCAGTTTTCCTTTGTTAACGATACAAAACAGATGAGTTTTCACTGTGAAACACCTGAATCTATGACTAATGCTAGACTGCTGTTCATTCTTGGCGCTGTTTAGTTTAAACTTCAAATCAGTTGTATAACGGTTCCATTTTTTTTGTATTTTGGCACATTGAGATCCTCACAATAATACAGCCTCATGGACTATAAAAGGACTCAATTATCCTTCACTTCTGTTAAACAGGAAGCTTTTTCTTTACTGTATTCTAGAAAAAAAATTAGTTTGGATTAGAGAATCTGGATTATCTGTCCACCGTGTCTCTGTTAAAGGTAGAGTCAGTGATTCTGGAGAAAGATCCTTCAATACACTTTTTTGTCAAAATTCAGTGAACATCTCTTCACGGTCCACTAGCTGTCCGTTCTGTGTGTGTGTTCTGTGTTCATACACAGCCCTGGCTCTGTAAACACAGTGGCTCAGACAGAGACACGCATCACTACTCCGGCCAATCAGCAGGGGGCGTTCTGTGTGAGGACATGACACATAGGAAGTGTTTTCTCACCGAACTGATTCGCTTCCACTTTATTAAATGTCCTCACTGAATCTGAGACAATCTCACTGAGACTCCATGTGTTTTTTTTATGCTGAGTCTGTCGTATTTAGTGAAGTGTAGTGTATAAAACTGCACTTGACCGTTTGTGGGCTGTAGTTACTATCACAGCAACATGGAGAGAGACAGGAAGAGATGTGTGTTTGGATATTAGTGGGCGAAAACTTCAAAACAATGTGGCTGAGGTGTAATTCATTCATCTCTCTCCCGCCCTCCTCCTGATCTAACAACAGGTTTGGGTGTGTATGCAGCCAACAGTCCTCTGTCACCCAGTTCTTCTCTGCAGCTCTGTGTTATATTAAAATCAAAGCCCCACCCACTTTTTAGAGGTCCAATTAAATGCAAAGGATTTGATTTAAATATCTCTTGTAACTGCACACTACTCAATTATTCTGATTCACTGGGATACAGAAGCTGGAGATGCTCTAACGTGCATTTCATGGTGCCTTTAATGCTCACCATACATGATACTGATACTTAAAGAAATATTTATAAGTGGGCTTGTTTTCCTTTTTAAATGTTCTGAGTATTCTGAGCTATATAAGCGAACTTGTACCTGTGCACTGGCCAGAAACACCATCACATCTCCTTCCTCTCCCCTCCGGTGCAGATCCAACACCATGTGACAGGCAGCAGCCATAGGTTCCTTCCCAGAAGAAAGCTCCCGGTACAGCGTCTCCACCCTGTTCACCTCCACAGCCTTGATGTCCTCCTCTGCCTCACCCCCTTCTTTCTGGCTTCCGGTAGAGGGGTCGGAGAGCAGGCTGTCCAGAGAGAGGTGAGGGACAGAGGGTCCCAGGAAGGTGGCGAGACGTTGCGCCAGCGTGGGGTGAGTGAGGAGAACCACCCGGAAGTTGTCCGGCCTCTGGCGGCAGACGTCGCACAGCAGACCCAGCAGCACGTCGGTGGGCACGGTGCGCTCCTGGAGCTCGTCCAGCACCACGACGCCGTATTGGTGAAGTAGCGGGTCTGACATCATTTCCTCCAGCAGGAGAGTGTCACTGACAAACCTGGAGGGAGAGAGACAGGAAAACACAGATGAGGAAGAGATTTTAAAGCATTTTGACAGCAGGGTGGCTCAGTGGGTCAGACTTAAACCACACAAAAAACGATCAGGAGCTTTATCATGAGAGCACAGGAGATGAAGAGGCATGTGCTAGATGACTGAAAAGTAAAATTTCTCTGGGTTCATGTCATCATTTCAGAGTGCAGGAACGGACACACAGGGATCAGCTTTCAGTATATGACAGTACTGTGACACTTTTACTGCCACGCTGGATAAAATAACTGCAAGAAAACACAGAACAAAGACTCGAGGTGTGGCTGTAAGCAAAAGAGAGATTATGTAACATGATCATACAATACTGGTGAAATCCAATGATATGATCTACAAAAGACAATTACACACAATACAGATCAGCAGGGAGCTACAAAGTAAAGCAATGAATGATGATGATACTGCTAATATCGGTAATAACGATTCAACAGATTCCAAATTGGAAAGGTACCCTGTGGAGTGTTTGACCAGCAGCAGCTGCACTCTGGAGCACTGTTTCTATGAGCAGGTTCATGTACGGTGCACACACACAAACATGTGGTTGATGGAATACAGCTCCTTGCACATGGTTTCACACTGTTCTTGTGATCTACTCATGGCGGGGAAAGTGCCAGGGAGCACGGCAGCGTTTCAGCAGAGGCAGTGATGGCGGTGGTTTCAGCAGGTTTTAAAACGGAAAAAAAAAAGTTTGGCAAATATGAAATGCTTTCGACAAGTTTATCAAGCTCAAGGAGAAACACTGAATATAAACGGAAATATTGTTTGCAAGAAAACTCCATGGACCAGCTTTAAGCACAATAACAGCTGTGCAGCCTCTGGCCAAGCGCTGTGTCCAGACTGGTGTACAGGAATACCTAGACATGCTGAGCCAAAGGTGACTGGACTTCCTTTAGATTCTAAAGAAATTTTACTGTAGATATATCATGACATGAAAGCCTGGAAATCTTTTTAAAAAATCTTTGGTTTTCTTTGGTTTGAATACAAAAAAAAACCAAACTTATTATGCATATTATGACTTTTTGTTATCATGAAAAGACTTGCTTTGAGTGGTTGGAAGACTAGAAAGGAGTTCTTCACTTTAACAGAGACAAATGTATGCAGACTGTTTAAAGTGCACTTTTGTTGAAGTGGATATGTTAATATCCACTTATGTTTGACAGTGGCTCATAATTTAAAAAAAAAACTGAGGTCAGTTAAAAAAAAAGAGAGAAGAAATGTGTTGTTACTGCCCAAAGGAAAACTTTTTACTAAGTAAGACCATCAAGTGATGTCATGACATGACCGATGAAAAAACACTTAGATCAGCAGCTTAAGTACCTCTCTTGTGAACGATGAATGGGAAATGTACTTTCTGTTTTGTTGTTAGTAGCTGTAGAAGTGCGACTGAAAACGATCCCGTGGAGGGGGAAAATAAAATGTTATGATCCATGTATCCTAACCTGAGCAAGGTGTCGGGTGTACAGCCGTCATCGTGAGACACCCTGTAGCCGACCTCCAGGCCCAGGCTGAGGTCCATCTCGTCAGCCACGCGAAGAGCCAGACTCACTGCTGCCACCGAATACGGCTGAGAACAGCACACCAGGCCCTGAGAAAACTCATAGGACAAAGCGTACTCCACGCACCACTGTGGCACCTGGAGGGACGACGGGAGGAAGGACAGGAGAAAGAGAGATCAACAGGACAGGAAGGAGTAGTAATTTAATACTGCGGACATAAGCTATTTGAACATGAAGGTGGAGCACTTTTACCCCGGATAGTCTTGGGCATTCTCTACTTCTTAGAATGCTCAGCTTTCACTTGGCTATTCAAAGTGTTCTGAGTCGTTCAACACCTCACACTAAGAGGAAAAACACGGTAAAGGAGACTAGTGGAGACTGGTCAGCCTCATAAACAAGCATTCTAAACTGTGACTAGAGTTTACTGTAATTTGGAACATCATTTTTTAGCCCTCGAGTGTATTTCTTCAGCCACTTGGGGGCAGAAGATCTCCACAACAACCTGAAAACTACTGACTATCCTTTATGAAGTTGTTCACCAGCTGGTTGCTAACTGTGTGTGTTTGCTGTTTGGTGCTGAGCAGGTAGTGTGCAGTGCCAGACAGAGATGAAAACAAGGCTGATGGAAGACTGAAGACACAGTCATTGTGCAATAAAACCAAAATAATGAGCTAAAATAGCCTAAAAAAGGTCACTTCATTAGTAAGACTTAATTAGTTGAACTTAAAGATAATTTCAGCCTGCAAAAGTCAATTAAGGTAGTGTGATCATAATGTTAACTATGCAATTTATGAAAAATACAAATCCCAAGATGAAAGCTTCCCTGTGGAGTTTTCTAGTAAACAAAGTTTCTGTTTACATGCAGTAATTTAGTAGAATGCATTTCCTTCCACATTAAACATTTGCCTCTGTTTGCTAACTAGCAGTCTTCTTCTTCTTTCGTTGCCTTTTATTGGTACACTGCCATGTTTCTTGTCACTTGTGTGTGTGTGTGTCCTTGTGCATGTGCACAAGCTACAAACAAATCAGGGAAAACATCACTCCATCAACTCAACTAGTGATCAAACATTCCACAGGGGACCTTTCAATCTGACACTAAATCTGTCAGCTGTAAAATAAAAATGAAATCATTTCATACAATATCACTTGTTCTTACTCAATCCTCACTGAGAGCACACAGGTAAGAGAAACAATCGTCAGTTACAAGTGCAAAGGTCGAGGTGGCATGAACCTGACGACAACTGTGATAATACATGTGTGTGTGTGTGAGGAGAAAGTGTGTTCTTTTCTTTAGAGACATCTGACGGTAGGTGTTAAAACGTGCGGACGGACAGGAAGGAGGAGGAGAGGAAAGGAGAGCCCGCAGTGTTTCTTGATGAAACCAGTGTTCAGGTTACAGCAGGACAGTGGAAGTCTATTGGAGTGGTTTAGTGTAGCCATTCATTAGCCTGACAGGGCAGGGCTGAGCGGCAGGTATAATGATAACCAGGTCATCACAGGGAAAGGCCCCTCACGCAATGACACATCTGCTATAAAGAGAGTGCTGTACAGCTGTAGCAGTATAATGCTCCAAGTGTCAGCTGGGAAATATACACATGTTAATATATGAAAATATACTAATCATTATAGTCTTAAAAACATGTTGGCCAGAATTTTAATGACATCAATATAATATATAAAGCAATAGTTAGTGTGATATAACAGTCTGGTTCATGATGAGAGAGCTGGTTGGGATGCTTGGCTTACTTCCATATCAAACAGGTTTTTGTGGCAAACAGTAGAAACATCTTCATGTTTTCACTTTTGCTTTCTGCCATCTGCACTTCACACTTCATTAAATCTCAAAGCAACAGAAAAATGTACGGTGGCCCAGAGAGGTCAACAAACCGCAACTTAAAGAGGACAAATGGAAATAGACAAACACACCACACCACTTTGACAACGATTGAAAAAACACACCTCAGATAAAGACAACACATATTTCAGGGGGACTATCTATTATAGATTTAATATTCTGAATGCATAATTCTCATATTATAGCTGTCATTACCCTGTTAATACCTACCAGCATTCAGTTGTACTTTGGTATAATTTATCTCCTTTGTCTTGTGTGTGACTTTTTTTTATATTTGCAGCTTTATGTTGTTGATGTGTTATCAAATAGCTACATTCATATGTGCTTTATTACTTCATAGACTTTCACTAAATGCAGCATGTATGTGTTGTCAAAGTGGTGAACAGGTCCTCTTCATTTACTTGTAACTGAGTGATGACATTGTGGTCCAGCCTTAACACCTCCAGCTATTATTATTACTAGTCATCTCTAGTGTTATTATTATTGTTGTTATTGTTAGTATTGTTGTTATTATGCTTCCCTGTGTCTCTCTCTCTCCCTCTTTCTCTCTCAACCCTACCAGTCAAACAGATAGCTGTCCACCTACAGCTGGCTTCTGCTCCAGCTTTCTTCCTGTTAAAAGGGGAATTCAGTCCTTGCTGCTGTTGCCAAGTGCTGCTTGTGGGGGGTTTTGTTGTGGTCTCTGTAAATTAAAGAGTACAGTCCAGTCCAGAGATGACTTTTGTTTATGATTTGGCTCTATATAAATACAAGTGAATTGTATTTTTCTCCAGTTGCAGCTGACTCAGCAGCTCTACTCAGCTCACAGTAGAATTGACTGAATTGTGTTTGTGGAGCCGAACTCTACAGTTCAGTGCTGCCAAGCTGGTTTATTTTTAGTGTTGTATTTATAAGTCAGTTGTTTTCCAGTTTGAAAATGATTATGTTAATCTTACATTGTATTTAAAGCTCTCTCTCACACACACACACAAGTGGCTGTTTGTGTTAAAAGACAGTATTAAACACTGGAGTGTTACATGGAAATATGTTTTTGTAGAATCATCTACTACACCAATCATCTACACCATCCTCTACTATAATTACAACAAACACCGATGCATGCAGGTTCCTGTCTGGCCTGTTGCTCCCTGGTTACCTGGGTGCTTTTTCCCGCTCCGCTGGGTGCACTGACCAGCACCATGTTGTGGCTCTCCAGCTTCTCCAGGAGACTCTGCCTGAGCCTCCATACGGGAAACCGCCGCCTCTCTTCCAGCAGGGCGTAGTAGCGCGAAGAGAAGGGCAGACCGTCGTACGGGTTCACCTCTAGGTCTCCCAGCCCTTCCTCATCCCCTCCTCTTCCTCCGTCCCCGTCGTCATCTAAATCTCCAGACAGGAGGGAAGACACGGACAGAGTGTCCAGGGCTTCGGAGGGCCGCAGCCGGGACGCGGGGGAGGGGGAGGTGACGGAGGGCTTCGCCGGTGGTGATGACATCATCAGTAGAGGGGGGTAGGGGAGGGGGGGGGGAGCGGGGATGAGGAAGGAGTGAGGGAGGGGCTGGTTCACAGAGAGGCTAGTGTTTACCTGCAGAGAGAGGGAAAGGAAACAAATCATTACAGTGAACAGCTGAGAGGAGGAAGTGTGTTTTTCCTTTTAACAAACATCATTGTAAGGTTATGATCTCAGGGACCACAGCACTTCCTGTCTCTACTAAAACTCTCCATCTCCATCCCCTCAAACAGGCCCTTCATAGGAACCTGCAGCATGTCTGGTATTTAGCAGTGGAATGCACGTCTCCACCCAGACACGCCACTGAGTGTGTTGGGCAGCTGCAACGGACTCCATGTGTTTGTGGAGAGAAGAAAGCCTGCAGGCATCTTACTGGTCTGCTGGTTTAAGTCATGTTTGGTTAAGACAGAAAAGCAGATGAAAAGGAGAGAAAAAAATCACTTGGTAGGTAGATCCATGCTTCTACTTTGTACATCAGTTGTTTGCAAACTAGTGGTTTAAAATATAGATAAACTGAGCTTTCTGCTTCATCAACTCAGGATATCTGGACATTTAATACTGCCGTAAAACAGTCACTGTCCACAATGACCAGAGCTAACACTTTATAGACAGTATGGGAAAATGAATGGCTGGCAAATAAATGTAGTCTTATGGCATATATCATCATGTTACCTCACCTCATCCTCCCCTATCCAAGAAGGTATAAATCAAGTAGAATGCTGTAGGGCTGTGACTAACAATTATTTTTCAATAACATATGACTGTTCACTCATCTAACAACATTCTCAACCCAAAGATATTCAGTTTACCGTCATAAACGACTAATGAAACCACAAAATATTCACATTGAAGAATCTAGAACCGGACAGTTTTAGCATTTTCTTAAGAAACGAAAACAATTATTTCATTATCTTATCGAGTGAAAGTGACTAATCTCTACAATGATGTGACTGAAGGGTAATGTGATCCATAATGTTACTATTTCCTACTGAGACCTGTGGTTGAGACTAGAGCCCTGATGATTAGTCCTGTTAATAGATGAGTTGTATGTAATAGTCAGAAAGTATTTTACCATTAATTGCATTCAAGCAAAAACACCATCTGACAGCTCTGTCTTTTCAAAACGTGGTGATGACATTAGCTTTGCTTCTTAGAAATGGTGATGGACGTACTTCACTGTTCTCAAATGTTTTATAGACCAAACAATAAATCACTTAATCAGCTCACTCACTCATTAATCATAAGTTGTATGCCTTTTTGGGAGTGAACATGAATCATGAGTCACTGCATACCTGAAGACTTCTGCTCTGATTATGTTTGACCTGAACTGTCTGGATCATTTGAATGAAATGCAACAGTGAAGAAAGATTTAATCACCTCACATAATGAAGAAAAGAAGAGGTTTTGATATATCATCAGGTCAGACTATTATTACATCATATTACTGTATGTCACAAGGCAAACAGTGAGTGTTCGACTGCACATCTGAGCAGGAGAAGAGCCAGTGAAGCTGTCACTCACTGCTCATCTGTTAGACATGCTGCTTTGTGTCCAGACACAGGCTGATTAAAAGCTCTGTTTTCTTTTCGTCTTCTTTTCTGTCTTTAGAGCACTTTCTCTCTGACTCCTGTCACGCCTCGTCTCTGCTCTCTCCCTGATATGCTGGACTCGGTCAGCAGAGCCCTGAAGCTCCACCCTGAACCCTGCACAGACTGGAGGTTTATTCCCTTTTAAATGTATCCCCCTAGCCATACGCAAGGAAGGACATACAGACAGAGACTCCTTCCTTGAGTAAACAAGATAATACACTAGTTAAAACATACTTATGAATGTCATATTTCATTTCTGATATGTCCCTAGATGCCACTGATTTCCACATACTGGACTCTTACACGGTTAGTTTGGTGATGATAAATAACATGTGGCAGGCTAACAGCAGCAGGTTCCCAGGCAGTTCTTCAGGCGAGTCACTCCCAACAAAGACATACAGACAGATAGCAGAGTCACATGCTCTCTCTCTCTCTCTCTCTCTCTCTCTCAGCAGATACCAGCAGCAGTGTGATATTCAAACCAACCCTGAAGCTCAGACTCACAACAGTGAACTTTGTTTTCCTTCTTGGCAGAAACTTCAGCCATGTGTCAACAAGTCAGAGCGACTCTACAAATAGGTGGGGAACAGAATAAACGTTACACACATCCTATGCTTCAGTTGAGTAAACACACCAATGGTTAGCGATTGCATTTCGAATCATCTTGTGTTTTTGTATGTTTCTCTTATTTGTCCCTACAGATCAGATGGGACGTGTAGGTGAACTGTGTAGGTCTTTATGCACTGATGAGCACTACTGATGAGCAGCATCCACCACGCTTCACTGTGAGCATGGTGATGGTAGCATCATGCTGCCTTTTATTCTGGACTAGCTCACATTTTTGCCTCAACGAGAGCCTGATTGATCAGAGTGTAGGACTGCAGCTAATGATTATTTTCATCATTGATTCATTTGTTGATTATTCCCAATTCAGACAACAAAGAAAAAACACTCAACATGATTTCCCAGAAAAGCAGCAAAGTCACATTTAGGACCCTGAGAAGTTCAACCAGTCGACCGACAAAAAAAAAAAAACAACACTTTTGATAATCGAATAATTGTTTTAGTCATTTTTTTTAAGGAAAAGTGCTAGACATTCGCTGGATGCAGCTTCTCAAATGTGAGGATTTGAAGCCTTTATGTGTGATACATGATAATAAAAAAAAACTGAATATCTTTGGATTTTGGTCTGTTGATGTTGAACAGACATTTAAAGACACCAGCTTCGGCTCTGTGAAGTAAGAACAGAGATTTTTTCATTATTTTCAGATAACAGACAAAACAAATAATCCGGTGAATAACAAGCTGATTAATCAATAATGGAAATAATGGTTAGTTGCAGCTATGGTTTGGACATTTTTGCTTAAAAAACATGATCAATTGTCGGATTTGTTGGCACTTCTACTTCACAGTGATGGAGCCTGCTGTTGGTGTTTTCATACATTACTATCACCTTCATACTACTACCTCTGTCAGACTGATGCTATTCATTTCTTGTTGAGTCTATCAGTCACACTTTGTGGCCCTGCTGGCATATCTGAGAGGGTTATGAATATGAGGCGATGGGGTATTATGACTGTGTATGAATCACCCCTGGATGGAGCCATAATCCCACTGTGAGTACAGGTCACTGCAGACAAAACAAAGGATGCTGTGACAGCCAGCAGACTGACTGACTGTTTATTTTACATTCCAAACAAAGGGCCTTTTTCTCATGATACTGCAACAGAGACAATTACTATGAATAAATGAGCTTATGGGTCAGAATATAAGCTCCGTATTATGTCTGTCTGTCTGTCCGGGCTAACGTGGTAACTAATCTTTCAGTAGAGGAGGACACTTAAGATAAGTTCTGCCCTCATCGTTGATAAACAACTAGCTACTCTCTCCTCATTCTGTATCTCTGAGTGCTGGTTATATTTAGCTTGCAGCGACGTGTCACCGGACGCTGAAACCAAAAGAAATGAGCAAACATATGAGTAACACGTCCCAGGGTGGGACGGTGTCTTACCTGTGCAGCATTTCGCCAGAGCAGGTGAGGAAACCAGGTACACACAGTCCGTCAGCTTTCTCCTGTCTGCCGCCGTCTGCCGTGGTTCACAAACCCTATTTACATAACGGAGAGCTGAAAAGGCGAAAATATTCTCCACAGCCGTTAACAGGCTCTGCCCGTGAATCGTTACCGGCTCAGGTTATTTATTCCCTGACTGCTGACAATGATAATAAAAGATAAAGGTGTCCCGTCGGTTGGGTGCTCTAGCTAGCAGCCGCCATGTTTTGGCTGTCTAGCTGTCAAACCTCGTGTTACATTCAAGGACCCTCGGAAAACACACGTCCTTCGTCAATGGTTGGACAGATGTTCACCCAACGAAAAACAAGACGCTTTCTCTGATATCCTCTTTATTTAATCTTTTCTTTTTTCTAATAACCCAGACAATTGTTTGTAAAACAAACAAACAACAACAACACATAAACACATAAAAGTATATTCATGCAATATTGTAATCTAAGTAAAGGATTGTAGCGATGTTAAGTAAATTTCTGTATAAAAAAATAATTTGAACGTATACTGGACACGGTGCTGCACGAGCATCAAGCTAAACCATTAAACGCAACTTCAGCTGTGCATTATGTGATCTGGGCGCCACCTCGAGGCACAAACCAGTTACCGCACAAGTTTCACACGTTTAAAGGATAAATTCATAATGTTTCAACATCCCGTCAACATGCACTTACAGTGTGAGTGATGGTGGGCCAAATCTACAGTCCTCCTCCTGCTGTGCAAAAATATATTTAAATGTTTATCCAACCAAAACTGCAGATAATTATAATCAATAATTGATACTATGTCTCAGCATCGTGGAAGTCAAACAGCATTTGTCCTTGGAATCAGCAGGCCTGCCTTTGTCGCTTTGTCACAAATCACTTCCTTTCATTTGTGGGAAGTTGCACAGACATGTAATCGTGTAATCACTGTGGATTACTGAGACTCTTCAGTGGAGCTGAGGCATTGTTAATGTCGGTTGTTGCACCTTGTGCTCCTTCTGCTTATGTCAAATCTGTCAACGGTGAAAAGGGTCATTGATCACCTGAGACATGGCACACAGAAAACAGAGGTTATCATATGGTCATAAAGCTGTAGCAGTGTCTGTACAATTTAGAATCAATCCAAATGAGCAACCTTCATAATTCCAATGCTCTCTTGTAGATTAGTGATTTGTAAACCTAAAGGTGGCCAGATTTCCTGCAAATGGTATTTTATATGCATGTGTATAATGGATATGGTTGGAATGACAACTACTGTGAACTGAGCTGGCCATCAGCTGACTTTTATGATAAACTAGAAAAATGGTAACTCATAAAAGCATGCTTATTGTGTTCTGCTTCCCTTTAGTGTATATCTGAAGGTAAATGTAAAACAGTTATAGACACTCCATTAATAAAACAGTGGGTGTTATAGTAAGTTTGTGCTGAAACAATTACACTTTTTAAAAATTGGTCTTTTTATTGATTTGAGACAAATGAACTCATAGAAATTGCTTTATTTTATTCTTTAGCATAGATTTCTTTGCATTTGTATTAAGGTTGTGGAAGAAGATTGAACATTGTGAATAGTTTTTTTAGTTTGTGGTGAATGACATTATTGTAGAAATACAAAGTAATGTTGTCTGACTCTACAAACCAAAGTCCATCAAAGACAAACAGCCTTTCCCATCTACATCATTTACTAAAGCTAGATAAGGAAGTTCATAGATCAAGGACAATGTGTCAGAGTCATCTGACCTCAGCCGTGTACAGTATATTGATTAATGTCCTGTCAGGGTTCCTGAAGTGAAACTCTTATTTCCCAGTTTGATACAAACTTAAAATCAGCTGTAGTAAGTCGCTCTGTTTTTCCTGGCTGAGCTCACAGACTGGATTTTCTCTCTCAGTCTGTCCTCCCAGTCTTTGCACCAGTTCAGGCTCCGTTCCAGGTTCTGGTAACGCGTTGCCAACTTATCCAACACCTGCACTGCCTCTGGTAGGTCAAAGGTCAAACCGGCCCTCTGCACTGCTGCCTGAAACTTGGCTGGAGATGCTGTGGCAACATAACACCTGCAGTAAAAGAGTAGGAACGTTAGATGAGACCTTTGGACACAGTGGCAACTTAGCGAACTTCTGAAAAGACGGCCAATCAGAACAGAGTTGGGGAGGAGGGCCTTAAAGAGACAGCCTGTTAGAGACAGGCTGAACGGAGGGGCTGAATAAAGGGCCAGTCTGGCATAAATAAGGAGTTTTTTGAACTGTGAGTCACGCAAAGATACTCTAGCAGAGTCCAAGAATAAAAAATAAAAAGCTGGAAATGAACATCTTTAATAATATTATCATAAGTAAAAGAAAATATGTCCAAAATTACAGGATTAAGATCATTTTTCCAGAGTCTGAAGAAAGAAACGGACAGCTTTGTGCAGTTTGGGCATCAGACTCTGCTGTGTGTACTGGCTTTGTGTAAATGAGCGATGCGATGAACACATAGACGAATACATTGTGTTTGACCTGTTAAGTCCAGGGCTGTGAGGACAGTTGTAGTGATGCCATACAGCCACAGCTGTGTGAGGACACAGCACATAGTGGTTTTCCTCCCAGCATCTCCTCATGGTCTCCAGGATCCCTTCATCGGTCACTGTTCCACTAGACAAAACCTGTGACAGCTAGAAGAACAACAGAGGGACAGATCGTTAAAGTATCTCAGTGTCTAAGCAGACGGTGAATAAGCAGGCCTGGATGTATAGGCGCAGTATAAAGTTGAATGGCTGGCACCAGTTTGCGGTGATATTCAGGCAGAGAGTGTCTGTGTGAATTCTGAAACTCCTCCATCATGTCCTTCACTACAGCGCCGTCTTTTCCCAGCAGCAGCCAGAACACTCGCTCCATGTTGTACGGGTCCTGAAACAGTTGTCACTCACAGTCACATGTCATGATCTTATAAAGGTGATCTTCAGGATCTCACTGACAGAGTCTCACTGACATGAGCAGTCGTTACTGTAGCTACGGTACCTGGATGTCTATGGCAGGGGCCAGTGTTTGTGTGATATTAGCTGCCATGGAAAAGTCTCCGGTGGTGACGGTCCTGTGCACTATGTCATTAGCGTTCACCATGGCCACCAGCTTGAGGGGCAAACCCATCTGCTTTACAATGTAGCCAGCTGAGACACACACACACACACACAGACAGAGGCAGAACCAAAAGAAGAAGAAACAAAAGTTGAGTAGTCGATTTCTCCATTTAAATCATTCATAGAGCCTGACTGACACATTGGCTGGCCTGATTTAAGCTCATCACAGATATATCAACATGGAACAAGAAAAAAATGTTAAAAAAATGTATATATGATCTTTGGATTATTAAACTCTAAAACGTTGACATTGGTATCGTTCTCAAAAACCCTGCTTTAGATGTCTTCTAACACTTGATAAATCCTTCTTCAGCTAAAAGTTCCTTGTTCCATTGACTTGCTTTCCTGTCAACTAACTAGATTTTTTGAACATCAGTAACTTGCATGAGAGGCGTTTGTCATTATTTGATAGAATAAACTATCAGTTTCAAAAAGGATTGCTACATTGATCAACACTAGCAATATAAAGTATAAAAATATCATATTAAAATAAATAAAAACAAGAACTTTGGGTTATTTTTCTGAAGGCCACAGATAAATAAATGCTGTTTAATGCAGGGATTTGTTGTACTTAAAGGAATACTCCTCCCAAAATCTTTCTTTAGAACACCAAGGTAGCTCTGAAAAGTTTATACCTTGCTCTTTTGGAGGACGTAGTCAACTGAGTCATGGCAAACAGAAGTACCAAAATATCCACAGGAACTGCTCAAAAGATTTTGGGGGGGAGTAATCCTTTAATCTAATCCCCTACCAGCAGCGCTCAGCCTACCTGCGATGTTGCCCGCCCCTCCAGTGGGCACCACCACCTCCAGCTCAGGCAGGGCTGTGTCAGCCTCAGCCTGTTCTATACCACTGAGCTGCAGGTAAGCGTAGACGAAGTGGGCGAGCTGGATCATGACTCTAGACCAGTTGACTGAGTTGAGGCTCATGAGGCTGTGAGACTGAACCAGCTCCTGGTCGGCGAACAGACGGCGCAGAGGCTGGTCGATGTCATCTGAGCAGCCGTCCGCTGCGGACACGGGTCAGTAACAACACATTTGATGGTGAGTCATTGTGAGTCAAATGGTGGAGTTTTGGTTGAAGAAAAAGCAACTAAATCTTTAGCTTCTTCAGGTTTACCTGCAAACACGTGGACATTATCCTCCAGGCAGGTGATCATTTGTTTCTCTTGGACTGGAGTGATGCGTCCTCGGGGGTAAACCACCACCACGTCCAACCCAGAGAGACCTTTCGCGCTCTGGATCGCTGAGCCGCCAGTGTCTCCTGATGTACCTGGAGAGGAAAGCCATGAGTGGACTGATTCAGATTCAGAACATTTATCAGCATCTTTGATATGAATGATTTTACTTTGTATAGTCTTGTGGCTTAAAGGAAGGTTTGGTACTTCAGGACATTTGATCAGCAAACTCGGGGGAACATGAAATGAGCTAATCACAGTGACTTCCTCGCCTTCACACTAACATATATATAAATGTCTTCTGGCTAAAATGCTACTTTCTCATGTTTTGCTTTCTTCCTTCTTTCTATCACTACCCTGCTGGTCATAGTTGATTCTGTATATTATTTTATCTTTATATACAGTATTTTTGCACACAGTTCCATTGTGTGGTTTACAGCCTCTGCTCTTTGTGATTATTAAAGGGGACATATGATGCTTTCTGTGATTTTCTGTTATTTATATACTGTTAAAGTCAACATGTTAAACATGGTCAATGGTCCAAAACAGGAAGTGAACATATGAAAAAAAGGTTCCCTGCAAGTCCAAAGGCAGGGCTTCACCTCGCCCTGAACACTTTATTTGGAATGTTACCTCTACTTCCTCCTCATGATGACATCAGATTGTTCATGCATGCCCACCAATGGCCGTCCATTTGTGGCCTTTGTTGCTCAGGTTGTTCACTCTCATGTTTCGGATTAGATTCGGGCTTAAACATGTACAGTAGACATGCAGTTGAGAAGTTTCCATTTCCAGTAAAGAAGGAGGGAAAGAAGTGAAATCCTGCAGCTATTCTTTGTTTACTTAGGCTCCTGAGCTGGGCCAATCAGAACAGAGTAGTCTCTTTAGGAGGCGGTCTTAAAGAGACAGGGGCTAAAACTGCCTGTTTCACACAGAGGCTGAACGGACGGGCTGCATAAAGGACCAGTAGAAGATAAATAAGGAGTTATTTGAACTGTAGATCATGCAAAGAACATATATCAAATCATGCAAATTCCACCAGAATAATACGCTGGCTGATCTACACTGTTCTAAATGTTTCCAACGAACTGCTAGCAGGGTTGCCAAATCATTTACTGTTAAATGAATGGTGTCTTGCTGTTGCTGAAATTAACAGTTTATTACAGTTTTTATAAATACAGCACAAAACTGTTATTTTCTACTTTTATGGTAAAATACTGCCAAAGGGATTTCAGTTTATTTGCATTTATTTTATAAAAGGATTTTTACTGTAAACTGCAAAATGCACAACATACTACTCCACATACTATATTGTATAACTGACTACTAACAGTGCACCGTAAAAGATGATTTACAACCCAGTGAGACAGTGGCTTTGTTTTTATTCATCAGTCATACATGTGTGTGTGCTTTCAGTAGTTTTCCTAACCAGCAGCACATGATGAGGTAAATGATTCTCTGCAGGTAAAAGTGAGGATGTTTGAACTTCTGTCTTTAATCTGTGTTGTTACACTGGCTGTGAGACCTGATCTTACACCCTCTGTCATAAACATTAGAGCATGAGGTAACACCTTGGAATGAACAAACACTGACAGTTTCAATGGGTAACTTGTAGGAAATGGTGCATGTTTATTCTGCTGCACTGTAAATTGATTTGTACAGTATATACACACAACCAGATGCAAAAAGGTTGCAGAGACATTTTCCTTAGTTTTATCACGTCGCATCATGGGTGTTGTCTTCTTACCTACAAGAACAGTAGCCCTGCTCTTCTCCTTCTGCAGGAAGTAGTTGAGGAAGCGTACAGTGCAGGTCATAGCCAGGTCCTTAAAGGCCAAGGTGTCTCCATGGAAGAGCTCCAGGACTGACAGACCATCCTTCAGCCGGGCGACTCTGACCACCTCAGGCACCGAGAATCCAGACAGGGCTGCACCCACCAGGGCTGGAACAGAGAGATCATCTTCTTGGTGTTTTGGAACAGTTTTTCCATTTCTCTGCATAATGTTCTCCTTTAATATTAAAGGATCATACCTGTGTATAGTGCCTCTTTAGTCAGTTTAATCATGCATACTTTCAATTTTTAAAGACCAGTTTTGAATGCATATAGGCAGCATTTATTTACATGTAAAGGAAACCAAGAGCTGCTTGAAATGGTATCCAAATCATATAAATTCACAACTATATAACATTTAGAACATTTCCCCCACTCACCCTCCAGGTCTTCTTTGGGGATCAGATGAGAGGGGATGAACAGCGAGGCGACCTCCACCACCACTTTGGTGTATGGCAGCGCCCTCCAGCACCTCAGGGTGTCAGGGCTCAGCACAGGCACGCTCTCCGGCATGAACATCCCCCCATCTGGAGCGTAACCTGAAAACAGCACATCCCTGAAGTCCCATCCACGGACCCCACCCCGAGTACTACAGTACTGCATCGCACAAAAAACCTGTGAACACAGAGTCACACACAGACGTGCTATATTTAATGATGACACATCCAACTGGTTGCTATTAGCTTTTTGGTGTAACTACTGTTTGTCAGTTTAGTTATTTCCTTCATTTCCCAGGAGGACTTTTGATATATCCCTCCTAGAATACACACAAAATAGACAACAGTTTCCTCTGGGATTCTTCAGCATTCACTAAATTAACTATGGATGCAAATTAGCTTCGAGCTAACTGTGGTGTAGTGCACCTTTAATGTTTCAAACTGCACACTGACCCAGTCAATAAATAAATCAATCGATTTTGAATCAAGTTAAATTAAGACCTCAACCAGAACAATTGGCAGCAAAAGGATGAATATAAGTAGTTATGTACAACTGATCGATCACTGCAATCACTACAGAGATTGGAGGTAGATTTAAGAACATGTGTGTCAGACACAGAGTTCTGTGATTCAGCTGTCACAAAGCTGAGCGGCATTTACTTTCAAGCATGTAGTGACATTTGTGAGGTCTACTTTATATATATATCAGAAGATAGGGACAGTTACAGTAAATGAACAGCCAACATAGTTAAAATGTCACTTTACTAGAGCTCATGACTCATGGAGAATAGCACACCTGCACAGTCAGCACTGTGTTTACTCTATTCTCTCAGACCTGCCGACCCTGGACTCATTTCTTGAGTACCGCTGCAGTGACCCAGATGCATCAGATGCGAATCTCTGCTGCTCACAAAATTAGTTATTGTACATAATTTGCATACAGACGCATTAAAGTGCATCATCTACATACATGCAGCAGTCAAACAGAAATAAAGTGAGGGAAGCAATGATATGAAAATGATTTATACCATTAACAGATTGACACTCAGGCTACACACTAACCTGAACCATTACTGCTGCACTTATATAGCTTCTATTGTTTACAACCTCCACAATAATCAAACTTTAAGCCAATTTCATTTTCAGCAAATTCAAAAAGATGATGAACCCAAACCAGCCTTGACAGACTATTTTGTGGCTATGGTGAGATAAATATTTCCGTTAACTTTAGTTAACTAGTTAACTCAATTCACAATTTCAACTTTCTAGCCCAGTCCATTTACCTCTGCAAAGGAGTTAAAAGAAGTGTCCTCACTTGAGGAACCAGCCAGCTGGAGTGAGGAGGGGGAACCAGAGGGATCAAATCTATGTCATTGTGACATCACGCCTTTGTCAATCATGCTCATCCCTGCCTGATATTTGGATGAAGGCAGGGGGGATGAATCCGGCGCTCTTTTGACAGGCTAGATGCTGTTGCTGTTAGATTTGAGTAGTGAACATGCACAGCTGAACTGACAGGCAGCTTTTTTTACATAGTTTAAAGTGACTAATCCCTCACAGGTTGGCAGGTCTGCTCTCTGTCTATTATACTACCTGATGCATGCACAGTACTCACCTCTCTGTAGCAGACGGGACAGAACTCTTTTCTCTTCAAACTCTTTCAAAAGACAAACGTATAGATATGACTTGGTCCCTCTGCTACAAAGCATTACATCTACTGACAAGCTGTTGACCATCCCAAAGAAGATAAACGTTGAACTTGGACATTGGAACAAGTTGCCTGAGGAGCTACTTACTCATTAGAAGGTAGGCTTAACACAAGCAGATTTACTGCATTGTAGTTTATTTATTGACTACTTAAAGGCCAACAAAATAGAAACATAAAAAAACATTGAAATGAATGAAATAAAAAAAACATTATCCACCAGAATTTCATTCCTGGCAGGGTGGAGAGGGCTTTGAATCAGCTTTTACACCTTCATGTTAGGAATAAAACTGTCATGTTTTAGTCTGTAACTTCAAATCATAGTGTGATGCAATTGTTTTTGATTATGATGTAATACATATATACTCTCGAAGCATACATATATTCTTTAAATGCACATATATTCATGTATTATTAATGTATGTACTAGATATAAGTTATTTATTTGATGATCATATACATGTATTTTGAAGCCCATATAGCATGGTGAAATATAGTTGGTGAAATTCTACAACAGACTCATGATATTATCTTGTATTTCTAAAATCTTAGTCATAGCTTTGTAGCTGCACCACTAGGGTTCTCCTTATTCCACCTATGTGTTTGTTAACATTTTCATTCTTCCTTCAATTTCTTATTAAAATCACTGACGCAATACCAGTGTCCTCCACTTAAATTCATTAGTGTTGGAGCAGGAAAAGGGTCCCGCCAGTGCATCTTATGCTGTGTAGCACATGAAATAATGTAACTAAGTCTGACAGTGGAGCTCAAGCTGACCCATGGACATGTTACTTGTATCACGTCAGCAAGCTGCAGCCACTTCACTGTGTGCTAGTCTGTTTGTATCGATTTTAATGTGCTCACACACAATTTAGAATACAGTCAGTCTCTTCTGTGAATTGTTACATCGGTGAAAAAGCGGACTGAGCTTTTATACGAGGTCATAAATATGGTAGCGGACCGCCATAACGTTTTTATCGAGTGTTTTTTTTAATGAAGCTGCTTACCTCAGGCAGTCACTGTCACGCTGCACTGTCACGTCTTCCCATTGGCTCAATGTGCTGTGGGCGGGATTTGAGTTGCGTTCATTACAACAAAGTAAAACATCGTTTCATGAGGCGGTGGGAAGTAAAGTAAGAACTCCACTACATTTCAGAAGGAAATATTGTACTTTCTACTCCACTACATTTAGTTACTTTTCACATGAAGATTTGACACAATGGATAATATAACAAGCTTTTAAAAAACAACACATTGTTAAAGATGAAACCAGTGGTTACAAAAAGCAGTGTGTAGTCGGGCTCACATTTCACATGTCTATGAGTTGTTAACAGCTCCAACAAACAGTGATTTTTCCCTCTAGACTTCTCACATGCTTTCATTTCAATAAATGTTCAAAAGTCCAAAAACTGGAAACAGATTTGTGTTTCAGAACTTTGTTTTTTTCTTCTTTCCTCTCCCATTAATCATCTCACTACCCCTCAGATTTATCTGCTGACCACTTGGAGGAGCCCACCACCTAGCTAGCTCCACCTCCAGCAGCTACAACAGTAACATGCTGCTCTAACACTGATGCTTCGCTATTAATAATCTAATGATGTCATATATAATAATATATCAGTCAGAGGGACCAAAACACTACTTTTACTGCAATACTTTAACTACATCAAGCTCATAATTCTTACATACTCTTACTGGGGTATGACCTTTAACCTTACTGGTTAAAGTATTTTTTTTACATTGTTTTATTGGTACTTTTACTTAAGGACCCGACTTCTTCTTCCATCACTGCTTTCATGAACATAGTACAGTGTAAAATAGCAAAATGTTACAAAGCACACATTGTCTATTATGTGAGGTGTTGGGGTAGGAGCTCTTCAACAGGCCAACAACACTGCTGGACACCACTTTCTGTTGTCATAGCTACTGTCTAACAGGTCAAAACATCCAGCAGTGAGAAGGTTGTGTTCCTAGAGTTCTCTGTCGAAGTGGACTATATGTGATATGTTAATCAGATTAAACTCATGTCTCGTCTGCAGGATTATCCAAAGTATGCACCGTGCAACACCGCAGTCACGTTTGTACACACTTTAATTCAAATCATCTTAGAACGGTATAGATTTCATGAAGCATTTATACAAATACAATATCAATTAAAACAAGAAAGATATTTCCTCTTGGGTTATTGCTGGTTTTCAGTAATTACTGGCTTCTTCACACCACTTAACAACGAAAGACGTTTGATTTATACCATCGTTCATTTTAATGCACATCTGCAAACATGTAAAAACATATATACAAGTTTTAACACTGGAGACATTACAAAAATGTGCTTACAAAAATTGGAACCATGCAAATAATTGACATAAGACATAAAGGAGTATAATGAACATCACCCCTCCCCCCAACACACACACACACACACACATACACACACACAACCATCAGGATATAAATAAATACACATTATAATGTGTGGGTGCCATCGATTAGTAACAGTCCCTCAAAAAAATATTCACCCCTAACTTCTGCACATGATAAAAACACTTTCAAATGCAAAACGTCTTTTTGTTTTGGTCTTGGAACACTTACTCTATCTCGCTCTCTCAAACTGAACAGAATACTCTGGACATTTGTGGTGGATATAGATGTCTATTCATTGTAATAAGGGCTATTTAGCTGCTTATTTTATAATCATATTCAAGTGAGGTGCTGTTACTCCTGTACTGAATATTTACATGGCTGAAACATGAATTGCTGATCCATCATTTAACTCCATTTTCATCTAAGCCTCTTGAATGACATACAGTTAGTGTTCTATAACAAGGACTGCTGTTAAAGATTGAATTTTTTATTTTTTTTAAATTAATAAAAAAAAGAAGTCATTACAATAAAGCAGCTGTTTCCCCAGATGTTGTTAAATGCTGGGATTTACTGATTTTAGCAACAAAAAAGAAAGAGAAAATGAAATGCCATCCAATATTCAAAAAGGCAAGAGAGAACAACAGCAATCCTGATCTGTTATGAGATGTTGAGCAATTATAACTTCATCATTTAAAAGAATATCCATTTCAGGTACGATAACAGAGAACTTCTGACATAACCCTCCCCTCCACAAATAAATGTGTTCTTTGAGCAGCTTTCTAGCACATTTTTAAAAAAAGCACTGTATTACATACTGTATGTTAAAACTAAACAGAGCTCCCACACACACACACACACACACACACACGAACACACACCCAACCCCTCAAAAATATTAAAGACTACATTTCAATAGTGTGTTTTGACTATGATGCTCAAGTAGAATTTGATCTTAAAAAGGTTAGATAGCAGGGAAAAAAAACTGACAGGGAAAATCATTTCCCATCATACTTCTAAGGAGTGTTTATGGAAATGATATAAATTATAGATTACAGAAATACTTCAGTTACCCTGAAACGGTGTCTGTTACCATTTCAGACATGTAGGTGATGAGATGAGACAGAATGAATAACCTTTTCAGCAAGAATCCCTGCCCGTCCTCCTCTTTATATTCATGTGAGATCTCTTGAGGGAGCATTTCATCAAATATCTACATGGTATACCATCACATAGGTATGCATTCAAGGCTTCAGTAAGTGTTTTTAGCTTTTTAAACAGCTTTCTGAGATTACTTCATTTCAGCTTTCCCACCGCTGAACCTTGTCGACACTTAACAAAGCTTGTGACTGGATATTGCGGCAGTGGTAGATTTACGTTTGCAGACAACTCATTTACATTCAAATTATAATCTACACTTAAACAAGCCATGTCTGCCACATAGTGAAGATAAAAGAAGAGAAAATAATGAAGAGATGGGAATCGACGCTTTCTGTCGAGCTGTGCTGGTAATTCACACTGAAAATTATCAGGCTTAACCAAAGGTTAGTCTGCACCGTTGACTCTGGGTTTGCTTAGCTATCATCTCCAAGTGAACAAGTGTTTTAACTTTATCTAAAGCAAACGGAGCACAGGCCTGTTTCCCATGTCAAACAGGATTTGAGTTCAGAACAACGACATTGTGTTGTTCAGTCATGCTAATTTAACCCGCTTGTCACTCAATTTTACACTTTTTTCTGTGTAAGATAAACAGAAAGGATGAAGAGTAAGGAGAGGGAAAGGCTAATGTTAATGCCAATCAATACTGAATGTTACCACCTACTTCTTTTTCATTTCTACTGTAATAACTGCTACTTATAAATAGACTGTGCAATAATGCGGTTGGCTATTAGGACAGCTGAACCCAAGAGCCTCAAATTAAGACTTTTTTGCTTTAAAAAAAAAAAAAAACAAAACTCGTAGCATTTAGCTGAGGCAAGCAAACTAGAATATGGAACATCATGCTAGCTGTTCGTCGCTGACATTATGCTAAGTAACTGTTTGTAGCTAGCATAGACACTGATGAGGCTGCTATGTCAGGGTCGTATCATATACATCGTATCTAATTGATTACACATATTTTGACACTGACAGTATGTCACTAACATACTGATGTGAGGATACAGTTGATGATTTTGAGGTGTTAAGTATTTAATAACGCACAACATCCTGTGCAGTTATCAGAAAATAACGTTCGATGTGGCAGCTAAGGGTTCAGCCTCTATTTGGTGTGTTGTAAGTTGATAGTAGCACAGGGTGAAGAGCATTACTCGGCTTAGGCCAGTTCCATTTAACTCAGTACCTCCTTTTAAATAGAATTTCTAAACGCTACTTTGCTACTCCAACAAATAGGAGAAGCAATAGCGAATCTAAGGTTTTCTTGGAACTGACCACAATGCGTCCATAGCACAGAGCATCAAAAACTGTAGGCGTCGAATGTCAGATCTGAATTGTAATCTGTTTAAATTATTCTCTGGTCAGATAGTTTAAAATTCAATTTAATATTCTATCAATTTGAGACTATTTCCTTTAGCCAAAGTTTGTCAGTTAGTGTGTAAACATCATGTTACATGTTTTGTAGAAAAACTAGTTTTTATTAAATAATCTAAAGTATCAAAAAAAATGCATCATTTGGTATCAGTACCAAAACTCATTCAAACTGCCTTTCAACTATGAGTATTAGCCATGGCTTAAGGTATCAGTAAACTGCTATAGAGATACATGTAAACCCAGGTTAGAGAAAGAGTTCAGCAAATAATAATCAGTGTGAAAAGCACAACACTTTGTCCTTCTCTCAATAGTATTTTGTTCGGTCAAAGTAATATCACTTCACAAGGACATTAATCTAAAATTTGTCATGGGACAAAAGGCACAATACTCAAGAAATAATGCTTTTAAGATGGTTACTGATATAATATTCAATAGGCCAGTCCCATCCCTTCATATTTATTTTATCCAGACAGAAAATTGACCCATGAATACTGTCTCCTTTTTCACATCATTATTAAAACAGATAAGGCATACATGTTCCTTACATTAAAAAACGTTCAACTTCTAAAAGTTCAAATAAAAAAAAAAAAAAACCCTTAAAAGAACAAACATGCACTATTGCTCAACCCAACTGAACATTTTCTGAATCTGACTACATACGTGGTCACTGAGGGATATTTGTTAATTTCTTGGCTCCATATTTGAACATTTCCGGTATGTTTTCATGGCAAACTAAGATCGGTAGTGTAGCGTTAATGTGGCTCCCTCTCCCTTAGATGTTTATCATTATTATCTGAGCACAACAAAGTCTCCATGGGAGAGATGGCAGTGAGGGGAGGGATGACCAACGTACCAAGGTAAGCCTTTTCCCATAAAGCATTGAGAAGCAAGTGGCATCTCCTCCTCACTTGGAGGGAGCAATAGTTTCGGCATGTCCTCCAAGTTTCCAGACCAGTCCCCACTGACCAAACATCAGACATCGAGTTAAAAAAAGCAGTATGCTGGGGTTTCCCCCCCCCCAACACAACTGTTCCAAGCTCTTCATTGATCAAGTCCTTCCACCATACATGTTTGACATGACAATGTTTTGTTTTTTTTGTTTTTTTTTTAAATGTTTGAGCTCCCACCTACCACATCTGAGCAGAGAGGGGGCAGGAGGAAAAGAGCCAACAGGTTAGGAGTTATCCTGCAGCTCTTTGGCCTTGGTCAAGATGGTGTGGACATCTGAGATGGGATAATCCTGAAAGGAACAACAGGGAGCAAAAAAAAAAAAAAAAATCAACTGTATGTTTAAATATTTGTGGTCGACATGTTTCACTGTAAAGATCCTTACCTGCAGTAATCTCATATTGACTGTGAAGTCTCCTGCCAGTAGGTTATCTCTGATAAGTCTGTGAACAGAGGAACGTCAACAGAAAGCATGACTGACATGATGAGACGGAAGTAATCTGTACTGCAGGAGTAAAAAAAAAAAAAAAGGAGCACAATCTGAACAGCTCACATGAGCATGGCGCAGCAGACCAGGATGAGGAAGTGGAAGCGGTCCTGGTCAGAAAACAGGGTGTCCCAGATGCGGATGACGTCTGGCAGGAGAAACTCCTGAGACAACAACAGGGTCAACCAGCGGAATGTGAAATACTGGGGTTTGATGTTCTGCTCTTCCTGTGTGGAGAGGACACAAAGAGGACATGGTGATATTAAAGCCAGAACACACATGGGAACTTCAAATATAGGGTTTTTTTTTTCTTGGTCTAATGACGATAAAGGTCACTGTTCTCTAACAGCCAGAACATTTTACCATTATATGAAGAATTGCTGTGAAATGCAACATTAATAAATAATAATGTTACCCCTCAAATTGTCACTTTATTTCACAGTTGGGACATCATTCAGCAGTACTTCTGTGAGACGCTATAACCTCTTTGTAGCCTACTCACTTCATGTTACCACAATCTTCACTATAAGTCATATTTATATTAAAGTAAATGTGCAAAAAGCTTGTGCAAAGTGCTGCTTCAGAAACACCTACTCCTGGTTCTGTAGAAGACAATCACAGCTTCTACATTAAAATAATCCCAATATGAGAACTTCAATGAACCTACTACCTTTTTCTGAGCTTTTCGACTGCATCACATGGTCTTCATCAGTAAATGGAATAAATGATGTTGATCATGTGATATCCCACGACCAAAAATACCACACTTAGGTCACCAGAGCCAGTTCCATTCACTGATGAACACCATTAAATGTCTGAAAGTTTCATAAAAGCTACTACATGGATCTTTGTGTTGACAGCAGTTTGTCCATAATAGAATAGAGGTCTGGTTTATGCTGCCAGTATGCACGTCCCAAACACACCATGAGATACTCACATCCACTTCATGCAGTCATTAGCCAGGTGTCGCTTTTTTCTTCTTTTTTTTTTTTTTACACAACTATTTCTATCAGTTTTTGTTGGTCTGAAAGGAAGAGAGGATGAGCTGGACATGGACAGAGCGTTTACCAGTTTGAGATAGAGCTCCAGGTCTTTGTCTTTGAGCATGGAGTACACACTCTCCATCTTGTAGGTGATGCCACACTGGGAGTCATCCAGGCTCTTAATGAAGTTGTCTCTGTTCTCAGACATCAGGTTGGTGAAACAGAAGAACGTATCTGCTTCAGCGTGCTCTGAACAGTAAAACAGCACCGAAAAATGGCATTTCAGAGCGTTGAAACTTAGACGTCTTCAAATGTTCAAATTGTTCTCGTGGTTACTCTTCAGGTTCAAACTTCACATCTTCAGTGTTTGTGTTTTTAATATTTGAATACTCAGAAGTTAGTGAAATGTAAATGTGAGGTTCGAGTCATTAACCTCAGCGGTGTGTTCCTACCTTTCCACTGGCTGTTAGGGTCCGTGGCAAAGGTGTAGTAAATCGGCCCGACGATCTCGTTCATGCCCTGTACGTAGGCGATGCCGGGGTTGAGTTTGGCGTAGATGAAGAGGATACGCTCCACCACCTCCCAGTGCGCTTCGCTCCCATTGGGCAGCACCTCGTATTCGTTAGATGGATACAGGTTCAAAGCCTTTCCAGGGGAGCTGACCTGGGAAAACAGATTGAGTTTAGCGGAGAGTGGTTGCCATTGTTCTGCAAAACATAATAGAAAATATTGATAATATGCAGCAGCACATATGTTTGACTGGTACTGTATTGCATCGTGATTCATTACTGTTTTACTTCCTGTCCATAAGTTGTGTTCTCTATTATTATAAGAATCTACAGCCATGCTAGTGACTCTAAAAAAACTCAAGCCTTTGTGAAGATAAATGTTCTGTTATTTTTGTAGTTATAAGCCATGTGTTGTTATTTTATGCACTTGCTTATATGTATTTTCTTTGTGCCCATATGTACAATAAAAAATGAAAACCTTGTGGACTTATGGTGGCACTAGATTGATGTCTGTGCAGAATTTCAAGGCTATAAATCCAGTAGTTGTTGAGACATTTCAGCCTGAACCAACTGACCAGCAAACATGACCTGCTTAACACCTAAACATCAGCATTGTCATTTCTCACTGACATAGTAGCATTTTAACTATTAAGTTATTACAATTAGAAAACTTTACTGACACCACACACACAGACACACAATGATAAGTCACTTACATTGGTGACTCCGCTGCGGTTGCGATTTACAGTTTGTGCTTTCAGGGTGGTTTGTTCCACTCGCCGACGCAGCGTCTCATAATCGTTCTGGGGGTCCAAGATAAGCTGGCAAGGGTATTCTGTAGGACGCTGGAAGAACGCCATGTCTGGATACAGCCGCCTGGAAAAACACAAACACACACACACACCTGTTATATTTAACTTCATGTGTCACTTGTATTACATAAGCTTTTGGCTTAAAAAAGGAACTAAAAATGAATCCCTTTAAAAGAATGGAAGAATTGTAATCCTGATACATACAAACACTGACAGGTTACGCAGCATTTTATAATCACAAATGATCAAAAACAAGCTAAAAGAAGAGTCATACCTTACATCCTTGTCGATCTGTAGTAGTATTTCATTATCTTTGAAGTAGGTATTCCACCTGCTGTCTGGGTTTGGATTTAGAGGCTGAAAGAAAAGACAAAGACTATTGCTGAAGACACAGAAATCTTCTCTAGAGAGTCAACTCATCCATTACTTATTTATAGGTTTATCTTTTTTTTTCTTGACTTTTTTTGTGAACATGGACATTAAGCTCAGCTGGCATCATAGTAGTAAGGATGACATCATTTTCAAAAGGGTAAGACGCAGGCTACATAATCATTCATCTCTCTACTGTCGCTGGAATAAAAGGCAAAACCTGCCCAAGAGAATCATTTAAAGACAAAAAAGAAACACAAATGTGAACCTCATGATGGAGCTATACCTAAAAAGGTGCTCATGTGACTGAGGAAGAGAAGGTAAATGACTTGAGGTATGAATAGTGATTAACCTGTTTGCAAAGCAGTTACACAGACGTCCGATTTTTTACTGTTGCGCTGTAACAAGTTAAACGTTTACTCATGTGGAACATTTAACAGTCAACCCCCGCCAAGTCATACAAACACGTTTAAGACTATTAAACCTGGCTGCTGTTGCTACTCTACTCTTTCTCCTCTGTGGTGTTGGCATGAATGGAGCTTTCATTGAAGCGGGCTTTATTGCAGTTAATCACTAATGTGTGGAAAGAGAACAACAGAAGAAAAGGAGACTCGACTCACGTGGTCTTCCATAGTCACGTCTTCTCTGGACAGGCCCAGGTTAGCTTTGGCAATACCAGGCTGGATGATCATCTCTTTCAAGAACTGGGAGTACACCTCCCTGTGACAGACGCACACAAAATTGAAGAAGAAGAAGTTAAAAACCACTCGTCTGTAACATTCGTAGTAGTAGTGCCAAGACAATTAGTTAATTTATCGGTCAGTCAACAGAAAATTAGAAAATCCTGAAATCGTTTACAACATTTATCAAGCAAAAACACAAAAACAGTCTCTGCTTTCAGCTTCTCAAATGTGCAGATTTGCTGTTTTTCTTTGTTTTATAAGATTGTAAATGGAATATTTGGGTGTTTTCCTCTGTTGGCGAGACATAACAAGACGTATGAAGATGAAGTCATTTAGGGTTTCACTATTTTCTGACACTTTTTAGACTGAACAGTGAATTAATAACAATCATCAACAGATTAATCAGTAGTGAAATGATCATTAGCTGTGTCCCTAATCAACAGCAAAAAAAAACATGTATTAACATATTGCCTGTCACAGCTGCCTTTGTGTGGTGTAAACAGAGGTGAGTCTTCCTCTGTCAGGTCTGATAGAAACTAGGAACTTAGAGGAAACAATGGCAGCGCTGTTGTCTTCCCAGCTGGCGTCACCATGAAGAAAACACCACAATAAACAGCATCAGGCTCGGTGACTCACATCTGACATGCCTGTTTTTTTGGTGGGTTTTTTTTTGCTTTTTTTAGTCAGCTAACGATATTCGCTAATGTCATCTGCTATGCTGATTGATAGCAGCTGATGTTGTGGTTCCCCAGATTATTATAATAATAATAATAATAATAAGGCAGTGTGGTTTCACTCTTTAAAGCTACAGCGGTGGTTGACTTACCTTTGCTTTTTGAGGAAAGAGTCCCATAATGTCTGATCCAGAGGTAGGTAATTGAGAAGGATCTGAAAAGAGTCAAGAGCACAGATCAAAACATATACCAAATATACTACAATTATGCACAAGACATCTTGAATATTTCAATTTGACATCATGTTATAGCCATTAAAAAAACTGTTGGCTTTGAAGATATTCCTCAAATAAAGTGTTGGAATAAGAAGACACAGAATCGTTTGTGATATCAAACAGTGTTTTTTTTTTTTTTACCTTTAAGAAACTCTCAAAGGGAAATCTTCAGGATGAGTTGATAAGTGTTAATGAAATGTGTGAATATTATCTGAGAGGTATGTGTGGCTCAGTTTGATCCCTGACACCTCCTGTACACATCTTGAAGTGTGCTTGTGTTAAGACACTGAGGCCTTGAGCTGGGGCAGCTGCTTGCATGACAGCTCCACCATGAGAGTGTGTGTGAGTGTGTGTGAACGGCTTTATAAAGTTCGAACGGTGCGATTTCAGCACATATGCATGAACCAATCACAGGAGCAGGATCAGGTGGTGATTTAAGAAAACTTTCCCAATTTTTCAGTTACAGCTGAAGTTATTCAGAAGTTACTCGGCAGGTAGAATATGTTACAAACATCGATTCAGAGTTTGGTTTTTATTTTACTGACATCACTGTTTTTGGCACTACAAGCACAGAGAACTCTCACAGTCCAGCAGCTGTCTCAGGGTCTCTATGCAGGTCAGGTGGACGTCTTCTATTACAGCAGCAGACAGTGTAAAATCTTTCTGTAATGGAATGTGTTCTGTCGTGACACAACGTTGACAACCGTAGTAATACAGTCACTTTTTTTTTTTTTTTTTTCCCCCCCTGCTCCAGGTCCCATGACACTACTGCTGCTGCTGACACCGCTACATGTTTTGGTCTGCTGATTTCTGACAGCGGGACCTGTAGCTCTACACTGTGTAGAGCAACTTCTTCTTTTTTAAATCTTGGCTGACACATTTTTTGTGAATGAAACTCAAAACAGGTGAGTAAAACGACACAGAGGCAGGCAGGGCAACTTACTTTCCAGCAAAGCGCTCGTATGCCTCCTTCAAACGGGACTCCTGAGTAGAATAAAGAGAGGATTGTCAATAAAAAACATCACACTACACTGACTGTTATCGGCGCTGAAAACAGAGCGGTGATAGTTACCATTGAAGCACAGCTCCCTCAAGGTCTTCAAGTTGATGTTCTCTTCGCTCAGGGCTACTTTGAATTCCTGTATTCTGGGGGAAAAAAAAAAAAAAGAATTAAGATGAAGTTAGAACCAATTTTCCTACCAAATTACTGCTGGGTGACCGTGACGTCAACTCATTATTGCTAACACATGATCCGAGAGAAGAGAAGAGAAGAGGAGAGGTGTTTTTTCTCTGGCATAAAGTCGTAAATCTTAATTTGGAGAATTTTACAGGATGTTTTTGGAACATGTAATGTGTGTATAATTATGCTAATCCTACTTAGAATCATTTTGTTAAAACATTTGAGAAGCTTTTTTTATTGATAAAATAACCACATGGGTCAGGTCAGGCAACTAAATATCTGAAAAATCCTGGAAATCCAGTCCTGATTATTGATTTGCAATATTACCCACAGTGACCAAACACAACCAGAAATACTAACAGCAAACATAACTCAGTCAAAAATAGTTTGGCAACGTCTTTGTATACTGGCTGACAAATCTGAGTCATAATCACAATATCTTCATATTTCTGATATCTCTTTAACTTCCACATATCCTCGCTGTCAGTGCTCTATAACTTATCATGCCCTCCACTCCAGGCTGTTGGATAATGTGTGCAGCAGGAGGTTTAACCATTTCTATACCTATCTAAAGGTCAACACATGCATGTGATCTTCTGCTACAACTATTTTCAACACTGACGGAGAAGGACCATCAACACCTCTTTGACACACAAAACCTGAATATGATAAGTGTGATAAATGTTGCATTTGTGGCAACACTGTGGTATTGGGTTGCATTTACATGTGTAGCATCTGTGGCTAGTATTTAAATGCACATTTAAAGTACCATATTAAGTTCTGATTTGCTGCTATTTAATTAACGAAGGAGTCTGTAAAAAATATTCTTTGTTATATTTATTGTTGATATCTTGCATTATTAAACAAACACATTTTTTTTTACCAACACATCATTACACAGTTATGAGATCTGCTAAGAACCTGCAGCCTGATGACAGTCATTTTCCACTTAGTGTAACCACCTCATTTTGAACCAGAAAAAAAAACACGTTTTTATGAGTCAAACCCGAGTTGTAATGAAGTTTCATGGGATTTACATTTCAGGAAAATAAGATGAGATATGCAAAACAACGCACGCTCAAGGAGTCTCAGTTGTTCTTACATGTAGCAGCTAGCGGGTTAAAATAACAAATTAGAGCGGAGGAAAGGGTGATTACATGGGGAATATTGTTCAAACAATGCTTATAAACTGAACTGACGAACCGTTCTTCCAATGAAACCTGGTCTGAATAACCTGTCATTCGCTCATTTACATGTTTAATTGGAAATTATTCACATTTGTTTTCCTCCCTTGCACTGTCAGAAGCACACAGTCAGCAAACACAGCTCGCTAGATGAGATCTCATTGTTGAGGAAGTGTGATGTGTCAGCTGATGTGCTAACAGGGAGCTAGCGTTGCTACTTAAAACGGCGAAGTTGCTGTATTCAGTCAGCTTGCAAAGCGCTTTTTGACCTTAAATGATACGTTTTAAACCCAGTAAACACATGTTAGCATGCAAGAGGTGCCAACTCTTGCATGAAACCTAAACTTAGCTTATGCTTGGTTAGCTGTGCTGTTGTTGCTGCTAGCTTAACACTGAAGTTAAAGGCAGTTGTGCGGTTAAGATGCTAGCTGCAACAAAACCTTTCTGATGCCCGTGCGTCCTGAATGTGACGCAGGAATACATGTTTTCCATGTGTCTTACCTGTTTTTGTACGCAGTAGACATGTCTGGACAAACGGTGGTGTATTCCTGTAACTGTTTCCAGAAGGAATGAATTATTGGCCAGAGGGAAGTCCTGCTGTCACTTCCGTCTTCACAGAAACACTGTGGGCAGACACCACGCCGACCTGCGTGTCAGTGACGGGTTCAGTGTGTCCACCCTAAAACCTACCAAAACACCCTGCTCCATTCACTGCAGTGCCATTCACAAATATTCATTTCAGGTCTTCCCTTTGTCAATGAGTCTCTGAACATACATTCATATTTATTAAACTTGTCAATACAGGTAGATTTTTTTTTAAAATCTAAGATTGTAGAAAGACTTCTACTACATGGACCGTTATTGTCCATAAAATGATCAATTTGAATAGTCAATCACAGTGACCAGGGCCGAGCAGCATCAGTGAATCCTGCTTGTCTGTGTAAAGTGACATACCCCCTGACAGCCACTAGAGGGCAGAAAGACAGCACGTATGATCAATTAATTCACGTATGAAGATGAATAAAGAAGAAATGCATGCGTGCCATCATATGCACCGCTTTACATCTGAAGATAATCTGCTGGTGAGAGTGCATGTGGCAGTGCACATGGCATGGATTAAGCAGGTCACCCAGTTAAGGGCAAAGGGGTCCCCACCCCAACCACATGCTAGAATATCATCAGGCGCACTGTTTTTTTTCTATGTGCCATTTAGAAATGTTATTAAACATGACTTAGTTTGGAAATATGCACCATGTGACCAAAATAAACTAAAATAAAGTCTTAAAATTAGATTTCAACACAAGGCCTCTCTACAAGACAGAGCGGGATACTGCATCACCTGTCCAAAACTTGCAACTTTTTGGGGATATTTGTGGATCAGCTGCTCACTTAATCCAACCTTTGCTGCAAATACACGTGACACATGGCAATGATAACATCAGACAAAGGAGATTGATGCAGTTGTGTAAGATCTATGATCTAAGTTGTTGTGCAACAAGTTAAAACTCTTTTTAAGAGAAGTTGAGATGGCGGTAGGGACTAAACGGCAAAGGCACAGGATGCAGGTTTGTTGTTTGTGGGTATTTAGCCCCAAAAATGCAAAAGAACACTTATAAATATCTAAATAATTATAAATTTACAATTTAACTGACCTCAACACAGCCAAAACTGACCTAATGTCTTCTTCTTCTTCAAGCGTTTTATGACATTTGGCATCCCTGCCATTGCTTTACTGCCTCCCTCTGGATCAGTCTCCCTTCAGCGTCCATAACTTTCACAGTTGATTCATTAGTCCAGGACTCCAGTTAATCATTTATTGTCTGTCCTCTGAATGTTTTCTGCATGATACTAAAACATGTTATACCGGACCTAAACTCTGGATGTTGGATTTTTGAAATCAAATTGTGTTGGTCATTTAATTATGAAAGTTAGAACTGAGTACAAACCTTAAAGAGAGGAAGCTGAATCAATGTGAGTGGAAAACATATAATAATAATAAATATTTTTAGACTGCTGGTGTGGTCGAGGGTACAGCCATCACAGAGGATAACATCCAGTCATGTGTATGTATCCTCGCACAGATAAAACATCTAAACAGTGTGTTTGCTCTGTAGGAAAATGCTTCTGGTTTCCTTAAAACCCAACTGAGAGGCTGTTCATCATATACACACAAACTCACAATACAACAAATGCAAATTGAGCAGCATTTGCTGTCATAAAAAAAACTGGCATCTTCATATAATGTCACTGAAATGTTAGAACTAGAAGGCAAGGCAAGGCAAGTTTATTTGTACAGCACATTTCAAGAACAAGGCAATTCAAAGTGCTTTACATTGATCATAAAAGGCATTAGACAGAATTTAAAAGTAAGACATGTAAAAAGACATAAAGACAATTAAAAGTGAAAAAGCTAAAAAGGAAATAAGAATAAAAGATAAGAATAAGAATAAAAGTAACAGTACAGTGTAAAATAACCCATAATGTTGTTTAATGGAAGGCAGCGGCAAACAGAAAAGTCTTGAGCTGCGATTTAAAAGAACTGAGAGTCTCTGCAGACCTAGAAGGCAAATAATATACTGTACATGTGATATCAGACAGTGTGGGAGAATGTGTTTGTGTCTAGAGAGCTAACAGGCTCAGTAACTGAACAGATGGAGCATATCCATCCTTAGTTCTTTCTCTTCAATTTTTCCCTCCACAGTCCAGAGACTGTGCAAGTCAGGTTAACATGGCTGGATTAACCAGCTGCTGTGTTTATTAAACCCTTCATTCCTTTTACTCATTACACCATGTGTTGGCCTCTTCAAGATCATTTCGCTACTAGTACTCAAATATCAACTTTGTCCTTGGGGTGAAGTCAGGAGTAGATTTAATTGTAAGCTCTGCATTATAGTTCATGTACAAATAGATATTTTAACGTGATGTTGGTGTAAGAGCAAAGGACAAGACATTCGTCCTCTACAGACCATGAATACTGATAGCACATTTGATGGAGATCTGGACAATAGGTCTTGAGATATTAAGTGTGGTCACAGTCAGACCAACCAGAGAGCCAACAAAGATTGGGTTTTGGCTAAAGATTCCCTCCATACTTGTATTAAGACATATAAAAATACCCTGTTTGGAATACCACAAAAACAAACAAACATATAATTACCATGTTAAAATCCTTAAAGTGACACCTCCTCCTTCTCCCTCATTAAAAATTCCAGAATCTATAAATACATAAATATATTTGGACACAAATGTCTCCTACTTCACTGTAAAGTCCATTCTTAGTAAATGTGCACTGGAGGTTTCAAGTTTCCACATCACACTTGTGTGAGTTGAATATCGGGCCTGGATTAGCTCCAAACTAGTTGTGATGTCACAAACGGTGCCCGCTGTAGGCCCGCCCCTAAAAGTCCGATTTTCACTGAGCTCAGAGAAACTCTCCTCTTTCAGCGGATGAATGTGAAACCAGCCTCGCAGTGTCGAACTCTGCGCATACATCACTCTACACAGTGAAGCTCAAATATCCAACTGCAGGGACGAGAACCAAATATATATTTGAGCGGAGGGGGCTGCTTTAAAAGAGCGGTGAAACAACTCCAAATACATGATGTTTAATTAAATGATCTTTTCTGAGCCATTTCCTCCTCAAGCTTAATACATAAATTGGCTTCTGTGCGTTTTAGTACTGTGTTCCTTTGCTGTCATGACTGAGTTTTTTTTATTTTTTTTATTGTCATTAATTCTTAATTGCAGGTATAAACAATGACTTGGTCTCTTATCTGAACAGCTCTTGTGTAACTGATGATCTGACTCATTATCTTGCCTCAGAGCAGACTTTACCCCCCCTCGACAGCTGCAGTGGTGCCGCATGCCATGCTGCCTGAAAACACATAGTGATGAACACACTTACACTATGTGTGATATGAGTGACTGTCTGATGTTTCTCTTATTGCAGTGCAGTGAGTGAGAGGTATACTATGTGTGCCTCCGCAGTAGTTATTAATATGCCCCTCTGACCAAAGCCACCACAGTCCAAGTCAAATTTAAATTCCCCTCACATTTAGTGTAAGGAAATATTAAACCATAGTGATACTGCAGCTGTTGTGTATATTTTTGCATTTTTCAAAAGATAATAAAAGTGTTATTTGATATTGAAGACAGCGTCTAGCTTTGAGTCTCTGGTTGGATGTTTCCCATGGCAGCAGTTGCTAGGAGATGTGCTGTGGCTTCTGTGGTGCACTCCTGACTCGAGCAGGTCATGGCCCTGTACATAGCCTACAGACGTTGATAGAGGACTTCCCCCACCTCTTCCAACAAGCTAACATAGACCCTTTACACACATTCAACATTTGGAAGGAGTCATTGTGCTGTTAAGTTTGTGTTCCACTTGGAGAGAGGGAACATATAGCCTAGCTTGGTAAGTTAGCGCAGGTTCCTACTGGAAGTTACTTTTTGTCTGTTTTTGACAGAGTTTTGACAAATGGCCTCTTTATAAGACAAGACCTGGCCCAGCTGATATTGTACTTTAAATGTGTAACATCACAACAAACCTAATTTGCACACAGTTAACCTGTGGCCCTAGACAAATACAGCCAAAGTTACTGATACAGCATAAAACATGTAACATTTTTAGCAAACTACAGTTTGTTTGCATTAAAGGGCAACAAGGAGAAGGGAAAACAACTAGAATCAATTTACATTTCACTTACTTTATTCATTTACTTTATATTAATATTTAAAAAATTAAATATATTCTAATTCAGGTTGGTTAAACAGAAATATTTCAAAGACACTAATTATTTGTATTCTGAAAAAAAAACCCTCGCTTTATGTTTCATACGTTCACTCTGAAGTATTGCAGTTGAGTGTTTTTAGTTTCTTTATATTCTACTTATTAATATTACCACTACTTCAAATCTATCAGTTCATAACAAATGAGTAAGAAATATTTATTGGTAAAATAAATAACAGAATAATAAAAAAAAATACTGCAGACGCATGTAAATCAGGAAGAAGGATGGAAGTTGAAAAAGAGGAAGCAGAGAACAAGCAGAGGAAGAAGCAGAAGAAGAAGAAAAAGGGGAGGAAGAAAAGGGAAAACGCAAAGGAGGAGGAAGAAGAGGAGGAAGAAATAGAGGAGAAGGAAGAAGAGGAGGAAGAAGAAGTAAGAAGAGGAGGAGGAGGAGAAGGGGGAAAAAGCAAAGGAGGAGGAGTAGAAGTAGGAGTAGGAGGAGTTTGTTTGTTGACATCGGGCGAAAACGAAAATCAGATGAGTGAAGACTGGTGATAATAACTGAATTTCTCGCCGTCATCAGGACACAGATCCTTGGCGACAGCTCAGGTAGAGCTCTGCCTGATGAGCCTGCTCTGTCACACCGCTGACCAGCTGCTCCCAGCCGGTATCTCCACACAGAGCTGTTAGCCTGCGCTAGCCCCAGCAGCTCAGTCAGCTAACATTATAGCAGGGAAAGTCATCGTTAGCCGCAAGCTAATGTAGACGCTGAAATACACTGGTGATACCGTATCGGCAACTTACAGCTTTACTTAGAATAACAAGTGCTGCTCTCTGGTATTTTAGGTTGTTGTGAGTGAGTAGACTTACAAGTGCTGTGTGTTTATCAGTAGCTATCTAGCGTTAGTGTTGTTAAAGTAAATAGTTCTACAGTGTCGCTAGCTAGCTTGCTTGCTAACTTAGTAACAGTCTGCTGTGTCTCTCAGGATTCACTGCTATATGTGCTCAGCTAACAAACTAGTTTTACCAACCAAAAGACAGAGCAAGATGTGTTTCTAGCTTCAGCTTAGCAACTAGAGTCTTTCTGCGTAATATTATTAAGACAAAACAATTTTGTTATTAATGTTGAAACAAATTGCAAAGTAGCCGACATTATTTGCTAACGTTAACAGTAGCCAGCCACAGGCAACACAGCTAACATGGCTAAATATGCAGAGCTGTGCAATGCATGCAAAGAGGTGTCCAAAAATGTAAATACAGGCTCTGTTTCTGATGACAGCAAGCTACTTTGACAGTAATATGTTTGCCAGTTCATTTATGAGACACTGAAAAACACATTAAGAGTTTATTGTACACAAGTTAACTGTGATGTCAAGTTTATGTCTTTGCTGTTCCACATCTTTTTTTTTTTTTTAATAGAATGTGATTGCTTGAAAAAATCTGTTATTCTGTGCATAGACTTTAATTTTTTCATCATCACATTGTCCCTGCCAGTGAGGGATCATTTTATATTAAAATGACAAATTAATCTGAAACACTGATGTGACATTTATAATTACAGTGACAGCCCTCACTTTGAAAAATATGAATTCATCGACTCTGAATGTCAAGTGGAACTTTTTTTTTTTTGCTGTTTCCCACCAGAAGCAGCCTCTGTAAAGACACTGCATTTAACTCTTTCCTTTCTTCAACGTACGTCCCCCTAAGGTCCCCTGCACTGCCCTGTCTTTGATCTGAGCCAGAGAAGAAGAGGCTAACATGGCAGCCAAAGCAGGAGACAATCCTGACAGCCTCATGACTCTGGCAACGGTCTTCTGCCTGAGGAACCTCAGGAAGACCATGTGCTACCAGGGAGTCAGCAACAAACTCTGTCTGCGCTCAGACATCTTCCTTCCCAGCGAAATCTGTGACAAGCTGGTCAACACGTATGTAACGAGAAACGTCAAGTTAATGTTGACCTCATTTCTGAAATGACAGTCTGTTAAAATGCCTTGTGTTTGTTGATACATTACTTTTATGAGTTTTTTTTTTTGTTTGTTTGAACAGATACATGGAGTTAGTCCACACAGACAGTAACTTTGAACCGGAGGAGAGCTTCTTTCAACTATTCTCAGACCCGCGAAGCACCAGACTGACCAGGGTACAGCTGAGAGAAGACTTTGTACGTGACAGAGACCTGGAGGCCATTAGAAAACAGGTGAGATGCCACAAGTTAGTAGATGAAAGACCAGT
The DNA here is from genome assembly GCA_029490765.1 of Euthynnus affinis. NCBI lineage: Eukaryota > Metazoa > Chordata > Actinopteri > Scombriformes > Scombridae > Euthynnus > Euthynnus affinis. The sequence continues at coordinate 2,387,205 of CM055855.1, read as the reverse complement.
TTTTCAGCGCATCTAAAGTAGACCACTTTCATTTTCCAGCTCACCTCTGTGAGCTGTTGTTCTGTCGTTAAATAGTCCTGATTAATAAAAAAGCAACAACAGAATTAAGAAAAGAAAACACTCTCAGATATTATTTATGAAAAGTTCAATACTCTAAAACTCTTCTTCATCAGGGCTGTGTGAGTGTAGTTTGATCAGATTTCATTGTCGATGCTGGCAACAACAAGGAAACAATTCAACAATTTTAATAAGATTCTGATTGAAATATTGCCAAATTCACATTTTCCCAATCTAAAATCCACCCACTTCAAACTGGTGAGAAAAAAAAATGAAATATAGAAATAAATCATCTGAAATACTCAAAACTGATTTTGTGCTCATGTTGGACTTCATCATACAGAAGAAGACGCTGATTGAGAAAATAGGTTTTCAGGACCTTTAAAGGAGAATTCAAGGTTTTTTTTTTTCCTGCCATCGGTCATCAACCGATAATGTTATGACAACATTCTACATAGACACAGTGACACCACTGCAAGACAACACAACCAATCCTATTATATGAACCTTAGAAGTTATTGTTTTAACTGTTAATTGTAAATATCCATATGTTTTTGCATGCACTACTAATTCCCTGGTTTGGAGCCACCTGACTTGCTGTACAGTTTAGAACATTCACATTTATCAAAATAATTAAGCCAGTAAATATAATGTTTAATGGTCAGCATTCATTTTCCTCATTAACTGGCTTTAAGAGGAACACTTTTTGAAACTAAACCTCACTTTGCATTTTTTTTTCCTGAACCTTTTCTTGTGCATGTATGAAGCTGATGTAAATCTGTTCTTTGTTCTATGTTATAGGGGATTTACTCAGCTGTTATGGTTGGTTTGCTAGGCTAAACAGGACTGAGACCAGTCTCTGTTGTAAATCCACAGAGATGTAATTAATATTGCTAATCTAACCCCTGGTGAGGCAGCAAACAAATGAAGTACATTTTTAACATAACAATCTCAATGTACAGTACCATTCTTCTGCGATTATGAGTGAAATATTCTATGAGGAAATCCATCCAAATATTGGCAGTTCAGTCTGTTCATCTAAGATCCTCTGGAGGTCCCAAGAGTGTCTTAAGTTCAAAACAGGCCTTGGGGGGGGGGGGGGGGGTTCCTTCCTGAACTTTTATTTATTGTATTTAGCAGTTAGGAAGGACACTCGACACCTCACCTCACAGTAATGTAGGATTCCTGTCGCAACAGTACTGTTGAGACCTAAGAAGTGGAGGGGTGACTGTTTGGTTTTCTGTTACCACTAATTACCACTTAGAGAAATTATGTCAAGTGACGATCAAGAAAACTTGGTTGATGGTACCCCGCTCCAACCCCCACTGTCCCACTACGAAAACAGAAATCACAGTTACACCATCTCTTTTTGCAGTCAAAAATATTTTTATATTTTTTTTATTAATTGGCTATCTAGCCTGTCATATGATGCTAGCAGTGCATTTTTCCTCAGTGAATGTTTTTTTTTTCCTCAAAAGAAAACACAAGACACAAAACACAAGTGATGCACAGAGCAGAAAAAAAAAATTGTTTCAATTTGACTTTTAAGATCAATTTTCCCCTAGAATTAAATTGACTGACATCTTGCTGAATGCACATCAGTCATTATATGACTTTATATTTTAGGTAAACATACCAATGTTTGATTGCTAAAGCACATGTTCTCTGTATGATATAAATACTATTAAAGTGAGATTTGACATCTAAAATAAATCATACAATCTAATGTGTCTAGTGATTAATGAATGAGTTCAGCACAATAATTAGAAGGCAGACATGACCCCAACAACATACTGTGTCTTACTGGAGGTAGGCTGTCGTGTAAAATAAACTGGAGCTGCTGTTAGTAAAGTCAGTTCAGTTGGACGTTCATTGTGGTACAAAGAAAAAAGTAGTCTTCCTCTAGCTTCCTCCACATCTTCCTCTCCACACCCTTTTGAATGCAGTTAGCGCTGATGGTGTGTGGGAAGCCAGTGAGGGATCGTATGCTCTTTCCACCTGTGACTCCTACTGGTTGGTCTGTCTACATTTTCATGTGTTGACTTTGTGTGTTCTGCCAGGACCTGATCGAGCTCCACCTCACCTACTGCAACAGCCTGTCATCCCGCAGCTTGAAAACACTGACCTGCTTCCGCGAGACCTTGGTCTCTCTTTGTCTCTTCGGCTGCAGTCGCATCTTCTACAGGAAGGGCGGCGCCCCGTTGGCATGCAGCGAAGACACAGAGGACGAGGAGGACGAGAGCCCTGCTTCTCAGCAGGCGTTAGAGACGGACTTTAACTTCCAGGGGTTCAACCGCCTCAGGTTGCTCAACCTGGGTGGCCTGCCTGATGAGGTGGATGCTGAGACCCTGCTCAAACCCCTGAAGTCACTCACCTTACTAGATCTGTCTAATGTACAGTTGCTGGGGACAGCCTTTCTGACCCAGTGGAAAGACAGACTGGCATCTCTTGTTCTCTACAATGTGGACCTGTCAGAGGAGTTGGTCAGTACTGTGGTGGAGCTTGTCAATCTCAGGTAAGCTCATTTTGTCAGGATGCTTTTACATGAAGCATTGCACAAATGAACCTGACATTTCCCAGCTGTGCTAAACCTCAAAAGTGTTGGTGTTGTTTGAAAACTACATTTTAAATGAAGTTCTGTGAAGTTGTAGAGTTAAACTCACTTCATGACTCATTGAACAGGCTTCATCACCTCTGCTGGCTGGTGATCGTTTTAAACCTCTTTGGGTTTTTAGCACCATAAAAGTCATCCGAGTCTCATAGATCAGTGTATGAAACCAGTTGGGAATAAATGTCAGAGAACAGTTGACAGTTTGAGTTTGTGCAAGGTAAAGCATAGATAAATACATCACATAAATCATTACTGAGGCTGAAGCATTTGAGGAAAATGTATTGTGATTTTTTCCGCCCAATATTGTGATTGCTGTTTAAATAGTTTTTTCTCTAAAATGAACTACAGTATTTGTAAAGAATCTGGTACGGTTACACGTGGCTTAAAATGATAGAATCTTGAGTGAAATGTGAGCTGCTAGACAAGTTCACTGAAGCATATAGAGGAACTAAAAGAATTTGTCATTTCTGAATGATGCATCAGTTGGTATCGGTTACTGATGAAGAGATACTATAGAGGCAATAATGCAGATGAGGGGAAAAGTTTGTATCAGGCATTACAGAACTTTGTCAGATTATTTGTTTCAATGGTGTACAGATTTCTTTCTAATATAATCTATGTATGTTGTCCTAGAGCGACTTAGAATGAATCAGTGTTTTATAACTGACAAAAGGGAATTCTTATTCATGTCAATATCCAAATTCATCTGTAGTTCCCTTTCCATGCTCCACTCATCATTTAAAAAGATAAACACCCTGTACCCCTCAGGCATCTTGACATCTCGCGGGAGAGCAGACGGACCTCGAAGTCCAAGATGAACAGGAAAATCCTGACGGCCATCGTTCAGTGTCTGGTCAACCTGGTGTCACTGGACATCTCAGGTCACATCATGCTCGACAACTGCACAGTTCCACACTTTGAAGAAGCTATGGGTCGCCCAAGGTGGGTAACCGTTTGTAGGGTTTTGCAGTGGATATAAAAAAAAAAAAACTAAAAAAAAAAAAGATTGAGAGACTTTATGAGAGTTTCTGAACAATCCAGATTTGTTTCTCGTTATTCAGCATTGAGCCGTGCAAGAGCAGCATCTACCCTTTCCAAGAGCTGAAGAGGCCCCTGCAGTTTCTGGGCTTATACGACACAACCCTTTGTAATGTGACACACATCCCTGCTTATAAGGTGACTTTACACACACACACACACACTATAGTTTGTGCATCATAACTGAAAGGACTTGATTCTACATAGCTGCTGTTGACAGATAAAATCATATGCTGTGTGATGTTTAAGTATTCTAATCATTTGCTCCCTGATCCAGATGTTGCCAGTCATTATTAACACAGTTTAATTAATATGTTTCAACTTCAATATCACTGGTGAGAGTTGGGCGACATTATCATTTTAAAAAACGAGTTGTTAATATGAAGGAAACAGACAAGACGGTATCAAAACCTTGTATATCACACAAGGTCCACAGGTAATACTAATCCCCTGTGAATAGTGCTGTGAATGGAAGCGCTGTAAACAGCCCATGATGATGTAATAGAAAACAGTTAGTGCCGATTCATTTTGAAAGAACAATGGCTAATGGGGAAACTCCCAACACAGTCACAGCCAACCAATGGTGTAACCTCAACAGTCATCAGCAAAAAAGTTCACTGTGCCAATAGTTAAGAAAGTATTGTTTTCAAACTGAGGTCGTCCAGGAGTCACTTCATTCATCTCTGACTAACTCTGCGCTGTCTACTACCGTTTGACCCAAATTGTGTTCTAAAAAAAAAACAAAAAAAAAAAAAAACAGTGTCTTCATGTTTTTGTGCAAATTTCAGCATACACAAGAAAGAAACAGTTTATCGATGGCTGCCTATGTCTGTTGTTGTAGAGGTTGACCAGTAACAAAGGTCGACTTTTTATGTGTTCTGTGGGTGGGTTTGGGTTTGGGTTAGTCTAAACTGCTTAAAGGCATCTCAAGATCAATCACAAGAGAATTGAGGGGATTGAAGGGGAAGAAGAAAAATGAATTGATGAAGGAGGTTGTGTTTCAACAATGAGATTCTCAGTGGAGTGCTAAACCCAAAGTCCAGTAGGCACGCTCCAAAAAATGTATTAAAAAAAAAAGGGTAGCGCATCTCAATTTTCCAGTCAAGAAGGACAAAATATGAACATTTCACTTGTTTATTTGGCTCACGTCACATTAGAAAAATGCTTCCGCGTTTCGACACAGAGCCTCTTTAGAGAGTTTTGAGAAATGTTAATATTTTGTCCTCCTTGACTGGAAAATTGGGATGAAGAAAATGTTTCCTTTTCTAATGTCTTTAAAAAAAAACAACTCAGTCTTTAATTGAACTGGTCAAGATTGATGCCACCTTTACTTCAGTCAACTCAACCTTTTATGTGATGAAACAATTAGTCCAGTCCATGCACATGATGGTGATCTGTCACATGTAACAGTGAAGAGTAAAGAGTACAATGTGAACTGGTAAAACAATCAAGAGATTTAAAGCTTAACTCTTTAAACAGGTGATGTGTGCACATTGATAATCCTCATTTGTTGTGTGTGTGTGTGTGTGTGTGTGTGTGATGCTTTTATCAGGTGACTGGATCAAAGAATGAAGACCAGGTCCTGAATGCCATTGAGACTTACACAGAGTTTCGTCCTGAGCTGGCCCACAGAGCCATTAATCAGCTGTTTGACATTGCTAGGATACAACACTGCAGCCAGCTGCTCCGAGCTTTACAAGTAAGACGAGCACCACTTTGACCTCTTTTCATTTCGCCATGATTGTGCATTTTTATTCCCGCATCGCATTCTCATACCTCTCCCGTACATCTCCCTGTCCTCGTTTCAGCTCGTCATAGCAGCGCTGAAATGCCATAAATACGATAAGAGCATCCAGGTGACGGGCAGCGCCGCTCTTTTCTACCTGACCAACACGGAATACCGCAGCGAGCAGAGCGTGCGGTTGCGCCGAGAAGTCATTGAAGTGGTACTCAATGGAATGGAGCAGTACCAGGAGGTCACTGTAAGTCTGTGTGTGTGTGACCTCATCACCGTATCTGATACAGCTTCCAGTTTATTTGCGATTTTGCATTCACAGTGCTGATGACATTTACATTTATGGTATTACAGTTGATCACACTACACAAGCGTTTCCAATGACATAAATGTATCTTTGCAGTTACAGAACCGCGTGAGATTTGACGGCGGCTCTAAACGCGGCAGCCCGAGCATAACACGATGTAGAAAGCGCAGAAAGCGCTTCAGCTGTGTTTTTTTCAGCCCGTCACTCTCACAAACATCTGACAGAACAGATACGCTCCCTCTATTTTAATCAATTCAGCTGTCTTACACAGGCGGCATATCTACTTGCCTTTCACTCGTGGTTTACAAGCGTAACTGCAACCTAAAGCATATTTTCACACTTCAAATCAAATTTTTCTTCTTGCATAACTACAGCGATTGTATGTGTTGGGCTCTGAGCGCTGCCAAAATGTGCCCGAACACCTCATGGTGAGAATGACGGAGGAGTGAAGCTGCTGCTCCGCTAATGTGCTTACGCCTCGCCTCCTGTGTTAACACTATGTTGGTTAAGAGGGAGCATTTACTGAAATTACTGACAGTAGAAACAGAACAATATGTCAATGTCAAACCTGTGTATCAACATGAGGGAAGTAGTGCTCTCCTAAGTGTGGCTCTTAATATTGAAAAGTAATCAAATTCACAGGAGACCAGGAAGGTTTTTAAACAGTTTAAATGTTGGAGCACATTTAATACAGTCTGCCAAGGTATTCCAGCGGCCGAGAGCACAAAAACAACCCTAAATCATCTAATTATGCTCATATCAGGCCTTTTTGAAGTACATTAGAGTTTCTAGTGTGGGTCTTGAACCTTCCTCTATCTCCCTTCCTCCATCAGGTCCAGAGGAACTGCTGCTTGACTCTGTGTAACTTCAGTATTCCAGAGGAGCTGGAGTTCCAGTACAGTCGTGTCAACCAGCTACTGCTGAAAATCCTGGAGCCAGCCCGGCAGGAGGAGTCTATCCAGAGAATCGCTGTGCACCTCTGCAACGCTTTGGTCTGCCAGGTGGACAACCATCACAAGGAAGCTGTGGGAAAGATGGGATTTGTCAAGGTAACATCAAGATTAACTTTTCTCTTGTCAAGCTTCTCATATTCCTGACAGTTGTCCATTTAAAAAAAACAACAACAAACAAACAAACAAACAAAAACTGCTGTGCTCCGAGGTCAAGTATCAAAATTGTGAGATATCAGTTGTGCTGTTCATATTAACTGGTGCTTTTGATAAAAAACATATCAAGTTCAAGTTTATTTAGTTAGACTTTATAAATCCCTGTGGCATTTAAACCTATTTAGGAGCAGTGAGCATCACAGTACACACCCCCAGGGACCCCAACCAGTCATCAGGCCAAGGACAAAGGCAGGAGTGTTCCTAATATCTAACATGCTTATTTTTGGGGTGGCAGAGAACCAGAGCATCCAGGGGAAGCCTTTGTGTACAAGGGGAGGGAGGGGTACCACAATGTGATGACTGGATTGTAGTTATCGCAGCCCAGGTGTCAGCTGTGTCTCTGTGTTGGGGTTCATTTTGATGACTATAATGAAAATAATTGCAAGACACAATATATTGTAAAATCTGCAAGACAAATGAAATCTAGTGTATATAGACATACAGTATGAGGTCTCTAAGATTAAGTAGTTCTGGGATTGTGTACTGTAGTTTCAAGATTTAAAGAACCAGTGTGCAGAGTTCAGTGGCATCTAGTGGTGAGGTTGCAGATCGCAACCAGCTGAACACCCCTCACCTCATCCTCCCCTTCTAAGCATGTCAGAGAACCTACAGTGGCCGTGCAACTTGTGAAAAAGGGGAAAGCTCTCTCTGGAGCTTTTATAGAGAGATCCCGCATTATAGCTGTAAAGAAGATCCATCACTGAGCCGCCTAAATCTTCTACCTTTTAAATGAGAGATGTGAGGTTTGAGTAATATCATGAGATGATTATTCCCTCAGTAATCCCACTCTGTCATACAGACAGTAGTGACGTGATAAACAGGGTTTAGCTGCCGCAGTGATGACGGAGCAGCATGACTGTACAGAATGTCTCTGCAGTCAAGTGTAGTTTATTCAAGTCAGTTTTATGGATATACTTGTATGTTTTTGGACATTTTTAAATGACAGTCAGCTGTCAAGACAAAATATTTTAATGACTCGAACGTGATTTTGAAAGTGAAAGTTTTGATGGCAGGATAGTCAGAGGCTAGTTGTAGAGTGAGTTGTAGTGGAGCCAGGGCTGCAAAGAGGTGTATCATCTGAATCAAAATGGACATTAAAGTACTGATGAGCAAGAATAATGGTATTTAACTGTAATGTAAACAGGAAGAGACCTGGTGGCATCTGATTACTGATGGCAAGAGGGCTTTACTCATGGTGCATGTTGCAACAGGAAAATGGCATCAATTGCTTCATTGGGGCATACTGTGTTCATACTAGAGGTGTCACCATTCTCCAAGTCAACGATTGGATCTGACTTTTTATTTTGAAATCATTGCTATGCTAATGTTAGACTATAAAGTCTTGAGTTGTAAAGATCAACAAATCATTGTTTTTTTTATGTCCTGACAACTGTCATTTACACCACATGGTATGAAGGAAGATATAACTGCCATGTTTTTGGGAGGAGAATGTATCACACTAAGGCCATATGGTCAAATTCAAATAATTTATTTCAAACATGATAACAATAACTTATTTCACCACTAAATTGGGAACGAACTGTTAAACACAAAAACAAAAAGAAGAACCACTAGATGGTAGAAGGGTAGAACAACAGCTTGGGTTTTCCTCACCTGCAAAAGTCTTCCTGCTTTTGATTTGGAACGCTCATCTCAATCGATTTCGAATCAAAATCGTGACAACCCTACTACAAGAGCGGGAGACGTTTGCTACTGTGGGTATAAACTGATGAGCAGTGTTTTGACTTGATAATCCTTCCAACTGGACTCCTGTAACAACACACCCACACCAACCACAACCCCCTTACCTAGTTTTTCTTCTAGTTCTACTGTCAGTCTGAAATCCCCCTCAGACAGCTGGCGGCTGCTGATTATGCTGAAAGTTTTCATCATTTTTTTTATTTTTTTTATTTCCCCACCTGTTTACAGACCATGTTGAATTTAATTCAGAAGAAGCTACACGACAGAATGGTGAGTCTTAACTTCTTTGATATTTTCAGTTTTAGCTGGACTATTGTTACTGTGGAGCATGTTATTTGGTAGAATATTATGCCGCGTCTCACAAGGCAGTGGCTCAGTCCATTATGAATGGAAAGCTCATAAAATAAGCATTCTTTCACTACATGTGTGTCTAAGGGGATCGCTGCGCTGTGTGTTTGTTTCCCCTCAGTGTGACCAGGTGATGGAGTTTTCCTGGAGCGCTCTGTGGAACATCACTGATGAGACGCCCGACAACTGTCAGATGTTCCTCAACTGTCGGGGCATGAGTCTGTTTCTAGAGTGTCTACAGGTGCGTCCACTGAAACGCCTCCATCCACTTAACTTCCACCATCACTTGCTCCATACATGTTAGAAATGATTAGTATTTCCGCTGTATAATAATAAAATAAGCTCTCCTCTCTGTGCATCTTCTTACTCCAGGAGTTTCCAGACAAGCAGGAGCTGCACCGCAACATGCTGGGGCTTTTGGGAAATGTCGCTGAGGTCAAAGCCCTGAGGCCACAGCTGCTCACCCCGCAGTTCATTACTGTCTTCAGGTAAAGAGAGCTGCTGAAGCCAGTGGAGAAGTAAAGTGATTCTAGCATTGACAGAGCTGTTAAAGCACCCGCTGATAACACTTTTTGTGTTTGTGTCACAGTTGAGGATCAACCGGTAACTGATCACATTTAAAAAAAAGTTCTGCTATTAATTTGATCATCTACAAACAGGCTGTCGTGACTCTAACCTACACTTTGACACAGCTTGAACGAACTTGGATTCATTCACAATGAAATAGCAAATAGCTGTCAATCATTTATCTGTATAGGGCAGAGAGTCTTTATGCATCACAATCAACTTCAGTCTAGTTGCCTCCAGTGTAGCATGCAGTCACTGCTCAGACTAATTAAAGCAATAGTTTGACTTTTTGGGAAATACACTTGCAGAGAGGTAAATAAGAAGATTGATTCCACTCTCATATCTGTACAGAGCATCATGAAGCTACAGCTAGCAGTGACTTAGCTTAGCTTAGCTCAAAGATTGGAAAACAGGGAGAAAAAGCTAAAGCCATGTTCTGTCCAAAGGTTACAGATTTCTCGGTTGGAAGCAGTAACTTCCTGAAGTCTTAAGGCGGTTGCCTGGCAACCTCCTGACAACAAGACTCCAAGAAGTTACTGTTTCCAACGAAGAAATAGTCTGGCACATGACCGCTCATAAAACTGCCAGTTTCCAACATGTTCATTAGTGAGATGCTGGCAGGTGGATGCTGTTATTTTTTTTTAACAGAATCAGTGAATACATGCAACTTAGCTAACCGGCTACTAGTTGTAGCAACTAGTTGTATATTTACCAAACTATTGCTTTAAAGCCACAGCAACATATTTTAAAGGCTATGTATAGTTTGGCTTTTCCTGCAGTCAGGTCTAGCTGGTAAACCCCTAGGTGAATAACACATGCTGTTACATAGTGCACCATAGCAATGACTCCATGACAACAGGCTGCAGAGTTGACAGTCTTCCAAAGCTACTCACAGAAGGAAAAAGTACGATCATTGTCACCGTCATCAGTGCCCTTAACCAGAAGATCCTCATGAACTACATAAACCTGCCTAGTTTGGTTCACACCTGCTTGTTTTTGTGTCTGTTTTTATGTATTTTCCTCTCACTCCTTTAAAACTTCGACAGTAACCTGCTGGACAGTAAGGCAGACGGCATCGAGGTGTCATACAACGCGTGCGGCGTGCTTTCACACATCATGTTTGACGGGCCGGAGGTTTGGTCGATGGAAGAGCCGCGAAGAGACACGGTGATGAACAAGATGTGGGACGCCATCCAGAGCTGGGACGTCAGCTCCCGCCGCAACATCAACTACAGGTGACAATGTGTTTCCGATGTATTTTATAATGAAGCAACAAAATAAGAAAGCGTATTTCACACTTTAATTTTGGCCTATTTATGTCAAATATTGCAGTAAATAGGTGAAGAGAAGTGAAATTAAAAGACCCGTTTGCTGACTGTTTGTCGATAAACAGATCTTTTGTGGTTTCCTCTGTTTTGAATTTTTAAACCGTCTTTGCTCCGTCAGGTCATTCGAGCCCATCTTGCGACTGCTGCCTCAGAGCATCTCACCTGTCAGTCAACACTGGGCCACATGGGCTCTCTACAACCTGGTGTCAGTTTACCGTGAGTATCAACATTGTGAGTGTTGACGGCGTCTTAGATGCTCCTGATCCGTCAACACTGACACACTGGAATGTTTCAGCTTGTTTTTTCACTTCCAATACACATATTCCAACCTTTACACTAGATTAACATACTGACACCTGTATTGTGTAACTCATAATTTGACACTATAAAAATATAACTTCCACTTTTATTCACTTCTACACAGTCTTTTATAAGTACATTGATTTTCTTTCTGCAGCAAGCAAATATTGTCCTCTGCTGATAAAAGAAGGAGGAATCAGCCTTCTGGTGAAAGTTTTGGAACTGGACAGCTCACAGCCAGAGACTAAGGACATGGCCAGGTGAGACTGACGTTTCATAAGCTGTGCTCTTGAAAGAACCATTTCAATCTCATCATTATGTACTTTTTATACTGCTCACCTGCAGCTTTGCAGAAAGGCTCTGTTTGACGAGATCACTCCCACAGCCGATGATTTTCGTCACAGCAGCAAGAAGTATTAGTTTACTGCTTTCTGCTGTCTCAGCTGGTGGATAAGTTTTACAAGATTGTGCCAAATTTGAAGACGCGTGGCAGACAAAGTTACATACAGTCAGCTTTCATTTTCTTTTCAGCGGTGGATGTGAGACTGTGGACCAAGTTTTCTACATGTTAATGCTTATTGAAGGGTGGTTTAATAAATGACTTATTGGCTTTTTACTCAGTTACAGTAACAAGCGTAGTTGTTGTCAACTCAAGTCAAATATTATCTTTTTCCACCTCTCTGTTCTGCTGTCTGCTGTCTCGTGCGTGCGTGCGTGTCCCACCCTCAATCAAACACTGACACTGGAGAGCAGAGGGGACTCTCATGTGTTGAACAGGTGTATATGTTACAATGACTACCTGAGCAAACACTATGTGGTCCGTTGTTTATACAGATGGCTAAGGAGATCACTTGACACTTCGTGATGAGCAAATAACTGAACAAGAAATGTCCTAGAAAATATCGTCTCCTGCCCCACAAATATCCAGCGGTACCCTGGATAACATTTTAGATGCTCTCAGACAGAAGCCAACATGTAGCTCACCTATAAAAATATTTTCGATCTTTCAGGAAAGTGATGGAGCAGTGTGGAAACTTCAAAGAAGTTCCCATGGAAACAAATCATGGACAGGAGGTAAACTATGGACAAAGAGGTTGAACCACAAGGAGCCCTGGTTCCCTGCAAACATCAAGCTAAAACCAACCTAAGGCCCCCCTCCTACTGTCATCACCACAAGGGTCAATGTGTGCATTCTTCTTCTTCTTATCATTATTAATTATTATTATTATTATTATTATTATTAATTATTATTATTATTATTATTATTTTTGTAGAGCAGAACCGTGTCTCTGACCCTCTTCACATCAGTTTGGACAAAAAACTTAATATATGACACATAGGAGTTAAGATGTGGTGCATGGTGTTTTTTTTTTGTGAGGGTGCTCACCTTTGCTGCACATAAGCATCTCTTCTGTTGGGGATGGGGTTTGTTGGGGTGGGTGATTGTTCTCTTTAAGTGTGTGTGTGTGTGTGTGCGTGTGCGTGTGTCAAAGATTTAACGACAGAACAAAACAGTCGGAGTGACATATGGTTCTCAGTGGAAAGGACACACAAAAGCCCTCCGCAGCTCACAACCGTAAACTGTGTGAAATCGAACGAAAAAGGCTAAAAAAAAAGGCCACGCAGTGTCCCGCGCCGCCTGCAGAGGTGGCAGCTCTCACTCTGCTCTCTCTCACAGTCATGCTCATGCTCGTGGAGGCCACTCAGCTGTGGGGGACACGTGTACAGTGAAAAATTAGCCATCATACGTGTAAAGGCTGCAGAGAAGCATCATACTGATGTCGGGAGAGAAGTCCTCCCAGGTGGACTTCTTTTGTTTATATATGTAAATATTCTCTTTTTTTTTTTTTTTTGTCTCATCCTTTTACTGTGTGTATGTTTTATAATATAACTGTAAACACTCATGACTTTACTCTGTATTTAAAATTTGTTTAGGTTTGACTGACTGTGTGTGGTCAGTGCTAAGAAACTATATACAGAACACCCAATCATTCAAATGTAGTCTAGCAATCCTGGATCCTCTTTTAACAGATCATTTAGATGTAGTTCAACCTCTCTTCTCCTTTTTTTTTTTTTATTCTCTGGCATTTTAACCTCATTCTCTTCATTATTCTTACTGGAAGCAGTAGTGAGCTTCAACTATGAGTATGAGTGAGGTCAAAACACCTAAAGCAGACACACTATATGCAAAAGTATGCGGACACCACCAGCCACCATGCGTAAAGCCAAGTATATATAGAAATTTTTTTTTCCAAGTTTGGCATGGAAGAACATGACATAGCCTTGACCTTAACTCCCATCCTTCGTGATGAACAGGAATGCAGCGTGTGAGCCAGACTTTAAGGATCGTTTCATGCTCAATCAGTACTAGTTTGCATGCGGCGCTTATAGCTCAGAACGGCTGCACTCAAAGATGTCATACAGAGGAGGGAGATATATATCGTTTAAACAGGGCACACGTTTTCTGACTGTGTTGCAAATCCAGTGCTAGAAAGGTCATGAGGAGGAGGAGGAGGAGGAGGAGGAGGAAGCTATTTGACCGAGTATACTTACCTCTTTGTTGCCCAACCTTTGTGTTGGACCTCACTAATGCTCTTGTGGCTGAATGGGAGCAAATCCCTGCAGCCTGGTTCCTGAAAGCAGCAGACTGGCAGGTGTTAGAGCAGCCCATAGTTTTCAAACTTGTTCAACAATCATATATGGTTGTGGAATGTTCCGGTGTCCACACACTTTTGGCAAAAAAAAAAAAAAAAAGTGCTAATTACCCTATTTAATTTACATGTTTGTGGCCTTTTTGTTTCTTGTCACTCAGTACCTCATTGATACTAGATACTGGTTGGTGGTGGGCCCTACACGATTCAGAATGGTCAGATTACTGCTGTTATCTCTCTGCATCAACCAAAATGGTGAGTTGACATCAAAGTTAGAGATTTGAGACAGGATTTCACACTGTAGATAACAGCTTTGTCATGACTATGTAGTTCAACATACGTACATGTTACGGACATGTAACACTACAGGCATCATCTCAAATCATCTCCAGTGTTTTGTCCTCAAGCTCAACCATGCTCCCAGTAGCCAAGTATGATGCCAGGAAATAAAAAAAAAAAAAAAAAGAGAAGAGATTGTCCTTTAACAACACCTGATGGCCCGTCAGTTTTACTGGTTGGTCAACATGCTGCTAATCGCTTCACTTAAGTCAAACACTTTTCTCCTGAAAAGCTGATGGGAGAGAAAAAAAAAAAATCACATGTATGTTTTTAAAGTTGAAACTGGGATGATCTGTTCAGGAAGTAATGTCTGGCTCTCAGAACTAAGATTCAGTCATCACAGAGAATGAGAGGATGAGTTCATTTGACTGGGAATAAACAAGATTCCCAACTCTACTCAGCGTTTGGCCAGCAGGTTAAATTTCAAGCTTGAGCTGTCACAGCTCTCACCCTCATATAAACTGATTGAGTTTTTGACTTTACTCGACCTTTTTCTTAATCCAAATCAAAGACTCAATTCCATTCGCTGTTCTAAGGTACCCTGTGGAGTTCTCTTGTAAAAAGCACATTTACATGTTTACATTAACTGTTTCTCACCAAAACATATTGTGTATGCTTGAGGTTTACCAGACATCTTGAATGCATTTCCTCATAAATATGTTGAAAATCATTTAAAAAAAAAAAAAAAAAAAAAAAATTTGTAGTCTGCAAATGTTTGTCAGCTCGCAGTCTTCTTCGTTGCCTTTGTTGGCACATTGCTGTGTTTCTTGGCGCATTACTGCCGCCAACTGTTGATGAGTGGAATTGTGTAAAACTGCAATGTACATACAGCACTTTCCATGTGCTCTTGTATATATGCACTTTCATGCAAAGCCCAATAAAACAGTGCTCCACAGCACTACTAGTGCACAAAGATTCCACAGGGTACTTTAAACATGACCGCAGGCGTTTTTCACTGCATGGCACTGATACATTTATTGGAAGTGTTGAATTAGGACAGAATTCACAATATTCCCAAATATCTAAGACAATGTCTTTATATTCAGAACTAAAAAAAAAAAATACAAATCTCAACAGTAGCTGTCTGAATAGGGAACAATAGCTTTTAGTTTAGAGAGTGGAACACCTGTCTTATACAGTGGAATCATTTTCATAGCAGTGAGGCGTGAAAATACACCGAATTTTACACTTTTTAAAAAGATGTTTTAACACTTTAAGTATAAACTGTGCAGGTCGGCTCATTTTAGTTCAGTTCAGAAGTACAACAGACTCAACATGTCTTCCATTAATTACCATAATGAGTTGGATATAAAGAAGGTCACAGGTCGTACATACACAAGTTCTGATACAAGACGGTAAATAAAAAATGTCATTGTAATATGAATCAATAGGGCAGACCTCTTATTTATGCCTCCTGGCTTATAACATTAGTGAGAAGAACAATGATTTAGGTGAATATAGGTATACTTATTCACTTCATATTACAATATTATAGTTGTCATTTCAGAGTGTTGGTTAGGGATGCAACAATTATCTCCATTAATGATTAATGTATTGATTCTTTTTTTTCAAGAAACTGATTAATTGAGAAGTTTATTAAGTGTCAGAAAATAGTGAAAAAATACCTGTTGAACGTTTTCAGAGATCTGCAATTTTTATTTGTTTTTGTTCAACCAAAAGTCCAAACACCCCTCAGATATTCTATGATATATACACTGATATAAAACAGAGAAATGCTGCAAATTCTCACTTTTCAGAAGCTGTAGCCACAGAATGTTTGGTATTTTTACTCCATAAATGACTTACAATTAATTCTTCAAAAAGTTGTCAGTTTATCTAGTGTGAGCTCACTGACATGAACTAAGAAAAGAGTTATCATTTTTTAACTTTTACCTTGATTAAAAACATTCTCATTTTTCCACACTCACCAGCCACAAAGCATGCCACCTGCATGTGAAGACGCTCTGTCAGTAGCGCACAGTTTCCATTGATTGTACTC
This sequence comes from Euthynnus affinis, assembly GCA_029490765.1. Classification (NCBI taxonomy): domain Eukaryota; kingdom Metazoa; phylum Chordata; class Actinopteri; order Scombriformes; family Scombridae; genus Euthynnus; species Euthynnus affinis. The sequence goes on along the minus strand of CM055855.1, from coordinate 2,371,058 downwards.
TGTGTTTCAATGCAGCTTTTAGTTTAGATGCTGTGTTTTCCCACCTTTCTTTCAATCCTCATTAAAGTAACGTTATTGCCATTGTAGTCCTGAGTTTCACCAGGGATTCCCAGGACATTTATAAAGATGCCAGTAAAAGAACAATGCATCACCAAGTTCGATTTCATATCAACATGAAAAAAAAAAAAGCAGTTTTCTCCTCAAACTCTAACATGTGTTGGTTTAGTGAACCAGGTCAGATATATTGCACAGTGGGTTTCTAATATGTTTGCACACTGGCACCACAGTGTGTGTGTGTGTGTATAGCTGGAGCTGGTTCCCAGTATCAGCCTCTGTACAGTGTGTCACTCAAGAGTTTCCTACATAAATACAGTTAACTATTTTGTTCATGAGTGATACCTAACTGATGTTTTGTTTTTTTAAAAAGCTACGTCATATCAGTTGATGCTCCGTGTTGGGTTTTGCTCCCTGACTTGCGTTCCTCGTTCTCATGTACAGTTTTTTTTTTTTTTTTTTTTTCTTTGTGTGATTTATGGGAATCTTGCATTGGTACTGGCGTCGGTACAGCTCTCGTTTCTATTGCTATTTCACATTCACGTAGGCATTGATGTGAAATGAAAAAAGCTTTATTAGAGACTCACTTCATGTTTCTGTCTGGAGTTCAAATGTGTGGATATTAAGGGGATTTTTATCACAATTTCACATATGATCAAAAACAAAAAAGCTGTTAATCATCATGAGGTTTTTTTTAGTTCTTAAGAAATGACAGTGTCGTTGTTGGGGGGGGGTGGTTGGTAGTTTACTTGTGCAATTCTCTTCAGAGAAAATGTTGGACATCTTTACTACAATATCCACCACTTCTTCTCTTTCATTTGAAGTCATTGAATGTTTCGATTTTTTTTGCTTTTCTCGGAAGAAATTATGTTGAGATTTGAAAAAGCGCGCATGGATGTCAGTGACGGCAGGTAGCTGCTGTCCGGAGTTGACGGTTCCTGATTTATTTATAAAGTTATATGTGCTGAAAACAAAAAAAACAAAACAAGTTAAAGGTAAATATTGCTTCAGGAGAACTGCTGTGTCACAAACTATTTTCAAATTTCATCTACTAATTTCATTCAATGTTTCTGAAGTCTGTCGACACTCTTTACTGATTTCTTTTGTAACTGCTGATAAGTGTAATCCAAAACTGAGTGAAGAACATTTGATCCAAACAGTATGGAATTCCAGTTTTTTTTGTTTTTTTTTCCTGATCAAAATAGTACCAGGCCATTAGTGTAAAGATATGAATAAGCAATAAAGATGGAGTGGTAAAAACATTGGTATCTTGGATTGTTTTTCTTTCTTCATTACAGAGGTACTCATTTCATTCAGTCATCCTGTAGAAGAACATTTACTACTTACTGTTGTACAGATCAACTGTGGAAAATCCTCCTCCAGCATTACACTTCTTCATCTTTGTAGCTGTTCAGTCCATGAGGAAGACCTCTCTGATGGACTTACTCAGCTGGACCAAAAATCTATTTATAACTCATGATACTTTATTAATTATCTGATAATGTTTAGAATTGCAGTCTTGGTGGCTTATTAGAACTAAGAATCATGGGACCCAATTCATCAACACAGGGGCCCCTGAGCCTGAACTGAGGAGCACGTTTATAGTATCATGATCAGAGGCCTGATTCATAAAGGTCATGAGTTAGGCCTCTGCTCAAATGTCCATTTGCATGTTTTCCAAACCTCGTATTGGCTTTAGAGGTTGTTTGCATTGTAAATGCACTATGAAGGATCTAATTCTACTGGTCAGTATGAACAGGAGGAGTGATGACAGCAAGAAAAACTGATTTCAATCTTCATTTGGGCTCCTGACTTGTTTTAAACCCGTCCTTTAATCTAAAAAAAAAAAAAAAAAAAAAAAGCAGACTGGAGTGGAAGAGCAGCACTGAGGTCGACTACAGGACAGGAGAGCACACTCTACTTCTGGAGGTCCTTTAATATGTGCAGCAAGATTTTGCAAATCCTTCATCACCTCAATAATTCATCTTCCCAGTGCTGTCTATGAATTGACATCCATTTGCATTTGAAATGCGGCTGTAAATTAAAGGGACAATTCACCCAAATTATAAAGCAACAAGTAAAAACCCAAAGAAAACAGGTTTCCATGAATGTGCCAATGGAACAAAAAAAAAAACAAAACATTTTCTCACTTCCCTCTAGTGTAGATAATTAGACTTTTATTTATTCATAGCATTTAAAATGACAGTTATAGTGACCCATTATACTGTCACTCTGAATGATCAACAGACCTCACTGACATCAGGATTCATTCACACACTCTCCATGAAAACAGTCAACATAATATTCTGCATGTCTGGGTGTGTGTGTGTGTGTGTGTGTGTATGCATATCCAGAGCTCATCCTGCAGATACAGTGCATGCAGCAGGGTGTCAGCAGGGAGCCTGCAGCCCGCTGTTGTGGTCTCTTTAACGGCAGGGCGGAAGGCAGATTTCCGATCGTCCATGAAGCGGATTACGACTTCAGTCCTGCGTCTGCTGCTACATCATCTCAGCTGATCCGGAGGATTCCCTCTGCAGGGGAAACAAAACAAGTCGTGCCTGTATGCACAGCACGGAGCCCGCCATGGACTTCAACGTGAAAAAACTGGCTTCTGATGCGGGGCTCTTCTTCACCCGGGCGGTGCAGGTAAAACACATCTTTCTTTCTTTTTTTGCACATCCATGCAGCAGGTCGAGAAACCTCCACTAATATCCTGATTGATTGAGCCGTCACAGTTGGAACCGCATCCTGCATGGATGGAACATGTCTGCGGGGCCATGGTGCTCGACTTATACAACACAAGCACGCTGTGTTACTGTGTTTGTTTGAACTTATTTCTGTGAATTTAAAAGCAGATCTATTTTTTTTCTCCCCTGTATGTTGAGGACCGCGGTCAGCGCTTGTAAGCCGATAAAGGTTTGTCAAGCCTCGATCCATTATTGATGGCTGTGATCGAGTGTGTGAGCCGTGAGCCAGCAGCAGACTCCCTGTTCCCTCCGCTGTCACCAACACAGAGGCCTTCTTTACAGAAAAGACAGCTGAATGTTCATTTTTTTTTATAATATAACCTCTGTTATTCATGCCTCATTCTTACCTCCTCCAGTACTGAGAGCTCCCGACTTGGCACCAAACTCCCTTCAGAAAAATGTCAATTAAATGTATTCTTTCCTAATACCAACTAGTAACTAGTAAGACAAGACTTATTTCCAGTCAGCAATCAGCTGGATTAAGTAAAAAAAAAATCGGCGTACATGTAATACACTAAGAAGCTTTAATGTCAGTGAAATAGGGATTTTTTAAAACATTAGCAATCAGGTAATCTGTGCCTTAAAGTAGCAGATTTTACAAGGGGGTTCTGTCTTGGAGGAGTCAAGCATATGTGACAATACTGAATATTGAATAAATATGGGGTCTATTTAACAGCTTTGGTCAGAGCTGGAACAGGACTGTACAGTGATGAACAATAGATGCAATTACTGGTGACAGTGATGTAAGAGAGGTGTTCTTAATGGGAATAGTTTTGAACTCAAATCAACCAACTGCTGCTCTTGTTCATGCAGACTGTTGATTTGACAGCAGTACAATCCTAAGATACGATGAGCTCCGGCTGCTGTGATCACACACACGCTCACGTGTTTTAGCTACTTCAGCACAATTCACATGGATGCAACAAGTTTAGTTTTTTTTTTTTGGAGGTTGTTGAAAGACATTTGTGGGAAAACACAGGAAACTACTGATGGCACAGGAAGTAGGCTGAACGCTGCAACTGAATAACTCCTGGAATGAACTTTGACATTATAGGCCACAAACTTATATTTGCCTTTTTTTTCTGCTTTGACTCAGGCGGCCAAAACTGTGCTGCGGGCCTCTATTGACCCCCCACAGTTCCTCCCATTCCCCTTTACATTGTTTAATGTCCTGTTGCTTTTAAAGAGCGACTTCGTCCACTCTTGTTTTTGCCGATCTCCAGTGATTTCATTCTCACATTACTGCAGTGATGTAGAAGTGTACTTCAGGATGTGTCAGTGCGCCGTGACGTCACCGCTGCGTGTGGTAACAGATGGAACTGAACAGACTTCTGACCGCACCCATTACTAGCAGTGCTGCGCGTAGAATTTGACACAGAGCTCCTCTACGATGCACAATGTGCCTCCAAAGCCTTGTTAATATTCAGTTCATATTATTTTTAAGTGGTGCATATTACCAAAGTCATTTCACTCTTCTCCACCCACAATAAGTGAAATCAAATGGACTGGATCGTAAGGCAGCAATGATCAGTTTTTAAAGATTTATTACATTGTTGGAGTGCCTCACTGCTTCGTACGTGGGGGAAACAGCATATTTGAGTTTTCAGGTTATTCAGGTGTGTCACCTGGATTATGCTTATGAAAGGCATTCTTTTTGAAAGTAACCACAATAACAGAAAAGACAAGGGTCTGTTATATTCCATATTCATATTCATGTAAGCAGTCTGTGAAAGTTTACATGGTGCTAGCATCCCATGGGCAGAACAGTGGTGATAAAAGCTTAATCAAATTACCACAAACTAATTACCTCAGAGTGAACCATGAGCCTATGGGGCCCCTGAGGGTCTGGGCTGGGGGCCTGATAATCCAGCTTCAGAGTGACAGTGTCTGACTTCTAAAGTCCTTTCTGAATTTTTTTTTTTTTTTTTGAAGAACTGAGAAGATGTGACATGTCAGTCAATCTCACCCACATAGCTGTCCGGGTTTTTTTGCCTGCTGTTATATGACAGAGATGATGAATTCCTCAGTCATCTGTCCATCTCTAAAGTCCAGCTGGCTGCTGCCTGATGTCAGTCAGACCTGGCAACCACTGAAGAAAATGGAATCAGATCTCAGACAGCTCAGCCTAATACCACAGATGGTGTTTTTTTTTTTTTTTTTGGCCTCAGTTATCAAACACAAAGTTTGCTGTCAGCAGAAGTGGGTGTCGTCATAATTTATTGCGCAGTTCATATTTTAAGAGAGTGAAAAGTTATGTATCAGTCAGTAAATGGGTGCGTTAGTTAATTGCTACTAGCATGAAATAAGTAGATGTTAGATATTAAATGGTATGTCGGTGTGGGTATGTGAGGATTAAACCGAGGAGGCTGATATTTGGGTGGTGCACTTAGTTATGCTGAACTATTGCCTAACATTTTTCTGCATTTATTTTTCCCATGAATATATCTGCATGATATGAGTCATGTTAACATCCTCAACCATACAGAAATGCACCAAATGGAATCTATAAATATCAACACGTCCAGACATATTCATAAATTTACAGTATCCACAGAAATAACAACCAAAACCAAAAAATAATATATATTTTGTAAGCATGCACACATGTACTTACACACACGTATACACACCACCATACATTTGTAGTATATGCACTAGAGCCCAGTATATAAATCAGCCTGGTTGATCTATTGGTTTATTGCTAATATATTGGTATTGGTGTATGTGTTGGCTAATAATTTACAGGATGTGACAGAAATGTTCCAAAATATGTTTGCAGAAGTTCAGATATAGTGTCGCCATAGTTTGTCTAAGTTCATTTTTGTGCTCAGTACACATGCTAGCCGCTATGTGCTAACATCATCATTCTAAAATGCTCATAATGAAAATGCTAACATGCTGATGTTGGACAGGTATGACGTCATGCCATGTTAACTATCTTAGTTTGGTGTTAGCGTGCAGCACATGACATTGAAGTCGTGTGCTGCACACTCAGGATTTGGACTCTGTCTCCTAGTTCACAGAGGAGAAGCTGGGCCAGGCTGAGAAGACTGAGCTGGATCCTCACTTGGAGAACCTGATCACCCGGGCTGACTGCACCAAGAACTGGACTGAAAAGATCTTAAGACAGACAGAGGTGCTGCTGCAGCCCAACCCAAGTAAGTCCTTCTCAGTGTGTAGAGAAGACAAGCGACCTCAAAACTAGATGTTACATCCCCTCACAACTACAGTCATCACTCGAAACGGAGTCCCAACAGAATAAATGACAGTGTCACGGCAAAAGAATAATTGAACAAGTGAGAAAAAAAAGCAAAATTGTAAAAATAGTTCATTTAATTTAATGTGATTGTAAAATAAATTCTTCTTCTATCTTTGTTCTACTTGTGGGTTTGTGCTTCAAATTGAATTGACTTGATCATTTGATGATTTCTTTCAAACACGCAGGAGGCAAAAACTTTTGTCATTTTGAAATCAGTCAAGCAAATATCTGTACAACTTGTCTTAAACGTCGCCTCTTTTGTCGTAGAAGTTTAAATTAATCTGTGAGGTTTGGAACATAATTTCACATATTCAGCATTCTTCATTTTGCCGACTATTTGTGCATTTAAAACATTTAAAAAACATTTGAAAAACTTACAGGATTTTTAGCTCAAAGACATGATTTTGTTACCAAGTTTTAGAGATTCTCACTTTCCCACATGAATTTATAATATTCTTCTGTGAATTGATGTCTAACCGTTCATCTGTGTATTTTTAAACCCTCCATGCTCCAGTTGATCACACTGGTAAGTCTTTGCCTCATTTCCCACAATGCTGTGTTGACAGAACTTCAATGACATACAGTGTGGCAAATACAGACCTACAGCAATATGTAGAGCTTAGAACCAGATTGATGATGATTGTTTTCTATCACATGTTGAAAGTGAAACATAAATGATTACATACAGCGAGGAGGGACAGTGTGAGACGGTGTAGGGGCTGACTCTGACTGTGTCGATACAGACGGGTGTTGAATTACTGATGAATGTCTGGGCAGAAAAACACTTGCCAGCACTTGTTTGATTGGATGCAGCCGTTGCTGTAAATTCTCAAATAAACTCTGTGCTCCAGTAATGGCAGAGCCACAGGTGATTACTGGCACTATGGATACTTATAAACTCAGATTACTGAACTAATTCCATCAGTAGAGCAGCAGAAGTTTCACCAACAGTTTTTATTCTAAAATTTGTGAGTAAATCTGATGGATTTTTACTTTTATCCTTCACTCCGAAGTCCAAAACATGACTTTTAGCGGTTTGATGAATATGGACCCTGGTCATCAATGTTTTAAAGCTTCATCAGAGCAAATGTGGTTGGTTAGTACAATAAAGAAAACTAGGGCTTAGAGCTCATTTTTCATGCTGCTAAAAATTTTGTTAATATTATTTTAAAGAAAGACGACAGCGATTTGATGGACTCCACTTGCACGTGCTATTGTGTTTTTTGTTTCTTTTAAATTTTGCTTGAATACTGGAGATTATGTGGAAAGATTTCTATATACAGTGCTTACTGTAGTTTTAAAACCCTTGTAATTATTCCCAAATAAAATATTAACAGCTGATTCCAGGTCAATGGACAAAACAAATTGTGTTTACTTTGGACACACAACACACAACAGCTTTATGTTACAAAAGTAATTATTAATTCAGCCCTTCTGTCTCTTATCTGGTGTTCATATAAAACCCAGTTCTCATCGGTCTCTTTATCACCTGTTATCCAGGCGCTCGAATAGAAGAGTTCATCTATGACAAGCTGGAGAAGAAGCTTCCGTCCAAGGCGACCAACGCCGAGCTGCTGGGCCAGTACATGCTGGAAGCTGCCGGTGAATTCGGTCCAGCGACGCCATACGGTCAGTGGAGCTGTCACTGAAACTGATATTTGATGCAGCTGATGAGACTTTTAACATGTTGTCTGTAGCCATCCATGCTTTATACTCATCAAATATTACTGTATAGGGCTGGAGATGCTATCCTGAACAGCTCTCTTACTGCTTATCAATAATAGCCGAATAGTTAAACAGCTGATGTTTAAGGATTATAACTTGAAGAGCTGTCACATAGAGAAAATCTGAGGTTATAAAACTTTGATCTATCTGTTCAGGTCTGTCAATTCTCAGTCACTGGTTTTTATTTGTTTTATTCCCCACAAATTGATGACTCTGCCTTTCCTCTGACTGTGACCATCCAATCATTCACCACTTGGATTCAGAGAACCTTGGGTGATAAATACAGCTGTCAGCTGGTCCTTTAAAGACGCACACACAGAGAGAGAGAGAGAGAGAGAGAGAGAGCCCAGAGCACATTTACACAATATCTACTGCTCTGTCTGCCATTCCAGGCTTAAGCAATGACAAACTAATTTAATTAGTTAATGGCAGGCTAGCATGAAACATTTTCTCTGGAAGATTATTTTGTGTGGGGGTTGAATACCAGGAATTAAAATCTCAGTATTTTTACATGAAATCTCACCAAAATGTTCTTCTGTTTCCTGGTAGAAATGCCTGCAGGAGCTCAGGATTGTTGGCATGTGTCCGCTTGTGTAACTTGGTTTCAGTTCATACGGTGTTCCTCACACACAAGTGACCACAGGCATCCTCTGCAAACATCATTAGCCACCACGCAACTGTCGTACTGATGGGAAAAGATCACCTTTTTAATCTTGTTTGTGTTCGTGTGTTCTTAAATGTCTTATCACATTGTGTGTAATACCAGCATGTATGTATGTATGTATTTGTGCATCGTGCCAACTCCAGGCAGTACCCTGATCACCGTGGGAGAGTACCAGAAGAGACTGGGGGGAGCTGAACGTGAGTTCCTCCAAACCTCGGCCGCCACTTTTCTCACTCCTCTACGCAACTTCCTGGAGGGAGACTGGAGGACTATATCTGTAAGTCTGACTTACTCACCACTGCAAGTTCTGCTACTTAAAGATACTAAGCTCATATTGGCACCTGGTGCTGGTTGCGCAGTGTGTCATTGTGCTGCCAGCTGGATAATAAAAGCAAGTGTTGGAGGGTTTGTTTCTTGCAGCAGTTTCCTGATCGGATCCCTCTTGTCTTCTGCAGAAAGAGAGGCGACTTCTGGAGAATCGGCGGCTGGATCTTGACATCTGCAAAGCGCGCCTGAAAAAAGCCAAGCAGGCGGAAGCCAAAGCAGCGGTGAGTTTTCTCTTTTTACTGTTGGTTTCGTTGGCTCTCCTCCTGTCTTTTTGTACCAGTATTTGAATAACAGTAACCACAGGACCCACAGCAGTGAGGCAACAATACTGATACTGATTAGCCAGGTGGTGGCACTATAACTATTCACAGTTACTGTCACACCCTATAAAGCTGACATGGTGAACATGTTAGCAAACAGTTTCCTGTTTACACATCCATCAGACACAGAGCAACATTAGCATTCGTTTGGAGTCATGTTTCTGGCCACCTGACAAATGTGAGCTCTGTTTTGGTCTCCACCAACTCCTGGGGGGAAATATCTTGACCTCCATTATGTTCAAGAGATCTAACATTCTCTGTTAGAGTTGAATGATAAATTATCTTCCATTTAGCGGCAGTTGAATCCATTGTAAACATTAAAACACTGATGACTGCAGCTTTAACAACTTGAACAGAATTCACTTTCCCCATGATTTACTGGAATGAGGTGAATTAGTTGCTTAGCTTAATGCCAATTTCAGACCTTGTTGATTTTCTAAAACCCAGGGGCCCATGTCCCAATTTTTTTTTCGAGCACTGACGCAGTTTACCTTGGCCTGCGCTTCATCCTCTAGCATGTGGACACCCGAGGATCCTACACCAGGATCCTGCTCACTGACTTCAGCTCAGCATGTAACACTATTGTGCCAGAGCTCCTCCACACCAAGCTCTCCAAAGCTGACTGTGCCTGAGCCTGTCTGTCTGTGGATCACTAACTTCCTGACAGACGGGAAGCAGTGTGTGAGGCCGGTTAAGCACACTTCCACCCCTTCGACCAGCAGCACCAGAGCACCACAGGACTAAAGCGCCTTTCTAGCCTTTCCGACCACTCAAAGCGATCGTCCTTTTCTAGATAGCTGCTCTGTTATCTCACATCCTCCTTTTAAACTCTGCACTGGTCACTCTCATATCTTTCATCAAACTGGACTTTATATTGTATGCATTTAATTTTGGGATTTAATTTAACTTAGCCTGATATACAGATTGTGATTCAGTTAGTGTCTAGCTGGTGAAAACACACGAGTGGAACATTTAGCAGCAAAAGAGCCAGATGGTGCTCTTAGTAGTTGATGGAGACCAAACCACAACTGAAAGGACAGTGAGTCCTTGGATGTACATGAATGGTCAGAAACAATCACTCAGGGGTTAATGGGTTAATAATGTAGCTCTGTGTCTGCTGGATGTGGACGTACTGAAGGTGAACTATTCCAATGTCATAATCCAGGCATGGCAGTGGTGGAAAATCTGTCAGATTAATTGATGATTTTCTGCCCTCTAGTGGACAATATTTTACTAACACAGTTTTAAAGTTGACAAAATCTCAAATACTGTAAAGCAAATAATATCACATGTGTGCGGTGTAGGTGGATGAGCAACAACCATACATCTTAGATTTAGCAATTAACATATAGTATACACATTCGTGTCAGTTTAACTTCTTTAGAATAACTTGTCCAGTCATTTTTGTTCCTCTTGTATTGCACTAAGTGGGTGGCTTCTTCAGATAGCATGGCTGCACTGACTCAATTAACTCTTTCAAAGCTTTTCAGACGCCCTGCTGGCTGGCTGCCATAATACTACTGACTGTGCCTGACGTGCCTGTTGCATGTATCTCAAACTCACCAAGATAAACTTTTTAAAGGCCTGTGCTGACCATGAGACACTTCATTGGAAGCCGTCACACCTCGACACCAGAACAGCCGGCACACGGGTACATGACAGAGTAGCACATTACAAGATGCATTGTGCCACTGGTGTACATGCCATGTGTGCAGAAAGCCAGACAGTGAATGGAAAAGTTTAGTCCTTTTCTTCATTGTGGTTACTTTCTACGTTAAAGGGGGGACATATTGTGCTTTTTCTGGTTTTATGTTATTTATACAAATTTTATGATGTTGGGTGTTAAACATCGTCAAAGTTCCAAAACTTGGGGTTAATGTATGTAGAAATGCTCCCTGCAAGTCAAAAGCCAGGGCTCCAACCTACCTGTTTGCTTTGTTTGTGATGTTTCTTTCTACCTTTAATGATGAGCTCACGTCAAATCCTGTCAATGGCCATGTGTTCTGTAGCCTTTGTTGCTGAGGGTTTTCCACAGCTTGTTCATGTTGTCCACTCTCATATTTTGGATTGAATACTGGCTCGAACATTTACGGATAGAAAAACAGGTAACAAGTGAAAGGAAAAACAAAATAAAGTGTCTTAGTACCCAAATCGACCTTAAGACCCAAACTGTGCCAGCAAAATGCCCCGCAGAGCATAACAGAGCCACCAGATCTCCTCAGGCATTCACACCTGTATTGTTTTTTCCTTTAATCTGTCACCTGTTTGCCAGTCACAGCCTGTTTCAGACAGAGGCTGAACTACAGGGCTGCATAAGGCCGTGTTCAGACCAAATCAGGCGGGGGTAGTGAGGGTAGTGCATTTAGGCTGCATCAGTCTGGGCTGCAATGGTGCCGCAGTTGCCTATGGCGAGGAAGTTGAGTCAGCTTTTGGTGAAACGCAACCTGATGTGACACTGCAATGGCCAATCACAGCTGGCGACCAGACTGATCAGAGCGAAACCCTGCCATGAGGGAGTACAGAGACTAGGAGGAGGAGGGGAGGACATTTATCTTCATTTGATAACGCTGAAAGTTAAGTTATACTTTGCTGTCTGCCTTTCGACTCCATTTAAAAAAGACAAGAGAAAAAGAGAGAGAGAGAGAGAGAGAGATGAGAGCACCAGTGAGCCAGAGAAAGAACAGCTATGGTCGAGTAAGCTATGGAATGAATGAAGAGAGGGAGCACTGGTACCAAGAAAGCCTGTGAATCAGATCAATAAAACGTTATTTTCTGATTGTTTCACAGTGATTATGTTGTAGAGCACAAACACACTTCTACACACCTCCCATCAACCCTGCAACATCTGATTTGGTCTGAACAGCCTAAAGGGCCAGTATAAGATAAATGAGGAGTTTTTTTTTTTTTTTTTAACTGTAAGCCATCCAAAGATATTCCAGAAGAGCCCCAGAATATGAATATAGACCTGGAAATGTGCACAATATGTCCTCGTTAAGAAACAACAGCAGTTAAAAGTCTCAGTATGTCAGTCATGTTTGATACAGATGAGAGCTGCTGAAGACACAGTTGAGAAACAGCAGGGGGCGACCTTCTCATGACAGGTGACGACTGGACTTGCAGCACAGAGTCTGTTCTGGTGCAAACTGAGAACACAGTGTTTAGGAAAAAGAAAAAGATAGAAATTGAGGACGTCCTCTAGACGGCCTTCTTCACTAAACTTCTCTCGGTTTTCAATTCTCATTCTGTATCAATTTATCGTGTTTTTTTTAAAATATAAACAATTCAAACTACTTGTGGTTATTGTTCATGGCAGTACATGCATTCGCAGTCAATCAGTAATCCTAAATTTAACCTGCACCAGCCAGAAGACCTGAGTTGAGAAAACCATGAACAAGCTAGGAAAAGCTTCATTTAATGGCCACAACAACAGAAGGAGCAGATCCATCTACACAAGAAGGAAAACTGACTCCGCCTATTTATGGCTTTAAAAGCCATCAATAAATAATTCACTGTGTACTGCCTGGACACCAGCTTGGCTCCCACAGAGTTAACATACATCTGAGCTCTTTGTATCACAGGTCAATAAGGCTCATATTTCATCCTTAAATAGAATTATCCTTGGAATCCTGTCAATTAAAGAGTATGGTCTAGACCTGCTCCATGTCAAAAGTGCCCTGAGATGACTTTTGAATAGTTTCAACGAAACAATTTCAACCAATCTGACAGCACACCACGCTACCAACATATGTGTACAGTATCCTGCTGATAAATGGTCTGCACACGTGTTGCTTCCGCTCTGTTTTCTTTAGGCTGCTTTGCTTTTGGCTAACTTCTTTCTTTTTTTTCCTGCTCAATGATTGTAAATGCATGACCGTGCCAATGTTTGTTCCCTCCCCCCCCTGCTCTTGTTTGTAGGCTGCGCCTGATTTTCAGGAGACAAGGCCTCGAAATTATGTTCTGTCTGCCAGTGCATCAGCGGTAAGAGTCCCAAGCAAAAACAAACGGCACAGTTGCAGGTCACACGCAGGGTCTATGCCACTGAGCAGTGGCTAGGCTAACATGCTAGTAGGCATATAGCTCTTAAATCAGTCCATTAGCTAAAAACATATTTCCCAACAAATGTATTTTTTCCTCTTGCGTGAGTAATTGATGTTTGTGAGCCTTTTATTTTATTTTTACATTTCTTGGAACAGGAATTCGAAAGTTGCGTAAGATATTTTTACAGAACATTCTTTGGTATTCTCAAAGGTGACTAGGGCAACACATTTTTGAAAGTGTAGTGAGTCAAATTTGTATGAAAACACATGGAGGGATGCATCTGGAATCAGTGTGTGATAACAGATAAAAATAATTTTCTGCTGGAAAAAGCAAAAAGGTGCTCAGAGTAGAAGATGTACACAAGAATTGAATCATTTTTCTTCAAATTCAGACAGTGACTGCAGTGCTTTGACTCATCAGATGGCACACCGGTTTGTCAGGACCATACTGTGCTGTGTATCATGTACTGTGGCAGCGCAGTCACTAGTATGGATACCGAAACTTCCAGTGATTCCATATGTAAAATGGTGCCTGTATATTTAAGCAGCATCAAATAAATAAATAAGAGTGTAAGATGTACATCTCTTATAGTTTGATGGTAAATGACGTGAATGTGCTGCATTTGTAAAACTTGGAACCAGTTGGGCTTGTCAGACTGATAGCAGCACCATTGCATGCAGCGTGCAACTGGAGCATGGTTCAGCGTGTTTCAGTTTACTTACTGTTGTTTACATGTTTGATTCGTCATGAGAGATACTGCAGAATTCTGAGTCAACAACAGTTCAAGTCACGTAACTTCAGCAACATGCTCCTGAAAAGAAACGATGGGATTTCCTAACAAAAATGTTTCTGATTCATTTGGAAAGGTATCAGATGGTATCACGGCTAGAGTTTAGAGTGCGTGTAGCTGAACACAAACTGTTGCTGTGACTAACCTCTTTAGTTTATCAGATCATTAGTAACCCTCTCTATAGAGTCAAAAATGAAACAAGGCAGATTTGTCAGCTTCTATGGTGAAAACGGTTTTGTTAATTAAAGTGCTCTGAGCAGTAGAAATCTCCCCTTCTGCTAAATTGTACTTACTTCAACCTCGGATGGATGTGAGCTCCAGTTGCATTTAGGTGATCTCCACAGTGAAGAGTTTAAACCGCAGCTTCTGAGGACACATCATCGGGGTTTCAGAGACCACAAGACAAGATTTAAACCCGTCTTAAACCACAAGCTAAACTAATGACCCCAACAGATTCAAGAACCTCTATCAGAGAGTGAAATTGTAGACATCCAAACAAGTGTTTTCTGTGTCGCTGTTATGTCTAATGGGATTTTTTTTTTTTTTTTTTTTTTTAAAGGTCACATCAGCTCTTCTGTATGTCAAACAGAGCTTTGTAAAAAAAAAAATTTAAGACTTGTTGACTTATGATTTCAGTTGATGTTTATTTGTGTTGGCTGTGTGAACTAAACCAGCTGCAGAGCGGCTGGGAGAGCTGGGATGTGGAAGCGGAGCCCAGTGTGTCAGAGCAGAGGAAGGTTGTAAACATGAACATTCATCAGCAACAGTTAAATAAGATCAGAACCTGACATTTTGTGCTGTTTAGAGTAGTGGATGACATGGTGGTAGAAATGTAAGAGGTGTTTTTAGTCAGTGTGTGTTTTAGTGTGTGTGTGTGTTTTCTTTTTTTTTTATCACGCTCTAATCCTACCTGATGAAACCTCAAAAGTCACCGTCGCTTTTAGCTGTTTATCACACTGTAGGTTGGAAACAAATACGGATGTACTTGAGGGACAAATTCAGTTTTGACATGGCAAGAAAGTGTCATGTTCACTATACAAGGAAATGAGTGATGACGCAAGACAAAAGTTTATCGCCGTCATACACAGCAACATTAAAAGCTGTTCAGTCTGTTTAACACTGAGGGGCGCCATGCCACAGACGTTCAGCAGTCTTCAACATCTGCAGAATATAGAGGAAAGGTGAAGTTCAGTAGAGTGATGACAAACCGCAGCAGTCAGACACGAACACACAGCACCGAATTATTTCACGACTTCCTCCTCCATCTCCAATCACACACAATGAGCTAAGGGTGAGTCATGAAAGTCACAGTAATGACGCTTCAACTAATAATGATGATTATTAGAAAATGACAAACCACCACATGTACCGTTAATGGTTAAAATCACAGCGGGGTCTGGGTGAAGCTTGCTGCAAACAGTCGAGATAGGTACACGTGCACGGATGACGTCAATCCGAACTGAACAGGACAGAGAGAGTTACAGATGTAGTGTATGTACAGACCGGTGACAAATGAAAGGAAAAGCCAATATGAGTGTGGTGCTAACACCTCAGTCCAAAATCTCCAACAGCTTCAGTTGGGTTGAGATCTGGTGACTGTGAAGGTGATAAGATATGATTCACATCATTTTCATACTTATCAAACCATTCAATGAACCCTCATGACCTGTGACGTGGGGCTCTGTCATCCTGGGAAAGACCACTGCCAGGATGTGAAATAGAAATGTTTCATCATAGGTTAAAAGTGATGACGCAGAACAACTTTGCATTGATTCTCAGTGACTCGTCTCTCTAAAGGGACAAGTGGACCCAAACCTTGACATGAAAATGCCCCCCCAAAGCATAACAGAGCCACCAGATCCCCTCACTGTAGGGGTCAAACATTCAGATCTGTACTGGCGTTTCCTTCAATTTGTCACCTGTCTATATATACTGTATACATTATGAAGAACACAAGTGCAAAAACCACAAACAGAACCAAATCGTACATTAGGATGATGTCTTGTAGGGACAGAAGTTAACTTGAAGTACTTGAGACGCTCACTTGGATTTGTTTATTACATTTTCCATTATTGGTTCACAATTTGTTTTAAATCTGTCTTGAAACAAGAGTGTAGCGCCCACATGAGGACTGAAACATGTTTTTTCTTGCCGTAATCATTCCTCCTGTTCATACTGACCATTAGAAGATCCCTTCATAATGACCTTACAATGGAAGTGATGGGGGACAAAATCACTATTCTACTATTGTTGCCAATAGTAGACTAGGTCAAATTAAATTACATTAATAAAATGGAGTAAATTTGATTAAATAAAATCTGAACTCTAACCTGTCATTAAGTCATTTAGTTTCAGGGTGGAACTTGTCACAGTAACAGAAAGAGACTAAACTAAACTTTTTAGGGATGCGGGAAATACAGAACATCACTGAATGTAAATCTAACAGACCTGATTATCATGCTAGTCGTCCTTTCTTGACCTCGCCTTTTAGTTTCACATTGGCTGACTTGAGGTTCTGATGTTGTTTATAGATCTAGTTATAATGTGACTATAATTGGATGTGTGAGAATGGTTCTTGACTGCTTTGTTTTTCTGTTCTCATGCTGCTCCTCTCAGCTGCTGAGTGAGGAGGTGGACAAAGTAAGTACCCGCCCAAGGCCATCTAGTCTACACACCTACACACACAGTGTGTCAGCCAATTATGTCAGACAATGTTTGCGTACGCCACTGTTTCATGATAAGCATGACGTTCACACCACCGCGTTAATACTTCCTTCCTTTCTTTGTTATTTCCATCCTGTCATTTCTGTCATGTCAGGCAGAGCACGAGCTTCGTGTCGCTCAGACAGAGTTTGACCGACAGGCTGAAGTCACCAGACTGCTGCTGGAGGGGATCAGCAGCACACATGTGAGTCATTCAGTCCGGTGTGGTAAAGCAGTTGTTTGGGTGACGCAGCACAATCACATTCCTACGATGACGAATCCATGAGCTTCTCACAACCACAAACAAACTCAGTTTGAAACATTTACAGTGTATTGCAACCTTTTACTGGGAAGCTATTACATTTAGGCAGTTGAAAGTAACTAAGTACTTTTACTCAAATACTGTACTTAAGTATAATTTTTGAGGTGCTTGAACGTTACTTGAGTATTTCCATGTGATGCTACTTTCTACATTTCAGAGGGAAATATTGTACTTTATTAACAAGCTTTTAAAATGCAACACATTGTTAAAAATGAAACCAGTGGTTACAAAAAGCAGTGTGTAGTCGGGGTCACATTTCACATGTCTGTGAGTTGTTAACAGCTCCACCAAATAGTGATTTTTCCCTCTAAACTTCTCACATGCTTTCATTTCAATAAATGTTCAAATTATATATATATATATATGTAGAATATTTTTCTTTACACTCAGCAAAGACTGTCATTATAGGTCCCAGAATTAGTTACAGATGGTTATTCAGACTGCTGATATTATTAATATTCTTAGAATATATATTTCTGAATACACAACAGAACCAGCACAGAGACTCCAGGATGTTACTACTGACTCGCCAAGATGTAGTCGACCTGATCGCCAGAATAAAACGTTGGCATTGTACGTTTCTGTAAACCACAGATGATATGCGCATGCTCACATTAAATGGCCGATATCAGTTGAATAATTATGTTTAATGTTGTGAGAACGCTGTGGTTTAAGTCTGGTTAGGTTAAGGCACATCTGTGATATGCAAAATACGTACAATGCCAACATTTTTTTTTTCTGGCGACTGGGCTGAAATAGTCCATCACGTAACCCTTGTGAAACGGTGAACTGCGTTTTTTACACTTTGGTTTTTTTATATGGATCGAACAACAGAAATGCAACATGTTTCTCTAACTAGCTTTAGAGGTGCTCGCTGACAGATTTAAGATGGAAAACTGACTCACATCACTTGAGTCAGTGTTTTTTGCGCCGGAAAACGAATTGGAAAAGAAAAGAGGTGGGTGGGGGTGTGAAGATAAAAAAGAAATGAGGTTAGCAGACCGTAGCCCAACACACCCAAATGTATGTGGTTGAGGGAAATGAGTCAAGTTGTGCTGGGGGTAATGTAGATTTAACAAGTGAGAAGAACATGTAAGATTTAAAAAAAAAAAAAAAGATGATATCTCTGGTTCAACTACAAAGATTTCGATCCTTTTGTTAAAGGATGGGTTCACGGTCTTTTAAACCAGCAGTCAGGTGTCCACATGAACAGTGAAAGAGGTTTTCCTCACTGCAATCCTTCCTCCTGTTCATACTGACTTCCTTCAAATGTGCTTTCAATCTAACTGATGGAGGCCAAAATTCAGTGTGTCCACACAGTCAGTGGATATCTGACACATTTACAGTCTTTTTAAGCATCAAATTCCTCTTTTGTGTTTTATCACAGCGTATCACGTCCTGCCTCCAACTATTCTGATATTTTTGGACTCTTTGTGTGTTCTATTCTCTTGAGTTTTCGGTGTTGCATTTAAGTTCCCTGGTTGTGTTTTTTCTTCCACCTGTGTCTATGTGCACCTCCTCTCACCTGTCCTGCATCAGCCTGGTTAGCCCAGCCCGCTCCTAGTGCCTCCCCCAGTCTATCTGCTCGTGTGTTGCGTCACCCGTTGTCTGTTTACTTTAGCTCCTGTTTTAATTTTTGAAATATTTTCTCTTTGTGTCTCGTCACATTTTACTCCCTGTGTTTGATTACTTCATGCGTTTCACTTGTGTCTCATTCCCCTCACCTTTGTCTCTAGTTTGCAATCACACCCTGTGTATTTGTTGAATCCTGTGTTCCTGTGTCTCAACGTCTCCGTGTCTCTTATGACTGGCATTTGGGTCCACCTGCTCCACTCACCCACCTGGACACAGTGTTTCCCTGTTGAGCTGCAGGTGGAAGTATAGGAACAAAAAGAGGGACTTTGGCACTAAAAAGACTGTAACGTTGAAACATATCTACTGGATTTGACTCATTAGGACTGTGGATTTTGCCCCCTCATTACTATAAATTCATGATGAAGGCCAGTGTGAACAGGAAGAATGATTACAGCAAGAAAAAAACATGTCTTATTGGTCATCTGGTCTCCTGAGTGTTGTATAAAGATTAAGGCTTGAACCTGATGATGTCAAATCGGAAAAGGGAAAGAATTGGAACACTGCAGCCTCTTGACATCCACTCCTTGTTTTGTGGAATATTCTTCCATTTCGTACACCCAAATGGAAACACTGTTCATTTGAAAAGTAACATCCTCCACTTTCTGGGAATTTGGTGGTTTTACATGTGGCTAAAATACGACGTTAATCACATCAGTTCAAATATGGTTCAAAAAAAGTGTTTTTGGTCCTCGTCTCTAACAAGTCATTTTGAATTAGAATAACTAAAACATGCTGTATACCAGAACTATGGAAATCAAATCTTATCTTCTATATCTTGGCAACCATATCTGTATAAAACGCCAAAACCTTAACCTCGGGAGGAGTGAGTTTCTGGTGTTGCTGGGGTGACTGAACCTCTCCAAAACATCTCCAGCTAGCCAAATGGTGCCAGTTGCTTTTATTCATTACCGCGTGATGATAAATTGCTTCCAACAGGCTTAAGCGGATGTTAAGAGGTTAAGGAATATTGTCATTAAAATACGTTTTAGCATATTTATATATCAGCAAAGACATTTCATTCAAAGCTGAACACAATTAAACACAAGATGAATTCTAGGAGGAGCGGTTTTTAGCAGCGGACTAGGCTTTTGATTAAAAATCAGTCATGCTATTTGACTTCCATTGTAGATTATACTCAGCTGTTTCTCTTCACTGAGTTAACCTTTTCTTTTCTCCCCTCAGCTGAACCACCTACGCTGTTTGCAGGATTTCGCAGAAGCTCAGGCCACCTACTACGCCCAGTGTCATCACTATATGCAAGATCTTCAGAGGGAGCTCAACAGGTGAGCATGTCCAGCTGTTGGCAGCTTCATCTGTAATGTTTGCTTGCTTATATTTTGTTTACTATATTATGATAAATGACACCGAGCCTCATGCCAGAACATTTTCATATTTTTATCTTAAAAAGGTTTGCTCATACATGTGTTGGATTTAAAAAAAAAAAACCTGATGAATACCACATGTTGATAGATGCGTATTTGTGAGATGTGATCATTAGGTTGCGGCTTTCACACAGGAAAAAAAATTCCGAAAGAAAACACCACACGGCTTCCTGTTCTGTCCTGTTCTCATAAATATGTAGACGAAAACATGTGAGCTGAAACAACAACTATGAATCTAGCCACCAACAACGTCATCATCAGAGCAGCACTGTACTGTGGACAGAAATGAAGAGGGAATGCTTTGACATGAAGTCGCTAAAAGCAAAGAAGTTGCTGCACCAAAATATGGCAAAAATTAAAAAAAATCATAAAACCTAAAAAACTTTTCAGTAAATTGGTAGCTATGATGCTAATGTGAGAGAATATTAGTTTTGTATTAGGTCTTAGTTATATATTTCATTTCAGTATCATATTTAACACTCATAACTTTCCTTCATACCTCAGAGAAAAATCTAAGTACAAGAAAATTGTGCTTTTAGTAGTCTGAAAACTAGAAAAGCACTATCCAATTAGTATATTCAGAGATAAACCATGAAATGCCTTGTTGTTGTCGTTACAGAGAAAAAACCCCACAGGTCCACAGGAAAAATCCATACATGAGCCCCATTTCCCCATAATGCAAGATAATCACAACACCCATCTTCTAACGTCATTGTTTCCACACCACTGGAGATGTTCTCATAAATCATATAGTTTGACCGCTCGGCTCTTTGTGAGTAAAAGTGATGCTTGATGCAACATGAGTGTAACCTTTCACTTGTTGAAGTGAGTTTATGTATCCCTCTTTTAAACAATTTGCAATTTCTGGAGGAGCTGTGTTTTATATTTAGTCACTGGCAAACTGATTTTATCCAAAACAACTCGAGACAATCGAAGACAGTGACTCAGAATCATGATGCAAATTAAAAGCAAATCACATATCGGACCACCACTGACATGGTTTGTGATTTTCTAAATTGTGCTCGTCATGCTTTGAGCAAGAAAGATAAGCACAGCTTAATAGTTGTTGGGAAATTAGGTTTTTTTTTTGGTTTTTTTTTTTTAAGTATCTCCAAACAGCTGCAAATACATTCTGAGGCCCGAGTGTTTCTTTGAAGGAAAGAGAAATCAACACAGATGTACTTTCAAGAACGTTTTAACACATCAACAAAACAGAAGAGGTGCTGCTTGTGACTCATTCTTGATTCATCAGTGGTCACTAAGATACCTGATATTTCCTGTCTACCTGCTATGTGTATGAGAACCTCTATGGAGGTAACAAAAAGGAATTAGTTTTATTCATTTTCAAGGTGTTAAAATCAAACAACTGACAGGAATAAGAACGGAAATGCGCCAAAGCATTGATTCGTTGATTTATTCATTACTTCAACAATGTAGGAGCGAATCAAAAAAAATGTCCTTGAACTGTATCTCATATATAAAAGTTTGGGAAATGTGTCATCAGGATCTGTTTTTGGGACCCTGGAGCAAAGACTTGCTGTCGGGTCTGAGTAGTGATCAGGTACAGAGCACGCAGCACACTATAGATGAATCCAGGTTGCAGGAGGAAGTAGCCCAGTCACTGTTAGTGTGGTGGCACTTGCATGTAACTGTAGGCCCTCACTGTCAGGATGTCTTTGTCAAGAAATAAGTTCAGGCAATCCAGTAAAAGCAGTTTTATATGTTGAAAATATAGTCATCATATGCCATCAAAATACAGGTTATAATCTACTAAACTAGTAGACCACTAGTCCAGTTTTTACCTACAGCTCTTCACTGTGAGCTGTTCTGTTATCAGCGGCTCTAAAAAGAGACGGAGCCTTTTGGAAAGATGGGAAGTGCAGGCCTAAGTTACAAGCCTCTGCTCCATGAAATCAGTTCATAAACCTCCATTAAATCCTCATGTTTCAATCACATTCTGACTGAGCAGCTGACACTAAAGATTGAGTGATTTGCATACCCGGAGCTGATGGTTAGCTGGCACCCCGCTGATCTCTGTTGGCTTGTGGCTATAGTATGTTTTCCGGGGCGAAATTCCACTTCAATTAAATCATGCAGTGATTCAGCATCATGCCGTCTGAGTAAAGAGGTGTGTGTGCGTCTTTGTTTTCTTTGTTCCTTTTCATTTCCAAGAATATATGGTCGTTATTTCCTCATGTTTTAGCAACTAGACATACACTAAAAAAGCCATGTTATTGTATGAGTTACTTGAAGTGGAACTGTTGTTAAAGAAATTATATTGTGTCTTATTTATATTGTTGTGGACGTTATCACTCCTCTGTCTTGTCACGGGATGACTGTAATAACTGCAAATAAACAAGCTGGAAATCCACTTCAGTAGCATTGATTTGTCTTCCCAACTCTGCGCAGATGTGCTAATGCCGTGGGTGGCCCTCATCTGTCCTCTGCCTGCCCTGACACCGTTTCCTCGACTTTCCTGTCGGGACCATCATCTCCTGGCGCCACAGTCACCTCCTCTTCCTCCAGCCAAAGGCCCAGCACTCTGGCTATGGAGCAGATGCAGCTGCCAGTCACAGGCACCAGAAAGGCCAAGGTCTTGTATGACTATGATGCCCACGATGCTAGCGAGCTTTCCCTTTTGGCTGATGAGGTATAGTTGCACTTTTGGTTGCTTTGTTGTTGAGAGGTGACACACTATATAAACTTGTCTAGGATGCGTTGATTCACCCTACAGGAAGATCTCTGTTACATAAGGCACAATGTCTGACCTTCAACTCATAAACTGTAAACAGTTAGAGGACTAGCTGTGTGACTGGCACATGTATAATGGTTATTAAAAGTCTCTATACGCTTTGGACATTTCTGCTTCTTATTGCATTTAGGCTGAAAATAATTAATAAAAAAAAAAACAACAACAAAAAAATCAGACTCTCATTTTCTCATTTTCCAAACCTACCTTTTCTATGCAGGGTTAAAAGGTGACTGGGGCCTTTCCTAGCATGCGCTTAAGGATGGGTTCACAATTTTTCCAAGTCTGTCATATGCCCATATGTACATTGAAATAATTATTGGTAGCTGTACTTGGCATGAAGCGATCTCTTCTCAACTTCATTGTAAGAAATGGGGGACAAAATCAACAGATCTTATTCTGATCAACAAAAAAAAAAATTTAAACTTTAAAGCTGATATGAGTCTTCAGCAGCCTGAGTTAGCCAAATAAATCAAGCAGGTCTCTTCCAAAGTGACAGCCTAAATGAATGTGGTCACAGAGGATGAGAAAACTAGAGGCAGGTCATTACAATATGAGGTAGGCAGCCAATTGTTAATACCATCTTTTGACAGCTTTCAAGTGTTGGCAGACAGTATGATACATTTTCCATTTAAATACAACCATGACAAGTGGAGGGTGGATAGCTGAGCAGATCCTGAAGGGACCTGTCTGGACTCAACAGGTTTGGGTTGAGTTTGAACAAAAATTTAGAAATAATGTTCAAGTTTGGGTTGAGTTCAGTCATGTAAGTGGGGCTTACCTACTTAACATGGTGCTTCAAGGTCTTTTTTTTTTTTTTAGTGAAAATATGGTGTTAAAATAAAACGATGGACCTAGTGTCTGTGTTGGGCTACGTCCTGTTCACTGCTTGGTTTTGTTATTTACATGACAATACCTGAATGCAATATATTCAAGGAAACAAGCCTCAAAAAAAAAAAAAAAAAGAGATAAGCTTCAAACTGGTTCCAATGCAAACTAATGGGTGACTCTGGTGCATATCAGCAGAACGTCCATCCCACCCTTGTCGCCAAATTGTCCAGGAAAATTCTTCTTGTATGTCTGAGAGGTGCTGGTTCTCCGAAGAATCAAAGACTCTGTGTGATGAATCACATCTCTTAACATCATGCAGAGCCAGAGAGCGACACAACAGAGTTGTCAGTTGTTCTCTGCTTGTATGTTGAGATTGTCGCCCCTTTATACCATCATGTAGACAACGGAAAGGAAAACACCATCTGCTGAATAATCTACAGTAGAACAGTAAAGGGATCTGGTTCAACCTGGTTGCTACATAGACGTCTATACATTCATTGGAACAACCTGCCTGCCAAATACCTTGAAAAACTGTGTGCGGATGTATCGAGAGCTGCTGCTGTTTTGAAGGCAAAATCTGCTCACACAAATATTGATTTCATTTAAGTTTCTTCTGTTTATTGAAGTTAACTGATAAATAAAAAAACTTCAATATAATACAAAAATATATATAAAAAAATAAAAATACAAAAAAGAAGAGTTTTTAATTCCTTTCTAGGGTCTTTTTTGAGGGAACTGAGCTCAGTATTTTTTTTAAACTGTCAAGATACCCTGATAAAAGAATTTGACTTAAAATAAAATAAATCAACCATTAATCTAACCCATGCACTTCACCATAAAGGCTTTAAATGGTGCATTTTAAATGCATGTAAATCTGCACCACATAAAAATGCTTAAGATTATTAACAGTAGAAGCAGTAAAATTGAATTCAAGTTCCATTACTAGCTGCCACTGGCACTTTTTCAGCCAGCCTCTGCTGTGTGAAGGTGTGGCTATCCCCATTCATTTCACTAAAACATAATCATACCTTGTTCACCTCGCATTCAATCCAATGACCTTTAATTCAGGAACGAGCTGCCTACGTCTTTAGTAGGTGGTACGTAACAAGTAAGTGGATCAGGAGGGAAGTTGCATTGTGGATGTGAATAGAAGGACGTCAATAGAAATGTAGATGAAGTGTTTGCGGAAAAGGTGTACAATGCTGACACTATGGCCAATCCACTTCACTCTGTTTCCTGTCCTTTCTGGAGGTGGTAATTTTGTCTGTTTTTTTTTTTTTTTTTTTTTTTTTTGACTACACCTTTAGAAATGACTACAGAGATATTAATCAGATGAATTGGAGGTAGATGAAGAAGAAGAGGAGAATGAATCAGATTAAAATGACTCAAGGTCTGAGGTTTAAGAGCAGGAAATGTATGTGTCATGTCATCATGTAATGTTCAATGCCCTGCTTTCATTAATGAAACACCTGAAGTATCTGGTCATTTCTGTTTTAGTTTGTTTTTGTTGTTGTTTTTTTTTAAGTAACTTAATTTTGTTAAAAAAAAAAATGTATCGCCCAGTTTGTCTTAAAATGTCCTTCTGTGCTTTTTCTCAGCTCATTACCGTATACACCGTACCAGGTATGGACCCTGATTGGTTGGTTGGAGAACGGGGCAACGAAAAGGGCAAAGTCCCTGTCACCTACCTTGAACTGCTGAGCTAATGGACCAAACAACAGGACACACACACACACACACACACACACACACACACTTGCAAAAACCTCTGTCTACTGTCACGTGTGCATTTAGTACACTTACTGTAATTTGATCTGTGACTATCTGAAACTCTTATGCAAACTTATGACTGTGTGAGCAACCATTGAATTTGATGTGGCCGTGTGGGTCATACAGATTTTTTTCTTGTTCCAGTAATGTGTATCCAGAGTTTGGAATTGACGAGTGATAAGCTCACCTGATGAGTCAATTTAAAGCTACTCTTCCTCATTTTGTTAACAGTGCAGTTTGGATGTGAAGGTGAAATTCCAAGTAAAGATTTATTGGATTCTTGTCATGTGTTTTTACCACTGAGGCATTCTATGACCAAGACCTCATGTAATCCATTAAAGAATCATTCCAATTTATTACGACTTCAGTCTTATTTTTGTAGTTACAGATACATCTTAGAATACAAGCCGTAAAACTCAGGAACACGTTTCACTTTTTCAGAAAGACAGACGAAGGGAAACTTGCACGGAGTTACAGAAGCTAGCGGACAGCGGCTAGCTCGGAGACGACGTCAGGACTTCAGCTCTCTATTTGAAAGTAAAATTGAAACTGTATGGTAGTACGACTATGAAAGATCTACATGAGTAGATCAATGTAGAACCAGGTAAGTGGGTCTGTAAACTGTGATGGTTGTTTACAATTAGCACTTTGGATGATCATTTTAGCATTAGCCTTCATTTTCAGACTACTTATGTTTCTTGACTTGTTTGACTTTTTTTTTTAGTGATGTCACTGTGTTTAAATTAATTCATTAAATTAGATCGGAATTATGGTCAAACCACAATAATAGAACCAGGTGTAAAGAGTTCTTACTCTTGTGTAGGATGATGTGAGGCGCTTTGAGCTTCACAAGATTCAACTCAACTGTAATAGTGTGTTCTTTAAACTCAGCAATGCAACTACATCAAATCATCTGCTGAGAAGGGTTTTAAGTAAGTAAGTATTTGACTTCAAACTAAAATGGAATAGAAACTTTGGATTTTTAAATTGTACACCCTGGACTGGTTGTTGTAATGTAAACCTTGTAGATCTTAAAAGTAGTGATTGGAAAGCTTGAAATGTTTGTCCAATTCGTTTTTCCAAATGCTGAACTTGATGAAAGACCTATCGATGGGCTATTAGATTGTGGGATAATTTGATCTGTCCTCTGTTCCAAGTTTCAATGAGTCACACATGGATGGCAAACAACTTTACACGACGTATATTTCCCCATAACTGTTTTACTCCACAGGTTGTGTTGTCTCCAGGGCCAGGTGTAGGATGTAGAAATGATGCTTCGATGACGCTTCTTTCTTGCATATAAAAAGGTTTTATTTACAAAAAGTCAGCATCTTACAGACAAAACCATGGACGATGTCTGGAGAGTGCAGCCAATGGAACTCTGCCAGTGTATGGAATGTGAGGTGTATTTATACATAGAATTGGGGGTGAGTTCAATGAGTTCACATGAAAACACAGGAAGGTCGAGATCACAGTTCAAGATATTGATTGACAAGGAACATTAGGGGCCCATCTTACTCAAAAACAAATTGATAGAAACCATATGCGGAATGTCATATACCTCAGTTGTTACAGGAAACTTGCTTCTTGTATGAGGAGCAATCACGCTACAGTTCAGTTCACCATTAAGTCATACCCTAAGTCTTGCCACGTTTCACTTTGTGTAACTTCCTTGAAATAAATCTGGCAAAAGAAAGTTCCAAATAATTTTAAAACTAGGAGTTGAGAGCAAGTTGGGAACCATTTACTGTAACTGTGGAGGAAATAAACCCTAGGATTTACCATCAAACCGTAATTTTACATTTTTAATTTGGGAGTGCTCATCTGAATGACCTCTAAAGCATGTGGGATGAACTGGGTTATCCCACACGAGGTTAACGAGGTTAGAATCTTATTGATGACCAACTGTTGTCATAAAAGTACAGCTACTTGATTCATGATGTTACTCAGGAAGCTGTTTCTTGCAATAGATTTAGCAGCAGGGAACTTCAAATGATTCAAACTGAGTGAGACAACAGTTTGTTGTGATCAGAGATACACTGCTGATGCTCACGGGAAAAGCTCATGCAAATGAATCATCGGCTTAGGAGAAAGTAAGGCGTCTCTGTGAATGGCTTTTCCTCTCCAGTGCGAGTGTGAGTAAGTGAGCTTTGTGTATTTTTGGATGCTTTCCTATAACCTGTAAACTTAAAATTCCAATTAACTTGAAGCCAAACATAAAATTGCCCTGTCATGGTAATCTGTTATTAGACAAACAAGCAAGCAAAGCAGGATGGAGGGACTGATTCATAGCCTTGTTATGAAAAAACTCCCCTGAACTTTCTTCTAGTTCCACTGTCAGACCAAAGTATCACGTGATTCATACAAAAAATCTAAATCTAACTGGCAGAATGCTATAAGATCTGGCTTACCTCTGGAGGGTTGTCACATTTTTGTCATCTTCCAACTTATGGCCACTGGTTTGATGTGCAATAAACGTGTGATACAGTAATACTACCGTCTGTTTTTTGAATATCCACAACAATTTTTTTTTATTTTCTATAAAAGACTTCCAGTTTTCAACCTTAGAATTCAGACCCCTAATTCAGACCCCTGGAACAGACCCCTAAGTCTACTGCTCACCTCTGTCCAGTGTACTTGTGGGCTTCTAGTCTTTGGAGACCAGACCAAGATGGATGATCAACAGTCATAAATTATTGCCATGACTCACTACATATCGGACCCCAGCCAATCACAGCTTGCCTTCCTTCATGGCTTCCATAGTGAAGTGAAGTCTTTCTTCTTTCATTTTGGGTGTGTGAGTGAGAAGCATATGTGCTGAGGCAGAGATCATATCCAGCTATGTGTTTGATACAAATGCTGGTTGAGCCAACTGGTTACAGGTTCACTGAACTGAAATACATAATTCCTCTTCATAAACTGTTTATTCTTTTACACTTTTGCATGAATTTGCATTCATTTTGCAACAATAATTGTCAGGCATGAGGCTTATTTTTTCTTTTACCCCATGTCTGTTAGGTCAAGCTGTGATAGGCTGATATTATGTGGCCTGATTGGGGCACTAGGGAATAGACCAATCTAGAACTCTGACAATCAATACATGGAATGTGGTGGATAATAAGCACTATATTGCCAAAAGTATTGGTCCATCTGCCTTGACTCACATATGAGCTTCAGTAACATCCCATTCTTGATTCATAGGGTTTAATATGGCGTCGATCTACCCTTTGCAGCCTTAACAGCTTCATCTCCTCTGGGAAGGCTTTCCACAAGGCTTAGTGTGTGTGTTTTTTGGCCATTCTTCCCAGAGGTGCATTTGTGAGGTCATAAGAAGGAAGTCAATTCATAATGCTTCACTGAGTCTACTTTTTGAAATTTTTGTTTGTCCTTTTGTTCCAGCATTTGGACGTTATTTCTAAAGTCATTACTAATCTAGAATCATGTCTTCAGCTAAGAAAACTCTGGCTTTCCTATCGTCTCATTACAGCAAATAAATTAATCAAACTACTGTTTCAACCATTAAAATTTGGCTGGAGGACACAATTTGATAGAATTGGGCAACTCCCTTATGAAGTACCTTACAGTTTGAAATATGAAGACAATCTACATTTTACACCTTTGTTTATTTTCCCAATATCATATGAATGAAAAATGTAAAGGATGAATTATGGTGTCAGGGTGATATTATCTGGGCTTCTTGTTGCTTTTGCCTTTGTTCACAATTGTTCACATCATAACCCACAGAAAACAAACCCTGCACACACAAACACGTAATACGATATAAGGCTGAATATGTCCTCATTGTTTCAAGATATTGATATTGGAAAATCTAATGAAAACAACAAAGTGTTTTTATGCACATTAAAAGAAACAGATTGACAAATCAGACACAGAATGGAAACTTGAGGTTGAAAAAAAAATTGCTACACAATGAAAATTCTTTTTAACCCTTTTATGAAGTTGCAACTCTGTTTTCTGGTAACCACAACCTGACTGACTGGTACTTTGACATTTTCTAAATTGTTCCAGTGGGCCTGCATAGCAGAATGTTTGCATTGGGCAGGGCGCTGTCTGTATTACAGTCTTGAATCATTTTTTATTCTTTATTATTATTATTCCCTTCATAATCTGTGAGAGAAAAAGCTGGTTAGCTGGCTGTTCTACAAACAGGATGAAGCCCTCTGTGATTTCCCAGCTGGTCCTCCAGTAGAGGATTCTGACTCTTTCAGTGTGTTGGTGGAGAAACAGAACAACTGGATATTTAGGTGCAGAACAGATGTACTTGTCAGTAGGAATTTGTTGTGCCTCAAATAAAATCCACAAATTAGTTCCAATGTAGAACATATTAGAACACATATTCTGCATTTCATTAGTGTAACACATAACTAGCCAAGCTGGATGGAGTGCACCAAGCAAAACAACAGCATGTGAGTATTGGCAAGTCCCATAATCACTCTCTGAAAATTCTGATGCAATCCTGGAATTTTTTCTTTAGATCAACTCAAATCCTAGAGGTATTTCATGATGGTTCAAACGGTTAAAAGCTCCACTTCGTGATCTTGTAAACTCTATTTCCTTCTGTAGGAGTTGACTAATTACACCAGTGCTTATTTTTAGCTCGTTTGTGGTGACGAAAATCCACATGTACCAGCCTGATTGTTTATATTTCATCAGCTTTGGATGTTATTTCCACTCTCTTCCTCTCTTTCACATTTCCCTCTGACTCACTTCTCAAGTCTTATCAAGTTTACGATTGCATGAACCAAAGGATCAGCCTCATGCATGTGGAATTTCCAGAAGCATGGGAGTTACAGCATTCATATGAAATTCTATGGTTTGACAAAGGAAAAATACAAATATAAAATACAGAAAGAAAAAAAAACAAGCTGAAACAGGTTCCAGGATGCCTTCAATAGGGGAATGTCTGACAATCTGACTGCATATGAGGAGCACAAGTTCATATAAAAACTGCTGTTGAAATAACTGCTTTGTTGTTATGACACAACCACAACAAAAGAGGGAAAATAAGTAATTAACATGTTTGAAAAAGTGTATGTGAGGAGAATGCTGTCACTGTAAAACCAAAACCAAAAGGGTAATGGGAAAATAAACAACGGTTTGGTAGTTGGAGAAGCATGATGGAACCATTAAAGTACGTTCTGGGAAACTGTCTCGGTTTTCCTAGTTGGTATTCAATGGAACCTCAGCTCCATTCAACAACAAACACACACCAAATAGAGAGACACTGGAGCTGTCACACTGTATCATCATCATCGTTACCACCAATGACTACTAGCTTAATCACAGATGACTTTGATGACTTTGTGTTGTGATTTGGCGCTATATAAATAAAATTGAATTGAATTGAATTGAATTAAGAAAACATTATTGAGCAAATTTTCTGTAAACTCTTGTGGCTGTACCAGTATAATACTGGATTAGTCTGTGTGTGTCTCCCGGTTTTTTCTTGCTTTCTCATCGGGAGTTCTCACTGACGATATTTATAAAAGTTGGTAGATTCAGATCAAGCCAATAAATACATAATTTTTTTTAGAATCTTTCTAGTGCTTCTATGAGTCCAAATTTCAAGTTTGGCCTGTTATAACAACTCCAAATTTATTTTTCACTAACTTCCTTTGGTCAAGATTATTGTAACTTATAGTATATGCAGCTGTTATTTTGATTTTTGTCCTTTCTCCTACGAAGTCGATGCACTTTTGCTTACCCCAAGCCCCCAAAACACTGGATCCTGCATTTCCCATAATGCAGTTCTATCGTGTCTTTCATTAGATCCTCCCTGCCTGTTAAATGCTTATGTCCTCCATACTCCAAACTTCATGCTCCCAGTTTGTAATGCAGGGTTTTTGTTAAGAATTTGCAGGCTGAAATCCCAAACTGACATCCTAACCATAATGGTGTTAAGTTATTTTTCAGACATGACATTATACATCTGTTTAAGGCTAATTAAGATTCACTGGTACAAAGAACCTGAATTTGAAAAATCAGTGGAAGTGCCCCTTTAAAAATGATCAAATCACAAACATCTCCAAATTTAAACCACAGTCAAACACATTGTCATTATGGATTCAAACCGTTAACGTCACTGTAGAAAACATGAATTAGAGGTAGTTGGGTTGTTTCAAGAGCCTCTGCATTGGCACACCATTAAAGTATGAGGACCAGAGGTGAGAGCTGTTCACAGTTTATTGTTGACTGTCATAGATGATTAAAAGGCTAAAAGGCAGATTAAAACAATAATCGGTAAACAAAGGTACTCTATTAAATCTTAAGCAAAGCAAAAATCAGTACACAAATGTACTCTAATACTACAATTCTTAATCATGTCAAACCACTGATTTGGTCATTAAACAAAGAAACAGCAACATCTACATCAATTGCCCTTAACTTACTCAAATAATGCATCTTATGCACAGTCAACTGGAAAAGATCACACACATACACAGGGCAGCATGCTGCTGCAGACAAAGGGAGAGAGTGAACAAGGCCTCAATTCAGGTGTGGCTCATTAAGTTGAGACTAAGACCGACCCACCTAGGTCTGAACAGTAAAGAGGATTTTCTGCATTCACACATGCTGACATAATTAGAAAACCACGAATGGTTAAGTTTGATTCATGGAATGGTTGTCAGGAGTCCTGGGACAACAGACCTTTCTCCCAGTGGCCATTTTGACTTGTAAAAACTGTTTGCCAGATTGTGGATTACTTTCCAAACGCTAGATTCTTTCATTCCACTCTGAGATTTTAAAGTCTGATTTTCTGATGTTTACAAGTGTTGTTCCACATTAAACAACAAATGTTGGTCCATGCTCTCCAGAATGACACATAGAAGTGTTTTCTGAGCTGATGCCTATCAGCAGGATAACATTCCAAAAATAAAACTCTTTTATGATGTGGCAATGTTGTGGATAAAGATGGGCCACCTTTGATTTTATACAGTAAACCACACAAAGCCGGCATAAAACTGCCTCCAAGTATGCTTTTACATAGCATGCAGCGTTCCAGATTCAGAGGCATGATGGAGATTAGATTGATCAGAGCTGTAAACTCTGCCATGAAGGAGGACAAAGATGTTACTAGGGTGAGGGGAGGACATTTCTCTCTTTGATAATGTTAAGTTAGACTTTTCTGTCAGCTTCTCGACTCTTTTTAAAAATTCAGCTGTATGATGCACTGCCTGATTTGGTGTGAATATGGGCTAACACAACGGTGTGAGCTCCCAGTCCCACTGTGCTAGCTGTCCCATTTACACATACAGTCGATTTGGCTCTGTGACTACCTACATAGTCGGTTTATTGGTGGAACAATTCTGCCCCTCCACCCCATGTCTGTACCTTTATACAGGACAGCAAAGCAGATTACAGATGCAGTATTCCCACCTTGAACGGGTTGTGTAAAAGGAGCTGAAGTGCAATCATCGCCAACAACTAAAATCTAAACAATATGCAAACTATGTCATTAAAAATAAGTCCATTACAAAATTGCCTTCTGACACCTGTTAACTCATGTACTCAAACCAATGGCTCAACAAAGTGAAATTACACTAGCCTTGTTATTTCGCCCATACATGCAGTAGCAAAATTGACAACCCAATCTTCCAATGGTAGACCTTCACTCATGTTGCTCAACAATCAGCCAACAATAAAGGAAAGATTTTTGAACGAAATTAGGCAGTAAAGTCGAGCATTGCCAACAACAATTTTAATCAACTCTATAGATAATTAAAACAGCAGGACTCACCAGTTACTTGAAAACAAAATCCACCCTCCATTCCTTTCTGCAATGCCTGCCTGCCATATGATGACATCGTATCAACCAATGTCCCAGTCACCCAGTAACCACAGTCACCACAAATCAAAATTTGGTTCATTTTGTTGTCACTCTATATTTATGCCAAGTATGCTTTCAATGAGCAACATAAATAATTTGAATAACTAATTAATTACAATATTTTCACAATAACTTTATAATTACTAATTTGTAATATTTTAAGAACTAAATATTACACCTCTCAAAAATGGTAGAGCCTGCAGAGTAGAAGTTAATGGAGAATGCAAAAAAGGGGGTGTGCGACTAATGGTTGAACCTGGCTAACTAGTGGAGAGTCCCTGCCTATGTTAATGGCCTTTGATTTGTCCCAATTGATTTTATATCCTGAAAACACTGAAAAGGAGTTGATTGTGTTTAGAAGTGAAGGTACTGATGTCAAAGGGTCCAAGACAAACAAAAGAATATCATCTGCATATAACATCAGTTTATGGACAGAGCCATTGTTCTTCTCAGGAAGGTTATCATCATGCCTAATTACAGCCACTTGTGGTTCCATCACCAGGCAGGAATAAGTGGTGATCCCTGACAAATCCTCCCACTTCAAAGTATGAAGATGTATACCCATTGCTTTGGACTGCTGCCTCCGGCCAATTATGTAGTAGATGTACCCAATAATGATAAATATCTCCCCAAATCTAAAAATCTCCTAAACAGATATTCCCATTCCACCCTATCATATGAAAGGGAGGAGTACACCAGCTCTAGCTCTTGTTTAATCTTAGCACAATTGGAGAAGCACCAGTTGAATTTTATGTGGAGGTCTATGAGAATAGTTTTATATCTGTCAGTGTGGCAGGGTGGTACATCCAGGGTAGCCAGTGTTGGGAAATGTGTGAAGCACTTGTGGATCATAGGCTGGGAAAACAGTTTCAGTTTGGCTTTTAACATTCTCATGAACTAGAAATGATTATACATGCTTTCATTTATTCTCACATTGACCACTGCAACGCACTATTCTCTAGTGGGAGTGTTCTCAACAAAGCATGGAATGTTTGATTGTATCTTTCACACTGAACGTTTCCTTGTAATTTCACTGTCGAAATTTCTAGCTTTGTCAGAGTGTAGTCTCTTGGGAACCCCATATTTCAAGAACCAATCACTGAGAAAAACTTGGAAGGATATGCTTGTTTGAACTTTGTGAACACATCAGTCACAACTAGGACATTTTCACACCAGTCTGAAGTTGGCTCCAACCCTGTAAAATTGACAGATTAGAGGTTGGGAGACTATGAATGCTTGAACTGGAGCATGAATTTTTGACTAAGGTATCTTGGTCAAAATGCATTGCTCACTGCTTTTAACCCAGCTTTACCTTTACTGTTATACCTCACCATGACGTGGGTCTTTGAGAACCCTGTACAGCAACCCTTCTCTTTGTTGTATGCAGCTCAAGTGTTTCAGCAGGCTTTTCACTTCTCTGGGGGTTGACTTTCCTCCCCAATCCCAAAATCAGCTCCTCTCTGGTATAACCTGGCAGTGTGGGAGTGTTGCCTTGCCTCATACTTATCTCAGCATACCTCGACTCCATAGCACAAATCTGTCTCAACCTTAGAACACTCAAAACCTTTAGTGACAAGAACAGAACTGTCCCCCATCCAATCAGGTTGCAAACAGCAATACAATTGTCAAAATCTGAATCAAGGTGTGTTTCAGGTTCCCCTGCAAACTCCTGCCTAGAGAGGGCATCAGCAGCAGCATTGCCATAAACAGGACGATACTTAAATTCAAAATCACAAACAGAAGTTGCCCTATTTTTCAAAGCTTGGCGCAGTCTGCAGCTAGCATATACTATGAGTCATTTGATGTCATCCTGCTGCTGTTGGCTGTGGTTGTTTATTTTGCTGAGGTTGTTTTATTTTGCTTAGCTTTCCTGTGTCTTTTAATGCACTGATCAGAAGTAGCACTCCTAATGATGACGGCATGCAACTCCTGCGTTATCTCCATAAAAGTGCTGAAGTCGTAATAACCTGCGGTATCACATAGTGCAATACGCATGTATTGTTGGGTGTTTCTGTTCTTTGCTTGTTCAAGTGAAGTTGGCAGGTTGCAGCAGTAGGTGACACTCATGAGTGTGTGTGTAGGTGTGTGAGGAGGAGCAGCAGCAAGCAGTGGTGCACCAGGAGGAGCACTGACTGAGCACTCAGTCCGGCTCTGTGAGAGTTGGTCTGCAGCGCTGCCTAAATTCTGGGACGCGCAGAGTATTTTTTGACTGCCCGCTCTCATCCACAGCAAAGTTAAAACCGCCCACTCCCGCAAGATTTGTGTCGGGCCTGCAGGACAATGCAGTCCCAATGCAGCCCTCTTGTGCAGGCGACTTTCATCCATCGTCTCCAGAGCCATCAGATTCACCAAGCAGTTATTTTGCTCCTGTAGGACCTGATGGTAAGCTACTGTTTTCATACTGCTACTGTAATGAGCAGAAGATAAATTAGATATGCTACTCCTGGATCAACATTTATTTAATTACTGTTTGTGTATATCATGATGACAGTTGGGTTATGGAAAAGGAGGTGCATATAGTTAAAAGCTAAACAATATAAAAATGAAACGTAAAAATGAATCTCCTTAAGAGATAAAACTACAGATTTTAGAGAAGTTTCTGATATGATGTTAGGATGTTTTGGTGATTTTTCTGATTTGAGAATTCAAATTTAGATCAGCATAAATAGCAACTCTTAGGTTTTTTGACTTGGTCAGTGATGGTAAAGGACTTGGACCCGAAGTAGGTGCAGACCTGTTGCCTCTGTGCTCTTACAACAAACACTATGATTTCTGTTGCAGCTGCAGGAATTTTGTGACATCCAGATATGAATATCTTTCACGCAGTTAAACAGTGAATCTAATGTGTTAATGTAATCTGGGGATAGTGAAATGTATAGTTGGGTATCATCTGCATAACATTTGGGTTTTTGTCACAAGATTTGAGAAATGGGATCTTTTGGCCAGTTCTATGGCCTTCTTGTAGTTTTGAAGTAGAATTTTGTCAGATATGAGTTTTGATTTTCTCCATCTTCTCTCAGCTTTACGACAGTC
This sequence comes from Euthynnus affinis, assembly GCA_029490765.1. Taxonomy (NCBI): domain Eukaryota; kingdom Metazoa; phylum Chordata; class Actinopteri; order Scombriformes; family Scombridae; genus Euthynnus; species Euthynnus affinis. Next base: position 2,334,860 of record CM055855.1, on the reverse strand, counting down.
ACATTTAGCTGACTTATAGGAATAATATTTGTCCATGGGGGTTTAATTTTGCCAGAGAGTATCTTGGTCTTTAGTAGTGCAACAATGTTAATATTTGACAGCAAGTTAGTGTTAAAGGTAGCAATGAGATCATCACAGTTAACACTGACAGATTTTGGTAAAGGTGATGATGTTGAACAAAATCGGTCAATAAATGCTTTAATAATGTGTTTTATTCAATTCAATTCAATTCAATTCAATTCAATTCAATTCAATTCAATTCAATTTTATTTATATAGCGCCAAATCACAACACAAAGTCATCTCAGGGCACTTTTACATGGAGCAGGTCTAGACCACGCTCTTTAATTTACAGAAAGAGAAACCCAACAGTTCCCACCATGAGCAAGCACTTGGCGACAGCGGGAAGGAAAAACTCCCCTTTAACAGGAAGAAACCTAAGGCAAACCCTGGCTCTGGGTGGGCGGCCATCTGCCTTGACCGGTTGGGTTGAGAGAGAGAGAGAGAGAAAGAGAGAGAGAGGGGGTGTACACAATGACAGAAAACAGCAACAACAACAACAATAGTCAGCAAGCAGCAACAAGCAGCAGCAATAGCAGGAACAGCTGGCGGAGGGCAGAAGTAGGACGTCAGCACATCAGCATGGTCTATGGTTTATGGAGCTTCCTGTGGATCAGAAAGCACAAAGACCTCCGAGGAAGAAGTTAAGTTAGTAACATGCATTAATAGTAATAAAAAATATGTAGAGATGGAGGAGAGGAGAGAGGAGCTCAGTACATCACGGGAAGTCCCCCGGCAGTCTAGGCCTATAGCAGCATAACTAAGGGGTGATCCAAGGCGAGTCAGATCAGACCTAACTATAAGCTTTATCAAAAAGGAAAGTTTTAAGCCTACTCTTAAACATAGAGAGGGTGTCTGCCCCTCGGACCGAAACTGGGAGATGGTTCCACAAGAGAGGAGCCTGATAGCTGAAAGCTCTGCCTCCCATTCTACTTTTAAATACTGTAGGAACCACCAGTAAACCTGCATACTGGGAGCGCAGCGCTCTAGTGGGATTATACGGTACCAAGAGTTCTTTTACATAAGATGGTGCCTGACCATTAAGAGCTTTGTACGTAAGAAGATTTTGAATTCTATTCTTGATTTTACAGGATTTTACAGGGGAAATGTGATCTCTTTTCTTAGTTTTAGTCAGAATACGAGCCGCTGCATTCTGGACCAGCTGCAGAGTGTTTATAGACCTATTGGGGCAGCCTGATAATATTGAGTTACAATAATCCAGCCTAGAAGTAACAAATACGTGGATTATTTTTTCTGCATCTTGTTGTGAAAGGATATGTCTGATTTTAGAGATATTACGTAAGTGAAAAAAGGCAGTCCTTGAAATTTGTTTTATGTGGGAATTAAAGGACATATCCTGATCGAAGATAACTCCCAGATTCCTTACGGTAGTGCTGGAGGCCAGGGTAATGCCATCTAGATTAGTTAAATCATTAGATAATGTGTTTCTAAGGTGTTTAGGGCCAAGCACAATAACTTCAGTTTTATCCGAGTTTAGCAGCAGAAAATTGCAGGTCATCCAGGTTTTATATCTTTAAGGTACACTTGAGTCTAGATAACTGATTGGGTTCATCTGGCTTCATTGATAAATATATTTGGGTATCATCCGCATAACATTGGAAATTTATGGAGTATTTTCGAATAATATTCCCTAAAGGAAGCATATATAAAGTGAATAGTAAAGGTCCGAGAACAGAACCTTGAGGAACTCCGTGTCTAACTTTTAGTTTTATGGAGGATTCATCATTAACATGAACAAACTGAAATCGATCTGATAAATAGGATTTAAACCAGCATAATTAAGGGTACGACATCCTTAAAGAGTTTAGTTGGGATGGGATCTAAGAGACAATTTGAAGGTTTTGATGACGAAATTATAGAAGTTAGTTCAGGAAGGTCAATCTGAGCGAAACAGTCCAAACTTAAATCAGGTTTTGTGGCTGTTTCTAGGGAGCTTGATAAATCTGTGCCTTTTGAGAGTAGAGACTGTTGAATTTTATCTCTAATTGTTAGAATTTTATCATTGAAATAGCTCATGAAGTCGTTACTACTGAGAGCCATTGGAATACTCAGATCAATAGTGTTATGACTCTTTGTCAGCCTGGCCAAGGTGCTGAAAAGAAACCTAGGGCTGTTTTTATTTTCTTCAATTAATGCGGAGTAATAGGCGGCTCTGGCATTACAGAGGGCCTTCTTATAAGTTTTAAGGTTTTCAAGCCAGACTATGCGAGATTCTTGTAATTTAGTGGAACGCCAAATCCTTTCAGATTTACGAGATAGTTGCTTTAGTTTGCGGGTTTCAGAGTTATACCATGGAGCTAATCTCTTACGCTTAATTATCTTTCTTTTTAAAGGAGCGATGGAGTTGAGCGTTTGCTGTAGAACACCTGCAGCACTGTCAACAAAATTATCAAATTGGGAAGGACTAAAATTATCATAAGAATCCTCTGCGGTATTGATAGAAGGAATTGAATTCAGCGCTAATGGAAGTGTTTCATTAAATTTAGCTACAGCACTTTCAGTAAGACATCTAGTGAAAACATTTTTGTCTAATGGTGTGTAATCTACCAATAAAAATTCAAAAGTTATCAAATGGTGGTCTGATAAAATGGGATTTTGAGGAAAAACTATCAAATGTTCAATTTCTATGCCATAAGTCAGCACAAGATCCAGGATGTGATTATGACAGTGAGTGGGTTTATTTACACACTGAGAGAAGCCAATTGAGTCTAATAATGAGATAAAGGCAGTGCAGAGACTATCGTTATCGACGTCCACATGAATATTAAAGTCACCTGCTATAATTACTTTATCTGAACTGAGGACTAAGTTTGATAAAAATTCTGAGAATTCAGATAAGAATTCAGAGTACGGGCCAGGAGGACGGTACACTATAACAAATAGAACTGGCTGTACAGTTTTCCAGGTTGGGTGAGAAGTATTAAGAATAAGGCTTTCAAAAGAATTATAATTAAATTTAAATTTAGGTCTAGGGCTGACAATAAGGCTGGAGTTGAAAATGGCTGCAACTCCACCTCCTCGGCCAGTATCTCGAGGGGTGTGAGTATTAATATGGCTGGGAGGAGTGGATTCATTAAGGTTAACATATTCATCATGACATAGCCAGGTTTCTGTAAGACAAAATAGGTCAATATGCTGATCTGAAATTAGCTCATTCACTAATAAGGCTCTAGAAGATAGTGATCTAATGTTTAAGAGACCGCATTTAATTATTTTATTTTGCTGAACAGTTTCAGACTTAATATTAATTTGTTTTAGATTTTTATGATTGATTCGTCTATTATTAATTTTCAATTTAATTGATTTAAATGGTCAGGGGACAGACACAGTCTCTATGTGGTTTAGGACGGGTAACTGGTCTAATGGAAGCGCAGAGAAGCGTGTAAGACTGCAACTCTGCCTCCTGGTCTCAACTCTGTGTTGTCATGGTTTTGGTCTAGCTTATAGCTAGACTCAGCCATATTTTTTGATATGAGAGCAGCTCCATCCAAAGTGGGATGTATGCCGTCTCTCCTAATCAGACCAGGTTTTCCCCAGAAAGTCTGCCAATTACAATGAAGCCCACATTGTTTGCTGGACACCACCTCAACAGCAAGCGGTTAAATTATTGGATGTATTGTTCTACTAGAGTTAACACTTTTGGTTATCAAGGTTATCTCAGAAACCACAGTAATAATAGATGTAATGTAATAATGAATATATACAGTACAGAGAGATTACAAGGGTATGACCACATTGGTGAGTGGGCTCAGTAACATGACGAATCAGATCTTATGAATGAAGTAGGTTTGTGAATTGGACTGTGATCGTGGAAGCAGAACTGTTGACATTAAATGGCAAATGGACTGTACTTCTATAGTTTCTTCCTAATCAGAGTAGGTTTTGTACAAGAGATTTGCAAATTCATCAAGAAATTCACAGTTATATCTGGGGAACCATCAAAAATAAAGCTGGCATATCCCTTAACCCTTAATGCCATAATCCTCAATAATCAAGGCAAAGTATTCAAAGCTGTGTACTTTACCATCTGAAATCAGGTGATTTGCAGAAATGAGGCCACCATCACCATATCTATCATGACTAACTATGTGGAGTAAAAGTTGTAACTGGGTGGCAAAGCTTCAGCCAAAGTTAATGCACCAGATGCATCCAGCCAATTCCAATTCGGATTCAAAACAAACTCTGCCTGAACTTGTTGACCATGACACAAGTTGTTATCATTAGCATAATCTACGCTCCTAAAATTGCCATAAACAGCTACATGTTCTACTCCATTTCTGGGCAAGTTTTGTTCGCAAAAACATTCCCAGAGATTGAAAACACTGCCCAGCTTTAAGTCCTCCTCTCAGAAATCAGTAGACAAAAACGTATCAAATCTCAGTGCGGTGTGTGATGGGAGACAGTCAAGGGATGTGATAGTCCCAGGGATATTAGAGGAAAGGATATTGTAGTCTACAACTGATGTGAGACTGTCAACTGCAACACAAGATGATACTGGACAGAGGCTTGAAGAGACACAGAGGCAGCAGCTGTTGGAGTGAGAGACGTTACCAACAACTACTTAAATGTAGAAGTTGCTGCACCAAAATATGGCAAAAAAAATAAATCGTAAAATCTAAAAAACCTTTCAGTAGATTGACAGCCATGATAACGATAATAGAGTAACTAGAATATTAAAGTGGAAATAGACAACTTTTTTGCTTTAACTTATTAGAATAATGACACCATCTCCATTTAGATTGGTTCCCTATAAGCCTTGTTGTCACTATGCAATTCTGTCTGGTATGATCTCCCAGGACAATGAAGGCTTGATTTAGCATTGTGAAAGGTGGTCAACTTTTTCCATTGTCTTATGGAAAAAGACAATAACGTTTCTCAAACTATGCTATTATTATGGAATGTATACAACAGGTCTGGACCACTCATAACATTCCTTCATACCACAAAAAAAAATTCCAAGTCCAAGAAAAGTGATCAGTATTCTTAAACCACCCATATGTGCCTCTTAAGAACAAATTTGTTTTTACAAGTGGTTCCTGCATGAGGCCCAGTGTGTTTTGTATTTTACTTATTGCCAACAAATTACATGAAAAGACTAAAACCAATAATGAATTGATCTACTAACAAGCATTATGTGTGTATCCAAAGCCTGATATATCTTATTCTTCTGTGTTTAGGATTATTTAAGTTCTACTATTGTTTAACCACTCATCTGATGTTATTTTTTTAAGTAAATGCTAACCAATGCACAAAAGTGAGTCTAGAGTGGTCTGATCAGTCAGCGCATTGGAATGGTTTAGTGTCGTTGCCACTGGCCCTGGCTATTACCAGTATTCTGTATCTAAACAAATTACAACTTCTCAGCTCAAAAACCTGAGAACTTCTAAACAATGTCAACACTGTGGATCTAAGTGTTTGGATGAGTCAGCAATTGTGTAGCCTATTCCTAATCAGGGTACATGAAAACTGATTTTAGGTTATACTTTAGTTCACAGGACAGATGATATTTTTCAGTTTGAAAACATGAGGATTGACAGCCCAGTGTATTAAATTATATGTATATAGTTCAGACCAAGGCCTCAATAAGGACACCAGCTGGGACTTGAACTGATCAGCCGCAGCTGGGTTACACCCAATGAACGAATGAATCTTTAAATACAGCATGGTGAAGTTGTTGTTGTTGTTTTTTTTTTTTCTGAGACTTTATGACCATTAGTATAATCACTGGTAACAGTATCCATGCCCTGTAGTGTTTTCCAGAACATGAAAGCAGGCCTTTATTATATATTCAAAGTTTATTTATATAATTTGATATCTATATGCACTTTACAAGCTCACAGCTGCAGCAGTAGTTAGTCCCCCCCCACCCATGTCAAACACATGTACTTTATATTTATACTTGTTGGTACGCCTGTAGGAGACAAATTCCACAAAGAAGCACAGTTTTTACTATAATTAACTGTAGGCAATTCAAGTAAAAAGTTAAGCCTAGGCTAACCTAAGAACTAAAAAAACAGTAGCGTTTAACTTTACTTCAAAGCTAACTTCTGTTGTTAAACCTACAACTGGGTAAGTTCTACCAATACAATGGAGGTGAATGAAATTTTCCAAAATGATATTTGGAAAAACTCAATAGTAACATGTCTTTCCTAAAGCAATGTCCAAGTTACTCATGATAATCCACAGACCTTGACAGAGAAAGGCTTCTGCTGAGAACCATTGACTGAGAGGTTTCTCAAAAGAAAGACTTAATGCTCTCTAGCTTTAGTTCTAGTTTTAGAATGTCAATTTTCCATGCTTTCAACACAACAAACAGGATTTCATTTGCTTTCATTGTACTGGGATGGCAGTAAAACTCTCAGCAGAGGATATTAAACAACTTCAGCAAAAAAAAAAAAAAAAAACTGTCCAAAACTCTGCGATACCACTAGGTGTAAGTGGGTAAATATTTGGGTGAACTGACAGATCACTGATAGAGACAATTGTTACTTTATTTTAGATAGCCAACAGAAAACTCTAAGATTATGTGCCTTATCTCATGAAACAAATAACAGCTTTCCCTTTGTTTTAACCAAAGAGCATATCTCAGGAATTTCATCCAAACCCCCATCAAAATGAATGACAGTCAGTCAAGCATATCCATGACTCAGACATTCAAACACCAAGGTAACAAGCGTCAAAGGCAATGGAAATGCATTACTTTAATACAATGTTATCATTAAAATATTACTCATGAAAACAATACTTGAGTGCTTATACGGTATTCAGCATATAATGAGACTGGTGACAAATTAAAGCAAAAACTAGAATAAATGAATCATCAGAACACAAAATGAAAGAGTATATTTCGGAAGAATATTGTTCATCCCTCCAGTGGTGTTTGGAGTGTTGGATGATCCATGTCTGTGAAGCTGCTCTGGAGTCTCATGGTGTAAAAATACCTTACTCACACCCACTTTTGTTTGTCATTTGTCTGTAATCATTGAATCTTCCAAACCTGAATACTCCTTATCAGCAAGTATTTTAACACATATAATACAAAGCTTATAAATAAGTGATGATAAATAATCTGAAAAGGATTTTTTAAAACGTTTTTTAAAAGTATTTTAAACATACATTATTAAGACTGAGACAGGGCATACACACACACACGAGAAGCATATTCTCTATGTGAGATAAGCACCAAATGATAATTTCATGACCAGTTTGTAACCCTCTGCAACCAACACGCTCACATGATCTCCTGCCAACAAGTCAAAAAGATCTCCCACAAACACAACCCTGGAGACTTCTGAATTGCACATTATACCATCCGAGGCATTCGTCAGAGTCACAGTCTTGTTGTAACCTTCGTTCCATCTTTGCAGCTTCATGTAGAAACCTTCATATCCCTCCTTATCATGGCAGGTTAAAGCAATCCTCACATACACAAAATATATGCCTGTCTCGGGAATCACAATGGCACTTTTCTCAGCCTTGTATTGTTGTTTGTCACCGAATTGGAATTCCCATTTGATAGGTTGTCCATCAATGTTGTCATCGTCTCTTGGCTCAGACGCTGTAGGATTAAGGGACACACAGTCAAATCAAATGTTTCATTTGAAAACATAATTGCCTCAAGTTGTTGAGGTTGCCTGATCATATATTATGCAATTCTCACTATGTTGAAATATCTTTTTAAGAGTCACATTTTTGTAATAACCACATAACAAATGACAATTCTCACCCGACTCTGCAGCTCCACTCTCCACTCTTTAGCATCTTTCAGTATGCTTTTATTTTATTTTAATAGCCTACAATGTAAAACCCATGGTGCACTATCTGCACAGCACCAGAGGGCAAACACACACAGTTAGCTGTAGCCTAGCTGGTGAACATAGTGGAACATTTAGCAGTTAAAGAGACAGATATTCCCCTCAGGAGATAATAATCTGTTTGAACAAGATAGATCTTGTTCAAACAGATTCTTTTGCACACAATATTTAACAAAAAAATCTTTTGGGACTTTACACTTTACATTACATTCAAAGACAGAAAAGTCAAATTAACGTAATACTTGATTCTCCCTAATCACTGGATGTGTAAATGAGCAACAGCCTTAAATTGTGACGATATCAACGCTGTGTTCAGAACTTATTTCTGCTGCCCCCAAGTGGCCAAAAACTCAATTACTGCAGGATGAAGATAAACAATGTGTAAACACTTAAACACTTGATCCAAACAAGCAGCTCTTTTTTTACAGTTTCCCTTGTTGGCTGCATGCCAAGACTCCTCCGACCACTCCGACCACTCTGACCGCTGAGTGCGCTGCAGTGCGTGATTATATCTACACAGATGCATGTAGATGTACAAAAGTTTTAAAATCTAGAAAAAAAGAAAAAAACCTAACCCACATTTGTTTTCAATCTTACAGCTTGAATGTTTACCACCTGGGGTTGTGATAAGAGTTTTCCTTCCAGATCTAGATGTGATTCAAACTGTTTCATTAACACTTAAAGCTGTGTGTGGTCATTGAAGATGAGGACTGCTCATTCTGTTTCCACACTGAACATTTTCACTTAACATTAAAACAAATTAATAAAGTACATCTAAATTACAGTTAGTCATCAAAGGATAAAGTGACAAGAAGTACATGTGTTTCACTTTCTACCAATTAAAATAAGAGAGTCACAGAAGTCGGAGTCACGGAAATAGTAGTGAAATCTCACCCAAAAAAAAAAGAAACTTACATAGATTAATGTGCAGTGTCTTGGAGTTTGTTTTAGGATCATCTGTAGATAATGAGAAAAAGAGGGAAGAAAGGTTCAAAACAATGCTGCTTGTCTGCTCAGCAAAGTGTGTGATGCAACAAAAGCATGAGAATGTTCTCTTGGTTATGAAATACATGCACACAATTAGATACTGTACATGGAGCTTTATGGTATAATGGAGAGCAGTGAAGAATACTTCAACTTGTAAGCTTTAACTTGTACACTGAAGATCTCCAGCTCCCACAGATTTTTCTTCTCCACATGAACTTAAAGACATGGCATACCTTCAGAGCACTCTCTCTCTTGCTTGGAGTAGGCTGGATTTAGCCCGGGCACACTCTAGGAATAAATGACAACACATGGTTATGCAGGTTTCTTCCTGAGTAATGACATATTAATTAGATACAGTTTTGTCAGCTTCCTGAACCGTCCATTAAGATGTATTGTGTGTAACGAACCTAGAAGCACACATGGGGGAAAAAGTTGTGAAACTTACCCCTTGTCCACTGGATCCAGAGTTTTCACGTTGTCGTAAATCAACACTCAGGGTAACAATGAACAGTGCCACACAGGTGAGCAGCAGGAGGAAAGTGATGAATCTGAGGCACGTCTCCTGTTTCTTCATGTCCCGGCAGTGTTTGATGAGGATGAGCACAGACTCATCTGGGCCCATATCTATCACATCCCCGGAGGCAACCTTATGCCCAATCAGTTTCTGCCCCATGATGATAGATCTGATCTCTCTGAAAGTGCCTGTAAACTGTCTGGTCCTGAAGAAAGCTGTTTACTGGTGATGCTTGCAGAGTACTTATATTCAGACCAGTAGTGGGATTGTGGCCGACGCCTACAGCAAACTCCTCAGTCCAGAATTACCTCATCTGTCTATTCATTCTGATAGGAAGGGAAAAAAGGAGGAGGGGGGGGGGGTGGTGGTTAAGAGACATCATACTTAGTGCCGATTCAAAGGTTTGTGATTTGTTGCATGATAGTTCTGTGACTAATAGGGCTGTTTGGTGTCCGCATTGGTCCTCATTCTCTGACATGAGCAAGCTGTTACAGTAACTATATTGTTTTCAGGAATGTTGCATGTCAGCCTGAAAAAAAAAATCTTTGCAATCTAGGTAAAATTAGTTGTGCTAGGGTAAACATGGCCAATCTCCAAACAGAGGCTTGGGGGGAGGAACTTTTTTTTAAAAATGGCCCCAAAATGTTTGTTTGTCATGAATTTCTAGAGTAGCAATAGGTGTAAAATCAACACAATAGATCTGTCTCTTCATAGTTTGTAATAGGCACAGATCTCATATGACTTAAATGCTTTCCATCCACTTACAACAGGCACAGATCAAGCAAAGGCATTGAAGTCAAGGAATGCTATCTCCTCTCTTTTAGATAAGTTGCAGGTCCTAAGTATGTTATTCATGCACAGACTGATGTTTGACATGTGATCCTCTAAAACTAAAAATGTATTAAGATTATTTAGGCTTGCTTATGTAACAGGGTCAACTGTATGCAGCATATGTATTATAATTACACAAAATTTGTAAATAGTTAAACCCTGATGTGCTACTCCTCCAGGGTCCACAGGTGGAACATTTAAGTCTCAGTTCATTGTACCCCTACGTTCACTTTTGTGGGTGCCCTCTCTATAAATGATGTTGCCTGCCTTTACCTCTCCCTGAGTCATCGTCATCTCTTGACGCTTGACGTTGATACTGATAGTTCATGCTTTGCACGCAGCTGTGATAGTTAGCCCACGTCACCTTACAGCTTTACAGCCGCATCTTTGTGTCACCTACACAGCTTTATATATCTGGATTTTCAGCAACAAATCTAGCGATCCAACATAGGAAGCACTTGAAGAGCCTTCCTGGCCTCCTCCACTCGCTTCTGAAACAAATATGGCTATTGCAGAACCAACAAATGAAAGAACAAAAAAGAAAGAAGCAAGTGCCAGATCCCAAAACAGAAAACTCCACACACGTGAGAAAGAGCCCCAACTTCCCAGCAGTAGGCTACTTCATCACTAAAACACTTAACCTTAACCCTAACCCTAACCCTAACCCAAACATTGGAAAGAATGGATCACACCTCTAGAGGCCAATACAACCATCAAATAAGACCAACAGGCATTCACTGCTCCCAATCCTAATTCTAAACCATCCATTTCTGCTGAGACATCACTCCCTCCGACCGCATCGTCAATCATTTTTGACCAAATGAACCACTTGTTCTCTGAACACAGCAAATAACCCCTATCCACTTCCCTCAACGATATCCCTACACGGATGGAATCCACTATAACCACCATGGAGCAGATCCTATTGAATGAGCAAGACCCACACACTCCCCTCCCACCACTTTCTGCCAGCTACTCAGACATTGTAAGCACAAACATGCAGAAATATCAAGCATTTAATACAGGTCCCAGGAAAAGAGCAAGACGGGAGTTGATGGAGAACCAACACCTCACACCTATTGTAATAGAAAACTACAAAACCCCTAACAACTCGCTCTCAACCAACCAATCTATCCTCAAGGAAATACCCAACTTCAAAAACTGGTCCAGAGGAGAAATGGCAATATTCTCATCTCCTAACCCCCCCCCCCTCAGCCTGCACCCTAATGATGGCACCCACCTCACTCTGACTGAAAAAACGCACTATGGACGTCAAGAAAATAGAGGAAGTAAACCATCAGGAAACACACACACTTCGATATATGAAGTGTGTGTCATTCTCTGTGAGAGAAACAGATGTCAATCAGTGTGAACTGCTGTGGATGACAGACCAGTGATTGTTGTGGTGTCACATAGAGTGGAAGGAGCTAATGACCTGTCTACCTTTAGGGGAATGCTTGACTCAGGGCCACAACATGAGTCAACAGGTTATAATATGCCTAGTATGTATGAGTAATAGGCTTATTTCATGAAATTCACTCTCAATTTGAACTGAAAGCTTAAACAAGTCCCGCTCAATTTCTTCTTGATCACTAACCTCCATCAGACCTGCTCCCTCAGCCCTTCCTCCTCTCCCTCTCCTCGCCTCTTTTCAGGAAATGAGGGATATAAAATTGTGTTATGATCAACACAATGTGAGCTTTTCACTGACATCAGCTGTTATAAACAATGATCTGTGTCTACTGATATGATTGTTTTGGAGCACTTAAGAGGCATATTAAAGCAAAGTATGTGAAGAGCTGTCAATAACATCATTTCTATCTCCTCAAATTAATCATTATAAGCGGATGATTAGTATAACCATTTTTTTTTCTTTTACTCTTGTCTCTTCTTTTCTTACCATCTAATTGACATATTGTATATTTATTACAAAAATTAAAAAGTAATGAAATATTCATCTTTGCTAATTTCTGCAGCTGTTTCAAAATGCAGTACAGCTGTTTTAAATGCTTGCTTTTATTTATTTGTCTGCTATGATTGTACAGTTTGTGTAAATATGATTTAGCAATGTTGTAGTATATCGAGCCATGCCAATAAACCCAATTTAAAAAAAAACAAAAACAAACAGAGTTACCGTAATTTTATTTTTCCATCCATGTTTTCACGTATAAAAAGACCCAAAATGAACACTGTAAGCAGACTACTTGATTACTATAATCAAATTATTTAAATAGCATTTGTATAAGATGGATTCTGTCCTGAGCATTTTCATCCATCTAAGAGGTTGATCACTGTAACTGTGATATATAGGCAAGAGAAAAAGGTCTGATTGAAAAAAAAAAAAAATCAAATAAGTGAAAAGCGTGCATTGACCGAGAACCACGTTTCCCACAATGCACGCTGATTATGCAGTGTGACGGTATCTTACCACCAGACTGCAATCTATCCACATCAATGCGATTTACCCAACAAGTGGAATTGAGAAATATAAATAATGACCCCAAATTGTCTCGTTGTTTTGCCTTTGTTTTATGTTACGCATTCATGCCCCTAGACCCGGACGTAACAAATAAGTAATACATTCAGAGTTATTTAACATTAAGGAGTAGTTACATTTATTTTACATTGTATTTAGTTACATTTAAAGTTACATCTGGCCCTTAGAGGGCAATGGTTATGCTGATGTGGCCCTCAGTGAAAATGAGTTTGACAGCAAATACCACAACACAACACATTACAGTGTAATGTGTTGTGTTGTGGTATTTGCTGCATGTTTTCTAAATGCTGCACATGTCATCAAATTGATGAAGATGTAGTGTGTTTGCCCTTGCCACCCCCTGCAATGTGTTTTTAAAAGTGCTATACAAATAAAATTATTATTTCTCTAGGGCATGAGATTACAGAGAAGGGCAAATCCCTCAGCCCTCAAAGAGTGGAGGCTAGCCTAAAATTTCCAATACCAAAACTAATTTCAACTATTTATTTTTAGGCATAACAGTCTACTGCAGACAGTGGATCTGTGATTATGATTCACTGGAAACTCCACTGCAACCATAACACATGGCCATGGCCTCGACTGGCTTAGACCCCAGACTCAGGGACAACATTTACCCAACTGAAGGAGGCTCTCACATCCACTCCTACTCAAGGCCTGCCAGATCCAAACACACCTTATACTCAGACTGGTGACCAGAAAGGAAACTGTACCACATGAATAAACAGTCAATACATATTTAACTTAAAAATAACAGATACTTAAAAAAAAAAAAAAAAAACTGCATTTGCATGAAATTTTGCTGGTTTATTGTGGGGAGAAGAAAGCGTACAACAACAGATCAGTATCATTAAAATAAAGATGTCACTTTTAAAAAAAAAAAAAATCTAAATAAGAAGAAGAAAGGAGCACATTTTTTTAAAATAAGAACATCAACTTTAATACATATGTACATTACAAACATCTCAAATGTATAATATTGTATAATACTTGATGTTAAAAATCTCTTTGAAGTGTAAACTACTTAAAATAACTTTAGTCACTTCATGAGCTCACTTTGTTTAACATCCTCAGTAACGTGAAGATGCCCTGAAAGCATCAACTTTTGGGCCATATGTGGTATTTAATTGGCACTTGTGTCTGAGATATGGCATGGAAAAACGTATGTGGACCAAATCATAACTACATATGTTTCGCCATACTTTGAAAATTGGAAGGAATTTTACTTCAGGATCACCTCTGAAATGTAGATACCTGGTCCAGATAAGAACTGACAGCTTGGGACCACATGTGGCATGATAATGGCAATTATGTGAGCTGACATGCATTGATGTTCCCCAAACATCACCCAAATGGTTTGCACCTGCTGTTGCACCTGTTTGTGGCGTCAACCTGAAAGATGCAGTCTAGAGGGTTATGAAAGAATATAAAAGAAAAACCAAAAGAGGAGTGAAGCTGAAATTCTGGGAATGCTTTAATGACTTTGGAGGGAGAACAACAGAGAGTCCACGTCAGACGTCATCTCCAACTCTTCTGAACTCTTGAAACCCAAAACCAGCCTTTCAGCAAATCGGGGAAATTGGTTCATCAGTTCCAAATCATAAATCTGTGACCTCTAGTTGTATCTCAGGTCTTTGTCTTGTTTCATCTGGCAATGGCCTGCATTCTGGCCTTGGTTTGCCTGTGAGGCTCCTGGTTATCAAACAGCCATGCCTCTATCTCCTCTTTGAGAAGACAAGAGAGTACAGTTTGACTAAAGGTTATACCACAATGGAAGTAACTAAACTAGCCAAACTGAGTGTATATATCTATCTCAGAACTTTGCAGGATTGTAGCTACAAGTAACTCTTCCACCTGTTGCCTTGACCCAGTTCCATCTGCACTCATTAAGAAGCACTTCAACAGTATTTCAAGCACAGTGATACATATCATTAATACATCCCTAGAAACAAGAGTCTCTCCTGATAATTTGCTGTTCTCACTATATATATGCTTCCGTTAGGTGATGTCATCAGAGAGCATGATGTCAGTTTCCACAGCTATGCCGATGATACTCAATTATATATCTGTAGAACCAAGCAATCCACTTGCTCTAAACTCCGACTGTCTGCATGTCTGCAATTAACAAATGGATGAGTGATAACTTTCTGAAATTAAATGAGGAAAAAATGGAAATCTTATTAATTGGCCCCAAAGCAAAAAGAGATGAGATCTTTAAAAGACTTGGCAACCTGACTCCTTTTGTCAAATCTGAGGTAACAAGCCTAGGAGTTATTTTAGATTCCCCACATAAACAAAGTGACCAAAACGGCATTCTTTTACCTCTGAAATATTGGCGAGGTACGCACCCAAACTGTGGAACACCATACCCAAAGACATTAGAGAAGCAGTCTCTCTTTAAAGCTTCAAAATGACACCTAAAAACATATCTTTTAAACCAAGCCTTTTATAGCATTTTAAAGTACTCAATGTCATATGCTCAAGCATTTTAATCCATTTCAGGGCATTTGTGGGTTTTTTTTTTACTTCAAATTTTTAGCCACGTTTCCCAATGTTTTAATGTAATGTACTATCTCTCATTTGTCTTGTTTATCCCCTTTTTATTCTTCCTGTTGTCAATTATTTATCTATTTTAGTGTAAAATCCATATACAAGACAATGACGTGCTAAGGTAAAAAAAAAAAAAAAACATTGCTGCAGAGTCATTTGCTTGATGTAACTGTTTTAACAGGTTCAAGTAGACATCAGTTTACCATTATGCCTTATGTCAACTATACTATGCATAATCATGTTATGTATGCCTCACACTGATCTGTAGTAGCTGTAAGAGTCAAACACAGGCAGTCGCTTACTATGTAACAAAAAGGTTTTGAACTTGAACTTTAAACTTTGCTATTTTTGTAATCTCACATTAAAACCTTATTATTTTTCAGAAGTTAAAAAAAAAAAAAAAAGAGCAGGATTGGAAATGATTCTGAAAAAATGAAAAAGGTCATGCAGGCACTGTGAGACAACTGACAGTGGAAAAATACAAGAAAAGGAGGGTCAATAGATAAGACGAAACCTATTTTTGGGTTCACGGCCTTGTAACAGTCAGCTGAATAACTTTATAATGATATAATTCAAACACGAGAGCTAGTTGAAGGTATATAAGTCATATAAGTCACGCCCTGTCCGAAAACTAGCCAGGACATGTTCAGTGTTTTTTTTTTTTTTTTTTTTTTTTTTTTACACTGTGACTGTTCTCCTTTTAATTGTCGCAGCATTAAAAGTAAGACTTTGCTGCTCAGAACTTTGGCCTGCTGATTTTTTTTTTTTTTTTGAACTTCTGCAAGTTTTTGCCCGATTGACACTGTTTAACGAAACAATCCGACACTATCAGTGTTTTCACAAAATCTTTTTTTATGTGAAGCACTTTGAGCTGCATTCTGTATGAAAGGTGAAGCATAATCACAGTATGAAAGGTGCCATACAATAAGTTCCAGCTGGACTGTTTGCTTTAAGATTCAATATATAGATTCACTAGCAAGGACCACACCATCAACAGATACGTTTGAGTGATTTATTGAAGGAACAAATAATATGGTTACTAGCTGCGTTGTGGGGAAGCTTATAGGGAATCCGCCGCAGCGCCAGGGCAAACGGCAGACCCCCTCAGGGCCCTAGGAAGGAGAAGAGGAGCAAGAATAGAGGAAAAAGGGTGGGGGGGAGGGGTGCAGAGAACGAGAGCAGAAAGGGAGCAGAGGGTTGGATGGTATTTATAGGATTGCTGGATGTAGCGAAGTTGAGGTGTGGTCCTGCTCCTGAAACTACGCTAATTAGCTTCGAGGTAAAATTCTGGGATAGTGTTGAGTTTTCTTCCCGTTAAAGGGGAGTTTTTCTTTATCACTGTAACACAGTGCTTGCTCATGGAGGAATGTTCAGTTTCTGTAAATTAAAGAGCAATGTCTAGACATGCTCTGTGAGAATAGTGCTCGGAGATGACTTCACTCTCAGCTCCGTAGCTGACTTGTCCCTTCCACTGCTGCTCTGCACATGTGCAGCACTGCTGTCAGACAATGAATCAGTCACTGAAAATGGTCTGATGTTGAAAGTGAAGAAGCTGCTGTCTGAGAAGCTACACGTAGTCTCTCCAAAAGTCATGATCTATTTTATCACTATCTTCAGTCAATTATGAGTTCTCAGTTGTAGCACTTTCAGAAACTTGGTTTACTTAGTCAACATCTCTGTGGTATCCCAAATGATGGCAAAAACTGGCAGTGTATCTATATATTTACATAATGAATTTCAATACAAGCATAGAGATGATTTTGCTCCCGATTCTGAGTGTAATGCTATTGAATCCCTGTTCCTTGAAATACCCTCCTGTATGTGTTTTTTTTTTTTTTTTTTTTGATGGTAAGTGTTGTGATGGTTGCATTTACACGCCTCCAGACACAAACATTAAAAACTTCAATTCTAGTCTTGCTTGCCTCTGGGACAAAATTAACTAAGAACAATGAGCTTCATTCATTCACCGAATATTCATTCTGAATATACTGTTCCCATACCCTCTAACGACTAAACCTACTAGGTTAACATCTTCATCTGCAACCCTTATTGATAATATATTTACCAACTCTCTTAGTAATGTGTGGAAGTCTGGTGTTCTTTACTCTGATATATCTGATCATTTTCCAATATTTCATTTCACTTCAATCACCTCAGTTCAACATCAGAAAAGAGAGAAATCTTTAGGGTTCAGAGTATTCAACACTGATTTGAGGAGCTCATTGGTGATTTTCCATGGGATAACGTATATATAGTCATGATGATGTCAATCTAGCATATCAGTCATTTGTATTATCATTTAACTCTATTTATAATGCATACAAGAAAAGTCAGTACATTCAGAAAACCTTGGTTTATCCCACGTCTCTAGAAGTCTGAATTAACTAAAAATAGGTTGTATAAGAAATTTATCAGAAGTCTATCCCCTAGGAATATTGCCAATTATATGAAGTACATTAAAAAAAAATAACAATTTAATTAGAACTGCAAAGAAAAAATATTTCACCAACAAGTTTAACGAAGCCTCAAATAACATCAAAATGACATGGGGTCATCATACGAGTCAATCCGCTCCTACATAGGAAAAAGGCTTCAGCCACTCTTCCATCCCAATTTGTTGTATGAAAATAGAATATACAAAGACCCATCCTATTGGTACTTTTCTGTCAGAGGATAACTCCTATTGCTGAGTCTCCATCTGAGTTCCTGAGAGGTTGCTATACTTCCCTCCAGAGCTTTAATCCTCCTCTTGAGAAGGAACTCATGCACAATAGGGGGGGCTCAGCTGTGGAACAAATTGCGTTTCAGTCTACTTCTTGCAAGAATTTCAAATATAAGCTTTGGACCAGCCTGATGAACCAAAGTGGACCATTCGAACTGATCATATCTGATTATAATTGGCATTTCTCTTAACACAGTTGACTTAACACAAGTGTGCTTCAGTAAGCGTGCGCACACTCTGGCATGCACGCACACACACTCATGTCCACACACACATGTACTCACACGTTACACCAAAACACATACGCTCTCATTAAATTATTTTATCAGTTTTGTTTCTTCGCTTGGTTTTGTGCCGACTGCTTTGTTTGCTTTTGATTCTGTGGTTGCTTGTTTGTTCATTTTTGTGGATCACATGACTTTTGTATCTGCTTATAATGCGTAATAAGGTAAATTTTTTTTAAAAAGTATCACTGTTTCACTATTGTTTTTAGTACAATGCATAACAGCTATAGTTCATATGGCTGTAAGAAGCAGTAGAGGTAATTAAAAAAGAAGAAAATGTGAGAAATGTATATAGATAAGTGAGTGTTTGGATTGCTACAAGTGTTGTCATCGTGGCATTTATATGAATGACAGGCAATAATTATACAGACAAGAACATTTGAGATGCTATTTGAATGTTGAGATGAGACTGCTGAGTGTGATTTTGCGCTGCTGTATAAAACTGCTGTGACTTTAAATTGATTCTAAAATGAAGTTTGTTAACTTAAAGAACATGTTACTGCCAACAGAACACACAAACACACAATAGAGAGAGAATCATAGTCCCCCTCCAATATCATCAGATGGGGGGGGGGTGTTGTTAGATTCCATGTTATATTCCTTTTGAATAAGGGTTGCTATGATTCAGCAGGTTATGCTGTAAGTTATGTCAGTGAATGTTCCTTATGCCCCTTTTTAACTTTGAGCACCTCTCCCTCTAAAGGTCTCTGCATGATTCTACAGTGGCAAACAGTTAAGTATTCATTTAATAGCAACAAAAATTTGAACATAGATGAACTGCATACTGTACATTCTTACTCCAATTGTCTTTGAGGTGCACTGTCAAATTTAAATCACATTCAAATGCAAAGTTGAATAGCTGCAGAACATAAACATGCAGACCTCTTTTGAATAACAGCCACTTACTTTGCAATAATGTCATTTTTATGTGTCTTATTTTTATTAGGGAAGGATATGCCTGAAGGACACTGGCGTGCCACCATTTTTTTTCTTTCTCCAAGGGCAAAGAAGAACAGTCAGAACAACATCACTTGTTTCACAAGACATTAGCATTTTGCCACATTATGATACTGGGTTCTTACCCATAGGTTTTATCATTATAATTAGTGTTACAACTGTTACACATCTTTCTTTTATTTGAAGTCAGGGATACAACTTGTAAAATTGTAACCTTTAATATGGATGTTTTCATGAATACGAGATTTGACTTTAATTTGTTAAACTGTTGCTTGAGTAGTAGTTATATAATAATTGTTCTGTTCCCACTTTTAGATGACAATAGCATCTATATCGGCGTTGCCATATTGGAATGTGACCCCCATCAGATTTGATATATGCAGCTGGTTAACCAGCAGCCTGTTCAGTGACAGGGAGGGAAGAAAACATGATGCATTCCTGGCATAGCAGTAGAGATGTTTTACGATCAGTTCCACAGATTTACACAATTACCAACTTTTTAGGCCACCAGAACAGCATAAATACGCCTTGGCATTGATTCTACAAGTCTCTGAACTCTTCTGGAGGGATGAACATCATTCATCCAAAAGATATTCCCTCATTCGGTGTTTTGATGACGGTGGCGGAGAATGCTGTCTAACGCATCTGTTCAAGTCGTTCAGCTGGGTGGAGATCGGATGACTGTGAAGGTCATGACATATGATTCACCTCATTTTCAACCATTCAATGACCAGTCGATCACCATAGGTTTAAGACGAATTCACAGAGCAAGTTGTTTTTCGGAGTTTTGTCGCAATACTTACTTCTTCTCCCGGAGTTCTTTGTGCTTTCTGATCCACAGGGAGCTCCATAAACCATAGACCATGCTGATGTGCTGACATCCTTCTTCTGCCGTCCGCCAGCTGTTCCTGCTATTGCTGCTGCTTGTTGCTGCTTACTGACTATTGTTGTTGTTGTTGCTGTTTTCTTTCATTGTGTACAACCCCCCGCCCCTCTCTCTCTCTCTCTCTCTCTCTCTCTCTCTCTCTCTCTCTCTCAACCCAACCAGTCAAGGCAGATGGCCGCCCACCCAGAGCCGGGGTCTGCCTTAGGTTTCTTCTCGTTAAAGGGGACTTTTTCCTTCCCGCTGTCGCCAAGTGCTTGCTCATGGTGGGAACTGTTGGGTTTCTCTTTCTGTAAATTAAAGAGCGTGGTCTACACCTGCTCCATGTAAAAGTGCCCTGAGATGACTTTGTGTTGTGATTTGGCGCTATATAAATAAAATTGAATCGAATTGAATATCCAGATTACATATTTGCAAGTCCAGATCTCCCAGTTTGCTAGGCTGAAGAGATACTGAATGAAGTTCAGTGTTGGTACTTGCATATACAGCCACATGCATCACAATCATTTCAACATTCATCACCCTAACAGTTCATTCACGGTATCTCTGGAGAGTTTCTTTTGGTCACTGCTGAGAATTAAGAGTTGAAGGCCATCACCTTATCTGCCTTTCCTCCCTCAACACTCCCTAAATTTCTACCACAGACATGCTGGAAGAAATCACTCCCCTCAAGGTAGAAGTGGACAAAGGACAAGTGGACCTAAACCATGCCAGCAAAACGTCTTCTAAAGCACAACAGAGCCATCAAGTCGAGCTCTGACTCCTTCAATCAGTCACTTTCAACAATATGTCAAACACAATAATGACAGAAGGACTTCTCTTTAAAGATATAATAGTGTTAGGTATTAAACTTAGCAGCATCAACAAAGGTAATAAATGCTTCATAAACAACTATTCTAAAATCAAACAGCTATGTACAGCTATGTACAGGGTTGAACACATGCAGGGAAATGCGTGTGTGTTGACGTGATGATGCGGTCAGACACAGATGTGACTATGGGAGGAACTGACGAGAACCAGTGGTCAGCGTCTTGCAATCACCCAATTCCGTGAAACAGCCGTTATCTGACCATCAGATGAAGAAGGAGAAGGCGAGAAGGAGAGAAGGAGAGAAGGAGAGAAGGAGAGAAGCGGTTCCTTTGTCCACAGACAGTGCGTGTATGGCAGTCTGTAACGCATGTTGCCTGGTTTCTGACTGACAAAGCAACTTTCTTTCACACTCACGGGTGGCACGCAACACAGCAGTAGCCCCGAGCAGCGCAAACACAAAAACAGTCTAGCATGATAACCACTATTAAACAGGTAGCAAACTTAAAAGTTAATAGGCTTCCTTCTGAAGGAGGCTGGAGTTAGCCAGTGGAATGGCATTGACTGGTGTGCTGGACGGGAAGGAGGAAGTCCAGTCTGGCCTGTGTGTAGTGAATGTACCTGTAAAAGATGTGTGAATCCTAGTTGTAGCTGGATTTGGAGTGCAATGCCAAGACTATATGTTGGACATGTCTGTGAAGGTTGTATAGCAGTAGTAGCAGCAGATCTAGGAAGTTAGCCTTACTTACCTACATTCAGCAATTAAAACTCCGCTGATTTGACCTGTTACTCCATGACTGAACAAAATCATTTTAAAGAAACTAAAGCTGTAATTTAAAAAAAAAAAACCTTTTCAAAAACCAAACGAGGATAGAATTGCAGCAAATGAACAGGATCTTAAACTGGTGGTCTGTGGACCACAGGAGGGTCCAGGAGCAGCAGGGGCCAGTGTGTGCGTTATGGATCGTGTGCTTTCCCTTTGCGCATGAGCAGAGAAGCGCTCCCTCTTACTATTTGGTAAATGCACCGTCATAATAGCAATCCGCCAAGGTGCAAGCGCACCTGGCTCTTAAAGGGAATGGGAGATGACACTGTGATTGGTTTATTGCATGTTACACTGAAAACACACCCATGATTAATTAGGAGACTAAGTACAACCCCTTTGAACCATGCGCCAGACGCATTGACCATTTTTTCGCCGTTAAAATAGAAAAAATGGATTTGGACACACCCTAAACGCATCGTGCTATGCGCTTCAGACTCTGTACTTTAGATCGTTAAAATAGGGCCCTATTAGTCAACAAATGAAGAACAATTAAAGGTGCATCTAGTGGAATGGACTTGGCAGAAATGGAATATAATATTCATAAGTATGTTTTAATTAGTGTATAATCATCTGAAAATAAGAACCATTGCGTTTCTGTTACCTTATAATGAGCCTTTGTATATCTACATTTCAATCTGCAGCCTCACCACTAGATACCACTAAATCCTACAAACTGCACCTTTAAATTCTTATGGATTGATCTCTTACATGACTCCCATAATGACATTACAAGAAAAAAACAAACCCTCTTAAAGATTTCTTCAAAACAAAACTAAACCTCCCTGATGAGACTAATAGAAGCTGACTTTCCACTTTTGAAATAATTCTCGCATTCACTTGTTTATACCCCCCTTATCCTGCTCAGTGATCTGAACCGTTGCATATACTAAACTAAGAGGGAATTTGGGAAATGAAGTTAACAGTTTACTTTATCCTAATGTTTTTGCTTGTTACGTCTCCCTTATGTATCCTGCTCAGTGGTCTGAACAAAAACAATTTGTACTCCTGTCAACAGGCAAAGGTTGATCGAATCATTTGGGACTGTTGTTCTTATAGACCTACACCTTGTGCACAGGCTGTCAAAAGGCTGTCAAGTTAAACCTCATATTCTGATTTTATATAATTCCTCATCACGTCCCACAGAGTTATTGACAGTTGGTATGATTTACCTGTATGCCTATAAGCTTTGCTTTCCTTTTCCCTTAATCTCCCTCCTCCCTTTAAACCACTTACCCTCTTCACTCAGTTCTAATTTTATATTATATTATATTATATCATTATATAATTTAATGTCATATTATCATAGATTACATATTTTCATTATATTATTCATAATCTCCTTCCCCCACTTTATCCATCCAGTGATTTCATTTCAGTACTATCCCTTATGTCCTCTTTCCAACGCCGTCTCCAGTACTTATTTTTCCTTTTTTGTTGTTCTTATTTGTTTATTTGCTTTTCTTTTGTTTCTACATTATTAAGGTTCAGGGAGACACTCCTCATGAAAATGTGCAAAGATTATTTAAAATGCCATTATGTTAACTTGAGATGCTGAAGGCATTTGTCAGGGTAGGCTATTAAACACAAGGGAATTTCTGTCCATTTATTTCCTGTGGCCATGATGAGTCAGGTCTGGAAGTCAGTCTTTCTCAGGAAATTCAAATTCAGATGACTAGTTGGCCTGATGTTGGCGTTAATTTGATAATATTTAATATAATTGGATGAATGTAAGTCCAAAGTTCAGTTTTGGTTTTGACCAGTTCTTGAGGTAAATTTGTGACTCTTAAGCTCTCTGACTTCCTTCACCAGCTGGTTGCTAAGTTTGTCTGTAGTTTGGTGCTGGGCAGGTAGCATACAGTGAGTTTATTGGCTAAAAATGTCTTTGGCAAGAGCAGTATTTTTAACCTATAAAATAGAACAGCTGCACAATTGGATGGTGATTCCTTGCACCACCCTTAATATTAATTGCTCAGTGTGTGGTTATGTCTCAACTAAAACTATGTGTAACCATGACATTTTTATTTATGACACTGTTCTCACTGTTGTGTTGGCCTTCATTCAGTGTATTCGATAACACATGAAGACTACATGAAAACCATGAGGTTTTCATCACTGTAATCATTCCTCCTGTTCATACTGGCTATTAAAATATCCCATTCAAGTGTGCTTTCAATGTATCCACATAGTGGACTGCAGCTGATCCAGAATGCAGCGGCTCACGTTCTGACTAAAACTGAGAAAAGAGATCACAGTTCCCCCATCTTGGCTTCACTGCATTAGCTTCCTGTAAAATCAAGAATAGAATTAAAAATCCTTCTCCATACCTACAAAGCCCTTAATGGTCAGGCACCATCTTTTCTAAAAGAACTCTTGGTACCATATAATCCCACTAGAGCACTGCGCTCCCAGTATGCAGGTTTACTGGTGGTTCCTACAGTATTTAAAAGTAGAATGGGAGGCAGAGCCTTCAGCTATCAGGCTCCTCTCTTGTGGAATCATTTCCCAGATTCGATCCGAGGGGCAGACACCCTCTCTATGTTTAAGAGTAGGCTTAAAACTTTCCTTTTTGATAAAGCTTATAGTTAGGTTTGACCAGGCTTGCCTTGAATAAGCCCTTAGTTATGCTGCTATAGGCCTAGACTGCCGGGGGACTTCCCGTGATGTACTGAGCTCCTCTCTCCTCTTCTCCATCTGCATGTAATTTGTTACCATTCGCCATCTGTTCCTGCTGTTGCTGCTGGAAATTGTTGTTGTTGATGGCTGTCCACCCAGAGCTGCCCATCCAGTTTCTTCCCGTTAAAGGGGAGTTTTTCCTTCCCGCTGTCACCAAGCGCTGCTCATGGTGGGAACTGTTGGGTTTCTCTTTCTGTAAATTAAAGAGCGTGGTCTAGACCTGCTCCATGTAAAAGTGCCCTGAGATGACTTTGTGTTGTGATTTGGGGCTATATAAATAAAATTGAAATTGAAATTGAAAATAGTCATTTTCTGAAAAAATGCATTTAAAAGTTTATCCAAAGCTTATATGAGGCGTCAGCGATCTGAGCATCAAAGATATCTCCTTGACTTGACTCATTTGGACTGCTGAGGCTTCATATTAGCTTCAGATAAACTTACATAACTTAAATACATTTTTGCACAGAAGGAGGACTGTGGATTTTGTACTCCTAAGTGCATTATGAATCTTCTAATGGTCAGTATGAACAGGAGGAATGATTACAGCATGAAAAAAAAAAAACTATTTCAATGTTCATTTGGGCTCCTGACTGTTGTTTTAAGACAGACTTAAAAAAAGTCAACCCATCCTTTAAGCATATAATGTACACTAAAGTCATTAATTGTTAAATGTACTGTGTTCTATTGAAATGAATATTGCAGCACTAATGTTGTATATCTTCATGAGCCTACATTTATTCTCATTTTATATGGGCTGCATAATAACCATGCCTGGAGCAATGTTATTAGTCACACCCAATGCAGCTGCTGGAGTAATGGCAGCTTTCTTGTTTTAATGAGAAAATAATGGAAAATTTTACATCTACATTGTTGGGGAATTGAACACAGTGAAGAAGAAAAATGAAACTGACACCAAACAAACATTCTTAAACAACTTAGTTCCTACACACCCTTTATCCGCAAGGCAAATATTACAGCACATATTTTCCCCAGTATTTGCAGACATCAGGCACAGGCATGTTTTATGTAGGTTGTGAAGGTTTAACAGCAAAAACAGTTCTTTAAAGCTGCTGACCGACTGTAGCAACAACCAAAGTAATATGCAACCTCTTGAGTTTCATCACTGTTTCCTTCTTTTCAGACATTACATACATGATCACAGAAATCTGACTCGGTGGTAAATCAGAAACAAAACATTTTTAATTGAAGTTTGTGATCTTTTCCATCATATTTCAAGGCTTAAGGTGAATTTTAAAAATCATTTTTCGAAAGAGCCACTGCTGAATTTGAGACCATGTCAAAATGACAAATAACAAAAAGCATGCCCTGTGATTCGGGATGTACATTTTTTTTTTTTTTGTCTTTACAGTTCAGTTAAAGAACACTGTATCATCAACACAAAAAGGTTAAAATCAAGAAATATTTCTGAAGAACTGGAGATTCCTGGCAATAAAACCAGACAACACTGTAATGAAAACAGACTAAATTGAATATCTAGAGTATTGGGTGAATCTCTGGCTTTTAGGGGTCCTTTCAAATGTTACATTGTACACATCGCATATCACTTCATTCAGTGTTTCTCAGTTAGGCCCTAATCAGCTGGCTGTCTAAAGAGGCACTAAATGATGCACATTATATCAGATTTTCCTCAACTCCTTTTACACTTGTGACATAAATTTAAGGGTTAAGGCTTTACGGATTTTCTAACCTTTGTTGTTTATTTTTGAATGGTTTTTTGTTCTTTTGGGCAGGGCTGGCCTGTGGAAAGGACCACACAAGCAGTTGCCTAAGATACCAAATGAGGGAGGGGAGTATCAATTGAGTGGATGGGGAATTTATGTCATCAACAAGTTTCCCTACATAACAGTTTAACTGCCTTTTGTCACGAACTTGCATGAACTTTCATCTGATTTGATTTTCTAAAGCCTCGATATTCAGTTAGTCACTCAGGCAATGGCACTTACCACCCTAATGACTAATGAGTGAAAAGACAATAATCTTATGTGGCTTTTACTGAAGCATTTTGGTAAATTTGATTTTTTTTTTTTCGGTGTGAAAAGAAACTGCACTGAGGAGAAAATGCAACATGTTTACCGATTCAGACCAGAGCAAACCAACTATAAATCTGAAAAGTTAGACCCAACCTGGAACCATGGTGGACTAGAAAGTGTGCACCAGTGACTCTTTTTTCTCAGGGGGTTATTAAGGACCTCAGCCCTCTACTGCTTAAGCAACTGCATGTTTATGATGTAAAAATTTGCCATCTAACCATGTCAGTATGCGCAGATCGATCATCCACTTCGGCACACATTGCCCCCCATTGGCTGGCAGAGCTGTGATGATGTGCATTTGCAGCTGTCGAGGCTAATCTTTGATGACATAAACGACTTTTGCTGATGAATGTACATGTTTGCACCTGAACCTTATTTACAGAGAAGGTTCATTTAGGTATTTTTTGCTGCCGTCAGCAGCTTTAAGTCAACACCCGTGAGAATGAACAGGATGTGTCCTGAACATGTGGAAAGACAAAAGGATTGGAACCGATGAAGGAACAGATGTACAGTATATAAATAATATTTCCTGATGATTCATGTGTGTGCATGAGTGTGAACTTTGGTTGACATTTGGTTGTTTGGACATGCTCAGTTTGACAGTGTCTCACCCCACTTATCTCAGGTCTACAGGATTTACTTGGTATGGTCCTGCACCCACTGACATAGCCTGACACAGTAAGTCTGTGGACTGACAGTGGAGAAGGTCCGGCCCGGATGTCTCAGCCTCTTCCATAAATGCTCCAACCTCTTCTTAAAACTGTAAACTGTGAAAATGTCAATGATGCCGATGAAGTAGCGCTGGTCAGGGCCGTCGATGATGTGCAGAGGATTCTTTAAGTTGGGCAGTAAACGACGGTTTTGGGCCCTGAAGTCTGGAAGCTCTGCTGCTTCACTGTCTGGCCCAGACAGACAGTGAGGCAGCAGAGCTCCAACACTTGGCACATCTCCTACATCTCCTGCTTGCATCAAACAGCCACCGTGTGTTTCAGATAAAAGTAACGAAGAGTTATCTTCTGGGATTGCCCCTGGAACAGCAGCAGCACCTGCATGGATGGGGCTGGAGCCTGGATTCACAGATCTAAAAACAACCATTTATATGAAAGAGAAAGAGAATGAGTCAGCACAATAATGCAGACATGCTCTCAATTCCTTTATCTTGCAAAAATGTTTGTCCGTCTAGATAAGATGAAGTAACAGCTCTGTAGTATAACAGCACAGTCTGGATTCTAGAAGAGTTCATTTTTGAAGACATGCATCTACAACGGTGTGGAATGGTGGCTGGGAAGGAGGATGAGGGAACTTTTGTTGCATGTCATACACTTATCTCTGTTGCCCTGTGTTTACTGTCTCTCTCCATTGACTATAGAATAAAGGCAAAATGCCAAAAAGATCATATTTAAAATGATGTAGATTATATTTTTTTTCATTTTATGACTTTTGTTATAACTTCCAGAGCGTAAGGCATACCTTCAGAGGAATCAAGGGAAAAGACTAACTTAACATATCACAGAATTATTAATACAATGTGGTTTGGCAGTGCAATACAACAATTAACATGTATGCTTTCCAAAAACTGGTATATTTTTAAATTAATAAATGTGTTTTGGTTTCCTTCCCACAAGCACTTAAACGCACCACTAAGATAGAGTTCTCTAAGCTGTGTGAGTCATACATACAAAGTGACTGTCATGAAGCATCCTGTCTTTAGGTTATGTTTCTTTTCTCTCCCATTTAGTCCTGCATTTCCTGCTTTAATTTGATTCATAACTCTCCTCATGCTTCAGATCCACTTCCTGCCCTTGTGTGTTTCCTGCTCCTGTCCTCGTCAGCCCCTAATTTCCCCATTATCTTCTTTGTTATAGTGTTTTTTTGACCCCGGATCTGCCTTTTTGACTCTGCCTCTGCCTTGCCCTTTTGGTCTTGTTGCCTTCTCTCACTGCCTGCCCTTGTATTGAACCTATAATTAAAATACTTTATCTTTGGAACTATTGTTCAAGTCATGTGTTCGGGTCTAGCCCTGGTGTACCAGGCAACCTTGTCAGAGATGTTATTGTTGCATGGTCATACAGTATAAATCATGCTCTCTCATTTGGGAAAAAAAGGATTGTCTAATGAAGAGCAGTGTTACTGCTCACTGTGTATTGTGAGTATGAGCCTTATTGTGGCTTATTTCGCAAACTGAGTCAGAATGTGACAGAATGTGAATAGATTTTTTGAGGCAGCACAATCGCTTGGAAAACATTAAGCAATGTGCCAGCAAAGGCAAGGATAATAATTTTGCTGGCGATTTTCTGTATTTTTCTTATTGTTAACAAACATCAATATGAACCAACAGTGTTTCCCTGTTGAGCTGCGGTGGACGTATAGTAACAAAAAGAGGGACTTTTCACTATTCCATCATACACCCTGATCTTTATTATTGCATATTTTAATGAGTTTGCTTGCTTCCTTTCGGCTGGCATCGTTTCTCTCCCTTTTCTTCTCTATTGATGTACTCCACACCCAAGGGTAGTATGAATAAACATTCACTTAGTTACACACAAAGCAGGAGAAAATCACTCGGTGACAGGATAGCCAAAATGTAAACCATGGATAAAATGTATGATGTGGAAAAACATATATATATATATATATATTACTGCAAGAAGTCCCATTACATCATATTTTATTTGGGGCATCTGATATTAGTTGGAAATGCTAAAAAAAAACTCTGTTAATCATCTTATCATGATTCATGTCTGTTAATACTGGAAGTGAAAACAGGTGGAGCCTTGACACATGGTATTTCCACATAGATAAACACATTATGCAGACAGTTGCTAAATTGTGAAATGGAGAAATTAGTATTACTACTTATTAGGTAAGGAGCAAGCCAAAAGGTCTGCTCCAACCTCAGCAGAAAATAGATAACTTCTCTTGTGGTAATATTAGAACAGATGACATACTCTTTGTACCACCAATAACCACCTTATTCATCAAAACTTTTGATGAATAAGGCGATGAATAAAGTACTGAAGGCTGCTCTCGTGTATCCTCGCTATGGTTCCTCAAAAGATCCCTCCTCACTCTCTTCAGAGCAGAAATAAGAACTTTGGGACAGCCTTGACAAGTGTGGATCAGAATGGCTTCTGTTTCAAGTGAGGAGCAAGGAACGGTTGAATAAGACGTTTCAAATGTACCCTTAGTTGGTGTTATTTGGAAATTCCATCTGAGGCTGATGGGAATATCATCAGTTCCTGGATAGGTGCTGATTATTTAGTCTAGTGAGACAGAGTGTAATGCACAAAGTCGTCAGAATTAAACCACCAGACAATGCTGTTTCCGCAATATTTCTAAAACATCAGAATGTGAGTCAGTTTGCCACAATATCAGAGTTTTGTGTGTGTGTGCGTGTGTGTGTGTAAACAGTTTGGTTTAGTGCATGATCCTCCATCCCTGGCGGCAAGCAGTTTGTTGTGGTTGAGTCACATTTAAATGAGAATCATGATTTCTGGCTTTGGATCTTTGTAAAATAAACAAATATGAACAAGCCAGCTATGTGCAATCAAGACAACAAATTATATTTTTGTTGTGGGGTCTAATACAGGTCCTGTTGTGCTGGTCCACTTAAACCTATTTTATACAACAAAAGGATCTATGTTTATTGATACTGCTGTCACAGATGAATCTCTGCTTGTTTATTCATAGACTGCACTCCACAAAGAGCATCAATCATAAAACTTGTGGATGCAGTTTCACTTTCTTTGCACACTTGCGGTCGTGTTGTTTTTCTAACTAATAGTTGTCCCATTAGGATAAAACAATTATGATAATGTAGTGGTCAGTCATTAAATACTGTCTATGGCACTCAGTCTCAAGCCCTTTGGTTTCTACTGGCAATGTAAATCTTCAAAAAAGTCATGGATTAATTTTCTTAAGAGGCAGCAGAGTAATACATCTGGTAAGTGTGCATGAGAATGTGTGGAAATGAGTCAAAATAAAATATAACCACTACATAACCTGTGTGTTTTTGACCAAACAATGGAGGTCTAGGTCATAACAGGATAACATATCAACATACTGGGCCCTATTTTAACGATCTAAAGCGCAGGGTCTGAAGTGCATAGCGCAATTGCATTTAGGGTGTGTCCAAATCCACTTTTGCTATTTTAACAGCGAAAAAATGGTCAATGCGTCTGGCGCATGGTTCAAAGGGGTAGCACTTAGTCTCCTAATTAATCATGGGTGTGTTTTGGGTGTAACATGCAATAAACCAATCACAGTGTCATCTCCCATTCCCTTTAAGAGCCAGGTGCGCTTGCACCTTGGCGGATTGCTATTATGACGACGCATTTGCCAAATAGTAAGAGGGAGCGCTTCTCTGCTCATGCGCAAAGGGAAAGCACACGATCCATAACACACACACTTATCCGAGACCCTCCTGTGGTCCACAGACCACCAGTTTAAGATCCTGTTCATTCATTTGCTGCAATTTTATCCTCGTTTGGTTTTGTTCAGTCATGGAGTAACAGGTCAAATCAGAGGAGTTTTAATTACTGAACGTGTGGAAACCTGATCACTGTAATCTCAAAAATGTTCAAGAATATATATAAGAATATAGAAGCAGTGCAGATTTATTCCCTTCGTTAGTTTAATTATTGTTTTCACCTCATTTATTTTCTCATGTGTTCCTCATGTCATCATGTATTGATGAAGGAGGAAAGCTGATCTGTGTCTGATCAGCTGTTGTCTGTCGCTTGTTTAAATATTTAAGTGTATTGTCACAATTTGGTCAAATAATTAAACAATGAAATCCGTCATTAGTGAATTCTGATCAATATTATGACTGACATGTAATGTTTTAAAATTATATTAATATTAATGCACAATAATAATCTTTCACATTGTAACACTTTTATTTGTTACCTTTTGCATGTGTGTGCGCTGCTGTGTGTCCAGTGTGTGTAACAGTCAGAGTGTATGTTGTGCACCCGCCTGTGTAGTTGCATATTACTATAATGCGCCCTTAAAATAACAATGAGACGTTGCGCCATTGACTTTAGACCAGGTTTTTGTTGGTCAATAGCACACTCTCACTCTCTGCTGCCTCAAGATAGCAATGCGCCAACAATGTGCCTGACCACACCTTACTTTTAGACCAACACGCCCATGGGCGCACTGATGGGCGCAAGTGTTATTATAACAACGTGGGCGCTGGGTGTGAAAATGACAACTGCATCGGTCTTAAGATACGCCGGGCGTAAGATAGGGCCCACTGTATTTCCAGCTTTAAATTTTTAAATTTGAATGTAAATGAAGTCATTTGGTCCACTACTATAATACAGTAGAGCATATATCTGAAATATATGAGAAAAAAATATTTAAATTTGATCCCAACATTCATTTTTTCCACAGTATGAATTGTCTTTTCTTCTAGTGCCATCATCAGGTCAAAATTTCACTCCATCCTGTAGAGTTAATGGATGGATGGATGTAAAAATGATCATTGAAGTGCTTTGAGCGACTAGTCAAAGCCCACATTACCCCCTTCCTGCTGGACTCACTGGACCCCCTACAGTTTGCATACAAGCAAAAACAGGTCCGTCTCACTCGCCCTCACCCACTTGGAGCAGAGGGGCACATATGTGAGAATGCTGTTTGTGGACTACAGTTTAGGCATTTAAAACCAGTGTGCACTCTAAGCTGGTCATCAAGATCAGGGACCTTGGACTCAGCATTGCCCTATGCAGAGACTGAGGAGGTTTAGCATGGACAGGAAGGTACTCTGCAACTTCTACAGATGCACTATTGAGAAGGTCCTCTCTGACTGCATCACAGCCTGATAGAGGAGCAGCTCCGAGCAGGACCACAAAGCTCTGCAGAGAGTCGTCAGAGCTCCTCAGTGCATCACCGGGTCTGAACTGCCACCAATGTAGGAGCTCTACATCCAGAGGAGCATGAGGAAAGCTGGAAAAATCATCAAGGACCCCACAACCAGCCCAGTCAAAGACTCTTTACCTGCTGTACCATCAGGCACATGGTATAGAAATACCAGGCTCAGAGACACCTTCTATCCACAAGCCATTGTACCGTAACACACATACACACACTCACTCTCTTTCTCTCAGTAATTGTCTGGGTAATATTTATATTTTTAACATTTTTATGTGCAATTCCACACTTCCACACAATGCACAATATAATATATAATATTATATTTTTTATTTCTCTCTTGTCTTTCTCTCTTCCTTTTCTATATAATTGTAAATATTTTACTCAGTTGGAACTAAAGCTAGAGGGAGCCATATTTCACTGCCCTCACTGCCAATCGCTGTGTTGCTGACAGTAAAAGACCTTGAATCTTGAATACATCCTCACAGAGCTGCTAGCATGGCTGGAGACTGTTATCACTTAATAAATGACTTAAACAATGAATGTTTAAAGTTTGATTACTTTTCTACAGTACGGATTAATTCATTGATATTCTTTTCACAACGACAGGACATACTTCTTAGACTGACACCAGTCTATACTGACAATCAGGTATCAAGTATTTGGGTATCAAATTTTGGGGAACTAAAAACAGGGCCACAAGCCACAATATGTTGAGAAGCCCAGCCATAAAATGTGGGAAAAACAACTAAGAAACCACTGACTTTTTGGTTCTCATGATGAGCGTAGCGAAGGAGAGGCTCTGGTGGCGCTCATCGCGGTGTAAGGGCTGATGGGCCAGGAGGAGACTGTAGTCCAACACATTGAGCCTCCGGAGGAACTGTGTGTCAATCTCCATCTGCCGCAGGAGCCAGGGACGCTGCTGGTCTGGGCACATACACACAACACATGTAATAATATTACAAATCTGAACACTACTATACAATATACACAGAAAACATGTACAATAAGTCTCCATATGTTACCGCTGGCCTTTACACACATCTTCAGTATCGATTTGAAAGATTTATTTAAATTAGACAGTAGCAGATAGTTCATCCAAGATAGAGGGATGTACGGACAGGTGACAAAATAAAGGAAGAACCAGTACAGGTCTGAATGCTTGACCCCTACAGTGAGGGGACGTATTTTGCTGGCATGGTTTGGGTCCACTTGACCCTTTGGAGGGAAGAGTCACTGCTAATCAATACTGTTGTGCAGTGTCTGAGCAGTGTGTCAAACAACTTCAATGGAGAGAAGCACACGCAAGCTTTTGATATCTTATTGCTGAGAATGTTTTATTGAAGTTATTTGATCCAGGAGAATCTTAAACAGCGAACATCCAAGTTGGTGCAACTCGGATGCTGTCTCCTCCCGTTCTGTCTTCTGAAAGTCTGAGACTTAGTCGAGTCACATCGCATTGAGCCTCAGGTCATTGTTTGTGTTGTCTAGCCAGGGTTCGCTCTGGTGGTTTATCAGAGGCTCCTGCTCAGGTCTCAGGGAGAAGATAAAAAATTACAGCATGACCTTAAAACCAAGCGTTGACTTGAACTCTGTAACTAAAATATGTAAGCCCTTAAAGATGGAAAATTCCGGAACAAATACAAGATTTTGGACTGATGTCTTAAACAGCGCTCTTCACCGCCATCATCAAAACACCAGATGATATCTTTTGGAAGAACGGTGTTTATCCCTCCAGTAGAGTTCAGAGACTTGTAGAACCAATGCCAAAAGGTGAAATGAAGCTGTTCTGGCAGCACATGGTGACCCAACACCTTACTAATACACTTTATATTGGTTTTTCCTTTCATTTGTTACCCATCTGTATTTTGGCGTATAGAAACACAATATGGACTGGCCTGAAGGGGGAGCAATAATGCTACCCTTATTACTATTACACAGTGGGATATGAGTCACAGCATACACACACACACACACATCACACTCTGTTTCCTTACCCAGAGTGATGTACTGGCCTTCAAAGTTAAGGTCTTTGAGAACCACAATAATCTGGCTTCCCTCTGGTGCAGGATCTGTCCAGCGGCTCACCTCACAGCCCTTAATGTCATACCTGGCGACACAAAGCACACATCAGTCCACACGAGGAGGCTACGCTCTCTGTTTCTGTGTTGTTAAAACCAAACCAACAGTACTAATTTGCTTTGAAAGCAAGCCAAGCTTACCTGGCATTGATTCGATCATCTGGATAAAACACACTTTGCATAACAATGAAGTATTTCTGCAAAGGACAGTGTAGAAACGGTTTTGTAATGCTTTGAAAGAATCTATAATTACAGTGTTACATTGAAAAAAAGTGATTAGATTTGATCAGTACCTTTCGTCTGTGTGGGATTTTGATCCTGTGAACACCTTGGAAAAAAAACAGAAATATCTCAGTCGATTGCAACAAATCTGACTTAAACATATTTACACATCCAGCAGATGCGTGGCATTTTGCGAAACAAAATTTTAATAAGAGTCTTCCACATGAGTAGTCTTTCTACAGAGGTCCACATCAGACGTCTCAAATCTCGGTGTCAGGGACTGAACTGAAAATGCGGACACGATATGCCTTATGTTCTCTGCCACAGAAAATATTAGGTTCTACATATGACAAAGTAGTGGACAGACCATGCCACCCTAGAGCCATACCACTAGCATGGCTAAAGAGCATCGCATTAATAACTTACATTGACTAAACCAAGACAACAAACAAAATCACTAATGGAGAATGCCAGTTTGCCAGGTCTTGCATCTAACAAGTCTCAGTTAAAGATCCCCTCCAAACAGGTTTTAAGATACATAAAAATACTCTGCTTTGAATAATAATCTGTTTAATGTGTTGTTGTTGTTTTCTTCATAAAAAGAAGTTACCTCAATAAAATGCTAAAAAAATACATCTTCTCCATCTCCCTAATTGAAAATATTGTTCATTTCAAAACTTTAACTGCTGGTTACTGTATATGTAGTTGAGGCTTTAAGTGTCCACATCACACTTTTGCAAGTCACTGGATCATGATTGGCTACAAACTAGTTGTGATGTCACAAATCATGTTTTGCAGGTTAAAGGTGAGAACAGAGAAAGTTTACTTCTTCACCAGATAAATGTGAAATCTGAACATTGAAGGAACAATAAGCGAAACACATTGGTTAAAGCATCTGTGGACAAGATACTGAACCCCAAATTGCACATGTGCCATCAGTTTGAGTGTGAGTGTGTGAGTGTGTGTGTGTGTGTGTGTTAATGGTTAGATCTCCTCCTGATGAGCAGGTTGGCACGTTGCATGAAAGCCTGTGACATCAGTCTATGAATGAATGGATGAATGGGGCATGTAGTGTAAAAGCGCTGGGTGCTTGGAAGACTAAGAGGCACTGTATAAATGCAGCACATTTACATTTTTGAGTGTGTGTGAGTCAGTGGGGGTTCATGTCATGTGGTTTGTGGTCAAAAAGCCACATGTAATACAGAGATTTTTTTTAAATCTCCACATCACACATGTAATAAGATAGTTGTGTGTAGTGTGTGTGTGTGTGTGTGTGTGTGTGTGTGTGTGTGTGTGTGTGTGTGTGTTTATACCTAGGAACCTGACCAGCAGTGAATGGGGATATTTCCTCAAGTGTTCCATGTATATCTTCAGGTTGGCCAGAAGGAATTTTATCTCCCTTTTGTTCTGGGTCTTCAAAAAGAAGCGTTTATCATTTCTAGAAGTTAAAAAGCACAGAGGAAGTAGAGCTCTATCTTGTTAACAAAGAAAAACTGTGACTGTAACTCTCACTTTTTCACAATAAAAAGTCGTTATTCCACCACATTTTGTCTAATTTTGACCAATTCCCAACAGGAGTCATTTAAATCCTCATTCTACTTTATGTAGAATGTAAGATTAATAGAAGCAGCTCTGTGTACACTTAAGTACACTACCATGATGTGTAAGGTGATCTTTAGTTATTGTGGACATGGTGTAGGTTTAAGACTAATGTTACAGGTTGGAAAAAATACAATATATGAAAAGAGTGGAACAGTTGCACGTGTGTGTGTGTGTGTGTGTGTGTGTGTGTGTGTGTGCCCGGTGACTCACGTCAGGAAGAAGTCAGCTTTGCTCTTCGAGTTGCTGATGAACTGGAGGTAGCAGTTTTCAGAGCAGAGTGACTGCTGATACTCCTGCTCTGTCATTCCTAAAGAGCCGCGCAGACTGGCAAACACCGGGCCCGCAAACGTCTCCATTGCAAAATCCTGCATGCACATACGCGACTAAATAAGCAGGCGGTAGCATGAAACATGGTGGTGAATTTCTTAGTTATTAAGAATCAAATGCATCCACCTACCTTATGAGTCTGAGTGACCTCTAATCTGAAATCGTCATCTGACAGTTCATTCTAGAGCAGGGGAAAGAACAAAGATGTAATTGAGAATAAGAAAGGCGAATCATGTACTATCTAAGCTTAACATATATACATATATACACATATAATAACTATATACATCATTTAGAAAGGTATTTAGATTGGAAAAGTAGCACTCAGAACCCAGTAGAATTATGAATTCTTTCATTCACACTTGTGTGTCTTTTTTTAATCCATTAAGCCATCAGCCTACACACAATCCTTACTCATTTTTAAAATATCATACAGCTGAAATACAGAAACTCCATATTCACATACAGTATGCATCAAAATATCATTTCTGATCACTTCTCTGATCAGAAATCGATTGATGATTAAGTTTGCAGACCACATCTTATAGTAATTGAACAAAACTACTACAGAACAACTACACTACATCTCTAAAAGTACACCATGTGGATTTCATTTCTAATGAATGGGTTTTAACTACCTGAGCCATACTCGTTGCTAACAAATAGTCTACAACACAACAAAGTCCTTTTCAGACCGCAATGTGACATCATCCAGCAAAGCAAGTTTCTAAAATGTTCCCTATTTGTCCTAATCAACTGTAAGCGTTGTTATTGTGGGTGGAAATCGAAATTGTGAGTGCTTAGGTATGTAGAACGTTAAAATCGTTTATTCTTGGATGCAACTCTCACTATTGAAGTCCAAATTGTCTCAGGAAGTGAGCAGCTTCCTGGCCCTGGATGGCTGGCCAGCAGCACAGCAGCCTGAAATTAAATATCCGTCATTATGATCATTACCACTGAATGTGTGTGAGAAACATTTACTTTATTTTAAAGCAGTAAGATACAAAGTTAAGGGTCAATGAACACACCACTGTATGTTCCACGTAAAAGGTATGTGTGCGTGTTGTGTTTTTACAGACAACAGACAGAACAGTCATGAAATAACCTGCTGAGTCAGCGGGCTGTGTTGGGCTGGGATTAGGTGTGAAGCAGCAGCAGCAGCGGGGTGGACACTGCATTCCACTCACAGGTTTAAGGCCTTGTTCAGAAGGAATTACCCCCATTCAGCCGTGTCATTTGTGCATTTGTACACAAGGGAGTAAAACAGCAGCTACAATCATTCACCTGGCCATTACACTTGAAAGAGAAAAGCTCATTTAAATGTAGGCCGTTTTAAATCACATCTCATTTCTATGCTGAAGTTGAGGACTGCATCACAAATATGAGGGGAGTATCTGCGCTCTTAACAGGCTTGTTGGTAACTTGCATCACACAGTTCACATGTTGACAGGATGCGAGAGCTAACTTTGTGTAGTCTGGGTTAGCTATTAGCTATTACTGCTAGACATTTCTCTCTGGAGTGTCTTCTGTCACGTTAGTGTGCTTGAGTTGACAGACATCTATCAACAACAAAAGTAAGATTAAGGTGAGATTGGATGGCTTTAGATATTGTTGAATTCTATTTTCACAGTAAGTGTTTTTAATTCACCTTAATAATATAGTATATAAACAAAAGTTGCTTTTCTGTATGTTTCTATTGGTATTTAACTCTTTAACTGCTGCACACAGCCACACAGCTCTACATGGTATCAGCAGAGCTTCCAGCTGCAGCTGGAAGTTGTATGGAATTGTTGTTGACTGCAGTGTGAGGTATGAACAACCAATCTTAGCTCATAACATAAAACAATATGATTTTAATGAATTATAAATTAGAGCTTTAGAATTTCCTGATTTAAAGTGACTTCAGCATCAGTGGTTTTAACTAAAGTGTTTTCACAGCACATCATCAATCCAGGAGTCAGTCATTTTGGAGATACTGAACGTAAACGACACAACCAAACTCACAGCTGTTCCTGAATATTGTTGCTCAAATTGGTCAATTACTATCGAATTTTTGGCTGTACTATTCAGTTGGACCAGGAAAAACATTTGAAATATTTCAGACTACATCAAGCCAATTACTCAACCACAGTCCAGAAACTTGTCCTTAGGCACGTCAGGCACCTTGATTGAATTGGGCTGTACATCACAGATAGAAACAAAGACATGTCAATAAAAATGTATGAAGCTACGCAATGGTTTACTGAAAACAGCATAATTGAGTTTTTTACTCAATAAGTTTTTGACCCTTTTTAGTAGAAACTGAGGGAGCCTTCAGCAGTTGGGCCAATACCATTTTCCTTTTGGTGCAACCTCAACATAAACACATGAAAAGTGAAACCACTGAATATGTCATTTTGCATTGTTACACAAAATCATCTGACCAAACTCAACCTGGCCAAAGTAAGACCAGGTTTTTTCTTGCCCACTGGCACTCATGGCATTAGCAGAACCATCTGAGCCCACAGGGACAGTGAAGGTAAAGGGATGCCAGGTTGTGGGGACACGTTAACCATGGTAGATGAAAGCCTTGTATAGCACTTGCCAACCAACACTGGCATAATGGCTGTGGCAAACATGCGCTTGCTTTTCTGACATGTCATGCCCCAGAAGTCTTCATCAAATAAAATGTGCTCAATATACAGATCTTTCTCTGTCCAAACAAGAAAATAGGCAGATTCCAGTCACTTTTTTTTTTTTTACACAGAATGGATATTTAATTTAAAGTACACTGGCACAAGTTCACAAAAGATGATGCCATCTAGGAAAGCACCAAAAATTTGTACTAGTAGACGGTTAGTCTTGAAATCCTATTGATTGGTGATAATGCATCACCTACCTTGGCTTTCACAATACACATCATACACGTCATACTGTGCCTCTCTCACCTATCAACATGCCATCTGGTTGTAGGCCTCCAAACTTTTGTAACAATTAAGATCTTCAGCTGTGTAAAGGCTTGGTGAAAAAACAACATAGTTTGCTATGTCATGATAGGAAATAGAAGGCAGAATTTTTGGGTCATATTCCAAGACGAAGGAGCCAGCTCGTACAGATCTTCACCACCTATTAACCTTCTTTTCTCAAAATATCACACCCTTTCCTGCTGACTAAGTCCTTCTCCGTGGTTTGTACATGCTCAATGTAAGCCTAAAATCACAATTTACAACTTACATTGAGCATGCAACCCGTTCTTTTATTCACATCCTAGTACCTCCGTAATTCCTGTATCATCCAGGTACCATCCAGGTTACTGACCAAACCACACATAGGTGCAAACACTCTATAACCCTCAAGCCAATAACATTAGTGTTAGCTTGTTGTCCTTTGCTGTTATTAGAAGCTAAATTATTGTTTTTGTCCAAACAAGTTTGCAGCACTGAAATGTGTCCTAAAAAACAATGTATATAAATAGTGTCAGTAAAAACAGGTGGTTGTGGCTCAGGAGGTAGAGCGGGTCATCCACTTATCGGGAGATCGATGGTTCGATTCCTGGCTCCTCCAGTCTGTGTGTCGATGTGTCCTTGGGCAAGATACTGCCTCTAATTGCTCTTGATGGCTGTGCCATCAGTGCATGAATGTGAATGTATATGAATGATTAGATTTCCTCAGGTAACCCCTGCACCATTAAATCAATGAATGTGATTCAAAGTGTAAGAGCACAGTGATTGGAAGACTAGGTTATACAAGTACAGTCCATTTACCCCATCAGCATTTATGTCTATTACTAACCACTTAATAATAATACCATAACAACAATTTTCTCTTATCTGGACATTATAAATGATGATAAGAGCCTCAAATGGACAGTTAGGTTTTTGTTAAGTGGGGTAGTACAGTATCGCACAGAAAATTAGTAGTTGTATGTTATTAATGGAGAACAATAGATACTCAAATTAGGTAAATTCTGCAATATATTGCCATATATTGCAGCTACACCATCGCCTTGGCCTGAGGGCTTACATTTAGATGAATTAGAATAGTTAGGAGGGGAAGCTTCAGTCAAGGAGGTGGCATCATTACATTTTAACCATGTCCCTGTTAACATGAGAAAATTAAGATTGTAGGAGGAAATAATATCATGAAAATACTTGTTATTCATAGATCTCACATTGAGGAGGCGCACAACCCATAGTGGGTACAGGGCGAAGTGAGTGTAGAACATTAAAATCTAGCTGCTGCTAATGTGCACATTTATCAATAAACCTTACATGTCTCTGAGTAATGTGGACAGGAATAGGGATTGCAGTATAATATCATACAGTTTGAGATATACAGGATTTTAAGGTAAGATCCATGTTGATTGATAGCAGTTGTGAGCCTGATCTACTAGGATGTAGACCATCTCTTTTGAAGAGATAAGGTTGGTTCAGGAAGTTGGTGAAGTCATTAACAAGTTAACAGGCATCCTGCCAATAGAACTGCAATAACTTTCAGCAAGATGTGAAGTTGCCCAATGTGATTGAATTTAATAGGGCAAGGCAGGGGGCCAGAGATTACACAATGTTTTCCTGAGTCTATGAGGGTGTTCAGGAGGTCTTTGAAATCCTCATTGAGCTTTTCTGATTGTTGGAGTTTCAGGTAAGAGCCTGCATGAGCTATTAGACATAAGGATGATGGATGTTTACATAGAAAACACAAGAATCTGTAGATAAACATTTTGAACCATGGGAGACTCCACCACAAGAGTGGAGGGGGGACATGGGCCTGAATGACCCACGTGTGCCTCCCTGTATGGATCGAGGCTGAGATACTGCAGGTATAGAGCAGACTGAAAGCTTTGGCTTAGCTCCAATTTTCACCCATTGGTGCTTGTTCACTGGAGCTTTACATTGGGATGATGTCATACACATTAAAGGACAAGTTCACAATTTTTGAAGTCTGTCTTAAAACAACAGTCAGGTAAAAGAGGCTTCCCTCCTGTTCATACTGGCTACCAAAAGATCCCTTTTAAATGGGCTGTCAACGTAAGTGTTGGGGGTCAATATCCACAGTGTGTCCACACAGTCATTTAAAGTTGATTTGACTATTGTTTTAACAAAAATGATTTTATACCTTTAAAATAACCTTTTTATTCTCTTAAGATCTCTAAATATTAAACCTCTCTAAACCATCAAGAATCAAAATTATACAAGGAGCAATAATTGACTATGCTTGCAATTTAAGGCATCAAGCCAACTCTTTTATAATGAAAGTCTATGGGGAAATACTTTTTGGGTTGTGAGTGTTTTTGTTGTTGTTGGCCATGCAGCATACAATTCTCTTTAATGACAGGTTCACACTCTATCTTACTATAACCCCTGTCCATACTGGCCATCAAGAGATCCCACCCAAATGGATTCTAATGTAAGAGAAGGGGGTCAAAATCTACAGTCTTAGTTCTGTGTAAAAATACACTGTTAAGTTCAATTGAAGCTGATATAAGGCTGCAGCTGTCTCAGTGGGTATCTTCCAAAGATAGTCTTTCTAGTACAAAGTTTCCTCTTTG
Source organism: Euthynnus affinis (assembly GCA_029490765.1). NCBI lineage: Eukaryota > Metazoa > Chordata > Actinopteri > Scombriformes > Scombridae > Euthynnus > Euthynnus affinis. Next base: position 2,292,754 of record CM055855.1, on the reverse strand, counting down.
AGTTTCCCAAGACAGATATAGTAAAACAAAGAGATAATTTTATTTGAAAATGACAGTAGGCTTGGTAGATAACCACATTCTTTGGCTAATCAAGACTGCTAAAGGAAAAGGACAGAAGGAAAAATAATGGCAAATAAAAACTGTTTCAATATACAGTGGAAATATAGTGATCATGGTTGCAGTGATCAACTGCTTATATGGATCAAAAAGCTCAGGATAGAATCATTCCTATACAAATGCAAATAATTTGCTTAGAGTAATCAAGTAGTCCACTTACAATGTTCATTTGGTCCTTTTCATACATGACAACATATGGAAAAAAGTAATGTTTTTTCTCATCCCTCATGGCAGGATTATAGAGTGTTACAAGTTGCGCTTCTCCAAAAGATGATTGTGTTTCAAATTTCTCACTACGGGCCACCCCCGCGGGCTAAACACACAACCCGTCTGCTGCCAGCTGGTGACCTGAGGCTGGTGCTGCATGTACACTGAAATCATGATGGGAAAAAGGAAGTTATATTCTCTCAGTGAAAAATAGCTGTGGTGATACTGCGCAATGACTGTGTGCTTTTCCCAGAATAACAGCCAGTACATCTTGTCCCAATATAGTACAATTAGTTAAAAAATGTATGACGTGGTTACACACGTATTACATCCCCATCTATTGTTTTCTGTATCAGCCAACACATTAGCGGTGTCTTTTAAACTGATGTATTTTATTTGTGTTATTTTATTTTGTGTTATTTATTTTAACTCAGTTGATTCATTTTATTGTATGTTGTCATTTTAAAACTTGTTTGTACTCATTTTAATTCTTGGGACTGTCACCTTTTGGACATCCTTCTTGTATTGATGTTTTAATGTGGTTGCTCCAGTTTTACTATTATCATTTTAAATTGATTGCTGTATGATGTGATGTGCAGTGTGCTGAGACCATGTTGCATGGTGATTTTACACTTAAAATAAATACAAATTGAATTGAATTGAATTAACACATCATCACATTCACTCGTTAGAACCACAGATCATGGCAAGTGAACTTGTGACTAGTGAGCAGAATATCTATGAGTGTATACATAGAATAATCATTGTGTATACAGTATGTATGTACAGTGGAAACCTCTTATAGTGAACACGTCTGTCCGGATCAAATTCACTATCACTATAAGTGGATTATTATTATACCCCCCCAAAAAAATTTAGATTACCATCTCATTGACATTTGTATATTTATTACTTGAACATAAAGTAATGAAACAGAAATCTTCACTATTTAATGAATTTTATTGAGTGTTTCAAAAATACAGTACAGCTGTTTCAAATGCTTGTTGTTTCACTGCTGCATCTAGTCTCATTTTGTCATAAGCTTCAAGGAGACTATATCTTTCACTGAGAGAAAATGACTTTGTTTTTCCCATCATGATTTCAATGTGCATGCAGCACCAGACTCAGGTCACCAGCTGGAAGCAGACAGGTTACCATACGGCAATAATGGTGTTGCAACCACTAAGTACACATACATGTGTCATTGGAGTAAAGTAAAAATAAATAAAATTACCATAGTTTTTAATTTTTTTTCCATATATTGGCATGTACACAAAGACCCAAAATGAACACTGTAGACTAGACTGTAGCAGACTACTTGATTACTATATGCAAATTATTATTCCCAAGCTTTTTGATCCATACAAGCAGTTGATCACTGTAACCATGATTAGTATCAGCGGTTTCCACTGTATATATACTATGGGTGTGCCCGAATCCAAATACGTTTATATCGTTTACTTTACATAAAGCAAAAATATAAAAAATGGGTTTTTCACAAACATTTATTTCATACAAATATTTTTTAAATGATTTGTTTCTGGAAAACATGTCAAACATGTCAAATAACAGTGCGCGGGTAAGTTAAATCACTATCACAGTCTCTCTCCCTGCTCCGCTGTTACATTTATCAGCAGGTCTCAACAAGGGCAGTCATATCCACCTGCTGCATGATGCACATTTCCTTATTTGGACATCAATCCCAGAGTTGGGGGTGTACACCAGAGATAAAGCTGAGCTACTGACACAAGCAAAGTGCTCTCAAGGGACTCTCCATAACCTGTTCTTCCCCTTCTCCTTTCCACAAAGTGAGGTTGTACAAAATAGGCAGTCAATGAAATGTGCAAAGCAAGAATTTCTTTTGAAGTTCTTTTCTACACATTACACGCTGTGTTGTACCACTTTATTAGGTATATCTGTGCAATCTAATGCAATCCAATACAACAGCTCTGCCATAAATTATTTTACGAAGCTTATATATTTTCAGTTTTTGTTGACATTGTCAGAAATGTGATGATTCTACTTTATGTTTATTATTGAGATTGTAGTGGGTGGTGGTGGTGTATTTGAGTACATTATATTGAAAAGAGTTCCTAATACTTTGTTAACTGTATTAACATACATGAGGGGGTAAAATATTGCAATCTTTTTTAGCTGGTGCATGGCAGCTCCCCCTTAAGAAAATTCATGGATGAACTAATGGTGATGGCAACATCCATTCCTGGGTGCAGATGGCTCCTTCATGGGCTCAAACGGCTCATCTCAGGGGCAAGGATGAGTTTCAAACCAGCTAAGTCCAGGTCTCTGGTCATGAAGAAGGGAAGAGTGGCCGACCGGTTCTGCTTTACCGTAGGAGGGACCCTGATTCCAATGGTTCTTAGCCAATCTTCAACAGTTCCCTGAAGGACATAGCCATGCTTCAAGAAACAACTTGGCTCACTACGATAAACAAATCAGGGCTTCTAGGAATCTTGGATGTACCAAGGCTATTCTGGCCCCTTCTAGTCTAAGAAGTGCCAATCACAACAGTGGAGGCACTAGAGAAGATCATCAGTCAGTTTCTCTGGAGGTGGTTGGTCCTTAAGCAGCTTTGTCCTGTATGGGCATTCCACCAAGCTGCAGCTTCCCATCAGTGGCCTGTCATAGGAATTCAAAGTCACTTGAGCCAAGGAGGTTATGATTTACTGAGACTCCTCTGTTAAAGTCAATTCAGCAGGAATCCATGTAAAGACTGGAAGGAAGTGGCAAGCACAGTAAGCTGTCGACAGAGCGGAGGTATGACTACGGCACAATATCTTGATGTACATTGTGACAGTGGGCAAGTCTAGGCAGTTTTTCCAAACCAAACTACAACAAAGCCTGTGGAAAGCAGAAGTGTCCACTGGTTCAGGATAAGAAACGAGCAGAGATGGAGGAAGAACACTGCAGCAAGATGATTGGCATGTAAAAACAAGGCACCTGGACCAGATGGGTGCATGCAGAACCTCACAAGATCACCTGGACAAAGCTCTGGAGAGCCGAACCATCGCACATCAAGTTTCTCATCCAATCTATGACGTTCTCCTAGGCCCAGCCAACCTGCATAGCTGGGGCATGGCAAACACTCTGTGCCAGAAAAGGGGTACCTTGAAGCACATCCTCATTTACTGTCCAAAGGCGTTGGGTGAAGGGCGATTTTGCTGGCACCATGACCAAGTCCTAAGGTCTTTGGTGAACACAATCAGCACAGTGATTTAATACAGCAAAAATCAGCATGCTCCCAAACCATCAACTTCATTAGAGCTGGGGAGAAGGCTCCTTGGGAGGGCTTTCTTGCCACCACATGGGACTGGAAGCTCCAAGTCAACCTAGGAAGGCAGCTCAAGTTCCCAGAAAACATCACAACCACTCCACTCTGCACAGACATGGTGTTAACATTGGAATCTACAAAGCAAGTGGTCCTGCTGGAACATACTCGGGAGGGGGGATCCACTTGGACACAAGGTGGGGGCTGATCACCCAGGCAAGGGTGATTAAAGACCTGAAACATCCTATGAGCCTGGGTTCATCACTGAATATGTGTCCAAGTAGCACCAGAAAGTGTTTTCTAGAACTATAATAATAATAATAATAATAATAATAATAATAATAATAATAATAATAATAATAATAATAGATAACTAGCAGTGCTCTGGTCCAGAGTGATGATGATCACTACTAATCTGTGTAAAGATCACTGAATGTTATTCACACAACTAATCAAGGCAAACAATAGATATTTTGAAGACATTTATTGGCCTTATAATTCAACATAACAAAGCCAATATTATTGGCTTATGCCTATGTTGATTATGTTGAAAAACAAAAAATCTGGCTACTTATAGTCCTGTCAGAGCTGGGGAGTGAGGCTGCAGTCTGACCAGAAGAGGTGACTCTGCTTTTACCAAGAACCACAGATATAAAATACATTAATACAATCACAAATATATCAGTCAGTCCTGCTGCTCTACATGTTGCATCATAGTTCTTCATCAGCTGAATGAACCTGAACTGCATTGATTTTCAAGTAGCTAAAAGTCCGAGATAAGCCTAAAACTGAACTGATTCACTAAGTCTGCAGCCTGTCATCAAAACAAGAAAAATTTAATTAATATAATACATTTCAGAATAAAAGGTCAACAACTTAGTCAAATCTCAGTGTGATTGTGTATTCCAAAAAAGGAAGAACAAATTAAGTCCCCTGTCTTGGGTCAGTATCATTCTAGAAAAAATCAAGATCAGTTTCTGACAGCTAAGGCAACAAGGTGCAGAATTCCTACACAAGTCAATTATATAAGTCAAATATTATTGTTACATTATCATTTATTTACTGAGTTACATCGTGCACATCTGTCTAATGTTTATCAGACAAAGCCTGGTGTGGCTTTGTTTATCTGAATAAGTTTATCTGTCTACATCAGAGACAATAATGCTACAGTGGTTTACTGTCAGTTACAAATATAGAAGAGTTGAATTAATATTACCAATGGTATCGCGTGGAGAGATGATCAAATATTGTTATATTATGAATATGACCACGTAGATGGAGGTAGAAGGCAAAAATCACAACACTATATCTTACCGTTCATCTGGTTCCACAGCGGAGCTGAATAAATGTAGGAACATTTCATAACTACTGGCCCTACTCAAGGCCAGAAGATAAATATCAGAAAAGTGCGAGTTTAATTCACCACAAACATTAAAGACATAAATATCTCATATTTAGGTCTAAGTTTAGGCTCGTCATAAAAAATTGCTGCAACAATCTTCACTTCCTGTGGAGTCAGCGAGCGGAAATAAGAACTGCGCCATTCTGCCATTGCAACCCACATTGTGGTTGGAGGGTGTATTATCCTAAAATCCTGCCAATAAGATTCAACAACTCTGCTGCCACCTAGCAGTTATAGTTATCAAGTGCAGCCCACACTTAACCCCCCCACCCTCTCTTTACCGCCACAACAACACTCGTACCACAGCACGAAGTGTGCCAATTGAATGTAGTGACATCTATGCACATTTCTCATCATCAATTCAATTTTATGTGTGTGTGTGTGTGTGTGTGTGTGTGTGTGTGTGTGTGTGTGTGTGTCTCATACAAATTGAAAACCTTCTATCTGGATACTAAGTGTATGGCTGTTAAATATCATGTACATGCAGTGAGGGGATTGAAATGTTGCCTCTGCTGACCCGTACTCACTGTAGGTGCGTTGTCAATTGTGATTTGGATGGCTGCAGCCAATCCCTCCTTCATCATGCAGGTCAGGCTGTAAAACTCATGGTGTTGATCGATCTCAAATAAGCCAAGAAGTTTCCATTGCTGCCTCAAACCTCCCCACCTCCTCCTCTTCACCTCGCCAGAGCGCTGACGGTGTCCAGACATCCTCAGGCCCGCTGCAGCTGCTGATTCAGTCGCCATCTGTGTTATAGAAAAATATACAAATCAAAAATGTGACTGCTGTACAGCCACTCTAACTTCTTCATCTTAACTTTTATTACTGTTTTCTTTATGTTGTGTGTTCTGTCATTAATACTGTGGCAAATGTACAAATTCTTAATGTGTTAATTAATGTATTATTATTATTATTATTACCTGACACAGCACTGTGATTGCAGACAAGGTTTTCAGAGCTCCAGCAAAGAGAAATCAAAGAGTAAGTAGAGGCCAGAGAGGCTAGTGACAAACACAAAAGACAGCTGACTCTCAGTTGAGTCTTTAACAAGGTAACTATGGAGACCGACACAAAGGGATAATAGCTTCATAGGCCATGCTGTGGTTAATGGCATAATGCCGGTCCTCCAACCAAAACAACTCTTCATTAAAACACATTTGAAATGTTCAACTATGTCTACATTTTAACAGTAAGTGAAGAAAGACAGCAAAAGCACAATAACACCACATGATTTAATGAATCTTTGGAAGCATAAGACAGTAAATGAATATGAAGACAAAGACAGAGAATCAGCAGAAAAGTGGACAACAATGGCACAAGTGCGAAAAGATTAAGAAAAACACTACCTACAAATCTGATATATTATCCCCCTCTGTGTCAGAGAGCTCCACTGTTGTTCAAAAACTATCAGTGAGTCACACTGAATGACATGTTCCTTCATCATCAGAACACACTCATTGTAGTTTGCTCTCACACAATGCCACCCACATTGTCCCGTTGCTTGGAATACTCACTAGAGCACCAAATGTGGACTAAAAATAGTCCCAAACTAACAGAACTTCTTCCCGTTTGAGTAACAGTGACTGAAATGAAACTATATATTTGTGACCCTCTTTTTAATGTTTATATCTTCAGTTTGTTATCTGGGTGAACTGACTCTTTAATCTCCATCAAGTGAATACAAAACTTCTTTTTTTTAAATACTATTAAAGAAGGATGTTGAACTACTTCTGCTTTGTGTGCATCACCAAGAGCACTCCCTGTTACACTAAGAGGGGAAAAAAACTCCAAATATTAGAAATGTTGAATTAGTTGATTTTTTTTTTTTAAATGTCAAAATGTATTTATTTCCTCTTATACTGATAGTAACACTCATTTAATTACAATTAAGTTCATCATTACTGATATGATTTCTCAACAACCAGAGCTAATGTCCCCCTTAAAACTCAACCACCACTTCTTCAGCTGCTACAGTAATCACATCAGTAGATCGAGCCCCTTTTGTGAGTTAACTGGCTACGCCATTGGATAGTTCCATAGCAACAAGCATGATGTGACGCTCCTTGCGGCTTTTGAGCTCTTCTCTCTGTTACTAGCGACACTCGCAGCTTCCCTTTGCATTTGGCCATGAAACAAAGGCTTCCTGTCTGATCATAACCTTATGTGACCCTGTTTGATGGTCCGCTTGAGTGCTCGGCCTGCGAGGGGTTTGAACACATCGCATCTTTAAGAGGGCAGTACAGATAGGCAGAGTCAAATGCAGTAAAATCCTGATTGAAAGACACCTGATGCTGGAGAAAAATCTCAATTAGAATCATTCTGTTGTCAGCACTGCCTTGTGTTATTAAAGCAGAATTTAGAAAAGTCGCCTTATATAAGAAGTATGTAAACTGAAAACATTAAAAAAAAAAGTCTAGGACACACTGGGGTTGGCAAAAAAAAGTGTATAATTATACGTATTTATTTCTAAATCTACCAGTATACATGCAACATGTTGAAAGACATGTACACATGTACAATAAGACAGTGACCATTGACCTCAGCTCTCCTGGTTTGAATCCTGTTAGGTACCTTTGTTTCATGTTGCCCCCCTGTGTTTAAGTGGTCAAATTTAAAGCTGCACTAATAAGTATTATCATATTAACAATGGATCAAATGACAATGTTTGATGTGAAGAGTGCCACTCACAGAGAATTATCACCATCTCTGCAGTTCTCGTCTGCTCTACAGAGCTTTTTAGCTTATTGCTTTGGCTTTATGGCCTGCAACTTTAATGTCTAATTATATAAACATAGTGGAGCATTTAGCAGCTAAAAAGTCCAGACATTTCCCTCAGGAGTTGGTGGAAACAACAGAGCTAAAAGCAGAGTGATATTGACTTTTCAGTCACTATTCATCATGACTGTTCATCACGTTGCATCACTACTTCTGTTCCTCGCAGTACATCTCTCTCATCCGGCATGACTGATTGATTGCAGGGGACCTTGCAGAGCTGGTGATAATTCTGTGTGGGTTTGTCTCTACAAGCGACCCATTTCACATACAAGTGTGATCCATTGTTAAAATGAAAATATTGATTATAGCCATTGTAAGTGCCACTCTGGTGTCACATGCAACATATTCACAATGTTACTTCCAGTGGTCATGCCAAAATGTGTGCTGCAACAAGCCTTATTCTTAATATTAATTGCATTTTTATGAAAACATTTACTCAGGCAGTTTGGACAAACAGGCACAGAAGGTTTATATGCCATTAGAAATTTCCACATAATGCTTAACACTTAGTTTTTAATGTTTGTAGCATATCTATCATTGATCTGACAAAGGTTATAAATAGTATGCTAGACAGTGTGCCCTTTGTTAGCTTGTGTAATTCAAGACAATGCAAGGGAGGCACTTCTGCAGCGACAAAATTCTGAAGTCTCAGCCACAATTTCACTGTTATTCCCCCCCCGCCATCCAATGATGTCATAGCAACAGCTCTTAAAAGGAAAACGAAACTGTTACAGCTTCTGCTTATGTTATGCTGTGTGTTCCTGTGAAGTACCTGTAGCATAACTGCACATGACTATCTCATCTCAATCTACAGTTTCTCCAAAAATACGCATTGTAACATACCCTGTGATTCTGAGGACTTCTCAGGCGTGTGCTCACCTGCAATGAAGGGGAATTTTTTGGGTCACAGATGCATGCAAACTGTAGGCAGCACTCCTCCACAGAGAACTAAGGCCTGACTGTAATCTATTTAGTGTCCACCCAAGTAACTGGAATGATTTCACAAATATAATCATATTTAAAAGATGCAATAGTGGGTAGATATATTATGTCCAGTGTCTCTTTGGTCTCTCTTTGGAAATAAAGTTGCACTTGTTTATAACTTCTTGTCAACATGTATGATTCGCTGTGATTTAATGTAGTTTATAATGGAGAACAGAATTTCAACTTCATGGGCGGAGTAACACTTGCCTCCTTCTTATGTACTTAACAAGACAGTTCCTCTGTAATCTTATAATGTGCATTCACTATACAATACAGATGACCCATAATGATGTCATTAATAGACTTCCTGAATTGGCCCACCATTTAAATGGGTGGTACATGCTGAATATTAGGAAACCTTATAAACAGCAGAGTTATTTCAGAGGGACTGGCCAAGTGAGGGAAAACTTGTACACGTTGTTTTTTTTGGAAATACAGAAATGTGATATAAAAATGTGACTTTTTTTTTTTTTCAGTCTAACAATTTGACATTGGGTCTAATAACATGTTGTCAGGTCAACATCAGCCATTCCTTTCATATGGCATACATGTCAAACTGGTGACTGGTGAGTATGCAGCTTGTTAACAGCAAGGATAGAGGCTGTCTTTTCACCTCCTGGATCTGGGCTGTAAGCCCCTAAACTCACTTTTACTCACCCCTACACTTTGGATGAAACATTCACAGTTATCCATCACAACTAATTCAACTTTTTTCATTTAAAGGTGTTTTCTTGCCTGATGATGACTGACTGCATGTCATGCTTTAGCCACTTCTACAGTTCTAGTATGTGTTGCAGGAGCTATTTCACAATGAATCACTGCTGTTAAATGTATTGATGAAAGACAAGTTCACTGTGGTTGTTTCAGGAAAGGTATTTGCAGCTGTATATGGGAGCCTACATATGTTTGGTGAACTGCCTCCTATAGCTGATGAGGATTATCAAAATGCTTAGTCAGTGCGGATAACAAAACCTGATTCTGCTGTCCCACAATGACATCCCACACCGTGACACCGTATGTGAACCTATAGACTATTGCCACTCAGTGTCAGCGTGTTGAGAGAAATCCTCTGAGTTTAAGGAGGAAGATATTTAAAGGATGTATCGCTGTAAAGTTCATTACCTCTCTTCTCTGTAGCATTGACAGGGAACACAGAAGATATGCCAACATGGTGAAAAAAGGAAAAGAAAAAAAAAAAAAAACATTACCCAAGCTGCAAATGAACTACTATTTAGAAAATGTAGTTCTACATAGAAAGTGACATCCTCACATAAATGCGTTTTACTTGCCTCGGTGTGGCGCGTGGACGCAGAGCAGAGCAGAGCAGAGGTCGATGTGCAGCCTTCCGGCTCGGACTGTCCGTGTCACTCTGTATGTGACAGCGTGTGTGTGTGTGTGTGTCACATGTCAGCCCGCAGTGTGGTGATACGGAGGAGAGTCTGGCTCACCCTGCGGTTCAGATCACACCCACACACTGTCAGCGACTGACCGGCCAGCCGCGCGCACTGCGCCACGCAAAGGACTACTCTGAAAGGTTTACGTCACACAAATGCAGACATTAACTGGCAATTATGAGAAGAAGAAAAAGAAAAAAAACTTTAAGAACTAGTAGATTTATTATCAATGCATCACTTAACTAAATAAATACATTCAACGAAGGATTAAGAGTAAAAACGTTTGTTAGGGTGATGACAATGTAACCAGAAATAAAACCCTGCTGACTCATGCAGTCATCTGATGAAAGCTGGATGTGCTCTTAACTATCATGGCTCCAGTGGAAGACGATGATGAAGACAAGAAAGAAGATAAACATTTTTTTAGGGCATAAATTAGGTGTGGGCCTCCCAGAGCCAGCAGCTGGCAGTATAGGCAAAAGCTAGGGGCAGAAGGCTAGTGTATGGCTGCACAACCACAGGGAGACAGAGAAAGATACAGAGAAAAAGAATATATAACATGACTGTGGAGGCAAAGGTGCCTTCCCTCTGTAAGCCAGCTACATAGCAAGCAGTTTATCTGTATTTGTTGGATGCAGGCATCATGTAAAATGAGAAGAAAAAAAAATCAAGAATGTTCATGGAAAATGTCCCAGTTACAGACTTCTGCTGTTCAGGCTTATTCATAAATCTGAGTCAGACTTGTATAATATATAATCACCACTGATGCCCCAAACTTATGAACAGTCAGAAACTCCAACACCTCTGAGCAACACAGAGCAACCACAAAAACATTATCATAATATTATTATATTATTATCATACATATTATCAAATATTATTATTGGCAGCTGTGGCTGTGACGTCCACTAAGCGGTGGTTCATTTCCTACTCATACTCTATTCATACTCAAACTCAAATTGCTCCTGACGGCTGTGCCATCAGTGTGTGAATGATTAGATTTCCTCTGATGTGCGGGTTGGGACCTTGCATGGTAGCCCCTGTACCCGTTGAATGGGTGAATGTGATTTGTAGTGTAAGAGCGATTTGAGTGGTAAGAAGACTAGAGAGGCGTTATACAAGTACAGTCCATTTACCATTTACAGCACCAGTCCAATGTTTAAAAAAATGATTCATGGCTTTACTCTCAACGAGAACCTACTCACACAAAGACCACCCTGTGTATGCTCTGTAATTAACATCAAATCAGCGAAGTTCCCCTTTAATTAACTCTTTCCAGAAAGGACAAAACAACAAGAAAGGCTCAAATCACACAAATAAAGGTAGATTCGTCCCTATTCTAGCACACACCTTTCCATATATCATTTTGTGAAAGAAGAAAATGTTCTTCTTGCTTCTCTGGTAAACCCTCCAGATAGATACTACATTACCCAGCTATCCTTGCTGATGTCTAAATTCAGATATTCCTCCCAGATTAACCTTCACTTCTTACAGTTCCTAAATATTGCATTTGCTGTTAATTTATACGAGACTGAGGCTAAATGATCATTATTGGGGTAGTTCAAAATAGAGATGAACCATATTATGATCCATGGTATTCAAAGGTCAGATGTTAGAACTATACATCCAATGGAAATGTAGAGTTTGTTGCTTTGTCCTGTTCTACCACTTGTCTTCTTTTCCAGCATCCTGAATTGTAGATTCTTGTGAAGCTAGTATCTGTGAAAAAACCTCTTGTGGCATCACATCAAACAGTTAAGGAAAGCACCTAACTGAAGGCGGTAAACAGGGAGACAGCAGACAGAGTGGTGGTTTGTTGGAGAGTTTACTCTCCATCCTGTCACTTTGTTTGGACTAGAGAACAAACAAGGAAACAGGATGGAGACGTGACCTTTTTCTAACAGTGCGTAGGGGGATGAGTGAGAGGGTGAAGGTGTACTAACTGGTTTGATGATATTCCAAAATGAGTAAGACCTTTAACCTAAAACAAGACAAAAGGTTTTTTCACACACTGAGTGGTTGCTGCCATCGCCTTCGTTGTTTTCCGTGTAAACACAACTGCAGCTGTGCTGCAGAGGTCGGTGGCAGCAGCAGCAGCAGCAAGGAGAATGATGGTTCAACATATTCTATTGGGTGTATGGTACAAGTTATTCATATGAACAGTGAAAGAGATTTTCCTTGCTGTAATCATACTGGCTGTTAAAAGATCCTCTTCAAATGTGCTTTCAATGGAAGTGATGGAGGACAAAATCACAGTGTGTCCATTATGTGAAGCTTCTGTTCAGCTTCATCAGTCTGAGTTAGTCATATCAAGTGGATATCTGACACATTTACAGTCTTTGTAGCATCAAATTCTTTCCTTGTGTTTCTTCAGACAGTGTTTCCCTGTTGAGCTGCAGGTGGAAGTATAGAAACAAAAAGAGGGACTTTGGCACTAAAAAGACTGTAACGTTGAAAGATGTCTACTTAATTTAATTTCTTCTTAAATTTCTTTGAAATTACCCAGAAATGTCATGGTTATTAAGTTATAATAAGCAAGTAACCTCTTGGAAATTTCTTGCAAATTACCCCAAAACTTACTTCCAATTTCATGGTAAATAGGTCTGTTACCATGTTTATTTTAGCCATTGTAAGGGTTTAATTCTGTGTGTGCAGATTTAATTATCGTAATTCTAATTCTGATGGATAATGAAACATAATTCAGACTGTGTCAGAACTGTTCTGTACATTTGTGGCTGCTTCATTCAATATCGTCATCACTGCTCATGGATGCCTTCATCTTGTCGGGATGCTGACATGTGGATGTTGCACCGTTCCAAGTGGGCAAGAGCAACAAAATCAAAGAGAACTGAACTAAGGAGCATTCTGTTTGATTTTTACTTTTCCTGACATCTCAGATTACTTTTTTCTTCTTGGGATCAAGACAAACTGAAAACTAACCACAGTCTACAATGTCATGAAGAAACTCACAAACAACATTAAAGGAACATTTGAAGAGACATCTACATCTTGAAATCAAGTGGAACCACTGGTTGGCAAAAAAAAAAAACATCGTTGTTAGTGGTTGGACGCCTTTTAAAGGACATCAAAACCTTATTTAAGGTGTAAATGTAACACAAAACAAATGCTGTGTTTTTCTGTTACTGCTTTTACATACTCAAATCCACCATAGTCACTCTAACATCCTTATTAGTCTGTTTTCTTTGGTTTGCAATTCTTCCACATGATGACTGCGGTGAAGGCTCCTGTGGAGAAAACAAGTATGGTATCAAGTTTAAAGTAGAAATAATCCATTGTTCCAATGTTACATATTTGTGTGAGGCAAAAGGATGTGAACCTCTACTCTAGGATTATCGGTTCATTTGAAGGGGAATTAGAGTCGGGTGTTTCAATCAATGAGATGACAATCAAGTGTGAGTGTGGGAGGTCCTGCCTTATTTAAAGAAGAGAAATCTGAGTCTACACTATCAAAGTCTGAGCTTCACAACACAGGTTTGTGGACGTGTGTCATGGCTTGAACAAAGGAGATTTCTGAGGACCTTAGAAGAAGAGTTGTTGATGCTCACCAGGCTGGAAAGTTACCAAACCATTTCTGAAGAGTTTGGACTCCACCAGTGGGCTGTCAGGCACATCGTGTAACAACACCATTGTTACACTGACCAGGACGTAAAACGTAACAACTACCTTCAATTTAGGGGTCTGCACAGTAGAACAGTACAGAAAGTATTTGGAAGTTAAGTTGCAACAGCTCACTTACTTACCATGAGATTTGAGGTAAATGTTGGGGTAATTTCAACAACATTTCAAATAAGTCCCTTGGTTATTATCATCTGTTTTGCATGAAGTTGGAGGTGGGTTTTGGCGTAATTTGAAAGAAATTCCATAGAGGAGGTTACTTGCTTATTATTTAATTACCGTGAAATTTCTGGGCAATTCACTCACTAATTACTATGAAATTTTTGACTCCATAAAAGTGTTTTTAAAAACAATGACAGCTAGCAAATCATCCACAGGCCACACGCCAAATTTCCTGGAAATCCATCAAGCAGTTGTTGAAATATTTCACTTTGAACCACAGATGTCAACCTCATGGTGGAGCTAGAAGAAAAGTCCCCCCCACCTCTGAACTCACCGAACCCACTGAATACAGGAGGCAGCAGTACAACACCAGAAGACACACTTGACTCTAGCTGTTACAGCTACTGAACACACACACTACAGCTGCAAATATGAAGATAAACTGAAGATTTGTAATTCAATAAACGCAACATATTTCCCAGCATGAATATTTTATTCAACAGAAAAAAAAAGCCACAAACTGTATTTGTACCAAAGACTGCAGACAAAACACTTGTTTGCATCCAAAACCATTTACAATGAACATTCTTCACATTTTCACAGAGTACTAAAGTAGAAACCCTTACAGTGTGTCACAGTGAAGTGAAGTAAGTTTGAATTCTGACATTTTTTCACTGCTGTGTTACTGTCAATCACCACATGAACCCAAATATAAGACACTACTTTGTTTCTGGAAATAATGTTGCAAATAGCGGGGGCTTATTATATTTGAGGACTGGACATTTATGCCTTCTCATCATCACATAGGGTGCCGACTCCTACAGTATTGCATTATGGGTTGTTTGTAGCCTTATGAGACTTTTTAAGTTCCCCTAAAACAAGGAGATTTTTTTTTTTAAATAGCCAGTATGAACAGGAGGAATGATTACAGCAAGGAAAATCTCTTTCACTGTTTATATGGACACCTGACTGTTGTTTTGAGACACACTCGAGAAATTGTGGACCCATCCTTTAAAGTTGCTAGCCTAGTGAGTTTCCTCAAGTCAGTTTGCAGTGAGGCTAGTGAGTTAATTCATTTAAAAGTGTCTGGGAAACCCAGTTTAGCCTGCAGGAGCTTCGGACAGCTCATGTAACATTGTTTATTGTTACAGTGAAGAAAAAAAAAAAATCCTGATGACTCAAAAAGAGTGGTAAGCTTCTCCTGACGTTGTTAGTTCAGGAACAGAAAGATTACTGAATCATCTGGCGAGCAGCCATGAAATACCGCCTGCCTTAGAACGTTACAACAAGGAGATAAACAATCAAAAATGCAGAGCCTGTCAGCTCCACTTCCAAAAAAGTCCAGCAAGCTACACAAATGTGGGATTTACATTCCCGTCTTTACAGATGTATTGCATGTTTCACTCTTGCAGGAGATATGACTTCAGGACTGATGACTCTCTGTCGGTGTGTCTGTGATGTTTTCCCCAACAGGAACAGTCTCACAGTGTTTTAGATCTTCAAGAGGTTTTTTTTTAAAAAAAAACATCTGGTGGACGGGGGAGGTGTCTTATCATCAGACAGCTGGGTAAGTGGTTTGTTTGGGTAAGTGCGGTATCTGAGGACACACAAGTGACATCACTTGGTTGAGACTCTTGCAAACTTCCAAGGGGGTTCTCCCTTTGAAGTAGATGATGTGAGGGAATATCTACTGGATCTGCGAATCCAAATGAGATATTTATATGAACTCAATGTTGTAAACACTCTAGCTAAACAACTTTCCAGTAATACTGTCCACTCCTTACAAGAGGAAAAAACAGTGACTGATCTAAACACTACCCACAGATAACAGTAATCACTGAGCTTTCTCAAAACCTTTTGACAAACAAATTTAAAGGTGCTATATGTTGATTTTTTTTTTTTATGTGACCTCTCAACTTATGCAGTTTTAGTTTGTAAAAGAAAACAGACAATCCAAGTAAACTGATGCAGTCTATGTATTGCTTTCAGCACATTCACTGTCACTATCCCTGGCTTTAAAAAAAAAAAAAAAAAATGTCAAAAAAATGTTCTAATTCGACGCACAGTGGCTTTAAAATACTACTACTACTAATTCTACTTATCAACCCTAAATTAAAAATAGAACCAAAATATAAAATAAATCTCAGGAGACCTTTTTGTTTAACAAATATAACTTTGTAATCATGAAATTCAACTGTTAAGGAGACATTATCAGACACTGGAGGAATGATTTTTGCGTGTCAGGCCACCAGAAAGAGTTTTAGGTCCTGTTTACATCCATCTTGGGTGATGCGATCACAAGTCAACAGCTTTAAGTACAGGTGTGAACCTTCCCAAGATGCATTGAGATCTGATCACATGGGACCACATTCAGAGTTGGTCACAGCTTCTCTCTCTCTCTCGCTGAGGGGAGATCGCTGTATATAACTCTGTATTTTTTATATATATATATATATATATACTTATGTTCAGACGTGGCGCTAGCACCAATCCATAGGACAGACATTTGGTTTTTGTGAAGTGGTACACAATGCATTGTATATTTGTTTAGTTGAACACAGCTTTGGTCACTCAGGACGCCTGTGGGGACACATGTTAATACCAGGTGCAAACAGACCTACTTCAAACTGTCCACTTGTGATCAAATCACCCGAGATGGATGTTAATGCCACGCATAAACAGGGCCTTAGAGTTGATGGGACAATATCAATGACACTTCACAGCTATTTTTGCATACTTAAATCCACCATAGTCACTCTAACATCCTTATTAGTCCGTTTTCTTTGGTTTGCGATTCTTCCACATGATGACTGCAGTGAAGGCTCCTGCGGAGAAAACAAGTATGGTATCAAGTTTAAAGTAGAAATGATACATTCTCACACCACATTTAATTTTATAAAGTGCTGCTTGAAAGTTTGTGAACACTTTAGAATTTTCCTTATTTCTGCATCAATGACCTAAAACATGATCACATTTCCATCCATGTCCTCAAACTCTATAAAGAGACATCAATTTAACAAATGAGACAAAAAAATCTTACACTTGTTCATTTATTTATTGAGGAAAATGATCCAATGTTATATATTTGTGTGAGGCAAAAGGATGTGAACCTCTACTCTAGGATTATCAGCTCATTTGAAGGGGAATTAGAGTCGGGTGTTTCAATCAATGAGATGACAATCAAGTGTGAGTGTGGGAGGTCCTGCCTTATTTAAAGAAGAGAAATCTGAGTCTGCACTATCAAAGTCTGAGCTTTACAACACAGGTTTGTGGACGTGTGTCATGGCTTGAACAAAGGAGATTTCTGAGGACCTTTAGAAGAAGAGTTGTTGATGCTCACCAGGCTGGAAAGTTACCAAACCATTTCTGAAGAGTTTGGACTCCACCAGTGGGCTGTCAGGCACATCGTGTAACAACACCATTGTTACACTGACCAGGAGAGGTCAGACAAGGGAGGGACTCCAGGGTAACGTCAAGGAAACTAAAGGTCTCGTTTGCATTGGCTACAGTTAATGTTTATGAACATTGAACATCAGTGGTGTTCATGGCAGAGGTGCATGGAAGAAAGCAACTTCTCTCCAAAAAGAACATTGCTGCTGTCTACGGTTTGCTGATGTAGATAAAGCAGAAGTGTGTGCATGGATGAGACCAAAATCAAACTTTTTTCAGCTTGAATGAAAAGCTTTATGTTTGGTGATGAGCTGCAAACGCTGCATTCCACCATGAGAACCATTTCCCATCTGTGAAACATGGTGGTGGTATCATGGCTGCTTTGCTGCCTCTGGACCAGAACAGCTTGCAATCACTGATGGAGATCTGAGTTCAGAAAAGTAGGTCACGCAGTAAGAGAACCACCTTAAAACACACCAGTCTTTCTACCACAGAATAGTCAGAGCAGAGGAAAGATAATGTCTTGGAATGGCTGAGTCAAAGTCCTGACCGTAATCTGATAGAAATACTGTGGAAGGACCTGAAGCAGGAAGTTCATGCAAACAAGCCCACCGACATCCCTGAGTTGAATTTTTTTATTTTTTTTATTTTGTTGCCTTTAGCTAGTTTACAGAGTAAAAATCTGATCATGTTTTAGGTCATATTTATGCAGAAATAGAGACAATTCTCACAGACTTTCAAGCAGCACTGTATATAGAACATTTAAAGGAGTTGGCTGCAGAGTCCATATATAAGTGTGAATACTAGGGTGTGTGTGCTGTGTTTTCAAGGTGCAGATAGTATACTCACCTATACAGAGGAGCAGAATTACTGCGGCAACACCAGGAATAATGACTGAATACTCCCGGGGAAGAAAATACTTGTGCAGTACATGATCACTGTCCACGAAAGGCTGCAAAAGTTGCAAAATACCACATCATACTCTATATTTCATTTAAAAGGTTTGCTTACATTGAAATTCCAGTTCCAGATGAAGTTCTAAGTCTGAAGAAATGCCTTGAAATAAGCCATGGGTTGATCTGGACTTTAGAGTGATGGTCCCCAAATGGCATTATAGGGGCAGTAGCGACACCTACCAGGACAATGACCCAGACAGAATAGTATGTAAACAGCAGGAGGCTGAAGATGACGAGACTCATTCCAGCTGCTTGATCCACTCCTGTAGCCTGAAAACACACAAACACCAGCTGAGCAGAAAGCACTGGGCAGCTGATATGTATTTAAAAAAAAAAAAAAAAATCCCAAAATTACTCCAGACCAAATTGTGAATGATTTGAGGATAAAAATGTTTGTTGCAGGATACATAGTGGTTGACTTCAAGGGAAGCTTTAAGTGTAAAACGGGTGGAGTGCCCTTTTAAATGAACAAAACTTATCATTTTCAGTATAACATTTCTGGGAGGCATAAAGTCCCATTTATCAAATAGCACAGACTCTGCTGTGGCTGGGCTGAAACACCTTCATCCACTCAGTATTACTGACAAAGTGTTTGAACAGGGGACATAACTGTAGTGACAGTACAGCTCTCACGGTTCAGTCTTCTTCTACAGAGCCACGCCAAACTCCATTCAAATATCTGAGGAATAAATGCCGGTTCGCTCATTTGCCAACAAATGCACCAAGCAGAACCTCACATACATTTCATTTATGAATGAACAGTGCTATTTTGTAAATTCGGCGTGGAGGAATTTACATAATTATCCGGATAATTCCTATAAAACCTCTTGCTTTTACATGACTGACTGGCGCTAAAAAGCTGTCGTAAAGTTGAGAGTCGTGACGGTTTTGAGTTGTTTACGGACTTTCTACAGTTGGCGGGTTTCAAGCAAATCAGTTTTAGAGCTACAGACGGAAATATGTTGTCATTGTAAAGGATTTAAGTAACGCAAACTACCGAAAATGTAAGCTAACGTTACCATGAATGTCTCTAACATGTGGAAATGTGCTTCACTAACTTAACTGCGTTAACCGGCGTCAGGTTTAACGAGTTACAGCTTCAAATAGCTGCCTTTATTTCACCTGTTTAAGTTTAATCAGCTTATCTTTCTTACCATTTCTGACCGGTGTTGTTTGTTGTTTGCTGACGTTTCCTGCTGTTCTTCTTCCTGGTGATAAATCCAGCTGACAAAATACATCTGAGGGTCTCTGCTGCCGTCTGCTGGTCAACCTGCGAACTGAAGCGGCTGCAGCTCCATGAACAGTATGCAGAGGAGGAAGAAGTCTATCATTAAGAGAAAGTAGCGAAATAACGTTTATAAAGATACTCGATTACAAGCTCAAACTCACCGTTACTTTTATTATTGTTAATGTATTCACATGTAAACAGTATAATGTTGTAGCTGTTCAAGATGGAGCCTATCTTCACTGCTTTATACATTGTTGATCACATATTTTATATGAAATCTTGAATTTGTAAAGCAACTAGTAACTTCAGTTATTAAATAACTGCAGTGAAGATAGAAAACACAATTTCCCTCTGAAATGTAGTGTAGTAAACCATACATTCTAAATAAATATAAAAATGAATTATTAAAATGTAAGTATTTTATATATGATGATAATAAAATTTGGAATGAAAAACTGCACGTCATGTTGAAGTCCATGACTCCTTCATGACAGTTTGTTGTTACGTTGTTTGTTCTTTGACGTTTGTGCTGTTTTCTATTCAAATACTTTGATAGTGTGTTTACAATGTCACTTCTACACAACCGACCTGCTGTTCTACATCTTTGATCCAATAATATATTGTAATCATTCCACAGTATTGATTAAATATCACTTAATATAACTTCATTATTGGTAAGAATCAACAACGACAACCATGTAAAATGGCTGTTAAATGAAGGGAAGAAAATCATTTTTATACCTAAAATTGTCATTACTCCCAACTTTCACGATACTTGTTCACACACTGACATTTCTGTTACACTGATGCAACACATCTATGTTATCACCATCATCAAGTTATGTCCTGATATTGTTAATTGACATGAATTATTATCATCATGAGATCTCTTATTCTGCTTTGTTGAATAAATTCACCATCTTCAACAATTTATTTCATTACATCATGATGTGCGGTCTTATAAATAAATCCACATGAAACACAGAGTGATGATAATTCTTTGCAATTTTATTTGGTGTGCATGTTAATGCAAATAATTCATAATCCTTTGTTTACACACAGTTATTAACAGGACAGATCATCTCAACTCTTGATGTGACTTTTACATGTATTTCCTGACCTTTTGATAAAAGGAGAGAAAATATTTGTATGTGGAGTTACATTTGAAAAAAAAAAAAAAATTCCTTTCACAAGTTAACAAAAGTATACCTAAAATGTAGACAGAATGGTGTTTATTTAATATATTTATGCTAAGAGAAGTGTTTTATATATTTCATATATTAATTTGACAAGTATAGGTACAAACTGAATTTAATAAGTTACAAAAGTTAGAGTAGTTTCTATATTCTCGTTACCAAAACCTCCTTCCTATGCTAATCAAATCCATGTCACAGCTACAAATGCAATAAAATGACAATCCAATTATGCAATGATCAGGAAAGAAAAAAAAAAAAAAACCTTTCACCACATGCGGAAAAGCACTGAGTTGAATAAATGTAGTTAATGACATCACAGGTTACACTGTCAAGTACAAAGGAAGGAGAAAAAAAAAAGGTTTTATAGAACAAATCACAGTAGCGGTCAATTCACCAACACAACCGTTCCCTTTTACTGTAAGTATTCTCTAATGAGCATGCCCTTCAATGTTAAATAATGACTTTATCCTTTTCACTCCCATCTCACCATACAGTATTTACTTTTACAGACAATTCTGTACAAAATCTGTAGACCAGCCTGCTGGTCTGAAAGTAAAGGAAAGGAAATAGATTGGAGGGTTACATGTATAATGATGCTGAGATGAGGTCTCTCGTGATGTACGGGGAAAGGATTGAGCCCGTGTACAGATGGAATATAACCTTATATAACCATGAAGTGATAAATACAGACAGCTATTGGAAGAGAAGATCAGAAAAGCACATGTGTTTAAAGATAGAGAAATGACAATACTTTTTATAGACACTGAACTGTATACAGTATACATTCCTAGTTTTTGTGTTTTCATGTGGACGGCAATGGAAAAACTGCTGGGGCTGGAATCTCTTGTGACGCATAAACAGCGTGTTGCAAAGTTATCCCCAGTATTCCTAGTGTTCACTAGTATTTAGCTACAGTGGCTCCTAGTATTTATGCAGCATTTAGCCAGTGGTAACCAGGGTCTGAGGGAGCAGAGCGAAGATTAAAAGGAAGCTTTCCATTCTCTGATCGTTGAATATGCATGACCTGCATGCATACGGCACACTCACTGACTATACAGTATCAGCATTAACATTCACATACTGCAGACACACAAACACACAGTGAGGAGCCTTTGTATATTGTCAGTCCTGGTACAACAGAGGCTTTGTGCTGCTGCAGCTGTGGGTCTGACCTCACAACATCAGGGCCACAGTATCACTGTTAGCCCCCCTACACAAAGTGACAGGGATTGAGTTTACACGTGCCATTCAACTATGATACTGAAAAGTGGAATTTCTTGAATTACACCCTTTCCAGTAGGCTATACTGCAGCATCCTCACAGATCAAAAACTGCTAAGACTACAAAGTGCAATGAGTTCTCAAGTTTGTCTTTTTGGTAACTGCTGTGCGGTCATTGTGAAGCCAGAATGTAAGCAGGGAAACAGCCAATAGTGGGCTGGTATTTATCTGGTCGGGTCCATTAATATGAGCCTGTCTCACTGATAAATGAGTTGGCTGACTGACTTAAATAAATACCTTGAAACTATTTGGTCCGGCAGCAGTCAACTGATCATCAATCAGTGATCCATCTGCCAATATAGAAATCAGATTCTCCAAAATAGCACAAGCTGTGGATCAGAAGTGAATCAACAATTTTTTTTATGCATCAATAAAAATCAAATGACTGTGTAATAGAAAGGGGTCAGTTGTAGTGACAAATCAATAGACAATGATCAGGTCTATGTAGCTTATTAGCATGTTTTTGCTCATTTCTTTGGGTTTCCAGCCCATCAACCGTGTTTGCAGCCCTAGTAGGAAGCTGTATTCAGTGAAAAAGCTCTGATAAAGCTATTGTGCCCTGGTGCCCAGCACCAAATGGCGGACAGGCAAAGTTAGCATAATGGAGCATTTAGCAGCTAAAGCATTAAATATTTCCCCAAAGGCTGAGCTAAAATTAGAATGAATATTTATATTTACCAGGAGGCCAGAAAGACAACTTTAAATGTTGCTCCATGTGTGCTGGATGAGTAAATGCTAACATGTTCCTTATAATAACTTTATAAAACATGACAATGTTGTGTTTACAGCTTGTTCTGCTGCCTCCTAGTGGCTAAAAAAATAATTAATTCAGCTTTAAGTAACCTTTCTATCCAGCTTGTTGTAATGTAACATGCTTTTAACACTCATGAAATACTTGTATTCTGGGTTTGACTAATCTGCATGTATTTACTGTAATGTATATCAAAGGCTGTGACAGGGATGAGTTAATCTGACCAAAGTTTAAAAGCTGCTGGCTGAACAGCAGATAGAGTTCAGGTAAGCAAATACATCACCACAAAATCTCACATTCATCATTAGTTTACAAGAGAATTCAAATTCAAGAGTGAATAAGTACTTAGTAAGTGCACAGGATGGATGGTTACATATGGCCAGCCATATGAACGCAGGCTTTGTTGCAGCCTTTAACAGATTCACCAAATGACATTTTGTCCTTTAACAAGAGCTCAAGCTTTGAAACGTAACAGAAACAAATAAAGAAATTAAAAAAAAAAAAAAAAAAACCCATAACATGTCTTTAAGTCATTCCAGAAAACCATGTCATCTCCCTTTCCTTTTAGTGGTTTCTAACAATCCTCCTCAGAAAGTACATGTGTGCAAAATAATATAATATATAAGGATGTATATACAGTGATCAAATAACATACAAATATAATAAAAGAATTTATGTTTCTATTCCAGTTTCAGGCTGATTTTGACCCGGTCTTTCTACAGCGCGTCTGCCCTCTGTGAGAGCCAGTGATGGCTCTCGCATTAGTTGGGTCCTTGTCAGCTCGTTAAATTGTCTGATGAAGTCATATTTACCAGGAATTTGATTCAAGTGGTCATCAGTCACTGGTTGATCCATCATGTGAGCTGGACCAGTAAAAAAGCCAGACATAAC
Organism: Euthynnus affinis; assembly: GCA_029490765.1. NCBI lineage: Eukaryota > Metazoa > Chordata > Actinopteri > Scombriformes > Scombridae > Euthynnus > Euthynnus affinis. Next base: position 2,269,099 of record CM055855.1, on the reverse strand, counting down.
CGGCTCTTTTTGTTCCCGTTAGCAGCCTGAACATGATGCTCATCACTGCATGTAGGTTGTTACATTTGATTATATATCTTATGAGAGAGAAATCCAATTTATACTGAAATTAATCTGGTACATTGCTGTATTTGGTCAGCTGATCAGGCAAACTAAGAAATGTTCCGTTTTACAAGTTGACGAGGACCTCCCCAATGCATCATCATTTCAGTGTTGCACTACGATTCCCCACAATGCAGTGGTTTTCAGGGTAATGTTCAAGTAATTTGTGCAAGTAGCACTCATTAATGTTCCAGTGGGTGTGTTTCAGACTGGTCATTTGTTCAGTAGAGAGTAGTGAACAAAGCGAAGGCGAAGACGAAGCTACACAGCGAAGTAGATTTCTGATTAAGTCAATGATCGACTGAACGCTGATCAGTCAGTGACATGTCATATAGTTTTAGGGCAGCACAGGACAATGTTGTCACAGCAGCAACATACAGTATCTACAAATGTAGTTGCAACAATGCTTGTATGGATCTTGTTTGTTTGTACAAGTACACTGTAAGTGTGTCTCCATCCTCATATTTTATGTTCATCGACATATTGACGTAAAAATGTGGTGGAAATTCTAAATAAAAAGTCAAAATAGTGCAAAAATGTTTTGCACTTAGCTAAGGTATAAAAGTTGGCGCAATGGAAACCGATTCAGTGAATAAATGATGGTGAACATGATACATGAAAACAGGGGATCTGTGTGGAGCGATGAGGTCACTGTAACGTTCCTCAAAAGAAAAATGTCAGATTTACATCATGTTTTCTTACATGATTTTCACCCTCTTCTTCTTCATGGTTTAATGGCACCGATTGGAGAATTAGCATCACCAACTATTTATGAGACCAATTCTTATAACTCACACAACAATAGTGGATGTGGAAATGTGTTCACTTGCATTTTCCTTTGCAGATTTTCTGGAATTTTGCGCTACATTTGAATGGAAACAAAACAAGAATAGAGTTTCTACAAATTGTCTTGGGGATCTTGGTAGAAAATGACTGAACAAGGGACTAGTTTGAGACACACCCAGGGTAAAGAAAATGATTATTGGATTACTGTAAATTCTCAAATAGCGCCCGGCACTCAAATAACAGCCCTGAAAAAGTGGAGGGAAAGGAGTGGAAAATACTAACTTAGTAATTAGTAAAATTAGTAATGAAAGCTCTCAAACAAAAAAATGTATGCACATGAATTAAGGGAACATAACGGCTCATTTAGATTAGACTTTTAGTGTTTCTTTTGCACTGCATTATGCACCAAATGGATAGCTGCCAAAGCCGGCCACTATTACTGCAGTCTAGTAGCCACAACAACCTTCAGTTCCTGCTTTTTATGGCATAACGTGAGATTAATGAGAGAAGAAACTGGTAATTGGTGCACATACATTATCATTTTAGAGCATTAATTACTAACCTGTACAATTGAAAACATTTGCCAATACACTTTGCCCACAAGGAGCTAGTGTTAATATAATCCAACACTTCCTGTATATGTTTCACAATAAAAGCTTCCCAGGAAAGGGAAGGAACTGTTCCTTCTCGACTGATGGAGGCATTTTAAATGTGAAACAGACAGAGGATATGCTGAATTTGCATTTGCGCAACAGGAATTGCTAGTTAATATGGGACACCAGAGCAGATCAGAATATTTTCAAATGTACTTATAAAACAGGTCAAATTATAAATAAAGGCTTGTTTCCCTCTTTACATAAACTTAAAAAAAAAAGCCCCTGTCCACTATTTGAGAAAATACCGTAATCATGTGTTACACACCTCCCGCCACCTGATTAAATATACTATATAGGCTCAATATATCATAGTAGTCTTATATCAAGCTGTGTGCACCAGAGACAGGTATGTACATACATGCACATACACAGTCACTGACAATCAGATGTCATAGAATCATTAACCACTTGACCAGACCGGAGATGAAACGGTGCATCTCTCAGTGAGTCTCGATGACAACTGCTTCAAAGATACCAGGCGTCACTCTGGGCAAACACAGAAACACATGATGATGTAGATGAGCAACTGGATTGGTCAAAAGTTACAAAAAAAAAAAATGAAGAAAACAGACTAGAGCGTACCTGTTGGCGAGCTGTGTCCCACTGAGGGCCGTGGTGCCGTCTTTGCTGACGAACAATCTCAAGTTACTGTCTGAAGAGGGAACAAGGAAGCGGAAGAGAAGTTACCACAGCGAGACTCATAGATTCTAAATCAACTTTAACCCCATGAGCTGAAATTCTGTCCAACCTTCATTGTTGCTGCTGTCGGAAAAGTTCTGGCTCTGAACGATCTTCTCCACGATGTCATCGGCATCGATGCGGGTGTCATCCACACAGCTGTGCTGCCTCTCCACAGTGACCTTCTTCCTCCTGGTGGTGGTCAAGAAAAAGAAGATTTATATCTGAAAACACCACAGCACCAATTATCCCCTTCAAATTTGGTGATATTTTAATATTTTTCTTATTTTTCTCTACAAGTATCATTGGTGTGTATCAAAGCCTGATATATCTTATTCTTCTGTGCCATAGAGCTCCATTGTTTTTTCCCAAAAACTAGTAAAAACATGTAAATGAGTCACACTGGTGCACTGGGTGACATGTTCCTTCACTACCATGAACACACTGTAGTTTATTTTGGCTCAATCCTACACACACCCTCCTGCTGCCAGGAATACTCACAAGAGCACGTGGATTCATCCGCCGCTGAAAATAGTCCCCAACAAATGCACTATTTTCTCTTGTTTGAGTAATATTTGTTAAAAAAAACAAACAAACTATAGTACCAAGCTGCTTTAGTACACTACTGAGCCTTATTAAAAAATAAAACTATACATTATGAGTCTATTTTAAAGATTAAAGTTGGGTGGGAACCAGAGGACTGAAGGCTGAGAGCCAAAGACAGTATTATGAGGAAATGTAGAGTATCTCCAGTGAATTGCTTGAACATGAAGGGGAGCTACCACTCAACACAGTAATAGGAAACAGGAAACACTTTCTTCACTTCTACGTGTTCTGATACTGATAGTTTTGTTGCACCTGTTAGGCCAGGGCAAATAAAATCTTTATCATTTATATCAATACAGTTAGGGCCAAATCCACAAAAGCGTTATGTGGCTTTTGCAGTCTGTGCAAATTAGACAAGAGGAGTGCGTAATTCACAAAGCACCCACAAAAGGTGAAATGCACCACAGACTGCAAATACTATCATAGTGCGTCTGTGTCATTTTGTATATATGTAAATGAGCTAATATTCAAGATGCAAAACAAGGGCAAATTGCATTTAGCTGCAAAACCTTATGGGTATGTTTGCGCTGGCATATCATTAGTACAAAAATCTTTTGTGAATAAGACCTTCAAATGGGGCCGATTGCGGGTGCAAATGCTGCACAATTCGGCGGGTGCAATCCGTTTGTGGATTTGGCCCATAGTTTGGTGAACAGCTTCAAGTGGAATGACTTTGCTGATTTGAATGGTTTTCGTAAATCACTATGTAACGAGTTCACTGTTCAAATGCACATGTACTACAATAGACGAATCCAGGAGGAAGTAGCCTATTCATCATTACTGCGGTGGCACGTCACATATAACCCTATGATTTACATAGAAGGATCTAAATGGATGTTTGTGCCAAGAAATTTTATTTTTCATCAAAATTGGACCACTAGTCCAGTTTTTACCTACAGCTCTTCACTGTGAGCTGTTCTGTTATCAACGGCTCTAAAAAGAAACGGAGCCTTTGGAAAAAAGATGGGAAGTGTAGGCCTAAGTTACAAGCCTTAATACAAGCACTGTTCATAAAGCTAATAGCTAAATCACATAATGATTACTGTGGGGTTTTTGCAGTTTTATTAGTTTTGAATGAGGATGTAATGAATTGCTCACCACAGCTCTACAGTTAAAAGCCGCTGATTGAGTCAGTGACAATGGTGATTGGGTGTAGACGGCTCACTTTGAAGATGAGATTTGTTCGTACATGTCCTAATAACTTCGCCCAGCGTCGACCTGAGCGGAGGCCTAATCTACCAGACTAATTGACGGCACCTGTGAGTGTTATTTCCACTGACTGAATGCAAATAAGAATAAACACATATACTGTAACACATACTGCGAGTGTATCTCTGTCCACTTAGTTTACATGCTCTGACACATCTTTATTTTTACTGCATCTCCTTGACAACAGAAGACGATGTGTTTATGGTATGAAGCTGCTCCACTCCTGTTTTTGTACTGCTTCACTTCCAAATTGAGGCCCCTCCATGTGACCAACACACACACACACACACACACACACACACACACCTCTTCTCAGACTGCGGTGAATTCTTGGAGAATTTCAGGCATGTACGTTTACACATGCCTGGGATTCAACCCACGACTTGTATCAGTGTGATGGAGTCCAGACATGCCTCACAGTGAGAGCCTCGACTTTCTCACCTATGAGGCGGCGTTGTGGAAAACATGCAGGCGCAGGTGTGTTTTGTCAAAAGCACAGGTGTGTGTGTGTGTGTGTGTGTGTGTGTATATCTACCTGGAGGATCTGTTGGACATGAGGGCTGCGGCAGAAGGGGGAGGAGGTCTCTCTGGTCTGGTGGGAGTCGCTTGTCGGCACGGCTCGGCGGGAGCGGAAGGAGGCAGCTGGGCCGGGTGGGTGAAGCTGCACGAGGCGCTGCTGCTGGAAGAGGCGTTCCTATGGTGACTGAGGTCAGTCAGGCTGGAGGAGCGAGAGTGACCTGTGCTGTAGCCTGAGAGGAGAGAGGAGAGGAAAAGAAATAAGAGGAGGAAGGAAAAGAGGAAGAGAGAGGATGACGGGGGGAGGAGAAGAGAAAATAGAAAAGAAAAGGGAGAGAAAATGAAAGGAAAAGAAGGGGACAGGAAAGAAAGGAAAGGAAGGGAAAGAAGTGAATGACAGAGGGAGGCAAAGGAGAAAAGATACAAGAAAAGGAAAGACAGAAAAGAAAAAACTAGGAAAGCTACCACTTTTTTTTGTTCTTTACTGGAAATGGAAACTACCTGAATGGACAACCTGTTTATCAACCTTAGCAACAAAGACCATAGAACAGCGGGCTGTTTGTGCGCATGTGGATCATATTCACCTCCAGGGTCAGAACTGTTTTCATAAATCATGTCAGTCAAAGCAATCTCAGGTAGAAGAGACTATTGCATCAGAGCATCTCCCTGCTCTCAACACGAGGAAGTGAATCCTCCTGACCCTGATGGAGGAGGTTGAGGAAGGAAAGCTCTCTGACCTGATATCTTACTGTGCTGACTGGCGTAGCTGGAGCTGCGGAAATGACCAGTGTGAAAGACCTCGTCTGGGCTGGACACACTCTCTCCCTCCTCAGGCAGCCCTGCAAACACACACACACACACAGCAAACACACACTGACATCTGATAGCTAGATATCACCAAAAACAGGCATCAAAGAGACTATAAGCATCACTTTGTAATTTGTGACATATACATTTCATCAATATTATTAATAATAAATATTTTTTATTTATTCTTGATCAATGTTTATTAAATTAAAAATTGTCTCTATATTTATCTCTTGAGATGCTTCCATTCCAATACTGTAAACTGAATTTTGTTACAAATCAATGCATTATGAAACACCTCTATTATTGATTCATCTGTCAATCTCTCCTTACAATAAAATGATTTCACAATAAAATGTAAGAAAATTGTAACCATCACAATCTCCAGGAGCTCAAAGTGACGTCTTCAAATAGCTTGTTTTGTCTGAGCCGCGGTGCAAAACATTTCAGATATTCAATTTCATGAGATGTAAAAGAGAGAAAAGCAGCAAATCCTCCCATTTGGAGAGGCTGGAACCAGAGAATGACTTCATATAGTTATTGGTGATTTTTCTGCAGAGTTACTAAACCACAGAACTGTCTTCACTGGTTCATTCTTTGGTAGAAAGTGGTTCAAATAAACACTATGCGGTGAGCACAGCAAACTAAAGTCCCTCCACCTCCACTGTACTGAGCTATGGTTAAATATCACTAGAGGTAAGAGAACATAAGTAATGTTTTTCTGTAATTTCAACGGACCAAATTAGAAGCCGTTAAAGCTGACAGACATTTGACTTCATGTGATTCTCCTCTGTGGCTGCTGTTCAATTTTACTTTAATGATGATGTTTTCGTCATCCTTTTGTAAAGCCATGGGTGTGTCTTTTTATGATTAGGCCCACTGCGACACGGGCAATGTCTGAGTTTAAGTCTCATCAACAAATCCCATAAAAACACAGACACAGAGGCTGCCCTGTTGGATCCTTTGCAAAGACTTGAACTGCTCACAGACTGGTGAACCTGATGCTTTAATCAGGCTAACCTTAACTAGGTTACGCCTGACTTCCATCAGCATACTGACTGCGCTACAAAGGGGAAAAAAAAACACTGTGGATTACTGCTACATGCCGTTCAAAAACGGCTACGGAGCGGACTGGCTTCCCACATTAAGGAAGAGTAACCATGCAGCCATCTTGCTGAGATTAAAGTATGTAAACAAACTATGACACATGCCCCCAAGTGACACCAGAGGTCAGGAAGTGGTCAGGGCCCATCAGAGGCTACATGATGCAATCTGGAGCACATTCCAAGATACCAGAAAACACTGAGCTTTGAAAATTTTAGATTATTCTCAAATGCGTGCACTCAGTAAGTTCTATTAGATCCTCCAGAATATATATACACAAGATTGTACCATTTCATCACATTGCATTTGGGCAGCCAGCTTTCTCTGTGAAAGCCACGGCTCGGCTAGGAGACACAGAGAACAACGCTGAGCAGTTACCTGAGCTACGTACTGACGACTGTCGGGGCTTGAAGGCTCGGTGTCCCTCCGTGATGCTCCCTAGCGGCTGCACTTTGTCGTCGGTGCTCTCACCCTTACAGTCCAGCTGCAGGGTGGGGTCCTCGTCCCCAATGGAGACGGATTTGGCCGTGCTGGGAGGCCTGGTGGGAAAACCACACGCATAAAAACATAATGAAGCTGACAAAAAAGTAACCACACATTCACTGTGTTTACAGATGTGTGGGGCCGGTCCCAGAAAGAAAGAGGGACTCACGTTTTAAAGCATGGATCCCCAGAAAGAAGAGTCATCCCAATAGTTACCTGGAAAAACAACACAGACGTGTTACTAACTATAGGTGCTGATCTGTGTGTATGTGTGTGTGTGTGTGTGTGTGTGTGTTTGTCCTGCCTTGAGGATAGAGTTGTCCTGCCGAGTGTTTTTGGTATCGTAGCCCTCCAGGATGCAACAGCGAACTGTGGAACCAGAACCAGCAAACTCTGCAATGTTCAGATCAGCAAAGCCTAGCTAGGGTCAGACAGACAGACACACAAACACACACACACACACACACACACGATAAAACAACAGAAAATAAAAGGATTTAAGATGGAAAAGACAGATAAATACAGATGTAGAGTAACGTCCAGGTCAAGTCTGGTTCACTTCTTTTTATTTTGTTCCCTTCTGAATCAGCAGGAATGCTTCTTCTTCTTCTTCTTCTTCTTCTTCTGAGATTTTTTTTCAAACATCCTTTCTCATTTTCTCTGTCCACACACTCGAATATGCGAATGAAGTCACTTTATGTAGAAGTCAATAACCTCCTTTAACCTCCTCATTCATTAGTTTCTGTCCAGTCAGCACTTCTTCCCACTTGAGGGGCCACAGCTTGTGGTGTGTGTGTGTGTGTGTGTGTAAGTGTGTGTGTGTGTAAGTGTGTTGTATTGTCTTTGTTGTTCCCATTAACATATTTGCGCAAATTCGTCATGTCTGTGCTTCCAGAAACTCTTTGTTGAGACATTTGTCATTTGCTGCTGCAGCTCTTTGAGCACACACTGATGATTTTAAACAAACCTCTCTTGTACAGCACCACTGTTATATATTAGTCATTTCCTTACTTTCTGTTCTTGATCCACAAGATGGTCATTGTCCTGTTGTTACATCCTGACAAATATGTGCTAGATTAAAATGAAATTCTGCTGATTCTTCATTTTCCTTTCGATTTTGGACACCCTGACATACGAAAGTCGTAGACAAGTCGCAAACTAACAGACAGACTGCCAAGAAAAAAAATGCTGAACACAATCATGCTCACAAGGGGACGATCCCCTTTGATTTAATGACCACGTGGTGTGAGCTTTCTACCTCACTTCGTCACCGGATGCATCATGTGTCTGGCAGTTCGACCAAATCTCAAACTCAAGGTCGGCTTAGTAGCTTTTCCCAAAGCTCTCAACTGCAATCTTCATCAGCGGATAGTTTTCTTAGTTGTCATGGAGATAACTCAGCTGTCATCACATGACCTGACATGAGTGCTGAGATTCTGGGGTACCACGGCTACTGAGGTGTGAACAACTGAACAAACAACAATCCACTGAAGACTATGAGATGCAGTTGAAAGTTCTCTAGATAGCTCATATTTGGACCGTGAGTTCCAAAAGACTTATGTTTCTAAGGTCAAGACTGAATTTATACATACTTATTGTTTTTTTTTTCTGCCTCCTGTCTGCCATAGTGAAGCAGGTGGACCTAAATGCAGACACTGTAGGCAAAAGCAAGCCTGAAGAAAAACTTCTTTATTCTGGGATTGTGCCGGCAAAAACAAAAAGCTGGCTGAGCACAGCACAAGACTGTAGAAACTGAACCGAGCAAACTGAAAAGAACAGAAAAAGAGTGAACAGAAAACCGTGGCTTAAACAAACTGAACTAATGAGGAAATGGGGAACAGGAGACTAGACAGGGGAATAGGCGAGGGGCTGATTGGCTGGGGGGAGACCCAGGGAGCAAGGCAGGGCTAACGAAGCTTGATGCAGGGCAGGTGTGGAGAGAAAAACAGGCTGTGTGACGAGTGTAGGAACACACGGAGAAAAAATCGAAAACCAAAAACCCAGAAAAACACAATATGACAATGCACCAACCTCTCAATATAAACATGCCATAAATCAAACTGTCTCAGAATTACATAAACTTAAGTCATACCGAGCAAACACAGCATATAACTTGAGCAAATAAACTTCAGTACACAACACTCTGAACTAAATAATCATGCAAGACAGTCTTTTAAAGATACAACCTAAATCATATGAATGAGCAAAACCATAAGACCAAAAGGACTAAACAACAGTGTAACACAAGAAACCAAGAGAACAAAAAAAACACAAAGAGTCCAGAAAACCATGAGTCCATGACAGTACTTATCCTGTAACTACTACTGTTAGCCCGACTACTGGGCTCAGCCTTCTTGTAACTTCATCACTCAGTCACACACTGACATTAGGTTCAGCTGGTTCTGTTTGTTTATTTTGTTCTGTGACCAATCAGTAGCAAGTGACGTCCAATCAAAGTCATTTTCGGTCGAGTTATTTCTATAAGCGTACACTATACTTACAATATGTTCAGTCTTATTTTTCATGGATGCATAATAGAAGAATTTTGACAACAACCACAGATAAAAAAAAAAAAAAGTAATGAATAAACCTGAGTACCTTGAAGTGTTGTGTAGCAATTAAGGCATGGCGAAACAAAGTTCATGATGATTTGACCTTGTTCATTTTACAGCGCGCCTATCTTGGTGTTATATGACTTCTGATGGCAGTATCCTGACAAAATAACAAAACAAAATAACTATAATCAGGGTATAGGCCACTGTGATGTGTTATAGGCCACTTCACACAGTTATTACCCTCTGACTGTGCTCTGTCACATGCCTCTGGAACAAAGGCCTGCGATGTTGACGCCGTTGGCATTTACAACAGCTTTTTACCATCACTGACATTGCAAAAGTGTGTTTTATAAAGGAAGCGAGGCTCGTTCAACTTTATGATCCGCAGTTCACAAGTCAAACAGATTAGTCAACTGATTTCTGGAGTTTCCAAATCCTGAAATGGATTTGAGCTCTAGATGTTACAATGTATCTTAGAAGTTGCTAACTACATCATCAGAAAATAAGCTTACCTTGGAGAAGGTCTTTCCTCCTTTGAGCTCCTGTGAAGATAAAGAGCAAAACAAGTGAGGGACCATTATTGCGTTACTAACGGGGCAGGCGTGGCATTGCCTTTGAATTCATAACCCAGAGAATCAAAGAGAGACGGCTGCTGGGAATTGCAGTTTACCTTGCGTACAGAGACCCTACAGATGCAGGGGTCCAACACTCCAGTGATCGGATTAGCGCTCATTTTACACACGAAAGAGAACTTCTTCCTCCATCGGACACAGTTCTGCTGCACCTCCTCCCTGCGCACACACACACACATATAAAGATCAGGTTAAAGTGTCAGAAGACAAATGTTTTAACAAAGCATACAGTTCTGTGCAAAGCTAAAACACAACACCTCTGACCCAATATATATCTATACTCCCTGTTCCAAGGCCACTGTGTCTGTGGGCTTCAAATGATAAGTCAAAGAACAAGAGGTTACAAGAATTAAAAAACTAACGAAACTAAAAGGTGAGCCGTTTGTTCTGCTTTCCAGTAGGAGATAACCCTTGAAGCAGGAATGCAGCATCTGTCCTGCATCATCCAAGAGAAAACAAACAAGGCGGCAGTACATTTGACTTATGGACTAGAAAGTAAACAAAGCGGATTGTGAGTATTGCCACCCTCGATGAGCAATTGTTGCCAAAGAGACGAATGAGAAACCCTATCTGGAGAGCAGGAAACAACCTCCCACCAAATATGTTCCAGACTACTCATGTGAAAGATGAAATGTATTCTCTTCTGCAGCCCTGGATCAACAGTAAGGCATTAACTCTATTTCTTGCCTTTTCTTTGAAAAAAAAAAACAAAACAAAACAGTGAAGTCCACAAGGCCACAGTGGATGGTCCAGATGATCTCATCCTGGGATGTCACACGTCAGACTGAGCAGTCTGTTGAGGGGTTTTCCACTTGCACAGATTGAAAACAGATCTGGTGTTTATCTGCATGTAATTTGGTGTGGTACATTTCTCACTCTCCCCCATCTTGTTCCTTGGAACAGCGTCTTTCTTTACCTCCGATTTCTTTGGAGGTTGATGAGGTATTCACAGAACTAACAGATAAACAAGAAAACTACTGTTTCTTAAGCCCTTTTCAGAGGTTCAGACATGGATTACGTAACACTGCTGGCTTCATTTTGTTTGTAGAAATGATAGCTTTTTGTCATTCAGATTTCAGTCACTTTTACGTAAATGCTCTAGGAAGAGCGTGTATGTTCTGGTGCTTGTTTTATCCAGTCCAACAGTACCATTCACACCATGCATGTGAAGCATTTTGCTGGATATTTGGTCACAGTTGAGGAGGGGAAACAGAATTTACTTTAGCTGACCTTTCAGCTCCGAGAAGATACAAACCAGCTGGTTACTGATGGAAAATCATTAACATGGTATTCCAATGAGAATCTATGTGATAACGTGCACAGATTTGTTTCATTTTCAAACTTGTTGTCTTCAGCCCACACAGCTGACACTGACTCACTTTCACATCACTTGAGGCAAGAGGAAAACTAGTTTGGCCGTTCGAGTTATTAAACTGCAGATAACAAGCCCATGTTTGTCATCAGAGCCAGCCAACAATGAATGGTGATGATATGTGTGATAGTGTTTTATATCTACACGAGTACCGTTCTTTCCTCCATCAACAATTACTGAGATTTCCTTGTAGAAGGCACTCAAGCTCAAACAGTGGATGTGAAGCAGGGTGGAGCTGGGAAACAGCCTGGAGCAGCCTGGACTGCTTTAGCTAAAGAAATGAAGGCCAAAAAAGAATGTGTACTCTTCATCTTTTCATTTATGGAATTTGGGGAGGCCACAGAGTGAAATAAGGCCCCATGGGATTATGTCCCATGAGTGTGTACCTCCCAGCCTGCAAACAGGCTTCTCTTTAAAAACTGATGAATAAGAAGCAGAAGTAAGCTATCCCAGCTGAAACCACAACAGTGTTATCAGGAAATGAATGCTTAAACGATCAATAGGGTTTACTAACTTCACTACACACCATACTTTATTCTCACAACACACACACACACACACACACACACACACACACACACACTGGGCTTGTCTCAACTTGGATGTGAACTCTGATGTTATCTGTCCCTACCCAGCTCATGTCAGATGAAACATTACAGAAGAATCATCCCGCTCTTGACATGATCAGCACTTCAGTCGCACAGCAGAGAAGTGCAGACTCAGCCTACTGCTTTGCTGATAACAGATGGTCCCATGTGCTTGTTCTTTTGGAATGTGATGTCAAAATGTAGGAAGTGCGATACAAACATGAAAAAAAAAAAAAGGATTTTAACTTCTAAATTAAAGCAGCACACTCAGGTTGTATCGTGTCCCTGCCCTACACGCTAAGATAAACTGAAGCTGCATGAACTGTGTTTTTTTTTGCCACTTGGGGGCAGCAGAACAAGTGGAAAACAAAACATTTACATTTATCACCTTATAAAGTTGTTATGGTGGATATGTTATCAAATGGTGAGCTATTCACACATCCAGCAGAACAGAGCAACATTATCATCGTGCCCACCTGATGAAAATAATCATCTATCAATCAATATTCAACTTTTTTGCTCTGTTTTGGTCTTCACCATCTCCTGAGAAAAATATCAGTCTAGCAGCTAAATGTTCAGCAACTGCTAAAAAGCTGGTTGATATGAGAAACCAAAACAATGAGCTAAAAGAGGCTAAAATGTTGAGTAGTTGGTGATAATTCTCTCCTCTATGTTTTCATCCCAATGAGCAAACCTTTTCACATTGCACATAGCCATTTGATCTGTTTGTTAATTTACACATTTGTGTAGCTTTAACTGGGTTCAGTTCATTCAGGCGTGATTAACCTTGTGCTAAATACCCGCTGAGACCAGGGAACAGGTCCAGCAGGTCAACAAACACAGCCGTATTATTTGCGACTTTATTTTGAGATAAAAACCAAAAAATTGAGCCCACCAGTAATGTCACTAAAAAAATCACTCATTGCACTGGAAAACCACGTGTACACAACAATAAGTACGGTACGTCAAAGTTGAACCAGGCAGTTGGTGTGTGAATGGTGATGGACGTTTACAACAGACAGTATGTGTAATAATTTTACCATTCACTATTATTTTCTCTGCCAAATGCGTTTAGGTTAATGGTTGTCTTTCTTCTCCCATCTGACCTTCATTTGTAGCAATGTCACCACCCTCCCAGGTCTAAGTAATTACTTTATATCATTATAACCAATAGAAGTGATGGCCAGAGCTGCAAAAATGAAACCAAAGATGTAATAAACTATAGTTTTCCTTTAAGGTATAAAAGAACATTACTTGTTGAATCTTATCTTGACTGAATACTAATAGGAAAAACACAAACTTTCTACAAATTGAAGTCTGTACAGTGATATTTTATTCTAATGTGTCATGTCAGTTGACATAAACTGAAGGAGTTTTATTTGCATAGTTCAAACATGTCAACTAAAAAAAAAGAGATTTTCCACTGACTGAATCTCCCAAAGCATTATGGGAACTGCAGTTCCAAAACTGAGAACATGATTATCTCTTAAATTGAAGTCAGACAAGGAACAGGACAAAACTAATCCTCAGAATCCCATACTCCTGGAACACTGACATTCTCCAAAATAAACTCAGAATAATAGGCCACTGCAATATTAAATGCATCTGTACTGTTCCTGTTATACGAGTTAACTAGTTCACCAAAACAATGAGCTAAAAAGGAGGCCAAAACGGGTGCAGAGCTGCAGGGAGCTGCAGAGTCTGGTGATAATTCTCTGTGGGTTTGTCACTAACAGCGACACGTTTCTGTTAATATGAAAATTATGGGTTAGTGCGGGTTTAAAATAAAAATGATCTTCACAGCTAAATCCTCAGCATGAAGATGTTTCACCTACTTAGTTCTTCAACTCGATTTCAAACACCGAAGAAGAAATAAACAAATTGTTGAGATACACTAAAATTAAAGTCTGCTCACACGTAAAGACGATCAGTTATCATAAAGCAGGTTTAGTGCGTGTCAGAGCATGACCCTTAAGCCTTGTTTCGCTTTTCCTATTTCCCCCGGTCTCTTTTTTTTCTTCGTCATATTTTTAAGTGGCATTCATCATTGTTGTAATCGAGTGAAAGACGCAATGATGACGTGTACTATAACTTTTCACATTTCTTACCCGTATTTGTTTTTTACACACAACATGATAAGAGCTTGAATTCAGTATCTTCAGGCATTCTTTTCCATTCACATTAACTTTATCAGAGGGATTTTTCCCACTGCACTTATCTAAAAGGTTGACCAGAAGTTTACAGCTCTTAAAACAACAAGCCTGGAGGGAGAGAGAGGCAGAAAAATGACCAAACAGGTTCTGCCACTTCTTTTCTTACAGCCCAACCTGCCTTTACAAACACACCATTGTGCGGCAGGTAGATACAAGCAACACTTTCTCTCACAATGAGGCTAAGCTTTACATGGCTGCTTGGTTCCATCCTCTATGGCTGCTTATAAGGGTCAAAGTCAGCCTTGGTTGACCAATACACACTTTTTAAATGGGCTGATTATAGTTTGGTTATTACATAGAACTATGAAACAATGTTTTTACAAGTGGGTCCCTGTTTGTTTGTATGATGCACAACACACAGAGTTTGTTTCATGCTTTTCTGCTGACAAACGTAACAGTGAACCAACAAAAGGAAGTGAAGAAGAAAACTGCTAGCTAGCAAACTTAGATGTAAACATTTAAAGATTTACAATATATTAAAAATCAGCTTTTTCTTATGTTACATAATGAAGGACATGCACTCTACATGTGTGTCAGTCCTCAAGGATACACGTCACGCAATTTGGTGAGAAGAAGTGAATGTTAACATATCTTCTGTTTGTTTACAAGAAAGGTCCACAGGGCACCTTGAAGAATAGGGATCATTTCTTAAATCAACACTTTCCTTCAATCGTCATGGAAACATTAACTCCTCCTGATAACCATTACTGCAGCTTAAATGTCAACTGACATCAGCAGAGTCATTACTCGCTATTAATTGGTTAGGAGAAAAAAAAAGAGGACAAGTAAGCCCCTCCCAGACAGAAAATGACTAAGACGAGCAGAATGTCAGGCTGAATGAAGTCTATGCGCATGTTTTTTTTTAAAATGTATTTTATGGCCGTGGCTGTGCTATCCTCACTCTCACACCAACTTTGAACCGACTTGCAACTTGTGCTCTCCTCACTCTCATACCAACTTTGTTTGCTCACATACTGAGTGAGGAAGTGAGGAAATACTCACTTATGTCAAGTGGACATGAATATTTTTTCCATGAACACTGAAGTGATGTTACAAATATGTTTGGGTTCAAAACTCCCCGATCCACAAACTCTGCCTTTCCATTTGTTTGTCTCTGTCTTTTTTTTTTTTCTGGTTGAAAATGAGCCTGAACACACACCCACACACGCACACACATGCAAACACACACACACATTCACATTTAAAATCTCCTAACCAGGCTGTTTCAATCATTTGAAATGACATGCAACTAGTGAGTGTGTGTTTTTTGCTTGCTATGTGTGTGTGTGTGTTTGTGTGTGTTTGGGTGTGTTTTTATTAAATGTGGTAACTGGTAGAGTGTGACGTATAGGTTCTTTAGTGAGGAAATGTATGCCTAAGGTGGAGGTAGCTTAAAGGTTAAATGTGGGCTTGAGACTGAAAGGAGCAGTCCCTGGATTCTTGCACAACATTAAAGGGGACATATGCACATTTCCAAATCCATATTTTAAATCTGGGGCTCTACTGGAATATCTTTGCATGATAGACAGTTCATAAATCTCTTTATTGCTTGATGTCTTTTCTACAACACCAGGTGTTAAATCTAAAGGAAACCTTACAGTACATTGTGCTAAACCAATGAGCAATGCAGCTTTGAAAATGACCAATATATCCAATCACACAGCCTATTTGAAAGCAAAGACATCTTTGGGTTTTAAATACCTCTGCTAGATTAACTTGTGACCACTGTCATTGTAGTGATAGCAGCCACACAAGCCCAGTTTGTTGTGCCTCTGAAGTTCAACATTTTTCCTCGATCCATAAACCATCAATAGGCTGAATTAATCAGACGGATAGCCTAGTCTGCAGAATAATGAGTGGTATAACAATATAATAATAATAATATCATAATCAGGCATTTGCAAGGTCAGCTACGTTTCCTCTCCGTGATTGGAACATCTGCGGTTGCAGATGCACTACAACCACTACAACCCTTGGTGTGCATTACTTTTCCATTAGAAGTTGCAGTTTACATCCATGTCCTCCTACTTTGAAGGAATTTAATAAAAGGTATTAAGTCTATTTTTTGGCGAAATGGAAGTTGTCTCATGGTGTAATCACATAAAGCTCAGTATCAGCAAAACCAATGAGCTTGTGGTGGACTAGCAGAGAAACAGGAGGTCCCTTGTCCTGGTTGTCATCCAGGGAGAGGAAGTGAAGAGGATGGACTCATGTTAGTGCCTTGGGAAAGTAAAATGCCAAGACGCTATAAATTCTGTTGTTTCACAGATGTTTCACATCTTCAACCCGGCAGCACAGAAGATCTATAAAATCACCAGTTTCAAGGTGGGCACCTAAGATTAGTGTCTCCAATTCAGTATCTGGCCAAATGTGAAATATGATTTGCGGAAGATTATGATGTCACAGTGAAGCTGACCTTTGACCTGTTGGATATAAAATCTCATCACTTCATAATTGGAGTCCAAGTGGACGTTTGTGCCAAATGTGAAGAAATTTCCTCAAGGTGTTCCTGAGATATCACGTTCATGAGAATGGGACAGACAGACGGACAAACAGAAAACATACAACCATAAAAAATCTATGAACCACATGTAATGTCATGACTGAACAACAAATACATAATTCCCATTTAATGACACTACGTCAGCCTTTAGAGCTGGAAGACATGGTATTATAAACATCATTATATCAATGTTAAATTAATCCTGAGCAGTGTATTTAGCCACATTTTTTTTTAAATATGGGTGTTGGGAACGTAATGAACACACAGATGGAGAGTGGAGAAGTGCACCGCTTTGTAGGAACTGTGTGAGAGTCTCTACTATTTTGTATTGAGCTGCAATCTACTGTCACTGCTGTAAATCCATGTCGAATACAGACACAACATTTTAAAGTCACCTTTCAGGCCTACAGTCATATTGTGACACATTGTGGGAGAAGTGTTACTTTCACAGGTTATACATAGTGGCAAAGTCGACACAATATGGTTTGCTCAAACTCATGATAACAGTGCAGTGACGCAGAGGAGCATTCAGGGTTGTTTTTTTTTTAAGCATCTTTGAAGAGATTTCCAGCTCTGAAAACAGTAAGAGGAAGTGGAAAAGCAATCAAAGATAAGATTTATGTCCCATATCTTTGCACGTTTGATTTAGAACAAGATTGTAGTAAGAATTTGATAAAAAAAATGTTGAGTTCACTGTGTAGGTTCCTTTTTCCCCATGGCTGTGAAAGCTGACTAAGAGACATGTTCAGTTTTGAGACAATCATTAGAGTGCGTTATATTATCTATGTTTAAGCATAGTATAACATTTCGAAATGTAACATTATATTAATATATATCTTTGTAGGATTTTTCTAGTCTAATCTTTCCAAAGGTGTAAACACACCTGACACTAAATAGTGAAAGTAGAAAGTTCTAGTCATAGGAGACAGGAGACGAGCAGACTCACTGTGTGTTAGTGACTATCGGATCAGACTGGTTACACTTCCCTTTTCTAAAGCCACTACTACAACTAGAAACAGCTACTCAGCTGCTACTGAGTTCTTCTCAATTCAAAAGTCAAGCCTTGAGCCTCATCCACTGTGCAAAGCTACCCAACACAGTTAGCTATGGGATGCATACACAGCTGACCCAAACTATGCTGAGTAAGGACATCAGCTGAGGTCATTGTGATTGATTTACAAAGCAAACCATCCACTCTGAGGATAAACACACGTATGAGACATCTGAACACTAGCGCACTGAATTATAGCCTTAGACCTTACACAACCACTGGATATTAGTGGTTTGAGGTAATAAAATAACACGATCTGTGTTCATTCAAACAGGTGACAAAATTTTATGTTTTTCTGTTTAAAATGCAGTGGATATTCAATAATGTAAAAAAAAGTGGAAATTTCTTTGTCTGGGTTTTTATATGGCGTGAAATAGGCAGTGAAATGTGCCTTATATGGTTCTCCTCTCCACAGACTGAAAATGTGATCGCTGTTATTACTCTTTGGAGCCTTTTCTAAACAAACTTCTGTGACCATAATCTTCGTGGTGAAGAAACATGTCACCCAGTGCAACAGTGTGGCTCACTGAAAGAGCTCTGCAGCACAGAGGAATAAGATATATTAGGCTTTGGATACATAAACAACACTTGTATGTAGGAGCAGTTCATTGTTGGTTTGGCTCTGCACACCATAAGAAAAAATATTGAAAATCGCCAGCCATATTCTTTAATGCTTAACAGAATAAGGAGCAAAATAGTTGATGTTATTACTGGCAGTTCCAATTTGTTGCACAGACAACGTTTGGTTGGGCTTGATTCTCCTATTTGAACCATCATTACAAACAATTAGACACTGCGAATAATAACATATCGTACTTATTGTTGTTATCTAGCTGACTTCTCTCTTTAAGAAAGAAGTCAACTACAACTCTCAGAGGGGCTCCAACCCAATCAGTGAGCTGAGCTGAAGGGAAAATGTAATTTATCAGTAATGATGGTGGCTGTGGCTCAGGAGGTAGAGCGGGTCGTCCACTAATCAGAAGATAGGCACTTTGATTCCCGGCTCCCCCGACTCCTCTGATGGGCAGGTTGGGGCCCCTGTAACCATTCAGCGTTTGAATATGTGTGAATGGGTGGATGTGATTCGTAGTGTAAAAGTCCATTTACCATTTATAACCTATAAAACTCTTCAGCTAACACACTTCCAAAGACAATTCTAACATGGGGATGTGAAGAAGGTACAAGGTTTACAATGTTGGCATTCTAACACTTACACTTAAATGCTAACACTTACACAAAGATGGTCAATAACATTGTATTGGAAAAATGAAAAATGTGACCAGTCAAGGGATCACCATGCTTATGACCATTCCTCCTGTGGGAACCACGAACATACAGACTTTCATGGCAATCCATCCAGTAGTTGTTTATACATTTCAGTCCAAACCGAAATGGTGGGCCAACCAACCAATTGACATTGCCATCTCTAGAGCCATGACGCTAACATAATAATAGTAAACCTTCAAATGTAAATTGGTAGTGGAAACCAAAAACCAAAGGTTTCACTAGCTTAGGAAATTTAATCAAGATCAGATCAAACAGAACCGAGAGTGAACTGACACAAGCGAGATTTGGGATGAAATGCTAAATGGTGTGGAACACAAAAGAGCACTGACAAAACTTTGCATAAAACATTTACCCTGCTTTTACCTTTACCAGGGAAGCTAAGCTTATTTCCAGTTGGCTCTAGCTTCATATTTAGTGTACAGACATGAAAGTGGTGTTGACCTTCTCATCTAACTCTCAGGAAGAAAGCAAATAAGTGTACCTCTCAAAATGTCAAACTATTCCTTTAATGAAGCTGAATGCTTTCATTAGTTGCGGGTACTAGCTATCCCAGGTACCTAATATGAACTCTAGTCTATCAGTCTGCATCTGCTGTGTCCGGCCCTCGCAGTGTACAGAGAAAAATATGCAGTCAAATGCAAGATATTAATCAGCAGGCAAATATAAGATAAAGAAGACCAATTCTACTCCATACCAGCAAAGTAAACACAACTAAATGTTGGTCTAATCAGGCACCTGTAAGTGCTCTGGCAAGAAGTGCATTGTTTCTTTCAAGACTTGGTGCCTTTGCATGCTTTTAAAAGTCTGACTATATAAAAAAAAAAGTAATCCTTGATGTCAGGACATTGTAGGATACTGACAAAGACCTACTACTGAAGGCTCCTCTTGACTTGTGTTGTGCTGAGGAGTTGGAGGTCTTTATTGAATATCTCTCTGCTGTTATTTGTCCTTTATGCAACAGTGCCGGATGTCACGGACAACGCCTGTGTTCTACTGTTAAGTATAGGAGTGGAATTTTTTCAAGTGTCTCTGGCTTTAATGTAGCAGATGAACAGTATCATGATCTTAGGGACACCAGCTCCAGTACAGGTAGATTACATTTTTGATTCAAGGTTTCAAGAAGCATTGCTATTTTCTGTGCAAAATTTTCTTGCATTCACATTATTTTTATATGTCAGCAAAGCAATACTGCTTAAAGTGGACTGATGCTTTTCCTCATGTTGGTGAGCAATGATCTTTAAATAATGTAAAAATACAAACAAGTCAAAAAAAATAGGGCCCATTCTGCAGCACTTTCCATCATGATTAGTGGATTATGTGATTAGTTTTAATGCTGAAAAACTGACTGACATCATTCACTGTTCTGAACATATTGTAGCCATAGCAACTATACCCAGAGGTAGAGCTGCAAGGATTGGTTGATGAACCAATTAGTTAGCAACAATTGAATTAATGGCAAACTATTTTGATAATTAACAAATTGTTTTGGGTGTTTTTTTTTTAAATCTCCAAATTCTCTGGTTTATTTAGTTTTCTATATCTTAAACTGAAAATCTTTGCGTTGTGGACTGTTGGCTGGAATAAAAGAAGACATTATCACCATTTTCTGACATTCTATAGACCAAACAACTAATTGATTAATTGAGAAAATAATGGGGAGATTAATCAATAATAATAATAAAAAAAAATAGTTGAAGCTCTACCAAGAAGGCTCCTCACTCCTGACTATCTATGTTTTATCAACTTAAAGTTTCCCATTTACAATAACACAATAACTCACTGCTCATTCTTACAGCCATGAACATGACATATATCATGTAAACTTTGGCTACTGGGGTAGTCAGGTAACTGTCAGTCATAAATACTTGGTATTCAAACAGTAACTGAGTTATTTGCATGCAGGTAAATGTGCTGGTGCAGAACCGGATCCGCTAGTTGCTCGTTCATTTTATTACTGACCTACAGATCTTAGTGATTATTTTGAAGTTATTTTGAGTTATCTATCTGAACTGTTGACCCTAATGCAGGAACCTCCTGACTGCTCCTGCATCCACATTAAAGACCAAAGTATGTAAGTAACATTAGACGTAACATTAGAAAATAAAATGCAGACATACATACAGACAGACATAAAACACAATAAAAACAGAAGAAAAAGGGGAAAAAATACATAAAAGGTAAGTCTGAACAAATCTGTCTAGATGTGCTTTTTAAAAAGGTGTAGATCCTAAATCCAATGAGAGAGAGTTCCAAAGTTTAGGAGCCACAAACTCAAAAACGCAGTCTCCTTTAGCTTTAAGCCTAGTTCTAGGAAGAACCAGCAAACTGATCAGAAGACCGTGGAGACCTGCTGGGAACAGGTCTGCAGTAGATCTCTAATGAAGCCAGGTGCCTGACCATGCAGAGCTCTAGAGGTGATCACAAGAACTTTGAATTTGATTCTGAATATGACGGAGAGCCAGTGAAGAGCAATCAGAATCAGTGTCATGTGAGACCTTTTGGACGACCTGGTCAAGAATTTAACAGCAGTGTTTTGGACCATCCAGGGATGTTTTGCTGAGGCAGGTGAAAAAGGGATTTACAGAATGATATGAAAGCATGAATTAACATTCAAGGTGACACAGCTTCTACTCTGCAGCTCGCATGAGAAGCGTCTGAGACAGCAGCAATACATTCTTCTATTCATTTCATCCATGTCGCTTTATCCGTTGTTTATTCAGCTTATTTTGTCCTCAGCTGGGTGTGTTTTTTTACCATTACATTTTAAAGGTTATGCCTTTCGTCACGTTGCAAAGTGCTGTTATAAACTGATAACCATATTTCCCAGACCAGCCACTGGTTTCTATTCACTTTGCTACTGTATGAAAATCAACGTGCACTAACTTGAAACGTGTTAGATAATTCATCACAGTGAAGATCAAATCTGCTTTACAGGAATAGTTCAACACTTTCTTTTCAAGGGTGAGATCAATATCAAACTTGTTTCTGTGCGTTGGAACTGGGATTAGCCTAGCTTAGCATAAAGACCAGAAGTAGATACTCTGTCCAAAGTGGGAGAAAAATGCCCACCAACACCTAATAAGCAAATAAGCATATTTGTCAAAATGTTGACTACTAACGCTTTAACTGTCAAAGTAAAGTGTCTCAGTAAAGTGTGATACTGTCTGCGAACTGATTTCCTAGTTGTAAAGAAGAGAATGAAAACCTATGGCTGGTTAGAGGGGAGGAAATCAGATTTTTTTTTAAGTCTGAAACTTTGGGGAATGCTCCAAATGGGTTACCACAAGCAAAAACTTTGATGAGGCCCATTAAAGGTTTTGTCTGTTATTCTTTCAACCTGCAGACCTGTCATGGCAGTTCCCCAAGGCTTACTCATTTTGGCCTCAAATGTAATTAGATTGAGTCTTACCAAGGTCATGTCAGAGTCAGAGCAGTGTGTATACCGATCACTAGAGGACGGCGGTGTGTGGAGCCTTTTGATCTGGTATGAAATGACTAATTGCTAATAATTAAAGGGTCAGTTCACTCAAACTACAAAAAAACTAAACTTACATTTATTTGGTTTATTTGTTGAAGTTGTAAGATATGTCTGATATGTATATGTATATGTACATATACATATATATATATATACACACACACACACACACATTTTTAAAAACTAAAGAGAAACTGTAGTCCACAGACCTTGCTGTTAACAGATTTCATTGGAACTCATTTTTAACAAAGAGTGGTTTGTGTTTTTGTAGTTTCAGTGAACCGGCCATGGACTGTCTAGACGTTAAGAGAAGCCAGCTGGGACTGGAAGGTTGCCAGTTTGAATCCCAACAGTATGAAGGATTGAATGATTATTGTTCCTGACTCCCTCAACAACTTTGCCCACGGGCCCTTGAGCAAACCACTTAATCTCAACATACTCCAGCAGAGCGGGCTCGGAGACGACACTGGGCAGCTCCCAGTGTGAATGTGCGACAGGGTGGAGCTGAGAAACAGCACGAAGGCAACTTTCCCAAGCATAACACTAAAGGCTGAACTGCAAGGCATGCAGTTTCATACCAGTTTTACAGCTGTCACAATGCATTACCTCCCTTATCTGAGGTGGAAAACCAACAACAAACACAGGTGAATCCTTTGAAACACAGTGGGGCATGGAGCATAATCCCCTCGAGCTCTATTTGTAGAAAACAGCAAAGTATCAACTATTGAAACGATTGAATTTGAACACCTGTGGAGGCAAAGCCAGTTACTTTTGGACAGGAAGCTGAATGCCTGAATGTGTCTTCAATACTCACAATACTCAATACATGCAATAGAGAGAGAGAGAGCTTCACGGGTAACAACAAGGAAGTGATAAGTTGTTCTAAATACCTGGATGACGAGATGGCAAAGTCCCCACCATCAGTCAGCCGGATCTTGCAGAAAAGCACTCCGTTGACAAAGGGCACTGCTGTAAGCTCCTCCAATGTGAAATGCACTTGAAACTTGAACTTCTTCTTTTTCATCAAAAAAGACATTGTCCCCAGCTGCTGGAGTGTGCTGATAGTATGATGGAACACCAATGAATGAAAACAACAACAAAAAAATAAATAAATATAGTGTATTTGGCTTCAAAGTGGAGGTTGAAAATCCTTCTTTGCCTTTGGGTTAATCATGTCTGTAGTGTTGTTTAGACCTGGAATTTAAAAAAAAAAAAAAAGACAGTTAAACAATATAACTGAGGTTTCATTTGCAACTGCATGTTAAGGGTTTTTGCAGCAATGACAGCTGTGGAAATCATGCGGTCATTTTCTTCACTACATTGCATATATATGACAACACCTCCAATACTGGTTATAACACCAGTGTTGGCTAATGAATTAAGTGTTTTCAAATGATGGTTTTAGACACCATGCCCCCAAAAATTGGTATGATTGCTTGTCTTTTCTCCAACATTAACAGACTCTCCCAGTGCAGACAGCTGCCACGCAAACACCAAAACGACTCGGCGACTCGCTGTAACTTTGTTATTATACAAACGTCCATTAAAACGTACCGTTCCGTCGGTCTGCCGCTCCTCATACTTAGTGAACAGTACAGCTGTGCACCGCGGCAGAGAACTGGAGTCTGGGTACTTGGCAGTTTCTCAGCTTCAATGCATCTTCACCAACTCTTCCCAACTCTTCCCTCTCCTGTGGAGTTCAACAGTCAGTCAAGAGAGGCTCCGTGAACGTCTCAAATCTCACGGGGCCGGTTAGGGACCGTCCACAAAGTTCGAATAGATGCGTGTGTGTAGAAAAAAAAAATCAGAGCCACGTCAAAACACAAAAAAATAAATAAAACACTACCGTTACCACCGCTATTAATGAAAATAAAATATGAATCAATATTAAACACAAAATATTAATTTATCAGAATATATTTGGCTCAAAATACCAACTTTAGTTGCAGATTTCATTTTAGAAGTCTGATTAGTGGACTTTAGAAGTAAATAAATCTCAGATTTATTTTCTGAGTTCCTCAGAGCTGTTACCCACTGATCTTATCATACATATTGATAGATAATTAACACCAATGGGAAAATGTGGTGAGCTATGCGTGATATGTTAACACAGGTATGGTGCATAAATGAAGATAACATGTAAAGAATAAGAATAATTCAGGTTCTATGGAGTGCATTGTTGTTGTTTTTTTTAGCTAGAGGGGTGAAATGGATTATTGAAGCCTACCTGTGCTAAGGATCAAAACATGATTATACTTTGAGGCTGTATACCCCTAACCAAAGCTGCAATAATGGCCACTTGGAGGCAGAAGAGCTCCACAAAAAGCTGAAAACACAGTATCTGACATATCATTTCTAAAGTTGTAACGGTGAACATGTTAGCAGATAGTTGTCTGGTATGGAGCAACATTAGTATTCATTTGGAGTCATCTTTGTGTCCATGACAAATGTTTCAAACCCTGAATCTTAAACTTTAACAGAGGATAACAATTCATTCCAAATGTTAATTATATGCAACTGAAATAAGGTGAAACAATTTTTCAGTATTTAATTAAATGACTAGTTACGTAATGTCTTCAGGTTGTTGTTGGCTATAAGTCTATAAAAATGTAGAAATGTTTTCAAAATGTTTTCAGTGTTTCTTGCATTGTTTTTTGCTGATATAATGTAGCATTCTTGGTATATAAAATCTTAAGACCAGCTTAATCCATATATTAAATCTGACTGCCTTAAAAAAAAAAACAAGGTATATGACTCCAGTGCTCTCTGTGTTTCACATAACACAGCCTTCCCAGTTTCTACTAATGATCCACCAGTGATGAAACATGCTTAAACACACTGACCTCTTCTGATTGATTATTGGTGATGCAGTCTGTAGGGAAAAACAAAGGCAGCTCATATTTCTTCAAATTTTATTCAGCTCTGAAGTCATGGTTGCACACTAACTGAAGAACCCAACCCACTCTAATCTTAAAAACAAGACTGATTGTTCTTCATTTTTAGCTAAGCTGCAGGATGACTTCTTCATCTTCAGCCCCACATCAGGGTGATGACCTCGCATTAAAAACACCATTTCAATATCAAATCCAATGAATTAAATAACATAAACACACTGCCAAACACTGACAGAATGTCAAAAGTAAAAAATAATGTGTTCAACATAACTTTTTTTTCTGGCTCCTGCAACAAATCATAAAACAGATAAAATTCTGTACATGCTCTTCCTAAGGCAACTCCTGACATGTTTTTGATGGTTCTTTGAAGTCTGTGTGCATGGACTCCTCTACAGTATGTGCAATGCAGGCAGGAGTCAGTGCCCCCCACACACACAGACACAAACAAACACACACACACACACACACACATACATACACACACACACACACACACACACACAAACAGTCTATTGTGTCTCCTCGGCTTGCTGTGAAGGCGGTGGCGGTGTTTTGGGCCTGCTCTGGTCCTCTGTTCCTGCCCCGTCAGCCGATGCTCCCACAGCTGTGCTGCTGGAGTTTGCGACCTCAGTCCCACTCTGAAGGAATTTGCGTAAGTCTTTTAGAGCAGGCCTGAGCATCTGCACTAATGCAAGCAGGGCAGCCTGGGTACCTTCCAGAGCCTGGGCCTGTCTTTCCTGGGCAAACGCCTGAGCCTCCTGGGAGCGCCGCATCATCTGCAGCAGCTCGTTCTGGCCCTCCAGGTGCTGGGCGATCTGTCGGATGTGTACGTTGGTGACTCTCTGCTCCTGCAGCAAGCGGGCTGAGTTGAGGGCGATGCGGCTCTTCAGCTCTTGGGGTTTGGCCTGACCCTGAGGCGGCGGCGGGGAAGCTGAAGACGAGGCCAGCATTTCTACCGGAGCCTCAACAGCCGCCACAACAGTGGGAGCGGAATCGCCTACAGTGGTGGTGCAGTACTCCACCACGCCTCCGTCCTCCAGTGTGTGGTAAGTTGTTTCAGCTGGAAAAGGGACAGAAAATCAGCACGAACTGTCCCAGACACACAGCCACATCAGATCTATACATCTATCTGTTCATATTGCAGTTCACAGCTCTGATCAAGCAACAGAATTATTGTGGATTTCAATTTCAGTTTTCACATCATTTGGCACCAGTATATGCTGCGTGCTCACCTCGGGTTTAAGGCCTGTACTTAAGAGCATGATTTATGACAGCACAACTAGCTTAGCACCGATCGTTGTTCAGTATATACAACTTACACAAGTGTGATGTGGAAGCTTAAAGTCTCCAGTACACACTGGACACTGAGAAAGGACTTTATAATTAAGTAGGAGACATTTTTTTACATTTTTGAATTTCAAAATATCTGCATATTCATAGATTTTTCAAAAGGGAGAGGCAGTAGATGTAATTTCAAGGATTTTAATGAGGTAATTGAACTTTTCCATGTCAACCACAATTATTATTCAAAGCAGAGAATCTTTATATGTCTTACAACATTTAGTTTTTTTTTGTTGCCTGCATATTTACACAGTGCAGACTGAACTTTTTTAACTCTTTGTCAGCTGTTTTTTGATGAAAAATGCCAGCTTTAAATCCCTTTTGTGTTTCCTTGTTGAATTACTTTTCAGACCTCTCCTTCTCCCCATGTTTAATCTTTAAATCAAGGATTTCATTTTTTAAAAAAACCATAATCTTCTCTATTTTCTCTTTAAAAGCTGATAGGCTTTCATCTCTCTGCCATCACGAGTCTGTGCTGATCAGAAATCATATGCAAATATCAAACTAATGTGGGGAGACCTTACTTTGTATCATGTGGATGGAGTGAAGAAATACACTAACTGTTTGAAACACGTCAGGTTTCCCGTTTCTTGCATGTATGGAGGGATTTTGCAGAAGGTAAAAAAAACTCACCGTTCAGCGGCTTTGCTTCATCACAAACTGTGCCTGTGGCTGCTGGAAGAGCTAAAACACACACAGATAGAATATGAGCTAAAAACACGAGACTGCAGTAAACCAGCAATCACAGAAAAAAAAGACACAATCTGAAAACACTAAATCATAATGCCATACATTGGCTAAAACCTGCAGAAACACTTGTATGGCCCTTTAATATATTTCTCCAAAAAGTTCAACTTTTGGTTCCTTGGATCAGATAATCAGACTAATAGTCAATAACAAGCGTGTTGCAACATGAGTTTCTGGGTCATGGAGAAAAGGAGGAGATGTAGGAGTGATTTTTGGAGCTTGGAGATGCATCCATGGTGCCACTCAGTGACTGAGAACATGTATACAAATCTACATGGGGTCAGGGAACCATGCATTCCTCCTAAACCATGTCCACTCCTACCTCACTACACCCAGTCATCAAATACCAGAGGTGATGAACGAGAGCAGAATAGAAGAAGAAAGAAGAGTCGATCACTGGAATGGTTTCTATTTACACAGTTTAAGTCTGTATTTCTGTAAATGTGAAATTTCATATTAACTGCGTTTCATTTGTCAACTACAGGTGTTGTTTCTGATCAGTGTGGAGATTTAGCTTTAATAAATGAGAATTCAAAGCCTCTCAGTTTGTTTCCTCTGATGTTGGGATGAGTGGCACTTAAAGGGGCATTCTACTGATTTTTACATGTTAGTTCACTAAAGAAAACATTGAGTTTTGTCAAATCTGAGAAAAAAAAAACCTTCAGCTTGGGACTGGAGACTTGTGTTACAAGCTATTTACCAGGCAAGGAGGGTTTAACAGAAATAGGCTGTGGTGTTGCATTATGGGAATTGTAGGATACAGTGTTATTGGAGCTTGGACCATGTAAGGAAATCTCAGCCTTTGCTACAATTATGTTTCTTTTGTGAGTCCCTCAACTTTATGAGAGTGTGATAATAAACTAGAAGGAAAGAAGGAAAGTTTTTGGGTGGGTTCCAACCAAACAGTGATTTCATTGATTTCATGTTGCTTCAGTAGGGGAGATGAGGGCCTGAAATGTTTGATTTAAGGGAAACCTACAGACCTTAAGGTGGTTTAGATGAACCTGATTTATTTTAACACCTGGAACATTCATGCCCTCGTCATTTGACTTCTTATCACTCTAACTCCGGCACATTTTCTATCACCCCTAATCCTTACCAGGCCTGGTTTTCTAGTTTACAACTACTCAACAACTGAAATCCATGTGATCCATATTGAAGTGCTCATCTTTTCTCTGGTTGCATGTTTATTGTCATTTTTTTTTCTCAGGACCTAATGTAAAAGTGGTGCAGCATCTGTTCCACAGCTGGATATGTATTTCCAAGACCAGTCAACAGTGTCTTTGAACTGAATCTTATACATAATACAGTTTAATGTGTCTGTCATAGCCTGAACAGTTTACTACAGTCAACCGGGGGTGCTTGTACTCCAGGGAGTACATAGGAACATTGTAGCTCAACTAATTTAATAAATTAGATGTTACAATGATACAAGAAAATATTGTATATAGCTTAAGCTAACCATTTAACCATTTATCCAGCTACTTTTAGCTAACAGACTTCTCTGCTCGTTTGCTAACTAGTTTTCACACGTGTAGATTAGTGTTCACGTTACTGTTGATTCAATATGTGGATATACAATATTTTCTCATTTATCTAATTTATTAAATTTGTTTAGCTACAATATTTCTATATACTCCCTGGAGTACAAGCACCACCGGTTGGCTGTAGCAAACTGTTCAGGCTATGACAGACACAATGGTTAAAACCTTTAGCTTAAATTTAAGCTAACCGTTTTAACCACTTATTACTTTAAGCCTTAAAGTAATGAATAGACAGTTCAAATTGTTGAGTTAATTTAACAGATAAAGAGTTGCAACAGCTATTTTTTTATTATTATTATTATTATTATTTTTTAATACGTTAAGCTACGTATTCAAAGTAAAGGACAAAGATTTGAAATACGTGGCTAAGTGTTATGAAATGACCTGTTTAAAATGTATTCGTATGAGCACACTGGAACATGTTGGGTGGTGTGGTTTAATGGGTACTGAGTTAATGTGACAGGACTGTGGGCACACATCTGATAATAAAGGCACTGACTGAGCTGTGAGGATGGATCCACCAGAGGGCAACATATGAACTTCTCAGTGAGTACATCTCCTCTGACTGTAACTGCATCCTGTGCATGCTCAGAGTGAAAGTTTAGTCAACTTACTGTCTGCTAGTGTGACCGTGGTGGCGGTGTTCACTGTAACAGGTAAAGTGATCTCAGCATCCGAGTCTCCCGCAGGTAAACTGATGATGGTGGCTTCCCCCAGGAGGTTACAGATCCTCTGCTGCATGGCAGTGAGGATGACGGGAACCGGAGTGCAGTCAGCAGAGGTCCCCTCTATAGCAGCCCGCGCCTGGGCCACTTTCCGCCGGACCTCGGTCTTCATATCGGACCACTTCTTTTTCACCTCGGGCAACTCTCTGGGACAGGTGGTGACAGCGTTCACCTTTTTCAGTATATCCACCCACGCGTTATTCTTTGCCATGTGGGTGACTCCAGCATTGAAGTGGTTAACCAGTGTGTGCTTTTGTTTCTCTATTTCTTCCACAATAATTTCCACCTCTCTCTCCGAGAAATTCATTTTTCTCTTTTTCGCGACCGATGCCATAATTGCAGAAATTCCTCTTTTGGAGAGGTAATTGTGCGTATTGTACGCAAAAATAGTAGGATTTACTCAATAGATGTGCGCAACGTAATGGCTTCCAGAATCGGCTTCTTCTTCCTACTAACAACGCTTACGTTAGCTGGGCAGTAAGCCCCGCCCACTGATACTCCATTGGTTTGATGTCTCGCGGTTATGCTATTTGCTCTGTTACTATTGGTGAAACCAAATGCCAATCAATCAGCGAGCCAAACAAACTATGTCAGTTAAACGCCAAATAAAAATCCTCACCCATCCTACTTTGTCGTAGTTGGTGAATAGAGTCGTTTTTCCCTGTTTTATATTTCGATATTTGAACAACAGCAACATACAGACTTGCAGGTAGTACTCCAAGCAGTAACAACCTATTAAATTATTAGAAAAGAAAAGAAAAAAACATTGAAAATACTGTTTGTATGTAGTCAGGACAGACATACTGGATGTGCCATAAGGAATGCGTTTTGCGCTCTGGAAACCCAACAAAGCTTTTCAAAAAAAGAAGGAGATTTTTGTGTGTGAGAGAGGGAGAGAGCACACCTCCACGAATTTCACAAGATATATTACTATATATTTTTTTAATTATATCAAGGCATTTCAAATGATTCAAATCATTTTTGTAATAACCTTTAAATGTCTACAGTTTTGTACGGCCTACAGAATCTACCTAAATTGAATGTGGGTAATATCAATAAACAATGAATCAATATGAGTAGATTTATAACAATCAAGTGTAACAGTGAGGTATAGGAAAACACCACTTTTTACTCCTAAACTGGTCAGACCTGAAATATCTCACTTACACTCTGAGAGTATAAGTTGAGAAATGCATTCAGCTTTAAATGATCAATTTTGGATTGTTTTCCCAATAATAATATTGTTTGCATTAGGACAGCTTTGTATCACTTCTCCTGTACACACCAGTAGTCAGAGGAGGAACGGTCATAGGCATTTTCCACCGAAGACATTTTGGCATGTGACCGTAGGATAAGCACAGGAGTAAATAATAAAATGAATAGACCCATTATTAATGTTAATTCATAATTAGTAACACTCTGTTTTGCAAGTCATGAGTGTGTAAGTTGCAAGTCAAGTTCAATTCCTAAGTTTTGTGTGTTCAAGACATACACAAGTCACAATGCACTAAATATATCATTTTAAAATACAATTTAATTTTTTAATTTTTTAAACAGGATAACAGTAAAATTGCAGACATATGGGATGCTTTTTAAATGTGAATTTTAATTCATTACTTTCAAATAAATTTTATGAAATGTATTATAAGTGAATAGTAAGGATCAGTATAGTCACACAGAATCTCCACTTGTCCTCAGTTCTGGTGATACAGATTCAGTCAGCAGTGATGAGCTTTGCTATAAAGATTTGAATGAGCACTTAAAGGTCCAGTTCCTTCCAATGGACAAATTGTGACAGTGGCTCAGTAAGACCCAAACCAAAGAGTGATCAACATGGCTCCTGTGATCTAGAGTTCGTTCTGTCTGTGTGATGATGGTGCGAACAGACTGGAGGAGGAACATGGTGGTCTACACCCTCACCTGGCGTACAGCAGGGGGCAGCAACAGGGGCATGTGAGGGGGGGATTGGCAGTCAGGAAGCAAAATAAACATCATTTTGTTAAGAACTTTAAAAAATATATTGTGTTCTGTTGGAAGAAAAAATAACATGACCGAATGATCAGTGGTGTATGAAAACATGTTGGGCCAGTTTGAACTTTGGCTCAGGTAGCTTTAAGGATAATACTTTTAATTTGAAACTAAAATAGTTTAACCTCTGATCTTGTGACACCTACATCTGTCAAACTAACATAGCTCACATGGTTACAAAATCCTAATTCACACTAGACCATTTTTCAGGTTGCAATGGTCCAGAGGTGGAAGGCTGAGGTCTGGAGCTCCTCTCTGGCTCAACAACTAGTCTTCACTTTTTTATGGGGGCTCATCCGGGGCCCCTGAAGCTGCTTTCCTGCTCACTCTTGTTTTCCTGTTGGAGATGGAAAGAGGGAGAAAATGGGAAAACCAGGTCAAACTGCTCCAGTTAGATCCCTCTCAGACTGATGCAGTGGTGTCTTTATGCTGAGCTGAACTAACTACTGCAGTTCTGTGCTTAATGCATAAAGATGGGACTGATATCGATTGTCTCATCTCACTCTCAGAATGAAAGCAAATTTCCCAAAACGGTGAACTACTCCTTCAAGGATGGATTATTTCTTTCTTTATTTTACACCAATTAACTATTTGACAAACAAGTATCACTTTTTTTTTTCTTGTGTACTTGAAAAATGTTCAGGGTAACTTCTGTCTTTATCAAATTTCACTTATTTACACTAAAGGTTTAATGCTTGATATTTGAAGAATGTACAACGTTGGGAAAAGTAGGAATGTATTTATGGAATGACTCAGCAGTTTTATATATATATTGTAATGAGCTTAAAGGTACTCTGTGGAGAAATATTGTTTTATATTTAGCGTTTCTTTTCTCATTCAAGTCTGCATACTTGAGGTCTAACAAAACTACTGAATGCATTTTTCAAATATTGTGAAACCTGTGTTGTTTACATCAGTGAGCAGTCTTTGTCCCGCCTCTTGCTTATGTGTTTTGGTACACACATTGCTCACATGCTCATGAGTGTATGCTTGTGTCCTCGTGCACTTGTTGGTGGAGCGCAAGACACAAACAGAACAGGAAATTAGTCATCAAAACACTGCTCCTTAACTGCACTAGTAATCAAAAACTCCACAAGAAACCTTTAGTGGAGCTTGTACGACTGTGCACTCCTGAGCTCTTGTGGCTTATATTAGTAGAACACACACGTCCAGTTAGCAGCCTAGCTACTGTTCACATTTTAATCTTCTTCATAAGTATGAGATAAAAACAAATCATTCAAATAAACCTGTTTACATTGAATTGTGAACGACAGGGAGCACACTGTCAAAGGGTTTAAGGAGGGTCAGACTCTCCAAAAGTCCTTTCCTTCTGTTACTGAGTTATTAGAACAAGTAGTAAGTTAAACAAGCAGGAGCAGAAGTACTAAAAAAAAGCAATCTAAAGATGTGTTATCTACATAAAATAACATAATTGTATCTTTACTGGCAGTAAATATAGTAGCATTAACAGCAGTGGTATTAATAAGTAACAGCAGCATACAGGCCTTTTTCACAGAAGACATTTCGACTTGTCATAAAAAGCAAAAGCACATTAATGATGGTTCTGTCCCAGTAAGTCATGACACTGTGACAGTGAGCCAGCATGAACAATACCAGGGACCCGAACCTGTACGCAATTCAGCCATCATTATGTTTATTATTTGCCTATTGTCACATGTGGAAATGTCTGCTGTGAAAAAGGTTTACTGGAGACATTTCAGAAATAGTTGTAGTGCTAAATAGAGCAGTAAAATGACAAAGAACTAATAGATGGATCACTAATATCATTTGAAGTACAGTACTTGAATGAGAAAGTGTGTCCACGCATAACTGGTGCTGTATGTGTAATAATAATTTGGTAATATAGATAAAATCTTGATTTTTATATTATATTTAACATCCAGATGATGTCTGCTTTTAGTTTATTCAGTTAATTCAACACCTGACAAATAAAGATACTTCTTATCATTATCCTGTAAATCCAGCATTGACTTAAAACGTAAAGCTATTTAAAAAAAAAAAAAACAATGAAACAAAACTTCTGATTTGGACAAAATCCCTTTGTTTCACTGTTTCAAACTTTACAAAGAAAAATAAATAAATTCATGTTTCTCAGATAAAATGAGAGGGTTGAACTTTGTCTTATAATTTCACAACATTGCATTATACATGCGTTATCTAACAACAGGAAGCACCTGTTGGACGGAACATTGTCAAAGGGTTAGGCAGGGTTAGAGGTCCTAAAGTCCCTCCTTCTGTTACTGAGTTATTAGAACAAGTTCACCCGGCAAACACTTTAGATGTCAGTAATAGCAGTAGCCTAATAACAGTAGTCGCTGTGGTTGTAGAATTTTTTTTTATTTTTTTTTATTGAAGACTAAAAAAAGAAAGAAAAGAAACATCCAAAAGAAAGAACATGGTAATTTGCCCATATTTCACTGAGGTTTTACATGTGAAATTCAGCTACAAGGTTTCTGGTGTGAATTACCTTATATTCATAGATATTAAATAAGTACAGTGCTAATTGCTTGAAACTCACAATTTTAAAAGAAAAAAAAAAGCTGATGCTGGGAGAAATGTTGCACTGGCCACAGTACAAATTGTTTCATCCTGAAACAGAAATTTATCAATATTCTGTGACTTTTATTCTATATTCTTATATTATCATTAAACATTTTCCGTTTTCCATTCAAGTTTTTCACGAGTTATTTGCTGAAGGGTATGTCGTCTAATAAAGTGGGTGTATCATGTAGTAAAATCGGTATGTTGTGTAGGTCTGTAGGTAGACCCCCATGGATGTAGACCCTGATGCGATCACATTCTAATCTCGCGTTTTAAAGCGAGACGTCGGGCGTACCCGGTTCCCAGAGCCAAACATCATTTTCCTTTCAACGGCCGAGAAGTTAACAGTAGCCTACTTAAATATCGGGATAAACACTTTTCTTTAACTGTGTTTATAACAGAAAACGTATTGTACGTAATATGCAAGCGCTCCGTATGAACTATAACGTTCTGCTGTGAAGGTATTTTCAGTCAGTATTGAAAGTAATTTCAGTCAGGGCGCTGACAGCTCAGGACCCTCCTCATCCCGGTGTTACGGTTTAGCGAGTGACCGTGTTAACTGATGACTCTCAGCCGCGTAGTGGCGGGCAGCTGTTTAGAAATACGAAAAGAATAGCCTTCAGTCTCACTTTAAATCCATTTTAAACACATACTCATCTGTGCGTACTATCTACGATATTCCTTTATGTTGGTTAAATTAGGCTCGACTAGAAGCATTCAACTCTCGTAACGTTTCTTATAATGTGGGAAACAAAGCTATAGCTTATTTGGGGATTTTATCCTCAGTCGGAAAGTAGCCCATACCCAACCAATTATTCTGTAATAGTGTCAAATTCCTCAGAAAACGCTAGCTGCCCTGCTAATCGATATTTTTCGCCACGAACAGGACCAGATGAATATATACTGTATTGAACATTCAATTTAAGAGAATTTAAGGCTTTTACGAGGACACCTAAGTGTTCTGTTCGTGTTTCAACAGCTGCCGTCACTACGACAACCTAAATGCATTCTACGGATAGTCACCAGTTAGCACGGTCACTCGTTGAACCGAAACACCCGGCACCACGTATGGCTCGTTAAATACAACATCACATTAGGTTACGTTGAAAACGCTCGGTAGCCGAGCCAGGCGAACAAGAGGAATTGCCGAGAGGTCGCTTTTCTGTCTCAGGTGAGCTCCGTGAATGTTTAGATGTGTTGGTGATGAAAAGCCGGGTTTAAGCTCACCGGCAGTTGTAGTTTTTTGATTTCAGAGCCGGCTGAAATGGAGGAACATGTGACGTGGTAGTCCGGGCTCGAGGTGAACATTGGCCTCTGCTCTCAGACGAAGCTACGAGTCATACACTCTATATATCTCTCTATATATTGATATACAGTCTATGGTCGAGCTATACAAGAACTTAACAGTGACGGACATCGATGATGCACCAGCAGGGCTCCTTGATGCCCGCCTTGCTTAGTGATGTGTTCTGCCAGTGCCGGTCGGCCGAGACCCACCCAGGGGTCGACCCTGGCGGCGGAGGGGGGCACGCCGAGGACCCCCCCTCAGCTTCACCCTCTAAACCGGTCACACGGCAGCCGGTGGCCGGTGACTGGAACTCGGACCCCGGCCAGACAGCTCATCCATGCGACATATGTGGAGGCCCTGAGCAGGAGCACAGGCTGAAAGTGCTGTTCCAGGTCCTGGATGTGAACGGTGACGGAGGCATTTGTGTGAACGACCTGACGATTGGGCTCAAGAAACTAGGGGTTCATCGCACTGAGCATGAGCTAATGGTAAGTCAACATGTTTCACCTCAGCTGACATTTCGTTATGCGTTTTCATTGTCATCTGGTTGCCTTGCTATCCCTTATTGTTTCCACGTGCAAGATTTAAAAATGCATTTCCAGTTGGAAGATAACACAGTGCATGTACATATATCTATATCATGGAGAAAAATATGAATCCATGAATGCCAGATGTAAGAGAAGAAACAGACAACTTGTTGGGTGTTACTTACAAAGACACAATAGAACAGTAGGGATAGTTACCAAAACTCTAAGCATCAGTAGAAATAGACAAATCTACAGTAAAGCAGATGAAACATGAAGACTCATAACACTTTTAATCAGATATATAAGTAACTTGTCAAGCAATAATTTGGTTATTTGTCGGCCAGAAGACATCATTTAAATAAAATGAAACTGTTTTTAATATCTAGGATATTGATGTTGTTTCAACATATATTTCAATGATGTATAATGTTTGAGAAACATCTACAGTATGTAACCAAGGCATCTAAGAAAAACATTTTTAGCCAAACCTGCTTTTAACTTTAAGTTTTGAACTCATGCAGGGATTTAACAGAACCTTAGACTGAAGCTCTGCCTGCATATAAAGTGTGTGAGAGGACAGCCTGAACAGGAGCCAGCGTTTGACATCACAACCTTTTTAGAGCTTCATTATGATGTTTCATTTAAACTAATGGAACAGCTACAGTACCTGAAAGACACGCTAACCATTGTGGGTTTCTGTGAACTTGTTTTTCCATGCGCTATGGATATTTAAAACAGTTGATCTGGTGTGTTGCACTTGGTAGGCTTATCACACCGATAAGATGCCATTTGACTGGAATTTGATGAATGAACCTTCTCTGAAGGAAGTGAAGCTGTCACCATGACTGTAAAGAACACATCTGTCAACATCACCAAATTAGGAGACGTGGTGGAGATAGGGTAGACATTGTTGTCATGTATTGAGCTTTGTTATAATAACAGCTACTTACTACAGAAATAGTAACTGAGTAAGTGAGTCCCTCCTCACCTCATCCGCTCTGTAGGCAGAGCGAAGTTGTGGAAATCTCTGCTTCTCTGGAAATTTCTCTTTTGTTTGTTGAGGATAGTCACATAATCCTGGATTATGGTCCTTTCTGCATGCAGTTTGGACATGGTGGCAAATGTCCAAAACCACAGAGGTCACAGGATTAACCTCTAAGAACAATCCATTGTTTCCAGCCTCTGTATCTACAACTTGAAACTATCAGACCACAGAGAAGGAGATTTGCTCCAGAGTGTTTCAAAATCATGTTTTGAAACACTCTGGATACGAATTAAGAACTTTCCTTTGAGATTTGTTGATTTCAGTTATGTTTTTTTTCAGTATTGTGTTGCCAACATTACAATCAATACACAGAAGAGACACTTACTCATGAATGCTTCTCTGTTTCTGTGAAACAGTAAATGATTGCCTGCAATCAATTTAGGTTCAGTTACTGCTTGACTAAACATTAGAATGGGTGAGAGTCATTATCTCAGCGGCTGAATATGGTCGGTGTTATTGGTGCCAGACTGATTGTGAAACGTATCCAGGAAAATGGGAAGCTAACAGGAAAGCCTGGAGTAGACAAATAACAGCTGTACTTTAAGTGGCTCTAATCAATGTTGTTATAATAACATTACATGAAATATCAGTGTGTAATGTGTTGCTGGTGGCTGGTAGCGATGATCCTACAGAGAATTATCAGTTACTCTGCAGCTCAGCTTTATGGAGCTTCATAGTGAGTTTCAGCTCGTTGTTTATCTGTCCAGCTGTAACTTTCGCTTCACTCTCAGAGCTCTCATAGCGTCGTTTTGGGTCGCAGCAGGCAGCTGTTTTCAGAGAAGAAGCTCTAAAAAGCTTCTGTACACTACCAGGGCCCTGATTCAGAAAGCCGCTTAAGAGAAAATTCTGATTTTCTTCACCCCAAGATGAGGGAAACTCTCAGTTTTCAGTCTCAGAAAGAGAGCTAACTTAAACGTGGGGTTACCATAGTAATGGACTCTGTGAAGCTAACCTGCTTTCTGGCATGGCTGCTTTCCTGTTGCCATGGTGAATCGTAGTATCAGAGCAACATTGATGATGGCTTTTTTCATTCATCACACATACTTAACTCAGAGTGAAGATACTCAGAGTTGATTGAACAAACTCTGATCAGCTGTTCTGGAACCTAAAACTGAGTTTCCCATCTCAGGGTTCATTTATTCAGAGTTCAGGGTTCGGCTCAGAGTTTGTAGAACCTGCTCTCTGAAAAAGACTCCAGCTTAACACCAAAAGCCAAATGGACACAGTTAGCTGTAGAACAGCTGGTGAACAGGAGAGTGAATAGTGGATTTAGATTCACCAGGTGCACAGAAACACGACTCCATATGAATGATAATGTTGCTCCATAACAGCTGGATGCGGAAATAAGCAGCTGTTTGCTAACAGGTTTGCCGTTATCAATTTAAAAGGTGACGATAAGTAAACATGGTGTTCCCAACTTGTTTTCACTGCCACCAAAAAATCAGTTAATGCAGGTTTGATAAGAAAGACATGAGTAGGATGGAATGCATTGTGTGCTGCTGCTTTCCCCTCCGCCACATGACGAACATCATTCAAGTTTGTCGACACGACTAGGAAGTGGAGTCATGTGTTGCTTTGACATACGGAGTTGTGTGACCTGGGAATGCTGCACTCTGCTGATTAGTTCTGTGTTCAGAGGTACAGGGATATCCCCAGACTGTTACATAACACCTAATGGGTCATACTCATAGGGTTAAACTGTAAACCAGTCTAGAACATTGTAAGTAAGGAGACGCGTGCTGCTGATACACATGTACACACACATGCTTCATATGCAAGCATGCACACACAGCATGATGTCGGAGGCCAGAGTGATGCACTAAACCTTAACTGACAGCAGCTCTTGTGGTCGGCTGTGTATCAGTCCTTCTTTCCCAGCCTCAGTCCAGGGTCATAACATCCCTGTCAGGAATCTAGCAGCTTTTAGTCAAGTCCAAATGCAGTATCAGACAGACTGCCTCCTGTTGAGCCACATTATTGCTGTCGTTTTCCTTCAAAATAGATTGCACCCGGATACCAAACACTTTTTTTATCCATGACTGAAATTTCATCTCAGAAAATAGTTTTCAAGCCGTTGTTTTAAGAGCAGACCACTTAAAGATGTAGACCCCTATTAATGCAAAATCAAATGATCAAGTGAAATGCTTTTATTGCTCAGTTATAATTTGTTGATTGGTTCGTTTATATTTTAAATTGGTGAAATAATCAGTCTGAAGGTATAGGCTAGCATGAACCAACACACACTCATATCAGCATGTGTCAATACATCATAGTAAAACATTAACATGTTATCGATGACCATGTGAAAATAGGACATGTAGATGAACATTTAATGGAATTTATATATTTTTTCAATTAATTTTCAGTATATGTTTATATACAGACTGGTGACATATGCCCAGTGAGAGAGATCCACTGTTCATTTCATTGTCTCGTGGTTCTTCTCTTCACCTTCCTCCCACACTTTAACCTCCGGCAGACCAGGGGCCACGCACGTAACCATTTCCTTGTTTGATTGACAGGCGGTGGAGCAGGCGACAAAATGCAGCAGCAGCCACAGACCCGAGTGAACGTATCAGTTTTCGACACATTTTTGTTGTATTAATATTTGTCCATTGTGTGGATAAAGCAGTTAGCAGAAATGAGCAGGATCCCCCGAGTGCAGATTGATTGCTGCACAATGAAGACTCTTATCTTCAGTGTTGTTGGAGCACAAGTGTAATGTCGAAGCCAGTTTGTGACAAGTTATTTAATTTGGGTTGCACTGCCTCGTCTATTGTTAATGTGCCAGGAGACCAGCAGAGACAGAAGCTTCCTGTCTGAAAACTGGCTGCTTTTCTGCCCACATTAACATTCATCATTGCTCTCACACACACTTTATATTTTAGTAGAGGAGGAAAAGGAAACAGGAAAGTAATTACAGTTGGCATAATATTATGTTCATATCATATTCAATCAGATTTTTCCTGAAACATTAAATCATTTATTATTCGGTCCAGAGAGGATAATCCTGTCCAATAAGCTGAAACGATTAGATGATGGATTGGTCAAGTGACAGAAAATAAATCGGCAATTATTTTGATAATGAAGTAATTGTGTCAATCATTTATCAAACAAAACAGTCCTTAGTTTCAGCTGCTGTTCTTTGTCATATATGATGATTCAGGTAAGTGATATTTTAGGGTTTTGTGGGCTGTTGGTCAGAATGACTTTCATTCTATAACATTTAAAATAATGACTTCCTTACTTCCAGAACAATGAGGTGATGTAAAGAAACCACTTTTCTGTCTTGTTGCTCTCAGTGTTAATTTAACTAAGAATAGAATCTGCTGTCTATTTTATGAAAATCATTTCTACCACTTCTGCTTTGCTGGAGATAAGAAGATGGATCAGCTGTTCCCTGTCACACACATGTATGGCATTTACTTCAGCCGCAAGCTTTAAGGTTTTAAAGGTTTCTTGAAGTCAGTGAGTCACATGACTGCTGGCGGTGCTGTAGTGGACCACAGTGTTGACCAGTACACGAGTGTGTTACGTGGTGATCAGCCACTTGTCAACCTTCATGTGTTTTATAGCCTTACACGTAACACGTTCCCCTTCTAAACAAACACTTGTAGTGTAGTAAACTGTGACACTTCCTCTTCCTGTGAGTTCAAAGTGAGAAAAGAGGCATTTCTCCATGAAGAAGACTCTAGAGGCTTCTCCACGCCTCTTCACAGATAATAATCTACTGCAGACTCATTGCTGTCAGCCAGTAAAACAGACAACAGCTCATCTATACCTGCAGTAGACTTTTTTATGACACAGCTGCTGGGAAGGTGTGTTGGTCCTAACAAAAATGCCTTTAGAGTCAATTACTGTAGGTACTCTGTAAACCACACGGACACTGAATACTGTTTAACAGAAACACAGGGTGAAAACAGAGAGAGAATGTCTGCTAAGGCTGCATAATCATCTCAATCTGTCATTCTGATCATAAGAAATGTGGAGAATTTCTCCCCTTATTTAATATCTTATATTACTTCCTTATTTTCTGTGGGATCATATTTTAACTTTCGACATATAATAACACACTCAGCATGTGCTGTGCTTAGATCAGTGAGTGTGAAATTACAATAAGCAAGCAACATTTATTTCCTGTCACTCTTAGTATCCGAACCAAACGATCCGCTAGGAAAGACTTGTATATTTGTTCAAGTTCAAAGGCTTTTCTTCTTCCAAATAATTAAGACTAAATAGTCTGTGAAAGTGTGGAATAGTTTACCACCAGTCTGATTGCCTGCACGCTCTCATCTTACTTGTTCTACTAGACTCTAGAAATGTGCCCAGATCCTCAGACTACAGCAGTTAAATTGTTGATTAAAATATAAACATAATCAATAGGAGTGATGTTTAGATCTGCAGAGATAAATAATAACCCAGAATGTCAAAAACATTATTTTCCTTTTTAGAGGGTGTCCTATACAAATCCCACTAAAGACCAGAACCACTATGAATGAATGAATACACATATAATACTGCACTGCAGTCATTACACACATTAAAATTCATTAAGGATGAAGGCACAATAAAGCCTGAAGGCTGATTTCCATTGAGGTCCTCTTCAAGTACTGTGTGTCAAAGCCTGATGCATCTTATTCCTCTGGGCCATAGAACTCCATTATTGTCCAAAGACTAGTAAAAACACATTGCTGAGTCACACTGTTGCACTGGGTGACATGTTCCTTCATTACCATGAACACACACACTGTAGTTTATTTTCACTCAATCCCACACACACTGTCCTGCTGCCAGAAATACTCACCAGAGCAACAAATATGGATTCATCCACCACTGAAAATAGTCCCCAACAAATTCAGTATTTTCCTGTTTGTTTGCTAAAAACAACAGTGCCCAACTGTTACAAAACTATATTATTGTGAGCTATTTTTTTTAAAAGATGATTTTTGTTTTCAGTACTAACCAATGGACTTGGTGCTGAGAGCTACAGACAGAGTAGTGAAGACAAACTAATGCATCGTTGTTAGTGGTGTTTTCATTGGATTTGTTGACAATGAGAAATGCAGAGAATAAAACCATTAAAAATGTTTCTTTGTGTAATGGTGAAAATCTCTGGTGTTTGGTGGGGAGAGACTTTGGTAGTAGAGACTTCTCACAGGTTTTA
This sequence comes from Euthynnus affinis, assembly GCA_029490765.1. Lineage (NCBI taxonomy): Eukaryota > Metazoa > Chordata > Actinopteri > Scombriformes > Scombridae > Euthynnus > Euthynnus affinis. The sequence continues at coordinate 2,226,609 of CM055855.1, read as the reverse complement.
TGGACGTACTGTAATTGAGAATTCCTGTTTCTGTCGATAATCGGTGACACTGCTAGCAGTGCAGTCAGTAAAGCAGGACTGCAGAAAGCAGCTGGAAGTAATGAGGGTTTTACGCAGAGATAGACCTACTTTGCTGCGTCATACTGTAGTCCTCCCAGCAGGAGGAACCCAGTACGTGCTGAGACTTCAAATGCGGTGGAGCTCGGTAATCGGTGTGGATGGGATCGCCTGCTGGATGCTGACGATGTGCTTGGAATGATTCAGAGCATTGCGAGGGAGGGAGGAGGGGAGTCATCACTCAGCAGATTTTCTCCAGAGAGGGGAGGTGCAACTGAGGGGGAAACCCTCGGCTTCATCCTACCCCCCCTCCCTCTCTCTGACTGACAATTGAAGGCATAAATTAATTTCCTCGCTGCTATCCTGTCCTCTATTGGCTGAGGGGCTCGTTCCATAGCTCAACAGTCGGACCTGCCAGTATGGACTGCAGCGATTGGTCGGGCTCAGCTGCAGTGAGGATGCAGGTTTCTGGAGGCTCTTTGCTGCATTTTTCCGGCTGCTCATACTGAAACAGGCTAAGTGGCAAGTCCTGTCTCTCTGCTCCTGCTGCTGCCGCTATCATTTTAACATACTCAGCATGAAATATCTACAGTGGGAAATTGTAGTTTTGATCATTGGAGAACTATTCACACCTCAGAAGTTACAGAATAAGAGTTAGCTTGGAGGATTTCTTTATTTCTCCTGCTGCATTTGATGCCTGTGGACTCGAGCCCGGACGTGCGACACCTGAGAAAAAAGATACAGGAAGAAGATGAGACGCTGAGCTGGAGCAGTGAAGTGCAGTGAGTCCCTTGCGTCCTCAGCTGACCTCTCTAGACTTGCTTCGCTTGCTCAAACTCTTCGATTTAGCCGACAGACACAGTTAAGCAGCCTCTTTGTGTTCCGAGCAGAGGGCAGTCTGCGCGTTCGTCACACACTCTCACACAGTAGATCCCAGTCTGAGGATGATGAAGGACATGCTGAGTTTCCTTTGCCAGAGACTTTTTGGCAGGACACAATGTAAGCCTGCTGAAACCCAGTTGCCAGAGGAGAAAGAGAATGAGGCGACTGGCACCCGCAAAGAGATGCAAACTGATCTCCGGGGAAAGACCACACAGCCCTCTGATGGTAAAGAAATCAGCAGGAGTAATGTTACTCCAAAGAAGACCACAGTATTAATCATGGTGGCACCACCTACAGATCTTCAACAGGTAGGATACATTAGCCGTCTTCTGCATCTTCTTCTTCCATATTACAGTTGTATAGTGTACCGTAGATCAAGGTCTGATATGTAGATCTGAATGTGAAAGTTCACTCTTGGTCATGCCCCCTCGCCTCCATGAGGAAAAAAAACCATCTTAACTCAAGGTCAACCACATCTAACTCAAAGGACAGTTTGTATAAGCAGAGTTACTGCTCAACTTTCTGATGAGGATTATGTATGAATGAACCTTTCCTCCATAGTTGAGTAACAACTAGAAATTACAGGTGATGAGAACTGATTAAACCTGATGTTTATCAGATCTGTCATGTTCTTTTCTTTTTTTCTTTTTTGGATTGAAGTGTTTTGTGAATCTCATGTCAGGTTCATTTCTACTCTTGATTATATTAGAGAGAGTCACTCTAGTGTGAGGTTCTGGAGAATCTCATGTCAAGTTCACTTCTACTCTTGATTATATTAGAGAAAGTCACTCTAGTGTGAGGTTCTGGAGATTGTCAATCCACGGCTTTTGTTGTTAAGATTATCTTGACAACTATGTGATGGATTACAAAGATCATTTGGTGCAAGTGTTAATAAATAAAGGGGATGAATCTTCATGACTTTGTTCATGCCTTGACTTTTTATCCAGCAACACCATCACGTCAGAGATTTCAATTGTCCTCAACATCCGTTGGATGGAGTGGCACAAAATTTGGTAGAGACTTTCACAGTTCCCAGACAATGGATCCTAATGACTTTGATGATCGCTTGATTCTTCAGTCCCACCCTCAGGGACATACTTTTAGTTTTGAGTGAAACATCTCAAAAACCTTTTGGATGGATTGCCGTTCAGATATTCATGTACAATCAATGACATTGCCATTGCTGTGCCAAAGGCCAAGTTCAAGCTGAAATCAGCCCCACCACAGCACAGCACAGCACAGCACGGGGGGCTGTGCTGGTGGGGACATGTTGTGTAAGGTAGCGGGGACACAATGAAATCATTTCCAGGAAGTCCAGTTGGAGTAATGTTTCTCCGACACCAAAACCTGAACACGAGCGATGAACGCGATGTAGACGGTAGAAATACAACGTTCACGTTACAAAGTAATCCACCAAAGTCCGTGTTCATGCATATGATTGATCAGCATAGCACCTTGCTGGATGACGTTGTGCTGCATTGTAGTAAAAGTTGATCCAGATTCAACTTTTTTGCCAGACAACCCCCTCATGTTGGCACCCTCGCTGCGTCAACTTATCTTGCCTAAATACCGCATCACAGAGCCACTTGCATGGATGTAGACTCTCAGTCTTGTAAACCTTTATTTACCCAGTGTTGGTTCACTGAGTTTTTTTTTTTTTTTTTTTTTTTAGGAACACACTGCTCCTCACTCATGCATTCACAAGTTCAACCATACTGATGTTTTGGCAACTGAGCAGCTCCCTCAGAGCTGTTGGGGGATGTGTGCCTTCCTCAAGGGTACCACAGGTGTGAAGGTGTCCTTGAACAAAGTGCTGCTTACGCTGCAGAATCACTGCAGAATGTTTGTGCCATTCTGGGGATTAAACAGGAGCATTTGCTTAGACTGCTGTTTTTTTTTTCTTGGTCTTCTCTTCATTCAATGAAGTTAGTATGTATTTTTATCTTTACCTTTTTAACTCTTTCCAGAAGCACTGCATTTTCCTTCCTATGATTTGCTCCTACCTGCTGTACAGGCTTTTCCCTTCACTTCATAAAACCAATACATCCAAATCTTATTTAGTCCATAATTGTATAAGGTTTTTGCACTCCAGTCAAAGCACATCCGCCATTAAAGAAACAATCTGTTTTCCATTCTTTATACACCACTGCTCTGAAATGGACTTTTAAAGACTTTTAAAGGTAAAGGTCACTGTGACAAACACTCATTGGAGATGTTGGTTTCCTTCTCTGGTATTTGCCCAAATGACCACTTGTGGTTGAACTGATGTGGTTGAATATTCACACAGCTGTTTTGGCTGTTGAATTGTTGGTCTGTTCATTCAAGTATCAAAGGAATGAAGCATTGTGTTTGAAATAAGCTTTCCACTGTGGCTTCACCATATGTTGCTCCTCAATCATTATCATGTGAGAGAAGTTGCCTTAGATCAAATATATAGCCAAGCAGCTTTGGTCAAACATCTCACAACAGCTGCCAAGTCTGCATTGCTGTTTCTTTTACTCACAGACCCTCACTTCCTTATATAATCATGAAATGTGGTGACTCAACTGTTTGAATACATTTGTTTAAATGGTTTATTGAGTAACTAATTTTTACCTCACTGCATTGAGCTTGTACGCCGTGTTCTTGGGAAAAGGCACATCGTCATCATCTCACTGCTTCAGGTGGGAAAAAAAACGTATTCAGCCTTGGTCATTGTTGCTGCCTACTCAACCATTGTCCACTGTGTTCAGTCATTTATTGAGTAGTATGAGGGTGCTTCACTTGATTGCCAATCATTGTGATAATATAGAATAAAGACTTAAACTATACTTTCAACTCTAACTTTATCTCAAACATTTTAAAATCTAAAATTATAGTTTTCATTTTTCCAACCTCTTCTATTTTTAACCAAGATAAATAGTTACAGTTGTATTACCCATGTTTTGTCCTGAATACTTGTACAGTAATAGTGGAGTTTTCTGCTGTTATTTTCTGTGAGGTCACTTAGTTAAACAGCTGATGATCCAATGGGAGGGAAGTGCTCTTTTAATCTCTGTAAATGGATCCAATGACTGGCAGGCTGGTGTCTTGGTGGGCGGGTGAGGAGCTCCCACTGCTGTATATCTGTAGTCTAATGATGCTGCGTTTCACTATCACAAGCTGCTCTCTATACAGTCTGTGCATCCTATGGTACTTTCTGTTGGACCATAGATTCGACCTGATGTGTCTGTGTCTCTATGTGCCAGTGTCCAATGTGGGCCACAATGAATTTGAATACTTTGAAACAAACGGATTACCATCTGAAATAAAATCAGTGTTCAAGCTGAGTTTATTTCTCCCTTCACATGAACTGACGACATATCGTATGTGGAAAAAGGTATGAACGCTATGAAAACGCGCTTTGCTCTCATTCTAATGCTGTCATTTACCTTTTTAAGGCTTAACTGAGGGCAGAGTTTACTTTATTTATGTCTTGTGTGGAAGATGTGTCTCAGTGTAATAATGGTGTGACCTGTCTTTACTTAATAGTTTTTGTCAAATGATGAACACTAGTGTAGCGTTTCTCAAATTCTGTCTAGAGTGTAAATTCATAAAAGTATCATTTTAAATGTGCCGTCATGTATTTGTATAATCATTTTCTTGTCAACAAATCTATGCACATAAGTGAATATTTATCTTAAGTAGCATCTTTTGAACCACGTCTTAAGTTAGATTCATTAGATTGTGCCAGATTTTGGCTCTATTGTGCACTTTTGTAGCTTGATTAAATGACTTCAGTGTGCCTATTACTTTAAAAGGCTTGAAGGACTTTACTAGACATATACTCTTGGAAGAACAGACATACAGACAAGAAGAAATAAACAGATTTACACCAATTTGCTACAGATCACATGGTCATATTATGGCCAACCAATTCTGCAAAGTGTAATCAGTTTTTCCTGCAGTTTTCCTTTCAGACAGTCATGATGTTTTCACCTAGAGCATAAAAATCTACTGATTTGCAGAGATGCTTGAAAGTAACTAAATCCATTTAGTACTGTTACTGTACTTAAGCAGACTTTTAAGCTCATTATGAGGCTTTTACTTTGATTCTTACACATTCTGCTGCTAATATGTTTACAGAAGTAACATTTTGAATGCAGGACTACTGCAGCATTACCGTGCTATGATAAGATAATGTAACTAAAAGCAGACAGAAAGGGCTCAAACATGAGGAAACACTTGTTCAAACAGTTGCGTCTTTAGTGAAACAGTTCAGTGGGGAAAAAAAACACAGCCAGTCTATCAAACAGTGGAGCATGTACCTGTGAGTCCAGTGGTGCACACGGTTGATTTTTTTTTTTTTTTTTTTGTGATGCTCAGTCGTTTTTGCCCCCTCACTAGCAGAGCAAGTCATTCGGTAAAGTATTGCTCATTGTGTGAGAGGTAAACATGTGGACTTCCTCTCTTACCCTGCACACCCAGCTGCTCCTTCCCTCAGGTAGCCATTTCCTACCAGTATGTGTATGTTCATGTTCCAGGTAGCTGATTCCTAGTAGAAATCCTTCCAGTTGGCTTGGCAGAAGGCTCCCTGGATTGTCTAAGATGACTATTAACCTGATGTGCGTGAAGGCTGTAAAGTGGTCTGAACTGCAGGCTGAGTCAACACGGCACAGATGGCAGGAGATGCTCTGACCTCTGCTGCTGTTTTTCACATCTTTAAACAACCGCAGTCAATCAGTTCAAGTTAATTATCTCACTGTATATACCCCGAATGCATCATTCTTACCGCCACATTTTTGACACTGCTTAAATACAAAAAAACGAGCCGACATCCTTTTATGAGTAGGCTCCGTTCTGTCCCGCTTCCCCTCACATGTCTGTCCTCTCAAGGCTTCTCCTGCTGTCTGCTCTACTTTTCAGAAAATAGTCAAAGCAGGAGACAAAGACCTGGACGGACAGTTAGACTTCGAGGAGTTTGTTCATTATCTCAGAGACCACGAGAAGAAACTGCGGCTGGTCTTCAAGAGTCTGGACAAGAAGAACGATGGTGAGGAATCTTCTTACAACTTGTCATGTCTGCTGTTGGTGACTGAGAACAGATTGAACCAGGATACTCCTGCGATTTAGTGATGCTCATCCATACAAAGAGAGAGATTTTAAAATATCCATATCTTGTGAACTTGATGCCCCCACAGACAGTCTTGACAAAGCTCCTCTAGAGACACAGTAGACATTACACAACAGCTACAGCTTGAGCCGTACTCTCTGCGACTACTTAACTGTCTACTAAAACGCCACTCCGTGTCAAATTAATAAATAACTCGTTCATTTCTGTGGTGCAGGCCGGATCGACTCACAAGAAATCATGCAGTCTCTGCGTGACCTGGGAGTGAACATCTCTGAGGAGCAGGCTGACAAGATTCTCAAAAGGTGAGAGTGATGCTGCAGTCTACAGCCTCTGATACCGTACCTGTTTGTGAGTGTGTGATGTCTCCCTCCTTTTCATTTTCTAATATTATAACTCTCATTTTTATGTGTTATCTGATTCCGATGAGCTGTTGTAGGTATTATAGTACAGTACACCCCCCCCCCCCAACAAACTGCAGGCAACAGTTAGGTGACTGTATCTGCTGAAGTTAAAGCAGCACTCGTCTCTTTCAGACATGCATCTCTTTATGGAAATGTGCTGGCAGTTTATAACATGTCAATAAGTGCCTGAGTCACTTTTATGTAAACATCCTGATGGCAATCAGACCTGTAACACTTCCCACACAAGTCTGAATTAAACACCATTACATTAACATAAAGGCTCCAGCAGCAGCAGCAGCAGCAGCAGCAGCAGGTTAAATATGCACAGTGCAGACAAACAGGAAACGTGGGTAGAGCATAAACAGCATAAACAGCATAAACAGTGCTGTCGTGTGTGAATAAAACCCTAAATAACATTTACATAACGTAACCGAATGACAAAAATCCATCACTTTAACAGCTCCATGTCACATATTCCATGTGTGAAAAGGCTGTATGGTGCCTGTCACTACTCATGTGAACTATATCTAGTCCTGCAGCTCTGTTTATCTGGCAGCAGCCACCACAGTGACTGTTGAAACCGACGTGTTCAGGCTCTCTAGATGCAGCCGTTACGTAGAGTCGATGTGAGAATCCTCCATTCTACAAGTACGATGTTAAAGTCTCAACAGCTTCTTCTGATGGCTTTCTTGGTAGCTATTTTGATCTGCATGCCCATAAAATTTAGCTAGATTGTCAGGTGTCTCAGCCTATCACAGTCCACCAGGGCGCTTGCTGCCGCTCCTCGTCCCTCCTCAGCTCAACCGGGGCTTCCAGAGATTTTTCCGGCTTGTGTTGTTATCGCTCAGTGTGACCCTTGTGTCGTCCCTCTAACCTTCCTGTCTGTGTGTCTGTCTGTCTGTTCTTCTCTCTGGCTGGTCTCAGAATAAGGAGGGGTCATATCTGGGCCCCTATCGTGTAGTAAGTAGTAGCTTCTCTAGTCTGCTTTCTCAGCCCGCGCTGCACTAAACACTGTCTCATTCAGTCACCAGCTGAGAGAAAATGACATCACAAATGAAAAAGTATCCCGCTACAACAGAACACACAAGAGCAAACGTCACCATTATTTGTTGCATGTAAGCAGAAAGCTTGTGCTTCTACCGTCCAAAAGTGTTCCATCTCTTAACTGTCCGTATCTGCTGTCTTATTTTACATCCCCCCCAGTATGGACAAAAATGGAACAATGACGATCGACTGGAATGAATGGCGGGATTACCACCTCCTGCATCCAGCAGACAACATTCCTGAGATCATCCTCTACTGGAAACACTCCACGGTACACAGTCTTCCTCCCCTCTCCATCAGCAAACACCACGACAGACGCAAAGAGAGCAGACCCTGAGTCACAATCTGTTCTACCTAAAAATCATGTTTGCATCAGCTCTGGTACAAGAATAAATTGTTGAATAAAGACCAGCTCAGGTGGGATTGATTTCTCTTGGGGAGGTCAGGTGACAGGTGTCCAAATCTGAGTTATAATTACTATCATTTTTAAAAGCGCCGCTCGTAGCTGTGTTTCCTTGCGTGCACAAGTTTGAGTTGTGTGTGTGACAGCTTGAAGAAAATAGGATTCTTAATAACAGCTTGTTCACACTAACATCCTGCCAACTCATGTGATGTTGGAAACAAAAGGCCAACCATGAAGGAACAAGACCTGTAAGCTCATCCAAGAGCTGTCTTAACGTCATCTCACAGGTGATTAACGACTGGTAAATATTGAAATAGGATTAATATTGAATACTTTAATAAGCCTTTCGGGGATGAGGGTCACATGATCTCCCAGCAGCAGATTCTTGTGTATACAGAAGCAGCTGCTATAGTGTTTCTCTAAAAAATGAGTTAAATCACTGTAGAGCCGTTACAGTAATCCTGCCTGTTTATTGGGCTTTACTATTAGTATCATTATCATGAATTTATAATAATAATCATTTACAGTGTTTACGTTTTTCACTGAATCTGTGTCGGGAAGAAACAGACTCAGTTACCTTCGTCATGGCGCTCTCCTGTCACCAGCTCTGTCTGCGTCCTCGCCGTCCTAGTGTCACCAGGTTCAAACAACTCCGCTTCTTCTGCAGATCTTTGACGTCGGGGAGAGTTTGATGGTGCCTGATGAGTTCACAGCAGAAGAGAAGAATACAGGCATGTGGTGGCGACACCTAGTGGCCGGAGGAGGGGCCGGCGCAGTGTCTCGAACCTGCACTGCGCCACTGGATAGGCTCAAAGTACTCATGCAGGTAAAAAAACTGTCAGCTGACTGTCAAGAGAGGAAGACTTTTTCGTTCTAGACTAAACCGAAGTGGACAGCGAAGCGCGATCACTGTGTCAATACATGTTCGTGCTGCTCTCTGCCCGCGCAGGTTCACGCCTCCAAGAGCAACAGCATGCACATGGCTGGCGGCTTCGGTCAGATGATCAGAGAGGGCGGTGTGAGGTCACTGTGGCGAGGTAATGGCATCAACGTCATCAAAATCGCCCCCGAGTCTGCTATCAAGTTCATGGCCTATGAACAGGTACGCATTGATACAGCTCTGGCTTTCAATAAGACAGTATGAGTGTTACTGTTTAACTAAAGGAGGATGTCTTTTTTTTTCTGTAAGATTAAAAGATTAATGGGAAGTAACCAGGAGACGCTGGGCATCGCCGAGAGACTGGTGGCAGGCTCTCTGGCTGGAGCCATCGCTCAGAGCAGCATCTACCCCATGGAGGTGAGAGAGAGTGAATAACACAGAAAGAATGACGCAATAATTTAAGCATCACCTGCAATAAAAAAAAAAAAAAAAAGTGCTCCATAAGTTTTGTATAAATTCTATAAATGCAATGTGGCAACTCTTGATTCATTGTGTGTGTATGCAGAAATATATCCACATGGATAATGTTTGTCTTTTGTGACTGACTGCCCATTTTAACTTTTAGCCTTGAACCCATCATGTGAAACAGTACTGTGACCTCTTATCTGGAGGAAAACAGACCTTCACACGCAGACTCACAGACCTTCAGTTATGCACAAAGTGTGAGCAAGTCATTTATGTAAACGAGGTTCATAACACCCAACTTCTTTTAATATGGGAGATAATGCACGCTACATGTATGTTTTAGTTTGTTCTGCGACTAGAAGCGGAGTTTACTTTTTCATCTGTCAAGAAGGCCTGACATCACTTCCTGTCGTCTCAGGTCCTGAAGACGCGGTTAGCCCTGAGAAGGACGGGCCAGTACTCGGGCATCTTGCATTGTGCCAAACACATCTTCCAGAAGGAGGGTGTGGCTGCTTTCTATAAGGGCTACGTCCCCAACATGCTGGGCATCATCCCCTACGCTGGCATCGACTTGGCTGTGTATGAGGTGCGTAGTTGTCGTGAAGCGGGATGGCGTATCTTTTTTCTAGTTGAATCCGACTCCTTTTCCTCCTCTTCTCCTCAGACTCTGAAGAATTCCTGGCTGCAGCGCTACGCCACAGACAGCGCTAATCCAGGGGTGTTTGTGCTCCTGGCTTGTGGGACCACCTCCAGCACGTGTGGCCAGCTGGCCAGCTACCCGCTCGCCCTGGTCAGGACTCGAATGCAGGCGCAAGGTAACTCCAGCGTGCTCAGTCTAGACATCCTCTCAGGAGAAGCATTCTAATGAAACATTATTTAATAATCATTTCCTGGTATCATTTTAATATATCAGGAAATTGATTATCTATTACTCTGTAAGTGTATTAGACTGATGGTCAATTCTTTAGCTTTACCACGAGCATTGAAACAGGTTTAGCTTGCTGTATAATTCCTTTGTGTCATTATTACTCCATTGCAGCTCAATAATAATTTTATACTAAACAGACTTAGTTACTTTGAACGATATCCACTTGATTTGACTGACTCAGACTGATGTAGCATCCTTATGAACTTCAGACTAAGAGCCTGAAGCTGGTGTAGTGTTTGGTCCGACGGTCTTCCCTCTGTTTTCCTCAGCTACCCTGGAAGGAGGCCCTCAGATGAACATGACAAGCCTGTTCAAACACATCATCAGGACCGAAGGGGCCACGGGACTCTACCGAGGCCTGGCACCCAACTTCATGAAGGTCATTCCATCCGTCAGCATCAGCTACGTGGTCTACGAGTACCTCAAGATCACACTGGGCGTCCAGTCGCAGTGAGGAGGGACTGCGGTGGACACAGGAGATCAAGGGCCAAAGGTTTTTTTTTTTTTTTTTTTTTGCTTTTCTTTGGGGCCGAAGAGTGAAATGCAGCTGAAACGAAAGACATCTATGTCAAATGATCAAATTCCAAGGATAAATAAGAGATGTGATGGAAGAAGGAATGAAGACTTTCTGGAAGGACGAAAAACTGGATAGAAGCTTTTTCTGTTGTTTGCTCTTTATTTAAAGCATTCTAAATATCCAGCACTGCTTCAACACCTGTTCACTTTATCTTAAAGGACAAAAGTTTACATTGAATTCATTGAAGTGGTTTACTGGTGTTCCAGTAACAGGCACTTTGTGGGCACCGACTGTGCCGCTGGTGGGTATCGTCTTTTGTCTTGAAGGGCTTTGCTAAGACAAATCACAACAAGCATTTCCCATGTCTCCTTACTGGAAGACCTGCACACTACTTACCAAAAGTACAGTGACTCTGACCAGAGCTGAGGATGTAACCCTTTAAGGTATGTAGCTTCCCACTGTATGCATGTATCATATTCCATTATGTAAAATAGATTCAGCTGCAGCTAGCTTCTGACAGGTCAATATCTTTTTTTTTTTTTTTTTTTTTCATCTTCTTTTTATTGCCACTGTTTCTTCTTACATCCACTACATTGCATGAAGGTTGTGAGAGTGTCCTGAAAACATCGAAAGCACACACCTCCTGATCAGCCATGCACAAAACAATCACAATGATTTGTGTTTGTCATTAGCAGATATACATTTCCTTTCATTCTTCCCAGATGATGAGGCTTTCTATTACGGACACTGCAGCGCCCCCCTCAGGCCAAAAATATGAACTTTCCATGGACGTTTTGTCGAGAAAATTGCTTGAACACATTCAACACTTCCTTAAAGGAAGGAATCCTTTATTTTGACACATTACGAAGCTGAGGATCTAGAAATAGCACAATTGTCATTATGTTTTTTTTTCCGAGCCGCACTTTTGCACTGCGTGGGTGTAATGAACGCGGCTGCTAGCGAGGACGCTTTTTGAAGAGCGGATGAAAAAAAGGTATTCATTTATTTTTGGTTGTGCTGAATCCACAGTGGAGTTCCTTTATTGTTTTCCCCAAGATTCTCTGTCTGAACACACAGTTATTGTTGCATTTATTGTGAATTCTAAGTATTTCCCTGTAAACTGAGTGACAAGCAAGAGAAGCAGCACAACAACAAGACAAACTCTGACTGAAGCTACTTGGATACCTTTGGGGGGGGTGGGGGGGGGGGCTGGTTGCCATAGTGAGGGAGGATTAGAAGCAGAAGTAGTCTTTTTAGATGTTACAGATGATGTCATGTGGTTGCTGTGAAGCACTGGAAAACTTTGCACTCCCTACCTAAGTAAAAGCTTGAATTCTTGCCATGATTGTAGAAATTTCCAATTAGGCAAAGCACCATTTACATTTTTCAGATCAGTGTCAGTGTCTGTTCTTCCAGTTACTCTGTAGGAGGAGCACATGTATAGTGATTTTATTGTAACCAAAGCAGCAGGTTTAAGCTGCTTTAACCAACATTCTGGTCTTAAACAAGTGAAATAATCAAGCCCGGCTGGTCCTGATTTTACACAACACAAGTAATGAAACTTTAGTTTGTGTTTTAATAATGTTCCGGCTTCAACTGCAGAATTGCTTCAGGTAGAATAGAAACTATTATAACATGAATATGGGACTAATAAAAAAACTTATTTCAAATCTCATAATAAAAAAAAAAAAAAGAAATCAGACAGGAAGATGCTGTTCTACATATTGTTGGGAGGGTTACACTACCACACTGAGCTCCTCTCTTCAAACATCATATGACGATCTACGACAATGATGATATAATGTCATTTGTTCAATAATAACAGGTCATCGTTGTAAAGTTTAGAGCCGTGCACAGAAGCTGGTGTGCGAGATCCACCCGACTGCCTTCTCACCACTTCACCAGCTTGTACAAATGCAAATAAAACACTCCTTATAGTCAAACGGCATGACATCCGAGCAGAGGTATAGCGCTCGACACGACTGCTGCTGCCTGTGTCAAATGATCAGATTCCCATGAGTGCCTTGGGTGCCGAGGAGCCTCTCTCGTTAAAGCACCTGAACACTGTAAGGAAGCGGAGTCTGTGGGACGTTGTTTGCACTTTACTTTACTCTGCTTTACTTCCTGTGTTTTGTTTTTTTTTTTTTTTAATTTATTTATGACTGTATTTATGTATTTATTTTTACAAAAATGGATTGACTGAATTTGATCTGTTGGTTGTGCTGAATGATTTCATATTCAGGTGGCTCTTTTGATATTTTAGAGTAAACTGAGGCTCGTGGTTTGTTTTTGGAGTGACGGATGCGACTTTGATTATGGTTGAATTATTCAAGATTCCTCTGACAGTTAAACAAAAAGCTACAAAAACCCCTGCATTTCATCTGACTGACACTATCTGAACAGGATCTGGTGGGACTGAATGAGTGTGTAATTCATTAAAAGGCCAGCTCCCCCTGCTGTACAAAACCATTGGACTGTACAATCAGTGTAATGCAGAATGTCAGGCTGCTTGTGTCAGCTGCCTTACTCGCTTTTTGAAAACCGCGCTGTGTCTTTGTAACTGGCGGAGATGAAAAGATAAACTTACATTTGCTCAATACTGATATATATATATATATGCATAAAGCAGTGACACAGAATGATGTCACTCTGTGGCTGCGTGTAAATGTTTTTTTTTTTTTCCCCCATATTTTGTACAGTGAACAGTAGCGTTCTGATGTCTTAAAAGTTGCCCTTACTGTGGATGTTGGTACTGACCAACAGGCCGTGGGGCAAATCGCCAGTGGAACTTTAAATGTACAGCAACTACTAGACTATACAGACTGAAGGCTACGATGTATATTGGTAAATGGTGGCATAGTTTACTAAATGTATTCAATATATATATTTCTAATTTATTTTACTATGCTAGCTGTAAGTGACCGAGATGTATGAGTATGTGAGGACTTGTACAGTAGTTGTCTGTGTGTAGATGCATCCAATGAAAGAATGTTATGCTGACAGTAATATTTATGCTTGTTTGAGATCAGCTGTTAAATAAATTAGTTCAGCATTGAACTGGTTGAGTGTTTTGATTTGGGTTCATTAAATTAAATAATTGTCTTATTAGTTTTTAATAAAAAAAAATCTTCCATTCTCAAAACAAGTGTACACCCAGCATTACAATAATATATATATATGTGTATGTATGCAAGTACATCTGTAAAGTTCTCAGACCTTTTCAAGTTTTCCACATTTTGTTATGTATCAGACTCTTAAAATGGATTCAAATCATTTTTTTTCTCTCATCACTCTACACACAATGCTCCACAGTGACAAAGCAAAAACAGGTTTTTGGAGTGTTTTGTTCATTTATAAAAAAAAAAATAAAATAAAAGACCAAAATATTGCATTTACATAAGTATTCAGACCCTTATTATGACACTCACAGTTGAGCTCCGGTTCACCCTGCTACTATCAGTGGTCCTTGAGAAGCTTCTACAACTTGACTGGAGTCCACCTGTGCCTAATTGAATTCATTGGACATGATTAGGAAAGGCACACACTTGTGTCTATATAACATCTCACAGTTGGTGTCAGAGTGAAAAGCAAGCCATGAGGTTGAGAGAATTGTCTGTAGAGACAGGACTCAAGTGTCCAGCAGCACAGTATCCTTCCATTATTCTCCAATTGAAGAAGTTTGGAACCACCAACAGTCTTCCTAGATCTGGCCACCTGGCCACACTGAACAATTAGGCATTAAGATCCAATAAAAAGAGGTTATTTGTCCAGTGTAGTAATACAATTTGATATTTGGATTCACTGGGTCACATGACATGGAAGCTATTGAAAAGATTGCAAATCTGTGGGCACATGATTTACACATGGATCTTTTCTTTCTCAGTTGTAATTAGCAGTAAAAGTCTTTACACTCGACATGTAAAAGTACAGTAAAATATACTAAAAGGAAGAAAAGTACTTTTTAAAAATGCTTTGTTCATAATTTCATATTTTACATTACTGTTATATATTTTTAATGTCTGTTTAAAATTAGCATTTAATCAGGGGTGCACATCAGGAGAGGTACACCAGTCAAATGCTTGTGGCCCCCAACGGCCTCATAATGGCACATTTTGCAATGACAATTATAAACCCTTAATAAAGGCATTATACAGTACAATATTCCCCTCTGAAATGTGGCAGTGTAGAAGTATAACGTAGCATAAAATACATAAAGTACCTTAAAATAGTGCTTCAAGTTCCCCTCCACTCAAAATATGTTTTTCTTCTTCTTCCTTCAGTGGGATGTTGTTCTCTTCTCTATGTGCAGAGTTTGTTTTCACCTGCTGAAGGAGGAAAGTTTCTCTGTGCTCACTTTAAATCTCAGTGGAACACCTGTACACATGAGCATGACACCACAACTAGTCTGGAACCAATGGTGGTCCAGTATGAAAGTTACACAAGTGTGAAGTAGGCGACATCTTGTATCCAGCAGTTCAGCTGGTTTGGATGTGTGCCACATTGCTGCAACATCTGCAGTCAATTCCAGGAGCAGACCTCTGCTGCATGCCAGGACACATCTCTCTCTCTCCCCTCTAGCTTCCTGCCATCTGCCATCAAATAAAGTTATTATTCAAATTTGTAATTTGAATAATAATTTGTCTCGTGTTTTTTCCACAACAAAAATTTAATTTCTGAGCTGAAAATCTCAGAAAGAAAAAAGAAAAAAAAAAAACAGAATCTGTAAAAAAAAAAAAAAATGTATTTGGACATGTTGTGTTTCTCTAAGTTGTCTACAGTACTTGAATTAATTACATTATAATTATAACATGGCTACAATGGTGATATGTTTATGTACTTTTTTTTACTTTCCAAGTTGTAGTTATTATTACTGAAATGAAATGAACATTATATATACATACATACACACACACACACATATAATATAAATATATTTCTTAGTGTGAAATTTGGAGACGGTCCCTACGCAGCTAGTTTTTGACGCTTAACTGCAAGGGGCCGTAAAGCGTAGAACGTTTGATGCCGTCTGTAAATATATTGATATATTAGACTTATTACATATATATTGTTACTTAGTGCTTCACTGTATGGTTTGAATATCGAGCAGTATCAGCTGATGCTGTCGCTGAGTCAGCACATTTTCACCTCTGGTCTCATGGCTCGGTGCAGACTGGACAGGAAGTCAGTGGGTTGTTTTTTTTTTTTTTCAGAAAGCTATTTCAGACATGTTTGTCCGCGTCTGCAAACGTGCAGCAGCATAAAGACGTCTTTCACTCGGCTGCTGAAGTAGATCCTGTTATATTTGTGTATTTCACCGCAGGATCCTTGTTTGGAACCGAGAGTACGGTCACGAGTTGCTCATGACACACAGTCATTTCCTCCAAACCAGCAGCCACACTCCTGCAGCACCTTCATCCTACTGGCAGAGGAGGGAAGTCGGATGTGTGCATATGTGGGTCTACTCCACGGTTTGCTTTGTTACAAAGAGACAACATGCTTTCGTTGGAGCGAGTGAAGCAGAGTTTGGAGAGAGCAGGACAGGCTCACATCCTGCACTTTTGGCCGGAGCTGTATGAGGAGGAGAGGGACAGTTTTCTCCTGGAGCTGTCTCAGCTGGATCTTGAGGGACTGAAGGGTCACTGTGATGGGGCTGTGAGGGCTGCAACCTCCCCGCCTGACAGCCTGGACCAACACATCGAGCCAGTCCCTCCGGAGTTCATCGGCAGCGTGAGGAAAAGTGACAAAAAGTCTCTTGCGGAGTGGGGAAATGAAGGTGAACATCACGGGTGCGGTCTTTTAGAGGGATTACGGTAACTTGTACATTGGTGTAAAGTAAAGAAAAAAAAGTGCAAAGTAAAAGAAGAAGAGTCAGATTACTGAATAACAACATGGAGAGTTTGTATTTCTGTTAAAACCTTCCCTGCTTGCCGGTCTTCCCAATAAGACTTGTGAATGTGTTTCTTCTCTCCAGGCAGCCATCGTCTCCCTGTTCTTCTTAACACTATAGACATTTACTTAGATATGTCTGTATGTCTACATATACTTAGAAATGTCTTGAGATGAATCCATTTATCCTGAACATCACATCTCGCAACAGGATTAACAGGGAAGTAAAGAAGAAGAAACAACATTCACGCTGTTTGAAATAAAGTGTTTTTATGTATTTATTGTCATTTTGTGCAAAAATGCATTTAAAAGTTGATCTGAAGCTTAGTTTATACGAGGCTTCAGCAGTCTGAGTGGATTTTATCCTGCATTACTTCCACTGTAAGTGCATTATGAAGGGATCTCCCAATAGTCAGTATGGTCAGTAGCAGGAGGAATGATTACAGAGACAAAAACATGTTTCAATGTTCATTTTGGCTCCTGAAACTGAACAACTTCTATCACAGCACTGTGAAATCAGTCGTAAGTTAAAGGTTAAATGCGAGCTAGTTAAGTTTTATAAAAGTTTTCACTTTAACAGTAAGTCAAAGGGCGACAGTGTTCTGTTAAGGCTGTTGTAAAGTTTGAAGACCTGGATCACAAATCAATAAAGTTCACTCACATACAGAACATCCTATTGTACTTCTGCTCATAATGCTACTATTGCTTTATCAGGGCTGTTGCAGATCTCACAGAATCGAGTTGGAGTCCTGCTCTTGGCTGGTGGTCAGGGGACCCGTCTTGGTGTTTCGTATCCCAAAGGGATGTATAACGTTGGGCTACCAAGCGGCAAAACCTTGTACCAGATACAGGCAGAGCGCATTCACAAAATCCAGAGGCTGGCCGACGCCAAGCATGGCTCCAAATGCACCGTTCCATGGTAAGACTATGATGAACCTTACTCCACTACTCTGATCATATATGACCTCTATGACTATGCTTAGAGAAATGTGATATCAGATTATAGCAAGCAAATATAATCTTAAAACTCTTTTGTGTGTATTATTGCAACACCTCAGGTACATAATGACCAGTGAGTTCACTCTGGCTCCAACTGAGCACTTCTTCAAGGAGAACAACTACTTTGATCTGGAGCCATCAAACATCGTTATGTTTGAGCAAAGGATGATCCCAGCGGTCACCTTTGATGGAAAGGTCATCCTGCAGAGTAAAGGGAAGGTAGCCATGGCTCCAGGTAGGTGCATATCGGCTCAGTCACAAGATCCAGCAACAAACACCAGTGGAGTCATCAGTGTTTTCACTTAATGCCAAGGATATATGTCCAGGATAGTTTGTTTCAAAAAACCACTGCACTGTCCTGTCAGATGGGAATGGTGGTCTGTACCGGGCGTTGGTGGAAAACAAGGTGCTGGAGGACATGAAGCAGAGGGGAGTGGAGTACCTGCACGTGTACTGTGTGGACAACATCCTGGTCAAGATGGCCGACCCCGTGTTTATTGGGTTTTGTGTTAGCAAAGGAGCCGACTGCGGAGCCAAGGTAGAGTGATATTAGACAGTGGAGTTCATTAACTCCAGTGTATTAACAGAGGAAGCAAATAATCTTATTGGGAAATAAGATCATTTGTTTCCTCTCTGAGAATGGGGTGAGAAGATTGACACCACTCTCATTTCTGCTTTAAGCACAGAACTGGAGGGTGAGGGAGGTGATTAGCCTAGCTTAGCATATTGACGGAAGTCTCTAGCCTGACTGTCCAAAATGTAAAAAACGTACCTACCAACACCTCTTAGACTCACTCATTGAAACGTTATATCTTGTTTGTTTAATCTGCACCGAAACGAAAATGTAAAAACAATTTGCAATTCTAGGAAGAGTTTCCTGCTGGAACTATTTCTTGGCAAACAAGACAAGTTTACTTGTATAGCACATTTCAACATTTGAAATATTTTTCACAGTTTCACAGAGGGAGTAGAGGTAGAGGGGGATAGGAGAGAGGGTGGGGGTGAGGAGAGAGGGTGGCGTAGAGGGAGACGAAAGGTAGGACGGAGCCAGGAGAGAGGTTGGGGGTAGAGGAAAGGAGGAAGGATGGGGGTGAGAGAGATGGAGGAGTGGAGGGAGGATGGAGAGAGGGAGGGGGAGTGGAGAGGAGAAGGGCGATGGCGTCAGTCATCGGATGCTCACAGGGTCCCTGGCTTTTCCTGGGAAGAGTCATATGAGTGCCATCAGCCTTGCAGCCTGGATCCAGCACATATCAATTATAGCTTGCTGTATTTTGCACACAATTAACTAGATGTGCTGTGGTGAATGTGTTGAGACTGGTCGAGGACCTAAAGCCATTGGTGGAGGTGGATGCCGAGGGGGGTTTAGGGGAGAGAGAATGGGAGCAGGGTGGGGTGTGAGTTTGGTCCCTGCAGTGACCAGCTCTTTCATCTGGTCTGTAAACTCCAAGACAGGGGGAGGAGAGTGACCTGGATGGGGTTTGGGGGGGGCTGAAGGGGCCGAATCTTGGAAGTTGGTGAGGGGGGTGGAGACTGTTGTTTGCCAAGAAGTAGTTACAGTATGTAGAGCTCTCCTCAACACAAACTGTGATCTTTACATTTCTATTTATGTATGGTATAAAGAAATGAGATGCAACACGTCGAATTGTTTCTTCCTGCCTCCACTCTTTATGCTAAGCTTGGCTTTTTCCACTTTCTCCACACTTAACACACATCATATCGTGTCAGGTGGTGGAGAAAGCGTACCCTGAGGAGCCGGTGGGTGTGGTTTGCAGGGTGCAAGGTGTTTCCCAGGTGGTGGAGTACAGCGAGATCCAACCAGAGACGGCTAAACTCCGAGGACCTGAAGGAGAGTTGGTCTACAGTGCTGGAAACATCTGCAATCACTTCTTTACCAGGGCTTTCCTGCAGGACGTGGCAGAGTGAGAGCCTTCCTGTTACATTCAGTACATTGTTGGTAGGGTGCTTCTGACAGCACACCATGGGAGTCATAGCAAATCAAATGACACTGATGTGAGTGAAGACAGCCACAGATTAATGGGTGACGGAGACATAGATGACAAGAGCCTTGAGTGAACGGGAATGAATTTGACCACCATTCAGTGAATTTGAGAGCGCACAAGCACAAATAAACAGTTTATGCCGTGCTGTCAGTTTGAGTTTGTGTAGTGGACACTCCCCTTGTTCTCTGCCAGTCTGGGACGACGATTGGTCTAAAGACACGTGACCATATACTCAACCCATCTTTGTAGGTGCCCCATTGGCCGATATGTGTCTAGATATAGATGATTGGTTGTCTTTTATATACATATTTTTTTACCTTTTTGAATTTTTTTCTGCCTCACACTTACTCTATTTAAAGGCCACAAGTCGAAACCCTTTGTTCTAACAATAAAGTTCGTTATTTCTGACTCAAATGCTCTTTTAGGCTTAAAACACCTGTAAGTTCAGCTTTTGATTCCCTCCTATGGTTTTGTTATCTTACAGGAAATTTGAAAGCCAGCTGAAACAACATGTTGCACTGAAGAAAGTGCCCTTTGTGGACACATGTGGCAATCAAGTCAAACCCAGCAAACCCAACGGCATTAAGATGGAAAAATTTGTGTTTGATGTCTTTCCATTCTCAAGGTATTGTTCATCATTTTATTGTTTTACTGTACATAAAATGACTCGGGTCATCACGTTGTGTCTCTACGGCTAGTTAAAAAGTTACAACATCTACTATCTGTCTTTGGAAGGAACTTTGTTGCGTTTGAGGTTGAGAGGGAGGATGAGTTCTCCCCTCTGAAAAATGCAGACGGAGCAGCCACAGACAGTCCGACCACCGCCAGAAACTCTTTGCTAGCTCAACACTGTCGCTGGGCTGCAGCCGCAGGAGCCACACTGCTGGATGAACATGGGGATTCCCTTCCTCCTACAGCCAGGTCAGAGGCAAATGTTCTGTGTACACCCTGCAGCAACAGAACATGAACCCTAACCCTGGTCAAAGTGTCAGAAAAAGTCAGTTTATTCTGTTCGGGTTGGTTGTGGACCTTTTTTCACGGCAGACAATTTGATTACTCAGGAATAATGTTGGGAAGCATGCCTTCTAGCCAACAGTTAGATGGGAATATTGATACCTCACTCATGACTTTAAGGTAAATATGAAACTGCAGCCAGCAGCTGGTTAGCTTAGCTTAGCATACAGGCTGGAAGCAGGGGGAAACTGTTAGCCTGGCTCCGATCAAAGTGAGAAAAAGATCACATACCAGCACTGCTAAAGCTCACTAATTAACATGTTGGTATAATCTGCACACAAATTGAAATGTAAAAACAATAAATAGTGGTTTTATAGGGAGTTACTGCTGGAGCTGTTTCTTGGCGGGGTGCAGTGACTTGTTGCCTGGCATTTCCATTTGTTATTTTCCCCTCGTTCTCCACTTCCTGATCTAAGTCCTTACTTTAGTGCTATTTGGTGGTAGTCCACAAAGAAAAATGGATGACATCAGAATAATTTGAAAGATGCTATAATCACATTAAAAAAACTCTATACATAGTGGCTTTAACTATAAGGGGAACAAAAAGGCATTACTACAAATGAATGTAAAAAGAACTTTCCATACTGGCCATGATGTGATCCTTTCCTAATGGGACAACACCGTAACAAATGAAACAGTCTTCATTCTGTGCAAAAACACATTCTGAATTTTAGCCAAAGCTAATAGGCCTTTTTTTCGTACAAAATTCCTACTACAGTGATGAGAAATGATCACAGCGACCGATCACTCTTTCAATGGGCTTGTGGGTGTTGTGTTACGATAGACTGAATCTATTCTTGAGGTCTCATAATATGTGTTTTTCCCCATAGTGTGTCAGCAGGAGACAGTCCTCCAGCACAATGTGAGATTTCACCACTGGTCTCTTACTTTGGAGAGGTGAGAACACTTTATAATGCCGCAGGCCGAAACACATTGTCGGGTTACAGTGTTAAACATACAAAGCAGTTACAGGTTGTTCCCTTAATTAAAACAAATATATTTTGTTTTCATTTTGAGATTGAGATCAGTTAGATAGTGAATACTCCGCTGTCATTGTCAGAATTTAATTTTGAGTGTTATTCCCTTTTCAATAAGCTGCTGTAATTGAACATCATTCTCATTTCCTCTGCCAGGGTCTGGAGCCGCTGCTTAAAGGGAAGACACTGCCAACTCCCTTCATTCTGGATGAAAAACGAGCCAAAGAGCTGCATGCACCGTGACATTTCTCTGATGAATGAAATATTGTGTGATGGCAGCAGAGATCTGACCACAGTGGAGTACAGTTTGGAGATAGAACAGATGGATGGATGGATGTGTTTGGGTAGTTTTAGCCTGAGAATGTGTAGCTGTTTAAATGAATATTTGAATTGAAGGCCTGTGTCAAGATAATCATATCAAACTGCCATGTCATGCATCTCATGTTATTGTCACTTTGCTACAGAGCATTGTGATGTGATCACTTGAAAAAAATGCCTCAAATAAGGGACTCTGTGATTTATGGGAATTTATATGAACATTGTTTTGTTTTACATGTAACAGAAAATATAATCAAAATACATCACCTTGTGTCCTCCTCTGATATTTTTTTAGTAAATTATGTTGATTTTCTCACATCTATATTTACTACCTTTTTTCATTTTGAAAGCTCCAAGATTTCCAGGAGTCAGTTTTCAGTTGTTTCAGGATACATATGAGAATGTTTCATGATATTTATGAAGGAAATGTAGTTAACTAACCCCAACAGCTTCAGTAGAAGGTCTGGGCTGTGGAGCTGTGATGTTGCATACTAGCTGGACATCTATTGTGATCAGTATAACACACAAAAAGTTAGTAACTAAAAGCAGGAAAAGCAATAGATAACAAAATGAGAGAAGGAACATAGAGCCTTTACTGTGATGTAAAAGTAGATGAGTTTTAATTGTGTACGTTTGAGTCCAAAGTCTGAATTGACAGAGCAAGACAAGTCAGGTTTATTTGTATAGCACATTTCAGCAACAAGGCAATTCAAAGTACATAAAACATAAAAAGCATCAAGACAAAATGTAAAGGGAACATAACACAATACAAAAGACATTTAAATACAATTACAGTTAACAATTTAATAGAAAAAAATAAGCTAAAGTAGAATGAGACAGATAAAATAAGAGAAAACACACATACACAGAATTTTAAAAATAACTTTTGATTTGAAATACAATGAAAGTAAATAGAGTGTAATGAACAATATTTTCACCTTTTCAACCTTTTTAACAGACTGTTACAATATTGGAATTTACATTCAGTTACATTTAATTTACATTTAACTGTAAATGTAACCGAATGTGAATTCCAATATTAACTATCTGATATTCTTTCAGATAAACATATATTACCTGCCAATCTGAGGCAGCATTTTTTCCTCTACTGTCATTCCTTCACTCATCCTTTGTTATTCTGTTTGAAGGCAAGTAAACAGTGTTTGCATGCCAGAGGTGAACTAACAGCAGTACGTACAGTACGTACACCACGTACAGTACGTACCTGTCCCTCCCGGCCACCCAATCCTTGAGTGTCTCGTGACCGACGCTGGCCAATCATACTGGACACTGTATAAGGACGACAACACAAAACAAGTGCATCGAAGCGGACGGTTTGCGTTAAAAATGACAGATTCGGTGTCAATATAGTTATTATGACCTAAATAAAACGCTGACATTAATTAATTATGTTTTTTAACTTGTATTTAATTCAATGTTTGGTCCAGTACCGCGAAACAAATAACGTCAACGTCGCAGGCTTGCGCAGACGGTCCCAATATTGCTAACCGTTAATTCTCTGACGACATTAACTGTTAGCTCGCTTGCCGACAGGACGCGCTTGGTCTGTTGTTGTATGCAGGATGCCAGTTGTCACTCTACGCTGACCGTCCTGTCAGTCTGCAGACTGCGATGGATGCTCTAACATGCTAGAACCATGTTCAAAAATGTTTTCGGCTCAGGGTTTCTGGTGAGAACAGCTCATGTGATTCTGACATGGGTCATAACGTTAATACTCTTTCTACATGATACAGGTAAGCCTGACACATTCCTATACATCATAACGCATTATAGCACTGAACAACATTATGTTTGCTGTAGGTTTAAAGTAATATAAAACATATGGAATGACTAATTCTCCATGTATAACTAATGATAATACCATATATACTGATGTGAGCTGAGTAAGAAAGCTGTTGTCCAAGTTGACATTTACATTAACGTTATTTGTAACGACGCTGAAGTTAGCTTCTGATTCGGGGTTTAAGGGGAAAGTTAAGGGAGACATAAATAATGATAATCAGCGGCCCATTCTTTTTTTCACCACTTACACTTGTGAAAAAGTGTTAGACATAATAGGAAAAGCCCTAACGCTGTTTAAACACAGATTTATGAAAACACAAACTGTTTTTTTTTCCTTTCCAGACCACATTAGACCAAGTCTAACGTTAAATCAACCACTATAACTGTTACTTAGAATTAATCATAATCTAGTCCAGATTTGATAAGTATAGTGGTTTTTAATCTGGACCTGGTTTAATGTGGTCTGGAGACATGTCAGTGATAATGCCCTTTTTTCATAAGAGGTGAAAAAATTGAAAATCATATGCTAAATATCATTATTTATATTTCACTTAACTCCAAATTAGAGTCTAACTTCAGCATCGTCTCATAGCAGCTCTAATTTCTGATATGAACTTTGCATATGAGCATCCTGCAGTACCCTACCTGAGCAGGACTCCAGTGTGTGTGTGTGTGTGTGTGTGTGTGTTGTTGTTGAGTTAAAAGCGTCTTCCTGTGTGTTTTGGGTTTGAAGAGCTGAGGAAGCAGGAGGAGACAGGCCAGCTCGTCCAGCCGGTGCTCTTCGTCCTGCTGGTGTTGGTGTCGGTGTTGCTCTACTTCGCCGTTTCTCTGATGGACCCTGGCTTCATCTTGTCTGATGACAGCGATTTGCAGGTGAATAGTGAATGAATGTATATTCCCATCATCACACGTACAGTAACTCTTGGTAAACATGTTTGTATCAGGGAGTCAGAGAGGCAGCTGTAATGGTCTGACAGGGACTACGAGCAGAGCAACTGAATAAATGTTTCTGGTTAAAAAGGTACCTGTGGAATATAATATAATATAATTTAACATCATAATACTTTGTGTTGGTATCCTGGAGAATGTGAGGCTGCTTCATTTGCTAGTTGTTTAAACATTACAGCAGTCCTGATAAACAACTCATGATAAAGACCCAGGAGTATGTGTGTATCACACCTGTGGGAAACACTGCAGTAAGAAACAAGCACACACTAGAACATGCACACTTAACAGTAGGTCATGATAAAGCCTGAAGTGATAATGGACAGTGGCTCCTCTGACCAGTCTGTCTCCTGTGCTGTGCCAGTTCACGTTGGGAGTGACTGAGGAGCAGCAGGACATGATCCCACCCACCTCCAAATCCCTGCGACAGCGGCGCTGTGGCCACTGTCTGCTTCAGGTAGGACACCCACAGTGTCAGCAAGCTGCTGTGGGCTCATGGGATATGTGTTTTTTTCAGGATGAGACACTTTCACAGATTGAGAAGAGAAAGAGTTTTAAAGTCTGTTGATTTTTGTCACTGTGGAGTTTTTTTTTGTAGTTGTCGTGAAACATTCTGCAGTTTTTTTAACAGTCAGTTTTATTTTCCTGCTGATGCAGGATCACTGATGGTGTGTGCATGTGGTGTCTGAAATGTGACACTTGAAGTTCGACAGTACTTGTAGGATCCCTTAGTGGTATAGAATAACAGATGGGTTGCCAAGCAGCACAGTTCTATGTTACACACCTGTACTACTCCAGTCCACACAAAACATCATGACCCAGGAGCAGTTATTCTCACAGTCAGGTCTTCATGTACAGCAGTATGTCTGTATTTTGTCTTTTGCGTTAAAGGCACAGTCCGTAACCTAAATGTAAACCCAAGAAAAATCAAAACACAGCATTCAGATTGATTGACAGTCTTTAAGATTTTCAGTTATGAGCAGCTGAGAAATGATTTCACCCAAAACATAAAGAACTTGATGAGCCACTTACATTGTGGCAGAAAAATCCGAACTCAACATCCACTTACTTGCCTTTGCCAGAGCTTTCAGTCACATCTCATAGTCTGTGTCAAAGGTCAAGAATGAATGTTGATGTCCGACATAAATGTACATGACAACCTCTGTGTGTGAAGACACATCAGCACCCACAAGCTTCCGCTCCATCACCATTTCTCTTCTATATCTCACAACTGAGAATGATCATGAGTCTTTTTCAAAAAAAAAAAAAAACAAGATCTGATTTTCTTGTTTTTTCTTCCTCCTCCTTCCACTCAGATGAACATGCTCTATTTTCTTCTCACGGTGTGAACACAGAGACGAGAGCTCTCCAGCTCTCTGGATGCGTTGCGGCTGTGTGTGACTTAACAGATGGTTCATATGGCTGTTTTCCCAGGACAGAGAGTGCTGTTCCACACTCCCAAACATTCTCCACTGAGACTCAGGTGCACTGTGGCTCAGTGAAGGTCTGCAGCTTCAGAAATGAAATTAGAACATTTTTCCGCGCTGATGAGCAGCAGCAGCTATTTTTCACACCAATGATCAAAATGAATGAGCTTTACAGAAGAGTGGTCAGCGCTGCTTCACACCTGGCCGTTAACCAAAGAGTCAAAGCAACAGAGTTTTAATACAGATGTTTATTCAATATGATAGAGAACGTTTCTTTCTAACTACACTGACCTCTGTTTCAAGCAGCAGCCAATGAGATCAAAGCACTGCCAGACGTGTCAGCACTGTGTCCGGCGTTACGACCATCACTGCCCGTGGATTGAGAACTGTGTTGGTGAGAGGAACCACCGCTGGTTTGTGCTTTACCTGGCCGTGCAGCTGCTGGTGCTGCTGTGGGGTCTGCACATAGCCTGGTGAGTACCACTCGAACTGTCAGTGAGACCGTCTCTACGCTCCATGATGTCACCAATCACCAATCGCTGCTTCCCTGCTTGTCTCCTCAGGACGGGTTTCAGTTACGTGCCCACCTGGCAGCTGTGGCTGCGTACTAACGGCATGCTGCTGGCCGTCGCCGTGCTGGTGGCTCTGCTCTCACTGATTGTGCTGCTACTGCTGGGCTCCCACCTCTACCTGGTTTCTCTCAACACCACCACCTGGGAGTTCATGTCACGCCACCGCATCTCCTACCTCAAACACTGCGGCGCCGACGAGAACCCGTTTGACCGCGGCACCTTTCACAACCTCTGGGGTTTCTTCTGCGTGTGGGGCTCAGTGGTGTGGGAACAGGTGTACTTCAGAGAGGGAAGCGACCAAGTCTAGAAGAAGACTGGATTCCACTCATCAACAACTTCCAAAAACCTTTTCTGAGGAATCACATGTGACCACAATGTTGGGTGATAAACTATCCTTGTGTGCAGGTTACCTTTATATAGGCACTTGTATTATTGTGCCATAACTCTGTAACATTTCCTTTCTTCTTGAACATCCCTCCTGTCAGTGGTTCAGTACTGCAGCACATCACTTGCTTGTGTTGTTTTTTTTTTTTAAATCT
Organism: Euthynnus affinis; assembly: GCA_029490765.1. Taxonomy (NCBI): domain Eukaryota; kingdom Metazoa; phylum Chordata; class Actinopteri; order Scombriformes; family Scombridae; genus Euthynnus; species Euthynnus affinis. The sequence goes on along the minus strand of CM055855.1, from coordinate 2,199,460 downwards.
CTCTCGCTGTCAGTACACTAAAAAATGTCCAACAGGTGCCCAGAAAGAGGTTCCTGCTCCTAGTTACCATCTGTGTTGACAACAGGTCACCAGCACTACGTCATTTCTCCTCGTCCCAACTGTTGTTTACAACCATTCAACTATAGCGTTGTCCTAAAATAGGAAATGATCCACATTATCTGCAGGCACTTTACTGCTGTGTTTAAAGGTTCTGAGTGAAGTCCTGTTGACTCAAGCTTATTCTTTGTTTATGTCCCCAACATCCCACTTTGTCACTCCTGCTTCCCCCCCTGCTGGATCATTAATGTGGACAGTAACTACATGCTCCTGGTCTCACCATGACAGTCACATGGTAATACTGACTGATGGACTGTTAATCAATTCTGAAGTTTACTTTTTTTTAATACATGTCAAATACTGCACTTGAGTGGAAAAAAAAGACTTGTTTTAGATGCATGTGTAGACAATCCTGATCTATGGTTTCTCTGTTTTTTTTAAATTGGTACATTTGTAGAGTAGAACGTTTTATTGTTTCATGTGATAACTTGCTGTATGTTATTGACTCTGCACAGAGGTTTACAGGGTCCACTTGCTTCAACAGCTTTTGTCTTTAAAGAAAAGCTGTTAAAGCGAAAGAACGACTATTTATTTATTTATTTATTTATTTTTTGCAAACCTGAGCTGGTTTGATATTTGAAGATGTGAAAACTGAACCGTATCGTTCTTAGAATTGAATCTAACCATGATGTACAGGATGCTTTGACTTTCAATAGACAGCGCTTCAAGCTGTTTTATACTGTATATCATTTTTAAAACTATTTTGAACCAGATAACAGCTTTAGATTTTTTGTATGACTGTTTTAACTCAAAGAATACCGCGGAGCAGTGAGAGGAAGTGAGAGAGCTTTGAGGTGCAATACATACAGTAGTTTGATATTTCCATTTGAGCTTTTCCTTGTGCAATAGTAACCTTGTAAGAGAGCAATAAACGTGGTGTTGAGTTTAATGTACAGCAGTAGTGTGGGACAAAATGCCGACTGCCTCCAGTCTGAGCTCTGGTTTCTATGAATTAACATTTAATTCATGTTGTGTACTTCTTCAAGTTATATGCAATACTGTCATGCAATGTTTTTTTTACTACTTTGGAAATACTGTATACATTAATAAATAAATGTTTCATGAAGACTTTTCTGGTCATTTAAAGTCCAGCAGATATAAATTTATTCGTTCATATTTTCCTTCATGTCGTTTACACTTTACATAGAGGCTGGTTTGGTCAGTATAAGCATAATCTTCATGATATTAAGTAAAAACTCCAAATACAACTGATACTACAAAAACAACATGTATGGAAAAACTTAAATTAACAGTTTGGTGATTTTCAGTATATTATATCCCAACAGCATAAGAGGTTAACAACGGTTGTTATGGTTACTAAGTAGCAGAAGGTGCATTCAGTGCTTCGGCCTTCTTCATTCAGATCATAAATATTTACAGTGTTATACTTCAGATTATGAAGGCAGTAATGATGTTCTGAGCATCACTGGCACAATGCCTGTTTGTTAAAAAAAAGCAAAAAAAAAAAAACTCATTATTGCACTCAAGACAGTTCATACAGAGTGGAAACAGTAAATATTCATCCTTTAGATCCAACAGCTCCAGCATGAAGTGTCAGGCTGAGTTTGTGAAGTTTATCTGAAGGACTGCAGTAAACCAGCCACAGACAGAGATGATGTGGAACTGCACCACTAGTTTCTCAGCTTCTGATGAATTCACAGGAGCTTTTTTGGCAAATAAAAAAGTAGATACAACAGGAGCTGCCTCTGACAGTGATGTGACAGCATGGAGGGTCGATCTTTTTTTTTTTGGTCAACTGAAGAAAGAGAAGTCAAAGTCAGCAAAGATTTCTTGTTGCTCGGCAGTGAGGACGCAGGGTGTTCGCGGGAGGGTGAGGACCGGCTTGAGGCGAGTGAACTCCTCGTCGAAGTTACTGACGTCCTGCTGCGCTCTGATGACCGGCAGGAAGGGCGGCTTCACTTTCTTGGCCAGGAGAGCATCCCAGTCCACTCCCTGTTGACAGAGCACAGCTTCATGAACACAGGAAGTCACTGGGAGGTCACACACACACACACACCGGCAAACACACACAATCTCCTAACCAGGTAACCAGAGCTCTGCAAGTGACATATTTTTGCCTTGATAAAGACTCTAAAGCCAGTCAGACACTTGTTGAGATGTTTAGGAGGAAGCAGCGCCTGGCTGGATACTGACCTGGAAGAATCTGTGTCTTTTGATCTGCGAGGCGTCTTCCTGTCCTGCTCCGAGTCTCATCTGAGGATTTTTCTGCAGCAGCTGAAACAGCGGCGGAGAGGAGTCAATACAACAGGACACACACTTCAAATACACTCACAGAGTGAGTCAGTAAATAAACTGCTTATGGAGAATTCAAATCCAACCTTTTGAATGAGAGACACAGACTCGGGTGAGAGGAAGCGAGGGTAGCGCACTTCATCGTTGACGATGCTGTCAAACACTTCTTCTTCATCGTCACCAGGGAAGGGCGACTGGGAAAAAAAGAACAGAAGCAGCACATGCTTCAAACTATTCTGTCCCTGCTGTGGTTAGATTGCAGTGTGAGGCTTTCTTGAGCTCGTTCACAGAGCAATAAGTGATTCAGGCTTTACAGCTGTTTGCTGTTCTGTTTGCTGCCTCCAATGTGGGATTTCCTGCAAACCTCCAACAGTGTTGATTCTTTTAAAATAGGAGATGTAAGGCGTACAACATGACCAAAATACATTTTGTAGGTATTTAATGTTCCACTAAAACATCCTGAGGCTAAAAGTAAGTCCTAACTGGCTGAGTTAGGAGAGAATTAACAGTAAGGAGCATGTCAGTCCTAACTTTAGGACTCCTGTTTTTGGTCTAATTGGATTCATTCCCAAAACATGTCAGCACTGACAGCAGCTCGTACATCTGAGAGAAGGTGGAGGGAATAACTGTCCACTCACAGTCAGCCAAAGTGTTTTAGAAAAATATAACAATAATGAACCTTTTTTGATGAAGAGCTAGTTAATAAGGATCCAATTAGCTCAACAAATATCTAAACATCACACTCACACAACACTTGTTGGACACAGTAGGAATGCAGTTTGCAGCCTGGTTAAATATGTGCTTTACATAGAACATCAAAGGATGAAGATCTGCTCAGTCAACTGGAAAAAATATCACAGAATCAACATGCAGATGGTGTTTGATGGCAGATACAAGCTGCTTGATGTGTTTTTACTTTGTTTCATGTGTGACACAGTTTATAAAATATTTACTGATAAATTATGCTTCATGAATATAATCCCTGATCTCCAGATCCACAAGTATCTTATCTTACCACTGGGCGTCCTCTGACAGACATTCACAGCTTCAGTCTTTCTCACAAAGCTCATCAAGTCCACAGTCAATCAGTGCTTCAGCTTTAGGAGATTTTCTAAACTGTTTCACACATTTCATACATGAAACTAAGTCAAATATTGACTTGTCAATGCAGCCGTCTGCATGCCGTGTTGATAGTGTCATCTGTTTTTACTGGAATTGTCGAATCATGCTGCGTGTTTACACTGACCTCCCCCACCAGCATCTCATAGATGAGGACCCCCAGCCCCCACCAGTCCACACTGCGGGTGTAGTTGTTGTCTGTCAGCACCTCTGGAGCCAGAAACTCTGGAGTGCCACAGAACGTTGTGGTGCGATCCCCGTGACCCATACCTACACACAGCACAGCAAAAAAAATATGACGAATGTAAGAGTTTGACTTTTAATTGGAAAAATAGTATTTTCATTAGTAGTACATGTAGGCAGCAGATTTCAGTTGAACAATTTAATTCTTTCATCTTTTACCTTCTTTGCACAAACCAAAGTCTGCTATCCTGACAAAGCCGTCTGCATCCATCAGCAGGTTATCCAGCTTCAGATCCCTGAGACACACACACACACACACGCAAGCACGCACAGCCAGAAAGAGATGAATGAAGCTACAAGCTCTCAGGTGTGACTGTGGTGAAAACAACTTGAGAAAAAAAAAAAAAACCTCACCTGTAAACTATTTCATGTTGGTGGAGAAACTCCAGACCCAGCAGCACGCACGATGAATAAAACCTTGAAAACAGAGCAGAAGTGAAGATGAAGCAGACGTGACACAAACATCCTGGAGGACTGTACGTTACGTTCCAGAGATGATTTGATGCGTTGTGTGCCCTCACCGGGTCTGTTTCTCAGTGAAGATGCTGGAGTGAATGTGCTTCATCAGGTCTCCTCCGGGGGAGTAGGCCATCACGAAGCACACGTGGTCTGCAGTCTGGAAGCAGCCGTGCAGGTTCACCAGGAAAGGATGACGTGACGCGTTGATGACTTCAAAGATCCTCTTTTCACACATGAGGCTGAACACAAACACACACACACACACACTGGATCATTTGAACATTTATTGAAATGAAAGCATGTGAGAAGTTTAAAGGGAAAAATCACTATTTGGTGGAGCTGTTAACAACTCATAGACATGTGAAATGTGAGCCCGACTACACACTGCACACATTCCCAGCACTGATTGGACACTTCATGGCTGGTAAATGCCCACATGTTAGAAACTCCACACCTCCAGTTGTTAATGCAGCTTTCTGTTATAAATATGCAGCTTGAGATGACCCTCATGACATCATCAGGGGTTATTTTCATTGACTCTGACAAAATATGTTTAATAGTACTAATCATGACAAGTAAACTGGTCTTCATGTGTAAAATCAGGTGGAATGTCCTTTTAATGCTTTAGCATTTTTAAAACCTGTTTTTTCAGGGAGCATGTATGTAACACAAACTTCAGGCTAAATTAATATTCTGTTCACAATATCATTATTATAATGGTTTGCTAATTCACTGAGTCATTATTTAGATTTAATAGTGATATTTCAGCCCAGCGGCGTTTCAGTAGTAAACAGCTGGCTGTGTGTCTTTCAGCAGCTCTCCGTCAGTATCATCTCATGTTGCAGCTGTTAGTGTAACATCACCTACTGTAAGCTAGAATATTCTGACTGACCACCTCTCACATGAACCTCAAGCTCATTACCGCTCAGTGCTAATGTAACTTTGTCCAGAGAAAAAGACACAAAGGTTCACTGTGATGGATTAACTTCGTTACTCTTCTCCATACTGCAGAGACATGAACTGAGATAAATGGCTGCCTGGAACATGAGAAATCAACCAAGACTTGTTTCACAATACAGTCAGCAGTAAGGTAAAGTAGCAGCGTTGATGTAGATCATATCCATTAGAAACATATGAGAGAAGTGGAAAGAAGCATTTAGACTAGAATCAGGTTTCAAATGAACTTGCTGATGGATTACCTGTCAACTTCATCACGTGTCACGATGTCTCCTTTCTTCAGGGCTTTGATGGCGTACAGTTTTCCAGACTTCTTATACTCTGCTAGCAGCACCTGGAATCAGTTATTAAACATAGGAGGGATGTTGGATCCATATTAACCTGTGTGTTTGTCTTTATTAGTCAGTAGAGTAGAGAGCTGACAGGAAATGAGGGATGTTGTGATCACATGATCAGCGTTCTAAAACCCATAAAATATTGAACCTTCATTTCTCACTCAACAGAGCACTCAGCTGTCTATTTGTGGTCAAAAATGTTGCTTCTGGCATTTTCAGAGGGCCGGAGGAGAGAAGAACAAGAGTGGTGTACCTTTCCAAAGTGACCTCTTCCTAGAACTGAAATGCAGTTGAAGTCTTCCAGCTGGAGCTCTTCATGCCTCCTGAATGAAAACACAAAAAAGTCGTGTTTAAATTGTGTTCTCTGCACTCAGAACATGACAGACTATCACTAAATGTACATTATTTATTCCCTGAAATTAAAACGATGAGAAAGCTTTCTCACTTCTGAACTGCTGACAGCTACACTGTGTTATGATGAGAGTGGGAATATTTAGCTAAATATCAGGCTGAGTTGTAAACTTGAACACATTTAAGGAGGTTGGAGTGTATTTTTATGCAGTTTCAGTTTACAACAAAATATATTAAAGTAAATTTAGGATTATTTATTCAATGAAAAATGACTAAAAGTTTTTCACATTCCTGCTCAGTATGACTTACTTTGGCGGAGGATGGATGGAGGGTTGTCGTGCAGGCGTCGGGCTCTTCTTCATACTGGGAGACTGGTTTGTTTGCACAAGATAAACAGACAAAAGAGAAACTGACAAGTGAATCACTCAAAACACAAAAGAAGAAATACAAAGTGAAAAATCTACTTTGATATGCGCAGTAACAGAAACAAGCACTGCTCTACATTCTGACTTGGTTCTAACATTAGAAGTTTCATTGTTTAATGAGTGTCCAGTTATATTGACCAGTACAGCTGACGCGCTTACCAGTGGAGAGTCTTTAGTGCTCTTTCTGCTGCGATGTGGAGATCTGCCAGCTTGTTCTTCTGTAAAATTCAGACTCACAGCAGGTTCTCTGAAAACCGAGAGGATGAGCTTTTACACTGATGCCTTCTAATGTGCTCTCATGTCTAGTACTGCTGGCTGGCTTTAGTCCTTGATTTCCTTTGTGCCCTGCATCTCCACAGCAAACACTCAAACGCTTACTGTCTGAAAACCCACTGAGAATTTGCTACAGTGTTAAATATAATTTTTGCATAACTGTTTCTATGAAGAAACTAGCTAAAAAGGAACAAAGAAAACCCCCCAAAAACTAAAACAAACAAACCCTAAAGGCCTTTCTGGGCATTCACATCTTCATGTTTTCATCTGCAGTTTGCATCTCCAGAACTTCGGCATGTGACTATCATATTTTGCGAGTCTCAAAATGATTTGTTTCTTCTTTGATTCCAGTTTATCAGGTCTTCCTTTTATCATTTTATAGATATCCTGACTTCACATCTTAATTCAGTCTTTTTATAAGTATGTCTGGTTTTTTGTATTCATTGGAAGGTGTTATGCTCTTGCCTTTTAAGAGTCAGCCTGGTGTTGTTCTATAATTTTGTATTGTCTCCAAATCCATAAAAAACTGAGCATTAGTTCATTTCCTAGCCTTTTATTCCTACTGGAGAAATAAAGATTCAAAAACATCTCAAATTTATAGTTTTAAAAAAAAAAGGATGAATTATTTCCTAAACAGCTGCTCACTGGAGTTTTAACAAATGTTACTGAAACAGGAGGAAATAGTGTTTGTTGGGGACTATTTTTAGCTGTGGATGAATCCATATTTGGTCCTCTAGTGAGTATTTATAACTACAGGACGGTGTGTGTGTGTGTGTATGTGTGTGTGTGTGTGATTGGATCAAAATAGACTACAGTGTGTGTGCTCATGAATGTGTTTTTAATAGTTTTTGAACAACAATGGAGCTCTATAGCACAGAGGAAGAAGATCTATCAGGCTCTGATAATAGAGTCTTTTCACTGTTTTTGTTGACAAGGAGAAAAATACAGAATATCACCTCATTTTTATGATGACATTATTATTATTATTATTCAGCCACTGACTCACTTCTCTTCATACTGGATGCAGTGATAATGTTGCTATCATCCCTTCACTGCACTCACATTTCTCTCTAGTCTCAGACAACAAGAGGGCAGAAAAAAAAACAGCCTCAAGTCACTGTGGGAAGCTAAGGAAAGAAGTTAATAGCTGACTTTTTTGTAAATGCTCTTTCATACGAGTGACAAAGAGATGTTTTCTGGGTCACAGTGTCTCACCGTGCTGGGGAAGGGCTGGGTGATGTGGGGCCAGTGTTAGGGCCTGCTAACGGAGGGCTCATAGGCTCCAGGGAGCTGCAGGGAGGCAGGATGCTCATCATCAGACGACCCCAAGTGGCAAAGTTCATGTTCATCTGGGCGGCTCGCAGAAAGTCCTTCCCTGTGAGCGTGCAAGGAGCGAGATGAAGGGATTTAACTGCATGGACACAACAGGGTCTAATGTCTAGTGGCTGTCAAACTAGCCTGTCTATCTCAGGATTGCATTTAATGAAAAGGAAAATGGATTTATTTATAATATGCTTCAGTTGGATCTCAACAGGATTTTGGATAGAAATACTTCATTGATAGATGAAGTTGGTCACTTCTCTTTTTTTTTTTTTAAGTTGTTTCGACAATTCAGTCTGTTTGTGGTTTGTCTGAGAAAAACACTTAAAGTCAAATGACAGATTGTTAAACACAGAACAGGTTGGTCTGGGTTGTGTAGGTGTGAACCAGCACGTTCACAAACAGCTTGGCTGCTTAGAGCCAGACAAAGACCTGATACTGATATGATGAATGACTTTATGATGCTTTATAAAAACATGACAAAAAAAAAAAAAATCAAATAAAAATAATGTTTCCAAACCATTTCTATCAAAAAGAAAACAACATGTGAAGAAATGTCTGCTGCTGCTACCTTTTTCTTTAGGGAAGATTCTTCTCTGCCTCTGGAGCTTGGAGCGCCGCTCAATGACAGGTTTGATAAATGTCACCTGGAAACGAACAGAGGAGCGCATCATGATTCAAGCACACTGTGTTAAAGGCTCAGCTGTAAAACGCTGTTGTTTATTATTTAGGATTTGCCCCGCTGATGATTTTAAGTGTCATGCAGGAGTAAATTCGACGACTGATGAGAGGCTGGATATGAAAGTGAGAACCTCGATGAACAGGATGCCCTGAGGCTCCAGCTGCAGACACATGCCGTGTCGCCGATTATCCAGGAAATCCTCCAGCCGCAGGAACTTCACCCCACTTAACGCTCGCCAGTCTCTCCGGTACACGGCGATTTCCAGCTCCCTGGACTGGATCGACACACACACATTACAAATATTCATACATTCTCATCATTTTAGATTTCAATTGATTTGGATTTTTAAGCTGGAGTACTACATTTACTGTTGTAGAGTGGCTCTATCTGTAAAATTTATCTGATGAACAAATGAAGGGATTTCAATCACTGGCAAAGCTTGAGAAAAATACTAAATATAAAACAATAGAAATAACAATAAACAAAATAAAATGAAACCAGACATTTTTTTGAGAGTCAGAAATGTAGTAGTGCACTTTCATAAACCTAGAATCCTCCTAGTATCTAATGTAAACTGACCTGTGTGTACAAAAAAAAATCAGTGACTTTAAACCTCAGTTGTGCAGAGAGCTTGAGAGCCTCGGGGCTTGTACGGGTAAAACCAGATTAGAGCAAATGTCAAAGGATTAGCAGTGGGATTACATGTGGGGAGAACAAGTTTGACAGAGTATCAAAGACATACTTGGTCGCTCTGACTCACAGAGTGATGAGAAGTCACAGCTCTGTCATTGTTGCTGAGTTGCTAACAGATGTTCACCATTAAAGAGGCGACAGAGATTCTGTGATAAATAATCTGGCCGAGAAGGCATTAAGAGTTTTTAGTTGAACCATGAGACGGATGCAGAGCAGCCCGTCATCAAGAGGACGACAGCAAGACAGTTACATTTGATTACTGCATTAAAATGACATTAATACTAAGACTGATCACATTAGTTTGGTTTTCAATATTAAAACACATTTCTCTATGTTGAAATAGTCAAAAAGATGAACTTTTAAAACAGCCTGTTGATTTGTGGGAAACTGTAATTCAACTTTTATCTTTTATCTGGAGTCAGAGGATCTCACCTGACTCCACAGCCCCCTTCTAACATCTGGACATTTATCTTTTTTATGTCTGATTCTTCTCTTTGTCTTTATACAAGAACAGGCAGAACATTTTCTGTGTTACTAAACCAGGACAATCAAATATCCAGACAAACAAAAAACTCAACCTTGGAAGGATGTTCATCGTCAAACACCTCTGTAGATAGAGGATTGTCCTTAATGGAACTCAACAAGCTACTAGTGCACCTGTAATATCAGTTTCTACTCTATGAGCAGCATATAATTATATGCCAACAGCTGTGAGGCTAACGTGAAGAGCAACAGAGACAAGAGAGAGAGTAGTAGATGAGACTGTTCAGTGCTTTGCTGTATGCTGGCTTTTAACATGTGTATCCATTCAACTCTGTAAACTGCTTCCTCAGCATTCAATGATATTGTAAAATAATGATACTGATGTTTTGAACTATTTGTCAGAGCTTCATTATAATATTACATTAAAGTCATCCTAGGGTAAAACCCAATCATCTGGATGAATTCAACTGACTTGTTGCTGTTATAATACTGCTAATATTATTGAGGAAAGCTTATAGTCAGTATTAACCACACATGTACACAAAATGAAGCATTTTGCTGCACAATATAAATTATGGTTAAAGCTTAAGCAGAGAATAAACTAATTATGTGCCACATAAGAGTCAATGACCATCTTCAGTAAGTCTTTAAAAGCAAGGGGCAGGAATCTGTCAGCTGGTAGCGATCCACAGAGACATCACCACACAAAAGCAATAATACAGTATATGTATAGGTGTAATAACACATGACATTTACAACATAATATATATATTATATTGTCATATGTTATGGATATATTATTTGTAATTATTCATATGACAAATAATGATGACAAAAGGTAGCTTCTGTCACATTTTATGTATACAGATTACTCAAATGAGCCTTTCATTCTTCAATTCTGCCGAGAATCATGACCCTCTTTATCTGCCATCACATCTAATACAGTAAATAAAATGTTGTTTGTTACTAATTAAAATACTGACTCGTGTAGAGACGTTAGTGTCTGGAGAGAGGAATATTTAGCCGTCGCTTCCTTCGTTTTCGTCTAGAGACAGCAGCTCAATAATATACTGAGGATGTTTTCAGGTTAGTGGAGTAACTGTTGTGTTGTAATTTGAGTTGCTTGCTGAAGTGAAAGCCACTGACCCGTTCCAGTTCAATGCTGAAGCTCTGGCCCCAGGCTTCTTTCCCCAGCTGTCTCCAGTGAGTGCGTCCCACTATCATGTTGTCCACCTTCAGCACGGCGCTGATCTCAGCTGAGACGCAAAAACACTCAAGTTCAAAAATAATACAGGCAAAAACGAACAAAGATGAGTTAAGGTTGTAACAGGCTGTGTGGATATTTTAAATAGATAAAAATACAGTGTTGTCTTTAAGACCCCATATTTAGCATTTATACACAGTATACAAATATCTAATAAATGGTTTATAACACACTATAATGTAGTTATAAGCAGATATAAAGATATAGATATAAGATATAAAGTGTCCTTAAGCCTCATTTCTAATTCCTTTGTTAGACATATGGACCAATTTCATTACAAAGTGTTATTTGCTACGTTAATATAATATTTTTGTGCGTCTGTGTGTTTTGTCAGGTTGAAAATGAAGAACAGTTAGTTGGACACTTACAGGACAGTTCATCAGCCTTGGTTGTCTTGCCGTTGGCATTACGTCCTGAGAGTCCCGCTCTCACCTTCAGAGACCTTCCATCTGACAGGCTTCCAGGAGCAGCTGGGACACTGGTCACACGACCACGGCCCGGAACAGACTCCAACAGGTCTTGGCAACCCATCAAACATACCTCTAACCGCCCTGAGGAGAAGCATTTAAGTTAGTCAGTCAGTTCACAGAAAACATTTAAAAAGATGAGGTCAGATGAGAAGCTGTTTAACAAGGAAATGCAATGAATGTATATTGAAATATGTTGGTGGTTACCTGTTAAACTAGCTGCTTTGAAGAAGGAGGAAGATTGCTTCTTGGGTGTGCCGTAGGAAGGCGAGGTTCCCGACATTAGTTCTTCTTTAATGGCAGTGTGTTTGGGATGGTCCTGAGGCAGCTCGCTTAAACGTCTTTCCAGAGAGAGACGTAACAAATCCACCTTCTGAGACGACTCCTGCATTCGTGCCTGGGCCTGAAGGACACAAGACACAGCCTGGATCAACCTTTTGAATCATTGTTAAGGTTTGATTTCATCAGCTGGAGCTGAAGCTGCTTATCAACTGACTCTGAGTTTCCTATCCAGCTCTGAGCGCGTTCACATGAATATCATTTTTAATGACAAGCTGCATCAACAGAACCAAGAGTGAAGTGCTTAATGTAGCATGAGATGAAACAGTGATACCAGTGGGGAAAATTAGGTAATGGTGGCAACAAAAAGTGAGAGAGGTGAAATGTTTACAGTGTAAATCACACAACTAGGTTAGAAAATCTAAAGTAAGGCTGAAGCTATGAATAATTGTGGGAATTATAAGTGTTTCAATATGTTCAGTAGTATAGAGCACAACAACAAAAGCATTCTGAACATGTGATGCACGTAAATTAAGTAATTGACTTATTTTTACAGTGGATTATTTTCTAGGAAAAGACAACAACCTGCATGCAAGAAGCACTCAAATGACAGATTAGTTCTTAAGAGGCACATATGAGTTGTGACATTTACCTGTTTTTTCATATTTAGAATTTAGGTATGAACAGAATGTATAAGTCTAGACTAGAGTCTAGACTACTTGTAGATGTCACCTATTCTATCTATCAAGTACAGACTCAGTAATCTGCCTTTCAGGGCAAAAAAAAACGGATCTTTTGATCAGAAATTATAATGAATGAGCATCCTGAATGAATTTCTAGTTTACAGAATGACCGGTTGGACTAATATAAGATATATAATGAAGACAAATTTCATCTGTTCACATGAAAAGCTGAGATAAGCCCAAAGATCGCCAGCTAACCCACTAATCTCACTTTGTGATACATCTGCCAGGTTGTTTGCTTTTTTTCCCCCCAATAATTCTTAAAATCAACATGGCAGATGACAAATCCCTAAAAACATTTATACTGTTTAGTCTCTAAAGGTCTAGAACCATCATGACTCTTATATCTTATCCTTTATTTAACAAGGTAAAAAGTCTCAGTGAGATTAAAATCTCTTTTCAAGAACGATCTGACAATACAATAAATACAAACAACATAAACACACAAATACAACTGTCACACACTACAAGATTATGGACAAAATCCAGTTAAGATGCATAAACAGGTAGGATTGTGTTAGCTGCAGCTGATGTTTCCTTGTATCTGATCTGTGGTCACAGACTAACAGCTGGTGGAAGTGAGGACTCTCCAGCTGGTACCCACCTCTGCAAGTATACGGCGGTCCTGTATCTTACTCCCACTCAACTGTTTCACCACATTTTTGGCGCCTTCTGCTACGGCTGATTCAATCTTCATGTGGTGCATGAGTTCAGCCACCCGCAGCTCCAGATGACTGATCATCTCCATAGGATGACCTGATGGAACATCGTCAGCAGGTTAGCAGTGAGCTCTGAACGAGCTAGACCTCTGGATCTCAGCTATTACATATTTATATTTTGTTCATATATATTTTTGTGGTCCAATTCACTTTCATGAATTGTAATGACAGAAAAGAGTACTCACTGCACTCTTATAACATTTTCAGCCTCACAGTGCAAAAGAAAAATCAATGCGGCAGACAGAGAGTGTGTATTTTGAACAGCGTATTGATGGAGCCATATGTGTGTGTATTAATATTTACCATGTATACCATCTCGTTCCCCGTCTTTGGCTTGACTGACTTTGATAATCTGCATGCGGAGCAGCTCGATCTTAGTGCGGCTGTCCTGCACCATCTGCTGGGCTGTAGACAACATCTTCCTGTCCTGTCAAATAAAAAGGGACACGTTAAGCAAGTCAAAACTTTTATTCATTCTGTAATATAACTCAACATGTTGGCACAAAATTTGGTTGAGACATTCAGGGTTCCTAGACGATGAAGTCTAATGACCTTGGTGATCCTCTGTCTCCTCCTCTAACGCCACCATGAGGTCAGCCTTCTTTATTGAAGTGTCTCTAACTAGTGGATGAGTTGCTGTGAAATTTGGTTCACATGAAGAATTGTAACTTGGATCTCTTGACTTTTCATCTACTGCTACAAAGAAGATTGTGTCCAGTACTTTTGGTTTTTGTTACCATGGTAACATTGTACCTGCTAAACATCAACATGCTAGCATTATCAGTGTGACAGAGCTCCCAGCATGGCTGTAAACTCTGTTTTGAATGACTTACTGACACACACAATTATCTTTGTATAATACAGGACTTCCAGCAGACCAACAGAGAAGCAACAAAGAAATATAAACACAAGGAATACAGATGTGTTAGGCAATGTGTTTCAAACTCATGTTTTACACTTCAATTATGATTCACATGAAATTAAAAAATGTAGCATAATACATTTACATAAAACACAAAAAGATAGAGACAAAATCATAAAGAAACGAAAAAGATGAAAAGATAAAATGAAATAGCGATGGTACCAGTACCATCCTCCCCCCAAGGAGCCACCATGTCCTCTCTGCAGTCTACTCCAATATACTTTGTTTGTTCCCTCCCCTGTCCAATCCTGTCCCTCCTTACACATCAGAGATGCTGCCAGCAATTCACCACATGTGTCAGTGTCAAGTCAGTGTCAAATCACTGATGTGTGTGTGTGTGTGTTTACCTTGACTGAACTGTTGTTGTAGGTCTGGATGATGTTCTCAGCACCCTGTTTGACTTTAGTTTCCATGGTGAGCTGTTTCTTCAGGGTTCTGACTCGCCCTGCCAGTGGTGATGTGACCTCTTCCCACTGACACGACTCCAGGTTGTCTTCTTCCTCCGAGCAGCCTGCATACAAATAAATAATAACATGAGTTAGGATTTGGATATGTTGGAAAATAATTCTCCCTCTTTAGCGGTGATTGACTGGTGAAAGTTGAGTAACTAGTTGAAGACACTGTGTAGCATTGATGGTATATATATTTTTGTAACCCAACACAATCCCAGGGTAGTGGTGTGTATCACTCTCTGCCACTGTCTTTTTTTTTAAACTACCACTGGGGGTCGCTAAAGTCCAAAAATGTGCAAATTCAGCACATAGTGGCTTTAAAGGGACAGGTTCACAATTCTTCAAGTGTGTCAAAACAACAGTCAGGTGTCCATATGAACAGTGAAAGAGAGATATCTACTTGATTTGACTTATTTAGACACTGAAGCTTCATGTTAGCTTCAGATAAACTTTTGTGGACCCGTCCTTTAAACCAACCAAACCTACAGTATAGGCTTCAGGCACACTTGTGTCCATCTTGGATCAAAAACGAGCTTGAGGTGGGGAAAAGAATGATGAAATTGTCTTTTTGTTGTTGTTGTTTGCATCTCCATGTGAACGCTGCCTCACCACTGTGTACCTGCATGCTATTCTTAGGGGAGAGAATAAACATTTAGCTTCCCACAAAAAGACACATCTTTGCCAGAGTTAGAGAGTTAAAATAAATAGGCTTGTTAGTGGTAAGAAACCAGTCTACTACTTCATTATGTTTGCTAGTTGCTGATGCAAAATGGAAAATGCAGAGGCTTACAGGAAGTATG
The DNA here is from genome assembly GCA_029490765.1 of Euthynnus affinis. NCBI lineage: Eukaryota > Metazoa > Chordata > Actinopteri > Scombriformes > Scombridae > Euthynnus > Euthynnus affinis. The sequence goes on along the minus strand of CM055855.1, from coordinate 2,184,104 downwards.
GACCTGGATATAAATTTACATGTGCAAAGTAGATGGATTACAATTTCCCCAAGGCTAGCCTAGATACATAATTAGAAACAGAAGTGGCTCGTCAGTGCTGGAGTAGTTTACAAGACACCACAAAACACTAAATAGCAGAAAAAAACAAGAGAAAAAGCCTGGTTTGCTGCTGCTGCTGCTGCTGCATTTTACAGCATGATTATGATAAATACTGTTATATAACTTTGTGAATGTGTTTATTAATAAATGAGGACCCACAGTAGATTTTTCTAGACTATCTGAGATAGTTACTAAGCCTGACACAAATCACTGTTAGGGGAGGAAAACATTTTGATCCACTGCATTTTTCATCTTCAGTGGAATATTAACAAAGACTACAGATGTAAATGAATCACTCACACATTTCATCTGATCTGCCACTATGGTGCAAAGATGATTTAACATGTGTTGTACATGTCTGGAAAGAAAGTGTTTTTTGGTTGAATAGAAGACACTTCATCACACACACACACACACACACACACACAGCTTTTCTCAGCCAATAAATTCAAGACACTTTTATCAGACAACAACATGAGCACACTGTGTTCCAGCTACCTGTAGTGTTGTCCTTCTCTGTGGCCATAGACCTGGCGTTGAGTTCCTGTAGTTCCCAGTGCAACTTCTCCAGCTTGCGGCTCGAGGCCTTGAGTTGGCCTTCCACGTCGGCTGCGCTCTTGCGATTGGTGACCGCCCGCCGCAGCCTCTCAGCGGCCTCCTTGATCTTCAGCTCTCTCTGGATCTCCTGCCTGAGCAGAATACGCGCGTCCTCCAAACGCTGCTGAAACTGCGGGTCAAGGATATCCCCTTCATCCAACCCCTGCAGGCAGCCGCTCTGAAGGAAACACCACAACAGCTTCAATCACTGAGCTTGTTATTTTTATTACTTCTTTATCTACTGCGATAAAATAACTGTGGCAGTTCAAGTGCAACAAAGGGACTGTAAATGTGGCAGATATCCACTTGAGTGACTAATAGAACACAAGGGACTGACTGGTGAGGAAGTAAAGTTAAACCAACCTGTGACAAACTAACAAGACATCAACAACAATAAATGACACAATGCTTCCCTCTTGTGGCAACAGATCAGCTGAGTCTTCTGGCTAGAATACCTCATTAATCCCACCACTACTACAGCAGCCACTTCATTCATAAATAAGCATCCTGTCAGTGTAAGGAAACCAGCAGTTGTGTCAAGAGTAGTTCTGCAACTAATAATTATTTTCATTAGGGATTAATCTCTTTTTTTTTTTTTTTTAAAATAATCGTTTGGTCTCATCTTCTGGGAGTTCAATGTGAAGGTTTCAAATGTTAGTAGAGCTGCAACAATTAGTCGATGTATCGATAAAACAGTTTGCAGCTACCTTCATAATCAATTCATTGTTAATGTCATTTCTCAAGCAAATACGCCAAACTTGATGGCTCCAGCTTCCCGTATTTGAACATGTGCAGCTTTTCCTTGTCTTATGATAATAAATCAGATATCTTTGGGGTTAGAACTGTTGGTTAGACAAAAAACAAACATTTGAAGGCGTCACATTGAGCTCTGGGACACTGGGAGGGAGATTTGTCACCGTTTTCTGGTGTTTTATAGAGCAAACGATTTATCAATCAATCTAGAAAATAAACAACAGATTAACCAGTAATGAAAACAATCTTTAGTTGCAGCTCTGCAAAAATCCAAAATCTGAAAATGTTTCATACAAAATAATGTAAAAAACACACAAAAGCAGCAAATCTTCACGTTTTAGAAGCTAGTGACACTGAACATTTGTCATTTGTAGAAGTTGTTTTTGATTGACTGGTCACCTTATTGTTTCAGCTCTACAAGATAAATTCTTGTCTTGCATCAGTATCAAACCACCGTCCTTCTGGAGTGACACACTGACATGGTGATTTCACCTGTGTCGTTTTGGGCTGGAAGCAGAGATTTGAGAGATGGATCGAACTAAAAGTACGCTGATCAGCTGTTCACACAGTTCAAATTTCAGTAAACTTCACTTAAGTGAGAGTCTGGTTTGAGTGACAGCCTTACCTGTTGTACTGCACTAACACCCTCATATAATTACCCAGTGACTGATGACAGTGGCTGCACCCTTCCTCAACCCACAAGAAAAGAAGCACACATTCCTCTATCTGTTTTTTAAAACCCCTTGTCTTGATCAGGTAATGCGGGGCTGGTGTCTATCCCAGCATGCATTGGTAAGAGGCATCCTACACTCTCTACATGTCGCCTGTCGACCACAGGACTAACCACAGACACGTTCACACCTACTGCATGACTATTCAAGTTTCCGGTTCACCTATCCACCTATCCAGTGCACCCCAAGAAACCTACACACACAAACAAACAGAACTTATTAGCCTATTATGATAAGCCTAAATACGTTTTTAAAATATCTTTAACTACATTTGTACTTGTCAAAATATTCATCGATGAACTGACTGAAGCTACTTTGCCCTTAAATTATATGTAATCTGCATGTAAAAGATATTTACAGATTAGCTTTTGACTGAATCTGAAAACTGAAATATAGATAGCCCCATGTAAATGATGACTTATTGTCATAAGTAAATTCACATTATAAGTAAGCTTTTCACATCTTTCTCAAAATGAAAATGATCCTAAATCCTCAAAGCATTTTTTGGCCTTTTTTTTTTTTTTGTTGATATCTTCCAAAGTTTTGAACGGTTGATCAGACAAAACAAGAAATTTGTTGTCATCACTTTGGACTTTATGAAATGGTGTTGGGCATGTTTTTCTATAGTGACACTTAACTGAATTCAAAAATATAAATTTATCAAGAAAATAATTTCTGGATTAATAAGAGATGAAAATAGATCTTTGTTACATAACACAAGCTACGTAACAGTAAGCAGTAATAAAAGTGAATTAGGTTACATGAAAAAAATGCTTTATAGGAATATTTTATGACAAAATGACATTTTGAAATGAAATTTTTTTAATATTAGTTATGGCCAGCTTTTAAGGTTTTGCTTAAGCCTTTACTGTACATCTACTCCATCACTGGATACAAAGCTAAATACCTAAACAATGATCATCTACACTAACTACTAGATCATTACTTTGCTACTATAGTAAGTAGCCTAGGCGTCAGCTAAATGACAGCAGGTAGGTTGTCCTTTGTGTTTGGTATCACTGGTATTTATTCATTTCTATGAGTATTATCTAGCTACTGTATTTTCAAAGGACACATCCTGCCAATCAAAACAAGCAGACCTGTTCTATGTTCTAGGAAGTGCTGTTAAGTGTGGACTCTATTAAATGACAATGACACTAGAATGTATTTATATCATGTAACCAATGGATGCCGCCTTAGCTCTAAAATCATTCATTTGAATTAGATTACAGGTTATGTTCTTTTAATAATAGAGATAACATTTTCATAACGTGCCAACTTATGGGCTAAAACTGTCTCAAAGCATTCCATCTTATTTCAACAACACACAAAAAAGATTGAAAATGTGAGGTAGCTATTGAAATAAACGCTCTTTGGGACCGGGTGTTAGCTTAAGTGACAAACTCACGAGCGTTATACGATTTTGGAAGTATTTTGAAGTTATGTTCCGTAGGTAACATAGCTATTATTAGCATGTTTTATTTAAGAAACTAACTTGTTAACAAATAGGTGGATGTTATAGTTGTCTGACCGCCACAATAACAGAGGAACTCTGAGGAAAACCAAACAAGACAAACAGGAAAATCCAGTGTGACTGTCTACCAAAGTAGCAACCAGCTTATTTAAATGACCTAAACGACGGAGAATACGGTCCTCCTCTGTCCCCAAAATAACGACACCGCATTAGAAGAATGAGACAACCAGTAGCATTAAATTTACCTGTAGTGTTAAACCTGACATGGTGGCTGGTTTTTTTTTATCGGTCTTCTTCGGGCCAGAAAGCAAGAAACAAACTCCAAGAGGAACGACACGGGAGCAGGTAAACTGACGGCGGCAGGTGACAGTAAACGTCTGCTACGGCTGCTCACAGACCCTCCATGCAGGTGTGCTTGTTTTCATACTGGAAACAAATCTGAGTGAAAGTTTGAATCGAGTCAAACTGGGGCTTAACGTAAAGCTGACGTCAGTACACGGCGGCAGGATTGGTTGGCAGTCGGTTAATGACATACACGCCTCAGGAACCAATCACATTCAAGTATTCAATACACCTGCACATAGTCCTCGTGAGGGAGCCTGTACTTAGGTTAAGCTTTTTTTTTGGCCTGGCCTACAGCTCTGATAGAAACAAACCAAGAGAAACGTTATGTAATTGATTAATTTTAAATTTAGACTGGCGAAATATCATGTCCACATATTTATTTTACTTAATTATTACTGAAAACAAAAAGTAGCTAGATTGGCATAATCTTCTCTTTAAATAATTTTTATTAATGTGTTATGTAAAGACTACTCCTTCTTCTTGGCTTCTGTTGTTGTTATGAGTTTACATAAATTAAGTTTTAAAAAATGAACTAGAAACTAGACCTGCCTATGCACACAGAGGCTCCTTTTCACTTGTGAAAAGTTACTTGTCTAGCTGCCTGTCATTTTGCCAAGACACACACACACACACACAGAGTGGGTGGTGATGGAAACTGTGTCTAATTCTTGTTGTACCTTGGGCATGTCATGTAAATAAAAAGTGTGCCCTCATCTTTTTCTCCATGAGGTTACAGTACTGGCACAGTCTCTGTACTTCATGTAAACATGATTTTGTTGCTATGAACAACTAAGAAAAATGACTGGGTTAAAAAAAAACAACAACAACAACATGAAACTGAATAACAGTACAATAGTTGAGCCTAATGCATTTGACCAGTTGGCTGCAACTCCATGAACAATATGAATCCCAAGTAACAAATCTAGCTGTGTATTTCACACAAACAAAGGTTAAGTAGAATAGAAATAAAGGTAAACTACACTTTCAACATTTCAACATGCTGTCACAAGGCTTTACCAGGAATACCAACCACTCACCACCTTCTTGATTTTGTTGGTCATTTAACTGCTCTCAGCTTGTAATTTTGATTTGTCCAATGGCTAATGAAGACACAAGTGAACGTTCCGAATATGCAGCTCACTTTCTTCTTGTAATAGGATAGACTATGATGTTATTTAGTTATACTTAAAAAGTTTGTTAGGCTCAAACATCAGTTAAATATGAAAGGTCAGGAAAAAAAAATCAATAAAACATTTGATGCTGTATTGCTTCCAGTTAATCTACTTACACTACATGAAATAAAGTCAGTATTACAGTAGAGCTGGTTCTGTTGAAGAATGAAAACTCCTGGGCCCTGACTAGAAAAACCAGTGTGTTTTGCTAGTGTATCAGATGATACAGCATCAAATCAAGTCCGGCTCAGTGTAAAAGTAAAAATACAATATATATATATCATAAGTTTTTAAAAAAAATCTGTAAATGTAGAAATCATGAATGTGAACCCAAGCAAGAAAAATAATTCCTGAGGCTTGCTTGATGAGGTCGCTAGAGAGAACCAGTGACCAACAGTAAAAGACACCCATACATGGGTGTGGTAAAGGGGAGGGTTTGGACACACTGGAGGCTTGAATACAATGGCTGCACACTGTGTATTTGATCTGGTTGTTCAATCTGATTGTTTGGCCAGTGCTTATACTTTTTAATAATGATCTTGACATTTCAATGGACTATATGGACACCCATACAGAATCAGAATCATCTTTACTGGCCAAGTATGTTTACACATACAGGAAGGTTGACTGAGGAATTATTATATACAGGTGAAACCATTTCTGTCAACTGTAAATAGGATACAAATAGTGCAAAGAAGTGTGCACAACATAAATATGAAATGGGAAAAAAAAGACATATTACTTTATATACATACAGTAGGTGTCATGTGTCAGCGTTACAGTTATATTAACAGCTAGTTTCCTAACATAAATACAGAAATGTTATGTGACACTGTAGCATGGTCATATAGATTGTAATTAAGTGCAATAGGCACAGTTACAACACATTTGGATCTTTTGGAAATACTTTATTGAACAAGAACTGAAGAAAAGGGATGGATGTATGGAAGTTGTTTGAAAATATCATTATGTTTGCAATTATTTTTTTTTAATAGTATAATATTTAGTTTACTGAACATGTAGTTGCCCTGGGTGGACAAACAAAGCACAGAACCAGTAGTGATGTGTGAGTCATGAACGATTCGTTGGAAAAGAAAGACTGTTTTTACTGTGTGACAACTCCTAGACCTGTGAGAAAAGCAACCACTCTGGCATTTGTTTCCACTCAGTACTTGCTCTCCCAGCTCAGAGCTGAAGGTCTGACTCAGCACAAATCACTCACCCACAAATTCCATGCCACAGTCAACCATCCATGAAGTTTAATTTGTCCTTTTTTAGTAATGTATTACTATTCAGTTCTGATTGATCAATCATAAATTTCAACGGTCTGCTTAGCTTCTGAGTAGCAGACTCACTGGATGGCATTAAGTACATATACATCCGCATGAGTAATTCAGGCCTCCCAGAGACCACAAGTTAACCACAAATAATTTCCGCCTCCATCGCCACCAAAGGTCTCCATGGCATCACCACACACATACACCTTCACTCCTTCTATCATAGATAACATCAAACCTAAAGAACTCTGCCTTTCAAAGGTGCAAAAAGTATGATGGGTAGAGGTGAAAATGAGAGGAGGTTGAAAGGTTTGAAAAATCAGACACCTCTATTCAAATCACCAACATTCTTCAAGAGAAATATTTCATGAGATTTATTTATTTGCACTAGTCAGGGCCCGAGTTGCAGGCTATCATCAGTGGAGGAGTGTTAGATTCTCCAGGCTCTGGGTGACTAACTCGGTGACTCGAAAACTCGACTCTCTTCAGTGAGTGAAAAGAGTCGAACCTGCCGTCTCTAATAAACCAGCGCGCTGGACTTTAATGCCCTGCCTGTTGTGTCGCACTCCAGCCAGCTGGCGGAAGCAGAGCACCATAAATGTGTTCACCGACCGAGCGCCGCCGAGAGAAACATCAGTCCTCCTCATCGTGGGCTCCGAGAAACACGCACTCTGTAAGGTGGAAGAAACTTTTATCCTCCAGAGAAGAGTCAGAAACCACCCGGGATATACATCTGGTCTAAAGACTCACGGCAAACGATAACCATGTCGGCTTCATCGGCGAAAGTCAGCAGGAAGGAGAATTCAAATCACGACGGAGCGGACGAGACCTCCGGTAACGTGAAGGAATGGCGGTTATCCCGCACAACGCCATTTTCATTTGTTTTTCGTCATTTTGTTATTTTCAGTGGACTGCTGAGTTCAAATGATACATGTGTGTATGGAGTTTAATTTAGGCTTGTAGGACTCTACAGTGATGTAGCATGCTAGCATGTGCTAACTGTTTAGTCAACGTGAGTGGTTAACATTAGCTACATTAGCTCACACTAGCTAGTAGTTCACATGAAGGAGGCCGGTTTTTGTGCTGCACAGCCTGCATTTTGCGTGATTGTTGTTCATTCAGCCACATGTGGGAGGTTTGTTTTTGAGTGGTATTGATGAAAACGCGTGCAGCCGAGCGTTTCCTCTTCAACACGTCTGTGTCCGGAGCTTCCTAAACGCTTATTTTCTACATTAGTAGCTGGCGTTAGTGCAACATTGACTGTATCCAGAGTCCGAGCAGCCAGGAGAGGCCGAGCACTGATAACTCGAATAATGATAATAACTTTAATAACCATGCGTGCTAGCTTGGCTTTAGTGTGCGAGTTAGTAGCTGGACAAAATGTAAACAACCACTTTTTATTCACTCACATAGCTGTAGCGTCGCTATATGGTAGCATTACCAATGTTAATGTGTGTTTATAACGCGTAAATAAGCTCTGGCGGAGCTCGGAGTGTGTAATTATCAGCGTGAAGCGGACAGCGTCTCATTCAAACCAGGCCGCCTTTAGCAGCAACAGGAAGCTCCAGACTGCAGGAGGCAGAGGGTCTGTCTGCCTGGATCCACCACACACGCACACACATACACTGTTTAACACCGTGCATACTGTGGAGAAATGACCGAGAATAGAGTTCGTCTGCAATCGACAAAATGCCTGTTAAACATAGTGATTAATTATTTGGGGGATCGTTTAACCATTAAAGGCTGATGTTTTTGCAAAGTTAAGTTTTTGTTGTTTAGACGTGTTCTGAATTGCTGATGATGCCTGACGTTCATACCGACATTTGACAGTTTAAAAAGATCCGATAATGATATATGTGATTATGTTCATTAAAAACAACAAAAAAAAAAAACTCAGTTTATTTATCATGCTTCAGAAGGCAGCAGCCGAAGCTTTTTCTGTGCTCGTTTTTGAAATGACATGATTGCACATGATTGCATTTCATGTCAAGAACTTGTAAACATGACTTAAAAATAGATGAAGGCAAGATAGGGTTGAAAATCGAGACCATTTAAAACACGTTCAATGTTTAAGATGAGCAGAACTTCAGTAGAAGCCAGTAAATAAAGTGCTACTAATAATCCTCCAGTACTACTGACTATTGTTGTCCTCACAGCGACTATAAAATCTATTGGAAGACATTAAATTCCATTCGGCACACTTGCAGTGAAAAATGTGGTATTCACATAAACAAACAGCAGCTGCGTCATTAATCATATGATGAAAACATGTCCATGTGAGGTTTGCTGAAGTTAGTGGTGGACAGTGTGTATATTTGCTTTGTGAGCCACACCTTCAGAGTTGCTCCAACAGAACAGATGACCGAAAGGTCACAATCCCTGTTAATGATATGAGGATGTTCGGGATGCTACAAGCATCAATCACCTTTTTGTTGTATCACATTATTTATTATTTTTAATCAGAACCTCTCAGCCTTAGATTACAGTATCCTCCGTTACTTAATAACTTGAGTCAACCATATTTGTTATTGGTGGCGGGAGTATGTGCCTTTCATTCCAAGATCCTTAGTTTCTTTTTCCTTTTTCAGAAAAAGAGCAACAGGAAGCAATTGAACACATTGATGAAGTACAGAATGAAATTGACAGGTGAGTTTGATCTTTTATTTTTTTTATTTTTATTTTTTTTAACTATGGAAAACATGTGCACGGAGAACGTTTTCTTACTTCTTTTTTTTTTTGTCTCCTCACTCCTCCAGACTGAATGAACAGGCAAGTGAAGAAATTTTAAAAGTAGAGCAGAAGTACAACAAATTACGCCAGCCATTCTTTCAGAAGCGATCAGAACTCATAGCCAAAATCCCCAACTTCTGGGTCACAACATTCGTCAACCATCCACAAGGTGAGTTCCTGTTTTGTTGTCGTTACTGCTTACATCTGCATGCGCGTATGAATCTGTGAAGAACTTGGCTTATAACACAAATGATCATCAGTGGAGTAAAGAGTAGTTGTCTTTATTGTTTTTACTGCTTTTAAACGTGACATAACAGTGTGTGCTTGTGTTGCCTGGTGACATGTAGTTTCAGCTCTTCTGGGGGAGGAAGACGAGGAAGCACTTCATTACTTGTCGAGGGTGGAGGTCACCGAGTTCGAGGATATCAAGTCAGGATATAGAATAGATTTTGTGAGTAGTCATGTCCACTTTTTTGTCTTTGTACATTCTAAATAGTTATATGCTGACAGAAATTGACACGGATGTCCTTTTTTTTTTTTTTTTTTTCTTTCAGTATTTTGATGAGAATCCGTACTTTGAGAACAAAGCCCTCTCCAAAGAGTTTAATGTAAACGAAAGCGGAGATCCTGTTTCCAAATCAACTGAAATCAAATGGAAAGCTGGAAAGGTTGGTTTTCATTTTTTTTCTTTAGTTTTTATGTGGTTTGATGAAAGATTTACTTGCATATAAAACTGTTGAGTTTTCCTGTTGTTTTTTTTTTTTTTTTCGTGTGACACATGCTGACACATTTTCCTGTCAGGACCTGACAAAGCGCACGGGCCAGACGCCAAACAAAGCTGGGAAGAAAAGGCAGCACGAGGAGCCAGAGAGCTTCTTCACCTGGTTTACTGACCACTCGGACGCAGGAGCCGACGAGCTGGGAGAAGTGATCAAGGACGACATCTGGCCCAACCCGCTGCAGTACTACTTGGTAGGATGATCACATTCACCTTGCTCTCCTTCACACTGAGCTGACACTAGCCCTCCAGTCAGACTTCTTTTTCTTATATTGTTTTTAAGTTTTCATGAAACTTGTTCAGAGTAATAATGTCAGCACAAATATGAAAACTCTTGAAATACACTGACAAAATAATCATAACTCAAAGTCCACTTAATGGCTTTTTCTAGAGGTTTCTGCCATATTTCACAATCTTGATCAACTCATGAAAGTTGCAATGGCTTATCAATTATCATGTGACCTGATTATGGTATATCTTGGAGCGGAGATATAAACACTGATTGAGATTGTGAATGTCCTCAGTAAGAAACGTCAGTATACTGTTGAAGTAACATTGGTTGAAAATATAGAAAACAACCACTGACAGTGTCAACAACAACTGAAGGTGTATAACTTGATAAAAGTAGAATTTATAGCAGAGCTGATATATAGGATTGCATTAGATTGCACAGCCGTTCTTGATAAAGTTGTACATATATGTTGGCTGGCAAGTAACAAGAACTTGCAGCACAGAAATGCCAAAACATTGAAGTCTGAGTTCATTTAGTAACATTGCCTCCATAACATAGTCTATCAGACAACACTGGCCAGTTGATTTTATACTGTCAAATGCACAATATTTTCTTATACTGTCATTTAATAGTCAAGAAACCAGGATGAGGTGCTTATAATGTCTAAATGTCACCAAGGTCCCCGACATGGAGGACGAGGAAGGTGACGGTGACGACGACGACGATGAAGAGGAGGGTCTGGAAGACATTGACGAGGGAGAGGAAGAAGAAGGTGAAGATGAAGATGAGGATGGTGATGGTGAAGATGGAGAGGTAAGGACAGTGCAGATCGCGAAGCAGCTTTCTCGCCTTCCTCTGTAGTGTTGAACTAGTAACTGTAAACAGTGAAAACTAGAGCCTGACCGATATATCTGTGAGCCGATATTATAGGCCGATGTTGGTCTATCACAGATATTATATAGCTGTATACCGATATATCGGCATATATGGCTGATGTGTATATATATATTTATTAAAGTTATATAGGCAGCATTTTATGTAAATTTAATGCTTTTTCTTAATTAATGTTTTATATATGCGTACATTTTTTATTTATAATGCACCGATATCATTTTATACAATGAAGTTTGTTACACTGTTAAATGTCCTGCCTCCATTACATATCTTTGTCACAAGTGTTTCATAATCACATTTGAGGGATCATTGTAAAAATGTGCATTATATTCTGTATATGAAAGATTACTGACTGATATATCAGAATTTATTACTCTCTAATATTGGTATTGGCCCAAAAACACAGTATCAGTTGGGCCCTAATGAAAACATTCTGTCCAATAGAAGATCTCAACATTTTAATGGCAACTCAAAGGACTTGTGAAATGTTTTCTTGGAGCAATCAGTGTAATATTTTTTTTTTTTTTTTTTTCTTTTCAGGATGATGGTGAGGACGATTAAACGTTTCAGCCAACATCTTTTCCCAGTCCTCCCTTCGTGATCATCCTACAACCCATGGGAGCAAAATATTTTGTTTGTTTTGGGGAGGGGGATTTTGTAAAAACAAAAACAATTTTTTTTTTTTTTTTTTCCCTGTGTGTCGTCAGCCTGTCCGTCCTCTTCCTCTGCAGCCACAGCCTGTCCATAATGCCATGTCTCCAGACCAGCTCCATACAGTTTTATGCAAAAGTTTGGGTACCCCTTGACAAATAACATATTTATTTGTTTGTTGTTTTTTTTAGTTTGTTTTTTGTTTTTTAATTGAAAAGATGTAAAGCAGCGTTTCTAGGATATGGAATATAAAACAGTATTTTCAGCAAACATTAATGCATAGTTACTTTTTATGTCATGAATTGATCTAAAATAAATATAGCTGCAAATGGCAATTCATTGGTTCAAACCTTTTTGTGCTCAACAGAAGGAAGCAGCTCAGCCAAAATGAATGACCAATATTCTCTAAGCCCCACCCTTTGCAAAGATACTTTGGTTGACGACGGCCATGTTTTTGGTCCAATTTTGCTCATTGCTGTATACCAAAATTGTTGATAAAGTCAAGATCCAAGAAGTTCAACCCCATTCTCCCATCCTGCAGTATTCTTGGGCTGTCTTACATGCACAGCTCTTTTAAGATCTGCCCACCAATTTTCACTTATGATGAAGTCATGGGACTGTGAGGTCCATTGCAAAACCTTCAGTTTGCGTGAGGTAGTCCACATGGATTTTGAGGTATGTTTAGGATCATCGTCCTGTTGTAGAAGCCATCTTTTTTCAGCTTCAGCTTTTTTACAGTTGGATGTTTGCCTCCAGAATTTGCTGGTATTTAGTGGAATCCATTCTTCCCTCCACCTGTGCAATGTTTCCTGTGTCTCTGGCTGCAACACAACCCCAAAGCATGATGGGATCCACTCCCCTGCTTAACAGTTGGCAAGGTGTTGTTTATCTCTAAACATACCTTTGCTGATTGTGGCCAAAGAATTCTTTTTTTTTAACTTCATCAGTCCACAGCACTCGTTTCAAAAACGCGTCTCTAGATGTTCTGTTGTATACTTCTGACTTTGGATTTTTAAAACGCAGGTAAGGTTTTCTTCTACTGACTCTTCCATGAAGGTCTTGTTTGCAAAAGGTGCACCACCGCCCCCGCTAAATCTTCCTGTAGGTTTTTATTCGGTTAAATGAGGGTTTCGATTTGCCTTTCTGACCAGCATACCAGCAGCTCTCTCCCAGAGTTTTCTTGGTCTTCCAGATCTTGACCTTTAGTTGCCCTAAACAGCCGTCTCTTAACTACATCTCACACTGTGGAAACTGCAAGCTGACAACACTGTGCTATCTTCTTGTAGCCTTCCCATGCAATATGGACATCAATAACTTTCATTTTCAGTCTCACACAGCTGTTTAGAGGAACTCGTGGTTGCTGAGTCTTCACACAAGGCTTGATGAGTCAGAGTATTTGTAACACTGGCACCAGCTGACTTTTTCCTAATGACAGTTGTTGACATGCCTCAGGCCTAATGAGCTGATCAAAGTCTGAGAGCTTGTAAAAAGAATCAGAGAAAAACTTCAGAATGCTAATGGTGCCTAAACTTTTACACATCAGTGTTTGCTTTTTTTTTTGTTTTGGAGAACTTTTGTTTAATTTATCAAAAAACGTAACTATGCACAAATGTTTGCTGATGACGTTGTGATTTCTTCCGTATCTTAGAGAGACCATTTATGTCTTTTAGAGAAAAAAAAATGTACCAAAATATGTTGTTTGTCAAGGGGTGCCCAGACTTTTGCATACAACTATACACAGCAGGTCTACATCGGGTGCAGTGGGGGTGTCGGTGGCTCTCTGGAAGTCTCACTTGTCATTGTTTCTCTACATCTCCCAAAGACATGCAAAAGAATAAAAAAAAATTTGTAGCATTCTGCACGTCATCCTACGTAGATTTAAAATACGTACAATAGCAATTTCTATGTAAGATATGAAGTTACAGTTTCTGTTGAAGTTGTGAGTTCAATAAAAAATAAGCCATGGTGCAGTGATAACTTAATCATAGCATCCTTAGCCACTTTTATATATATAAATGTATATTATAATATATCCAGTGGTTGGGGGGTACTAAGGCTTATTAGAAGTTCCATTTTCCTTTGTGACTTATTGTAGAAATGGAACTGATTGAAAGCACCAGCTTGTTCCTTTCAACTGTTGTAAATGTTTTTGGGATATACATGTATCTTGGTAAGACAGTGGTTAATTGTACACAGTTTAATGGGGGGAGGGGTGGGGGTTAGGGGGTTAGGGGGTTAGGGCCGTGGGGGTTGACACCAACTCTGGAATTCTGTTAAATAAATTTTCATTATGTTGTTTTTCAGGCACCCACAACAAAGTTTGAAATGTACATTTTTTTATAAAAACAGCCTAAAAATCTAATTTTGAGCGTGGCTTAACATTTTGAGATGGGAGAGAGGAGGGGAAAAAAAAAATCTCTGTAGAATCTCCTGTTCCACTGGAAAACCTGTTCACATTAAATTAAGTGTACCAGTTGCTTTGTTACAATAAATAAATGTATACATGATGTTTGGAGTAGTTTGATCGCATTTGGGTATTTTATAATTGGCGCTATAGTTTTTCCATTTCACATGCTGACCACTTCTGTGTCAGTCCAGAGGTCAGGTGGTTTTACACATCTGAAATGTCAACTTAGTTATATAACAAAAAGACATGTTAAAACAGACAGGTGTTATATTCGTTTAGGCAGTTAAAAACAACCCCGTGCAACAGCAATACACAGCTCCCTAAGATGAAGATCACGATTAATGATACATTAATTAACAAAAATGGCAACAACTTCAGGAAACTATTAAATCCCCATGCTGAGGTCCTCACTGTGTCTGAAGTGAAACAGCTGCTGAGTTCACTATGAGCTGCACTAGGCTGTATGACACAGTGTATCTTAGTGTATGTTTGATAGGATAGTTACAGGCTGTGCAGGTGGAAAAAAAAAACCCTCCAACTTCTTTCATCTTCTTGAAATGAATGTTTGTCATGTAGTTCTCCCGCCAATAGGTGTCAGACATCTCTCACATGAAGTGACACTTGGAGAAAAAGTGTTTGGCTGCAAACAAACACCACCAGGCCTTTCCTTCGTTTACACTGTGTTTGAGAGACAGTCATGGATGTAATACAGTCCAATAATACATCCACAGAGACGGTAGAGAAGATTCTAAATAGTGTCAGCGGCTAACACAGCTCAACTACAGCAAACACAACACCGCAGTAACCACCATTTGACCTCTGCGCACCGGCAAGGACTTTAAGAGCAATGACAGAATAATACTTGAATGACTGAGAATACTGACGAGAATAAAACGTGGTAAATATGCCAAAAAGGCTGGATACATATAGAACATAGAGCAATTAGTACGGTTTAAAGGCTAGTTTACACATGTTAAGAGTTTAATGGAAAGACGGACGGGCCTCTACAGGAAGTACAGATGCGTCCATCATTTATAGTTTGACAGCATCATTAGCTACAAATTAAACATATGGAAGAGAAAGATATTTATGTGTTATCAGTTTTAACTAGTTGTTTCGTGTAAATACTGTACAGTAGCAGGTTCACATTAAAAACACTATTTTGTAGAGAGCTAGGATCTTAAACCCGGGATAAAGCGGAAACGGAAGTGCACGCGGGATTTCTCTCTTGTCTCCGGGTGTCCTCTCGCCGTAACCAAGGTAACGTTCGCTTTGTAGAAAATGGCTCCTGCAGTGAGAAACAGCTAACAGCACACAAACATACCAATAGCCATTATCTCGGTTAGTATAGCTGGTTAGCGTAAAGCAGACTCTTTAGCATGTTTACTGACGAAGCTCTGGACTCAGTCAGTGTTCCCTCACTGTGGAGGAAGTCTCAGCAGTCCACGCAGGAGTCGGTACGTATGAGCAACACTCCTAAAATACTCTGATAACATGACTGACAAGTGTACTTGTTGCCTATAGTCACCGAATATTTCTTACAGTTCAGAAACAACACTGTCCTGCGGTAACGTTAATTAGCCAGGCAACAGAAGCTAACATTGCTTTACACGCTGTTGCATTCAGGTGTTCCTCAGAAGTGTCACTGAACTAACCACAGGGGATGCGCTCAGAGATTAAGATAACGTTACTCTATCATGGATGTATTAAAGGTTTTAAAGGTTCATATTTTTTCAAGGGGGTCTTAAAACAACAGTCAAGTGTCCATATGAGCAGTGAAAGAGGTTTTCCTCACTGTAATCATTCCTCCTGTTCATACTGGATATTAAAAGATCTTCTTCAAATGTGCTCTCAATGTCAGTGATGGAGGACAAAATCCACAGTGTGTCCACACAGTCATTGAGTGCAGAAATGCTCAAGAATGACTAAATAGTTTGTATCAGCTTGAAAACCAGCACAAGGTAAAGGAGCATCTATTATTCCAACATCAGCTGTTAGTTTATAAACTAACTGCTTTGACAGAGAACAAAAAGCCACCAAACGTTGTTGTCTCTGTCTTATATTGTCACACCGCTTAAATATGAGACACATGGAATGCATGAAGTTGACTCACGTTAAAACTTAATAGACAACATGTTTGTATACCAGAGAGGCTGTCAGACCAGGCCGGTTCACAGCACCGAGGCAGAGGTTCAGACTGTGTCCACCACCACCAGCTGTACTCAGACGGAGCCACAGGACCAGACCACAGAACAGCTCCTCCAACAACACCTCGACGGGCCAGAGCCACCGGGCCTGAAGGACTTCCTGCTGCGAGTTGAGGATGCCGTCATCAGAGAGTTGGTGAGAAACGCCAGGAGTCATGCCTTCGACTGGTTCCAGGTGAACTGGGAGGATCACAGTCAGCTGGTAAGCAGGAAAAAGAAATCAAAACATACTTAAAGAAGTAGAGTCTGTTTCATGATATAATTACAGTAACAGCTCTGTCACGTTTACAGGTTTCATGCCTCCATCGCCTTCAACATCCCAGCGCACAAGAGAGAGGTCTTCATGTGACCAGCGTGTCCTGGAGTTGTACAGGTTCAGTTATCGCCTGTGCGTATGGTCGGTATGTTGGTGTCTCACCTTATAATAAGTAATATCCTGGTAGAAGCTGTTTGAGTAGCTTTCCTGTAGTTGTCATATGGTCGGTGGAGTTCACACCAGAGGGAAAAAAATGTGCGTTTTTGCTCGACAGGATAGATGATGGTGACTGGAGCACGGAGAAGTCGTATGTTTGCACGTGGAACCTGGACCGTCGAGGCCTGAACCCCAAACAAGCTGATCTGGTCATAGATGTTCCCACCGCAGTCACCGCTCTATGCTGTCACCCCAAGCAGCCCGCCCTCATCGCAGGTACGCCGCCGAGTCTGGGACCTCACATCATGGAGCTGATTACAGCCTGTTTCTGGGTGCTTTCAAGATATTTACATTGAGATTTATATATATTATGGATGGTGCAAACAGTGGGAATGGATTTTTTTTTAAATCTTGCCTGTTATCTGCTGCTGATCACATGTTTGATGTGCCACATCAAAAAAGACTGATCTCTACAGTAGACAATGTGACATGATAGTCACATCAGCAGAATAGTGACAACTCTAGTGTTCAGTGTAAACACTGTATGTGTGTGTGTGTGTGTGTGTGCTGCTGTGGCTGCAGGGGGTCTGTACAGTGGAGAGGTGGTGCTCTGGGATACTAGTCGGACTCAGGACCCCGTGCTGGCCCAGACTGGGATGTCTGCAGACAGCCACAGAGAGCCTGTTTATCAGGTGAGTGCACCCGATCTCTCTATTATCCAATCAGCATGCTCCACCACTGATCCCCCATCAATAGAACTGCAATGGTTAGTTAATTAATTGATTAATTGTCTAGTTAATTTAATCAACTGTTTTGATATCTATTAAATGTTTTGAGTGAGAAGAAATTCTCTGATTCCAGCTTCTCAAATGTGAATATTTTCTGGTTTCTTTTGTCCTCCATGACAGTAAACTGAATATTTCTTACTATGATGGGAGGATTAAGACACTGTGTGTGTGTGTGTGTGCAGGTTGAGTGGGTGCCCCTGCAGAAGAGAGGAGAGTTTGGGGTGCTGAGTGCCAGCTCAGGGGGAAGGGTGCTGCTGTGGATGGTGGACTCGGACCAGGGCAGGTTTGTCCTGAACGCGGCCTACGCCTTGGTGAGACAGCAGGTTCCTCACAGCAGCAGCAGCAGCTACAAGGTGAGGCTCAGGATGACACAACACTGACACACTGTCGAGCTTATCATACCTGCAGGACTCTGTGTCACTGCTTCATCTGCTTCAAGCCACAGTTTACTGAAGTTAAGAGTCGAGGAACAAGAAGGCAGTAAGTTAAGCAGTATATATGGTGGCAGTTTCATCTGTTAGCAGTTACAGCAGGATACCAGCAGCATGATGATGTCAGTCTGTCCTTTGATCCAGACTGAAATATCTAAACAGTAAATGGATTGTTATGAAATACTGTAAACTAGAGCTGCAACAATTAGTTGATCCACAGAAAATTAATCACCAACTATTTTGATAACTGATGAAATGTTTTGAGTGATTTTTAAAAAAAGAAACATTCTCTGGTTCCAGCTTCTTCATTGTAAATATTTTCTGGTCTCTTTAGTTAGTTTCTAACAGTAAAGTGAAGATCTTTGTGGCTTGTTGGTCAGGACATTTGAAGACGTCATCTTGGACTTTTGGAACATCGAGCATCTAATCTGCAGATTAATCAATAATGAAAATAAATGTTAGTTGTGGCACTATTGTAGACATTCAGGTGTGGTTCTTCCTGACAGTTGTGTCTGAGTAGATCACTGTCTTTATGATGGCTACTTCACATCTGTGTGTGTTCATCTGTGGAGGGTCATTCTGCTCACACACAACAAAGCACAGATATGATTGGTTGAAAATGAAGTATATAAACCACCAAAAAACCCAAACAAGTACATTTTCTATAATCTTCAAATGGTTCAACTGCTGCTTTGTGTTGACTGTTAGTAAAGAGTGACACTTGTAGGTAAAGAGTGACACTTGTAGGTTTGTGTTGCTTGTAGGCTCGAGGCAGCAGCACCGTGGGTGTCACTTCTCTGGCTCTGTCTCCCTGGGACTCTGACACCTTCCTGGTGGGTTCTGAGGGCGGCCTGCTGCTCAGATGCTCCTTCTCCTCCCAGATGCCAGCTGCAGTGTCCTCTGAAGGTCAGAGTGTGACACTGAGAGCGCCGGCGGTCTTCTCATTCAGACCTCGCAGCGGTCCTGTCCACTCTATACACTGCTCACCTTTCCACAGGTGAAGACTCAGCCCACTGACCAAACATGTGATCAGCAGCTATGTGAGGTGTGGTGACTCAGCACTGATGTTGTCCTGTTCACAGGAACCTGTTTGTGAGTGCAGGGACTGACGGCCTGGCCCACCTCCACTCTCTGCTGCAGGCCAACCCCCTGCTGTCTCTCAGGGTCTCTGACTCCTACATCTTCCAGGTGCAGTGGTCTCCAACCAGACCGCTGATCTTTGCTGCAGCCACTGGACAAGGTACAGCATCAAAACTGTTTAAACACTGGGGTTATACATGTCGCTAATCAGATTCTTATCAGTAGATCTGGGCCCTGTTTCTCAAGACCATCTTAAAGCTAAGGTGGTCTTAGTGTTCTGTGAGCCTGAGCTTAGATCAGTCTTGATTTTGGGAAAGAGGTCACTAAATTGCAGTTGCTATGTGTCAGGACATCCATGTGTCCTTCACACACAGCATTTCCAACATCTCATGTAAATAGAGCAGCACTTTGTGTCAGACACATATGTTTGTCTCTCTCTCTTTAGGGGAGGTGCAGATATTTGACCTGGGCCGCAGGTCCCTGAAGCCAGCAGCCACCATCGACCAGGGAGGGGCCGGCCAGGCTGCAACGTGTTTGTCCTTCAACCGTCAGAACCCTCATCTGCTGGCAGTGGGGGGAACAGATGGGACAGTTGGCGTTTGGCAGCTGAGCGCCGATTTGACAGAGCAGAGCCCCAAAGAGAGCAGCCAGCTGGAGCAGATAGCCAATCAGGTGGCAGAATGAGATACATTAACATGGACTACACTATTGGACTGTTTTGTTTAAAAAAAAAAAAAAAAAAGATTGTTTTCTATTTATTGTGGCAGTGAAATAAAAACAGTAGAGGTTTCCAGTTCTAACCAGTAGCGTTTATTAAAGCACACTGCAGTTGTTAAGGTGTTCCAACATTATTGTTACTATTAGGTTCTTTAATTCATCGAAAGCACAAGCTAAAACAGCTAAAACAATCACATTCAAATGCAGACAGATCCACTATGCTATCATGAGAAGCACACAGAGTTAAGGGTAGAGCAAGATAAATAGATAGTACAGATAGTTGTTATTAGTGAGTATTCCTGGTGCCACAGTCATGCAGTTTCAGCCGTGTGTTCGTGTTAAAGTGTGTGTGTGGGGGAAAAACGCATCCCGATTGGTCACTGGTGGGCGAGGGATCAGTTGACGAAGAGCGAGCGGGTGAATTCGACAAAGTCGAAAGCTGACGGCAGCTCTCGGCCCTTGCTGTCGAGGTAGGGCTTCATGTGTGAGAGGCAGTAGTCCGCCTGCTCCTTGGTCAGGTTCTGGAAGAAAGAAGGGAACAGTCAGACCCTGCACGCAGCCTTCACACTCAAACACAAACCAGTGAACAAAGCAGCGAACATGTCGGACCTGATAGAGCTCTTCTTTAGTCACGTAGGGTTTGTTCTCGGTGCTGAGAGCTCTGAAGGCGCTCTCTATCTCCTCACTGGATTTGACGTTCTCTGTCTCGCGGCTGATCATGAACGCCATGTACTCCTGCAACGACACGTTGCCATCCCTGCAAACGACAAGACACGTGGACGTTGACGCAAATACAGTGGTTTAAATTTACACATTATCAGTGTGTTAATATGCACTCAAGTAACCAGTCAGCTTCCTCCAGTAAGGTGATGTCTTAAATGTCATTTTAACAAAAAAAAAACCTGATTTCACCAGCTAGACCATTTCACCCAGTCACCAGGTTTGTAATATAGGCAACTCTGCATTATCTGGTTACTACAGTGCATGTCAGCTGTGTTAGTGTAATGTCTTAAACTATGTGACAAACCTGTTGGGATCCACGGTGTTGAGTATGGACTCAAACTCAGGATCGGGTTCTCCTTCTTCCACCATGGGCAGGTCGTAACCCAGCGAGCGCAGACACGACTTGAACTCCTGGTGGTTCAGACGACCAGACTTCTCTTTGTCGAAGTGCCTGCGAATAAAACAGTTGTAGATGAGGACGTGATGGGACGCAGAAACATCTCCAGCCTGAAGTCTGGTGGAAACCCACTTACTTGAACATCATGCTGAACTCCTTCAGAGCCTCCTCTGTCACTCCAGTGGTGTTCCTGAGAGGAGAAGAAAGATAAATGTGAGATTGAAGCCTGACCACCGGACCAACTCTGCTCACATCACGGATCTATTAGTGTGTTGGTGTGTACCTGGCCTGTATCTGTTGCTCCAGGTTGTGCTGCATCCTCATTCCCAGTTGGTCCAGTTGGTCCCACTGCTGGGCCAGACCCACTGTACTGTGCTCTGTGTATTTGTTGTCTAAGATCAATGCTTCCTCCATAGCTGCACCCAAGTCTTCAATCTTCTTCAGCTGGCTGCGCATGGCCCGGATCTCCTGGTGCTTACGCTACACACACACACACACACACACACACACACACATTTTTGATTTGCCTGTGCTACATTTAAATCCAGACGCTCACCTCTAGCAGTAATGTTAACAGTCATATTTACCTTGGTGGCCTCCAACTGGGACTCCAGTGTACCAGACTCTTCTACCATACACGACCTGGTGCCAACAGAAACTGCTGTTAGAAAGGAAGCAGCACAGTCTGGAAGACTACTGCACTCACACACACACACACACACACACTGGTATTAGGAATACTTACATTCTCTACAACACCCAGTGTTTCCAGAGACACCTGTATGAACTACGGTTAGCTCTTGTATAGTGTAGAGCTGCTGCGGTTACTGCATTACTGTGTTAACGCGATCATGTCGCACTCACCGCAGAGTCAAGCTGATCACTGCTTCGCTTCTGAGTGAGCGGCTCAAAGTGATGGACATGAGTTATTCTCTCAGGCTTGACATAAAGAATGACGTGCTAAGACATAGATAGACTTTTAGACTATAGAAGCTATAAAGAATAGACTACTAGAGGAATACATGCGATTGAAAAGTTCACCAGTGTTTAGGAACCAATCATGTTATAACATCTGAGGTTTAAATGTTTTTTTTTTTGCAGTTACTGCAACTGTTTGATACCGCGGCAGCTCTAGTTTAGTGTTTGGAAGTGTGCTATTAACTGGTTCTTGGGTGTATAATTTGGCATGTGACTATAGTATGATGCAGTCTTTACTACCACAGAGTGGAACTGCATTCATACCAGAAATCTACTGGTAACCCAAACCATGCAAGGTTAGGGCTACTGCACACAGGACTGGAAACTGCAGCACAGCATTGGGAGTTGATGAGACAGGAGATGCATGGTGAGTGCACCCTGAAGTCACTGAACACATGCAGAAAAATGCACTAAAAGTTGCATAAAATACTACTTCTCTCTCTGTGTGTACAAGAGAAACCATTATGTTGCAGTTTCCATCCCTGCAGTACGCTCAGTAAACCCAGTAAACAAGGTGACAAGTAGCCAGTTGACTGGCTAAAAGGGTGCTGACTGCAGCCTGGTGGGTGGGTTGTGTTGGAGGACTGAGTGGAGGTTAGTAGAGCGGGATGGTAACTGAGCACACCAGAGCTCCACATGGTGTCTTTAGACTACAGTGCATGAGATCACACGGCCCTGAGGGCACTGCATGGGTCAGGAGAAGCAAAAGAAACCAGAACAAGGCTTGAGAGAGGTTGACCTTCCAGACAGATCATCAGCAACTTGGTACTGATAGACACAGATAACCCGTCGATAGGCTATGCTATTCAAAGAGAGGGTGGGGGGGGAGGAGGGAGGACCAGAGATTAAACAGTAGACAAAAAAATGGAGGGAAAACAGGGAATATTCCAAAACAAAATTCTCTACATCAGGGCAGAACAGTCAACATATGGATTTAAACTGGTCCTTCAAAGCTTGATCATTTAAAAAACACCCACCTGTGACATCACAGATCAGTTTTCATCATCATCACTTCCTGCACACTTTTCACAAGCACACACATCAAGCACACACATTTGATCAAACATTCAGACATGTAAGGAGAAAAAATGATATTAACCCATCCAGCAGATATGTCCTGATTAGAGTAATCCAAAGCACCAGCGAGGAAGCAGTCGAGAGGAGAAAGGGGAGGGACAGAGAGAGAGAAAACACAACATGTTAACAACATGAGGCGACGATACAACAGTGCTCACTGCAAACAACACGACAACAAGCTAAAACTCTGGTGTGGAACCAGCTGTGTTCTACTGTGAGAAAACACTGAGCATGCTTTGTGCTGAGCTTTGAGCTGTGGTCACACCAGGAAGTCACTTTCGTTCATTTTGCATTTAGAGATGTTCTGTTCAGTTTGAAGATCTGCAGCAACTGACAGTAGTGATTGCACTCAGGTCACCACTGAACACCATATTGTTCAATAAAAAGTTATTCAAGAAGGAAAATAAAGCTAATTGAGACAACAAGCTTGCTAACATTCAATGAGTTTGTTAGCTTAGCCCAGTCGCTAACGGGACACGTTTGTACAGTTCACTTAAAAAGACATATCTGTACTCCTGTCTCTAGGAAATCCACTGATCCCATTAGAATGAACTGAATGTACAGCAGTTTGAAACAAAGCGTGTAGCGCTCTTCCTGAAAAGTGAAGCCAACATCAAGTGACTTAAACCTGCATTCTCTCTAATGGCCAGCAGGGGGCGACTCCACTGGTTGCAAAAATAAGTTCGATTATATGGAAGTCTGAGAAAATGACCCCACTCCTCACTCGATTTATTACCTCAGTAAACACTTTCCTCTGAGTTTATGGTCTCAGTCGCTAGTTTCAAGTCTTCTTCAATACCATTTTTTTTTCATTTCGTTATGGTCCTATTTTGAGTAAAATACACAATAAAGCAGGGTATGCTTTAGTATATAGGTACCTTGTGACTGACGAGTCGCTATAATGGCAATGTTGATAACGTAACATAACCATAGATTGTAGGCTAGCTGCTGCTATTTCATAGTGAGTTTCAGTTCATGAGAGTTAATTGTAACACGTTGGTCGTCCTGTTCAATGTTTAGTTGTACTAACGGACCCCCTAACGAGCTGGCTGTTCAGTTTTTAAGTAAGTACACTTTGTTTTAATGGTTTTAGGCCTGTTTTTTGCTAATGGAAATTGGCATTAGCATTATCACAGTTAACAACAGACTGTAAATGCACCATGCTAACCAAGCTAACAGCTAGAGCTAGGCTCAGTTCCACCTTCTTGTCCATATATGGTCACTTCTGGCTCCAAAAATCAAACATGGCGACGGTCAAATTGCTAAGGTCGAAGCTTCAAAACAGCAGTCCATAAACGTTGGGTGGGTGACGTTACCGTGACTACGCCCATATTTTTTACAGTCCGTGTGAAATGCTGGTGTGACCAGGGCCAGGGCTTTACAGACACACAAACAGAAAGCATCGCCACACATCTGCATCACTTATTCAGTGAGCAGATGTGTGCTAAAAACACAATGTGCATGCAGCTACAGACCATCGTGCAACTTAAGATGTTTTCATCTTCAAAACACAATATTCATGCTGAGCACCTGGGCTGAAATGATGGTTCTTAACGTTCAAACTCACTAACAACTCAAGCATAGCTGACAGAGTGGAAAACCTCAACCAAGGCTTATAAAGCCTCAGCTGGAAGAACGTCACCCTCTACCTGGTCTCCTGCAGCCACTGGTGGAAAGCGTTGGCGTGCTGTGCAAACTCCTGACGCAACTTGTCGTTTTCTTCCTGCCTCCTCTGCTCCTTCTGCAGCTCCAGCTCTCGCTCCTACAGACAGACGGGGAAATGTTGGATGTTGGCTGAGGGCCTGAAAGGTGTGTTTGGCTCACAGAAAGTGAAAGTGAAGGAACACACTAGCGGACTATGTGGAAAAAAAAAAGTATATATAATCTTGAATGTAGTGACCTTGATGATCTTCTGCAGGTTTCTCCAGGTCTCCTCCAGCGCCTCCATGGTGAACCAGGTGTAGGGGTTGGACACCACCTGGTAGCTCTTGATCTGCTGGTCCAGCTCGGCCAGCTGGTTGAAGTCTGCCTGTGCGGAGCTCAGCGAGGAGCGGAAGGCCTCGTGGGCTTCACGCAGCGCCCGGATCTCCTCCAGAGAGTTGCACCTCACAGGGTCTGTCAGATCCTCCTCTGCATTCTCAAACCAGCTGTTGAAAGCCGAAGCCTTCTTGGCGAATGTCAGGAACAAGTCCTCAACCTGGGGTGGAGAAGAACAGGTTCAAATGACTGAAAATGCTTTGATTCATGTATGTAAGCTCTACTGTTGGACTATATAATATCATATCCATCAACACAAGACCCTCCTCAGGCCTCTTTACCTTTCTGAAGTGCTCTTGAGCCTCCAGAAGCTTCTTCTTGCGAGCGGCTGAGTTGGACAGCAGCTGGTTCCAGCGCTTCATCAAGGCAGCGTGACGAGCTTCGATGGCTTTCGATTGGACGTGCTTGGCGGCCAGCAGCTGGTCTTTGAGTGCTGTGATGTTGGTGATGCCCTCCTGCTGGAAGGCCTGGAGACCAGCATCAAATGTCTCCTGCACACAGACAGAGAGAGAAAAAAAAAGAAAGACAGTCAGTGGAGAGAGTAACAGTGTACAGAGGAAATGTAGAACAAGTGTTTAGGAGGAGGCAGTACCTGCTTGGTGAGCAGGGTCTGCACGGAGGACAGGTCTCTGCCGTAGTCATCAGTCTTCAGGCTGTTCTCTTTCTCACCTAAACACAAACCACATCCATTAATGACCATCTCTACTTGAGTTTGAAGGATTGAAGGTTTGTCATACGTCCAGTATGTGGGCATTTCTTGCTGCCTCGTTTTGAGGAGGACACAAGTCTTAACGTGTTCGTACCGATCCAGGACTCCACCACGTCGGCCTTCCAGTTGAACTGCAGGAAAGCTGAGTTTTCATCCAGCTTGGCCTTCCTCTGAGCCGCTGCCCTCTCCAGCTCAGACACTTTACCCCGCAGAGCCGACATCTTGGCACTGATGTTGTCCACGTGATGGTTGTTCTGTTGGAAACACACAAATCATTTGAATGCTTTGGTTTTGTCAACGTACTGCATAAATAGACATAGATGATTCTTTCACTGCTTTGAAAAACATGTTTCTCTTGGTGCTGGAGAGTCAGTACCTTCTTGATAAGCTCCTCCCCGTTAGCGCACACATCGTTGACTCTGTCTCTGTGCACGGTGAAGTCGGTCTCAAATGCTTCGTGCTTTTTCAGCAAGCCCTGAGGGAAAGACGGGTGTTCTTGAAACTCATCATCACTTACTAGAGTCTAAAAAAAAACACTGATTCTATGCAATAGAACTTGAAATTCTGTTGTCTGTGACGGCAAAGCACCTGCACAGCAGCCAGTGTGTCTCCATAGTCTTCACTTCCCACTAGATTCAACTTCTCATTAATCCAAGCTTCTTCTTCTTCCACGTTCGCCACAAACTGCTGGTACTCCAGCGACTCCTCCAGTCTCTGTCCCCTGGAAGCAAACACACACACACACACATTTACACTCCTGTTTCTATCTGTTGTGCTTGCGTCCTGGGCTGAAAGGTGTCTGGCAGCCTGAGTGTGTAGCTCAGCAGGCTTACCTTGCTCCAGATAAGTCTTTGAGTTCCTTCCAGTGGTCGACAAACTGGGCAAGTCTCTGCTGGATCTCCTCCTGGCCGATGGTGTTGTCATCAGACAGCTTCTTCCCAGTGTCCAGCACCGACTGAGAGCACACACACACACACACACAACAAAGCAGCTGTGGATTTCCTGCTATGACAACAGTATCATACAGGTATATATATGATGAACAGATGAGTCCTGTACCTGGATGGCCGGCTCGTGGGCTCCCAGCTCGGCCTCCAGCCTCTTGTGTTTCTTCCTCAGATTCTGTACTCCTGTCAAATCACGTCCGTAGTCTTCCGAACTCACAAGCAATTTCTTTTCTCTGTGAAGTGAGAGCACAAACTTTTTAAGTGTCTTGCCTTAAAAAAGATAAAGACAGACAGTCGATTCCCCCTCAGTGAAGCGAGGGGGAGCTCTCTTACTTGATCCAAGACTCTTCGTCATCCAGGTCCCTGAAGAACTGATGCAGGCGGTGGGACTCGTTGAGTTTAGCGCGGCGACCGGCTGCCATGCTCTTGATCTTGGTGAAGCGGCCGTTGACGGCGTCGCGCTTGTCCTTCACCTGCGAGGTGTCGAAGGCGTTGCTGGCCATCAGGCTGTCGGCCTGGCCGTTCAAATCCTTCAGACGGTCCTGCGGGGGAGGAAGAGACGGTCAGAGGGTCTCCTCGTAACTAGATAAACTTTCTTGTTTTACTTCTATTAGGTCTCACTAACTTTTTTTTTTTTTGTCCTTTTCAAATGTTTAATGACTACGATATATGTATTCCGATGCATCTGTGTGATAATGAGCTTGCGTACCTCATGGGCAGAAATATCAGCCTCCAGCAGCTGGTGCTTCTTCAGAAGGTTGTTGACTGATGCCAGATCTTTACCATAATCCTCAGAGGCAAGAAGGGCTTCCACCTGACAAACAACAACCACAACATCATGCATCAAATCTTCTTGAGATGATTGTGATCATCTGTGTTTCTATCTGGCGTGGAGATGCTTACCTCAGAGAGCCAGAAGTCAAAGTCCTTGATGCCGGTGTTGAAGTTCTGCTGCTTGTTGGCCTCTTTCAGTTTCTGGCTCTTCTCTGCAGATTTGTTGACGAGGAACTGCCACTGTTCATCCAGAGCGTTGAGGCGCGCCTGAGAGACGGAAGAGTCCCGTTTTAAAGAAATATATGTTCATGTTTTCACACATACATGGCAGAAAGATAGAAGGCTTCTGTTCATTTCAAACAGAATCAAGAAGCAGGAGCCATCAACAGAACAAGTAACATTTCAAATGTTTTTATTAGAACCCATTAAAAAAAAGGACACATCTGTCAATATTCTAACTCAAACACAGTGTACAGACATGATGAATATCTAACCTTGACTGCATCCTCGCTGCCGGCGCAGGCTCCTCTCTGGATCAGGGCGTTACCGGTGTCGATGACCCCGCGGATTCGGTCTGCGTTGGCGTGCAGCTCGGCCTCGAACGCCTGGTGCTTCTGGTGTTTGCTCTGACAGCACAGACAGAGGCGGGAGGGGATCAAGGACACGGCGTTAGACCCTTCCTGCTCTGCGGCGTGCATGTTTCACTTACCCCGCTTCAATTGAGAGACGTCAATTAAGACTGCAAAAATCCAGCAAAGCTCTTATACTTACATTCGACGCAAAAGCTGAAATGAACGTCAAGCTGTTGCATCAACCTTTTATCTCAAGCGTTATGAGGCTGATATTAATGTAATGTTTGTAACTGAAAATTATATATATATATATATATATAAAAAATAAGAATTCAACACAAGACGCCGACTATGGCAGACGATGTGTTGGACACGGACACACACACACAAGGACAAATGAACACAAAAATGGCAGCATCTGCAACACAGCTGACTTTAAAGAAAACTCACTGAAGGAAGAGTCACTTCAAAAGTTGCTTCATGTTTGTGTCTATTTACATTCCTACTTCCCTCTCAGCTGGCTCCTAGTAGATATTAGATATGATCTTTTTATATATGATCCAATCAGAGAGCGAGGACTGCTTCCGTCTGAGCTCCACACCAGCATCGCTACAAATATCAAGTCTTCTCAATTTCATTTGAAGATGAATTTGTTTTGAATCAAAACATCTGAAGCAAGTTTCAAGATGACCCCTCAAGAATTGCAATTAAAAAAAAAAAAAGGAAGCCACACCCAACAACTAGTAGCCTTCGATGACAAAAAAAAACAAACCTAGAATAAAATACAAACATGAACATAGAAATGACAAATTTTTTTTTTTTTTTTTGAAATGAACTAAATTAAAACCCAGGTGGAAAAGAAGCTGGCACTTGACAGTGCTGATGATGAGGGACAAACTCAAAGATGGACGGAATGCTTATGTTCTAACGTCGTGTCTAGACACACAGCAAGGACGCGGACACATGGAGGATAACCTGCTCGGTTGTTAGTCAGCTGACACACTACGCAAACTTACCAGCAGCTTGGACAGCTATAAAAAAAAAAAAAATAAAAGACAGTGAGAGAAAAATTCAGTCTCACTTCAGACAGGACACAGGGAGGGGATTTCACACAATTAAAGAGTTATAGTCACTATAACAAGACAAAAAACAGATTAGCAGTTTTAATTTAGCATGACATGTCTGTTATCTTTCGGCTCAACCGCTTACACAGTTACAGTTTGGGAGAATTTATATTCCCTGAACTCTTCTTGGAATATTTCTCAGACAAAGAGACTGTGAAGAAAGTGTCTTTTCTATTCACTCAATCACACGTGTGAAGGGATCCCATGCACTGCTTTCACATGAACTGCACTGCTGTTAAAGTGTTTGGTCGGTGTTACTGGAGGACTGATGTATACCTGGATGTTAGTCGGGTCCTTGTAGGACTCATCGGTTGCGGTCTGCAGCTTTTCGCTGATCCAAGCCTCTATCTCGTCCACATCCCGGCTGAACTGCTGCAGGGTCTGGGACTCGCCCAGCTTAGAACGCTTCTCGATCATCTGGGCCTTCAGCCGGCGCCACCTTTCAAAAAAAAAAAAAAGAGTGTAGCGTTTACAAGAAAGCTCACAAACACGCATATGTAGTTTAAAAAAACAATACAAACGTTTCTTACCTGTCGAGCACTTCATTGCGGCGATTGGAGATCTCAGGTTTGGCGTAATGATCAGCTCCGATCAGCTGATCAGCAAAGGACTGCAGAGCGGCGATCTTCTCCTCCTGTACAGCACAGCGACATTTAATAATCTACACAACACAGCTAGCCATCAGTATACAAAGCTTTCCACTGAGTGCTCAAACATCTCACTGACCTGCACGTTGATGGCTTTGTCAAAGTCTTCATGTTTCTTGATGAGGGCCTCCACGCTGTCCAGAGAGTCTCCCTTGTCGTCACTGGCCAGGAAGGCTTCACGAGCTGCCATCCAGTTCTCAGCCTGTTCGCAGTCCCTGTTGAAGAGCTGTGGAGAGACGCGGGCGGCCGTCAGTGACTGCGTAATAACCGCTTCTAAACCGCTCACTCTCATAAGCTTAGCGCTTCCATTACCTGGAGTTCGAGGCACTGGTCCAGCATCATGCGGCGCTGCACCCAGGCCTTCTCCAGGTCGGCACGCTCGCGGTCCAGAGCCTCCAGTTTCTCCTGGATCTCGGGGCTGGCGTAGTGGCCTCGCGCTAGCAGCTGCTGGCCGAACTGCTCGAAGGCCTGGAAGGTACCGGCACGAGCGTCGATCTCAGTGCGGTGTTCCTGGAAGGGATGGGGGCAAGGAAAGAAAGATGGGTGGGGTGTGTGTTTTGATGTGCAGTAACTTGTGCTGACGTGTGTAATACTCTACATAATATAACAGAGAGGTGAATTCAGTACCTGGTGTCTTTCCAGGAGGGCTTCGGCTCCGGTCACGTCTTTAGCCAGCTCCTCTGAGGACACCAGTCCTCGAATGCCATTGATCCAGGACATCAGATCTCTGTGTACGGATGAAGAGTTACAGCCAAGCTTACACCACATTCTTCGCTACACACATCTTGACTACTCTCTTTCAATCCAGTAGCGGTTCTCTTCTCACCTGAAGTCGGACAGGAAGCGCTGCAGGTCGTGAGAGTTGCCGAGCTTGTCTTTGCGTTGGTCGGCACGTCCCACCAGGCTGCTCCAGGCGGTGTTCAGCTCGGTGCATTTCTCCTGGATGTCATCCACTGCTTCGGGGTGAGACTGGATCAGACGCTCCGCTGTCTCGCCAAGAGAGTTCACCTGGACCAAGGAGTAGAAAAAAAAAAAAAATGAGCAACAGCTTCAGGAGACAAACATTTTAGCCAGAAGTTTTGCTTCTAGATCAGCTGAAATCTCATAGAAATGACGATCTGACCTTGTCGCCCAGGGCTGCCAGGTCTCTCTCAAAGCCTTCATGTTTGCGCTGCAGAGCTTGGACACTGGCCAGGTCGTGACCGTAGTTGTCGGTGTTGAGGGCCTGGTTCTTCTCTTCAATCCACTCTTTAGTCTCATCAGCATCCCTGAGGAGAAACAAACACGACTCTGCTCAAATCACTCGGTCATCAAAAGTGATAAGAACATGTGTTCAACACTCTGTGCCAGTCTCTATTACTACTGGTCTGGATAAGGTTTCCATTCTCTATTATTTGACTTGTAATGCTTTAGTAACTGTCACAGACGGGAGTGAGGCCTTTACAAAAAGCGGCAGGTGATGCTGCAGGTACCACATGTGTGTTTTCCTACCTGTGGAATCGCTGCACCTCGTGGGCACTGCCCAGCATGTTGCTCCTTTCTTCAGCCAGCTGTTGCAGGGACCTCCAGCGATTATTCAGCTCCTGCACATCCAAACAATCAGCATTAAAAAAACAGCACTCCACATGCTTCACAGAATGTGCTCAGTCCTTCTGCAGCTTGTGTGTTTTTCATTTTGGCATTAATATGTGTGATTATTTGCGAACTAAATGCACCCTCAATCAAAGAGGGACGTGTGTGTGTGATCAATACATGTGTGCAAGATTATAAATGTGTTAAGAAATTAGGATTAAATGGCGTCAGTGTCAGATTTCACTTCTTAAAATGCAAATATAATGTAACGTGTGAGCATATTTGCATAGTTTGTGCTTGATGTCTGTTTGATGGACACAGACAGTCAGGGACAAACAAAGGAAGCCGGATGATGAGGGAGAGTTGCACAGACGGATGCATGGGAAGAACATTACACGGCACAAGGACAAAGAAAATATTCAGGATCTACTAAAAAAAAAAAAAAAAAAAGATGCTGAGGACTCATGTAGTATGCCAGCAAATCATTCATACTACATTCAGCGACTGAGGGACGATGACAGAACGAACAAAAAGCTGCAGGAAACTGGATGGAACCAAAAAAACAAAAAAAAAAAAAAAACACTGAACACTCCAAACTCTAGAGTCAGGTTTCAGAGGACAGGAGGAGACAGATCATGTGACATCAAAAAGGAAAAAAACCAATGACAATGAGGTTAGTTTTCTGATCACGATGCACGACACGGGACCAAAGGGGAGGAACGGTTCATAATGAGGTCGGGCAGGACTAGTTCATCTTACCTTGATAGTATTAAAGTTAGCCGTTGTTTGAACAGCCAAGCGTATATTCTATAGTTGAAGGTGAAAAAAAAATAATATGGAAGGAAGGAGGAGGGAAAAGAAGGACAAAAAAAAAAAAAAACAAACAGAAAACACCACACCAGTCAAGTGTTATGGAAACTCTCAGGGTTGGTCTCAACACCAGTCAACATTATAAAGCACTGCAACCATGGCTGTGGAGCAGAGCCGACCAACCAACACTGGATTATGATGAATCAAACAAAGAGACTGTAAACGATTAAGACATCTTGAGACGTCATTTTAACATTCAAGGGGATATGAAATAAAACAAAACACTTGGGAGATTTCCAGGCTCCCAGGCCGTCTCATCGATGTCTAATCATATTCCATGAGGACATGTAACATTACGCCCCATGCCGGTAACACAACATTATCGGGCATGATGATTTCAGTTAAGTCCACACACCAGTATCAAACCCAATGCTGAACAGGCATGCACAGTTACAGTATCAGATCAAGATTGACAGGCTGTCAAGTCTTTGTAGTTGATACATTTTTTTTCTTTTTCTTTTTTTTTTAACACATCACAGCTGAATGTTAAGATGTATATTCTAGAGACAGATTCAACAGATGAAGCTTACCTTCCATGGAGATGCAGTTTTGGAATCAGCTTCATCCTGTTAAAAAAAAAAAAAAACATGATGTTGCATAAACGTCACTGTTGTGATGTTAGAAATGTTTCTTAAAATGTATGGAAATGAGAGAAATGTTTAGAACCTTGCCAGGAGCAGAACCGAGCAGCTCTTGTTGCTGCAAATGGGGAAAAAAAACCAAACGGGATCGACATTAAATTGCAGTTGAAACATGAAAGATGGCTCATATGTTTGATCCAATTGATCCGGGGAGGAGAACTCACCTGAGCCTGCATCATGGGAGCCTCCTCAGCCATGAGGCCTTCAGACTCCAGCTCGGACGCCACTTTGTTGATGTCCCTCAGACGAGACTCGTTGGCCTTCAGGTCCTGGAGTACAAAAAAAAACAAAAAAAAAACATCAGACACTATATGTGAGATGTGACCTAGAACATATGGACACATACAAACAACAGGTCGAGACACATTACCTTCTGGAAGTCGTCAAACTTCTTCTGCAGGACCTCGACCTGCTCCAGGTCGGAGCCCATCTCTTCATTAGTGAGGGCTCCCTCCTTCTCGTTGATCCACTGCTGCAGCTCGTTGGCCTCCCTGAACAGCATGAACTTCTTGCAGCTCTTCTCCAGCATGTCTTTGCGTTTCTCTCCCAGCTCTAACAGGGTGCCGTACCTTTGGGAAAAAAAAAAAAAAAAAAGGAGGTGAACAGGAAGCGTCGTGTCAGGGGAACTCAAGTGGAGAGTCAGTCACTGGAGATACACTGACATGCTGGGTGTCAAGAGACTGTGCACATAGAACATGAGAGGGAAGCCTTCGCTGTGTGGCTGATTTATGAGCTTTATGAATTTTAAAATGTAGAAAAAAATTCACTTTTAAATGACAGTGGGAAAGGATTATTCCATGAACGCTCTGACTGAACAGCATGAAGCAGAATGACAGAATCTAAACAAATCATTTCATGTGTTTTCAAAAGGTTTATCATCCTCTCATCCTGTGGTCCATCTCTACACATTTTTTTTTTTACAGAATCTGCTCCTTTGGATTTTTTTTTGTGGTCACATTTCTGCTAAAAAGTGATCTCAAGATCAAAACAACAAAGTCACTCCTGCAGTGCTGAATCCTTTAGTTAATTAACATTTATCACATAAAAAAACGGAGGAAAGCGTGTTTTACAAGCAGAAGCAGAAGCAGGGTTCCCCTCAGTGTTTCCTAGCCTGATATAAACACTGCCTCTGCTAACACCAGAGGAAATGAATACATTTTTGTGAAATATTAAAAGCTCCTCCACTCACAAATATATTTTACTTTAACGTTCCTTCAGTTGGACGTTTGAGCTTCACTGTGCAGAATAATGTGTGTACAAGCTTGTTCTCACATTCATCTGCTGAAGGAGGAAAGTTTCTCTGAGCTCACTTTGAATCTTAAGTTTCACATGTGTATGATTATGTGACATCACAACTAGTTTGGAGCCAATCCTGGTTCAGTATGCAACTTCTACAAGTGTGATGTGGAAACTTGAAGCCTTCAGTGCCTTCACAAACACTGAGAATGGACTTTACAGTGGATTTTTAAAGAAAGGGAACATGAATAGATGTTATTTTAACCATTTTTAACAAGATAATTGAACTTTTTTTTGGAAAAAACCTATACCAGATATGAGTTATTATTCAAAGCATTATATTTTACATGTCCCCAAAACATGTCTGAATGGTGGCACTACATCACACTAATCTGTCATCTAATAACTACATTGATAAATTATTAATCTCCACAGAATACCACTTAAACTAACCAACTCTCTAGAGGAAACCCTGAGATACATACAACTATTATAACCTACATGGTTTATCTACAGGTTCTTCTACAGTATGCATTGAACAAGTGTTCCTAGGCCAATGTATAAGCTCATATCTCTGACTAGCACTGAACCTTGGACGATGAGGTATTACAAAAATGAGTCAGAGCCCAATATGTGCACAACAGGACATCTAATGACATGACTTTTTATGGCCTGTGATGCATAAAGACAGAACTTCAGACAGTTAAAAAAAAAAAAAGGGAAAATGAGAAATGAACATCCACAGGTAAGGCTGGGATGAAAAGGATGTGGAGGGTGTACATCAGAGGAACTTCTATCCCTGTGCTGAATAGAAGGCGAGGGTGAAGTAGATGCAGTGTCACAAGAACATGGGTTGTTTTTTTTTTTTTTGAGAGAGTTTTGGGGTGGGGTGGATGATATTTAGTGGTTTTATCACGATCACAAGGACACGCAGAGGGACACAGGTTTCCTACTCACAGCTCTTCCACCTGCTTCATGCGCACAGACACGCTGCAGGCCTCCTTGGTAACAAGCCTGCACCGTGGCAAGGCAAGGCGAATGCACAGCGAGATTTAGTTGTTAAGTACGGCAAAGGATAGCAGAGGAGACAGAGAAAGAGGCCACGGGCAAGGTCATTAGTTAAGAGTCGAAAAGAAAAAGAAAAAAGAAAGGATTCAAAACAGAGCACTTAGGAGGAATAGTTAAATCAATCTAGTTGGAAAAAGGAGAAGATGAGTTAGTAAAGTACATTCAGTTGTCAAAAGTGAGGAGGTGGAGGGGGGTGTTTCTTACTGGTTGTCGATCTGGTCTTGGCGCAGCGCGATGCTGCCGTGTTCGTCCAGCAGGTTTTCCCTGGAAGAGGACTGGGTGGGGTCCAGTTTCTTCACGTAAGCGGCGGGAACGAAGCCCTGGCGATCGTTCACCTCCACCTTCCACCAGTCCTGCAGCGGGTCCAAACAAAAGTCAAATCAACCAGTCGTTTATTTCATTGATCTTTAGTTGGTTGTTGTTAATAAATGTGTATGATGCAGCTGTTCTTGCTGATACGGTATGTAATGAGTAGGCAAAGTTCTCATATGGCTGTTTCCTGTGGCAAAGGAAGAGGCTGGCTCATCCTTAACATTAATCTATCTAAACCCTTAACTGCCTGGGCTACACTCCTCCATGCTGAATGTCTCAATGTGTATTGAAGCGGGGTCGGTTTAGTCTGGTTTTATCTGAACCTTGTTGGTGCTGTTGAGCAGGGTGAGGATGTCGCCCTTCTTCATGGTGACTTCACGGGGGCTCTTCTCCTGGTAGTCGTACAGAGCCAGGACCAGCTCCTTCCCGGTCTCATCATCAGTTGGTGCCACTTGTTGCTGCAATGAAACAACATGTGTCACTGATTTATACTCTCTGCTTACATTTGATTATTATATTTGAATATTATTATGGTAGGAAACATCCCAAACGATCTAGCGTTCAGAGCTAGATCACTCAGTAAAAGCCCTCTCTCTCCTGGATCTGAGCACATGTGCAGGGTTGAGGTGTGAAGGTTTTTTTTTTTTTACCCTGCAGGACTGGGCCTGTTCCTTCAGGGCCTGGATGCTGCTGCCGTAGGCGCTCAGGTCAGACATCAGAGCCTCGTGCTTCTTCAGCAGAGCCTGTGGAAGACAAACTATTCAGCACAACCGCATTTGTCACAGAGAGGACATAAAACAAAGAGGTGTGTGCGATAAATCTAACATAAGCTGAAGGTAGAAACACTAAAAAATCAACTTATTCTATTCTTCATACGTAGACATTATCATCGTTACTTGCCGTCTAAGACGAGATTTGTTAAATCCCTTCCCACTCATGTACCTCAGCGGAGTCCTCGTCTTTGCCGTAGTCTGTGCTCCCCACGATGGGCTCCTTCTCCCTCATCCATGACTCGGCCTCGTTGGCGTCGGCGAAGTACTGCTGGGCCTGAAGAGAGTCCTCCAGGTCTTGTCTCCTCTGGGAGGCCTTGGCCTTCAGTGTGTCCCAGCGTCCGTGTAGTTCAGACAGCTTGGATTTCACATCCTCACCAGCAAAATGCCCTGACGATCACAAATGGATGTTGGTTTATAATACTTCGAGAATGAGAATCTCATTTAAGAGAGCAAACAAGGCCTGGAGATTTAAATGTTTACCTTCCTCCACCATGGCCTCTCCTTTCTGGGTGACGGCTTTGATGCGAGGCTCATGACCGGTGATCTCAGCCTGCAGGGCCTGGTGCTTCTTCAGTAGGTTCTGGACACCGATCAGGTCTTTGCCTGAAGGAAGACACCAAGAGAAACATTCTTTTTTTTTTTTTTTTTCTCCACATGAACCCAGTTTTTGTACAGTAGAATATAGCAGCGTAAGTTTTACCTCTGTTAGTAGAGGCAGCGATGGGCTCTTTCTCACGGATCCAAGTCTCCTCATCCTCCACGTCTCTGAACAGCTGCTGGAGCCGGAGAGAGTCGGACAGTTTCTGCTTGCGCGCCGCCATGGGCTCGCGCAGACCTTCGTAACGGACCACCAGGGCCTCCTGTTTCTTGCGGATGTTGTCGGCGTCGAAGTGTCCCGCCTCTTGGAACTGGCGAGCCTGGATCGTTATGCCGTCGATTCGGTCCTGAGAGAGATATTCGCATAGGGGTTTAGATGTTTGCTGTTACACTTCAGTGTACAGAACAACAAGCATCCACGAGTTGTATGTCTGGTAGTGTCGGGCACCTGGTGAGCAGCCACGTCAGCCTCCAGCAGAGCGTGTTTCTTCTGCAGGTTCTGGACGCTGGTCAGGTCTTTTCCATAGTCGTCTGAGGCCAGGTGACCCTCCACCTCATACAGCCACAGCTCGATGTCCTCTACGTTCCTGTTGAACTGCTGCTGCTGGTTGGCCTCACGCAGCTTGATGCCTGAGATAAAAACAGTAGAAAATCTTTATCCTGCACTGATAAGAGTAGCAACTGCAATCTACCACGTGTGTACTCTAATCTATCCCTTTTTTGCATCAACAGTATCTTCAGTACCTTTGAGATCAGTGGCCTCCAGCAGTTTCTTCCACTGGGAGCTGACCTCCTCCATGCGACCGGCCACCTCATCGGATGCATAGTGTTTCCCATCCAGCAGCTCCTGGCCGGACTTCTGCAGGGCATCGATGCGGCTCTGGTTGGCCGACAGCTCCGCCTCGAAGGCCTGGTGTTTCTGCACCTTGCCCTGCAGGTTGGAGGGGTCCTGGTTGTGAGGAGACACAGGTTAGAGGATGAGCGTAGAACTCGGGATGAACGAACACATTTCACAAGATCTCAAACAACTTCGATGAACTACCTTGTAAGCCTCGTCGGTGGCGGTCTTCATCTTCTCGTTGATCCAGCTCTTGAGCTCATCGGAGTCCCTGAAGAACTGCTGCAGGTGGAAAGAGTCCTCCAAGGCGGCGCGGCGTGACTGAGCGCGCTCGTGCAGGGCGTTGCGGCGGCTGAGCAGCTACGGATGTGCGGAGGGAAAAGATGTTTTTTTTTTTAGATCCGTTGAAAGAAATGACAAAAATCACGCTAGCGTGCTTAAATGATTTAAAAAGGTACTGCACTTACAGCGTCTCTGCGGGTAGCCACATCCTCTTTGGCGTAGTGATTGTTCTGGATTAGTTTGGTAGCGAACTCATCAAGGGCCTGGAGAAAATGTACAAGAAAAAGGAAGTTAAACAAAAGAAAAAGAGTCAAAATCTGGCTGTGATTGAACAGCATGGACAATGTTCTTGTGGACAACTGGTGTAACTTACAGTGATCTTCTCTTCCTGGGCGCTGAGTGACTTCTCAAAGTCCTCGTGTTTCTTCAGCAGTGCCTCCACACTGTCCAGGGAGTCTCCAAGATCTTCGTTCAGGAGGAAAGCCTTTAAAAGTGAACGGGCTACGTTAGAGACTGACAAATCACATCTGCTAGCCTGAAGAGAGGTGTTGGTGTTGGTCAGTTACCTCTTGTTTGCTCATCCAGTTGTCAACTTGCTCAGTATCTCTGTAGAAGAGCTGCAGATCCATGCACTGCTCGTACTGCTGCCTGCGAACCTCCCACAACTCCAGCAGAGACTCCTTCTCCTCAGTAAGGATGCCCAGCTGCACAAAACACACACACACATTTTAATACATGGCATACGGTGTCCATACAAAGCAAGATAACATCACCGTTAAGAAACAAAGCTCAGACAGTCCCACCTTTTCCTTGACCTCGTCAGAGGCGTAGTGTCCGGTGTTGAGCAGGGCCTGTCCCGCTTCATCAGTGGCTCTGAAGCTGTCCTCATGAGCATCGATCTCTCCCTGCGTAGCACAGAAGACTCACATTTACCGACCTTACATTCGTTATCCAACACAAATGTCAGTTACATGTTTGCAGGTTCATTTTCAGTTAATATCGAGGTGAATCTACCTTATGCTCCTGGTGGCGGTCGAGCAGAGCCTCAGCTCCAGCCACGTCATTGGCCAGTTCATCGGCGTTGATCAGGGCCTTCATCTCTGTCACCCAGCTGGTTAGATCCCTGAAGTCAGCGGTGAAACGCTGCAGCCTGAAAAGACATTGTCACAAGAGGGCAGGAGTGAGCAGACTGCTGTGGAGAGATGCTGAACAGATGCAGCATCATATGAGTTGTGTGACTGTCAAGTGAGTTTTGGCTCAAACGTGTATGGATGTAATAAATCACCAGATAAAGAAGTGAAATCCTACAATTAGTTGTTTATGTAACCTCCTGAGTTAAACAATGTTTGCCCTCAACGCCTGATCATATCATATTTGGTTCAGTACTAGTGATGTCTCTCAGCAGTGTCTGGTATTCTTACATGTAGGAGTCGTTCAGGCGAGCATGACGCTCAGCAGCCAGGGTGCGGATCTGCTCCCAGTTGGTGATGAGTTCATCCTTCTTCAGGTGGATCTGGGTGGCGTTTTGGGGATGTGTTTGCTGCAGGCGCTCTGCATCACCGCCCAGTGTGTTAACCTGATTGAAAGAAGAAGAAGACGAAGAAGAAGAGGAGAAAAGAAGTTAGAAATTCAGGTTTTTAATGTAACTTTATGACTGTTCTGTATATGTGAGGATAATGTGTGAAGCATCCTCTTGCCTTATCTTCCAGGGCAGCCAGGTCTCTCTCCAGACCCTCATGTTTGCGCAGGAGAGCCTGCACACTGGCGAGGTCACGACCAAAGTCATCTGAGGCCATCAGCTGCTCCTTCTCCTTGATCCAACTGATGGTCTCATCCACATCCCTGTCAATCAAAAACACACAGATTTGTTTTTACAGTTTCAATACACTATCGCTCACTGTCAAAATCAGAAAAGAGAAAAATATCTGAACTGATACGCATGTAAAACGAGTGTGGTGCGTTGCTCTGATTCTGTTTACCTGTTGAAGCGCTGCACCTCAGCAGCTCCGAACAGTTTGCCCTGCCTGGCCTGGGCCAGACCCTTCAGGCGCTGCCAGGCAGCGTTGACCTCGTCCTGCTTGCGAACGATCAGCTCGGCCTCAGGGTGGGTTTCTTGTATCAGCTTGGCTGCGAGCTGGTTCACCTCGTTGACGCGCTCCTCGTGGGCCGCCAGGTCTGTCTGGAACTCCTCGAACTTCTTCTGCAGAAGCTCCACGTGCTCCAGGTCCTGACCCAGCTCCTCTGAGGTGGCCATGGCCTCCTGTGGGGGGAGGTCAACTTCAAGATTCTTTGCACACTCGGCTTGAAATTCATTGACAGCTACAGCTGCTCACTGCTGTGGCATTTTGAGTTTTAGTTGCTTACTTTTCTGGTGCAGTAAAGTGTTCAAAAATAAGTATTACAACTAAAAATATTCATCTGTTCACTCCAGCAGCAATATTTTTTTTTTATCCAAGTGCCAGTCTTACCTTATCACTGATCCAGTCCAGAGCATCTTCACACTCACGCAGGTACTGGACCAGTTTCTGGGCCTGCAGCAGACGCATGCCCTTCTCCTTGGTCCTCTGCAGCAAGAGGTCCCACAGGCGATGCAGCTCCTCCAGGCGAGTCTGGTGCACAGGGGAGGAGATTTTTTTGTTAAGTTAAGAAGCTAAGTTAAGAAGAAGCTCAGAGGTAATGTGAAAATAAGTGCAAAAAAAAAAAAAAAAGGTAAAAGACTAGAAGGTAAACATCTCTATTCCAACTTATTACAAGATAATTTTTTTCCCCTCTGAATCTTTATCTATTTTTTTTAGATAACATGAGAGACATCACTTGGAACAAAAAGTTCCATTCCTTTGTGAGCTTACAGAGGAAACACAATACTCTTATAAGACTACAGTGTATAAGCATTGCCGTCCCTTACAGTAACTCCCATATGAAACACACAGCATGCAATAAAAAAAAAAAAAAAAACATCAGTTCATTTTCTAACGGCAGAATGAAAAGAAGGGGAAAGCTGGCTGAGAAAAGGTTGGAAGTGGAAGAATTTTCACAGCACTCCAGAGTCACGTGTTGTCCACTGCAGGTCAGCACCTACTTTTATATACTCAACCATATTGAGACTTGTAACTATGGGTCTCTGTTGTGTCCGGTAAGGCGTGTAGGACTGAATGGGATGTAAAGGGGTTAACAGCCAACAAGATATCCAAACCAAAACTAGGTGAGGTTTATCTGTGTGTGTGTGTTTCAATGTGCCTGTAAGGTTCTGTTTGCTCCGTAATGACGCAATCTAACAGTCGATACACAGCGTGTTCAACATCATGTGTCTTACTCGAATGGTCTCGGAGGCGAAGTGGCCCTCTGTGATCATGTTGTTTCCTGTGTCGTCCAGTTTGATGATGGCCCCGGCGTTGGCCTGAACTTCAGCTTCAAAGGCCTGATGTTTCTGCAGCTTACCCTGTGGAGCAGAAAACAGACATATAAGATTATGGAAAATCATAAAAAAAACATATAGAAATCAGACAAGAGAGAGAATGAAAGCACGGCTGTCAGACCTGCAGGTTGGATGGGTCTTTGTAGTTCTCGTCGGAGGCGATCTGCAGCTTCTCCTGGATCCACTTCTCCAACTCGTCGGCGTCGCGGCGGAAGAACTGAAAGCGGTAAGAGTCCTCCAGCTTCTGCCGGCGCATGATCGACAAGTCCTTGAAGCGCCGGTAGCGGTCCAGCACCTGCTGCCGGCGCTCCTGGATGTCTTCTGCTGTCTCCAGCACTTTGGCCCCTGCGGTGTCCATTTTCTGCAGGGAAACAACACACAAACTTATAACTTAAAAAAGGTCCACAACTGATTTTTATTCAATGTCAGAGGTTGGAGGGTGTAACATTAATGCATGAACTCAGCAGCAATTGGATATTTATTAGAATAGAATAGCAAATTTATTTCAAAATAAAAAAACATCACGCTTCATAACGTATTCTTAACACGAGGCATGAGCCGGGACCAGACTTTTGAGAAGGCCCCGATATATAGGATGTAAAAGTGGAGGCTGTTTGCGTAAACACATCCCCCCCACCATCCTGTCTCAAGCTGAGCAACCAAGAGGGCTAGCAGCTGAAATACTGAAATGCCAAACGGGGGCGGGGGCCGGAAATTCCACATGCATGCGAACAGTAACCCGGGCTTCACTAAACAATGGGGATCGCTGCGGTCAGCTTCTCTGTCCGCTGTGTCTCTGGCCCCGTCCGAGCGTAGCCTCAAACTGTGGATAGTGTCTAGTTAGCAGCCCCCGTTGAAACATGACAGAGCTGACATCTAAAAAAAAAAACAGTTGTTCTAGTTTCTCAAAAATCAATAAAGCAAAAACCAGCATAAGAGCTGAAGCCAGTTCAGAAATTCAAAACAAAAAAAAAAGTGATTATCAGAGAAACTAATCAAAGTGACCGTTGATGCATTTTTAAGCAGACTGTGGGGTGTTCTTGTTTGTGTGCTGCACACAAAGAGGAAGACAGAGGCAGACATCGATCTGTCTACATTAACCCAAGGTCAACCCGACTCAAAGCACAATAGCTGGGTGCAGGGTGATGGGTGGGGCGGGGTTGGAGCTGTCTGTCAGCCCTAAATGTAGATTTGAACGTGGGGTGGGTTTTTTTTTTTTTTTTTTTGTTGATGTTGCAGACAGTGAGACAAAAAAAAAAAAAAAGAAGAGATGTGACTGATGTGAGACAGTCCACTGGTCCATGTCTGTGCTCAATGGGAGGATTAGTGGAGTCAGCAGTGTTTTAAACCAGAGCCAGAGGACAGACATGCTTTGGTCCCCCAGAGGCACCATTAGATTTTCAGACATGCGAGCACCCACCCCCCCCGCCCCACCACGGTGAGCCCGCACACACTGGAAAAAGGTAATGAGCAAGTATCTTCCTTCTCCAGTTTGTTTCAAGTCTTAATAAATCATTTCCACTCAGTCTATATCATCAGACAGGAAGTTATTCAGCTCATACATATTGCAGTTGAAACTGAAATTAAAAAAAACAACAACAACAACGTAGCATCGCTGTGTATACAGTAAGCCGATTAGTGGCATCGACCCACCGCCTGGAAAAGTGACCAGGATGGTATCTAGCACCCCTCCCCCCCCCCCCCCCCCCCCCCCCCCCCCCCCCCCCCCCCCCCCCCCCCCCCCCCTCCAAGCTCTTCACTTGCCCCAGTTCACAGAGAGCTTAAATCATCTCAGGGATTTAACTGACCTCCGCCTCATTCTGCACAGTGATGTCAGTAAAAAAAAAAAGGGGACAGACAACCGGAACCCACTCCCACTCTAACTCGAACAGTCCCTTCACCCATTTACTACCCAGTCACCATGAATAAAGTCTTGAGCAGTTATGAAAGACTTTGTGTTTTTAGAATAATGCTTAATTAGACACCGCAATGTTTTACAATCACTGCCAGGAGCTTCCCAGCACACTTCCTACTCATTCTAAATCATATAGGGATCATGTGCAGGGTAAGTGATGTTAAGACACTGGGCCTCATGCGAGAACATTTTGTATTCTCGTTCATGAGATTTGATCATTAAAACACAATCTGTGGCCCTAAAATGACCGTGTAAAAAAAAAAGAGAAAAGCCCTGAGGCAGCTGTCTGCATTCAACGCTGGTGCTTGCTGTGCTGAAATGCACCAATAAAAATCATAAAAACTAAAAAAAAACAC
This sequence comes from Euthynnus affinis, assembly GCA_029490765.1. Lineage (NCBI taxonomy): Eukaryota > Metazoa > Chordata > Actinopteri > Scombriformes > Scombridae > Euthynnus > Euthynnus affinis. The sequence goes on along the minus strand of CM055855.1, from coordinate 2,140,469 downwards.
CTTCTTTGTACAGTCACATGACAAAATCTAAGTCATCTGATGCCACCCAGTGCGTACTGTGTCAAAATTGCAATGACACAGCACATTTTTACAACCGTGTCTGATAGATACAGATGAAACTGCCCCTTTTTTTTTTTTTTGAATCTTGAGTCTTTCAAGAGGAGAGAGGTGACTTTATGAGCTGATGGCTCGAAAGGGATGAACATTATTTTAGGATACTATTAACCAAATGATTATTCAGTTTCATATAGTCTAATATCAATGAGAATGGAACATACTGGACTTGAATATAACGAGTCAAAACTAACGTCACAGCTCTCCGACGCCCTGAAACACAACGCTGCTACAGCTGATAGCTCTTCCTCCCGTCTTGTTGGAGTAGATAAGAGCGTTCCCTCTCTCTGCACCTCTGGGCTGCCTCTCCAGCAACAAAACACCCACACGCTCTGATAGCAGCCAACACTTACAGCTCCGCTTTTGCTCCACTCACGGTTGAGGTCATATTACCCTCTCTCTCTCTCTCTTCCATTTCTTCCAGGCATGTTTTAAAATTTTAAATGCAGAGTGGGAACTTTGAACGCTGTATGTGACTCTCAGAGTTCAATGATCTACTTTAAAACAGTAAGGGGTCGTATCTACTAGAGGCATACTGGTTTTTTAGAAAGCATCAGCTGATGTGAAGTGCAGTTTATAAGTGGCGTATACCCCTGATACAACCCTCACATATAACACAGCACTTTAGAAAAAGGCATACAGGAGGATGTTTCAATGTTGCAATGCTGTTCTTGTGTAAGGAAGCCAGTAACTGTTTATTTCTGCTCTGATTCCTCTGTTTAAAAGCCTTCTTATCCCATTACATGATTAGAATAATATTATAAAATAATAAATAGCTTGGGCATCTATTTTTTTTTAAATAATTTCTCTGCAACAAATCAGGTTTTTTCTCAAAGAGCTACTGCACAGAAATATATTTTTAGAGGTGCTGTGTAGATCTCATGCCGCCTCTAAGTGCTGAGAGAAAAAGAGATAAGGTGTGTGTGTGTGTGTGTGTGGGTGTGTGGGTGGATGAATGGAGGGTAATGGATCGATTCACTCCAACAAAATGACTGCCCACACACTCCACCCATCACCTGGATTATACATTAGAAAGCCTCTACAAAAGGTCTGTTGCTTCCTACAAAACAAGCTTCAGGGTCTCTAAGTTTGAGACTTCAACTTCAACAACAGCTCGGGGGACGTTAAGAGTCAGAAGAGGTCATCTGACCCTAAAGGATGAATCCCACATGTGGTGACGGACCTAGCTGTAGTATCCAGCTTTGTTACTGTTATGTGTGAACTAACGCTGGGTGTTTGCTGTTCCATGAAGCAAGACTACACCCTGACATCCAGACTCTCTCTCTGAGAATACAGCATCACTCCATTAGATAAATAGATTGTCGTGATCAGGAGGTCCACAGGAGAAGAGTGGATGAAGTCATTCGCTTAGCAACTCCCAGTTACTATGGTGAACCATCTGCTTTGAATAGAGGCTCACACTGACGCCATACTGGGAGGATGGAAGCTAAAGGAATTTGCAGGAAATGGGAGAGAGTCTCATGAGAGATGAGGATGATGATGTAACAGCAACAACACGTCTCTCCCTCTTTTTCCCTCAAACTGAACTTTGTACAACCTGCAGCTGACTGTCACTCCCTTTGCTTTACAGCACCGCCGGCCAGGAGGAAACACGAGTTTATTGGAGTAGCCTCACCCAAAGAATTTTCACAAATCATTACAGATCAATAAGTGATGCACAACTTCACAAAGCAAAATAAGCCCTCTATCACGTTAGCAGACGCTAGCAACCGACTACCATTCTTCACAAAGTGACATTAATGGCTGAATTTGAATTCGTATGAAGAGTAAAAGGTGTAACAGAACTACTGTTCAAGTAGCCTCTCACTACTCAAATGAAGCTGATAACTAGCAGGCATAAAAGGGATATGCAAACCAACTTGAGCGTTGATCACTGTGGGTTCAAGATAGGTACGACTGCACATCGTTCCCATGCAAAGAATGTCACAGCAACAGAAGGCATGCAGTAAGAATAAGTCCACTAATGACTGTTATTCCATACTGAGTCGATCACAGATAAAGCAGGACAGTCCTGGCTCAGTGTAAACCAAGGCAAACACACAAACACACACACACACACACACAGCTGCATGCACAATTGACATCACCAGCCACTTACCAATCCCTCGACATTCATATTAAAATCAAACACTGCGTTTTTTTTTTTCCACACTAACAGATTTGAGCCGACAGTTTGACAGGATGAAAATAAAGACAAGCTATACACACATCAGGTTCTAGCCTGGATCCTCCGGGTTGTTCTTGTATATATATATATAAATATATATATATATATATATATATGTCTGTTGGCTGATCAGAAGGCTACATCTGTGGCGAAGTCATAGTGTGCAGCCGGCCTGTACGTCTGCTGTTCAATCCTTCAAAAAGGGTTTGTTAGTGATTGAAGAAGCAAAGTCTTTATCTACTCCGCAGCACAGACAGACGCATTGCACCTGCAGTGACTGTGCTGTACAAAAGAGCAAGCCAAGATGTAGCCCAGCCCATGCGTCTCTACCCCTCCCTCCCTCCCTCCCTCCCTCCCTCTCTCTCCCCCACCCCCCTCCCCCTCCATCCCTTTACTCAGCAAAACAACATCACCGCTGCCCTACACCTCTCTCGAATCTTCTTCCCTGTACAGTCCAAAAACAACACACACACACACACACACACAAGCACACACACACGCAGAGTAGTGACACAAACATGGTGGTTACCTTGAGTTTGGGTTTAGTAAACGTTGCCATGTTGCGTGTATGCTGGCTACAGGATGTAACATTGATCACACAATCATCAGAATGAGAAGGATGCTTTCAACAGGAAGTTCATTGATGATAATGTTTGGATTATGGTACATTTGAGATGGAAAGAACCAGATTCTTCTTCACAAACAGCGTCTCCATAAAATGTCTGGAAAGTAGTGTGTGTGTGTGTGTGTGTGTGTGTGTGTGTGTGTGTGCCAGCAGTAGAATGACAATGAGTTAGCAGGCCCAGCACCAAAACCTGACAGCCCTAAGAGACAAGGAGGCCTATTTTCTATTTGGGTCATGGTGGTCACACACACACACTGTTACAGCGAAAAAAAAAGACAATTTGCAGGCTGGAGGAAGTTAGGTGAAACTTGACAGGTTGACAGGTTTTTAATTCGCTCTTGTGCATACGGCAAGGTCGACTGTTGTCTAGTCATCTTCAAAATGATAGAAGTTATCAATATTACAACAGCGAAACAAAGAGGTCAATGACAAATGACTGCAGAGCTGAGCGTGGACAAACAACACACCCCCGCCCTACTTAAATGACTTTCCAGCACCATCAATTATCTAATAGATTGGACTAAATGTTGTGATGGGGTCTACTCTGCGTTACAGACACCGGCTGGAAGCACAGCTAACTGCTTTACATGTTCCATCAGCCATGTCCAGGTATACTTCCTGCTGAAGAATGGAATGAGTTTTTACTGTAAAAGGACACAGATGGCTAGAGCTGCAATGATTAATCTATTAGTTACCAACTATTCAATTCATTGCCAACTATTTTGATAATTGATTCATTGTTTGGGGTTGTTCAGTAAGAAAAAAATGTCCAAATTCTCTCTCTCTCTTCTGATTTAAAGCTTCTCGGATGTGACTATTATCTGCTTTCTATAAAAGCACAGTTGGGTTGTGGACTGTTGGTTGGGACAAAACAAAGAGTCAAAGACGTCATCTTGGGCTCTTGGAAAACGGTGATCACCGTTTTTCACTATTTTCTGACCTTCTATTGATTACTAAGAAAATATTTAATGAAATGACACCAAGAGTCAAACATTTGTCTTCAATAATCATGCTGTCTGTCAGTTGGAAGATGGAGAACAATATTTATATGGCGTGTATTCAAATGGCGATCATAATACAACCCAGTTAAAATGGGGCAGCCTGCAGCGAGGTATTATTTGCCTTGGGAATATTCTGGGGACTATTTTAGGCAGCACAGCTCAAAGAACTGTCCCATTTTTGCTTCCATGTTCCTGTATCATAGCAACATCAGGTCAGGCTCCAGCGCTCCCCTCAATGCTGTCCACAACGCCAACAAACGGTCACAACATGCCATTCTACAGCTTGAGGGTCTGACAGGTGGACAACGGAGTTCGTGCTGACTGCTGCCAAACTATCATACATTACGACTGACAAATAACGAGACAAAAAAATCATCAGCTCATCAGCTTTTGCCCACACCATTCTGAAGCAGTGTAATAAACAGACTTCAGAAAATGCTAATTAATTACTGTGCGAGCCAAAAATTCTCTCCTATTCTTCCTTGCTGCCATTTGACAGGCAGGGAGCGTATTACATCTGACGTGGGTGTGACAGCCAAATAACAAATAGAATATAAATCTAACACGGCAGTGCAACCATGAGCCTGACCAGGACATGTGACTGAATGGATAGATAGATTAATATATAGCCATATTTTAAAGCCACTCAACTCCACTTCCTGTCGAATGGCAAGACTGCTTCAAACCCATCTGCTCTAAGAGGTCATGAGCCACTAATATGCAAATATCAAATAGTGAAAGCAGACTGGCAAAATGTAGAGTAAATACAATAAACTTAAGTGAAGTTTCATCCTAAGTATCTGAAATATAACTTTTTGTTCTTTAAGAAACTGTATGACCACTGAATGAGTAACTGTAAAGAACTATGGGATATTTCTGAGCTATAACATTTAACACTTTTAAATTCTTAGAGGCATAGATATGGCATAGCATAGGGGGGAGGGGGAGGGGGGGACTGGTATGTGAGGAACTTTGCACCACCCTGACAAAGCCAGTTGCTGGAACAGTCAGTAAGTGAGATAGCGCCATGCTGTTATTACCGTCCACAACCGTCTTCATGCGAACCACACACTATCTTTAAGTAAACGATGATCCTGGCATACTTTGTTGAATACTAGAGTCTCTTTATAGCCTTTGTTCAACCCATTAAAAACATGTAGCTAATGACAAGACATTTGACAAAGTCGTCTAACAATCTGCTTATGCATTTGTAAATTGTGTATCAGTCCGCCAGAGGACGCGTATAAATGATTAACCGTGGCACTACGCATTTAGATAAATGCGGAGTAACAAGAGGACTGACAGCTGGGGCCACATATGTCCAAAGGTATCTAACTGCACTGGGCGGCTCCCATTCAGCCAGGGCCGACAAGCTCATGCAGCCGCCTACATAACCTTGGTATATTTATTCCGGTGCTATTTGATTCATTGGTTCAAAAACACACAATGTACACACAGTGAGAGAGACTTATTTCAATAAATATCGGTGAATCGCATTTAAATACAGCAAATTTGCACAGTAAACTAACAGAAAGAGATAGGAGACAGCTGCTTATGACAAACGCCAGAGATACGTCGCTCAACGGTTGTAGCTTAACAAGCAATATTATAATCTTGTCCAAACGAAAAGCATACCGTTAAATAAACGTTATCGACTTATGAATGTTTAAACATTTGTATGAAGGCAACGCAGGTCGGTGGGTGTCGCTGCAAGCTAATGTCATTTGGTAGGGTGGCTAATGTTAACGTTTAGATAATATTAATCTAACGCTCTGACCTCTTCAGGGACAAATTGACTTTTTTTCTGCCGTTATTCGCTTTAATGCCATGAACCGAACAGTAAATATCACCAACAAAAGGAATGCTTGCAGCTAGCTAACGTTAGCCACCAAGCTAGCGAATCTATTAGCAGCCCGGCAAGACTAATTGAATCGTCAGAACACGGTCCACATTGTGTCGTGTATCTGTTTTAATAGTGCAATCTTAAATAAAAATGTAAACATTTCTATTACCTCAGTCTGTTTTCGAAAGAGCTTACGAAGTGGTAGCTGCCCAGGCGGATCGACGACGAAGGATGGGAGGCTGCTTTTTTTTTTCACCTAACGTGACGTAATTTTCTGCAGCTGTACGGAAAGCACCGAACAATACCGAAAGGACCCGAAACACTGGGCGTCCATAACAAGCTCAACTCAAAATGTATTCATGTGTGTTACTTCAGTTGACAGAGGATCATATTATTATTATGCTTGATAGAAGCAGCATTATTTGGTAGAGATCAGCAGTCGCTGAATAATCAGAGCTGGATGACGGAGGGAAAAAAGATATTTCTGGACTGCATTATCAAAATGTTCTGATGTTGAAGCTTACTGACACTCCCTCCCCTGCTGTACAGGAATATACTGTAGGACAAATACAAATATCACAGGACTGAAGCATCGACTGTGTGCAAAAGCAGGTATCTGTATGCAGTCAGTGGACTGATGGGCTTGCTGCTCATTTGTTAAACTGGTCAAGCCTAATAAAATTAGTGCAGGGCAATGCTGGACTGAGCGTCTTCATTTCACTCAGATGAGAAACTGTGTTCCCATCCCTGCAGGCTCTGGCATAATGTCGATGCACAAAATATCACAGCTGTATCAGTAAACAGACTTTCAGTGACTACTGTGGGAATCGCCTCAGCAGCTTCTCCATCAGCTGACTACCACAAGGACCTCAAACAAGACATCATCTGTGCACGAGCTGTTACATACTGGTGGATTCATTTCATAGCCTGAGTCATTTCCTCCATCTGTAACTGCCTTCTCTTTGTGGAATCTAAAAATGTACATTATTAAATTTAACCACATCTCTGTGTTGTGCATAGAAATGGGAGATGGTTCCTCTTACAGTCTTATTTATTGTCCAGTTCAGTTTGAAGTTTCCTTCTTCAGCTGAACACACAAAGAGACACACTGTTGTGAGGAGGCTGTGAATAATTGGACAGCTGCTATGGGACACAACAGATAAGCGGTGTTCTTTGATTGACAGCTGTAAGCCTTGACAACAAAGAGTCAACAGAGCAACAAGAAGAAACGGTACGTTGGTTTGCATCCTGTTTTAACATTATATGACAAAACGACACGTTCACCATGAATCTTCAGTCAGTTTGACTGAGGTGGAAAACACTGTTTTATTGCTTTTAATTTACCCATAGTGGATATAAATCATTCAGTCATTAAATACTCTCTATGAAACAGTTCTGGAAAAAAAATACGAGCGACAACTAATCGATTGATCTAATGCAATATGTAAGACTGTAAACCCAAAATCATTGTTTTGACACACACTGTCTTGAACCAGCCAAAGGACAGCGATAGCACCAATGTTTTCAGCTCCATACATTCAAAGAGCATTTAAGCACATAATGTGTCACGGATGGCTTGGTTACAAAGTTGTATAATTGTAAAAAAAAAAAACAAAACAATCATTTTAGTATATAGTAGTACAAATGCAGCGTGTAGTATAAGTCTCATTCATTCGATTCATGAAGAGACAACATACAATTTGAAAAGCTACAAAGTGTCATTTTGTTTTTTTAAATCCTAATAACATATTTTATCATCTACCAGTTCAGCCCCAGTTACGCTGTGAAGGTTAATTGTTCCTATAAAGTTTACAGGATCCTCACTGGTGACACACTGATGTTGTGTCTCTTCACTCAACTGGTTCAAAGTGGAATGAAAACTAGCAACCAGTGAACTGATATTGTCATCCTAACAGCCTCCAGCTCATGTTAGCAAGGCTAAAATGTAACAGGCACAATTCACCATACTGTTTTGGAATGTGTGCATGTCTGTCTGTATACACATACATATATATATATCTCAATGTGTGATGGACGGGTTTTTTTAGATGGGTGAGGGGGCGCGCAGCGTGCTGCTTAGAGCCGAGTCCCCGAACACGTTGGCGTAGGAGGCTTTGAGGAACTGGACGTAGTTCTGCAGGCTGCGGTTGGTGCTGTCTGACTGCTCCAGACGATCCTTCATATCCTGCAGTCGGCTCTGGTACCGCCGCTCCACCTGACCGTTATAAATACACCAATTACTAGATCTGCAAACAGCTTATACACACACACAAAACCTTTTGAGCAAAGTGTTACCGGCCTTTACCTCCTCTTTGCTGCGTCGTAGTTGGTTGATTTCTGAGGTCGTCCTGCTGAGCTGGGTCTCTAGGTCCTCTATCTTGGACTGGGTGGAGCGTTCTTTGGTTGTAGCACGTTCTACAGTTGCAGACATCTGGAGAAAAATATGACATTTTGGACTTAATTAATGGGCATTGAGACGTGCACGCTTATAATTACATACAGCACCATACACCCACACTGCACTAGCCCTTAAAGTTCAGATGGAAAATAACAGGAAGTACAAAGGCTCAGGCTCAATTTTGTTTTGTTTTTTTTTTGCCGAAGAAGCTCTGCATTAGCAAACCTAGTGTCCATCTAATAGTGCATTCTTAAGCACACACTTTGTACGATCAATGTTTAGCATGTTCCAGCTGTTGCTAGGTTCAGACCTGTTGGCGAGCATCGTCCAGAGCCTCCTCTAGCTTTCGGCTCAGCAAAGAACATTCCCTGGTTTTTTCTTCCAGTCGGAGCTGATTGCCGTGGACGGTCTCTTCCCGTTTGGCAATGACTGCCAGCAGGTCACTGTTCTGACCGCCAACCTCCTCCAGCTTCCTGTGAGATGACACAAAAAAAGGACGGTTAGTTTTACTGTCAACCAGTGCTCTGATGTTGTTATTCTAAGGGTTATTATTATGATTGTTATTTGCCGAACTCAATCGTAAGAATAAGGTGCTTGAGTGGCTTAAAAACTCATGAAACTTGGCACACACGCATCAGACGTGGTGAAAAATGATGTCAGACATAAGTATTGGGAATGGCAAGTTGGCTCGATAGCGCCCCCTAACAAAAGATATCCAGCCTCCCGGGGCCATACCCTAAACTAAACAGGAAAACATCCATTCTGAATTTACAGTTTTGCACAGTTTTTCCCCATATACAGGCATTATAACAAATTTTTCCTAAAGAATTGGCCAGAGTGACTTCAAATTTGGTCAAATCTGGTCATGAAACAGGAAGTTCTGCCCCTAGTTTCTCATACTTGTTAAGAGTTCAGGCCTGAACACATTTACATGTCAATATTGAGTCATCATCATAGTGCCATCTACAGGCAACAGGAAGTTACAGGTACTGTACTTTTACCATCTCTGCCTAGCAGGTACAGCATCCGTCTCAAATTTGATGAGAAAAGCCTGAAGACCTTAATGATGCTATATTGTGAAGCTTGTGAGTTTTCATTGGAAGTCATTGCTATGGTGAGGCGGCCAATCCCGGTTTGAAGACACGTACAGGACGATACTGAATCACAGTAATAGCGCCACCTACTGCCAACAGGAAGTTTTGGACCCTTTACTTTTTCTAACTACTCCTAGCAGGTTAACCAGATCCACCTGAAACTTGGTTAGCTAAATTGTAAGACCTTGATGATGCTAAATAATGGAGCTATTGTCTACATTGCTGATACAATGACACATTATTCTCCATGAAACAGGAAGCTGTTTCTAGGGATGCTTGAAAACTGACAAAACTTGGCACATGTGTCAGAAACACTCCCTAAAAAATTAGGGAGAATGAAGACAGAGTCGTAGTGGTCTGTGTAATGAGCTAGTGGGAGCAGTTGCTGGTCATTAAATGAAGGATGTGCTGTATAGTCTGTACAAAGTGTTGAAGCCAGCGTTGAGTACAGACCTTTCCAGAATCTCCACTTGCTGCTGAAGCTGTCTGTTCTCCTCCAGCAGCACCTTGTTCTTCTGCTTGAGCAGCTCCGTCTGGCTGGCCTGAGTCTCCACCTTAGACAATATAAAACAAATTCTTTATCAAATGGCTCTGGTTTCCTTTTTAGAGCTGCTACTGTGCACTCGCTTAAAGTTTTTGTACATAAATACGCTCTGACTGTAACTTCTAGCAGGATTGATGTGATGCATGGTGCAGAGGCCAGTGTCTGCAGTGGCCTTACTGTTTTCTCTAAAATGGCTATGAGGTGAACTTGGGATTGAAATCGTTATTTTCTGATGCTATCTTGAACGTCATGCACGGGACTGTTGTGACCTTCATGCGGAGATCAGTCAGGGTCGAGCTGAGCTCCATGCTGCGTCTCTCCTGGCTGCGCTCCCTGTCCTGAGCCTCCTGTAGCTGGAGCTCAGAGTGTCGCAAGGCCTCGGGGAGAGCCTCCAGCTCCGCCAGCCGCCCCAGCAGCTCCCTGCGCACCCGCTCTATCTCCTGCTCCAGCTCCTTCTGCACCGCCTGAGCCTCCTGCTCCGCCTCAGCTAGCCGAGCGCAGTACTCGTCCGCCTCAGCTCGGGTTTTCCCGACCTGTACCGAAACGGTCGAGAGAGGGGAAGAACTGGTTTCAGACTTTTCACGGACATCGGCGGCGTCCTGGTAGCGCGGTCTGCTTCACGTACCTGGATCTTATAGCTTTCCAGCAGGCTTTCGTATTGCTTGATGGAGGCTTTGACATGCTGGAGCTCTGACTGAGACAAGGCCAGCTTCTCCTCCACTGCGGACGCTGTAGTCTGACATACAGATTCAGATGATGTGTCATTATCAGTTATGAAATTAACAGGACGATCCATCATCCTAATGTAATATGAGTCAGTCTAAGTCTGTTAGAGTAAAAAAAAAAAAAAATGGGGATAGGAAGGTCATTATATAACATATAAATATGAACAAATTGTGATCAGGGCAAAACCAGGTTAACATTCAAGGAGTATGTTGTCATCGTAAAGTGTGGGTGGTTGGGGGTTTCACCTTCAGAGACTGGTTCTCCAGTTTGGCAGCAGTATTCTGTGCGGTCAGTCCATGCAGGCGATCCAACAAGGCTTCTCTGTCTGCTCGTCCTTTGTCCTCTGTGCCCTGCAGCTTCTCCGTCAGTTCCTCTATACGGCTGCATCACATTACAGAATATCATGTGATTGTATATTTTCCATCTATATGACCAGGATTGCTTTTGAAATCCCAGTAACAACTTTCGACGATGAAAACAATAGTGACAGCCCTAACACGATAAAATATAACTGCACTATTTGGTCAGACATAAATCCGAGTGTGACTTTGGAACATTGTTGCCATCAAAGTGATCAACTGTCTTTCAGCTGTGACTACTGCTGTTATTCCACAGTGTCTATAGTCACCTGTTCAACAGAGACAGTTCAATCTCCAGTTTACTTTTCTCTTTCACTTCTTGGGCGTGGCGACTTTGCCAGGTCTCAGCTGCTGATAGCGCCTCTGACATCTGCTTCTCCTGTTGCAAGAAAGAAAAAAAAAAAAAAACTGTCATGGTGGATTTGTTTTTGTTTGATTCTGTTACAGACACCAGTGCAGAGTAAAGTTGGGTGAGAAGCTTTATTTAATGAATAAGAAACACAGAGCTTTTAGAAGAGACACAGCTCTACCATTTCCAGCAGCTGCTCGCTCAGCTGGCCCGCCGTGTCCTCGCTACGTTCGGCTCGCTGTTTCTGGGCCCGCGTGGCTCGTTTCAGAGCCTCTCGATCGGCGCTGGACTGCTCCTTCGACCTCATCAGCTGCTCTGTCAGATGATCCATCTCCGCCTTCTGCTGGTTGGCTGCTCGCTCCAGGTTCTGAACCAGCGGAAAGGACAAAAAAATAACTGGTTTCACTATTAAGCGTATCTGGGGCTCTGAATGACTCCCAGTGTGACTACAGACAGCTATTAAATCTGACTGCAGTGAAGTGTCGCTCAAACTTCATTTACCCATGTTCAACTCTAATAGAATCACCACAAGCAACAATAGACGATTGCACATGATGGCATGTGTTAGACAGATCCCATGACAGACCTTGATCTGCACAGCCAGCCGGTTGTTCTCAGCTTCTTTGCCGCGGAGTTGTCCTTGTAAATGAGCTCTTGTGGACTCCAGACTCTTGGATAAATCCGCTGTGCTCTTTGCGTTGTCCTGCATCCACAAAATCCAGCAGTGAGTGACGTTAGTAACAGATACGTGTTGTGCTTTGAGTTCTATAAGTGAAAAGATGAAAACGCCTCAGTGAGATATTGCTGTTAAATAGTGAAAGTTATGTTCACAGTACCTTTTCAGTATCTAAAAGTCTGGCCAGCTGATTGACCTCTTTCTCTTTCTCTTGAAGTTTCACCACGAGATGCTGTGAAAGGAAAAGCAAGGCGAGCTTTATTTATAAAAGCACGTTGCATAGACGGGGAGAGCTCAGTGTGCTTTCCCATGATGAGATGAAAAAAAACATGTAAAAGAATGTAAATCCAACTTTTGATAGGCCGACTAGAGTGTGATTGATTCAACTCACAGCGTTCTCTGCCTCTGTATCCGCCAGCGTCTTGAGTAACGCGTCCTTCTGCTCCGACAGACGGATCGACTCCATCTGTTCAAACAACGCACACGAAACTTAATCACTCTGCTTATATATTTGATATCACTGCTGAAGAACCACCAGGACAACTATTTAAGGACCAGGGAAAGGCAACATAACACATACCATGAGCCAATAGAATTCAATATTTCTGTTAGTTGACTTATTTCTAGATACAGATGAATGATATGGATATTTTTGTGGTGCATCTTCTCGTATGTGATGCTTGTGTAAATCCCAACTGTGCCCAGATTTTTCCAGTAACATTGACCATCACAGACAGCGTGACCTTGTTAAATCACAACTGGGTAAAATCTAAAGTCACAGTGACCGGTGGTAAAACAGCTCTGTGAAAGTTTTGCATCGTTTCCTGATAGTATTTAACAATTTAATATGTTCATTTATTGTATACTAACTGTTTAAGTTTAGTAAACCCAATTAGCATGTAGCATGAAAGTGGGACACAGCGAGTGTTTTTGAAGATTCATTCTAAAAGGCGTTCCCCCCCCTGCCGACACACAGTACCTGGGCCCCGTGCTGCTCTCGGAGAAGGTGCCGCAGAGTTCGGTTCGTAGCCTCGAACGTCTCCAGTTTCTGCAGCAACAGCTCCTTCTGACGGGCCAAGACTGATGACTCAGAGCCTGACAGCCTCTTCACCAGCAAGAGGACAGAGAAGGGCAAAGTCACGGTTTACCCGAGTGACAAACAAATTTCAAGAGAATCTCAAAAAAAACTGTCCGAAAATAGTCGCGTGAACAATTTCCAAGTTCGCCCGATGGACTGCCGCGGATACCGAACTAATACTCACGCTGCCAGAAGTGCCGGTTGCCAGTTTGGAAACAGATTCTCGCAGAGCTGACACCTGTTTGGCAGCTGCCGTCCCGTCCACCTCAGCCTCCATCAGCTTCCTCAGCAGGATGTCTTTGTCTTGTTGCACACTGTCCCTCTCTAGTCTGCAAGAAAAGACAGATAACAACCAGTGAACACACAAACTTCTGACTGAGCCGTATATGTATACGCATACAGATGGATGTTTTACAGAAATAGTATTGACTGCTGGGCTGTGTTTTGAAATGTTGTCAGATCAGAAATAATAAACTCTGCAATAGAGGACATCATTAAAGAAGAGCAATGACATCAGATCTGCCTTCGAGGCGCTGGAGGAACGGAATCTAATTTCTATTCTTCTTCCCACAGGAGAGGCATCAGGCAGAGCAGCTGTTCTTTATCTGGAACATTTGAACTCTGGATTCACTCAGGATTTGTTTAGCTTGCACGCCAGATGTAACATCATTTCTGAAAGAGACACGGCTAAAAAAAGGCCTGTTGGACCGAAAACCAGACAAATATTCATACCATTTCCCATGAGACCAGTGCTGTATTTATCAATCATCTCAATCACAACTGGCCAAGAATGGTCCTAATTTTCAGACTGAATGTCCTGAATTCACATTTTTACCCTGGTCTAATACTTCAAACCACAATTGTGAGGAAAAACCAATCATTTTAATCTCTACTTTGCAGTTCAGAATGTGGTAAAGCTGCAAAGTCACACTCTCTCTCTCCCACAGCCAGGAGTCCTCGTTCTGAAAGTCAGTGAAAGATGCTTCATCATTAGCTCTGAAATTTTTTAGAGTTTATAGAACCAGCTGGACTTTCAGCATGAGTTCTGGGAGTCTGACTGTGATTTGTTAAGGTGAGATTATCTCTGTCTTAAGCTCTGCACCCTGGCTGTCTCACTGCCAATGACTGAAAAGGAGATCAAAGTACGTAAGTAAGTAAGTAAGTGAGTAAATAAGTAAGTGAGTAAGAAGAGGAAGACTTCACATGCGAAGCACCTCAACTTTGGTTCAGTGTAAGTGTTCAGTATGATATTTGCCTGCTGTAGTCGCTGTCTTCCAGCATCTTCCCCATGGACTGGCGTAGTAGTGAGTTTTCCCGCTCCGTCTCCTCCAGTTCTTTGGTCACCTCAGCCAGCTCCTCCTCCTGCTCTGCGATCACCCGCTGGGAGACACTCAGCTGTTCTGACTGACGCTCCAGCAGTTGTTCCTTCTTCCGCAGTTCTACCTGCATACACACGGATGTGGACAGACGCACATCGTATCATATTATTACCATTAAAGGACAGTTCACAGTTTTTCAAGTGTGTCTTAAACATCAGTCAGGAGCCCAAATGAACAGTGCAACATGTTCTTCTTGTTGTAATCATTCCTCCTGTTCATACTGACCATTAGAAGATCCCTTCATAATGACCTTACAATGGAAGTGATGGAGGACTAAATCCACAGTCCTCCTTCTGTGTAAAAATGTATTTAAAAATGAACTGGAGCATTTCTCTGATAGCGTCTAAACTACAACTAGAACATTGTGTGTTCGCAATGAGGGCCCTCAAACTCTGGAACGGCTCACCTGTTCATCAAATGACTATTAAAAAGGGTTATGTCAACTCTCTGGATCAGCTTGGGGTCATCAGTATGAATCAACCTCTTTTTTTTTTTTTTTTTTTTTGCATTGCACCAATCATTTGCTATTTCACCGTTTTGACATGTGTGAAGCACTTTGGATGGTTACAAACACAATAACCAGGGACCTGATGAGGAAGGGACATGTGTGAACTGAGGACACACTGACCTCGTTCTTCAGAGAGCTGACTTCGGTCAGTAAGCTTTCGATCTTCCTCTCGTACTGGCTGATTCGTCCGTGCAGCCCTTCCTCTTCTTCTGATGTGAGGTCAGCCAAACGCAGTGCGCTCTGGGGATGCTCAAGCTCTGGTTCGGGGAGCGACGGCGTGATCTCAAGGCGGTGCGTCGGCCCCTTTGTGCAAAACACGCTCTCAGTA
This sequence comes from Euthynnus affinis, assembly GCA_029490765.1. Lineage (NCBI taxonomy): Eukaryota > Metazoa > Chordata > Actinopteri > Scombriformes > Scombridae > Euthynnus > Euthynnus affinis. The sequence continues at coordinate 2,125,259 of CM055855.1, read as the reverse complement.
ACACTACATTTATTGAGTGGATCGGTTCTTTCACAATGCAGAGACAAAAAACTTTTAAAATCATCATAGAGGATAGAGTTCAGGTGTGTTACCTCCCACTTGTATGACCCATCCCGTATGGAAGTCTTCCCTGGGGGAATCCACGGCACTCGAGTTTTGACTTTGGCTGCAGGACGGAGGTTTCCTTTGTCAGCTTTGGTCTTCCCCTTTAAAAACACAGATTGTGAGGCTTTTCTATGCTGCAAACAGTAAAAAGTAAAAGAGTGCACTCAGTAGAGAGCAGACCTCTACCAGGTGTGTACCGTCAAGATAACAGACGGGGATTTATTCATCTCATATCATGCCTTGCTCATATGAGGTATGGGATTAATCAGCAAATGCTCTGGTTCAAGATGAGACCAAACTTTTCTATGGATGTCAGTTTTTGAGGCACAACAGGCCAAAATGTGGCCTGCAACAGACTAGCTAAGTCTTGTTTGTAGCCTAACTGATTGCCAGAAATGCCTTTTGCTATATCGTAAATATAGCGTAAAATGGCAAGGACTGCTGAAAAGATGAAAAGTCTAAAGAGGAACTATTGTGCTCATTTCCAGCTCTATATTTCTATCCTGGGATTCTGCCAGAGTAGCTTTGCATGATTCACTGTCTTCTACTGGCCCTTTATGCAGCTCCACGGTTCAGCCTCTGTCTCTAACAGGCAGTTTGAGCTCCTGTCTCTTTAAGGCCCTCCTCGTGATGAGCCCACTCTGTTCTGATTGGCTGGCTTTCCCAATGGAAATGGAAAAATAATGTTAGCGGAGCGGAAGCGGTGAACTTGCACACTGTACGTCGATGAGATGACCATATAAAGAAATCTGTCACAAGCTGACATCAGCTCAGGCTGGAAGGTGACGTAACCGCTGGAAACCGAGTGTTCAGAGCAGTCTGACGCTGGTGCTTTTTGCTCACAGGGATAACTGCTACATATGTTTACCTCATTATTTATTTATTTAACACTTTGGCCATGTTTAACATGAACATCCAACATTGTAATATTATATATATATATCACCAAAAATAAGGAAAAGCATAATAGATCCCCTTTAAGCTTCATGATAGGCTCAATTGGAGTTATAAAATAGGCTTTTCAAAAACTGTGAATCACCACAACCACTAGAGGTCCTTGAACATACAGTGGACACACACACACACACACACATGCTCCCCTACAGCCTTATGCCCGGCAGACATAATGAAAGACATCGCTGTGACACACACTCTAAATATCTGAAACGGAAATCTCTAACCTTAGGTGTCCTGGAGGGACTCGTCCTCTGGCTCTTCACATGCACATGGACTGCTGTGTCATCATTGACATGCACATGAATTGGAGGTGAACTTGAGCGGGTTCTCATTGCTTTCCTCTGTGGGAAGTTACAAATAGAGTCGTTAATGTCTCCAACCAATGTAACCATTGCCATCAGAATCTAAAATAGACATCAGTGTTGAGCTCAGTGCTCAGCTCATGACAGGCCAAACAGCTCCTCCTTCAACATGTAGTGGTTAACATTTCCATGATACAAAAATGTTCAACTACTGGTGTAGATATGAGATATAACTGTGTGACTGTGCAGATGCCATCACGTCATGAGGTAATGAAGTAAAATGTCCAGATTTTTACAGGCAAAATCTGTGAATTAAGCAAAACCAAGAAAAACGGGTTTTGACCCATTTCACCACCTTGGAGTAGAATGACGTGGAATATAATAATTAAAAACTATGAGGATAAAGTAAAATACATGTAGTTGCAAACAAGCAAATCTCATCAACAATGACACTAAATTAAATTGAGTGGCGAAATTCTACACAATTAATCAAAGCTATGAATTCAAACTTAAATCACATGTACTCAGTTCGTATCATGTAGAAATTCGGCAATGTTTTTTGTTGAGTGTGGAGGCTGAGTCAGGCTTATAATGGAAAGGACAGAAATACACAAAGTCAATGTAGCTTAGCTAAAAGTATACATTAGCCTTAGCTTATCAGCCAACCTTGACAACCTCGAAGGATGGCCTGAACAATTAACTAACAAGTTCTACGTCTTACCATATGAGAAACCGAACTATACCCGTCAAGACTTGAAAATATATTTCATTAGCAAAGCGGCGTTTGATGTTATGCACGCAAACTGAGCAGCTAGGTTAACATAAAAACTCTGTTGCTGCAGAAGCTTGGATAAACTTCATTTGGTAATGACGCTGGCTGCTCTCCTGTTGGCCAGTTTAAAGCACGTGATATCTTTCTCCAGCAGTGATTGGACAAGAGCTTGAACTTCTAACGTTTCTTAGCAACACGCTACACAACCACAAACTGTGGCAAGTATCAAAGATACTCAGTATGCGAAGATTAATCCGCTCTTGAACGTACGCCGTCCCTTTAAAATGCATTAAATGGGAAATATTATTTATCGGCTGTTGTTATGTGGCTTAAAATAACTGCAAATGTTCTTCGGGAATATCAAGTAAAGCACATTATCAACGGAAACCTGAGAATGTCATTTGAAGTCCTTTTGTTTGTACCGCAGAGTAACGTTACATGACAAGATCAACCGCCGGCATCAAGTCAGAAACAATATGTATAGAACTATTCTGGTGAAAACTTTTAAAATAAAACTATTTTAAACCGCAAAATCATTAATATAATGTCAAAAAAAATGAAAAAGATAGTACTTATGGAAGAGTTGTAGTTCAGGAAGACTGTTACTATTTTCTGTATGTTGTTCTGTACGTTGTGTTAGCCTTAAAACTGCAGCACTTTGAGTTTCACCATAAATGGAAAGTGCTTTACAAATTAAATTTCTTCTTCTTATTATTATTATTATTATTATTATTGTTAACTAATTCAACTCTATGCATAAAGCACTTCACACACAGCACACTGAAGACAACACAGGAATAAATAACGGAGACAGAACACAATATGAGAAAAGAGAAAAATAAAAACACTGAGGATCACTGGTCTCATTCCTCACTGAAGAATGTGAAGTTGTAGTTCCTCATTGTGGCTACTGGAGGGCAGTCAACACAACTCCACCATGGTTAAAAGCAGACACAGTCACATAAACAACACGTCCGGTATGAACCTTCAAAATACACTGATCCTCTCCAACTACTGCATGTACATGGAGAGGACAGAAGACTGACGGGTAGTATTTATTGCAGACTGTTGGAGAGCAGTGTGATGATACTGATATGAACACTGCTGTGTTAGTTTTTGAAATATTGTGTTTACATGGTGCACATGAGTGTGTATTTAATCAATGAACTAAAAGCCTACACACAGACAAACCTGCCGTTAGGTCATGTTCTAGTATAGCAGAGCTGTTTGTTCTGTGATGTAATATTTTTTACCCTCAGTGAAAAGCAAAAGTTTCACCTGGTGAATCCATCTATCATGTTGCCGTGTATTGGTATGTGGGAACAGGAATGGAGTCATCTCTGTTCTTCATTGCATTTCTGTCTTTATCATTGTCACATGAAATCTGATAACGATTGTGTTTGGCAAATCAAACACTGCACCGATCAATGAGAGAATAAGCAACACAATAATCCTTAATGATGAGATAAACTAAAAGCGTAGTGTTGTGTCGTGTGAACACGTGTAGTCAGTTGTGCGAGTGGGTTTGCTTTGAGTCCACAATAGCTCCGAAACCTTCATGGTCTTTACTGAAGACACAGCTGCTGCACAGACACAGAGACTGAACTGCTTTACAGGTCAAAATAAAGTTTGAGGGGGGAAAAAAAAAAAATCAGCTGATTAACTGTTCACTACAATAAATCAGATATGAGTCCAAACTATAAATGATAATGCTCACAGGATTGTTCAACATACAGAATTTTGCAAGTGTCTGCCTAAAATTGCAGCAGACCGTCCACACTCTGCCTCCCCCTAACAAACAGTGAATAAGAGACAAAGCCGATAATTCAATTACACTACCACATACAATAGTAACATATGCACAGACTACTCTATATGTTTTGACTTTGATTGCTAAAAGTTTGAACTTGTCTTGGCAAAGTGAAGGGAAACAAAGCAGAGCATTTAAACATCCTTCCCACTCCTGTAATAAAGAGACTCGACGGTCCTTTCATGATACCAAATTCTCTTGATCTTTTATTGGCTCCATCTGGCAACACACAGAAGGAAAAATAAAAATAAAAACAAAACATCTGATACAATAATTGATCTCAGTCATGGTTAGGATGGGAAAGTGAGAGTACACCAGTCTTTGGCACTTTCTATTCTAAACAAACATGCTGCTTACAGACATTATCATCTGTGCTTTTTTTTTTTGTTTTTTTTTCTAAACTGAAATATTCAAAATACAATTGACAGTTTGACACTGACTGAAAATCACAACAAGCAAGTCACACGTGTTGCTATAAATGAGGGCTGCACCCATCTTTTGGACTTTTTTTTTTTTTTTTAATTTTTTTTTTATAAGTATAAAAAAGTAGAAATGACCCCTGGAGAACTGGGGGGGGGAGAAAAAACAGGATTGATCAGACGGCAGTTATTTAAGATGTGTTCCCGAGAGGCGTGCTCAACATGCTTCTCTATAGATGTGGGTCCATTACGTAGAACAGTGGCCATTTGTGCTTGTGCGTCCATGTCAAGTTTATTTAATCTGCTCTGGTGGATTCTAACACTGGTTATGCAGGGCGAGCACTGATTTGGTTTCGCCAGCCTTCAAATCCGCCCTTTTGCTACTTTCAATCATGCTGGTTTATCTGCTTCATCTGCGCCTTTTTCCACTGTAGACGTGTTGCAAAACGGCAGCTTTAGAAAAGAAACCGTTGATTCTGTTGGACTGAGATAAAATGCTTCATGTGCTAAAACATCACATCATCTATGTTTATCCAAGTTTGATCAGTTATTCACGGAAATAAGGAAAAAAACCTCAGTATGGGTCCAGGATTGCAGAAATGCTTTACAGTAGATGCATTCATTAAACAGCGGGTGTATCGTGATACCCCCAAATTATCAAAACCCTTCAGTTTCAAATCAAGCTTTTATCCAATAAGGCTGAATCTGGTTACAACGCCTGCATCACTTATGAGACCTCTCTGAACACTCGGCAAGTTGTAAACTATTTCGATAAAAGGCAATGAGAGCAGAGAAGACAGGAAGGATATCAGCACAGTGTCCACCCTGCATAAGGCTTTATCATCCCATATTAGTATGAACGCAGCGTGCTCCTGTAGATCAGCCACAGAGTCAGAACATGTCATAGTCACTTCAGACTATCAGAAAGATTATGTGTGCACTAATTACTATTTTATGCGCACAAGTTATTATCTAGTTTGCAAAAATGTACAGCGTCTTGTTTAGACAACTTATGATCTAGTCTTTTTCACACAATATATTGTTTGCACCAGTTAATGTTTTGTTTGCACCAGTTATCATCTTGTTCACATACGTTATTAACATATATATATAGAGAGAGAAGTCTATATCTTCTTCTATGTCTTGTGAATATCTTGTTAGGACCTGTCTTGTTTATACAAATTTTCACAATTGAATATCTTGTTCACAGATGTAAATCTCTGGTTCGCACAATATCTTGTTAATATCTTGTCCGCAAAGGTTAGTAACTTGTTCACACAAGTTTTTTCTAAGTTATATTAGCACGTTGTTCTCTTTGCTCGCACAAGTTAATATCTAGGTTGTCACAAATCATCTTGTGTGCTCAAGATTTAGTGCAAAGATCTTGCGATAGAAAAAAAAAAAAAAGAAAAAAAAAAGCTTATCAGCTTCCAGGACTGCGGGTCTCCATCACAATCTACTCTACTGATAAACCAATCAGATTAGGTGAAGCAGGGAATGCCATTCATCATCATAATTAGTTTACACTATTGCACCATGCTTCATAACTTATGTGACTTTTTTTTTTTTAAAAATGAAATAAAAAAAACAAATATTCACAAACTGTCTGATGCATAATCCTGTTTCAAATTCAAATGGTACTTTTTTTTTTGGACACTAATGATCCCCACTGGTGCTGCATAATGAATGAACTGGTCTGGTTTAAAACATGAAACACAGAAGCCATCACTACAGCAAACGCTCTTAAAAGAAGCTAAAAAAGTGATCTAATTTCTTCAATTCTTTATCTAGCTGATTACAGTGTCACCTCACTCACTGCGTATATTGTCCATTACATAATGCTTATTTTGTGCCGTTAGGCCACAATATTTGCTCTTTTTATAGACTCGGGAAAACACCGTACAATAACATGTTATGAACATATAAACATGAGTTTCTGATTTAACATACAAACTTGTTAACATGCAATATTTGACATTTCAAATGAATACATTTCTTCACTTCTTTTTTTTTTTTTTCTGATATTCCTTTGTAAAGTAAAAAAAAAGAAAAGCATGACTGGCGTTTCGATCCCCCACTGACAGCATCGTTTTAGAGCACCACTGGCTATAAAACACATTTTTTTTTCTAATTCTTTGACACACATAAACTCACTCAAACATGTTAAAGTATTCAACACGTTTGAAAAATAATCAGTCAACATGTTTGACACATTTCAGGCAGATGCTGTTTAAAAAAGTGACAGCGGATGAAAAGTTCCTATAGGAAAATGTTTGAAATCACTCTTGACTTCACACTTCTTTGTAAAAAAAAAAAAAAAAAAAAAAAAAAAGCCCTTCACCAGTGTGAAGGGCTGGCATGAACAACAATAGCACGGAAGGATTTTTTTTTTCTCTTTTTCCCCCCCTAAAAGCACAACAAACAAGATCATAACAATATTTAACTTCATAAAGTGCAAGCCTATAATATCTTAATCATCATAACTGTCAAACACAAGGGAATGTAGTGGCTGATATTACAATGAAAAATAGAGGAAAAATGTAGAAACTTTCCCAGACAAATGTAAAATGGAGAAAACAGTGGTGGTTTTCCTCTGCCTCTCTTCAAGTCCTTGAAAAGTTGGAATGTAACATCATTAGTAAAAAAAACGGCCAAAGAAGAAACTGGCCACATTAACCTTATTGGTTTTGCTCTTTCTCAATGTTCACTTCATAATTCATTACACATTTGATAGACTTACTAAATACTGAACGAACACATCTGTGCTGAAACATCGCTTTACATCATCTGTACACACTCGAACATTGTCAATAAATATAATAAACACTAAAAAATAGTGTTCTTATAATTAATGTCAATCCAAAAAAAAAAAAAAAAAGTCTTAATTTCCACCAGCTGGCTAGGCTACTTCCTGCATCACTGCATCATTTTATGATTTTGGTTGTGGGCAGTTAACGGTCAGCTGGTTTCGATCTGCATCACTACAATGGCCTGTGCGATCACTCCTCTCTGCTGGTGCCAAAAATAAATCCCCAACGGCAACTGACTTTTTGTACCTGTGTGTCAAAGCCTGATATATCTTCTTCCTCTGTGTCATAGAGCTCCATTGTTGTCCAAAAACTATTAAAAACACATCAATAAGTCACACTGCTGCTACACTGAATGAAGTGTTCCTTCACAACCATGAACACACACACACACAGTGTAGTTTATTTTGACTCATTCTCACACATGTACCCTCCTGCTGCCGGAAATACTCACTAAAATAAATGTGGATTCATCCGCTGCTGAAAATAGTCCCCAACAAATGTGCTATTCCCTCCTTGGCTTGTCAGACCACTAAAGTAGGGACAAGCCAAGGAGGAAGAGATATGGACTAACAAACAAAACAAACAAATATAGAATAATGCTCGCCTTATTGTTTGAGATAGTCAATGTCATGGCGATGTGCTTGTTAGATTGTGAGACGTGTGCAAAGCTAATATTTTGGTGGAGGAGTTTTAGTGTTCATTGTTTGGGGACCATGGACAGCACTGATTGGTCAGCAGTTCTGGAGATACCATTTTGGACAAAAGCATTTTAAGAGGGTATCAAAAATCAATCAAAATCTACTTTTCTGCAAATCAGCAATTTCATAACAACTCTGCTATCAGCTGTGAGGAGTGTGGTGAGGAATATGCATCCTGTGAGATGGTGTGGGGAATTGAATTTTGGCACCAGGGTGAGCGCAGACTCCTGAAGTCTTCTGAAAATGCTACTTTCTACTGCAGAACGAGACTAACAAACAGACTTGCAATCAGATGAGCAAGGAGTGAGATGCCACGACGTTTAGACGCCGTCTGCATGCATACAGAGAAACTCAGCCGACAATAACACAAAAGACAGAAACAAATCTATGAAGCAAATGAAAAAGTACTCAGACGATGTGTCTGCAAGTGCTAGCTATGATAGCGCTCATGCTATCTGAAAGTTAGGCTTTAGATAAATGTGAGAATATGAGAGTGGAGACAGAATTGACTGAGAGAGAAAGACGGACACAGGGATGATGATGATGATTAGGGTACTGGGTCGTAACCCCCAAGGCATCACACACAGTTCCTCAGGTAGTCGGTTTCAGACAATACGATGTTTCCTATGATCCACGTCATTTCACTCTGAATCAGAAAATCTAAACTAACCTACACGCTACCATCATTTTAAAAGTATCTCAAGTGTTCTTGCCTACATTAGCAACCACCACGACTCAATGATGACGAAGAGCATTCAGCTGCAGTTCCTCTATCAACCACAGGATGGCGGCTACGAAAAAAGTCTCAGACCACTCGAGCGTTAAGCTGCCGATATACTCCACTACAACCGAGTAGTACAAAACAACAATGTGCTTCTGTTTCATGAGATATCTGTCGTCTCATATATTAAACCTCTCTCATCTTCCCAATATATAAATATAGTGGGCCGTTCCTCAGTCTTGGCGGTCGTTGCTAGAAGGTTATTCTGAGTTTCAATTCACAATGACTGAGCTCCATTTGGCTGTGCGCGAGAAGTGCTGCTTGTTACGTAGGAACACTTATTGAATGGAGTGCAGGCGGCATTCAATCTCTACTGGCAGATAATCAAACTGGCACCGTGCTGGTTAGGGTTTTCGGAGTGCACCGATGAAAGGCACCCTGTCAAGCCTCCAGTGTTTGGGTCAGTATGTGTGAAAGTAAAAAAAGTAAAAAAAGCAAAAAAACAAAATTAAATAAAAAAATCTCAAGACACAAAGCAAATAAAAATCCACAAAAAAAGGTCACAGTTGCAGTTTTCCACAGTTTAAGTCAGCCATGGTGGTTGCTACTCGCTCATCCCTAAGTCGTCTACCACCCAGGCTTCCTCTCTTTCCATCCGAGTTTGAATTTGTTGTTGTGGTTGTGATGGCTGCATCTGTATTGTTGAAGCAGTGGGTGAATGGCAGAAGAGTCGAATCATATGTGACAGACATGCTTGGAAAGTAACCGCAGAAAAGGTGCGGCGATGCTGCCAATCGTTTTCCCCCCCATTCAAGCTACTCGACCGGCAGGTCACATGATAATCCTGACATTGTAAAGGTTACACAGGGTGTTTTAGATAGTCAGAAGTAATATGTGGAATGGTGCGTGTTAGTGGAAGAAAAAAAAATAATGGTGTGCATACCTTTTCTTTAAGTCATTACCTCTAATCTCAACCTAGATTGTCTTCATTTGGTGACTCAGCTACAAATGCACAGGTCCATGCAAGCTTTGAGTAATTCAACACATGCACTGGTTCCATTTACCCCCCCCCCCCCACCCCCCTACGGCATGCCACTTTAAAACCCGCAAGTCTTTTTTTTTTTATAGCTTAGGATTCCTTCTGTGCCCTTAAATGTGGAGCCCATACTTTGTGGATAAATGGAGACATTTCTTTGCCTTTTTTTTTTTTGCATGCAAATACAGCACAGCGACATCAAAAATGAATAAATACCACTTTTAAAAACACACGTCTTCTTGAATGATGTATGATTAAAAAAAAAAAAAGGTATTAGGTGGCTTGCTGCTTGGTGACATGAAGGAATGTGATATCTTTACAACTAATCATGGCTCACAGCAAGCGATGGAACTCGCAGAGCAAAACCTCATGCAACCTCTGCCTGCTAGTTCAGCTCTTATACAGCCAGCACTGTTTGGCAAATACAAAAAAAAAAAATCCAGACCACTAATTACATTTTTTGGTGAAATCTTTCAAATTCCAACATTAGAACTTTTTTTTTTTTAAACATTTACTGATGCAGTGAAGGGATTGGTTCAGCACCACTCTGCTTTGCCTTCATGCAGATAGATGAAGTCACACCTGGAGGCGAGCCAGGTTTCTAGTCTCTATCCTTGAGGCTTACATAACCTTCATTCTAACAATGGTAAATATAAGTAATAATAATTCAAAAAAAAACAAAACACCACCAAGACAACCAACTTCACAATTATCTGACACGAGGAGTGAAGTTACTGGCTGCAGTTTTAAATGGGGGGGGGGGACGGTGAGTTGAAAAGTGATTCATAGCCTCTTATTGGTCGGTTATGTTCTTATATGACGCTTATACTCACGATGCAAAGCCGCTCAGACTCAAAATGGGGGGAATTTACACTATAATTAAACTCTGACTTACCTATTGTGAACATTATGATGTTGCACTACTTTTGCACGAGTAACAGTTAAATGCAGGACACAGGATTTGTATGTGTGAATCAGTTATTCGATTACCTGTAAAAAAAAAAAAAAAAGAAAAAAAAAAAGAAGAAGAAAAAAAAAAAAAAGCAACAGCGAGGGCTGTGGCAGTTGAGTCTATGTGTCTTGTATGTACACGATGCCATTATTGCCCTGTGTGCGGTGATGGTTAGTAGGCCTCCAGTGAATCATCCCAAAATAGGCTCTGCACGTCCAGCATGGTGGCCAGCTCCAATATATGCTTCTGTAGAACGCTGCTCTCCACTGTGTCCTGTTTGGGGAGCTCAGGGTACGACTCCGGGAAGCTCCGCGCCTCCTGCGAGCACAACATGACACAGACACGCTTTAAAGAGTCACTAGTAACCAGCTAGCGGACTTCTTTTTTCACATTCCTAGAGCATAGAGATGTATTATCAATGTCATGCAAGTAGATTGTGAAGTATTGTGGGATGCACTTAGCTCTAAATAGATGCTCTGAAGTGCTATTAGGACGAGTGTGCTGTCAGTTTACTGTGTGTTGGTATTTTTGCAGAAGTGGGACACACTTTCCTGCGTACCTAATGGTGCACGAACATGATTTAAGTGCTCCAGACCACAAGACCAGATACTGGCGCACACCCTGTTCTTACCGTACTGTACCATTTTTGGCATTTTAAATAAATAAATAAACAAATGCGACCTCTTTAGGGTAACTCAGGCGGCAGTGACTCACCCGGAAGAGTTTATGCAGTCTCAGTGCAGCCGAGCAGAAAACGAAACGGATCAGCAGCAGCCGGAGGAACTCGTCACCGAAGAATTGCAAAAAGGCTTGATCTGTGAAGAGAGTCGAAAAAGTAAATGACGACTGAGTTAGTCATCGTTTCAGAGCAATCAGTTCCCAAAAATAATAGACAGATCAGAACGTTAATTAACCAATTAATTCATAATTAAAGGCATCACTTTTACAATGAGTATCATTGTGTTTTGCTCGTTGTCTTCACAAGACTGAGTGAGGCTGTACTTGAGCTAAATGCTACCATTAGCATGCATCAACATGCTCATAATTACAATGTTAACATCCACATGTATTCACTATGTTCACGCTGTTGGCTTAGTGCTTCATATTTGCCGATGAGCACTAACTACAGAGCACAGCTGAGGTTGATGTCATTAGTTCTGAGGATATTTGGGAGTGGACATGATGACATTTTGACCAGATGATGGCGCCAGATGAAAAGTCAGGAGATCAAAGTTATTACTGTTCATCCTCTAAAGGAACATTAATGTCTGAACTAAATTTCATAGCCTTGTTGAGATGTTTCGGTCTGGATCAAAGTGCTGCTGGACCCACTGACTATGACATTGCCATACCTGGAGCTATGCTGCTAGCATGTGGCTAAAAAAAAAAAAAAAAAAAAAAAAAAAAAAAAAAGTAAAAACATGCATGAAAACAAATGATCCACAGTTCAGTCTTAATGTCATACTAAAAGAATGGATCAGAGAGATACTGTATGCTAACCTATGGTCCGCGATCGAGTTATCATCTGGCCGATGTCACGGTAGACTTTGCGAAGGAATTCTTGAGCTCTCTCCCACAGTCCTCGCCTCACGTTGCTTAAGCCGCACACGGAGGAGAAAGCCAAGAGCGGGCTGTAGAGGAACAGAGTGAAGAGACTCCCGCGCTGAGACTGATCTGAACAGGGAAGAAGACACACGGCACAGGGGGGGGGGAGAGGTCAGAACATGTGACACCTTTAACTTTAAGGTAATATACTAGATGTTTCCTATTATCAACAAATCCCATGAAAGATCACAACCAACAAAGAGTATTGATCTGTTGTTGTAGAGTGACACACACCTTGTACACTCTTGGGATATACTGTAGGTGATAGTAGGCACACCAGAGGCTGGCCAAACAGATTTGTGAAATTCTATTAACATAAGCAAAAAGACAGAAAACGGTTAGATTAATAAGAATATACATTCTTAGTGTGATCATATGATACAAGTATTTTTTTTTTAAAGAAAAAAAAAAAAAAACATGTTCAGGCACCTTGTAGGCTGTACTGTTTGAAGAATCCACAATGACAAAAAGTGGCTTGCGGGTGAAAGGGAACAAGTCTCCTGGATGAAGGCTGCAACATCACAAACAAGCATGAGTCAGCGTCAGGAAGCTCCATTTCTAGCTTCTACAGGCGGGTGGTTTCACATAGATAGAGTTACTAAACCCGCTGATCTGAAGTTCAGCTTTTCCTTACAAAAGTTAACGGAACATTCGATGACATCATTCACGTTAGAGTTACTTTCTCACCAGTGCATTTCTTTCTGAGCCTGATTCCTCTTCTGCACCGTCTCTCCGTTCACCACGTCTCGATTCGTATTTGTGAGAACTCCTCCGAAATCATACGGACCTGCCAGGAACACCCGCAGAGGAAAAAAGCTTTAATGCTTCAAACTTGAAAAGACATGACATGATTGTGACATGTAGATCCTTGACTTCACTGTATACTTTGAACAGAAGGTGCTATCTACCAGACACATGATGAGGTCACTACATCTAACTGATGAAGAACAGTTTTTTTCACTCTGTTTTGGCTTTGCATCCACACTAAGGTGGCATTTTTCACACCCTGAAACTCAGATGCAGTCAGAGGCCATCTGGCAGAAACGTATGAGCCCAGATCAAATCACTGTTTCCTGCTGCTGCTTCAGTTGTGTGATGGGAAGCTTTACGAGAACAACCTGATAATGTTTTAGACATGTTAACCAGTGTTTTCAGTGTGTATGTAGTCTCTGAGGCTGAATGCTGGGCTCAGATGTAAAATGCAAACAATGCACATGTTGGCCTTTTCATTTGTAAATGTATAATAAGATTAAATCAATCAATAAATAATGTCCTTATAATGTCAGTAGCTGTTCTAATAAATGGCATTTTACCTTCATAATCTGAATGGCCAGCAGGGAAGACTCCAGTAGCTGACAGGTAGACGAGCAGAACGCTGTTTGCAGGCAATTCCTAGAAATTGAAGCATCAAAGATCATGTATCCAAGTAATACCACTACATCTATGATATATGATAGGACTATGATATGAGTGCAACATATACTTAAAGGCTGAAATGAAATGACTAAAAATAGCTCGTGGCTAGGAGTGCAGAAGATCATCTTTCCAAACATGGGTGTCCAATAATTCAGGAAATAACTGGACCCTTAAGACCTCCCGGGTCATGTGTCTTAATATTAAAACAAACGTTTTGGATGTTTACATAAAAATGGAAATGGAGGAAAGCTGACATATCTTGATAACTCTGTATATGTAATAATAAAGCATTGACTTCAGTGCCATTTAACCCACAGAGGTCATGGCTGAAGTCAGTACTGACCTTAAAAGAGGCAGACAAGAAAGTAAAAAGCTGGCTGAATGTTGGCTTGTAGAGCAGATACTTGTGAGGGTTTTCTCTCTTAGCTGGCTTCTCATTGGGTTCCTGTGGAAAAACATTTGAAATCCTCTTTCATATTTCAAGTTTATTTGATGTACAACAGGATAAACAGTCCTCTAGGCAGCAGTTTACTTTTAATACTTTGAGTAAATGTAGATGTTAATACTGCTTTTATTTTGACTTCAGCAGGAAGCAGTATTTTTATATTGTGCTATTTCTACTTTGACTTCTATATAAAAAGGATGTGAGCGCTTCTTCCACCGCTGTCTGCAGGAGGGCATCCATGCAGTTATGTGTTCATATGCTCGTTAGTCATTAGACTCCAGTGGGAATGATGCAACTCTGTAGGGAACGCTGCACTCGGTTCCAGCCAATCACAAGGCTGCTATCACAGAGCAAAACAAGGTGACATACAGGTATTTGCTACTGACTGCTCCCCAGAGAGAGAGAGAGAGAGAGAGAGAGAGAGACTGCATCATTTATGAGACACAACATGTTTACTGTTGCCATGCTGGGAATATTCTGACATGCAAATATTAAAAGAAAAAGAGGATTCACATGAAAACAAAACAAACATCTTGTGATAATCTAGTTTTAACACACTGAAACTCACCAGCGTTCCTTGTTTAGAAGTCTGTGTGGCCAGGTTGACAGGTTCCCTCTCTAAAGCTTGAAGCATGCGGAACATGTCGATGGTTAACTCGCTGAACTTCACCTAGAAAAAAAAAAGGGAAGAAAGCAACTTATTACTGAGAGATTTGTGGATTTATGATGGTATTTTTTTTTAACAACACAAAAAACAGTTTGAAGGTTAATAACACTAGTTTACAGCATTCAAAGACAAATCAGGCTTGTCGTGCTAAAACACTAAGAAAAAAAACGGCAGTAGAAATCCTCCCTGAATGAGTTAAAAACGGAACTTGACAGCCAGCAGAGGGCACTGCACCTCTCCACAGGAGATAAAGTGTGCTACACAGTACAGATGCCTCAGATATCTCTCTCTCACACACTCACACACACACACACACACACACACACACACACACACACACACACACACACACACACACACACACACACACACACACACACACACACACACACACACTCACACACAAGGAAGGGTGAGATAACATCTCCGTAACACCAGAATGTGTTTCAGGGGAATAAACTATACACTTCCATGGACACAGAGCTACTGCAACAAAAATCTGTGATGACGTTTGTTTGAATATGTACTAATATGCGCCCCCTGAACACTAGTTAACATGCACTTTACCTCCACAGCATCTCTAGAATAACTGAAGGGCCAAACATCGAACAGGTTTCTGGGTCATGTCGTGAGTTCTTGTGCGAGGTGCTGCACATTTGCCTTATTTCAATGTCTGCGTGCTCCTTGACTGACCTGGAAAATCAATCTGGTCCCACATAATTAATGACGTCTCAAAACCCTTTTTTTTTTTTTTTTAACGCTCAGGGGGGACGAAGATCGAGGATTGAAGAGGGTTGAGTGAGGATACACGACAAAGTTCTCGAAGGGAGTCTTTTTATCGGCCTCATCGGGACGCCACGGTTTTAATACCCAGACATCAAATTATTCCCAGTTTTTAAGATTTGCTATGTTTTCTGACTCAGCCAGCTAGTTAGAATTAGTGGATGTGTGGTAACTTTAGGGTGATGAACAAAAAGAACTTTCATCTTGTTTCTGTGAGGATTTTCCTTTAATGAAAGCCTGCATCTTGGTTCATAGTCAGGAAGAGCAGAGACGTCTTTGATCCATAAACACATTTTCTCACATGCTCTCTCTCTCTCCCTCTCTCTCTCTCACACACACACACACTGGTTGGACACTATTTTAATATGAGCCAGAATTCACTTCATCATTTCCATTTTACCCTTTAGGCTGCTAAATTATTTCTACATGTAATGAGGCTTTCTAATTATAACGCGAACTATCAAATGATGAACTGAAAAGCGTAATATCTATAAATGCTGGTGCAAATAATGATTACATATACAAGTGGCTCATGTGCACTAACTGTGCAAGGTGAATACAAGGTTCATTTTCTATTTTTAAAGACGTATAAATCGCCATTCATTTGACATTATGCATGTCATGTGGGACGCATAAAGACACTGGTGAGGAAAACAAAGAGATATTTAAGAAAAAAATGAGACGCATTTGCAGCGTGCTCCCTTAAAATGATGTTTACAGTGTAAACAGTATTTCTCATCGTACTGCTTTATAAAAGATTTACAGAGAGAGGAAGTGATGGAGCTGAGAAGAGTTCCTACCTCAGACAGAAATGAACCACATAGAAAAAAAAAAAAAATATTAAAAAGACAGTGTGTGCGATTACAATTCATATCCTGTATGTATCATTATTTTATGAGAAAAAATCAGTCAGTGAAGATATGAATGAGAGATTCTGCTCTGGTAGAAGCAATGTGTTGAAAACGTAGGTGAACATTTCCCCTTCCTCTCAGTGTTGTGTTATGTGTTATGATGACCAGAGTGGGCATGCAGATGTGTGCGTCAGACAGTGGAGAGAGAGAGAGAAGCATGTGAACAGCTGATCATTAAACAATGGGTCTGCTTGCAATGTCTGTAAAATATTTAAACTACTAATTCATGAAGTGTTATAAGTCTTAAAGGTGCAGTCTGTAGAATTTAGTGGTATCTAGCAGAACGGACTTGGCAGATATGGAATAGAATAATCATAAGTATGTTTTAATAATGCCATGAAAATAAGAAAATTTTTGTTATGTTAGAATGAGCTCTTTATATCTCCACAGGGAGCAGGTCCTCTTCCCTGGAGGCTCTAGAAAAGGCCTTTTTGCGAGTTTTGTGACCATCGTAGGTTCTCCTACATGCTTGGAAGGGGATGGTGCAATCTGCAACCTCACCGCTAGACGCTCATAAATCCACACTGGTCCTTTGAGTCAAACAGGTACTTTTACTCCTGCTGAGAACTGTGGACCATCTGTATGTGATTTGTGCATCAGGCCTGGAACACTTTGGAGAGAACTTGAGGTATGAAGGAAATTCCTAAATCGCTCGTACCTGCAATGGATGAATGAATGTGTTTGTGTGAGCGGTTCTTGCATGAGACCCGTTGGCTCTATCCTGTGTATGAAAGAGGTGATAAACTACATGTTGTGACAGTCGTATGTTGTTGTTATTTTGTTATAGAATGACAGCTGTCACAATACTACTGGCTGTGGTTGGAAAACAGTGGCTTACAGTTTGTGGAGCAGGACATGCAGCATCTTTATAGACTTGACATACAGTAGTTCAGCCATGCAATGAGCAGTATAAGATGAAACATGAGAGACGACAGAGCTGCAGGTAAAACTCATACTCTTCTAAAGTGAAAAGTGTTCAGGGTTTTTTTTCCCCCCCTTTTTTTTCCCAACATCACATGTTTTTCTCCAATAAGCTCAACAACTGTGTCTATATGTCTGAAGCGTTAGGAAACGTAAATTAGAATTAGTGGGTTAAAACCTGGTTGTTACAGTTGCCGATGATTAGTGCATCTGCAAGCACGAGTTGCCCAACCACCATGCCTTGTTCCAGGGGAGGCACACTTCCCTCCTGCAGCCGGTTGCTGGTGACGACGACAGAATTGTTGTCATTCAGTACTACCACTGGGTCTGCCTGTTTCACAAAGACAGAGAGAGAGAGAGGGAGAAACACCAGTCAGCAGACAGGTCACAAAGAAGAAGCTGGCTGTCTTTCCAGAAAGGTGAAATGTTGTACCAATGTTTCATTGAATTGAATGTCATTTCAGTCACTGACATCTGCCCTCAGTTTGCTGTACACGGCACCAATTTGTCTCACCCAGCTACAGACTACACATTTATGGGACACACAAGAACTCAGTGGACCTGAAGACAATCTAATAAAACCAATAAGTAACATGCGTGTTGGGTAATAAAACCAAACAACAGTCAAAGTAGTGAGTTACTTAACATTTGGAGATTTAATTACCTCTACAAAAGCTGCAACTTCCTGTAGAACCAGGTTCCATTCCAGCTGGTCCTCTGTGTTGAATCGCTGGGTGTAATCTTCGATTTCCTCAGATAACTCCTGCAGGTAGGAAGTTCCAGATATATCTTTACAAATATACCAACACTTTTTTTTTTTCAGACTAGAGTAAAACTTGCAAGACTTGTGCTAGATTTATAAAAAGAAGGTCTCATGCACATTTCAGGATGAGGGCCAACTTGCTCCAGTATTCTAAATGGAGAATCTGGGAAACTGCAGTTTTAGTTTTCCTCCTAGAGCCAAAGTCACCAATCACATCCAGCTGCCTGGATTCTCTTATCCAGCTGTTTGTGTGTCTGTGTTATTATGTGACATCATATGGGCTGCATTTGTGAGAGTTGTAAAAAAAAAGACTGCTGATGAACAAAAGGAAAAAAAAAAAAAAAAGATGGGGATGGCTAACACAATCGTTGATTGCAGATCACCATTATTAATTCAAACCTCCATTCAAATTAAAGCAATTTATACAACAAATGTTTTTTCATCTTCATTCGAAAGTTACACACTTTAAGCAGGAATGTTCCCCTTCATTCACTCAGTGTGAACAACACACACACACACACACACACACACACACACACACACACACACACACACACACATCTTTCATGTCCAAAACATTCCTGCTTCCTAAGGACTCGCAACACTGTAAAATTCTGCCTTTTGAAATATTTGTCTTTATTACACTTACAGAGAGTACAACATTATGAGCCCAAATATCATAAAAGGAAGCATTTGGGACTATGGGATGCACCACTTGTTTTCATGGTAACAACAAACAGGCGTTTTGACGCTGGGACTCAATGTTGTAAATACTGTATATGTACTGCATATGATCTATCAGATGAGGACACTGGTGAGGCTGCCTGGTCTCAGCTCTGCCTTAGCATGGATGTAAATGTGACATGAGGAAACACAAATTTAAAAGGGAATGAAATGATAACCACAAGATAAGCAGGCTGCTACATAAACTTCTGTGTTTCCTGAATTTTGGAAGAAGTTGCCGTGTCCTAAAGGGAGAAGTCATATCGCAGCAAGACTCTAATCCAACAAGCATCCTCCCTGTGTTTCGAAGGAATGAAAAGCATCCCGTGGAGCCACTGGAGGCAGCAAACTCCATCCAAGGAGCTTAACAAGGTGGCACCCTCAGCAGTGAGAGACATGGGTTTACACTCCTGATATGGCAGCATGAGATGAGATTACCATTTCAAAAGCGCCAACATTTGTTTGCGTGTGTAACCAGGTGGTCTTGGGCCGGGCCAGGCCAGTCTAACTGACCCACTTCTCCACTGAGGAAAAGCAGGATATTTTGGACAGTTTTTCCCCAAGGGCGTACTTGACACCGCTCTTACAGAAGAGGTGTGAAATCAAGAAACAAGAGAATAAAGCCAAGCAGCTCTGTCTTCCAGGTAAGATGCAGGTGATGGTACAGCTGCTCCCCTAGTCACACTTTCACCCAGGTTCCTTTCAGGCTTGACTCAAACCCTCCATGTGAGGATCTCTGAACAGCCCAGTGCTCAGGCTCCTGTTGTAGCATTCATCAAAGCTCTTAAAACTAAAGCTATCTAGCCTAAAAAGGGGCAGCACTGTGAAAAGGGTTCGCAGCAGCCATCTCAAATATGCCCATATTAACTATTCATCAGCAGTCTTCTTAATGCCAAAAACATTTTCTTCCATTTCCTGAGGCCATCATGCACTGTGAGGAAGGACAACATGACCACGGCGGCCTTCATCTGCGATCAAGGGCAGCTGTTGTTCCCATCAGTTGCACGGGGCAGGTAGACTAATCGATACTGTGGAACAATGCAGGGTTCAGATTTTAGCTGCAGATTTGCTGTCCGGTGGCAATTCCCTGTACAGGAAATGGAAACCTCATCAAGATATAGTAAATCAGATCTGGGCACAGATTGGCAGCACAAAGGCAGTCCTGTTTGTAGAAAGACCAGGACACACCACTGGCACTAGATGCATTCACGCAGGTTAGGGGTGTAATAGTACGTATATTCACCTTGAATTGATACACAAGGGTTTGGTATGTGACTTTCTGCAGGTCAACATTCCCAGTCAATCAAATTATAGGCCATGCTAGTTTGCTTAGCTGGATGTATAGCTTATATAGCTCATGCCATGGTTATGGAAAACACATATGAGAAACTAGAGCCTGTGTCATATAGATCTATCTGTTGGGAGCATCATGGTTTCCCAGTAAGTTAGAGCTACACTGGACATGCTAGACAATTTGTGACAGCGTCATCTCTTAGAACATGTGCATCCATCAGTCAGTCAGTCAGTCCCATAGACTGTGTATAAAGATGGACGTCATGACAGCTACCCAAAAGTGAAGCCAAAATAATCTGGATCACCCCCTGGTGGCTGGCTGCGGTACAGGTCATAAGTCCCGCCCCCCTCCTTGTTAGTGGATAAGACAAGAGCAAAACTAAAAAAAAAAGTACCATGAAAATAATTTTTTCCCAAAGATGGTTTATGTCATTTCAGGTAGTTCTTATCACACTGATGTTTGTCCAAGTGTTCATTTTTCTGAAAAGTTTGGCTGTCATCCCGCCGCCTGACTCCACTGCACAGACTCTGGCTCCAAATGACATCACACAAGCAAGATGGCAGCTCCCGGAAAGGAGATGTTTTGGCTTCACTTTTGTATAGCGGTTGGAAATGGAGACGCGTCGTCCGTATTTATATACAGTCAATGGTAAGTCCATTGGGCCTACTCTGTATAAGCAGCTACAGTATTTAAGAACATACATGTGGGTGAGTGCTGTCATTCTTACAGTAAGAATTGACCCGATAAGCCACAAAAATTCTCAACATTCTCCTGCATTTCTTTTGTTTGTCCCACTTGTAAGGTATCAAACTGTGACCCCCAGATCTAAGGTGCATACTAAACCATGAACTCTGTGTACCGTTACACCTCTTCAGAGAATGCATTTCCCCTCTACTTGCCTCAGGATTATGGAGACTTGTTTACCTAATTTGAATCTCTCCTCACTGGCAGTTCTTGCACTACCTGGCAGAAGCAGCTACTCTTTGGCTGTTCATGACCTCCTCCCTCTGTGCAAGGACCTGCTGTCTCATGTCATACAGAGCTGCTTGGCTCATGAGTAGTGCAACTGTTATACAACAAAGACAGAAAGAGCATCCTCCGCCAGGTCCTTTAATAACTATAAGTGTTTGAGAAACGGTGAAAATCCTTTTTCCAGTGTGTAATTTCAGCATAATCTTCTTATAGGAATCCCAGGTGTGTGACATTGAAATGAATGCTATGAATGCTACATGGGGTATACAGGGGGCTGAGGGGGGGGTTTATGATACAATAAAAAAAAATATTGCTTCCATACCTTCACCAAAACTTTGACTAGGTCCATCTTGTTGAGCAGTAAACAGACGACTATGTAGCGAGCATAATATCGAAGCTTCTTCACTACTAATTCTGGCCTAATAGGAGATGAGAGAAGACAAATAAAGCAAATCCACAGTAAAGTGCAGTCGCATTTCAAGCTTTGTTCATTAAGACTACTTATAACAGCTTATGGTTGACTCATCAATCTGAGGATTACAATTAGCATGTTTATGTTTTTGGGTTTTTTTGTTGTTGTTTTTTTTTTTAAAACATACAACTCTTCATTTTCTGTGGCTGAGACATTTTATACCCTAGCCTTGAAATTTGCTGAACACATTCATAATCTTTGGAACAAGAGAAGTGTTGTTTGGCTTCATTTTTTAAAACAGTAGAATATATGAAGAGTTCATATTTTTTCTAGGTGTGTTCAATAAACAGTTATTCTCAAAAATATTGACTGATGTATGTATAATATAAGCAGGGTGTGGTCTATATTTTCCTGCTTCTGCTGAGGTTTTTTTTTTTTTAAATCCCCAGTGGGAACAAAAAGGTATTCCTCTCATAGTGATTTATGCTGCTTCACCCATAGACCATATAAAAATATCTAAAATAAAATAGGCTATTTAAAAAAAATCTGAGTAAAATCTACAGTGCAAACAACAATAAAGTCAGAGATGGATTTTCACTGTCAGTGCTTGTATGACAATAGAGACGACATGGTGTCTAGGCTATGTGATGACAGTGAATGGAGCAGAGGTCACTTCCTTCCTTACCCCAAGTTCAAGTTTCTTCATTATTTTATAAATGTTACTGTAACACTTGCAAGACAAAGCTAATATGCTTCCTAGTCTATACAGGCCCACTGTGGCTCTGATTTATTTTCATGAATATCATGTGATTTTTTTTTTGTGTATAGGTCTGCATTTCACTACAGCAGCTCACTTCATGGATGCATTTGATTCATTTAGTTAGTTACTTGTCGGAAGGTTAAAGCTGCACTAATCAATATTTTATATCAACAATAGATTCAATCACTATGTCAAATGTGGCAAGAAACATGTCTCCAAATATATGCAAATGTTTCTCTAATATCTGCTAGATGTGTAAAATAGACAATTGTTTGCTAACATGTACATCATATCAACTTTTAAAAAGGTGATAATATTGTGTTTACAGCTTCTTCTTCTTCTCTGTGAAAGTAGCAAAAACAAATTGATTAATGCAGCTTTAACAAAACTGAATGTCCATATGATTTATTACATGCCAAGCAAAGGCAACTACAGTAGTTAGCAGCAACTAAAAATACTTGAAGAACTTTTTTTTTGGAACTTACCTGTCCTCTTTGTTGACCTGAAAGTAGTAGGACCGCTGACGGATGGCTGAGTAGAATGAAAAGGCCTCATTCAGGTAACTTGTTTCTGAGGTACGAAGGCTGTCAAATAAGATTAGAAAATACAAGGTGTGTGACCATCTCTGGAGAAGATTTCATCTGCACTTGTGTGTGTGCTGATGTTCCACAAAGAAAAAAGTGGGAACTGCTCGTACACACACTGCCCCATAGCATGATGTCCTGGTTTCAAATCCCACCCAGGACATTTGGCACATATTTCTCTACACTGATCCAACTGAAAAGGCAAATGTGAGTAAATCTGATCAGTTAGCCGTACATTCAAATTAAATTCAATAATCTGTGCAATAACACCTATGAGAATTCATTCAATTTCATTATTAAAAAAGGACCAGTGTGTAGGATTTAGTGGCATCTGATGTTGAGGTTGCAGATTGCAACCCAATGAATACACCCTCCTTCACCCTCCTCTTCCAAGTGTGTAGGAGAACCTACAGAGACCATGAAACTCACCAAAACACAAAAAGGCCTTCTCTAGACCCAGTGTTTGGTTTGTCCATTCTGGGCTACTGTAGAAACATGGTGGCACAACATGGTGGACTACATGGAAGAGGACCCACTCCCTATGTAGATCTACAGGGCTCATTCTAAGGTAACAAAAATGCAACGATTCTTACTTTCAGGTGATTATACACTAATGAAAACATACTTATGAATATTATATTCCATTTCTGCCTTTCTGCTAGATGCCACTAAAATCTTACACACTGGTCCTTTAAATTAAGGTAATGTATTTTTGTTCATCCACCCTCAAGCTGCCCCACTTGCAGGCAAACTCTATTATCTCAGAAATGATATCGTGACCAAAAGTTATAGCATGATTTAACGTATGGGCCTTGACTATCTGCAGTAGTATTTTGACCTTTTTCTCTAATGTCAAAAAACTGACAGTGAGACTATGAAGGCATTTTGGTAATTCAAGTGGCTGAGACATAGTGTGACTTACTAGTAGTGGTAGTAAAGCTGTCCAATTTTGGATGCAACTTCGCCAATCTGCCATCTCTTCAGCCCATAGCGACTGTCCAGAACCTGCCTGTCAATAAATGAGAAATTATAACACTGAACACCAGACAATGATGTCATTTAACACGTGACACTGTATATGACTCTCAGCTGAATTAATTCAACTGAAAATGTGACGGCTGACTGGAATCGCCACCCTTCACCTCACCGAAGCACGGAACTCTTCATCATCCATTTACTTTTACAAACAGTGTGAACTATTACAGTAGAGAGAGAGATGGAAATAACCTGTGCTGCTGCTGAAATTTCCACAGCTTAGTGTAGACATCAAATGTCCTTCCAAAGTAGGACTGCCATTGTTTGTGTCCATACTGAGGAAGGTCTCTGCAGCAAAGAGCACAACAGACAGAGGAGAGAGAAGAGAACGTCAAATACAGCCTGCAAATTAAAGGAACAGTGGCTCATTTCAGGAAATACAGTTGTTTGGTGCTTTGGTTCGTCGGGGTGAGGAGAGTTTTCAGACTTTTCCCGACATTTGACTTTGACAATGACTTTGGAACATCTGAGGAAGAGCCTTGACCTTTTAGTCCTTTACACTAGTAGTCAACACTTCAGTTACTTTTCTTTCTGACCAGGAGTCAGACCTCAAAAACATCCAAATAAGAGTTCTACACTTCAGTGTCAGCTGTAAAAGTAAGTAAGTAAGTAAGTAAGTAAGTAAGTAAGTAAGTAAGCAAGCAAGCAAGCAAGCAAGCAAGCAAGCAAGCAAGCAAGCAAGCAAGCAAGTAAGTAAGTAAGTAAGTAAGTAAGTAAGTAAGTAAGTAAGTAAGTAAGTAAGTAAGTAAGTAAGCAAGCAAGCAAGCAAGCAAGCAAGTAAGTAAGTAAGTAAGTAAGTAAGCAAGCAAGTAAGTAAGTAAGTAAGTAAAATTAAGTCAACTTTACTCATGGTGCCCACTTTGTTGGGTTTTTTTTGTTTGTTTGTTTGTTGTACTCCCTAATATCGCTAATGGCAACTGCCCAGAAAATGCAGTATTGGTGGGGCCCTATAAGCCCGATCAGAATACTCAACACTGACATCATTACACGTGGCTCTGAATGTGTGCTTTGAGCTGATGATCACGCCATTCTGTTGGTGATACAAACGTGACCAGAACGCAGCATCAGTTCTGACTAATTCACCACAAACTCAATGTGTCACTCAGCTGAGTGAGAAAATGAAGGTGACAGGGCAGAAGCAGGGAGGAGTGGGTGTTTGTCTGTCTAATCAATTTATCATTTCATGCATCCATCCTATCAATCTAGCTCTGGCCTGGTCCTTTTGCTGTTTTTCTGTTGGTGTTATCCTGTTGGCTCACCAGATGACAGGTTCGCCAGCTCAGCAGGAAAACTGCTACTCCAGATGGCGGTCTGTATGTTTGTACTCGACAGTCTTTCTGAGCGTATTGTGATCTTTCACCGGGACAATATCAGAACAAAAACATTCAAGATCATTTCAAATGACCATAAAGTGTCCATTATACGAGACTCAACTTGAAGAATTGATCTTGGCTCGAATTCAAATAGAAAACATCCTGCCAGACTCTGGTAGGAGCACCTGAGTGATCTTAAAGACCTCAAGAAATAAGAACATTGATGTAGTTTCAAACATTTTAGCTGAAGAAGAAGGATATGGAGATTTTAGGTTTTCCTAATGCAAAGACAACTAACAAAAGGAAAAGTGTCTCCTGCATTCTGTGATCACACCCTCACAACCTGCTGCTCTCTCTGCAGGTACGGCAGCTCTTCATATCACTGATGAATTGAAAGAGAGAAAGATTAACTGGAATTTTAATGGTTTATTAAAATTATATATTTAATATATCCCTGATATATGAAACAGGCTGAGACAAGCTATGTACAAAGAATTTTTTACTCTGGGAAAAACCCTAACCCGTAACCCTATTAGTGTTTATCATTTTATTTTGGACTTCAATATTTCTAAATCAAGTTGATATCTGCACATATGTTTATGAATCAATAATGAAAATCCTGACTTCTTCACATAACTTTGTGTGTGAAGAAGTCTTCTGCTGCTTCTCCAGAGCAACAGTAGACATTATCCAAG
This sequence comes from Euthynnus affinis, assembly GCA_029490765.1. Lineage (NCBI taxonomy): Eukaryota > Metazoa > Chordata > Actinopteri > Scombriformes > Scombridae > Euthynnus > Euthynnus affinis. The sequence continues at coordinate 2,099,378 of CM055855.1, read as the reverse complement.
TGTTTTCACAGCAGTACTTCTCCTAATGAGTAAAATGATTTGATGATGTGTATCAGTAAAATTAAAAGCTTGAGTTTCTGTTTTTAACACAGAAAACTGAGAATCTAATTACTGACAACAGCACTGAAGCCTTTACTTTACATAGATATGTGAGTAGGCTACAGTACCAAATGGATTGGTTGAAGCTAGTGTCCAACTGTGTATGTTTGTGGTTCAAAATACCTAACACTGTCTGAAGATACAGAAGGATGAGGAGTGTTCCAATGGAAAGCTTTTGATAATGACTTTAAGCCAGCTCAATGGTCAATAGGTTCCAGCTTTTGAAATTTGAGAAATTGCTGCTTGTCGTTGTCTTTTATTATAGCAAATTGAATTATTTGGGTTTTGAATTGTTGGTCTGACAAAATAAGAAATTTGAAGAAGTCACCTTGAAGTTTTTCATTGATTTCTTTGGGTTTTTTTTCTTGTTTTTTTTTTTTTTACAGACCAAACAATCAACCAGTTAATTGAGAAAATAATCAGAGGATTGATTGATAATGAATATAGCCTAATCATTGGTTGTAGCCCTATAGATATTCACTCTGAAGAACTGTACTAAGAAACCATAGATATTTTGTTAAAACGCCATTAATAGCAGGTATTACAGGTGATTACAAGAAAGTGGGGAAAAGTAGCCTCCTCGACTCAGAACAACGAGTCATTTCTGAAGATGGAAACACTTCTTCAGTCAGTGTTTCATCTTCTTGATGGAAACACTGACCACATATTTCAAGACTACAAGAAAGAAGTGGAAGAAAATGGGACATTATCCACAACTAATGGGAACTAAAATGGAACTAGAAGCTGAAAGAATCCACCAACAGGACTGCATGATTGACAGAAATATTACTGCAAATATATTTCTCAAACTATTTACATTTTTGTTACTGTTATTATTTAATTTTGAAAAATATCCTGCCAATAAAAAAAAAATCTGAGTGACAAAAAATAAATAATGATGACAGTATATAACTGTGATAGTGGAGCATCTATTAATCTACAACCATTCACAATTAGCCTATTAATATAAATAGGTCAGTGATGTTCAGCTGGTAATTGCTTCAATTACATAATCACAAGGAGAAAAAAAAAAAAAAAGGATTCAATTTCCAGATCAGGAAAGTAGTCAAATATCGGCCATAAATAGAAGCTGGCAGAATGTTGAGTGAGACAGGCGTACATGCTGTAATGTTTATTAACAGTTCTGCCTGAGGAAGAAAGTGCCACTAAAGCCAATAAAGACAGGAGATTAAATTCCACAGTGTGGATATTTATCACCTCACAACAACACGTCATAAGTATGTACAGGCTTAGATGGTGGCTTTCAGAGGGAAGACATAATGATTGGTTCCTGCTCCTCATAAGGGGATGAGGAAAGTTTCAGTTATACGTGCAAAGATTCTTTCAGAACCCCTATCACTAGAAAGAACCTTTATAATGGCCAAGTCTGCTGAACCCTGCATTATGTTCAATGACAACATATCAGAGGCAATTCTTTCTACAATGTCTTGCACATTGCAGCTGCAGGTCTATGTTTATATTCTGGGGCTCTACTGGAATATCTGTGTATGATTTACAGTTAAAAAAAAAAAACACTCCATATTTAACCCATATGGGTCCTTTATGAAGCCCCTCAGTTCAGCCATTTAGCCCCAGATGAGCTCGCTCTGTTCTGATTGGCCAGCTCTTGGAAGCTGCCCCTCAGGAGACTTCTGCCAGCTCCAGAGGGTACGTCATCAAACTACGAAACTAACTATCGTAGCAGGATTTCACTACTCGTTCTTGTTCTTTACTCAAAATGTCAACTTCTCAAATACATCTGTACAAGTTTGAGCCAAAATGCAATCTGAAATATAACAATACAAACAACACATGCAGAAACCACAGCAACAACAGTTATGGACATGTGCAACGAGCTGATGACAGTTCACCAGCAAGGGAGAAAAAAAAAACGTGACAAATGAAGCTTTCAGAGGACGTTGAAGGCCTCACATTTGACTTGCAGGGAGCATTTCTACATCTGTTAATCTAAAGTTTTGACCTTTGACTATGTTTAACATCTGACATCATCATAGCATATGAATAACAGAAAATTTCAAAAAGCAGAATATGTCCTCTTCAAGAAGATAACCCCTATTCTTTCTCCTGATGTTAATTCCAATGCATATAAAATCTGCAGATACTGAGAAACTCTCCAATACCAGTTCCTAAATTTAAAATCTGTACAGCTCACTTCACTTCAGGAATGACATATTTTCATATAAAGGTAACAAGTGAATGTAAATGAATTTTCTCACCTGATCTCACCTTAAACCTCAGTTTTACACACCCATCCCAACCTCCACACCCTTATATTATGGACACATGACTTCCTCCATTGGCACTAGACATATATTGTGTGCTGCAGACTTGTCATATATGAATGTGCTTCCCCCACCAGTTTTGCTCTTCTTGGTTTTTTTTTACTCACAAAGCTTTTAATGCACTCACAGTAAGGCAACAAGTCTAGTTTTCATCAACTCGAGTACTTCACCTGGTTCACTGTCTCTCCTCTGCTGCGCTGCGTGCAGCACACACACACACACACACACGGAGGGCTGAGCCCTGCCTGCGGTGAAACACAGAGAGTAGAGGAGAGCAGCGCAACCGTAACTGAGAGCAAATCGCAGTAGTCGAGACTCTCATTGAGCTGGAATGAAATGAGTGCACATAAGTCTGGTAAATAACACGAATAAACATAGTCTCGACTGCGTTTTGCTGTCATTTATGGTCATGCTGCTCTCCTCTGCTCTGTGTTTCACTGCAGGTGGTGCTGAGCCCTCCCAGTGTGTGCTTCACACTCAACGGAGCAGAGGAGAGGGTGACGTACTCGAACTGATGACACCTTACTTTAGGTGCAATAAAAGCACTGTGAGTAAAAAGCTAAGAAGAAGGATTTATTCATGTAATCCACACAAAAGATGAATGGACTCCTCCTCTCATCACATGACATATAAATCGTCATATCACACATCCCTAACGCTTGATTACAATAAGAAGCAGCACAGCAGACAGGAGAGAACAGACTAAATACAGTAAACTCTGACCTTAGCCCATTGAAGAGTTGCTTGGACTTGTCCAGGAGATAGCAGAAATCTGTGACAGTCTTCCTTTCGCCTAACGGAATATCATCCTCAGTCTCAGCTCCAGTCATGACAGTGACTTTTCACACCTGATTACCCGAAAAGAAGAAAAACAGAAACAGTGTATATAGACTGTGGAGGGTACTGCATTGAAAAAAAAACAATTACTGGTTAGTTATAAATGGTTGAAAAACAATACAACACACAGCAAATAGACCAAAGTACAATTTGTACCAATGTGAACGTCTGATGTGTTCACGTTAAATGAGACGTGCATTTCAAGTAGTGACAAGAAACTACTGACATCTACAAGACGTTGATGGTTGCAGAGTGTCTTACAGGTGCCCTACTTACATATGAATAGAAATAAGAAACTATGGAGGAAATGCGTCACATGGTCACCTTTTTTAGGTTGACCTGGGCTGTCCCAGATTTCATTTGCACAGTGGCTGCAACCTCCAGTACGCTAAGATGGTGCAATCAGGTCAAGTGCAGCAACACAGTCAGGTCACATTTTTCACCTAAATACTAACTTTATCAGAAGCCATTGGCAGCCTGTAAAATGTTTATTCTACCTCATAAGTGACTGACTGTATCATGGCTTGCCTTAGGAGATATGGTGCCTGTGTGTGTGTGTGTGCCTATTTATGTATGATGGTGGGAGGCTGTCAGTGTCGCCAGAGAAAGCCTGCAGGATCACCTCAGCTGCTGTACATCTCCAACCAATGCACTACTATAAAAACCTCCAGCCTGCGTTTAGCCTGTTATCCTTAATTAGACTCCTCCAGCGAGACTGATACACTGTAGCTGTAACCTCAACAGACGGTTCCCGCCTCGGACATATTGTTCAAAGATGAAATATATGCAGGTATTTTGCGTGGAGGACTAAACATTTCACGTCCCACAGCAGCTCTCATTCAGTTTACGAGAAAAAAGAGCTCACGCCGCCGCGGTCTTTGACGTGAACATGACGGAACGTCTGCGGACGCAATGATTGGAGAGAGAAACTACAATGAGCCGTGCAAGGCAAGACAGGACACATACATGAAATACTTCTTCATGAAGGAAAGAGCGTGTCACAACAAATGTGCATTCAATCACAACGACTCGCTCAGTGGTTCGCTGGCTGTGAACTGTTCATTATTTAACATCCATACCGAGTGTATAATGTAAAACTACTGTGACAGTGATGTCCTCGAGTTAACATTAATCTACCAAACTAGCTGCTAATGGGACCGAGCCTAATTTAGCCGTAAGCTATGACAAGGCTACTGCTCTGTATCTAGCGTTTTTTATCAGCCTTCCATCATCCTCAACAGCGTCAAATTAAAGTCAGGACACGACTCCATTAACGTCACAACTAAACAAACACCTGGACAACAAAATGCTGACGACGATAAGCAGTAATATGTGTCAGTTACACCGCCTGGTTAACTTGCATCAGTTTTGAATCTCCCTTGCTTGTGTAATTCAACATTTATCCCTACCTCGCCAGCCGGATAACGTTGATGGTGAACAGGGCAGAGAACCGCACAGAGATGCTTCTCACAAATCAGTGCAAAAGCCACGACGAGCTGTGTCGGTGAAGCGGCGCCTTTCTTGGCATCTCACTGCGTGACTGACACCGGACCCGCTGTCTGCTGAGCCTGTCCTCCAGCAGCCCGCTGAAGCTTAACGTTACTCCGTATGAAAGGCTGTTGTCCCGTAGCAGGCACGGCGTCTTGGGAGGCAGCGGGAAGCAGCGGGAGGCAGCGGGAGGCAGGGTGAGGAGGTGAGGAGGTGAGGACAGCTGCTGGCTCCGTTCCACTACAACTGGCTAGCTACTTCTGGGTCAACATTTTCAAAATAAAAGTGTTTTCTGCTCCTTCTTCTTCCCGTCTTGTTTTAATTACGGTTCGCAAACCACTTTCAGCCGCATTACTGCCACCTTCTGGATTGGATGTTGGGTCAGAACAGTTACTCTTCTATTACATAAAAGGTGTACTATTTGTCGGTTGGTGTCTGTAAACACAAAGTTGAGAGAGAGAGAGAGAGAGAGAGAGAGAGAGGGAGAGACTTTTGATGTCCTTTAATAAAAACCAAGGCACATAAAAATAACACCACACTATCCACTGAGAAAAAGTAACAAACCAAAATCACACCTCACAGACACTCCTTAAGCCATGCACCAATCACGCCTCAAACACACGCACACACATGTATGTGTTTGAAGACTAGCATATTTAATTATCAAAAAACAAAACAAAACAAAAAAAAAACATGATATTAAGCCTTCACTCCCTCACACTACAAACAGCCCTGTCTATACACCAGACCTTCTGAAACCCCACAATATCATTTACCAGACTGCAATAAGCCCTATATTCAGCCCTAAGGCATCCTGGGTCCACCGGCCCATAGTCCTTCACTTAATGGTCCAAGAATGTCCAGCCCCACAGAAAATAGAACCCCCATTTTTCCACACAGCACATTCAACAGAGCAAGAACTGGTGACACGGTCACATTCAGTGAAGACATGTACAACAGTCTTGGAACTGAACAGAAAGGACAACCATTGCCCACGTTCTTATCTATTTTGGACTGAAAAAATGAGTCACTAGGGCTCCATGAAGCACCCTGCACTGCAGATCCACCGATCTTTTTGTTATCAGGGGCCTGTAAAGCCCCCACCTACACCTTTCCATAGTCTGCCCTCTCAGAGACCTTCACAGCAGCTGCGTGCAAGGCCTTCTTCCCCTTCATAGCCTCCAAAATCCCCAGGCTTGGAGTAGCAAACACACAACAGCCCCCCCCACGCCTTCTTCCTGCCGTCCTTGAGTCTCTGCTGACACTGTTAAGGAGGGAAAATTCCCACACTTCACTCTCTAATTGTTTCCGCCAAGTTTTAACAATGAAACCTGGAAGATTATCCTCAGTGTCTGTGAGGCCGACCTGCGCGTCTACCTGCACACAGGCATTTACACAAAACGTCAAACCACTCCGGTATTTTTTATGTCTTAAAATATGTCCAGAGGGGATTTCTAAGTGCTGAGTAGAACCATAGACTACATTATAATATCACTATCAAATTACTGTATTATAACAATTAGTAGAAATAGGAATATAGTTTACATCTTTGATATTATTTACTTTTGAAGTAGTTACATCTTTCACACTTGTAATAAAATAGCTGCACGTCTCCCTAACTCATGACTGCAGATGAGCTGCCTTTGAGGAAGGCTATTTGACTGTTTCTAAAGAGGAGACTCTTTCTCCTCAGTGAAAAAAAAAGGTCCCATGATGCCTAGCAATAAGCTTCTGCCAGGTGCATTTAGCTTTCCATGGATCCATGGACTCACTAAATGTTGAGTCATATGTGAACTTTTAAGATGTAAAAATGTGGTGATGGTGAAGTCTTTGAAAGGTAAGAGCTTGGGAATTAAAGGTCAGATCAAATCATTTGTCTCTCGAGACAAAAACGTACCAGAAATCGACAAAATGACTGTAAAAGGGGCAACATGTCTATTATTATGACATTGGAAAGTAGTTAAAGCTGAAGCAGTCAGAGCCCAGTAGACTAAAATGTAGCTTTGAACATTATTTTCTAGACTAATATTTAAAAAAAAAAGATGGTGTGTGTCTAGATTTCATTCATGGCTAAGAATTTCCTGTATATGGGATTGTTTACCCTCTAATCTTATTTCATTGTTAACCTCTTTGATGTATGTTTTTTTTACTGTTTATTTTCTACACCATGTCTTGAAATATAACTTGAAATCTCAACTTTTGCTGTGAGCCTGAAATGGCGTTAATATCCACTTGTTGCCACGCCAAACCTTTTCTTTAAAAGTGGAAAAAATAAAGATAAAAGCAGCAAAGCAGTGACAAAGTTATGTAATAGGACTATAATGCACTGCAGGTGTGCTGTCTACAGTGGCAAAGGTCACGTCAAAAGGCGCCGATATTCAATACAACTACAGTATGAGTCAAAAGTTTGGACACACATACTCATTCATGGGTTTTTCTTTTTTTTTTTTTTTTTACTATTTTCTACATTGTAGAACACTGAAGTCATCAAAACTATGAAATATCATATATGGAATTATGTAGTGTAGTAGTGTAAGTGTTAAATAAATCTAAATATGTTTTAGATTCCTCAAATTAGCCCGTGTTTGCCTTGATGACACTCTTGGCGATATCTCAACCAGCTTCACGAGGTTGTTACCTGGAATGGTTTTCAATGAACAGGTGTGCCTCGGCCAAAGTTAATTGGTGGAATTTCTTGCCTTCTTAATGCGTTACAGACCATTAGTTGTGTTGTGCTGAAGTAGTGTTGGTATAAAGCAAAATAGCACGATTTCACTATCGTTGTAATCCACATTATGGCAAAAACTGTCCAACTAAGTAAAGACAAATGACAGTCCATCATTACTTTAAGACATGAAGGTCAGGAAATCCAGAATCAAGAACTTTGAAAGCTTTTTTGAGTGCAGGATAAAAACTGTGTGAATTGCTGCAAACCAACTGAGGAGGACTGTTTGGGCCAAGAAACACAAGGAATGGATATTAGAACAGTGGAGGTCTGCACTTTGGTCTAACAAGTCCAGATGTGAGATTTTTTTGGTTCCAGCCACCAAGTCTTTGTGAGACGCAGAGGAGGTGAAGAGATTGTATCTGCATGTATTGTTCCCACCATGAAGCATAGAGGAGGAGGTGTGATGGTGCGAGGGGGGACTCTGTCGGTGACACTGTTGGGACACCATTCTGCAGTGACATGCCATACCATATGGTTTGTGCTTAGTGGGACCATCATTTGTTTTCCATCAGGACGATGACCCATAACACACTTTCCAGGCTAGGAGAATAATGGAGTGCTGTATCAGACGATCTGGCCTCCACAATCACCCAGTCTAAATCCAACTGAGATGCTTCGGGATGATTTGGACCACAAGAGTGAAGGAAAAGCAGCCAACAAGTGTTCGGCATGTGGCTACTTTGAGGAATCTAAAATATGAAAGATATTTGTGTTTCACATTATTTTGTTTACTACATTATTCAATGTGTTATTTCATTTTTGATGTCTTCAGCATTGCTCTACAATGTAGGAAAAATCTACTGAGGTAACTCTTTGGTATTCCAGCCTCTCACCCCATGTTGACAGTCACCAGCTTATCCTGAATTTCACTTTAAGCAGCCACTTGTTGATATTTAGTTCAGTATATATATATATATATATGTCCTGTTCATTGTAACCATGTTAGAATTGTTAGCTCACATTTTATATTAGTCATAGCTACATAAAAAAAAATAATAAGTTCACAGACTTAATGAATGTTTTATTCAAATTACAAAACAGGGGAACAAAGTCAAATAGCAATGTTCTCTGCTTCATACACAACTACTGAACTGAGCTATTCAAGAAAATGCACTTTCACTTTAAGATTGGTTTCCTTTAAAACTGAACTCATATTGCTTTTAAAGGCCTATTACATACATGTTGGTACACAGAACTGTTTCAGCAACAAGTCATCCATCTATCAAATTAGTCGAGAGAGACAGTGAAAAGAAACTGCAAAATTCATTGCTAGTTTAAGACACTTATGGATGTTTGTCATAACAAAAAAAGTACCTTGTGTGCTTCCGTATTAGCTGTTTTGCATTATGTCCCTGTTAAAATCCAGAATGGAATTTAAAATCCTTCTTCCGCACCTACAAAGCCCTTAATGGTCAGACACCATCACATCTATAAAGAGCTTCTAGTACCCTGTTACCCCACTAGAGCACTGTACACCCAGAATGCAGGCTTACTGGTGGTGGTTACTGGAGTCGAGGGTTTGGGTTCAGGAGGCAGACACCCTCTCTACATCAAGTTGTTTTCATAGAGCTTATATTAAATGCTAGATCAGGCTCACCTTGGATCAACACCTAGTTACGCTGCTACAGGCCTACAGGACTGACAGGGGATTTCCCATGATGCGCTGAGCTCCTCTCTACTCCACTCCCTCTCCAACCGCACTCATTCACATCCCGTTGATGAAATCGGCATCTTCTCTCTCTCTCCCGTGATTTTGTGCTTTCTCATCTCTTTCCTCCTGTTGCTTTCTGCAGGTGTTTCTGCCTCTGGAGCTGTGGAATCTGACTGCAAGCTATCTGCTGTCTCCCTCCCTCCCCTCTTTCTCTCTCTCTCTCAACCCAACCAGTCAAAGGAGATGGTCGTCTACCTACAGCTCGCCAAGTGCTGCTGGTGGGGCAATGCTGGGTCTCTGGAAATAATATAGTACAGAGTATGTTCTATGAAAAGTGACCTGAGATAACTTCTGTTATGATTTGGTGCCATATAAATGAAACTGACTTGACTTGAGCTAACAGAATACAGAGCTTTAAAAAAAAAAAAAAAGACTCTATGAATGAAACCAGCATTTAAGACAGGACACTGTAGGATGGGCTCAGCAGCTAATAGTCTTTATACAATGGATCTGAGGTGTAAATTACAGCTTGATTTACTTCTTAATTCAACAAATTAATTTTCACACTGAGAAGCAAACTAGTTTCTCAAAAGGCAACAAGACCAAACTGGTATACTGATACGTAGGGGGGAAAAAAAATATATAAATCACTTTATTTGAACATGTATTATCGGTCAGTCAGCACCCAAGTTTAAAATGTGCTTCAGTAATGCCTGACATCAAAATTGAACATTTTCCTTATCATTTAAAATAGGAAGAAATTTATGAAGGAGTAAGTCTAATTTTCTCATCAGGGGTAGAAGAGGGTTTCCTTTTTTGTTATGACAGAACAAAGTGAGTGTGGTGCAAACAGACAGTAGCTTTGGAAGAAACCCTATTCAAGATGCTGTAGACCTGAAAGGGATGTTACTCTTGTGACTTTCTCAAAATATGTTGCATATAAATAAGTTTGACATGGTGGAGAGGAGAGAGAGAGAGAGGACAGAGAGGAGAGAGAGAGAGAGGAGAGAGGAGAGAGGAGAGAGGAGAGAGAGAGAGAGGAGAGAGGAGAGAGGAGAGGAGAGAGCTCTTCATCATTAGAGGAAGTAGGGAGTGGTTGTTCGGGGAGGTATGACGCGCTCGGAGTCGGGCACGGCGCGGAACAGCTTGGGCTCTCGTCTGTTCACGTCCTTGAAGACCATGATGGACGCGATGTTCCCGCAGCGGTAGCAGTAGTTGGGCGCCGACCACACGGTCACCAGCTTCTCGTCGAACATGAACTTGTAGCCTTCGTGAACCAGCTGGTGCGCGCGGCAGATGAGCTTCAGGTTGTTGATGTGAACAAACTAAAAGAAAGAAAAGAAAAAAAAAAAAAAGGAGGTATGAGCATTCATTTTATTCAACTCCACTCACATGTGGACAGCACAGCTTACTTCTAGAGCTGCAATGATTTGTTGATTTGTTCAAAACATAATCAGTAGATTCGCTGATAAATAAACCTTACTTACCTCGTTGGTAACCTTGGAGCCAAACAACCAGCCTGCACCTCGAGGACTGATGGCCCAGGTGTCCACGTCCTCCGGATCTGACCACACCAGATCACAGAAGGCCCCCTTGTGGGGAATCTCTTGGTTGCGTTCGATAGTGCGGATTTGGTCCAAAGTCTTGATGTCGGGTGAAAGACCACCATGAACACACAGGACCTGCTCATCTATCAACTGGAATTTAAAAAAAAAAAAAAAGATGGCTTTAGAAAATCAGGTAGTTCTGAGTCTAAATACTCATCAGGTTTGATGCAGCTCCCTGAGACACTGGAAAGGTGTGTGTGTGTGTGTGTGTGTGTGCGTGTGAGTGTGTGTGTTGTTTTGAAGCACTGACTCCTTGTGGTTTTTTTCTTTCTCCACTGCTCATCTGATCTTAACTGACAATAATATTCCAATGTATTATTCTAATCATTTAGCTGCCATTGCACTTTAACTAAAAAGGATATCAGATGATGAAATGGGGGGGAAACTAAATGATTCTGTCCGTGTTGACTCATGTGAAGATGCATACTGCATTACTGCATACTGTACATTACTTTGGGGAGATCAGTGACAGCAGCGTGGCGGAGGCTCTCCCCCTGTAAATAACAACTGCTCAAATGACACTATGTGCTTCACTCAGTGAGTGTGGGAAAAACAGGCCTGTTATTAGCGGACTAACTAGCAGCCGTTGTTTCATCACTTTAAATCTAATGTACGTTCCCAGCTGAATGAGGGTTTGTTTGTCCAAGTTTGTCCTAGTTTGGTTTACCTGCAAAACTAATGACATTCTCATCAGCTGTACTTTGTGTTTAGTGTTAATTAGCAAATGTTAGCATGTTAAGATACTAAACTAAGATGGTAAAAAAAACCTGCTAAACATATTAGCATTCTAACTGTGCATTATAAGTGTGCTAAAATGCAAATGTTAGCATTTAGCTCAAAGCATAGCTGAAACCCTTTTTCTAACAAATGTAGATGGAAAATAAATAACTAGGTACAACTAGAGGTGTGTAGGAAAATGTGTTTTTATGGATTAAAGGGCAGGTCCACAGTTTTTTCCAAGTGTGTCCTAAAACAACAGTCCAGTCAGGTGTCCACATGAACACTGCAACCATTCCCTCCTGTTCATAAAGATCCCCTGAAAATGTGCTTTCATTTAAAAGTAGATGTGAAGCTTCTGTTCAGCTTCATCAGTGTGAGTTAGTCATATCAAGTGGATATCTGACACCTTTACAGTCTTTTTTAGCATCAAATTCTCCTCTTTGTGTTTCCCTGTAGAGCTGCAGGTGGAAGTATAGAAACAAAAAGAGGGACTCTGGCACTAAAAAGACTGTAACGTTGAAAGATATCTACTGGATTTGACTCATTTGGACGCTGAAGCTTCATATTAGCTTCACATAAACCCTTAAATACATTTCTGCACAGAAGGAGGACTGTAGATTTTGTCCTCCATCATTTCCATTGTAAGGTCATTATGAGGGGATCTTCTAATGGTCAGTATGAACAGGAGGAATGATTACAGAGTGAAGACCTCTTTAGGGGGGAATTTATTCATGTTTACTTACAATTAAAGATTCTGACTATGTGACAATTTTTAAAAAAAGGCCCAAGAGGTAAACGTTCATGGTAATCATGTTACCAATGTGAACCATAAATTAAAAAAAAAAACCCCCATAAAGAACCAAAAATGCACTTACAGCTGCCACAGTTAGCATGTCAAACACTTTTGTGCAATACCGCCAGGCATTTGCGTTTCCATATTTTGTTTGGCACTCATCTAAAAATAAGCAGAACATACATGGCGATGTGGTTGGATGAGCTTGTGAAATATGAAAGCTGAACAAATTTGCGTACGTAAAAACGGTGACGGGGAGAATCACTTACCGTAAAAGCCGTACACTTGTGTTATTTGCCTGCTCTCGTGGTTTCCTCGTAGGAGCGTGATACGATCCGGCCACTTCGCTTTTAAAGCTAGCAGATGCGTAAATGTCTCCAAGCTATAATATCCTCGGTCTACGAAATCTCCCTAAGAGAAGGAAAAAAGACCACGTCATCATGGACCACCGAGATCCTCCCTGCGTCCATTCAAAACACATCTTTTCAGGACAGATACGGCTTTGTTTTTATTTTCCATCCTTGTCAAAACCACCTAACACCATCATTACCCACAATGCATCTCGACCTGATTCACTCGACTGTGCGGATGCTGGTGTGTTATGCTAGTAGCTGCTAATGTAGCTAGGAGGGGGCTACAGAGGTCTGGTGACATCAAGCATACAATGCCATCATGCTGTTTAGAGTTAATGTCAAATAACATAAATGTCATACAGCTGAGTGCAATATATAACATATATATACACACATCACATTATCTGTGTAAATGAGGAAAACATGATCTTAAAATGTCATTTAAAAAGCCAGACGGAGTTCAAATGGTTTTTTTTTTCAACATGGAGGTTGATTAACGGAAAATAAGGCATGATGGATAGAAACAAAGAAAACTAACTTACCATGAAAATGTAATTTGTGTCTGGAACTTGTCCTCCGGTTCTGAAGAGCTCGCAAAGATCATAAAACTAGACGGAACAATAAAGAGAACTCATTTATTCTTCAATTCATTGTTGGTTTTTCTTAGAAAACAGACTATAAATGTTCATAAGAACAATAAACAGAAGAATCAGCCATGTCATATATGTAAACAAACTTATTTTGCATTCACATGGACTGTGTTTTAGATGATCAAAGGTTTAGATGAAATACATGCAAGTAGCTGATATCTGCTTAGGCTGTGTTTTTTTTAACAGGTACAATGAACATGAATTCAAATCACTGTAAATGTGCCACAAGACTCGACGCTAGTTTAGCCATTGCAAAGAACAATAAAGCAAATAATGTGCAAAATCAAATCAGATTTTTCCCCCCCAAACCTGAGTAATTGAGGCAGAAGGTTAGAGAAGCTGACATGTGCTCAGCTTACCTGACCATGGATATCTCCACAAACAGTAACTGGAGTAGTGACCGGCTGAACATTTGATTCTTCCAGCAGTAAATCACAAACATAATCACATAATCTCTGGAAAGAAATGAATCAAAACATGACAAAGGTTACTCTTTGTGGTCTTACATTACAGAATCAAGCTGACTGTGTCCCATGATGAGAAATAAGAAGAACATTATATGCTTTGAACAACAGCTTTTCAATATTTAACTATTGTTAATAAGTGCTGGATGCACAGAGGTTAAAAACTCCTGATGATCGGTGAGATTCATTCTATATCAGGGCTGCAATGGTGACTTATTTTTTATTATCAATTAATCTGATAGTTAGTTTCTCAATTAATTGGTTTATCTATAAAAATGGCAAAACATTGCAAAAAAAAATACCCTATAAAACCTGCCAGAACCCAAGGTGACATCACAACATTCTTTGTCTTATCTGATCATCAATCAAAAATCAAATATGGTGAAGAAAAGCAGGAAATGCTCAGAAGTGAGACACAGTATTCAGAAAATGTTCGACAAAAACACTCACACAACTAAATCATCAACTAACTGATTTATCAACTTATCATTTTAGCTCTATTCTATATTAGAGCTCAGACAATCATAGAACATAAACATAGAATAAATGTAAAATTGATATACATACACATACATACATACACTAATACATAAAAATAAATGGGAGCAAAATCAATTAGGATATGTTGTTTTGCACTGCAACGACCTACTGATAACTCCTAATGTTTGCTCACATTAAGATTAAAGTTCAGCTTAGTTGTCGGCTTCCCGACTCGTTTTAGAAAGGACGAGAGAAAGGAGAGAGACGGTGGTGGCCCAGCAAGCCAGAGAGTGAATGAAGAGAGGGAGCGGTGGTGGTGAGAGCAAAGTCTGAATGAAATAAATTCTTTTTCATCGTTTCATGGCAACAAAGAGCAACTCCTCTCATCCTACGCTGCCCTTAAAAATCAATACTACGGCACACAAGACAAAACTAGAGCATCGCTGTGAACAGAATGCAGCACAACAATCATTTTATCTCACTTATCTTGTTTTCATTGAATCATTGGAAGCCAAAATTGCAATTGAAAATAAAACGTGATTAATCGTCCAGCACTAGTTGACAGTAGAGCTGCAACTAGTTGATTAATCAGCTGACAGAAAATTAATTGTCAACTAGTCATTTGTGTTTAAGAAAAAAAAAAAAAGTCCAGATTCTCTGATTCCAGCTTCTCCAAACAGAATATTTTCTGCTTTATTTAGTTTTCCATTATAGGTTGTGGACTCTTGATCGGTCTTGAGAGTAAGAGTGATTGACATTTTCACCATTTTCTGACATTTTATAGACCAAACAAATAATCAAGAAAATAACTTTCAAATTAATATAATGAATTATAACAGTTAGTTGAGAGTTCAGGATAACTTGAACCACCTGAAAGGATATTTATAGTCCTTAACAGGAAGTCTCAAGACCAGGAGGAGGTAAACAAAGTAAAAAAACAAAGACGTATGTAGATACACTGACTAGTTTACACACCTTATAAAGACTGTTGCAGAAATATGACGCACAACAAACTGCACTATAGTGTGACAGTTAAAATTTACAGGAAATATAATAGATATAATGGATAATAATAGAGAAAGTCTAAATAAAATTCTAAACTGCTGGATGAGATGCTCATCAGACATGACCAGGTATAGATAGATACATATTATTGCTCTCATAAACAAGTGTTTTCACGCTAATTCTCCTTTAGCTCAGTGGCTGCCAACCTCTTCGGCCTGTGACTCCTTAAAATAAAGCAGTCTTGACATGTTACTTTGTCTACCAGTTTAATTACTGAAGATTGACTGGATCCACTTGGTTCATCATTCTGTCCATAAAATGTCAGAAAATAGTGAACTATATACGTTTGAGTTCCCCACAATGCAAAGTTACATCTTCAAACGTCAAATGTTTTATCTTACAGTCCAAAACCCAAAGATGTTCAGTTTACCCTCGTGATTCACAAAGAAAAGCAATAAATCACAACATTTGAGAAGCTGAAACCAGCTTATTTTTTTCTGTTTTTGCTTGAATATGACTAAAACTATTATGCAATTATGAAAACAGAAATCCGAAAGAAGAAAAGCAAAAATGAGAAGAAAGCTAAAAAAAAAAAAAAAAATTCGTCCGTGCAAAAATGTTTTTCTTCTCCCTGTATCATATCCTGGCCTATCATCTCCCGACCTCTTCTGGGGGTCCCGACCCCCAAGGTTGGGACTCACTGCTTTAGGTGATATTTAAGCGACACATATTTGAGTTCCACAGTTTATAATACTGTTATTGACTCGGGGGCGAACCGTGTACTGATTTAGACTGCTGATGAAACTGGCCGATACCTGTTCGGTTTACGCTGCCGTGTCTCGTTAGGAACATTTACCTGCTAACGCTAGCTCGTAGCATTAAGTAACTTTCATGTCCATACTAATATCTTCTCGTTTCGTTCGTTCACTAACTAAAGCCGATGATCGCCATGATCTGTGACGCTGGTAAAAAAAAGTTAAAAATAAAAAAATAACCCTTGCTACATACGAATAACGTTAATAAATAAGTTGCTAGCCACGCTTGTTGAACAAACTTAACCTAGTACAGTCACAACGTTACCTTCCACTGAAATTAACACACCTTCCGGTTACTTTAACTCACCTTTAGATCATTTTCCGGCAGATATTTGCAGTGTCTTGCTATTTCAACGTACTTATCCAGGTCTAAAGGCGCCATTATCAAGACGCTAAAACCAGAAAATTGCTAAAATAGTTAGCCAGCTAGCAAGTTCCTCTTCTTCTTCCTCTTTACCGCTCCTTCACAGTCAACCTTCGTGTCCGGTATCGAGTCATTCACATCCTGTAAGCACCTTCAAAATAAAAAAAAAATCTTCACTGACGAGACGACCTTATTGTAATGACAAACACAAAATGAAATCCAGCAAGCACTTCAAAATGAATGTTTTGTGTCTGTTACTTTAGACGCTCGTTTCGGGAAATGTTCTAAAAATGCCAGTAACAGTTTGTTAACACCTTTATTTCGAAGGTAACATTAAAGTGGAATCATCTGAAGGTAACGTGACATAACGGCGCCCCCTGCTGGTGCAAACACGCTGTTACAACACATGTCTTGTTTTCTCAGATATGCGCTATGTGGTTGCGTCATTTTTTTTTTATAGCGTTTTTACACCTGATCGTGCATTTAATTTTGCATCGTGCACGTGTATTTAAATGACACTGACAGAAATGTGACATTCAAAAAAAATTCGTCGTTAAAGCAGAAGACATATTGTCCCAGAGACAGAGAGAGCACAGGGCTGGACACAGTGTTACTAAAAGATCTCTGTTGCAAACGGCTTTCAGGACTGTATCTACGGATCTTTGGACACACGTGGGGTTCATACGAATCCCCTGTTCCAAGTATTCAGTAAAGTAAAACTTATTTATAGTTGTGGACAAAATATTAGAAACATTTCAACATAATCCAATTCAAATCTATCGCTACCTACAGCTTTATAATACGTATTATCATTGATTTGAATCAATATATCTATAATGTGGTCAACAAACACTTGATATTATAAATGATTTCATTGTCTGGCTAATATATTGGACAGATTGTACAGGTGGCAAACTGGTGTCTGTTATGTTTGTATTTTATCAGCAGTATTAGTTTTGTTTGCATATAGAACAGTACAGTTATGTTTTTAATAAATTGGAGACATCTGTGTTATTTTACTGGCATTTACCCCAAAGTATTTTACAAGCCTTTGTAATAAATGCATTTTAAGTCAACCGGTTTGACAATTAATGAGATAAATATTAAGTAAGGGCTCATAACCCAAATAACATTTAAATTTGATTCATTGTGTAATAAAAAAGGTAATAAATCTGATTCCCTGCAAGTGTTCAAAATGAATTCCGTGTGTGTGAATTTGTAAAGCTCAGGTGTAGCTTGTCCAACTGAACCCATCATCAAACCTCAGCACCACCCAGTTATTAGACAGTGCTCTCACTTCGTCTGAAGACTTTCCAAACTCAGACATCCAACCATTAGCGTACGAAGCAATGACTGATGCTCCTGTTACCACAAATCAAAGCCGACATGAATCTGCATCTAGCAGACCGGTCCTTCCTACTCCTGTCAATCTAAACCACTTACATGAGGAACCTGCACAGTATTGCCTCCCAGACAGCTGTTCTGACTGTACATCCCCTGCAAACATAAAGCTAGACAGACAGACAACCAGACATGTCCCAAACAGATGAGCAACGTGTTCTACAAAGCAACGCCACAAGAGGAAACCTTAACAGGAGACAGAGCATCAATTGTTCCACACATGAGCTGCTGCGGTTTAATAACCTGTGTACAGCGAAGGTGAGAAGCAGGAGTTTGACTGAAGTATAAGTGAGAGTCATCTTTGGAATTCTTGTTCAAGTTCTGACAGCAGCTGTGTTTGGATGAAATGAAACTCAATCACCTTATTCATAACAACTGCGATCCAAACTGCGATGCACTGAGATGAGAGATGCAAACGAGAAACATCCTGCCGCTAAACATTCTGTATAATCTTAAACAGAACTCATTCAGCTTCATTTCTCAAGCCAACTACATTGGAAAGTAATCAAAGGAACATTAGAAAAACGGCTTTTTTTTTCAGTTTTTCCAAAACAGATGTCCACCTCTTGCAGTTTATCAGACTGCAGAGTCACCATTATGCTTTTCACTCTCTTTTACTCGGCAGTGATTGAGAATAAAGAGGAAACCTGTGTTTTTTTGCACAAAAAGGCTTTTATGCAGCCGATTACTAGTCAATGGCAAATGGCAATTTTACTATGATAATTTGTGCCGTAAATTCAGGATCACGTCACTGTAAATACCTATAATTGTTTGCAACTGATACTCTGTAGTCAGTTTTAATGCATGTTACAGCAGCGTTCGCATTCAGACGTAATTACACCCACAGTCTTTTCATCCACCGTTGGGTGATGAATGACTGCCAGGCCTTATAAAATGTAGGAGTCCATCCCCTCAGATTGACACCAACTTCCTCTAATTGCCAAAAAAAAAAAAAAAAAAAAAAAACCTGAACCAATGAGTGTAGGTGGGCGGTGTTTCATGTTTCCACTTTAGAAGCCTAAAGTCTCCTGACAATCAGAGACACAAACATAAAAGCAGAATCTAACTCTAACCCGGTGATGTAAGCGGGAAAAATATGTAATCTGTTTGTGCTGGAAAGGGACATTGATATAAATCCAAAATTTTTTTTTTTCTAAACTGCAGCCAGATTTTAAGGGATTGGTTGTTTTTATTTGACAAGAATTCCGCAGGCGAGGGGCTCATGAGGGAGAGCAGGTAGTAAAGATGTTTTACAAAACAGGGCTTAAATTTTCAACCTGGAGGAAATGAGAAGAGATTTCTTTTAACACTGTTTAAATTATACTTGCACAGTACCAGATGAACAACAGAAAACCACAATAAAACAACTGGAAATGCTGGGGAATAAAAAAAAAAAACTATGAAAGCTTTGTCCAAACATGATATGTTTTACTGGGGGAAATTAGAGGGTAAAGTGTTGGGGAAAAATTGGGTGGAGTGAGTGGATGGGTGCAACTTGAAGAACGAGACATGGGAGATTTCAACAGGCTCACAATAAACTGTACCAGCTCGTTTGAAGAAGTGGACTGGTTTGAAGCACTGGAGGAATCTTTTCTGCAGGAAAGAGCTTTCTCTTTGGCGTCTGTATTCCATATGGTAGTCCAGATCAATAACCCTGTCCATCATAGCCCTCGCCTCCTCCTCGCTTTACAAACGTTCTTCTTCTCCCACAGGGTCTGCTGCATGTCATTTACGACCTTTAAGAAACAGGACTGCACCTCTTGGAGAGTTTCTCAAACTTTATTGACTTTGCAGACCCCCCCCCACCCCACCCCTCTCTGCAGAGTCTGTCTTAACAAAAAAAGGCTCAGAACTTTGATCTTTGTCTCTCTCTCTTCAATAAAAACACAGCATAGGGAGCCTTTCTGTTTGGAGCATTTACTAAAACCTTCAACTCAGTGAGTAAGACATCCTTTCCCTTGTGTAGGTCTCCAGCTTTGTGGCCTGCTCTGATTTCCTCTTAATGTATATGTTGAGCTCAGGCAGAGATGTGAAGGTCTCCTGTGTCTGTTGGCGAAAGGCTTCCAGCTTCATCACAGGTCTTGACCTCACCGGTCGGTCGTGGGTCACGTTCAGGTGTTCTCTGAAGGGTGTGGTAGCACGGAGGGCTCTCGGTTTCCTTTCATATCGACTAAAAGTAACATCAGCTCTCTGGAGCGTTTTAGCCCGTTTAAGCGTATTGTTTTGGATTCGCCGGCGTGTGTGGTTCTCTCACAGTGTCAGGGACGGGATGAACCCAAAATAAACCCACCGTACACAACCTGTCTGCCACCAAACACCACACAGATAGTGAATGGTGTTAGCTTGGGAAGAAAACGCTGAACATGGAGCAAGTTATTTCTCTCAGGGGTGGGTAGAGTCAATATTGGCCATAAATACCACTCCAAATGAATGATAATGTCGTTCTGTGTCTGCTGGAGGTGTAGAAATAGACAGGGGCCATACAATAAACACATAAATGAATTCAAATCACAATTTTTTTTATTCAGTAAATATTCAGGTACGTTTTCTGTAAATGATCTTCCCATACATTAATGTCTAAATAATGTTTCAAAGCCTGTCTTTAAGGGGGTCAAAGGCCAAACTGTCCAGGATAAAATTCTGGTGGGATAATAGCGAATTCTTATTAAATATATTAAGTCTGAAAGTACTGGAGTCAGTCAATAGCTTATCCAGCAAGTTTTTTAAAAAATAATTTGAGAAAGAATGTCATTTCCCCCTGACTGCAAAACTCCCCAAATCCCCAGAAAAAATACAGAGCACATGGTCTGAGTGTCCTACTATGTCCCTGGAAATAGGAAATGATTCGCTAACAACTTAATAAGGTGGTAAAATGTCAGGGGCGTGTCTGTCGGTTAGCTGCTCCCTATTGTCCAAAAAATGTAAATGAAAGAGCGTGGTCTAGACCTGCTCCATGTTAAAGTGCCCCTGAGATGACTTTGTGTTGTTATTTGGCGCTATATATATAAAATTGAAATGGAGTTGAATTGAAAATTGAAATTCCAAACAGTGCAGTCTCAATGAAATATTGCTTAAAGGGGCACTCAGTTGATTTAGCATCGCCCCTTCGCAGTGTTAAATCACTGGTTGCATGCGTTTGAGTTACAGAGCTAAGCATCCATTTCTCTAACAGATAAATATTGAATGATGTTGGAGAAACCCAACAATAACAACACTTACTGCTGTTCGGGAGGGTTACCAGAATTCTTAAGGACTCTCTTTACAACTCCATGATATGATGATCCACTTTTCCACCAAGTGGGTCGGGTAACCCTTTCATGCCAGTATTGGATGGATGAATGGAAACCACACACATCAACCATATGTTTGGGCCCCATGACAATTCCTAGGATAAAACAGGCACAAAATTCTTAACATATTAGACACTTAACTATTCTTTAATTGATTTTTTTTGTGTGTGTGTCAAACTACAAAAGAGCAAATTAAGTTCTTAAAAAAAAAGTTTCTTCAAGACTTTACGATGAGAACATTTCCTGTATACTACCAAATTACATAACCCTGAATTAACAGTTACATAACTGTTATTAAAAAAAAACAAAAACAAGTTTGACACATAAAACTACAAGAAAAAAGTATTTTCTGTCAGTTAAAACAATGACAAGAGTCTAATTTATTAATTTTTCTGTTGTTGTTGCAAATGAACAACCATACATCAACCCCAATATAATTAGTGGGTACTTACCAACTAAACCAACTTTACACTTTTCCTGTTTTTTTTTCTTTTGTTTTTTTTTTGCAACACCCTCTCTGTGAAATGTCCTAATAATTAAACATCAAACCAGAACACCAGCTGAAGGAGAAGAAGTTGTACTTTGAGGTAAAAAATTCATTTATGTCATCTACTTCCTGACTTCTTCTTTAAAGTGGGGAACTATCCCTGTGTTATCTGCTTTGTAGGGGCATCCTGCAGTAACATTATCCATTAGTCTTGGTACAGTTGGAGTAAAAGGGGTTAAATGACGTGTACAGTGTAGTTGAGCACTTGGGGGAGCTTGTAAAAAAGTGTCATTTGAAGAGGACAAAGAAAATCCCCTGCAGTCATTGATTCCCACTACACACCGTCCGTCCTCCACAGCTCGGCGGCAGCCTCCATTCAAAGCTCTGTGCTCTGTGCTCTTCACACCGTGTCACTGTATCAGCTTTTGTGTCTGTGCGGACATGATGCAGGCTGTCGTGTTTTGCAGCAGCATCTTGCTTTGCGTTCACTCTCTGCCGGTGCTGGACCGGACGGCCGTCAGCAGGTACAAGCAACTACAGGTGAGTGAAACGTTACTTTAGCAGCCAGGAGAATCACGCAGCCTCACGCATCAGGAGGTGGTGAGTGTGTAGAACAGAAATAGACAGATGGGAGTTAAAGGCAGAGGTCATGGGATGCAGAGGAATGACACGGTGTCGACTTTGTTTTAGTCAGTCAATCACTCCAACTTTCTTTGTAAAGCATCTTTCGTGCAAATGGAGCGCTTCAGCTCAGCTCTTTATTCATAACTGACAAGCTGGTAATAAGGCAGAACACATGTAAAAAGTTTAAAAAAAAAAAAAAGAGAGAGAGAGAGAGTAATGCACAAGAGAAAGAGATGATGAAATGATAATAATAAAACCAGTAAAACAGATGAGATTGAAAAAAAAAAGAGAGATAAAAATAGACAAACTGTGAAAGGAAGGTGAGAGGAGGGAAAAGAACTTTTTAAAAACATGAATACAAGAAATACATCCTTAAATAAATAATGGCCATAATAATTCGAATTAAAAAGCCAAGCATATATATATATCAACACTTCCAGCTGCTCCTGGTCAGACCGCTCCAACAGCTTGGTGTTTCATCAAAAGTCTTTCCTGCACTTTGGGAGAACTAAAAGCCTCGTGGCCAGAGGAACCTGAGGGACTGTCCTGGTTCATACACATGAGAGCATGTCAGACAGGTAGGCTGGTGCATGACCATGAAGTGCTTTAAAAAAGAGGATTTTAAAATCAATACAGACAACCAATGTAAGGAAAAATGAGTGTTATGGTTCTAGTCAGCACTTTCATGACATGTTTCTTATAAAACTGCTCAAAAATGGTGAAATTGTGCTCCACTTTTTATGTGCTCAGTCGTATTAAAAAGCAGAATTTTGAACATCAGTCTCGTGCAGGGCTGTGTGTTGGTTTTTTTTTTAGTTCAAACAGAGGCACTGCAAATGTTTTCCCTCTTCATAACACGCTTCATTTATCCGGCTGATGGGATACTAAAGATGTGAAGTTTCTCTATGAAAGCTGGTGCCTTAAAGGATTATTAACCTCGAGGAACTCAGTGGTGCTGCAGTTGTGATGCAACACATGGTTTATACTGGAACGGATGTCTTTATAGATTAGAATCAAACATTTCTTTTTCTTTCAGGAAAAAAAAAAAAAAAAAAAAAAACAACAAACAAAGCGTTGTGCATATTGTGTCATTGCACTATATATCCAAACAGGACAGTACCTTTTGCAACTCAATGGATGCCAGGCCAGGTTTCCGGTGTGGCTGTCTACAGCATGACTGAAAGATTCACATTATGCAGGCACAGGCAAGTCATCTGGCAGTCTGTGGAAGCTAAAAAATCTGCCTGTTTGCTGACTCGGGCAGAAAAGAAGAAAACAGCAGCTACAGCCACTCAGAGAGAGGCACATGAGGCAAACAGACACTAAAGAAACTGAGCAACCTGCCACTGAGACTTTTCTTTGCATCATACACTCGGTCTCGGCGAAAGAAAACAACAAGCCCCGCCAAACACAGCAATGCTGCAAACATAACCAAACATCGGTATTCATTATATGATCCTAGATAATCTTCATAATCGAATCATGCTTGTTGCTGACAGGTTAATCCTCCTAACGTGCGGTCCAGCCCTGAACAGCATGCATGAAGCCACTCCATAAGAACCGCCTCGTGACTGACAGTCAATGACCCGTGTTTGCTTTTTTTTTTTTAAATTGCCGCATAAGAATTTGTTGATCGGCATATTGAGGAGTCGCTCTCAGAAGTGCGTATGATGTGGAAGTAAAGTCAAAAAAGTTTGGTGAGAGGTTGAAGAGGTTTAGGAGGGGTTGTTTACAGTGGAGGATCAGTCTCTTATCCACTCATGCTGAACTTCTTCACCCGCCCCCCCTCGGTACTTGAATTTGTGCGCAAAACACAGAACTCTTGCTGATATCCAGGAGTTTAAATATTTACCTCCAAGAGAATTCATGTGCGTTATTTATCTGGAGTTTGGACTACATCTTATCTGTCCGAGAATGTCTGTTGGAGTACATCTTATCACATTCGTAGTGCGGTGGTTTACGGAGTGAGATCAGGTTCTGCATTCTGTATTGTCGCTGCAAAATTGTAAAGTTAGTCATTCACAATAATGTCAGCTCAGCATCCTTGAAAGCTCTCATAACACACCCCCATGTTATGGTGCAGACACACTGATGTCATGACTGAACGGGGGAATTTCCAGACATCTGGTCAGTGTGTGTGTCATACAACTTTTGTGCAGGTTTGTAAAATAGATTTGGGTGCCAGTGTGTGTTTGTTAGCGGTGCACATTTTTTGCAGTCTTGTGCATGCTCCTACCTGCTGCGCACTTTGTATTTACATGTTTGAATGACATCAACAAAGACTCCTCAATGTAACAGATGACACCTCTTAAATAAAACAACAATGCTCCACTCTGTAGACGGGCTCAGCATTTAATTTGGGTTAAAGCTCGGGCACGTCCGCAGCCACAGCCACAGTGTCCTGTAGCGACATGTTAGCTCCATCTCCTGGATTCCCCCAGCATAGGAAAAGCTTTGTCTTCAGGGTCATGTGACTTTGTGTTTATGCTTTTTGAACGAAAAAACCTGCCCACACACTTGCCTTAGTTCTGTCACTCATCTTTTTAATATGGCTATCAGTTCAACCAGGCCTGTGGCTTCAGCTTTTTTTTTTTGAAGTGGTTAAAAACCTCTTCAACTCTGCCAGACAAACCAGCAGGTCTATTATTATGTGCTCATGTTGTGCTCGAGAGCTTTGTTCAAACTAGCACGAGTTTATTTTCAATTACAGTGAAGATCCCAACCAGAGCTGAAACGATAAGTCAATTAGTTGATCAGAAAATGAATAGGCAACTGTTTTAATAATTAAGTTATTAAGTATTTTAATAGTTAAGTTGTTTCAGTCATCTTTCAAGCAAACATTCACTTCTCAGAGGTAAGTACTGCTTTTTTTTGTTGTCATAAGTGATAGTTAACTGAAAATCTTTGGGTTTTGGACAGCTGGTCAGACAAATCAAGCAATCTGAAGATGTCATTTATCATGGTATTGTTCACATTTTATAGACAAAATGTTCAATCAATAAAATGGGCGACAGATTGAAAATAATGACAATAAGCATTAGTTTCAACCCTAATCCCAACATTTTCTTATAAATACAAATATATTAGAATTATTCAGAAGAGAACTAGACATTTTTATTTGATGAAATGATGCAGCCATTGAAACATTTCTGTCAGTGTAAGCGTCATATAGCATCAGTTAAGGGTCACAACAAGCAGATACAAAACATATACAGTATATGTGATATCATAAAGTGCGGAAAACTTCAGATTGAACTTTTTGGAGTAAACCACTTTGAAATGAAAGTGGTACTCTAGTGATTTAGTATCGAGCTTTCATAAAGTTATGGGACTCAAAATAGGAAGATTAGAATGAGTTAAGCTCCAGAAACAATTAATCTTACCATTCCCATAATGGGTCATGTTGCAAAAACACTACAATTCCCATAATGCAACTCAATAGCGTCGTTCATAAGACACTCAAAATGCCCATTTATTTCACATACCTTTAGTTTGTAATTTAGGCTTTCTATTAAAAACCCCTCAAGCTCAATCAAATGAGATAACCTTGATGACATCACCAGGGCCGAGATAACCCTGTTGACATCATATCTTTATCTATGAATAAATAAGTTGATTTCAGAAGTTTAACTGCTGGACACAACTCCACTATAAAGTCCACTCTCAGTGTTTGTGCACTGGAGGCTGGAAGTTTTCACATCACACAATTTGCATACTGGACAACGTAGTCGCCTGTTGGCATCTATGTCCTATCGGACTCTGCTAAATGAAAAATGTAAATGTAAATAAAATGAGCACAGAGAAACTTTCCCTTTTTAGCTGATGAATGTAAAAACAAACTGCACATCATTCATGCACAGTGGGGCTCAGACATTCAATGGCAGTAAAAGGAAGCAAAACACATTTTTTAGTCAAGGGGGTCTTAAAGTTTATCAAAGCCATGCCATTTAGACATGGTTAATCAGAGATGCTACTTTTTTCCCCCTGCCTTTCAACCAATATATGCTGGGCCATGCTCCAGCATCATTAACCCCGATTAGAAACATATAGATGTAGAGAAAGTATATATAGTATAGACTTATTAGACATATTTAGCTGTTGTAGGGACAGCAATTGTGATTTGTGGCCCATTAATTGCCCATCTTTAAGCACTAAGACATGCTTCTCTTCTCTAGACTTGATTTGGCCCAGATGGCACACCTGACTTCATTCGAGAGACTGTCTCAGGGCCAGCATGGCTTTTGATTGTCAAGTGTTTGAACAAACATCTGTGTCAAGCCATAATCTTTGTACATTGGAGCATGTTTGAAGCTTTGTTTAAGCATAAAATTCTTTCTCATTCGTTGTCTTGTTTGCTTTACAGTCATGAAAGACAATTAATCAATAAGTTAGACTGTCTATTAGACTCTGCACTGAGTGTCGGGGACTTCTTTAGGTTGCTAGGTCAACATAACTCAAAGCTAAAACTGTCCCTTTGTCTGTGGAGAGAGAATAATCCTGTTTGTTTTACGCTTAGCTTTGCAGAACAAAGAGCACAGGTGTTTGTCTTAGCTGGCAGATAAGTGGTTGTTGGAACTTTTCTAGTGTAGATTCATATATCATAGGTTCATTCTGACAAGCATTTCATGACAGTAGTTCAAAGCAGTGAAACTGTAGGTGGTCTGATATCAGATGAAAACAGCACAAACATGTTTTCCAGAATGAACAACAGTAATAATTTCCGTGTTTTGAATCACATTCATCTCAAGCAGTGATATAAGACAATGACTCACCATCCCCATTACAGTTCTCACCTAATAATTGCCTCTCTCCTGCTAATTCTCAGCTACAGTATTTTGTTGCGGTCAAGCTTGTTGTCTTGTCTTTAAAATGTCCCACTCAGCGACTCTGAACCTGAATTGTACCAACAATCATAAGCTAGAGTAATAGCCGACCCCGCTGTCTTGAAACAGTCATGTCAGCAGAGTAGAAACCAAACTGTAACAGACAGTAAGTAACTCATTTCATTGTGTGAAGAAGGTTGGCCACACAGCATAGCAGCATATGACACTCATAAGCTGCTGTCATCACATGGATTTATGAGATCAGACTCTTACTGCCGGATCTGACTACAGCTCTTGAAGTTCCATAAAGCTGCTCTAATCAATATTTTTATATTAACAATGGATCAAATGACTATGTATAATGCGTGAAGAAGTCGCTTATAGTAACAAACCCAGAGAATTATCACCAACTCTGCAGATCCCCTCACCTCTACAGGTTCACATTGAGTATATTTTTTTAGAGGCAATATTAGGAAAGAGAAAACAAAAAGAGAATTCATATTCATATTCATATTTTCCTTTGTTGCACATAGTATACCTATATCAGTGACTTCTGGTCCAACTGACACAAAAGAGGAAGAGGAAAATGCCTCAATTGAGTCCAAAAATAAACTAAGATCATGAGTTTATTGCCAAATATCCTCAAATTATATCAATATTTGGCAAATCTAATTAGCCATAAAGGATACTATCAGTCAGATCTGAGTATTTAAAATAAACTAGCCCTTGCTGCAGCTGGTAGATTGGAGAAGGATCAGCTGTGTTAGTTGTGAAAGATACTAAAATGTACTTGTGAAGGTCTGAATTATGCACCTATTCTATGCCATAGTCTAGGCCGCTCCCTGTGAGTCCCAGCTAATTTTGGTCCAATGGGTTTACACCTTCACTGACAAGAAAAAAAGTGAGTGACTGATGGTCAATCACAGGGTTAATAGAAAAGTGTTAAAACTGTGCTTTAAACAGTTCGTGTTCAAGATGTCCTTGCCTGCACTGAGGGAAGCTCGCACTACAATTCTCCAAACATTGTAGTAAAGTAATGTTGCAACTGTACTTGTAACACTACTCCACTGGATGGTCCTTTTTTTTTCCATTTAAAGTATGTGGCTCTTGAGCACTTCAGGAACAGTGTGGAACACATAAACTTTGCACAAAAAGTAAGGAAATTTGTGTTTGGTAGATTATTCCTTTGTTGTAACAATGCTTCTTGGCAATAAATCTTATAATGTTGGAAAGCTTGTTTATTTCCCTTTTAAATGGAACCACATTTGTAAGGAACACGAATTTGTGGGATGAGCAGCAGAGCTGAGTCTGTGGGTTGTGCTCATAAAAAGATTTCCAAATCTTCTCTGCCAATGCCAAACAGATTATTCTGCCATTGACTCTTGTTTGGTGTATTGGGTGACTGAAGTTGGAAGAAACAAGACATATTGGCAATTTAACAATTTATTCATTCAACAAACAGGAGCCCCAGTAGCATGTGGAAGAACCATACACAGCCACAACAGCCTGGCACCTCCTCCTCATGTCGGTCTATGGGATGGCATCCCATTCTTCAACCAGCATTTGTTTTAAGTCAGCCAATGTGGTTGCGTTGGTCACTCTGGCACAAACAGCATGCCCAAGCTGATCCCACAAGTGTTCAATGAGGTTGAGGTCAGGACTGCTGGCAGGCCATTCCATCCTCTCCACTCCCAAATTCTGGAGGTAGTCACAGATTTATCCCTCTCTGTGGGGGTGAGCATCATCTTTTAGGATAGAGTTCAGTCCCAGACTGTGGAGATATGGAATTGCCACCAGTTGCAGAATCTCATCTCAATATCTCTCTGCATTGAGATTGCCTCTAATGATGACAAACCTGGTTCTTCCAGTGAGGGAGATGCCCCCCCACACCATCACACTGCCTCCACCGAAAGATGTTATGTTAGATCGGTGCAGCAATCAGCATAGCGTTCTCCACGTCCTCTCCACACTTTGACCCTATGATCCAACTGCGGCAGAGTTTAGACTCATTGCTGAACATAACATTCCTCCACATGTTCAGGTTCCAGTGCACATGTTGCAGATACCAGTACAAATGGGTCTGATGGTGAAGGGCAGTCATGGCAGGTCTCCTGGCAGCCCTATGAGACCGGAGATTGGCTGTGTCCAGTCTGTTCCAGATTGCCTGGGAAGAGAGCTGTCAGCCATATCATTCTGCAAACCTTGACTGCAAATCTGTAGAAGACAGCCTACAGTACCTGAATGCTGACAGGGTGTCGTTTTCCTGGGACACCCACTTTGTGGCCTGTCTCTGACATCCCCTGTTATATGGAACTCGGCCTTCACTTTGGAGACAGTGATAGGGCTCACTCCAAATAATGCTGCAACTTGGTTTTGCGGAACACCAGCTTGAAGTTGCCCTATTGCACGACTCTATCCAAATCAGTCAAACAAAAATCATTTATCATACAGAAACATTCTCTGGTTCCAGCTTGAGAGGATTCGCCGCTTTTCTTTGTTTTATATCATCTGACATATTATTGGGTTTTGTATTGTTGACCCAACAAACATTTAAATTTGAACTCTGGGAAATTTGGCACTTTTCAGTATTTTTATTGACAAAATCCAAAAAGGAAATTGATAATTATAATTAAAATAATTGTTAGTGTCTACCTAGGGCAGTTCTAGGTTGGGTCTGATGCTGAAGCTATATCTCTGGAGGATTGGAACTTGCTTTTCAATGTCTGTCCACATTTGCCAGTTCCCAGTCTCTCTTAATTGCTCTGTGTGGAAGGTGTGGTGTGTCCAGCTAATTAAATTGCTAATAGCTAATTGAAGTGATTGTTAAATTCACATTTAAAGCACACGGCTGATAAATCAGTAATTAAAATAATATAGATGCTTGTTGTCTGTATCTGTCCTCAATGACTGTGCCTATGTTTGCAGGGATGGCCTCACAGCAACGGTCATGTTGAGCTGAAGAAGGGACGACATGAACAAGACACGCTCAATGAAGAGTACCATTTGAAGTCTGCACTGGCCCCCAAAAATGACACAGAGTTCTGGAAGCGTCCTCGCTGTGGAGTCCCGGACTATCCCACCTTAACACAGGTCAGCCTGTCATACTACAACCTGAAGGAGACGGGAGGACTGAGCAGACAGCAGCGCATAAAGCGATTTGCACTCTTTGGAGGGCGCTGGGAGAAGACTGACCTCACTTACAAGTAAGAAACACAAAGATTCTGTCTGTAAGTACATTTGGAAGACTCAGTTTTACAGCTAATGTTAACTTTTTCAACAATGACTGAGAAATGTTTCATGCATTTTTTTCCCCATGGCGATTAACTGAGTATACTACAAGATAAATGAAGAGTCTCTCAAAGTCTGCCTGTCTTAAGTTAACACACAGTTAACCACAGTTAATAGACAAATTGGCTGGAGGGTGTCATGACCTCCAGAGAAACAAATCCATTCTGTGTGAGTGCACTTCATTATGTTTGGAGCAAAACAAAGCTGAAGGCTCTAGTTTAGTAAGGACCTCAGGACTGAAACTGGGAGGGGAGGAGGTGGAGGTAGCAAGCTAATTGTTACTTACATGAAAATGTGTTTACTTTTTAACTTTGCACGAAGGATTGCGGTGTGGATTGTTTGAAGATTCAGATTGTCAAAGTGGTGAAGTAGGACTGCCAGCTGCCTCGTAAATTCTGGAATCATCCTATAATTAAAAATCACATTACTTAATAATGATTGTAGTAGATACTCTGTTATTTATGAGTTTATCAGGGTGGTAAGTGTGACAAAAGCAGAGTTCTGAATCAACTCAGCTTCATTCTGAAATACTTCATGTGGGTGGATATGTGTTTGTGTTAACAGTCTACACAGGCTGTTCCTATTGTGCAGTGTGTAAGCTCAACAAACATTTGAATAGGATGACAAACAGATTGTGCTCTGTAGGCTTCAACAGTGTAACTGAGCGTGTAAAGTATCTCTGCGTGGGCAGTGGGCTGTAAACATTCAAGAAAAACTAGTGGTTTTCTTTGCCAGTGTCAGGAAAAAAAATATTGATTTGAAAATGAAACATCTACTCTACATGAAAAATCAAAACATCATATTACATGAATACTGGGATCCATAGGAATGCTCATCCAGTTTTTGGTACTTTTAGTGGTCTGCTTTGGTTCAGTCTATTTTCATCAACCTTTTTTCTAGGAGCAGCATACTTTTTTTCTGAGGAAATGCACTGAAGAACAGCCAAAGTTAGCAATTAAGTGGTGAATATAGTGAGAGAAACATCTCAGGGTTGATAGAGACTAAAAAAAAAAGCTTAAAGCCAGAGAGAATATTAGAATAATTCATCAAGTGGGTAGAAACACGACTCCTAAAAGAATGATCATGTTGTTTTGTGTCTGTTGGATGTAGGCAACTGTTCGCTAACACGTTAGTCACATCAACAACTTCACAGGGTAATAATACACCTTGTTATACTGCCCCCAAATGGCCAAAAACTATTTTTAGTTTTGGCCAACAATTTTTGGGCCTGGATATTTTTCATGCAGCTAGCAAAAAACAAAACCAAAAGTCTATGGCCCATTGGGTTTCTTTGAGGTTACAGTTAAACACAGCAGTACTAAGCTAAGTGCTAACATCAGCATACTAACATGGTCACAGTGAAACACTGAAGTAATGTTTACCATGCTCATAAGCTTAGTTTAGCATCATAGCTCGCTAACATTTATCAATTAGCACAGAACACATTACAGCTGAGGCCTATGGGAATGGGGGAGGGGGGGGGGGTGTGTGTGTGTTCAAACTCTGCTGACTTGTAATTTTCATTTTTGACACGTTTCCTTACACAGCAGTAAGTTCATCATCTGTTTGAAGTGAGGGGAGTCTCTTAACGCTGCCGGCGATGCTTGCCGGAGGTAAAGAGGTTCAGATTACATCCTGTCTGATGTGTCTGAGCTCGTCCACGCAGCTGAACAATAAGAAAAAACCTATTCTCTAACCACTGTCTGTTAACACAACATCACAAGATCACTGAACACCGAGGGTTACGACCACCGTGTATGCGTATAGGCTTACTTTGTTACTCATCGCTTTTTGAAATCAGTTTACATTTTAAACACTCGGATTAAACTGATTTGGGATGAAAGTAAAACCATGCATGAGAAGAAGTGTGAAAATGTAGACTGAGAAATGGCTGTATTACATCTGTGTTAAGAATTGCTGTGCTCCATTGCTTGACAGATGAGAGTTTTAAGACCTTTACAAAGTATCAGCGTTCATAAACATTTTCAGTAAAGATTAAACTGTGATCTTTGTGTTTTAGCTACAGAAAGAATGTGTGTGTGAGGATGACTGTAGTGGAAATTTAATATGAATTCACACAGAGCAAGTTGTCTTTCAGAGTTTTATTCCAATATCCAGAATACATATTTGCAAGTCCAGATGTCCCAGTTTGCTAGGCTGAAGAGATACTGAATGAAGTTCAGTGTTGGTATTTGCATATACAGCCACATGCATCACAATCATTTCATATTCATCACCCTAACAGTTATTTTTAATTAATTCACTGTATCTTTTGGGAGTTTCTTTTGTTCTCTGCTAAGAATTAAGAGTTGAAGGCCTTATCTGCTTTTCCTCCCTGGACTTTCCCTCTAAAGTTACAGTGACGGAGTCGCACACCTCACCTTTGATAGTACCTGTTAGGAACATTTTCACACAGGAAGCAGAGATCCTAAAGTCTAACAATGAGCTTTTGACTATAAGGCAGTGTAACATAATCTTAAAACTCAGTCTCAGTCTCAGTCTTAAGTGTATCTGTTTCCTTTTCAATGACAATGCCCCCATTTACAGGGCATGAGTGGTCACTGAATGGTTTGATACGTATGAAAATGATGTGAATCATATATGATGACTTTCACAGTCACCAGATCTCAACCTATTCTAACACCTATGGGAGATTTTGAACCAATGTTTTAGAAAGCGAATTACATCAACATTGTAACACTTCATCAAACATTAACATGAACAGTGTCTCTAGTCTCTAGAATATCAGAAAATTATTTTGGGGATAAATTGAGCCATTAACTCAACTTGCCCCAACATCACTGGCACGTTTTGACAAAACTGTTTCACACAGTGGCTCAGATCCACAGTTATGCTAAGTTTATGACCTTGTTTTGTAGCTTCCACTGACTTAAATTAACATATAATAATGTCCAAAATGTATCTATTTTAATTAAGATACAAGACTGATAACTTTAGTAACATGATGAATTCTCTTGGCATAACAAAAATATTTTTTGGATTGAGTAATGTGAACTATACTTTTTTTTAAATTTGTGATCACATGATTACTTTTGTTTATGGTTACCTAGATAAAGGGGGTGGCTCATTTTACTCTGGCTCTATTCACCCTGTTCTCCCTTACATACTTATGAAGAGGCAACACAACCCTGGTTAGGCTTTTAAATTTAGGTTAAAACAACTATATTAACAAATGGATTTAACAGATTCAGGATATAAAAACAACAGAGCAGCTGCATTTCACATTTCATTTTCATTGCACAAATCGGTGGAATTTTCAAAAAAAGGACACAAATCATTAGCAGGAAACTACAAGCCAGTTAGTCTGGCATCTGTAGCATATAAAACAATGGTCAAACAGACTTTTTAGCTATAAGCAATATGGATTTATATCTGGAAGACTGACTGCACTTCAGCTTCTCAAGGGTCTTGATAAGTGGACAGCAGCTTTGGTTAGAGGACACTCAGTTGATTGCATCTATATGGACTTCCAAAAAGCTTTTTATACAGTTCCTCATTAAAATCCTATTGCATAGATGACAGAGTTACAGACTGGATACTGGATTTTCACATAACAGGAAGCAACAGATGTCGGTAAATGGCACCACTTCAGACTGGAAACTAGTGTTCCACAGGAATCTGTGCTTGGCCCTGTACTCTTTTTTTGTCTATATAAATGATTTACCAAGTGTGATACAATCTGATGCATGTCTTTTTTATGGACAACACAAAATATTTAGGATAATTACTAAGGACACTGACACAGCCCACCTGCAAGAAGATCCAGTGAAAGTAAACATTTACACACTGGGAAATCAAATGATAACATGGTTGATAGTACAGTTGGAAATGGTTCAGCAAGCAGAAGACGAATGGATATAGGTGTAGTGGCTGATAGTTCAATTGAATTCCACATGCATATTTTTAGAAAAAATTAAATAAAAAGGCTCTATAGTACAGTATAGTATAGCTCTATAGTAACTCTATAGTGGCAATAATCAGAAGAACTTTTCAAAAACTATAAAAGTAAATTGTTTTACCATTACATAAATCCTTTGTGAGATCTCATCTTGAATTTGCAAGTTCAGTCTGGTGTAAATTGAAATGTATATTTTAAAAAAAACACAGAGGAGAAATGATTGAGGTCGATAAACTTGCTCACAGAAGATATGATATCACAGCTGAGCCTGTTGTCCACTTTTGGAATAATAGGTATTATTATGATTTAAGAGGGAACTCCTTAAAATTATTCGCACTGAAGTATTCCTCTGAAAATTGAAAATTTTCAATAAATTTATGTAAATTTCAATACATGTGTATATGCATGTGTCGTGCATGGTTCAGAGCTGTCTTACTTACTTTTTTGAATGTATAATAATGATTTTTTTTTCCACCTGTCTTAATGTAACCAAATGGTTTTGGAGCTGTGTTACAGGAAATTTTGAGTATTTAAGGAAGCTATTCTTTTACTGATACCAGATATAATGATATTCAGGGTACAGAGTCAGATTAGATTTAACCAAGTTAGCCTAAAAGTAAAATATAGGCAAGTATTTTGTAAAAATATACTCACTTTGTACCGTGACTATGTCAGCACAAATCAAGTTGGCTTGGATTTAACTATTTTTTTAAAGGCTATATGTGATGATTGCTTTTGTTAAAAAGAAATTAGGAAAAAAGACTGATAAGCCCTGCATCATAAACAGGCAGAATTTCGAGTCAGAACTGACCAGTGTGATGTATGAAGAGGTATGTGTGGTTATTCTGTTATTCCATCTGCCTGATGGTGTCAGGTGATTTAATGAAGGTAAACACAGTGATCGGCCAGGTGTAATGGTACTGGTGCTCTGGTTCAGTACTTCTCTTTTCAGAGGATTCAGTTTTATCGACACATCTGTCAACAAGAGAAGCTTTTCATACAGCACAGAGCAGCTGTGAACAACAGATACTGTAAGAATCACTTACATTCATTTACAGACCAATGCAGACTGATGTTAGTGCTTTAACCACATTATACGTCATTCTGTGTGCAATTTTGGTTGGAGTGTTTAATTGTTATAACTTATCATATTTCAAGCATTGATCCACTATTGCAGCACATTTACAATAAATATTTAGTTTGCTCTTGTTGACAAAATCACAGCAGCAGCGGCAGATTGAAGTTGCCCCAGAAACAAATGTGGTCCTGAGACTTCTGTTTTCAGCGCTATGTCTCGGACCAAATTTCAACCAAAATACAATAACTGGCTTTTACACCGCTAAATGAGCCTCCTCTGCACCATAGCTTTACGCTGGTCATCAAAATACTAGACAGATGGGCAAAGCAAGTTTCAAGGTCAGGAAAATACCAAACAGAGCACTGGTCATTGCATCTCCATGAAAAGAGAGCCCTTAATCTTTATTGGAAAGTTGACAGTAGATACAGAAAGTCACAGAAAGTCAGCCTGTGCAGGAATTTAACTTGGTTATAGGACATATATGTTCTTTCACAATTGCTGTGTGTATGTGTGTGTGTGTGTGTGTGTGTGTGTGTGTGTGTGTCTGTTTGTCTTTGTGTGTATCCAATAGGATTTTACGTTTCCCTTGGCAGATGAGTGAGGACAAAGTGCGCCGTATCTTAATGGAGGCATTTGGTGTGTGGAGTGAAGTGACTCCTCTGAGGTTCACAGAGGTCACCAGTGACAAAGCTGACATCATTATTGACTTTAACAGGTAAAAAAAATGCTCCGCACCAAGTACCACAACACAGTTTTGTTGTTAATAGGCACAATTTTGCTTAATGATAGATTTCAGAGAGCAGAGCTGCTCCAGATAATCTCAGTTATTTGACCTAGACATGCATCTCTTGGATCTCTTGTTAAAGAAAAACCAAACCAGATGTGTCCCAGCCAGGCCTGATAGAATATCACAAACATGAATGAATGCAACACAGGGCCTGTTTGGCAAGATTTATAATAGCGTGCCTCCAGCTACATTTTTTTAAAACTCGGATGAGTCATTTTGGACTTGGCTTTACAATACTTCCATGCCATAACAGCTTTGCACCCACATTACAGTTTCATAACCACTCTGCCAAGCCCCTTTTGTAGTGTCAGGCTTGACCTGTACACGTTACTTTCATAACTCACTTTCATCTCTGTTGTTAGGGACTGTATGAAAACTACAGAGTTGGGAGTGAAGCGTAATCTTAAATTATATATTCACTTTAACAAGAAAGCAAGGCCCTTCAAGGATCCTTCCCTTGATTGAAAACATAACAAAATGGTTAAAACAAATCAAGCTGCTCTCTATTTGTGAATAATGAGCTGCTAAATTAAAGTTATTGCAGCCACTCAGTGAGTGAGTGAGCACAGTTGACAGCTATGTGGGCGCTGATGAACTTAAGTACACAATATTTTCACCTCATCCCCAGGGTCTTAATCATAAAAATTGATCAGAACATGTTGTGGCCAGAGCTGCTGAGGGGCATCAACCCACCCCAGATTGCAAAACAAAGCATTCCATTCTTGTATTATTGAAAGCAACTTTATAATGAAACTGATGCAGTTCAGCTTTTAGCCTTCGCACTTGTCAGGCAACACTTAACAAAGAACATTTAAACAGGAGTATGTAAGTATGAAAGAAAAAATAAAAGTGACAAATATTTCATACACACAACTATTCACACAGCCGTCAAAAAGGTCTTTGCACATACTGTATGTGGCCGAGAATGAGTTTAGTGTATGGACATGTGGTTTTAGACCAAACAAATTCCTGAACTGTTGTCAGTTATGGTGTTGTGTTTACTGTTGTATATACTGTACATGACACCATATTTGGTCCACATATAGGGGAAGTGCATCAGTACTTTTAAAATGATTCAAATATATTGTTAAAATGTTCTTTTAATACATACTGAAAATACAAAAAAATTACAGTAACGCTTAAGATTACAACCTGCAATTTACATCGTAATTATTCCCAATTTACAGTGTAATTCTTAGTTTAACAGTATGTAGCAATACATACATACATATATACATGTAGGTACAAGAGAACAGGATGTGAAGTTAGGGAATAAGGAGTGGACTATCTGACCGTTAAAAATAATTTATATTGTAATAAAGTAATGGTTACCTTTTCTAATATTACTGTTATACAGTATGTATGACCTACTGAGCAACAATCTGACATTGGGGAGGAACTTAAGGAGAACTTACACTATAAGAATCTTAACCACAGGCATTAATTCTGTTATTACAGGTTACAGTATGACTGTTACTGAGCAATAAAGCTGGAGGTTTGGGGGAAGATGTGGTAATGGGTTCTGTAGTTCTGATTGCAGTAAGTAGAAAAGCATTTTTATAATGTCCTGTTACTGTACAGTATGTAACAGTTGCGAACTTGCTTGCTGAGCTGTGTTGCTCAGTAGGTCATGCTGTACCCGTGATATTAGAAGGGGAATAGTTACACTGTATGTTGCAGGCAGTGATCTAAAGTGTTACCAAAATGACAAGAAAGTTTTTAAAAACCTAGAATTTCATTTGAAAAGATACGTTTATTTATAAGTTTATAAAAAATAATCACCATAATCCAAATGCATGCCTCCAAAAAATAAACTCGTTAAATCCATGAGTAGCAACTACAAAAGTAAAGTTTTTCTCTCCTGACTGCAGTAATCATCAGGTTAGCATTTCAGCTTTCACAGAGCATATGGTTACTCAACTGTATTTCATTTAGATAAATCAGGTACTCCCTAAATGATGCAATTTTAAACAATTTATGCTTTTACCCACCTGTATTTCCAACATGCTAAGCATGGAGAAATATCTGCAAAGGGGTGATAGTACATAATACAGATGTGCTTGTATAGGTACTGGCATGGGGATGAATTACCATTTGATGGTCCTGGAGGAATCCTCGCACACGCCTTTTTCCCTCGGACACACAGACAGGGAGAAGTCCACTTTGACTATGATGAGCATTGGACTGTGGGCAACGATGTGGGTAAGTATATGTGAAAAACGGTAAACAGGGGTTGTGCTTTATGTTTAAATTGACAACTTCCCCCAAAGAGTAACACATTCATCAACTACTTTTAGTCTCACTGTCTCTTTATCCTTTGTTGTCCCATTTAGGCACAGATCTCCTACAAGTGGCAGCCCATGAGTTTGGCCATGTCCTGGGCCTGCAGCATTCTCTGGAGCCCGATGCTGTGATGTGTCCTTTCTACAGCACCTCCTACCCACTGAAATTGAGTGAGGATGACAAGAGGGGCATCCAGTATCTGTATGGCCCCCCTCGGCATGCACCGCCTGAGATGACAGAGACCAATGAGATTGGCGTTGGAGTGGTGAGACAATAATACTGGGATTGGACCTCAAAGCTACATGTACTGTATTTACAAGATTTCACCAGTTTGTATTTTGCAACTCACTTCCCCCACTGTTTATGTTGTTGTGCCCCAGCCGGACGCCTGCAGAACAACCTTTGATGCTGTGTCCATGATCAGGGGAGAGTTGTTCTTCTTTAAGTCTCGATATGTTTGGCGTATCCGTGATGGACACCTACAACCTGGCTATCCAGCCCTGGCTTCACGCCACTGGAGGGGCATTCCTGACAACATTGATGCTGCGTACGAAGACAAGTCTGGCAACATCTGGTTCTTCCGAGGTTGGTCATAATAGAGACTCTAACAAGAAAAGTTTGCTCCCTGCTGAAAACTTGGAGTTGAATCATATGAAATAATTGAAATCCTGAAACAGTTGAATCGTTAAATGGTATTTAAAATACAAATATTGAAATAAATTGAAACAGCAGTTAAAATCGAAATGCTGAAAGAAGTTCAAATATAAGTTTAAGGGCCCTATCTTTGTGAAACCAGCGGTGCAGGTCACAGTCAAGTGGATATGGGGTGGGATCAGAAAGAATAGATTACAGGTGTGTGTGTGTTAGGGATTGTACCAATGAGCCTACTGGATCACACTTTCTGGTGTGATGTGGTTATGTGTACTTAATGTACACATAAAACATCCATCAGCAATTTCCTGAAACAATGTCCTGGTTCCTCTGGGAAATTCAAAATATGCTGTCAGTTTTTATTGAAACCTCTTTTCACTGGACAAATAAGCAACTTAGCAGCTGAAAATATTTTCCAGTAATTTAACTTCTCATCTTGCTGCAGTGATGGAAAGGGTGTGTTAGTACCATGTGACATCACTGTTGAGTGTGGTTACAGGTGCAACGGAGCACATACAACCACATCCATCAGTGATATTGAGTGTGGTCAGCCTGAAGTGGCTTTTCAGTCTGGTGTTCATTTACTATTTGAGATGGATGAAGTGACTAAAGATTCAGTGTAGACAAGACAACAAAACAAAAATCAGACAAAAGTATTCATGAAAATATTGTTGTTGTTTTTGTTGTTGTTCATATTCATATTCAACTTTCATACCAGCTGTAAATGTGTTGTACTGGATTACGGCACTGCCTTAAAGAAAACTGATGGTGAAATAAATCCAGGTAAATGAAGTTGAAATTTTGGATTTTAAGTCCATGCTCTTATTGTGACAGGTGGAAACTATTGGGTGTTTGATGCAGAGAGGAAGATAACAGGACCAGATTCAGTGCAGCAGCTGGGTCTTCCTGTAACAGACATTCAAGCAGCTGTGAAGTGGGAAGAAAACAAGGTTGAGAAAGTCTACCTCTTTAAGTCCACTTCTTACTGGCCCTTCAATCCTCAAGAGAACCGAGTCTCTGATGTCCACCCACGCAGCTTGCATGAGTGGGGAGGAGTGCCCATCCAAATTGATGCAGGTTTTCGGGACAAATATGGTGAGGACTGGAATGAGGGGACATAATAATTTAATAATATTAATAATAATTTCATATTAGTGTTCTGTGCCTCTGTGCCAGTGAATAATAAAAATCTGGGGATTATTTTAATCTGCAAACCCATAACTGACTATTGCCTGCTCTCCCATTCTGACAGGCTATGCCAATTTCCTGAGTGGGTCGCACTATTGGAAGTTTGACCCTGTGAATCTGAAGATGCTAGAAGGCTACCCCCGCAGCATTGGCATGGATTTCTTTGGCTGCTCTGCCTTACGGTCCAAATAAGTTCAAACACATACAGTACATCTGGTGAACTTCTGAACAGGAGTGGGTTGATTTTTCAGCTTAATATCCCATACAGCACATACTGGTGATTTTGAAAATATACTGAAGGCTGATGTATTTTGTTGAGATGACTCAAAATCCATATAACTATAACAGCAGCCACTTGTCAAAGTCATCTTCTGCTGCAACCAAATTATCTTTTGAAAACAATGCATTTGTATTTGAATTTACATGTAAATTCTAGATTTTACTGTAAATCTAAGTTTGCAGGAACAGTCCACAAATGATTTTCTCAATTTCAAAGGACAGTAAACATCTGGAGACAGGTAGTTGGTGAAATTCAGCCCTGACAAAGCTTCACCCTCAGGCTTTGGTGCCAAAACCCGCTGCCCAAGTACTACAAGTGTTTGTCCACATTTAAAGAGCAACTCCACTCTAGATCAGTACTGAGCAGTACTACTGCACTGACCTTTGTGGGTTGAAAGGTTCCTGTCTGTAGCAATGCCCTATAATGCAATGTGAACTGCTGTGGTTGTGAAAGTACCATCCACCAAATGTTGACAGTGTAAGCAGACTGGGTGCAAGTACTCCTTAATGCCTGGAGTAGGAAAACCCGAGACAAATCAAGCAACACCTTGCTCATTAGCAAACTTGAGGCATGTATTAAGGCTTCAGTATGGCCAAATCAAATTCTGTCTGACCACGTAAGTGCAAACATGATTATACCTATTCTGAATGACCACACCTGAAGGCGGGGCCAAAAGCCTGCTGTCATAGTTTCCATCTCGCTGCATCTAAGGTTGAATACTGAGAATTGAGATCCCCATATTTCCTAGAAATTCTGTCTGTGTTCACATACTGAAGGCTATTATGTACTGAAACAAACATGCCCGCTGCAAACTTCATTGACTCAACCACGCAACTGTTGTAAATATACTCTAAACCTGCAATGCCATCATTATGGCACTATAACTGGATTGACTTTTTTTCATGCCAAAATGGCAGCCCATTGTTCAGTTGTGTGAACAATCTGCAAAATCTGTACACAAACACTATCATCACATATACCCAAATCAGATTGCAGAGCAGCGTTTAACCCTAACATAACAACCAAAGAATAACTCTCCTCTTTCTCAAACCACAGAAATAACACACTGAAACTGATCTATCACACAGATATACCCTCTCTTCCACTTCACACTAGTCTTGTTTGGGGCCTCTGAATCACTGTGCACATTTCAGTTTTTCAGTTATTTCAGTGATACTAACAATACAATAATAGCCAAATAAAAATAATATTAATAATAATAATAACACATAATGAAGTGAATGGCAGTCTAATGTGATAATCAATCTAACTCCATGGAGTAATAACCTCAGGTCACCATAAAGATGGTTATACAATACTCTGTAACCCCTCACTTGGACTATAAATTCCATATTTGGCAAGAAATCCCAAAAGACTTGGGGAAAGAGTGATATAAATATACAGGGCTCCATTTTTGTAAACCCAGAGGTGCAGCACAGATCGCATTCAAGTGCACCCTGCACAGTGCGTTGGGGGTGTACCCAATGCAATATTTTCATGGCCAGGCTCACACTGATGACCCTTTTGAAGGTGAATTCACTTCTCTGTACACACTGATTATCCAGTAGTCACAATGTTTTACCTGTGTAATAGTCATTGATTTTACTCAGCATCACAATGATCTATACAATAATCACCTGCAGTTAAACACCACCGTAGTGCCATATATAAAATGAAAGTAGAATTTAAAATGTAGTTTCATATTTTGCATGTTATATTTTTTTTATTTCTGAAATTACTTTTTAGTTTAAATCTGTTACATTTGACTTATACATGCAAAAATAACTGCTGACATTGTTGTTGATTTGTGTTAACTGTACAAAATTCATCAGAACTGAACCGACAAAGTTTTATGTCCATAAAACTCACCCATAGTCTTAAAGCGCTGAATCATACAAATGGGGATGATTTACCACACTTACTCACCTTTTCACACCTGGTCAGGAGCTATGTAAAGTGCCCAGGACTGCCAGATTGGTCAGACTTTCTGTTGAGGAACGTTAGAAAAATTCCTGATGCCGCTGGGATTTCAGGTCCTGTTAGACACTTCGCTTGAAGCATACTGAGGCATTTAAGGCCACACACTTCAAAAGCTGCCAATTTTTCCATCTTTCCCCTTGAAGAACATTTTTTGTGTGTTCCTCCTTCATGTCATATAATGTTGGTCAATTGTTTCAGCCAAAGGAGCCACTGGCTTTGTTGCCTGTGCTTGACAACTCTGTCAGTTGTGTCTGCAGGGAAAATTACTCACAGGGGTTCCTCAAGAATTAGTGCTCAGTCCCCTCCTCTTCTCAGTATAAGCCACCTCACTTGGTGCAATCAGCCACTCCCATGGATTCTCATACCATTGCTATGCTGACGATACTGTCATTCCCTCTGGAAGACGGATCTCGTCATGCCTTGCCGATATCTTGGCATGGATGAAGAAACACCACCTTCAGCTTACCCTAGCTAAGACTGAGCTTTTTGTCATCCGAGCCAATCCTTCTATACAACAACAGATCAATTTCCATGTCAAATCAGCCCAACTCGTGCCCATAAAGTCTGCCCGAAACTTGGGTGTCATGATTGATGATCAACTAACCTTTAAGGTTCATGTGGCCTCAATTGCTTGGTTGTGTCAATTCACCCTGGAAACATCAGGAAGATTAGACCCTACCTGTTAGAGCATGCAGCACAACTCCTGGTACAGGCTCTTGTAATACCATGCACTGACTACTGTAACTCCTTACTGGCAGGTCTCTCCACGTTCAAACCTCTGCATCTGATCCAGAGTGCAGTGGTGTGTCTGATCTTCAACCAGCCCATGACAGCACATATCACTTTGCTGTTCATATCCATCCCCTGGCTCCCAGTTGCTGACCGTACCAAATTCAAAACCTTGATACTTGCTTACAAAACAGCTCCCACCTACCTGAACTCCCCCATTGAGGTCTACACTCCCTCCCATTCACAATCGCTTTGCCAAT
This sequence comes from Euthynnus affinis, assembly GCA_029490765.1. Classification (NCBI taxonomy): domain Eukaryota; kingdom Metazoa; phylum Chordata; class Actinopteri; order Scombriformes; family Scombridae; genus Euthynnus; species Euthynnus affinis. Next base: position 2,055,953 of record CM055855.1, on the reverse strand, counting down.
GAAGGGTGCCTGGTACTAACAACAGGACACTAAATCCTTAGGTAGACTCTTCTCTTGTCTAGTTGGAACAGGTTATCAAACTCCATTCAATCTGCAGAGTCCCTCTTGATCTTTAAGAAGAAGCTAAGCACCCAGCTCTTTTATGAACACCTCTGCACCTGATGGTCTTATAAAATAATTAAAAAATATATATAAAAACTATTATCCACCTCTATGCACTGCATGTTGGCACCTACATCCTATTAGACCTGAACTTAGCTTTATGGCACTTGCTTGCGTTGTTCTCTCCCGACTAGATCCTTGCTTGTGTTGTATTAACTCTGTGTTCACCACTTTGGATAAAAGTGTCTGCCAAATGAAATTGTATCTAGCTAAGTCAGCACTGAAACCGGAAACTGAATTTAGGTCCCTGCAGTGTTGCTTTTAACATGCTAGTGTTGGTTCAGACTGAAATATCAAAGACTAATAAATGGGACTACAATGAAATTTGGTAGAGACACCATGTGGTTGGCATTTGTGGTTTGCGGTTTCAAGTGAAATATCTCAAAAGCTATTGGATAAATTGCCATTAAATTCGGTACAGACATTTATGTACCCCGAAGGATGAATGACGTAATAACTTTGGTAACTTTTCACCTAGTACCATCATCAGTTCAAAATCTAATTATGTCCAATCCAAGGTTTACCACTGAAATTACTTGTGAAACTAATGACATCAGCCTCAGCTTTTCTTTGTGTTTAGTGCTAAGTAGCAAATATTACCATGCTAACATGCTAAACTCAGATGATGAACATGGTAAACTTTACACTTCCTAAATGTTAGCGTGTTAACATTATCACTGTGAGCATGCCAGCATCCTGATGTTAGCATGTTGCTCAAAGCACCACTGTGCCTCAGTACAACCTCACAGATCTACTAACGTGGCTGTAGTTTTGCACCTTATTGCCACCTGGGTATGCATGTACATATAGTTGGCCCAGTGAAACTGATATCTGTTGTAAAGGGGGTCACACAACACACCAAAGAGCCGCTCAGGATTTTTGGCAGCAAACACCTTACCTTTGCCAAGGCTTACATATGCATTCTTGCCTTTAATTTTATTTCCAAAACATGTTAATTGCAATAGTGCTTTGACTGCTTCCTCAGTTTCCTTTGACTTTATTTCCTGGTTGTTCGGTTCTAGAGCTTTCCAACCCACTGGGCAGTCCAAAATACTATGTAGGTTGGAACTTGGCAGTCTGTGCAGCCATATCCACACAACCTCATGTAGCCACCTCAACCACTGATAGTTTAGATCTGCACAGACTTCTTCTTCTTCTTCTGCTGGCTGTTCCCGTCAGGGGTTGCCACAGTGGATTATTTGGTTCCATCCGGTGCCAACCACCTGCATGTCTTCCCTCACCATATCCATAAACCTCCTATTTGGCCTTCCTCTTTTCCTCTTGCCTGGCAGCTCCATCCTCAGCATCCTCTTCCCAAAATAACCAGCATCTCTTGTTTGCACATGTCCAAACCATCTCAATTATACCTCTCTTGATTTGTTTCCAAACTGTCCAACCTGAGCTGTCTCTCTAATATAACTCATTCCTAATCCTGTCCATCCTCGGCACTCCCAAGACAATCTTTCAACTATGCCACCCCCAGCTCTGCCTCCTGTCTTTTCATCTGTGCATTCCCTTTCACTCTTGCTGGTACCCTTCTTTTGTAGATCACTCCTGACACTCTTCTTTGCCCACTCCACCCTAGCTGCACTCTCTTCTTCACCTCTCTTCCACACTCCCCATTACTTTGAACAGTTGACCTCAAGTATTTAAACTTATCCACTTTCACCACCTCTATTCCTTGCATCCTCACCATTCTGCTGTCCTTCCTCCCATTCACACATGTGTATTCCGTCTTGCTTCTACTGGCTTTCATTCCTCTTTTCTCCAGTGCATACCTTCACCTCTCCAGGCTCTCCTCAACCTGCTTCCTACTCTCACTACAGATCACAATGTCATCTGCGAACATTATAGTCCACATTGACTCCTGCCTGATCTTGTCCGTCAACCTGTCCATCACCATTGCAAACAAGGAAGGGCTCAGTGCCGATGCTTGATGTAATCCTACCTCCACGTTGAACCCATCCGTCACTCCAACTGCACACCTTAATTCTGTCACAATGCCTTCATACATATTCTGCACCACTCATCTTCTCTGCCACTCATGACTTGCTTATACAATACCACATCTCCTCTCTTGGCATATGCTTATGCTTCCACTACTCTTTCCCATAACTTCATGCGATGGCTAATCAACACCTCAGTAGTTGCTACAAGTCTCCTTGTCTTCCTTTCTCTGTCCAGATGACAGACCAAGAACCTTCCTTGCTGTCCCCCTCATTGCTTCTGCAGTAGTTACTCAGCCATCTGGCAACTCTTCACTACCACCAGTGCTTGTCTTATCTCCTTCAACTTCCACCATTTGATCCTTGACTCTGCCTTCATCTTCTTCCTCTTCTTGGTCTCCAAAGCTACTTTCTCCCCTGCCACCACCTTGCAGTTTCCAATATTTCAGAATGCACTTCTTGCATAAGACATAGTCCACCTCTGTGCACCTTCTTCCACTCTTATATATATCACCCTGTGCTCCTCCCTCTTGAAATATGTATTCACCACAGCTATTTCCATCCTTTTCACAAAACCCATTACCATCTGTCCTTACACATTCCTTTCCTTGACACCATACCTGCCCATCACCTCCTCTGCACCTCTGCTCTGTGTCCATTGAATGATATTCATTGACAGTCAGTATTGAAAATCAACTGTGTGTCTATTTCCTCATGTTGATTTATCTAAATTCACTGCAGACTTGTGCTACATCTTTGAATATTTAAGGTGCTAAAACTGATTTCTGCAGGCAAGGTAAACCAGTACCTCATATATTACACAAATGCAAATACAGTAGATTCTAATAAAGTTCAAATAAATCAATTATTTCCAATATTCAGTGTAATTCTTTGGTGCATTTTTACGGAGCCATACAATAGTCGTCATTATCTGTTGAATAGCTTTGTTTCAGTTCTCTGATTGTTATTGTGCCTTCATTAGAAATGCGCTGTATCATTTTCAGAGGAAAAACACATTATACTTCAAACACAGTTTGTTTTATATTATAATCTAAAATATGAATGTTAAATCAAATGTTTCTGTCCTAATCAGAGAAACGAAACAGAGCTTCACTCACTGTATATTGTTTTATAGATATTACATTTGTATTCAAGGTGTTATTGTTGTAATCAGTGCAGGACACTGATGATTGCATTGACTTGTTTAATACACTGTGTTGTGTCTGCAATGATAGCAGTCTGGTTTAGCTTGGAGACTGTCAGTCATGACTTTAAACAATGACAACATGTCTTGAAAACTATTTTGATATATCTTCAATATATACTTAACTGTTTTCCTTTTATATTCAGTTGTTTCAGTCAAAATGTGTATTTCTCATGTGAATAAATCTGTAAAGTTTTTTGTTTACAATAAAACCTCAAAACAAATCACTTAAACTTATGCCCCCGCTGCCAATTCTACAAGTAATATAGTTTCACACAGCTTCTGGAGAGCTGTAACCTGTGTGTCACTTAATGTAAGGAGGCATCGTTTTATCATCCTGCCTTGGGCATCCTAATGCACTTTACAGTATGTGAAACAACCAAAGGAATCAATAAAAAAAATCAGCCTGAAACACTTTCCTTCATCTATCAATATTAAATCAATATTAATTATAAATCAATTGAAAGTAGTACTCAGTTCCTCCCTGCAGATTTTTGCTGATGACACTGAAGGTTACATTCGCTGTCTGCATTTTGAGCAGTAGGAACTTTGCTTGAGGGTCAGCAGGCCTGCACATGTTCACACAGAAAGGCATTTATTGTGTGAATGCTAGAAAGCATTCACAACATGTTATTCTACATTCCTTATTATTATTCTGCCCGATTTTTTGGCATTTAATTCCTTCCACATTATTCAACATAGAAACTTCATTCAAACATCACAACATTCAGCCCAATTAGGACATTATTACTTTATTACTTTTCTCATTCATGCCCTTCATAGTTTCTGAAATATTCTGTGTTTTTCAGCAATTTTGTTTCATTCAAATGAATGGACAGAATGTTTGAAATTTACATATTTTTCATATTTTTTCATGCATTTTCAACTCTTTTCTTGTCAGAGAGTAGCAGAGCAGAATCAAAAGCAGAAACTGCGGGCTGAGTGAGACTGAAGAAACTTCTTTATTCTGAGATTGTGCAGGCAAAAACAAAAGCTCACTGATCTGAGCAAAACAGAAAACAGGACAATACTGAAGAAACAGAAAAGAAGATCCAACAAAGACTGAACAAAAAAAAACAGGACTTAAAAAACTTAAAAAACAGAGGACTTAACTAAGCTAACACAGAGATTAGGTAGATGTGGGGAGATGGGCGGAGAAGCTCAGGAGAGTGGAGTGAGGTGATGAAACAGGAGAACAGGCAGGGAGTTGATTGGCTAAGGGAAACAAAGGGAGCAGGGCAGGGCTAACGAGGTTAGTTGTAGGGAAGGTGTGTAGATGGGCAAAGGAGGGAAAATCGGTGCAGGGGCAAAGGAAGGGAAACACACAGTCACCATAGAAACCTGTGACTCAGTTTCTGTTCTGATTGGTGGATTGATGTTAAGCTATTTTTGGCAGTTGGACCTCTGTCCTTTTTAACTGTCAATAGCCCTCAGCTGTTTCAGGCTTAATTCACAATTCAAACCTACCTCTCTCTCTCTCTCTCTCTCTCTCTCTCTCGTACACACACACACACACACACACACACACACACACACACACACACACACACACACTGTCATTTCTGATTTTTAAAATAAAAGCTCAAGATGGTAACATCATCATAACAGGAAGCTCAGGATGAGGCTTTCTTTTCAAAATAAGAGCCTCCAACAGTCACTGTATGTTAACAGGAACCTATAGATTGATCTAGTATTTCAAAAATAAAAGTGCTTATAGTTCAACTCTTGTCAAGACTTAGAGCTCAGCTCATATTTTATCTTTATTCAAACAAAGACAATTAAAGGAAACCTCAACTCCTTCTCAGTACACTTAAGCTCATTTAAGTCCTTGTTCTAAAACTCCCATTTGAACTTCTTTCATTGCTCAGTCTATATTTTGCATCCTTCATCCCTTTCCCACTTTTCCAACTGTTTATACTGCTTCTGCTGCTCAATCATTCTTCTCCAACTCTTATCTACTGATTCATACTCCATTCAAACCTTAAAATGTTCCACATCTTTCATACATCAATTTTATTCAGCTTTTAAATCCCATTCATACTTTTTTACATATTCAAAACAGATTGAGATTTCCGAATTTGACTCACCCATTTCCTACTTTTACAACTCATTCCTTCAGCTGCTTCATCCAAATTACAGCCAGCAATCCAGTTCAGCCTTTCAACAGCCAGCATTCACATGCAATTTCTCCATAAATTGCATTTTCTAGTTATTTATAAATGCTGATATTTGACAGTCTGACAGCAGTATTAAGATCAGATTATGTACAGTTCCAGTCAAAAGTTTGGACACACTTACTCATTCAAAGCTTTTACTTTACTGTCACTAGTGTCTACATTGTAGAATAATACTGAAGACATCAGAACTAAGAAACAGCACATATAGAATTATGTGTATAAAAAAGTATAAGATATAACAAAACATCTTTTATATTCTTGATTCTTCAAAGTAGCCACTGTTTGCCTTGATGACAGCTTTGCACACTCTTGGTGATATCTTAACCAGCTTCATGAGGTTGTCACCACAAATGGTTTTCAATTAATAGGTGTGACTTGTCAAAAGTTAATTGGTGGAATTTCTTGTCTTCTTAATGTGATTGAGACTATCAGTTGTGTTGTGTTGAGGTAATGTTGGTATACAGCAAATAGCTCTGTAGAAAGTCATACTGTAATAACTGCATAATGTAATAAAAATGTAATAAAAACTGATGATGTAATAACCTGACAATAATGTAATAAAAACAGTGAGTGCAAAACTCTTTGTGCATAATGTAATGAGTTATTTTTTTGTGCAAGTTACTACATTATGAGTAACTTGTTTAAAATGTAATAACATACTGTCATACTATATATTGTAATGACAAATTAGAAATGTAATGCTTTCAGATCTAGCATGTACAGAGCACCTTTTCCATCCTAACCATCATATCACCGCCTGCATGATCCACATTTCAATTGTGGCCCATGTGTTTTCTAGTTCAGGGTTGTCATTCAAATACAAACTGAATACAGTTGTTCCTTTATGTGCATTTTGGGTGTTTTATATACTGAATACTGAATACCTTTGGTATTAGTTTAGATCTCTAGCTGCAGTTGATATTTTTAATAAATATGTTCAACTATCGCAATCATTTCAGTGTCTTGTTAAAAATGGCAAATACAATGAGGTGTAACTCTAAATCCACTGCCAGATCTGTAACAGTTACTTGACCTTTTGTTATGCTTTTATTGGTAACACTTATTCTAAGCCCATTATTACACAACTGTCTTAAAACAACAGTCAGGTGTCCATGTGAACAGTGAAAGAGGTTTTCCTTTGCTGTAATCATTCCTCATGTTCATACCGGCTCTCCTTCAAATGTGCTTTCAATGTAAGTGATGTGTGCTCACAGCCATTTTGTGCAAATATGCATTTAAAAGTCTCTGTGAAGCTTCTATTCAGCTTCAGCAGTCTGAGTTAGTCATGTCAAGTGGATATCTGACACATTGACAGTCCTTTTAGCATCAAATTCCATCTTTGTGACTCATTTGTGCACTGAAGCTTCATAATAGCATCAGGAAAACTTTTAAATACAGTTTTGCACAGAAGGAGGACTATGGATTTTCTTATATAGTATATGCTATCTATATACTGCTGATAAATGCCTCAATTAAGTGAAAGTAAAGTCATTTAAATTGTTTATTGTTATTATCATTATTACTACTAGGATAAAATAGGACTTTTCAGAGTTTCTTTCAGAATCACTGAGGTATTAGTTATGCAGAAAAGAAGAACAGAGGTGCACAGAATAAAAAATGATGCCCACATATATTGTATGTTTAGAAAGCTCAGCTCCAAATGCTGATTATTTCCAGGTTTTGACTCTCTCCTATCTTGTGCACGAGTCACGCTGCAGTCATCCTGCTGTGGTTAGATTGCTATGCAGCAGATGGCAGCTCAGACATGTGAGATTTCAGTGTTTCCAGTGTATAATAGTAAACAGCTGTCCAGTTATACTGCATTGTCTGGAGGTACTGGCTTTGTATGATGATGAAATATGTGAACTGACTACATCAACAGGTAAATGACTCCGTACTCCGCTGCACAAACTGGCACTCATACATTGCTGGAGTCCATGATTTGAACTCAAATGAATACACTTAAAGCTACAATATGTAACTATTCTGAATTATGCTTATACATTTTGTTGAGTTGTGTACTTACATTATCCCAAATGTTTCCAAAAATGTTCACACCCAGAGAAATCAGTAATTTAATCAAGGTAATGGTCTGCTTCATTTGGTCGCCTGTCAATTGCATCATACCCCTCTACCAAAGGGTATACGTACACAAGTTGCATGTGTCAGCATTGTGATTGTCTAGTACTATGGCCTGTTTCTGCTGAACAGCATCAAACTGCTTTATGCACTGTTTTAAGATTTATTCTCTGTGTGTTTGTTTTGGGTAATTTGCCTCATGGTTAAAACTTGCTAAATGCCTGTATCTTAAGTTATCAGAGAAACAAGCTAAACAAACATCAACAGCAGCTCGGCCAACAGTCCCTATTGGAAGTCCTGTGTTCACCAAACAGTGTCTTAAAAACACTGATTTTTTTTTTTTTTAACATGAAACTGCTTTATTCAGTGTTTTTACCTGTTTTAATCACTGGATCTTTTTGTTTTGGAGAGAAGGAGACATCTGTGGATAATTCATCTTTCAGTAAAAACATCCTGAATGATGAACACTGAAGTAATCTGAACCCAGAGAAGCTGGTTGTTTAACAATGAAGACAACAACTCCCATGATCCCACACTTCTTCACGCTGTCATCGCAGTCTGTATTTTGTTATTGCTTTGATTAAGAGACCCCTAGCGGCAGAAATGACATATTGTGCATTTAACTAATCAGCACAGCATGCGCAGTCAAAATACAGATGTGCATTTGAATTTAACTGATTGAACAACGTAATTATAGTGTACAAAAGTAGTTATCCAAATGTTGGAAGGGATGTAGTGAAAACCATGCTATTTTGTGGTTTTGTCCAATGTTGAAGGCATTTTGGAAGGAAACAAATAAAGAATTTTAAAACATTTATTAGAGAGCCTGTTAATTTGGATGAAGAATTTTTATCACTTGGTAGAATGCCAACAGACACTCAGTTTAAGGACGACACTGTACGTTATAGGGGAAAGTTTCCTCATGGCTTTGATTGCAGACAGTACTCTCAAGACCAGCTCCTTCTCCAACTTCCAGGAATGCTAACTAAGAAAGACATTAATGATATTCACAACATCTGGAAAATAACAATGATCATGATAAGAAGACCCCTTTTCGCCCACATGGTCACTATAAAGTCATGCACTTAAAAATGTCGGTTTAGATTTTGTCTAAGGACAATTATGCTGCAACATTTTATGAGACATAACTGAGCATGGGAATGGGCCTTAAATGCTTCCATCATAATGTTTTAAGCCCTTACACGCTAAATTTTCAAAATTTGAGTAGGCGCCTAACCAAAACACAATGTTTATTACAGGTTCTCAGCTTTCAGGTCCACTTCTATGTGGCATATACTGTTGATTTCAGTAAGTGGTTAATAAAAGATTTCAGGTTTTAATCATATAAGAAAACATGCATAAACCAATGTACATTTTATAGCATATATCATTTATAAAGTTCTGTTTCATGTGGTTATTGAGGATGGAGACCCCCCCCCATACATATTGTGAATTTCCCACAGTACCCTCCACAAACATATTCCTGTGGATATGCCACATCTGCACCTTCAGCAAAGCTGTTAATATCCTGCTTGAGAGAAATTCACTTAATATCAACATTGAAAACAACATATTTTAAACAAGTTCCTTTATTGTTACTTTTCATATAAAAAACAAGTCCACTATAAAGGTAAAGCAATTTTACAAAACAAGATAACAAGAAGCGTCAGTACATACATTTACGTCATTCTATGGAGTATGTTCAAGTTGAAAAATCATCACTTTAAAAGACACCATTGGTTCACGTCAGCTTGTTTTTTTATCCTCTGTATTACCCAACCACAGCATCAGTGAAACAGAGGCTCCGGTCTGCTGCCACTGATGCTATGTGAGGCACAGTGCAACACACAATTATGGGAACAGTTGTTCCCTCATGCACAGGATACAGTATGAGCTAGCTATGTTTTGGCATGCAGATGAACACTGGTGCACATTACATTGTCAGAATCAGAGCTCAGAAGCTACATACCACAACTCCTCTGTGATTGGCTGCGAATCCCAACCACGGTGTCTAATAACCTGTCTGGACAGCAGTGACATCACCAGTTTGATTTTACACATGCACACCTTGTCATTTGTGAGACATTTAGATTACTGCATCTGTCAAATAATTCTGTTCAGTTTTTGTTTGTAGACAAGTTTGTTCACCAATTCTCACTATTCCAGTGAGAACTGCTGTATTTTATAGCCCAGCTACTGACATCACAGATAGCAAGTATGGTCACATTACACTTTCAGTCCTTGAATATCTGGTCTGCTGGGTCCTGTTCTGATCTCCTGTCACCTTTGTGCAGATGTACTCAGTCGGCCAATTGAAACACTGATGCACTGTGTTTGGAAATGGAGACGTTATTCCAACATCTCATCACCATATTTAGTACAACCTTTTGATTTTTGTTTTGCATGGAAGCAGTAGCCTACTCTTAAATTTTAGTTTCTGAAATGGGCCTTTGGCACTTGAAGTTTTTTTTTTTTTTTGCTCCATGTTGAGATCAACATATGTGGAAGTCATCATACATAGTGTGATTATGTATTGTTATTCTTTTAAGCAAAACCTGCAAAGTTGCAGACTTTCAGCCGTCACACACTTCTGTCTACAACACTGACTTTCCACCTGTTTTGGTGCCACAGCTTTAAGCTGCTTCATTTGCTATTTCTGGGGAAACATCCACCAACAAAGAGTTGATGTGTGAGGTCAGTCTGACACTGCTAAACTCAACACCTCTGCCATCAAGACTATTATTTTCATTACCGATTTATCTGCTAGTTCTTTCAATTAATTGTTTAGTCTATAAACAAAACATTAATGAAAATATGTCCATTACAACTTCCCAGAGCACGCAGTGACATGTTTAAATGTCTTGTTTTGTCCAATCAACAGTGCAAATATATTTTTAGTTTACAATGAGAAATAAGAGCAGCAAATTCTCTCATTTGAGAAGCAAATGTTTAGACATTTTTCACTCTTTTTGCTTGGAAAATTATAGTTAAAAAGCTCTGCAGGACGCCTTGAATCAGTAACCCCAACTGCTGGTCATGTGGAACAGAGGTACCAACAGGCCTTTTTCACAGCAGACATCTTGACTTACGGTGGCATTCATATTAATAATGACTTCATTCTATCCAACTGTGTGACAGGGCTCTGGACACGCCATAGTTAATGTTATTAGTTTTCACCTGTGTTGCTATGGTAGTCAGAAAAAAAAAAAACACCTCTGACAGAAGTCTGGACATTTTAAGTTGCTGTGGTGATGCTGTCCACATGCTGTCCAGATCAGTGTAATGTCACACCATTCATACAGATACATTAAGCTCAGGTCTGTTGTACTGTGATGCAGAGCGTCTGTGGAACACTCACCAGATAAATGACAACATCAGTTAACAGTGATCTTGTGGTACATTTGAATTGTTGCCATGACTGATGTGCTAAAGGCATAAGGAAACATGGAGGATGGTAGAGTGTGTGTGAACAGAGGAATGCCTGGGTGTGTGTGTGTGTTTCGTGTTGATGAAAGGCAGGTTCCATCACACTGACCGTGTGTATGTGTGTGTGTGTGTGAATCTGAGTGCAGGATGGCCCAGATGCTTAGTGGATGACCTGTGTGTGTGTGTGTGCGTGTGTGTGTGTGTGTGTGAGAGTGTGTGTGTGTGTGTGTGTGTGTAAGTTTGCTTGATCATTTCAAAGTAACAGGAGTCTCCAGAGGACATGTCATCTGATGCAGCTTCATGCCTCTTTCTACCAGGAAGGAGCGGTGTTGGCCAGTCGTCTCATACGCCTAGAAAAACACATTTTATTCACATTATTTCAAGATTCTGTTAAAGCTGTAGGGATGATCTGAACCTTCTCTAGCTAGATTGGACTGACATGGACTAAATAAATAAATACTGCCATTACTTAACATAACACTCCCATACATGTCCACGCACACACAGTGTACATGGCAGTGTGTTGCAACTGTAAGTGAGAGAAATAGAAATCAATACAAATCCATAAATAATTAAAGCTGCAAGCAGCGTTGGTCAGGACCTCACACTTTGGCCCGTCTGGATCAGCTCATTTTGCTTTTTAAAAATGAGGCATATTTCTCACAAGTGTGGTGCGCTTTTATTTTGAAAGATTGATTGAAATGTGCACTGTCAGGTGTGTAGAGACAATAAGTAACTGCAGTTGGACACAGAAAAATACTCCTATTTGAATGGAGAATGTGAGCGAACCCACACCTTTTTGAACATTTACTGCTTCCACATAGCTTTAGATATAGATGTCATTTGAACTTTAAATGAGTCACAAGACTTTGACCTACACATCGTAAATTTACATGTGTTTTCTAGCTTTTACTGTTTTCGAGATATTTTGAATTTCCCTTCAAGGATTAATAAAGTAATATCAATCAATCAATTAAAGTGTGAGTTTTAAAGTCTTTTCTTGCTCCTCCTGTGATTTTATAATGAGTGTGTGTTAGTATGAACTTTATCTCACCAAATGTGCTTTACTGATTTTAGGGACTGTACATGAGACAAACATCTTATGGCCTGCACGGCACCTTATATAGTTATGTCATGACTCTTAGAGGGGCCTCTTAGATAAACAATGAACCTAGGATTAAGGTTGAATGTAATCTAGAGGTAACACGTGGTTATGAGTAATATGATGTGAAGTATCTATCAATTGTCTGAAGGGGGGCCCCTATGAAGTTAAAGCATAAAGAGAACCTATGTTATTCATGTGATAATATCCAGATGTGTAATCCTATATAAGCTATGCCCAGACCATCTTTGTACATGGAATGGACCCGATGGCCATCGTATAATAAAAGTCTTCAAAATAAGAACTTCGACATCTTTTCCTTTGAAAGATACACCATCACACATCCATCCTTTCAGTGTGTATTGCAGAATGTTTCACAGCACTGAGGGAGTGACATCACCAGCGGCAGTTAGAGGGGAGGATTTTAGAGTACACTTTGTGTGAAATATCTTCACAAAAGTTCATAAATCCCATGACTTTGGCCAAACCTTACATAAAAAAAAAAAAAAAAAAAAAATCAAATTTTTGTAGGAAATTTTGTTGTGAATCCATTGATACAGGTTTGAAAGTGGCCAGACTTATAGTTTAGATGTTAGAAGCCTCAGTTTGACACAAAGTCCATGCCCAGAGATTGCCTCCCCATTGGTTTACATTGTAAGGTGCAATGTGACACTTCAACTTTCATGGCTTACAAAATCTAAACCGTTCGAGTTATTACAAAGTTTTTAACAACTTTTGTTAAGCACAGTGTCATAAGTCATAGTATTAAATTGTGAAGCTGATGCCATTAATACCCTCGGAGGAGATAGCGTTTGTTCAGAGTCCAAAATTGGAGGAAAGTCTTATTTTGAAAGTGAAATTGCGGACTTCCTGTTAGATTTAGGTCAGGGGTGTCAGTGTATGATTTGTAGGTATTGATGAGATGAATAATTGAGTTTTGACTTGATCTCTCTACGACATTCCTATGGGCCGTGGCGGCCATTTTAATTACATAGGTGGTGCTAGTAAGCACATTTTGGCACTTTGGCACAAATTTTCCAGACCAGACTTGATGTGTGTGCCAAATTTGGTACGTTTTTGAGCATGTTTAGGGGGTCAAATTTAGGGTTTAAGTGGCGTATTAATAATGAATGAAAGAAAGAAAGAAAGAAACACATGAAATACAATACATTCCTCGCTCTTTTGGGCTCGGTCCCTAAATATACAAAGAAAACTTCCTTTAGTGCGCAAGAACGGAGTTATTAAACAAAACTAGTACTTGTGGTTGACCTTGTCCCACATATGAATACATGTATACCAAACTTAGGACTACATGTTTTTTGGTTTTTTTTGCTGCTATTGGACTGATTTTGTAAAGATATAGTCATAGTCTGCATATGAAGGCATTTTTATTTCCTCTAATGGATTCAAATGGATCCTCCATCTTTTATTTACCCATTGCCTTGTTGAGTCATAATACTGGAGCTCCATCAAAGATAACTTCTTTATATTGGAGTGTTTTTGTATTAGATTTTCTGTTTACTGAGATGAGAAGTGTGCAGTAAACGGGCCAGCTGTGTCAATTAACCTGCAATTCCTGTAACTGTTGACTCAACAGTTACAGGGCAGTAGCAGCAGCTGCAGTAGAGTAAATAAATGGTAAATGGTAAATGGTCCGTACTTGTATAGCGCTTTTCTAGTCTTCAGACTACTCAAAGCTCTTTCACACTATGAATCACATTCACCCATTCACACACATTCATACGCTGCATGGGTACAGGGGCTAACATGCAAGGTCCCAACCTGCCCATAAGAGGAAACTAAGCATTCATACTCATTCACACACTGATGGCATATATCGTTATATCTCACACAGCCATATACACCGCCATATATCTTTTTAAAAGTATCTGATCTTCTGTCTGTATCTGACTGCCTCACCTTGTGTTCCTATCTTGGTCTCGGATCTTCTTCTCCATTTCAGCGTCTGTGAGGGTCTCCAGCAGGGGGCACCACTGGTCTGCGTCGCCTGTGTTGCGGATGGCAATCTCTACTGTGGGCAGTGGGTTCTCACTGAAAATGACAAGCACGGAATTAATTCAATATAACACACCAAAGTTAGGGATGAGATTACAGTATACATCAAATACTTCACAACTGTCAGATGAAGTTGTTTCATAAATGAAAAACACTTATACTGTTTTCTATGTCCAGCTTTTGACAATGTGTGTGTGTGTTACCTGAAGGCGTAGGTCCTCTGGTGCCAGCTGAGCTGACCACGAATGCTGTAGGCAATAGTGGTAACAAACTCTCCACCCAGACCCAGTTCAGAGCAGAGCTTAAGTGCAAAAGACTCTGGGGAGTTCTCCCTCTCTGACATGTCCCACTCAAACTGGTCCACCAGAGAGATGTTGCCCACATGGATGTTCAGCTGAGGAATACACAAAAATGACAGTAAACTTCATTTTATATAGCACTTTTCAAAACAGTTACAAAGTGCTTTACAGTAGACTGATGACTGACTACTGATGCAAGAGAGAAAGGAGTTACAGTAAGCTAAGCGACTGGTTATGAAGGCTTAGTAACAGTTTCAAGAATTTTGGCAGACAGAAAAGGTCTAACCAGGATACTGGTTATGTTCCTCAACTCCTGTGAGTATTTGTTTGTTCGGCACCCACCTTGATGATGACTCTCTGGTCTGCCTGCTCTTCTAGTATGCTGTCAGTGGGGTAGGACTCAATCTGCTGACGAATGGCAGAGGCGATGGCAGGGACGAAGGCCAGAGGATTCAGGTCCAGGTCGTCACACAGAATTTCTGCAAACATCTCTGGGGTCATCAGTTTCTCTGGGAGGGATGGATTTGTAAGGTTAGACAAAATATGGAGCGGATAACTTGACGCAGGACAAAGCAGACAGCGGACAATACTGTGTGCTTGGATGTTGGCGGATAGATGACTATACCATTCATGTTCCATGTGAAGGCATCTCGCAGTTTCTGTCCGTCTATCTCCATGTCTAGACGAATGGGAACCAGCGCCTCTACCTGGGCTGCGTTCTCATGGATCACTGCAGGGTCATGGTCATCAAAGCTGAGTGAGACACAAGACACAACAAAACTTGATATACAAGTGAAGGCATTTTAATATCTCTCTGCTTATTCAACCATGTGCTGCTGCAGCCTTTCCTCTAATATGTTAAGATGTATACTATATCACATGAGACTTGTGCTGTGTTGGCAGTGATACTCATGTTACTAAAGCCTCTTTAAAGACTCACACCTTTCTTATGTAAATGTGACGACAATATCATGTGTGAATATTCACCTGAGCCAATTTTTTTCGTAAAAGTCAGTGGACTGCTTCTGACATGTTAACATTTCCAACAAAAGTCTGAATTAAATGCTGTCACATTAACATGAAAGCCAGCGGCAAGAGAAGGTTAATACGCACAGAAAGACATGAAACACACGTCTTGTTTGTCTTATTGAGAGCAGTCACTTATTTATCATCTCCTATTACAAAGACAATAAAATCTGTTTGATGAACCATGAAACACTGTGAATGACACCAATGTAGGTTGTTCAGGAGATTCTTCTCATGTCAGATCAGTCCAAGAAAATGATCTTTTTTTTTTTTTTTTTTTTTTTTTACTCCTGTAGATATTTTAAAAGGGACTAAATATTAGAAACACTGCAGGATACACAGCTTGTGCCATGCTGTGGCACTTTCTTACCACAGTGGGAAGGTCCTTTTCTTGTCACGACCCATTCGGTTGCGGTTGATGGTGGTGGAGCATGGCACAGCGTCTAGATGGTGAGAGCTGTTAGGCAGCGTGGGGACCCACTGGCTGCTCCTCTTTGCTTTCTGCTCCCTTTACAGAAAAGATCAGAAACATAATGTTGAGAAGGGTACTCTAATGATCCGATAGTGCACTTTCATAAAGCTGTCAGACTGAACGGCCGGAATTGATGAAGCAGAGGCTGAGACATTCAGACTTTTATTCCCTGGCACAGGTCAAACTCCATAAAAGCTGGATCCTACACTTCCCCTAATGCAACTTGATACTGTCATTAAAGCCTCCATGGCTGGTAAATGCCTACATCTTTTAAATTACGCACCCCCAGTTTGTAACGCAGGCTTTCTATACTCTCTGAGCCAATGATGACATCACTATGACCTCACCAGGGTTATTTTCTGTTATTTGGAACACTCCACTAAAATCTACAAAGTGCTCCTTAAACTGTTTACTACCTCTAGTGCGGCTGACTTCAGTGCTGTCAACCCATCACATAGTGACCGACACACACTCGCTTGTTTGGTCCAGAGAAACCAAACAAGGCATCTGGAAAATGATCAAATTGTTAACAACAACGAAAAAAAAAAAAAAAAAGACAAATGCTGAATCAATCCTCATCTGATAGAAATTACCTGAGGTAGGCCGGGGGCTCTGTGCTGATGGACACCGCTTTGTATTTCTCATCATTACCCTCGAAGATCTCTTCACATTCTGACGCCTTCAGCAGAGTAACACTGGTGGCTACAGACGGACAGCGGAGTAGGAAAAAAAAAAAAAGGAGATGCTGATGTCAACTTGTGCACACATTTGAAGTGGGAAATATAAAGTGCATTAAGGCTTTGTGGCTACATGTTGCACCGCTCTCACATGCTGAAACTAAAACACCATTACACCGAGTGACCAGAAAACTTTACACTGCAACATAATCTAATATCACAGTCCTGTAATAGATCCTACCTTTATGAAACCTTTGTTGTTGGCACTTTCAAAAGGTGTTTATTCAACCCAATAAGGCTGTAGTTACTGTATCATATTATTATTATTATTGCTGGCATGTTTGCTCCTCTACATGTATAACTGAGGTGGTAGCTTGTTAATCACTAACACCACTACTGTCACTACTGTGACATAAATGAGGGGGCAGTTTCTTTACTTGGTGATTAATGATGGTGTAAAATTGTAATTTGAAATATTTCAATCAGCGATATGAACCATTATAGAAAACCTATGGACTTCCAGGCTGGCAGTAATCCACACTCACCGTGTGATGACGCTACAATTTTCTTCCTCTCCTCCACTGAAGCCAGCCTCCTCCATAAAGACGGATATCTTTTATACAAAGAGCCTCTGAACATACGCAGATAGTTTCCAACCTGGTGAATAAAAGGCAGATGTTCTGTGACTGAAAGTGCATCCTTTTAGATTCACACACATCAAGTCAGTGAGATTAACCATCCAGCGTTAGAGGTGCTACATGTTTCTAAGGTGGTCTTATTGTCTATCTAATACGAGAGAGGAGAGAGAAAACAACTCTCTATCAATGTGTATACTGTACAAGTCCAAATGTCTCCCTCAGTCTTCTTTGTAAAACTTTGATTTGAGCCTCTTCCCTCACAGCAAGATGCTGCCACCCTCAGCTCCATGGTGGGGACCGTGTGTGTGTCTGCCTTCTACTGGTCTTGTGTTTAACATTCACTAATCATTGTGTTTAATTTGATGGCGAAAAAAAAAAGCTAAACTTTGGTTCATCAAAGCCCAGAAACTTTTTCCACTCACTCACTGTCTCACTGGTAGGGCAGAGAGACAAAGTTGGAAACAAGGGGAAAAAAAAAAAAAAGTTGGGGATGTCCTTTAACACACCCCCTCTCTACACAGAGAGACCACACAGCCAACTCGTGCGGTAGACTTCTGTACACTACAGGACACACTTCACCTTTACTTCCAAACCATTATGATTATTGGTTTGGCCCAATTTACTCAACTGGGTCATATTTAAATATAGAGAAACACGTGGCCTGTTCATAATTGTAATGTTGAAATAACAAAAGATAAAGACGCATCTTGACTGTTGCACGTAAACATTGATACAGCTAAGTTAACTGAACGTTAGTGGTCCAGCACAACTAACTAGCTGAAATGAGAAGTTAATGCAAAACGGCAACATTTGTGAGCTGTTATTTATTTGTTTGGAACAGCATACATGATATTTCATTTGCCAGTTGTTGACCTGACGTTACCCTGTTAAACCCCGTCCTTCATTGTGAGGCATTTCTTTGTTTATGAAGCCATCAATGGGTGCTCGTTAGCACGCTAGCATCAACTAGCCAGAAGAATGGGTAACTGATGCTAACCTTAGAGACCTACATTAAGCATTGAAAACAAATGAATGGATAGTTACATACCTCCGACCCAACCATGTAAAAGTCCCCATCTTGCTCTAACTGAAATTTAACTGGCTTCTGGCCAAACGTTTTACTAAGAGCCAATTGCATCTTTACGCAGTCGCTAACCAGCTAACTACACGTACACAGCCTTCCTTCCTCCAGATGTGTTTCAGGTCTACGACAAAAATGGGACATCAGAGTGTCCTTCTTGAAATAGCGCTCACCGAGGCTGTCCTGCCTTTAAAAAACACCAACTGAGAGCATATCCCCTCGTAAAGTGTAAACGTTATAAAGAGTATCCAAAAAATAACCAGAAAACTACAAATTCGCCCCCCGCTTTAAAAAGCATGTTATGTGAACACATCCAAGAAGTGGTTTTTCCACGTCTTTTGTAGGATTTTTTTTTCTTCTGAAAATAGTAAACGCTGCATTGACCTTACTCTTCGTTCATATAAAAGGTAGAGGAACATTTTACAAAGTACATTACCACCACCTGCTGATGTAAAGTGAGAAAGGATTTAACTGTTCATCCGCAAAGTTTATCTGGTATTTCCATCTCATTGCAGATTACTGAAGATTTTCTTGGAAATCTCGTGTGCTGTATTAGCACAAAAACGTCATAATTACATACATATGAATATGAATGAAAATATGAATGATGTATGAAATGAAAAGTACTTATTATTAGTACTTATACTTAATATTACATTGAAATACGGTACAGTATGCTGATTAGAACTTGAACCTGCAATTGTGAAAGAACATTTGTATCTGTAGAAGTAAAATCCAACTACATTTTGCATAAGATCAGTGAAAAATTAAAAAAAAAAAGTAAAATAAAATAATAAAACAAAACAATAACACCACAGTCAACTAAAGCTTTAGAAAAAGCTTACAGTCCATTACTCATCTCAACCCACAGTATATTATTAAACTCATGGCCCATGAAGGGGTTTTTTTTGCCGTTGCCACGAATCGTAACTTCTCTTGTCCCCTTCTCAAGAGTAACCAACAAGGGCTGAACATTCTTCACTGGGATTTATAATCCCTCCCACACATGCCGCTGAGCCAGTAAACTGGGTCACATGCAACATAAAAATAAAGAAATAAATAAAAAATATGTGCAATATCCACTCTATAAAAACAGAAACATTGTCATATACAAATAAAAGGCATAACTCACACCCTTTGAAAGCAGATCGTGTAACACACCCACATATCAGATTTAAGGCTGTTTGAATCAAATGAAAGAAAGAAAACCTTGAATGTAGTTGAGAACATGGTACAAAACTTGATATATAAAGTCCAGACTGTAGCTATTTGGATAGTTTTGACACAGTTTTTGTTCTTCAGGCTCTGTGCATCAACACATTCATTTTGAAATAACTTAATGGATACTACATTACAAGTGCCAAGTCTCAGCTTTAATTTGAGTAGGATTACATCAATATATGTAGAAAGAACTGTGTGGCAGATATAGCCAGATATAGTGTCCAATTTCAAACATAATTGGACACTTGCTACTAAATCCTTGTTGGGTAGCTGTGTGTCATTTTAACGTTACTTCAGCACAAAAGAGCTCAAACACGGCTCAAAGTTGATTGAGAGTTGCCATTTAGATTGAGCTGGAGTTGTCTGTCAGTATGAGCAAAGAGATGACCATGCAAGAGGATGATATCAAAGGTAGTTATTTTGCCAAAATCAACACTTGGGTACATTCAAGAAAAAAAAAAAGAGGCAGGTGAACACTAGAAAACTAGAGAATGGCAAATGACCTGGTAGACCAAAGGAGCACAAGTCTAGTGAACGAGCAGAATATCAGTTGCATTGTGAATAAAAAGCCCTTCATGACTGCACAGCAAGTCAAGAATTCGCTCCAGGATGTAGGTGTACAGGTTTCCTTGTTAAGGATCAGGAGAAGGCTTGATAGCCACATATCAGTCCGATTGAGCTGCATTCCAGCTGCTGGAGACCAGATTAAAAGGCAAAGAGAGAGAGAGAGAGCCTGAAATGAGCAAGAGCTGAAGGCGTCTGCAGTGAAGGCCTGCTGTTGTCTATGGCTCCAAGACTTCAGCCGCCGACTTCAAAGGATTTTCCATGATATGCTCATTTTGTTTGACTTCAGGTGTGCTTTCCCAATTATGTTTGAACCCCTAAACTTTGAGCACTATATCTTTCACACACTTCTTTCTATATTGATGGAACCCTCAAATTAAATCTGAGACTTGGCACTTTAATGTAGTATTAATTACTTTATTTCAAGGCTGAAGAACAAAAACCGTGTAACCCTACTATAACTGACGTGCTGTGTAGAGAGAATGAAGTTCCCTTCCATAATCCATAAAATCATTTCCTACTGAGCGTAATGTTATGTATTATGTGGCTCAATTCTGCTAATAAGTTGAGACTTCTTTGGTTTCATGCAGTACTACAACAGTCAAAAGAGATGAAACCAAAGCATCATTTGCCACACACACATTTATTCTTTAAAAAAGTGAAATGAAAGAAAAAAAGCACTCTCCATCTGAATAAATTCATTTCGATAATATTTTACTGCTGTCATTTTTTTTTTTGACTCTTTCATATGACAGTTGTTGTATTGTCAATTTTTTTTTTTTTCCGAGATGAAGACAAACATCAACCAAGCCCAAAGGCTCACCGTCCATCTGAAGCTTGGTGTCCTCTAAAATAGTCTTAGAGCAACAATCTGGCATCGAGAAGAGTTTCTGAGGATGATTTAAGCCCATATACAAAGACAACAGATGGTTATCTCCAGACAAGTTCTGGTTGTTTGGCATTCTTCATCCAGAACTAAACAAACACGTCAAGAACAAAGACCATGTTCGTCCCCTTCATCTCTCGGAGGGAATGTCCTTGAAAGTGACCTGACAATCAGGGATGATCTGGGGGTGTTTTTAACCTCCAAGGCGTTGTCCCTCCCCCCAGGCAAAACCTCCCGGGCGCTCCTCAGGCAGTGGGTTGTAGTTGGCATCTTCCTCTGGAGTGTCGAACAGCATCTTTCTGTGGGAGACACACATGGAGGATGATGATGCAGGATTTCTTAAAGACATACAGATGTGATGATTCATTAGGCCAACATCTACGTAAACCAAGACATCTCTGCATGACTGTTAGTGTTGGGGGTTTTTGGGGCTTTAGAATGGGAAATGGTAAATAGACTGTACTTGTATAGTGCCCACTCAATGCTTTTTACACTACAAGTCACATTCACCCATTCACACGCTGATAGTGGTGATGGTGGCGGTGGTGGGGTGGTGCAGGTCTACAATGCAAGGTTCCAACCTGCCCATCAGAGGAAACATTGTGGCTTCATTGTTAACCTCTGTGTGTGACATCATTATTTTTCATTATAGACACTGTTAATTTAAACATTTATTCCTTTTTTTTTATTTC
Organism: Euthynnus affinis; assembly: GCA_029490765.1. Lineage (NCBI taxonomy): Eukaryota > Metazoa > Chordata > Actinopteri > Scombriformes > Scombridae > Euthynnus > Euthynnus affinis. Next base: position 2,034,285 of record CM055855.1, on the reverse strand, counting down.
ATTTTAATCAGTGATGCCCCCCCCCCCCCCCCCCATCAAGTTTTATTTCATGCTGTCATTTTTAATAATGGAACACTAGACTAGAGCAACACTGATGTTGCTCTAGTCTAGATAACAGGAACTAACAGGCCAAATTTGGAAGCAGTTGTTGAGCTTGCTCCCTTAAAAGGAAAGTGGCATGCGATTGGCTCATTTTTATTTATTTCATATTGTATACTTTGGGACTCCCTACCTCCAGTTTGGTCACTCTGTGAGTTTTCCTCTGGCACCACCATGAGGACTAAATGTCAAATTTGCCATGAACTGCCATGAAATTTACTTACCCAATGCACGTAAAACTCTAACAATGAATTCATTCATTCCTGTGCTTTCAAAGTGTAAGGTGTGTTGAACATTGAATATGCTGGGGCTGCTAGTAAAGCTTTAGACTTTCACCTAAAATGTTAGAAGAAGCATGAGACTCACATGATAGATGGGGTCTTGAGCCACCTTCCACCACCTGGCTGGTTGGGGAAAACATCCTCCAAGAAGAAGTACACATGACCAACAGCGATACCTCAAAAAAAAAAAAAAAAAAAAAAAGGTAAAAATCATTTTTAACACAAGCACCATTCATACTGTACACTACCAACCATATCAGTTCTCTACAGCCCTTTAAAACACCAGTAAGGAATAAACAACAATGACTGCAGCTGACAGTGATAGGTACCTAGAAGATCCACGATGATGGAGTTGCCCAGCAGAAGTGAGAATCCCATCAGCACCCAGGGCAGGAAGGGTGCCTGGAAATTCAGCAACCCGAAGAAATTCATGCGGACGTTTGGGTTTCGTCGACTCCACACGTACACCAGCATGATAGTGAAGGCTTGGCCCAGGAACACCAGACTCACAAAAGTTCCAAATATCTGAAACCTTGTTAAAGAACATGGCAAATAAATGAATTCCATAGACTGTACCATGAGGGAGAGACTGGTCATTGTGAAGACTGCACCATGCTGGGTTCTAACACTAAGTGATATATTTTAGGCCAGTTATTTAAGGTTGCTCTTATTAGTTTCATCTGTGCAGTCCGAGATCAAAAAACAACTGAAGCCATACTACTGTTATTTTAATCATATATGCTAATTGGTTTTGGTCTGCTGCTGCTGCGGTAGTGGCTTATGGCACTGACATACAACATACCACCCTTTACCGGAATATACTGGTTGTGTGCCAATATTGTTTCAGTGTCATATGCCGATTCTGCCACTTTGACTATAGCAGTATGTCACATGACAACATTTCACTTTATATTCCACTGGCACATACCTCTCCCCATCACCACATGACGATTATTACGGACATATACTGCTGCTGTGGTGATGATATGCCTAATAAAGAGCGAATCACTAATGTTCCACTGACAAATAAGGTATATGTAATGAATGGTATATGATATACCCATTGGGATATAGCCAACATAATGGTCAAACTTTGTCCAAGGATACACTTGCTATGCTAGCTGTACAGGGTTACTATGTAGCAACAGCTAGGCTAGCTTAGCTACCAATTTTTTTCCCCTTTGTAGATGTGTTAGCAGCTCTATGAATGGCAACGTTGGTTGGTCCACTGCTTTGGTTCATACTGAAATATCTGAACAATTACTTGATGGATTGCCATTTAAGACCTTGGGGTTCCCTCAGGATGAATCCTAATGACTGGTGATCCCCTGACTTTACACTTAGCTTGACCACAAGGTTCACATTTGTGGCTTTGGGAGAAATGTCAACTGAAAATGAAAACTATGCAAAAGATTGCGATAAAATTTAGTACAGGCAGCGTCCCATTTAGGATGAGTTGTAATAATAGTGGATCCTGAAACTTTTCATCTAGAGCCAACATCAGGTCAAAATTTGTCCAATACCTTTGTTTATGACAAAAACCTGCAAAACCAGTAACATTCCCATCAACTTCAGCTGTACTTGGTGTAGAGCAAACTAGGACATGTTAGCATTTTCATTGTCAGCATTTTAAGATTGCTGATGTCAGCATTTAGCTTAAAGCACCACTGTTCTTGAGTACAGTCTCACAGAGCTGCTAGTGTAGCTGCAGACTTTTGAAGCTTGCTGAGGCTCTTGAACTCTTAAGATCAAATGTCACGATGTGAACTGCAGAACTGATAAATATGAATACCAAACAAAATATGAGGAAATAAAAGGAAAACTAAATAAAAAACAGGTTAACATAGGTTAGTAGCGCTGATGTGAAAAGGGTTCTAGTTACGTGTACAGTCATACTGTACATATTTGTTTTGATACATTTAAGAAACTTTGAATATAATAAGAGTTCCTATGAATATGATATAATCTACATTTGAAAAATATTCACTTTTGTATATAATATCTTTGCCAAAATCAACCAGTTGTTACACAAATTCTACATTCTTCTTCTTTCTGCCAAGCTATACCAGAGAACTGTCAATGTTGAAGTCAGTAAAAGTAAGAAATGACATACTGGTCATTGAATTGTTCGGTAAGGATCTTATCATCTGTAAATTAAAATGCTTTTCACTGTCGAGGGAAGGATACAGTCATCAGAAGCCCTCCAAAGAGGAACATGAAGACAAAGTCAGCCGTGCGTCCCCTGAAAGAGCCTTCCTCTAGCATCCGACAGTATCTGTACCTGAAAGCAAATGGTTAAGGAAATGTACACGGAAACTCTGCCAGAACCATTTTACAGACCTCCTCATCACCTACATAACATTGTATATATATATAATTATATAAATAAAAGATCTTCATTTATGTATAAATACAGCATTTTCTTGTAATGTTGCATCATCCAATCCTCTAAAAACACATGTGAAAGTATGCAAACTCACTTCACATGCCAAATGCAATGAAACTGAGAACTGAGAAGGATACAAAAAAATCATATTGAACAGGAAATTGAAGCCAACTGGACCAAAAAACAGGAAGTTGGTTATTAGTCGCCATACCTACAAAAAGAGAGAAAACATTCAGCTTTATATAACATACAAGGATACAGTAGAATAAACAAATCCAGAAGTCATATCTTTGATTCAAAAATGTTCAACAAGATGCATTTTAATAGTGATTAGAGGCTTTTTGTTTAACAGAATGTCCAGCAGTTAGTCAATATACTGAATGAGTGAATGATCACTATTAGGCTCACAGCAGTTATTATCAGGAACCTGGTACCTTGTGCAAGCTATTCCACGTTAGGACAACAGAACTATTTCCATTTGATTCTAACAATCCATGTGATTGACAAAAATGGATGTACAGTTTGAATGTAACCTCATAAAACACAGATTTTTATTTCTCACCACTTGTTGGCTGAATAAGTCAGGTAGCTGAGATAATTGGGACTGTGAAGTATGTGAAATGGTATGTGCCCTGAAACCACCCTCTGATGATGAAGATGAGCAGTGGGTCAGATTACTCACCTGGTAATTCCTTAGAATCAAATCCGGATTGAAGTATAGCTGAAAGGGTGTGATGATCTCTAGTTGCTGTGAGAAGAAGACAACAAAGACGATGTTACAGATGGTAACGATAATAATAAAGAACTCGATCCAGATTTGACAAACATTAACACACATCTCTGTGTGATTTTGTTTAATTGAGCTTCCTCCTGGCTGAGCTCTTGAGGTAAGACATTTACACTGAATGATAGATGGGAACTTAATGGAAGCTACTTTTCTACAGGGAAGAGTTTCAGTTTTCCCACGCTATGTTACTTTGATGCATGCAATGATGTTAGAAATATTCAGTCATTATGCTGGTTGTGATAAACTGAGTATCTGGTGTTTACACATAACCTCATTAAGGGAATATTTGAATATGTACATATGAATGGACTCACTGTTGCCAAAATCTCTCTATTAAAACCTATGACTAGATGTGTCTGTTGACAAATTCAACATATGCGCACATCTGCATATGGCAGAGTACAGACTGGTGAACTTCACAAGACAATATTTACTTCCTGATTCATCAGAAAAGAGCACTAGCCTTTGAAGAGCTGCAGGCTGCATGAAGCTAAGGCGCAGCCTATCAGCATACAGAATTTTCAGCGGTGCGATGGAAAGTAAACTGTGAGCACGACTTACGAGAACAAGATGAGCAGTTTACCTCTTAATATTGACAGCGTGTGGTTTATGGTCGAGCGCGGCTTTACATTTGTGCGTCAGAAGTGAAGGGTGGAATAGTGAACATATTGTTACCTGTTTTGACACAGTAAGTCCGAACTGACTGTGAGAACAAGTGGAAGTGAAACACTTTCTCATTATTGTTGTGTTTTGTGTTATTAAGAGTTCCCTCAATAAATGACACCATTGACTAAACAAGCGGACAGCCTTGACTGAATTCTCAGATAAATCTACTCAACCTCCAGTTTCGCTTGTTGAACCACATGCAAAGTAGGGTGTATCACTTCTCCAAAGGACAGATAGAAAGTTGATTTAAAAAAAAAAAAAAAACGGTTACATGCTCACTGCAGAAAAAGAGTATAATTGTTTGACCACTACCCAGCTTATAATGTAAAGGATGAAGCAAGTTCAGACTAACAGTTATTCTTCTTCAGTTGCATTAACCCCCCACCAAAATAAAGGCAGTTATGCATGACAGTGTATGTTCTGTGAATAACTTACATTTCAGACAGAGTTCACTGAGAGAAATGGGAAAGTATCAAAGTGACTAGATAATGTCTTACTGTGGTATAGTGAATGATGAAGTTGAAGTTATACAATTTTCTTATCCTTATTATCAGACTGTTCATATCACCAATTTGTAATAAATGATAGATGAAAACACCAACAGTGACACCCAAAATATCCTCACACCACCTGTAGAAACACTGAATCAAAAGTTCCAGGATATTTGATTTTGTAAATTGTGTCTGGTTTCAACCACTGTGCTGCACATACATACAAAAACATGCACAATAATACCAACACTATGTCAACATAGTTGTCCCCTCCGTGACCCCCCCAACAGCAGTCTATATATGACCCAGGTACCTGTCTAACACTAAATCTGCAACACACATGATCACTTCCTCTCACATGAACTAATCAAAACGAACTCCACCCTTGTGACCTGTGTATGAGCGTGTGAGAGGACTGCAGGACGGTCTCAAAAACTGCAGTTTGCAAGTGACAATCATTTGTGAAACAGGACGCTGGCACCTTTTGCAGTGCTCGCAAATCAATTTGTGAAATGGGCTCCTGAAAACACTCCAGCTGATTCCCTGTGCAGCACCTGCTTCCTCACGTCATACATGCTCTACACCTACACCTACATCAAAACATTAGTGTAGATACAGATCAACCTCTACACATTTAAATGACTGTGTGCACTCACTGGATTTTGGCCTCCATCAGTTACATTGAAAACATGTTTGAAGGGGATCTTTGAATAGCATCTTTCACTATCACTTTCATATGAACACCTGACTGCTGGTTTAAGACAGCGAGACGTGAAGACATGCGAGAAGACAAATGTTGCATTCTTGTTGATTAAACTACCCACCACTGTTATTTTCATTTATAGATAGATAGATAGATAGATGGATAGATAATGTGCATGCACGTAATGTTTATACTGTAACTGAATAAATTTACCATAATACGGTACAGGGTCATTTGGGAGGATTTTTATCTGGTTTCCTCATAAGAGAAGAGAACTGTTACTTGGCAGCATTAAACACGTACGTTTGATAGCCGTGTCGTCATTCCACATTCTGCCAAACTACGGGAACGCAACTTACCGGACGCATTCAGTTTTGGTTCACGTATTAAAATAAAGCCTATCGGCTCCGGAGACAAGCAGCTCGGCTTTTAGCTTATTTTGTGTCTTTAAACAGAGCGTTAACATCCTGCATAACCGGGTTTGGACACGTATCCTTCTCAGAGGAGCTATAGCTAAAACATCGAGCTAGCAGTAAAGTAAACACGTTACCTTAGCTCTTTCAAGCGACACCTAGCTTTGCCCTGGCTAACGCGGTGGACTTATACATTTGTCTTACCACTGCAGCAGTTGTGAGGACGCAGGCGGTTGTATATGCCCTGGTAACAACGGGGATCTGTAAATACTCCTGCTGTAACGTCTGGTAAGCCATTTTGGACTGACTGAAAGCTTCCGGCACTTTGTTGACACGTCATTCACAAGGCGAATGGTGTTGCGTTAACCCCACGTGGGATGTTGTTACGTCAGGTATTAAAATTCTGCCGTTATCTGCAACCAGAAATGTTATCCATCAAACAACTCCACCAGAATTATATACATAGAACTTTTGGGGTATAAAAAGTAATGATAAATGTATCAGGGAAATAATCCAGATTGGCACAATTAGCAAAACCGCTTCTGTATTTGTTTGGGATAATCTGTAAATTGGTATAGACTGGTTAAAAACAACAAAAACGGTTATTGCTAGCATATTGTTTGTTTCAAACAAGGTGCGAGAGGTGTCTCTAAAAATGTTGCATAGGTGCTATTTAGTTAATCCAGTTAATGTAAAATATAAGCTAAATATTGACCCTCTTTATTCCTTCTGTCACCACATAGATGAAACAACAACTCAATTAGATACTCAACTCAAATTCAATATGTAGTTATTATTATCATTATTATTATTTGCTAATTAAATTTTAAAAAATGTATGTTATTAATCTAATTTCTTTATTTGCAGAATTCAATATACACACCAGCAAATGTGCAATACAGAAACCCAACTTTACTTTCTTCATGCCCCACTTAAAATTTGACCTGGACTCACTAAAATACTGCAAAAACTGTGACAACTAGAGCCTTATGTAATGAATTTGACTTGTTTAATTTAATTTTTGTTTATGTCTACTCTTTATTTTTATTTCTTTATTGTTGTATTATCTTGTCTTATTGATTTATTGGGGCCATGTACAGTGTTAAACATAAATGTCTGTACCAGAGTTGGCTTATAGCTAATTTTCATCTGCAGTCCCTTCAGCAGGTCACAATTAAAATATGTAACAGCACAATAACAAACAGTACAAAGCAAAAAACAACAACAACACACAGGACACATAATACAAATTACAATGCAACACACAATAGAATAACACATACACCCACAATGTCAACCAGAAATGAATAGGGTAAGCTTGTCAAATTACTATTAAGATTATTTGTGTTCATGGGACCATGAGACCATGAGATGAAATGTAGTTAGTGGTCACAGAGCTGAGTAGCTTTTAGCAGACTTTTAAATGTGGTTTTAAATGTACTGATGGAGCTGCAGTTCTTCATATCATCAGGTAGGACATTCCACTGAGTTGTGGCTTTGACGGAGAAAGCTGACTGCCCAAATACAGTGTGATGAAATGGTATGGTACAATCTCAAATAGAGGATATTCTGGAGGATCTAAAAGAATTTACTGAGCGAATATACACAAAGTCACATAGTGGAGGAGGGGCCAAACCTGCCAAACCATTCAAAATTTTATGCACAAGGCACAAAGTTGAAAATAATCTAAAATTCTCAGGGCTATTTCTCCAGTGCCCTACAGTGGTGGAAATGTATCGGCTTTTTGTCCAGAGTTTTTAGAGTTTTCTTGTATAAGTTCTAAATAGTTTGATGGTTATCATCAAATTACATCTGTCAAAACATCAAAAGGAGTCAGATGTAACATTTGCCTGACATTGATATATATGTATGTGTAGGATTTAATGTTAGAGTGTTTTGTAGTTTATATTATACATTTATGCTTAAGGAGGCCTACCCTTGGTTAGCACCTCCTTACTAGATATATCTGTCTTTGGTTACAGGCTATGTACACAGTCCTTTAAAGTGACTGTTATTAAACCTCTTCTTAAGAGACCTACTCTTGATTCAGGCATTTTAGCCAACTATAGACCTATATCTAACCTTCCCTTTCTCTCCTTGAGGAAGCAGTCTCTAATCAGTGATGTGACTTTCTACATAACAATAGTTTATCTGAGGACTTTGAGTCAGGATTTAGAGGCATCATGGCTCAGAGACAGCACAGGTGAAAAGTCACAAATGACCTCCTGACTGCATCGGACAAAGGACTTCTCCCCATACTTGTTTTGTTAGACCTTAGTGATGCATTTGACACAATTGATCATCACATCCTATTACAGAGACTGGAGCATGTAATTGGCATTAAAGAAACTGCATTAAGCTGGTTTAAATCCTACATATCAGATCGATTTCAGTTTGTACACATTTGATGAATCCTACATGCATGCAAAAGTCAGACACAGCGTTCCACAAGGTTCTGTACTTGGACCAATGCTATTCACCTTATATATGCTTAATTTAGGTAAGATTATTAGGAAACACTATAAATTTTGATTTTTTATGCAGATGATACCCAATTATATTTATCAATGAAGCCAGATGAAACCAATCAGTTAAACAAACTCCAAGCATGCCTTAAGGACATACAGACCTGGATGACCTGCAATTTATTGTGCTTGGCCCTAAACACCTTAGAAACATGTTATCTAATGATATAGCTACTCTAGATGGCATTATCCTGGCCTCCAGCACTACCGTAAGGAATCTAGGAGTTATCTTTGATCAGCATATGTCCTTTAACTCCCACATAAATCAAATTTTAAGGACTGCCTTTTTTTTTACCACGTAATATTGCAATCAGGGGGGTGTGACGCATTTTTGAGCATCACAAACCCCGCAAAATGACTCATCTCACTATCAGAATTAAATCCATTCGGTCCGATCACGTTTCAAAAGCCTAGAAGAGCCGCATGATTGAATTGTTCTATCCCCATTCAAGATAGCCAGAGGGGTTAACAAGAAGTAGCCAGCTCAGCCAGTGAAAGTCACTAGTTCGCATGCTCTGTGGGCCACACAATGTGGAAGATCTGGTTTCTTTCATATCCAGAAGTCGATTTTTTTTGCTTCATGTGCCACTGAGCAACTTTCATAGGAATGAATGGGGCCCTGCCCCTGACGCTGTATCTAGTTCTCTTTATACATCCATGAGGCAGAGCCCTCAGCTGTCAGGCTCCTCTCGTGTCGAACCATCTCCCACATTTGGTTCGAGGGGCAGACACCCTCTCTATGTTTAAGAGTAGGCTTAAAACTTTCCTTTTTGAAAAAGTGTATAGTTAGGTCTGACCAGGCTCGCCTTGGATCAGCCCTTAGTTATGCTGCCATAGGCCTAGACTGCCAGGGGACTTCCCATGATGCACTGAGCTCCTTTGTCCTCTGAATCTGTATGCATTCATGAACCATCAATGCATGTTGCTAACTTGGCTTCTTCCCTGGAGTTTTTTGTGCCTTCTCATCTTGCAGGAAATCCTGCATTCCAACCCCGCAGGAATTACCATGAACTTTCTCATCTCTCTCATTTACAACCTTACTATATTTGCTAGATTTGGCTTACTCAAGTACTCAATTTCTCTTTATACTGAAAAAAATATACAATTTTGCATTAAAATATGATGCCAAACCAATTTTTTACATCCTCGTTTAAACATTTTTGTGAGTATGTCTACAAATAGTATAAGAAACATTATGCAGAGTTAAGTATCTACAGACTTTGTAACTAACATAATACATACTGTCTCATCAAGAGCATTTGCTTTTATTGATTTCTTTCTTAAATTGAGTTAAATGTTTTTCATTTTTTAAAAGGCCAATTTATTCTAAATTGATTAATGAAGTTTAGTTTTAAAGGGTTTAGGACTTAAACAGAGCAAAATAACAAATAGTTCTTCAATTTTGTCAAATTGTCTTCAATGACTAAATTATTGTAGATTGTAGTTAGGCCTATATTCTTCACTAAACATATATATATTTTTAATTTGAATGCTAATTGTAGTTAGCTTAGTTTTACTAACAGCAAATAAGCTAGTAGCATTATGAGTTGATTTTATGTCCTTTCATTAAAACATGATGTCATGTCTTAGTTTTTCCAGAGATTTTGGTGATTGTGTCCTTTATTACATTTTACACAAACCCGACTGCACTGAAAAACATGGCCACAAGGGGGCATCTTGCCCCAGAAGTGACTTTTTTTTTTTTTTTTTTTTACATTGTTATCATATAAAATTCATTCATATTTTGCTTGCTATTTTGATTCAATGGTTCTCCTAACTGGACTACCAAATTGGGTTTCTGTGTTTTCTGAAAACACACAGATCCTAACAAACCAATGAGGAAAAAATTGAACTAGTTGATACTTTAAAATCTGTAAATGTGCAAATATGACAGCTTTTACTGAATGTAGGCAACATATAGACATAAACTTGACTATTATTTCCCCCTGTTTGATAGATGAGTATAAGCTGATGTAATTTACATGTGTTTGTGTTTTGTTTATGAACGTGTCATTATCTTTTATTTACCATCACTGATGGGGGTGGGTGTCTGTGTTGATGAAGCTCATGATGAAGATGAGGCACAGGGGATAAGAAAAGTGACTCTCGCGATAGTGTCAGAGCGTCTTCTGTAAAGATGGCAGTCAGCAGCATCCGAGGTCGCCCGTTACGGAGCAGCCGGATGCGAGGTGAGCCGGATTTTTCGCTCCCAGGGCTGGACCGCAGTTTCATCAAGACTTCAGATCTTGAATTCTCATCAGCGCCGAGGTTGTGTCGAGCCTGTCACCAGCTGACCCCATTCATAACTTTGTGTTTGTGCTGACAGGTCGGACTGACAACGGAGAGGAACACGTCCCGCTGGATCTGTCCAGAGGTAGGTTTTTAACTCTGTTACCCGACGCATATAGACTCGGGCTACATGTAGCAGCACCGACGCTCACTTTCTGGTTGACTTACCGGTATGTCATTGTTTTTTCTGTATGGGTACGTTTTCGTGGGTGACGTCATGGTCAAACTTGGTGTTAAATGGTTTACTGTCTGTGCCAAACACACAAAGTCATCACTGTCAATCTGCAAAGTAGTGCTGTCAAAACTTCCTGACATGCACTGCCTTTTTCAATACAAACATTTGCTGTTTAAAGCGCAGGTAGCAGTGATTTAAAAAAAAAAAAAAAAAAGCAAATCATGACTTTGAGTTAGTGATAAATATAATCATCTCAACTCTAATCAAAACTCTGCCATTAACATGGATGATGTCATGCATAATTCAATTTCTCCACTTCCTAATGATGTTAAAGGATGAGACTGCAGCAGTATTAAAGATCAGAACCAGCTTAATTGGCCAAGTGTGTTTCAACATACACATTTGTCTCCAGTTTCCAGTAGCTCTGAATGTACTTGCTTATTGTCAGCAAGTCTCAAAACCAACAAGTCATTGATCTACTAATAGCCTAAGTATTGCATGTGATTCCAAACCCTCCCCACACCATTAAAAACACATCAGTGAGCCATACTGTTGCGCTGGGTGACATGCTCCTTCACATACACTGTAGTTTATTTACACTCAAATACTTACTAGAATACCAAATGTGGATTCATCGGCCCCTCAGAATAGTCCCCAACAGATGCACTATTTCCTCCTGATTGCGTAATGATAAAAACTGCAATGAACTAGCTTAGAGCTGCGTGCTTTAGACAGGGTAGGGAAGTTTAAAGGTATTGAGAGATGGACATTGTTGGTTTTTGTGTTTTCATGGAATTTGTTGACAAAAAAAAGAAAGATGGTGAAAAACACAGCTTTATCCTTTGAGGATGTTTAAAGAAAACTGACTTCCTCAGAAGATGAGATGAAAGAGCTTCACTACCATCCCCACATCCTTTATGTGTGTTTCTTGCAGAAAGCTTCTTTAGTGTGTTATACACCCACAGGCCACTTCATGAGCTGCACTTACAATCTAATACAATCCAATACACTAACTCTGGCATGAATTGTCCTATAACCAGGTTTTTATGTTAAGTATTGAGGTGATAGTGGGTGGTCTTTTTTGTAAAGGTCTGCATTGCATTAGATTGCAATAGACTGCAGATGTACCTTATAAAGTAGCCAGAGAGTTTATACACCACTGATAATAATATGGTGTGGATACTAATCTGCAGTGGAAGTGAAAACTTTGTACACACCGTAGATTTAGATTTATGTCAGCCAAAAAGATGTTTCAGCTTTAATTCACAGTATTATAAATAGTTATGTAATCAATAACATTAGTGTAGCTGAGGTAAGATCGTAGACTGGGGTTATGCCATATGTAATCAATGTTGTTGCCGTGGTAGCGACTTGTCAATCACAAGGTAGCCACACCCTAAAGCATACACTGCTTGATCATCTATTTTACTTTAAATGGGACCATAATTTACAAAATGAGCATCATGATGTATTGAAGACTTGGAATTTGCGACTGAGACTATAAACTCATTGGGAAAGTGTTTACTGAGGTAATAAATCAAGTGAGAAGTAGGGTCATTTTCTCATTGATGCCAAGCAACATCACATTATTAAATATTCTTGCCTTACTCATTGTTCACGGTCTGTTTCTGCCCAAATGTTGATGTTGCTTCTTTGTGGAGTCGTTCTCAGCTCTAGACCTCTCAGGCAGGACTTATGTGAGGTTTAAAGTGGGAGAAGGCTGACTAGATGCTGTTGGGACATGCACTGGTTTGAAAGGTTTTGCTTTTAAAGCAATGTGGAGAAGACTGAAACAGCTTTTGGGTGATTATGTTGTGACAAAATCATTATGTTGTGGCTAGTCAAGCAGGTTGTGCTGGGGAAATGTAGACTCTACTCTTTTTTTATATTTCAATGTCCAGTCATTCATTCAGCTCTATCCTGATGACTGCCGTGAAAATCATGTTCTTTTTGTTAGGAGATGGTGTCCCTGTAAAATCACAGTAATCTGCTGAGTAACACTTAGCTCAGTTTCACTCTGCAGAATGATTTCACTCAAGCCTGGAATAGAATGCTGAAAATAGGAAGAGAAAATGAGGAGCAGTTCAACAGAGTGCAACAGAGTCCCTTACATGGGCTGCAGTACTAAATAAAAACAATATTACTTACTTCCTTCATTACATTAAATTACACGATGTGGTAGGGCAGAATCATGGCATGTTGCATGACAGAAAGAATGTTCTAATAAGTGCCATTCTCCTCTTCATGTCGGAATGAACTGACTCAGACAATTCATTTATAACAGTTTCTAACAGTTTTGTCACACTGTAATTGACTACTCTGGTGATGGATTGTTCCACAACAGAGACAAAACAGTGGACCTTGTTTACGTCTGACTTTGTAAGTGTGAGAAGGAGATGGTTCTTCTGGTGAGGGTACCAATATTTACCCCCAGCTGTGTTCGTTGTTCCAGTTTAATGTGGTTATTGTTTAACAAGTGGTAACACTTGTTAATAGGGGCTAGACAGTAGGGGTCAAACCTGACAGAGAATATGTAAGAATCTACTGGGCTAAATGTATTACTGCAAATTTAATTTCATTGTCTGAAAGCAACAGTTTTTTAGTATTTTGAACTAAGAGTCGTGCTGCTCTTCACCGATTTCAGATCCCGCAGCGAACCTTCGTGAAATTCTTCAAAATGTTTCAAAACAGCAAGGAGTCTCCAATATGTGCAAGCTTGGTCATCTGAACAACTTTGTAAAGGTTTGTTAAAATAACACTAAAAGCATAATTAACCACTTGCAAGTCCTGAGGTACCATGGTGTACCATGGCATCATTCAAAAAGGGCTTTCACCCATATGAGCATGAATGTGATCAGCTATCATTATGTGATACCTTGTATTTTAGTTAAGTTTAGTTTAGTTAGAGGGTGGAGCTAGAGGAAAGCTTATGGCAAGACGTTCTGACTATAACTTAAAGGTACCCTGAGTTTTAACAAACAACAAACCTACATCCTCAATCAAAGTGTTTGACCTATCATCTGACACTGTCATCCTTTGGCTCTGCTTTTAACTGGCTCTGAGCACATATACCCCAGATAGCAAAATTGCTGTTGCCCATATCCGGGCCCCACATACCACATGGAATGATGGCACTTGGGCAGTCCGCCCCTGTTTGCCAGATCTGGGATACAAGCAAACTACAGTAATGCCACATGTAAACCAAAACCTAAACAAATAAACCGGATCTGGCCCATATCCGAATCACAGTTCATGTTTACTCTGGCCCTGATCGGGCACACGTTCCATATCCTCATCTGGCCCACATACTATGTGAAATGATGGCATATGGGTGGTTCGTCCCCGTTTACCAGATCCGGGCCACAAGCCCGGTTTGCTTGTGGCCCAGATCTGGCAAACAGCAGTGGACCGCCAGAGGACAAATGTGGGCCCAAATAGGCCCAGAATAAAAAGAACTGTGGTCCAGATGTGAATCAGATGTGGTTTATTTGTTTAGACTGTAGGTGGTTTGTATTTAATGAAGTTGCAGCCTTTTATTAATCTTTTTCTTTCCCCTGTAGCTTCTCTGCAGTGTTGGCCACTCAGAGGAGAAGCTTGGCTTTACATATGAGGAGATAAGTATTTGGTGAGTATTTAGACATGTATGCCTTGCTGAAGCTCCTCGCTCACAGCTCATTAACCTGACTTTCTTATGATCAGAAGTTCAATAGTTATTGATCCAAGTTTCCATGATTTTCCCCTCCCAAGTCTTCGATTAGCATTGCTGAATGAAGCTAAGGAAGTACGTGCAGCTGGGTTACGAGCTCTGCGTTACCTGATCAGAGACAGTAATGTACTAGAGAAGGTGCTTCGTCTGCAAGTGGACTATTTGATCGCAAGGTGAGTGAAATATTATAACCTCTACTTTAGACTGCATTCACAGATCAGATCTGGCGATGTGGTGAATCGCCACAGGTCAGTGCGGATTTGTGGGCATGTGGCTATGTGGGCGTCATGTTGTAAACTTTTAATCCTCCCAGTCCAGAAGGTTGCAGTAATATGCATGAAAGAAGTTTGCCAACCGCCATCAAACAATGAAAGAGACGAAGAAAAAGAAGCACTCATATAAGGTTGTGAAATTACTCAGTGGCGATGAGTCTCACTGCCATCATCTTCATAATAAAGTAATATCAATCATCTTCAGTCCAAAGCAGAATGCTGAAATGCTTCAATGCTACATGGTAAATAAAAAATGTTCCTCTTCTGGTCTTTCGTCTTTTCATTTTCCGATCTAATTGCTGACCTACGTGATCGGCCACCATGGCGTGACGTTGGGTTGCGGTTTTCCAAAAGTTGACTCCCGCTCAACTTTTCCGGCCGCATGGTGCGGCCGCTAGCGTTTTGGCCGCACTGCCGGATTTGGTGTGAATGCAGCCTTAAGGGGAAAAACATGTGCGTGCTTCGTAATCTATTTAGAAGTTTGTGTGCCTTTGCTGAGTTTTTGAAAACATAACAGTGGTGAAGATGGATGACAAGCTGATTGATGTACCTCTGGTCTGGTATACTTTTTTCAATTTTTGATCATAGCATTCATCGCACGACTCATGACGCATGACACAGGACACAGATTGCAACCAAGATTTTATCAGAACAATCTTGCAGCTCAAGTGTGACATGCAATAAACTTAAATCATCGTTGTTGTCGCGCAGTCTGAATGCACTTTTAGTTTGTGTTCAGGACAGGGCAGAGAATGAGTAGTAATGAGTAGATGAGTAAATGTCTTCAAGTAGTGTAACTTTATCTGTGATTAATAACAGTTAGCATGCTCCTTTAATTAAACTGTCTTCTTGATTCCACCCCAGGTGCATAGACATCCAGCAGAGCAATGAGATTGAGAGAACGCAGGCTCTCAGACTGGCACGTAAGGTGAGATCTCCTTCCAATAAATACTCTTCCCATCAGCTCTCTAGGGTGTTCACATAGTTGCATGACTGCTGTTTACCGTTAGAAACTGATCAGGTGCATGACCACAGTGCATCTAAACTGACCAATAATGCATTTACCACTCTGCTCATGAAAGTCAAATTTGAAGATAAGCTTATTCTAATATTTGTTTTGGTGCTACACTACCACAAGGAAACATGACATATTTTAATACTCTCTATGTGACTGACCTTGTTTTTCCAGAAAGTTATTAGATTTTTGCATTGTGTTTTCATTTTTTTCCAGGAATAGTAGCTACCCTGTTATGTTATGTGTTCTATTGTTGGACAAAAGCAAAATCAGGTAATTTTAGTAATTTCACTGTCTTCCTGATAGGGATGTGCAGAGAGTCCAGTATCTGTTTTTGTATCTATGTTTGTTGAGGCAGCAAAATTACTTGTAATTGTATTTGAATAAAAGTGGAAATAGGCGTAAAAATCCAGTTTTTGTTTTTATTAAGCTTTTAATTTTAGGGCTACCTTATAAAGGATGTCTTCACTGGGTCTTTAACTTGAGTCTCCCAGATCATAGAAGACTGTGCTGACTACTGAGCTAAAACAAAGTGCATTGCAGATGTGCAGACAGACCTCTACCTATTTATACACCCATAACACAGAGAGAGCGCACTGTCTAACATGTAGGGAAAAACTTCAAAGTTGATTCTTGCTTTGCACTTTTGATTAATTGCCTATTTTTTAGAACCTAACTTTGTGGAAAGGAGGAGGGGAACAACAGGCTATTTAGAGTCCCTTGTAAGCACTTTGTGAGCATCAGTAGCTCAGCTTTATCTCTGGCAAACACCCCCAATTCTGTTTGTGATGTCCAAATAAGGAAATGTGCGTCATGTAGCAGGTGGATGTGACTCCTCTCGTTGAAACCTGCTTATAGATGTAATAGCAGAGCATAGGAGAGAGACTGAGATAGTATTGTAACTGACCTGCATGTTGGTATTTGACATGTTTTTTTTCCCAAAATGAATGTTTTTATAAATATTTGTACGGAATAAATGTTCGTAAAAAAAAACAACAAAATTTGTGCTTTGCCGAATAACGTATTAAAGTACTTGATTCAGGTTCACCCCTACTTCTTGAACATCCAAAATGTAATGCAATAACATAGTAACACTGTAATTTAAAAGATTAACACACGGTAGGTTACTAGTTAAATGACAGATAAGAGTGATATTGTAGGTGTTGTCTTCCATGATATTAGAAAGGCTTTTGACAATATTTTTGTTAAAATTTTCACCTGATTCTTTCAAATGGATAGGATCATACCGAAATGGCAGAACACAATATTCATAACCATACATTCACAGTTCTTAAAACCTTTACTGGTGTCCCACAAGGATCTATACATGGACCATGTATATAGGACCACCTGTCAATGATCTGCCTTCTGTCTGTCCTGATGTAGAAATCCAGCTACATGCTGATGATACAGTCATCTATAAACATGACTGCACAAACTTACTAATGGAATGAGCAATGATACAGCAGGTTGAAACTGACCGAGCCTTCAGTCAAATGTAGCTAAAAATATAAGACTGTTCTTTTCAAAAAGGCTCCTGAACCAAATATACCTAATCATATCAGGGGAAAAAAAAATAATAATATATATATATATAGCGATCCATCCATGATTCCATACAGACAGACAGACTGACAGAGTGATCACAACTGTCAAATTTTAGATAAACTACTGAGCTGAGGAAATTTGATAAAATATGTTCATCTTTGTGTTATTTTTAAAGAAAATGTATTCACATAATACTGCTCCTCCTCCACTTCAAACATTTATTATACAAAGAACAGGCAGTTGGTTATCAGAGGCACTATGAGAAGAGACTGTATGACTCCCATTAAAAGAAGTGTCTTCTATCCATCAACATTTTTTCCTACAGTGTCAAAAAATAGAATTTTGTACCAGTGCACATCAGAGAACTCACTTATTCTTACTCACTGTGACTCATTAATAATCAAACATGTCAACATTAGGATCCTGGCTGTCTTCTCTGCTGCCACCTTGATGTCTGTCTTGTCTTGACTGCTTAGATCAGTCTTCTACTATTCCTTCTCTTACATGTTTTTTCTCTCTCACTTAGTATGAATCACAGCTTACTTTGTGTGTGTGTGTGTGTGTGTGTGTGTGATTATTAATTGGTGAATGTGTGGTGTATAATACTGTGTGTATTTAGGGGTCCAAACAGTGAAGCTGCTGGAAGCCTACTGTATTAGGTTTCTTCTTGTTCTTGTTCTTTTGCCTTAAAAGTATCTGGGTCTCAGAAACCGTAACAGCTATAGTTCGCAAACTTTTGAACCTTAAGTGTCAGAGACAAAAAATGGTTCCATGGGTCCAGATGAATCCATCAATATAAGCCACGCCCATTTTCATTTAGATTGCTTTAGATTTTTGTCATTTTGAAATTTTGTCCAAATTTGGGTTTTTTTGCAACTCTACCAACAAATTTTGAACAATCAGCATCAAATTTGGTACATAGCATATCTGAACCAATCAGGAAAAAAGTACTCTTTCATATTTTTGATATTCCATATGATTTTGAAAATTTAAACATGTGTCTTTAAGTTCAATTTTACAGAAACATTTGAATCAGGGACTACAGATGAAAAATAGCCTCTTGGCTAACTGTGGCACATTTACATTTTTATTAATGTGCACTTTCCCTATCAAATAAACAAACAAATAAATCAAAATCGGCTTGAGCTATTGTAACCAAACTTGAATGTAAAAAAATGCAGACTCACACAGGTGCTGCTAATCTGCTGATTGAGAAGGATCAGAAGGACTGTATTTAATAAAATACAGTCCTTCTACATTTAATAATTTAATAACATTTAATAAATACAGTCCTTCTTTATTCTCCCTCTCTTTTTCTCTCTAAACCTCAAACCTTCAGGTTTCATTCACAATTCAAAACTGCCTTCCAAAAACATCAAAACACTTATTTGAGTGAAAGGCTTTCCATATGTTCTATGTTCATATTCAATTTATTGAATAAAGTTTTGCTCATAATTGGCGAAAAGGGGAGTGGTTTATGAGCATAATAAAATGTGTAGGAAGTGTATATCATTCATTTCCATTCTATTTATAACCCAGCAATCATGTACATAATGAACTCCACTTAATTTACAATGTGGTGAGTATATCATATTATCCATGGGTCATTTCATAATTGAACTCACTTTGCCTTCATAGATTACCATTGTGTTTAAACCAATGGATAAGGATTTCATGAAACAATGTATGTGGTGTTTGTGCAATTTTCTCAACAGTTTTGAGGACCTATACTATGGAGTGTCTTGTGATTTGATGTACTTCTTTAATCTCATTAAACACTAATCAAGTCCTTGAGTGGATGTGCTAGAATATGGAAAGCTGTCTTCTGTAATAGAACCATTGAGAAACACTGTCACAATCCACATATATTTAAGTCTGTAATTAACCATATCTATTGGTAGATATAAATTACTTGCTGGAATAATCATTGTCAGAGTATCCAAAGTTGTCCAAAGTCAAGATCAGAATCAGATTATATTCTGTTCTTGGACTGACTGTCTCATCAATTTAGCTTGCATTCATGAAAACCACATTTCATTAACATTTAATTGGGAAACAAGCATCCAAATGCTCACTATTGGCTTGGATCAAAGCCACTTGTGGCTCTATTTATTATATGAATTGTATAAGATATGTTTTTTATACTATATTTAGGGTGCTTTTTTAATATATGGCCAGGGACAGCAGATGTAAATGGGCCTTCTTGGCTAATGCTGGCTCTAATAAATTAATTAGAGTTAAAAAAAAAAAAAAAAAGAAGAAGAAGCTGTGTGACCAAGACCATACTGTGTTTTTGTGCTGCTGCTTTATACAGATGATCACTGTAAATGCACTGCTGTTCCCCTCCTCTGTCACCAATTCCCTCATCGCTGTGGGCAACGATGGGCTGCATGAACACGATCGTATGGTGCGGGCCTGCATCGCCATAATCTGTGAGCTCAGTGAGTGCAAATAATGCGCGCGCGCACACAGACACACACACACACACACACACACACACACACACACACACACACTTTAGCTCTGATGTCAGCCGTGTAAGAGTGTTGGGAGAACTCTGTGTGGCCCCTTTATTCTGCAGCCCTGAAGAACCCTGTTGTGGTGGCACAGCGTGGCGGTCTCAGCACCATTCTGAAGAGCGTGACCGACTGTCAGCTGAGTCGCATCAATGAAGCTCTCATCACCACAATCCTGCACCTCCTCAACCACCCTCACACAAGGCAGTACATCCGCTCAGACGTTGGACTCGAGGTACTGACAAATCTTTAACTGACATGTATACAAAAGTGTGAACAATGTGATTTAAAGTACACATCTCTCTTTCTCAGCAAATCCTGGCCCCATACACCGATTTACACTACAGACACACTCCTGACATAGCAGATGGGCAACTTAGGTGAGTCCACAAAGGCTGTTAAAACATAGAACATAACATCTTGTAGGATAGTATTTGTCATTGTTAAAATATTTTTATGTGTTGTCTTCAGGGAGGACAGGGAGGCTCGATTCAGGGCCAGTAAAATGTCTATAGTTGCCTCGTTTCGCTCCTGGTCAGGTAAATGGTAAAATGGGATTACAGTCAGTTTTGTTGACAAAATATGTATACAATAAAGTCACCTCTTTCAATCATGTGGCACTAAGACATATCCTCATCTGTGAATGCCTCATTAACATTTCATTGTTTATAGACTGCCAGCATATATGAACATGCTGTAAATCACACAGTGTGTAGAGTTATTTATTTAGAAGCTGTGTTCCTCCGGCTAACGTCACCCTCTGGACCCATTCATCTTGCAGGCATCATTAACCTCTGCAAGTCAGGCAACTCTGGAATCCAGTCTCTTATTGGCTTACTCTGTATACCAAATATGGAAGTGCGGGTAGGTACTCAGTATAATGTAACAGACCCATTTGTTTGTTTTGCTTTGTGGAAGGTCACAACCTTCACTTACCGGCTAAAGGCATTCACTTCTTCATGAGCTTCTTTGTCAATCCAAACATTAAAGCATCAGTCTAAATAGGAAACATTAAATGGTTCTCACTTCCTCTGAAATCCTTCATGGAAACTTAATTACAATTTCACCTTGACAGGTATAAATGCATTTTAAAATTTAGAGGATTCTCTCAAATATGTATATGCAAAAATGTATGTATGGTATATGTTTGAATTTTAGGGACATTTGTATAAAACGATGCACAAGTCATTTGCAAAGCCATAAAAACATAGTGTCTTATATCAGCATGATATGGAAGTGTTCCCATACGCAGTACATGTGAATTTGTCATACAATGCATAAAGTGTATGATATTGTGCTTTGAAATGAACTTGAAATGCAAACTTTTAAAGTTATATAAATAAAAATCTCTCTTAATGGCTTGCAGATAGTTTTATCCTGGTTTTGAGGTGTATATTTGTAATATAACTGAGTTATGTCTCTTTTGAGGCTGAATAGAATCAAATGAAACTGAAACGTCATTTTAAGTTTGATGATGAAATCAGGTCTTTTCTCCCCCACAGAAAGGTTTGTTAGAGGTGTTGTATGATATCTTCCAGCTGACCATACCTGCAGCAACTACAGACTTCAATGAAGCACTTATTAGTGTAGGTGGGTATAGTGAAATCACCTTCATCAACTTCTTCCTTTTTCACTTACCTGACTCCAAATCTAAAGCTTAGTTGAAACTGTTTCCTGTTTAGATCCCAGCAAATTTCAAGATAGCTGGAGGTTGTCTGATGGGTTTGTAGCCTCTGAGGCTAAAACACTTCTCCCACATCGATCACGCTCAAGGTAAATATGTAGGCAGTAATGTATCTCATTATATGTGACGGATATGTCATATCATATCATATTTAAATTGCATGTATATGGTTGTGCTCCAGACCGGACCTGATGGACAACTACCAGGCTCTGGTGCTTTCTGCCTTCATCAAGAGTCAGTTACTAGAGGTACAATCATTTACCACAGAGAATGAGTTTGTGGGTTTATTACCCAATCAGTGTTTGTATCACACTGTATCTGTCCTCCACAGAGTCTGGTTGAGGTGATAACAAGCAGCGATGACATCATATCCATACAGGCCACCATCTTGGTGGGAGAACTCCTCCATATGGTACCTCCCTCCATTTACTGATAGATTGTACGTCAGAACAGGAGATTCTTTGGATTGTTTTTGTGTGTAAATGTGATTTTGCCCAAACAGGCCAACACCATCCTCCCTCACAGCCACAGCCACCACCTGCACTGCTTACCCACCCTCATGAACATGGCGGCCTCTTTCGATATCGCTCCCGGGAAGAGACTGTGAGTACCACACCCCACGTGTGCTAGCAATGTGACAAGTTTGGTGAGGAGAATGTGAATTATGCAAAGCTAGTGTCTTCTAGTTTTGTATAACAAGTGGGTTATAGAGAACAATTAATGTCAAGAGAGTTTGCACTTCAGTCGGTGCTTTTTTTGCAGACGGGCGAGTGCTGCAGTCAACCACCTGAAGTGCTTTCATGAGAAGAAGAAGCGAGGACCCAAACCTCACAGTCTCTACTTGGACCACATTCTCCGCATATCAGGAGCATCGTACTACTGTCGAGAACAGCACTTAAGACCTCAGAGAGACATTTTCATTGTCAAGGTACACACAGATTACACAATCCTGCAGTGTATCTTAAACTGTCTCACTACTCTGGGTTTAAAAGAAAAACATGAGTACTAAATAGGAGGGAACTGTATGTTTTTTGGAAATGCGTGAGGACATGTGCTGGGCTGGGATGGGGGATAAACATCGTGACAACAAACGGAAGATAGTTGTTTCTGTATGATGGAGAGTGCGTCTGTGCCGATCAGGTTCACATCATATAATGTGTTTTGCCATATACAAGTGTCGTCAAACTGAGCACGACAAGTTCATTATGCTAGAGGCTATCTGTGTTTCCTGCACGTTTGTGTGCGTTGTGTGTGTTGGAGGAAGGGGGCTATCATCTGTTTCGTTTTTAGTCGAGAGTGTAAATAGTAGAAATACTCTTCACCGGCTTTCACAAATTTGACAACAGCACAATGGCACGCACAAATACAGGAACACGTGATGCCAATACAGGAAAAATAAGCAAATACAGGAAACGCAATCAAAGGCAGAGACACACTGCAAATTGTTTTTCCTGTATTTCGTGATGTTTTGCTTATGTTTCCGTATTTACAGTGTATTTCACTGTGCTGTGACTGGTAAATACTTCTCATTTTGCTCGTTTCTCAACGATGACCCCATATCTGTCTCTGCCCTGTCCAAACTTCTTGGTAAACACAAGTGAGACAAAACCTCCTGCTTCATTTCTACACAGCAGTTGATAGTATTCTCACATCTGGCATCACAACTATTCAGACATTCAAACCCACAAAAAAAAAGAAAAATGATCTCAGACTCATCCAACACACAGCCTGTTTCTGAAACAACTTTTCCCATGATCTGTAGCTGTTGTGTCGTTGTTATGTTTTAAGTTGATATGTGATGATGTGAATTGTTATGATCTAATATTATGTATGTGTGATGGTGTCGATGGAACCGTGCTGTTACATACTTTTCCAAGAAATAATTCCAGTCGCTTATCTCTGAGATCATTAAAGTGAAATGAAGTCCAGTATGTGGTGGCGCTGTTGGCCATGTACTAACAGTGTTAGTGACTGAACTGAACACACTTGGTTGAATGAGCTAAGAACATAAAATTGGAATTATTGCATCTAGAAATCATTCCAAAAATAAATACTGAATTCTGAAGTATGGGGCCCAAGTTTGTGCATGCTGTATAGCATTAGCTGCTAAATAATTATGGCTGTGTTTGTCCTGTAGGAGACTGAGGACACTCTGATGACAAACATAAGAGATTGCCTTATCCTCAGCCATGAGGAGAACCTGGACTGGAACTGGTGCCTTATTGGAGCAATTTTAAAGGTAAAACACATGCAGGCCTCAAATGATCAAAATATTAGTCTTTAGAGCTCACTAAAAAATAATTTCTGCTTTCATCAAGTACCTGTAATGCATCTTTGGTGTTGTAGGCCAGGATGATTGATTATTTCATTCTGTTTGAACTTATCCACTGTTGTCCAGCTAGTATTGCTGTGGAATCTAAGGTGCTTTTAATGATTTTAACTTCTCATTTGTGTTTTATTCTTGTCTCTAGTATCCAAATGTTGGTCTACGTAGCAATAAGGATGAACAAATGCATAAGTTAGTACCGCACATGTTCTCACATGTTCTCTCAGCTCTCATTTGATTTTTGGCAAGTCACATACCTTGTCTGTATGTTATTGTGTATATGTGTGTGTTTGTGTGTGTGTGTGTGTATGGTTTTTTATTTTTCCGGGTAGGTTTGTGCGAAAGCTGCTTTTCTTCTACAAGCCCAGCAGTAAGCTGTATAGCAGCCTAGACCTGGAGCATCCCAAGGCCAGACAGCTCACTGTGGTGGGCTCTCAGTTCATAGAGTTCCTCCTGGCATCTGAGGAGGTGAGGAGGAACCTTTGTATCTAGTAGCATTTAGTATTTGTATGTATCTTGACTCTTCAGATTTTAAAAGCAGATGATTGACTAAAAGCCTGTCTTTTTACTGTGTTCATAAGAAAAAAACGTCTCAATTCTGCTTGTCTCAGACTCAAAATAAGGTTATATTCAGTCTGTGGTAGCAGACGTTGTTTAAACATTGCTGGTGTAAGTGAGTGACTACTTGTGGATGAGAGGCCAAATTTCTTCAAGCATCTACAACATGTCCCCTTGCTCTTGACTCAACACATTTGAATATGTCATGACCTGGATGACTGAGAATCTTCACAGACATTACTCTAGTCTGAGGCTACTTGTTCTTGCTCAAACTTGCTTCCCATGTCAAGCACAAATAAGCATGGAACTTTCCACCAGGTTCACATTAAGTGTTTTTTCCCCCTCTGAATTACATGTATAACACAAAACATGGCATTATTGAAACTCTAAATCAGGTTCAGCGGGAGCCTAATGAAACACGTTCTACTCCAATGCTGCATCAATAACAGACATCAGCCTTCTTCTTGTCATTAATTTGGTTTCATTCTCCCCCAAGAAGGCGATGTTTGAATAAATGCTGCAGTTGGCACCCTGTCACCACTGTCTCCTAATCCGCTCATCTTTGGCGGTCTGTTAGGAGGGTCAGATGTACCTGGAAGACCTGGTGAAGGACATTGTCCAGTGGCTGTTTCCCTCTCCTCTGCCCAAACCTGACCGCAGTCTGCAGGGCAGTGGGCTGCTAACCACGCTCAGCCAGCACTACTTCCTCTTCTTGGGCACCCTGTCAGCCCACCCACATGGTGTCAAGATGCTAGAGAAATGCAACGTCTTCCAGTGGTGAGCAGCTATTGTAAAGTTCATTTTTAATGTGTGTTAACAGAAATATGTTTGGCAGTACAATTTTATAATTTACAAAAAGTAAAAGGCCTCGGACCAGGCATTTCACTAGTCTCTTTGTTTATTTTCACTACACTTGTTTTTGAACATTTAAACTAATCAAACTCATATCTTGTTACTTGGTTAATTTCTCCTGAGGTTATCGTTATGTCTGTAATCAGCTGCTCCTTCATATTTGCTCTCTCAGCTTGCTGCACCTGTGTAGTCTGAAGAATCAAGAGCACCTGCTGAAGTTGACAGTCTCCACGCTTGACTACAGTTCAGACGGTTTGGCTCGAGTCCTTCTGTCAAAAATCCTCACTGCTGCCACTGATGTAAGAGTCAACACAGCACTCTCTCATTTAATCAGAGAAGCTCTGATAGTTTGTGTAGTATAGAAATCATGTGTTTTTCTTCTTGTTCCTTCAGTTGAGTGTTGCTCTTTTCACTGTGCAGAATGATATATGTGCAGAGTTTGTTTTCACATTCATCTGCTAAAAGAGGAAAGTTAAATTACAGTAATATGAATGGCTGTTATTGAGCAGATCTTTCATTTCTATTCCCTTTTTCATTTAATCGATACAGTTGTAACTCTTAGTATCAACATAACTCTACTTACTCAGAGATATTTTTTTAGCTGTATGATTCATTTCTCATCTGTGTCTAATCATGTGAACATAGCCCTGCAGGTTGTATGCCACGAAGCACCTGCGGGTTCTACTGCGCGCCAATGTGGAGTTCTTCAGTAACTGGGGCATCGAGCTCCTGGTCACTCAGCTTTATGATCGCAATAAGACCATTTCCAAAGAAGCACTGGACGTCCTGGATGAAGCCTGCGAAGACAAGGTGAGGGAGCGAAACACACAACCTGCATGAAGCATGACCCGTGAGTTTCAAAAAACAAGCTCTTAATCAGATCTCCCTGCCCCACGCGTTACTGTTCAGGCCAACCTTCATGCACTGATAGAGATGAAACCTGCTCTCACACACCTGGGGGACAAAGGTGTGCTACTGCTGCTAAGGTAAAATATTTACCGATCTCTAGCTATGACATCATTGTTCAGACAAAACAGCTCTCACCTTTGTCTCTGTTGTCACCAGGTTTTTATCTATCCCAAAGGGGTTCTCCTATCTTAGCGACCGAGGATATATCACCAAACAGATGGAGAAATGGCAGAAGGTACATTTCAACCAGCGTATATCCATCACTTTGTTTTTCTGACATTAACAGAAACTTAAATGGCTGTTCCGTGTTATGTGCGGCCCTGCAGGAGTATAACCTGAAGTATGTGGACATGATAGAGGAGCAGCTCAATGAGGCCCTCACCACATACCGCAAGCCTGTTAATGGAGACAACTATGTACGGCGCAGCAACCAAAGGTCACTCACTCACTACTGTATTTCATGTGCTTTGAAACATAAACTGGTAACACTTAACTTTAACCCCCCCCCCCCCCCCCGTTTGGCATTTATAAGCAGTATATAATCATTTCATTGCTGACGTGCATTTAAGCTGAGCATAATTTTTTCACACATTGATAAATCATATGTGTATAAATAGATCCAAATTATTACCAAGTGGTATTTTTTAACTTTTATTTTTTTCTCTTTCTGATCTGAGCCATGGAATAATACAGTTCCTCATTGGACATTTACATATATAAATATATGTGGTATACATGTGGTATTCCATAAATGCAAAAATATTTCTGTCAGCAGAAATAAAACAAAAGCAGCAACCATAAAGAATAGGCGTGGTGTAGCAGATACTGAAAAGTGTTTCAAACTTGGCATCATATAAGTATGCTGACATTAGATTAGATTATAGCTTCAGTTATGCAGGTGCTATACTTGTAGTTGCTGATATCAAGATTTGGTGGGAGATTATTGTAATTTGAATAATGAGTCTGATGTAATGAGGAGTGAAGGTACCGCAGTAAAATGATCAAAGAATACTTTTTTTTATATCCAGAAGTGTTGAGTCAAAAGCGACTGGACCTGTTGTTGATTCTTGAAGACGTTTCACCTTTCATCCAAAAGGCTTCCTCAGCCTTTTTATTTCTTGCCTCGTCTAAAATGACCACAATACTTCCTACCGTTAGTGTGTCGTACTTCAGCTACATAATACTTTCAGACAAAAAACAACGAGTTATAAAAATAAATAAATAGAATACATAACACCACCCAAACCATATCATGTTATTCCCGTAGCCTCACCCACACCAACCCTCCCCACTATTCCCTCCAGGCAAAAACATCCCGGCAATTAAAAGCACACTACCAATGCATACGGAGAGCAGTAAGTCATCAGCAAACACTGCTATGCCGCTCTAACTTCAATCACAAAGATCCACATTTATCCCACATTTGGGATAAATGTAAAATAAAAATGTTCAATAAAAATATGTATAATACATTCATAAGTGAAAAGATATGTTACAGAGTTTTAAATGAAGAGAATGGAATGACCAAAATACTGACCAGAATTGTAACTTGACAGAACTTTTTGCTTCATGTGATACGCAGGTTACAGAGGCCAAATGTTTACCTTCCTGTGCACTTGTATAGCCAACTGGTTCATGATAAGGCTGGCTGCCAGCTGCTTGAAGCCCAGGTAAGCACATCTGTTTGTTGCACCTCAGCTACACACTGTTTAACATGTTCAGAAATACAATTAATAGCTGTGTGCCTTAAAGTAGGAATGATAAAAACATAAGGCATGTGACTCACCAGCTGAGAGTCATTCATTCAGGCTTGCAGCAGTAATGGGCAGTGCTTTGGTAAACCTGACTTTGTTTTCTGACGGAATATTATATCAGACTTTGCCAACTCTGAATACAGAACATAACAACAGCGACTGTGTGTTACCTGTAACTAGTGGCCGACTGCATTCAGCTTTGACCAGATTCTGGTCTGGCTCATCGTTGTCCAGAATAGGTAAAAGAATCAGTGTTTGCTTGCACACTGTTTCAATGTGTGAAAAACTTTTTTTTTGAATGATAAAAAGCTTCAGTAAGGAGATAAAATGCTGCACTAACTTTGTCTTTGGTGCTAATCTGGCTATGAACACAGTCAGTAGAGTCGGTCTGATTGCACAAGACACGTGCATGGCATTCTGGTTGTTGTAGGATTACCCCTTAAGAGCGGTATACAGCCTTTTTCTCAGTTTCCTATAGTCATAGTCCAAAATAATTCTACTACATAGGTGACATAGTTTTAAGAAATCATTATTTTCACAGTGGTGAATTTTTCCTTTCTCTTCCTGGTTACTTTGATATGGTGTTCTATGTTGGTGTTCTTTCCTCTACCTCCTGTAGAATGTGGTTCCTGATTTGAGCTACAGTGTTCGATCTCCAGTCCTGGACAAATGGGAGGGCATCAAACAGCTGAAAGCAGCACTTTGGGCTTTGGTCAGCACTTGCACTTCCTCTATTTTTGCATATTTGATTTTAAAAAAAAAATATGCAATTTTAAGAAAAGGAAATCACAGTTCATGCTCACAAGTTGCCTTCTCTACCAGGGAAACATAGGCTCATCAAACTGGGGTCTGAACCTGCTGTTGGAGGAGGCGGTGATCCCTGACATAGTGGCTCTTGCCCACCACTGTGAGGTTCTGTCCATCAGAGGGTAGGGCTTCTAACCTGCTTCACTTTGTTTTAGCTCTGCTCACAGTGTGAAATAGGGTTAAATACTGGGAATTGCTGCTATAGTGGTAATATAACTGGATCATTTTCAGCCACTGGTACCCGCTGGCAGCTTGCAGACCAGCTGTGTGCTGAAATATTGTTTAGAATCCAGCATTGCTAACACTGCCCAAACAAATGTCCCATTAAATTAGAAGGTGTTCCTTGATGAAATACAGTATATAGCTATAAAATATATATAAACTCCTTCCACATACAACATGAGCACAGACATTGGTCCTTATTTCAATGAGTAAAAAAGGTAACTAAAAAATGCATTTCCTGTGGTAAATGTGTGTGAATGTTGACAGCTGAAATAAATCGCAAACCATTCATGAAAATGCTACAGACTTGTTCAGCATCCCCATCTGTATAACTTTGCTGAATTTGGTTACCATGGCATATTGCATTTAAAGGATATGGCAGTTAATAAGTAAGGTAAGTGAATATAAATAAGGCAAAATAATAAATAACTGGGGCTATTGGTGCCATGCTTCAATATACAGTTCAGAACCATGTTTACCAAGTTTGATTTTATTAAAGACAACGGAATTATAAAAATATCATGTTATTATATTACAGTAGTGTCCCCTGTGGGTAGAAATGTATTCAATGTTACACACTTGTGCAGTGTGGCTGTATGTACAACATCCCCACATTTGGTTGCCATCAAATGTAGAAGAGTTATGGCTTGCTAAATGCATAAATGCCTTTAAATTTTGGTAACCAATTACAGACTAACGATAAGTGAAAACAAGTGAAACAAACACATCATTTTTGTTTGGGGGCATCTAAATATGGCATGTACCAAGTACGGTAAAGATTAGATGAAATATGTGCCAACAGAAGCAAAAAATGTGTTTACCAAAAAAATTGAAAATGATGGAAAAATTTTCCAGGCACAAATGGGTGTGGCCTATATCAGTCAAATTGGCATCATCCAAATAACACTGTGACTGACGACAAAGTGGCGCTATGAGTCCCATGTTTTAATATGTTAAGCATTTCCATATGGGCCAGCTGTCCATAAAGTATGAATACTGAAGCACTTTTAATTTTTGAAATACCAACTATCAAACATTCCTCCCACAGACTTTCCTTTATAAATTTTAATAGTGTAAAAGATGATATAAAATCACTGGAATATGCTAGAAAAAAGGAAAGTCATAGTATGAATGTTCTTGAAGAACATTTTGGTATTTGAATGGTTTCTGTCTGAAAGTATGCAGATGTAGTTAGCGATTAAAAAACATACAGAAGAATAATGACTAAAGCTCTGAAGAACAATAATGTGAATGCTTGTCTAATTAATACTAAGTGGTCTTCTAAACACCAGACAGGTAATCCATTACACACAGATTCCATGTTTAAACAATGAAATCTTATACATACTTTGGCATTGATTGGCATTGTGTTTTTTGCACCTCGGAAATAGTGTCGTTTTTAAAAAGAGGTATTTTTCTTCCACCAGCACACACCTTCCACACAGTGTTAGTGTAAGAGTAATGTTGCCCCAGATTTTGATATGTTCTTTTATCTAGAAACAGAAAACCAACAAACACAAGGGATCATACACAATTTTTTTTTACTATAAAACAATCATTGAAAAAAGAGACAACAGAAACAAGAAACAAGAAAGAAAATCTGCTCTAAATGGCCTGACAAACTCCATCCTTTCTAACATTTATCATACATGTTTGTATAAAGCACATGTTAATTTCTCCATCACAAAAATGTCATGCAAACCAGTGATAATGTGGGCAGTGCGCTTCCCTTTTCCACTTTCCTTCTATTTAAGATGTGTTCACCCCACATATCTCCTGAAGGCCCTTGTATATTTTAGAAATAGTTCAAAGACCTGGATGGTGAAATAAAAACTCTAAAATATGTTGGAACTGGATCTTGATTTTTCCAAATCATCCTTATCTTAGGCCCAATTTCAACCGAAAACTTGCTTTGCGCCGCCTCATTGGAATAAACCTTCCACCTGAGCACTGTGCACTCCACAAACAGATGGGCAAAGTGAGTTTCAAGGTCAGGAAAATATAAAAAACTGTCAGTGCTGCTTCTGCTGGTTGTTGTGCCACCACAAAAATAGGGTCCATAAACTATTTCAGTTTGAATGAAAACATCAGAAATTTTATGTACGGTGAGTAATCCTGTGAAGACTGGTATAATCCCAGGAAATCATGATTGTAAAATCAAGGGAAGTCGTTCAAACCTAATGGTAACATGTCATCAGTGTAAGTCATCGGGCTGTTTTTTTAGAAGGTGTCTCTGGGTTCTATGCAGGGCGTGTCTGTATGTGCTGGGCCTCATCAGTAAGACGAGGCAGGGCTGCGACACACTGAAGCAGCAGGGCTGGGATGCTGTAAGGCATAGCCGAAGCACACGGTGGCCTGTGGTGCCTGAGGAGGTGGAGCCACAGGTCAAACCCTACAACCTGCTGTCCTCTGTCCCCAGTACCCTCAGCCTTACTGAGTCCATCAGCTCCAGACACAACAGAGAGAGTGACTCAGTACAACCCAGTAAGCTTAAATTCCAATTAAGCCAAAGAAAGATTTGATTTCTTCGATAACTTTGTTGAAAGAAGCTGCTGTGTTATTTGCAGGTGTGTATATGCTAGATGATGACAAGCTAGTAGGCTGTGACTTGTCAGAGGGGTCTTTGTACATGTGCCCCAAGCTGATGAAGGACCTGAGCCCTTTCACCATGTTGGCCTCTGGCCGCTTCCGCAACCGCCTTCTCCACTCACTATCTCTCCCTGGAAGGAAGCCTGGCACCACCCCTTACTCGAAAAGCAGAAGCCAAGGCCAGGCAGGAGGGATGAACGGGAAACAGGGGCTCACTATTGCAGAACCTGCCAGCTACTCATTTGGAGAGAAATGTGGGAGCACCCCAAGCATTGGGGAGGGTGATATGGATGGGTCAGTGGTCCGGACAGTCGAGAACCACCGGGAGCAGAGCAGCTATGGGCATTTGGCTGAAGATGGGCCCCCAGGAGGCAGTGGAGCCCAGTTTAAAAGCCGCAGGCACAGCTTTAACACAGACACCACCACCACCAGCGGCATCAGCTCCATGAGCTCCAGCCCCTCCAGGGAGACCCTGCCCTCCACCATGGACACTGACTGTGTCAGCCTCAACACTGTGATAAGCACCCAAACCATCCAGCACTCAGTGACACCCCGACTCTGCTCCACGCCACTCTCCATTCCCAAGTCCTGCTCGACCTCACTCGTACCTCCCGGCTCCTCTCACACTTTGCCCCGCAGAGCCCACTCTCTCAAGTGTCCATCGTCAACCACCCTGAACAGCTTAGCTGACTACAGCCTCATGTACTCCAGCTCCAGAGATGCATTGGGATACACCACACTCAAGTACTCCAGCTCCCACAATGGCCGCACAAGTCCTCGTGACGCTCTGGGCTACGCCACCCTGAGGAGGCTGCAACACCAACGCATCCGGCCATCTCTGTCCCACAGCGAGGCCCTAGCCTCCCCAGCCAAAGCCATACTCTTCACTGATGCCATCACCATGAAAACAGGCAGTCTGGACTCTAGACTCCCTTCACAAAGGTACCTGTGATGTTTGAAATTTTTTATTATTATATTGTCCGTAAATATGCCTAATGGTAAGGCTGGTTTTCCACCCACTGTATGTAGGTGATAATGTAACACAAGCTGGCAAAATAAGGCTTGGGCAAGAAGACTGAAAACCATACCTTATCTGCCTGTGTCCCGGGGTTCATCTCTCTCCAGATTCCTGAAAGCTCTAAGCTTTGCATCTCTGGGTAAGGAAGACCTGCTGAGCCCAATCAACCAAAGCACACTCCAGCGCTCCTCTTCTGTACATTCCATAGGGTCCACCGCTACCTTTTGCTCCTCCGATGACTACATAGGCCTTGCCTTGCCCGTTAATATCAACAACATGTTCCAGGTAACACTAATAATCCACAGGCATGAATTTTGTTGACCAAGCACAAAAAGACCTCTGAGATTTTCTAGAAACTTGAATTGAGTAGGTGTGGGATTTTGTTCTTGGACTTCTTCAGATTCAAGAAACACCATATTTCCAAAAGAGGATGAGCCCGCCCTCTGAGGACAACTCTGCTAAATTCTTCTCTGGAGATACTAACGGTGAGAAAATTGTAGAAACGACACTATCTACTTATAGCATGGTCAAATTTACAGTTAGATCACAGCATATTTAGCAATCCCAACAGTGACTCAACCCTTTTTAAATTTTGTTTTATGCAGTACAATTGTAATAAAGTTTGACACTTTAACATTTTAACCAGCTGCCTTAAGATTTTTAAAGAGCTGATATTGTAAAAAACGAGAAAAAATTAATTTGGGATGGATTAGGATGATGGTCTTCTTTCTCCTCATTTTTTATAAGCTATTTGAAATTTTGAAATTCGTGGCTCAAGAGCTACTGTTGTTGGGGCTGTTGAGGCTACATCACACCAAATAGTCAAATCAAATATGCAGGAAGCTTTAGCATGAGGCCGCCGCCGCCCAGCGCTACACTGAGTGCATACATAACTTCTGTTGTTGGAGTTTGCATTGTAGCCAGATGACAAGCAAAATAGGACATTGGAAGTTTGCTAAACTAGTAGCCTCCAGCAAATTTTTAAAGAATTTTTAAATAAAAATTTTTATAAAAAATTGTGTGTGTACTTAACTTTATTTAAGTTTCTATACTTTTTAAACAAATATGAATAGGAGAGGGTCAGGTTTACACTTAATGGCATCCACTAGTTGGATTTGTGAAAATCTGTGGCATCCAGAAGTATCTTATTAGAAAAATATTAGCTGACACTCTTGGATTTGACAACAATGTGACACAAAAGGGGCTTTGTTCTTCATATATGGATAACCAAGTTATCAAGATTAGAATGTTGACGATAGTACAGGTGTCTGGATTTTATGGATCTGTGTAACTGCTTAAAATTAATCTAGAACTGTTATAGACAGTTACAACAGGCCCTTAAATGTGCAGCTTATTGAGTTGACTAAGAATTTTTAGGGTGAACTCCAAACATGAACTCATTCTGATACAGAT
Source organism: Euthynnus affinis (assembly GCA_029490765.1). Classification (NCBI taxonomy): domain Eukaryota; kingdom Metazoa; phylum Chordata; class Actinopteri; order Scombriformes; family Scombridae; genus Euthynnus; species Euthynnus affinis. The sequence goes on along the minus strand of CM055855.1, from coordinate 2,000,281 downwards.
GCCTTGCTTTCTTATAATGAAATAATGTTGATATAATTATGATTTTAAATGAGAACATGCAGGTTATTGATAGATCATTACTATTGTCTGATGTAATTATCAAGAGTTACCAACACTCATACAGTTTATAAACTAAAAAGAACCAATCCAAATTTAGTTAGGAAGACTCCAAACAGATTTTGACTATTAAAAGACCAATGGAGACAGAACACAAGGCATTTCATTTGACATTTGAAACATTAAAATATATTCCATGATTCACTGCAGAACTCACTTTGCTGAAACATGTTTACACGCTTTTTTAAAAAAAAATGTTTTAATAAGGTTTCATTTCCATAGCAAGATCACTGACAGTTTGACCACATTCACTGATAACGTCTAATTGTTTAACGATGGCGATGAAAGTGTGGAAATATTGTGGAGCAAAAACAGCTGTAACAATGCAGGAACACATAAAATGAAACTCGACCCAACCTATTGCCCCAGTGCATGCTGAAAGGGTTTCTAACACAACTACGTCATTTAACAGCAACCACATGATCATGGTTTAAACTCTCATTCTGCCATCGATATTCAGGATAACTTCATCCAGGACAAAAACAATTGTTCAACTATCAATCGTTAATCTTTAGTCAAAAAAACCCAAAACAAATTAGCTGGATGAGAATTAACAGGATTATTTTAGCTTTTAGCAGCATGTTAGCCTTAAATAGTTAAGCCACACCTGAAGGACAGGGCTCAAGTGCACTTGATGCTCGGATTAGCAATCAGTGTTCATAAAATGGGTAATAAAAAAGTCAAAAAAAAAGTCAAGGCACATAGTTTTGTCAAACCTTTATTACAGTGCCCATATGATAAAAACAAGACCAACACTTATCGACTGCACACTCTTCCACATGGCCAACCAATCACACATAGATTTTCTTCACAGTTATCCATAACATGGTGTTTATCTATATGTATTTTCTTTATTATTGCCTTTGACATAGTGTTAATTTATTGAGTACAGGTGTAATGAGAGAGCGGGATGTGGCTGTGAAAATTCTCACGTGTGTGATTGAAGCTTGAACTTAATTCACTTGTGTTTTGCTCTTGTTTTTATCATGTAGCCACTCGAGGATAGGCTTTTATGGACCCACATCTTAATATCACTTTCCATTTGAAATCAAATGTCTCCTTCATTTGTAGCATGTTATTTAGGTTCATGAAAAGAAATATTTGAAGCATAAGCTCATTTCTTATTTGCTTTGAGTTCACCATTAGATTTTTGATGTAAATCAGACATTTTCAGCCCACACCTACAGTATATGAGTTTTTTTTACATTTGCTGTGTGCGTCCTCAGGCCCTAGCGATGGAGGTCGGCCGGCAAAGTTTCGCTCTCAGCTCAATATCACTGAAGTGATGGCAGTGAGCCGGGCAGAACAGCAGCAGATGCTGAGCTCAGAGGAGACAGGTCTCCGAGAGCACAATGATGACAACTGCTTGTACTGTGCTGGACTATCGGTGTCCGGCTTCAGCTCTCAAAACAGCAACCCAGGTGGGATCCTGTTTCTGGAAAAAAATGAAACAAAATGTAAAACTGTTCATGGCTATAATACATTTATTTTAGTGAGTTGCAATGAGTCCCAGGAGCACCATTCTGGATTGATAACCCGAAGATTTTACCACATTTCTCCCACGATTGTCAACTTTTGTCTCAGACAGATGAAAATCACACAGTGTGAAAAGGACTTTAGTGTTAGTTCTATAATGGAGCCCCCCCCCCCCATCTTCTTCAGATCTTATAGAGGTGACCCCGTTCTCAGAGTGGTGCAGTTCGCCTCCAGCAAACCATCCAGAGGTCATGGTCCAAGTCAAGCTGTCAGGAGTGTCTGGATGCAGTGACTCTGTGTCCCAGGGATCTGGAGGTAGTGGTCGCAGCACAGAATTTGTTTTGGGTAGGTGATTGAGTTTTACCTTCCACATTTGAATATGTGATATTAAGTAAAAAGTTGTTTCAGATCATTGCTAAATTTGTTATTATTGTTTTTTCATCTATCTATTTTTATTATGTTCTGTAACTGTTGGTCTTTGCTCAACTTGAGACAGAAGGACTTGTAAATGGTGCTTTGTTTGTTTCATATTGTCAATAAAAGGTAAATGTTTCATTCAGTTTGTTCTACCTGTGCAGGTGTGAAGTCCATCCCAGAGGATGCTCCAGCTGGCAGGGTCCTACTGAGGAAGGAGGTGCTTCGTCTGGTGATCAATCTCAGCTCTTCCGTGGGGACCAAAAACCATGAAACCAGTCTGTTAACGTAAGGCTCTAGCTGTCTCTACACACATGTCGTTTCACTGCTCACTGCCACAGTTTCTGATTTGGTGGGTGAATGTGTTTTCTTTGCAGGATCAAGGAGAAGTTCCCTCATGCGTTTGATGACATCTGTCTATATTCAGAGGTGTCCTACCTGCTGGCTCACTGCATGTTCCGCCTGCCCTCACGTCGCTTCATTCAGGAGCTCTTCCAAGATGTGCCCTTTATACCAGTAAGCATAAAAAGGACTTAATACTTTGAAACATAACTAAACCTTGCCATAAGATTGTTTACTGTAGCACCAAGGTTCTCACGGCAACAGCCATGAAGAAAGGTCAGCTTAACCATGGAGAGGACCGCCATCTGCTCCTCTTTGCTTGCTTAGTTTAAGGAGTATTCATGTATGATATGTATGAAAATTCCTTCACAGTATGTGCATGCTTTAAAATTTTTTAGAATGAAATGAAATGATGGTCTCGTTAGTATTCACACACACACAATGCACAAATAAATGCAGAATGATTTGTATCTGTATCTGCATCTGTGCCTGTAATTTACCACTCGTACATCATCATGTATTACGCAAAATCCACAAATGCAGGTGTGTGTGTGTGTATTTTTTTTTTTATTTTTTGAAGCTCAGCCAAGTCAGGTGTTTGTTGTGTTATCACTATTCACACTCAGTCTAACATAAGAGAACACTGCCTCATTCATTTCTTGCAACTTTGATGAAATAGAAAGAACCGATCTTACTCATTTTTTTAAAGTACACATTTTTGCACTGCTTGTAACACTGTCTGATATTCATGTAGTTTTACTTAATTACTTATTTCTACTTAATTAAGTGGGTAAAAGGTAAATAAGGCTAAAAATGTCTGGATAGCTGACGACATTCTGCATCTGCTTTTCAACTGTCTGCCTCTTTATTTCTCAGATGTATGAAGAGGCAGAGAGCATCCTGTCCATGTCTCCACAGAGGGCCTCAGATCCACCCTCTCGCCGCTGCCAGTTGAAGCCTGACTCACCCTTGACTCAAACCTGTGTGTGAATTCTAATCCATCACTGACCTCTCCCCCTCACTCACTGCAATACCAACATCCCCTGCAACTGTCTATTCACCACACATAAGAGAGAGAGAGAGAGAGAGAGAGAGAGAGAGAGAGAGGGGGGGGGACCAACAACAACAGAAATATTCTCTTAGTATATCAGACCACTTCTACTGTAAATTGAGTTGATGCCAGCTACGGTTGTTTTTTCCACTCATCTTTTGTTTCTGGTACTCTGTACAATTGTGTGAGTGTCTGAATTTCACCATTGTTACATGAAAAAAAGGATTATGGAAAAGAAAAGCATTCCCAAAGTGAAACTTTTAACAGAACACTAAAGCTGATGCACCAATACAGTACCTGTGCTTCTGATATACAGTAACACTAAACTTTTCCTCATTGTGAGCGATGACTCTTGTTGTAGATGTTGATTTGTCTGATGTTCGCACATGAGCAGAGGATGTAAAAGCAGATGGAGTGAAGCCAGACAATCTTTAGTCACTGATGCAGTTTGGTGATTACTTACAAAGAAATGCACTTTCCCTTTCTCTCATTGTATTCTAGTATTTTTTTTTTTTTTTAGCAATCTTAAGCACTTACATTAATAGAAAATACATAGTGATTTATTTCAACAGTTAAAAACACTTGATTAATCTAACTACTGTATTCACTTCAGTTTTTTTTTTTAGCCTGATAAATATTTGAGTGAATATTCAAAGGTTTATGAACATGAACATAATTATGTAGTGCAATTCTTTTTGGACATTAGTATGTATTAATATAGCCTAAAGTTACCTGCATATTTTGACTTTCTAGTAATTTGTTGTTACAAATCACTTTTCCACCAGTTATGTGTTTATTTTGGGGTTTTTTTTCACTGAGATTTGCACAAAGAACTCATCATATCAAAATGTAAATGGCATTCTGCAGAAATATATGAAGACAGAAGTATATGAACAGAAGAAAACCATTGTGACCATAACCATTGTTTAATATCAGCAAGGATTGTGCCATATTAAGGTATTAGTCTGTGGATTTGGACAGTGATTGGCTTTTTTTTTGCCACTGTAGCAATTTAACTACTTTTCAAAATTAAATCTGTGCACTTTTTAAAAATTGAGGCACCACTTTCATTAGAAGGAAAATAAATGAACCAAATTAAACAGTCTCATAACGAACAGTTGTCATTCTTTTTGATACAGAGACCTCTGTTGTCTGCTTTACAGAACACATACAGACAACTCAATAATAAATGAGGACATTTATTTATAGATAAATGTCTATCAATAATTGAATGAATGAGTCATATATTATACAACACATAGTTCCAACCAAGGAATCTTTTACCAAGTGGATTGAACTCTGAGATATGAGTTACACATGCACACACTCACACCCAAAAACCGAACACTTCTACACTCTTTGTTATCCGGCACCCTAATTGCACAGACGGCAAAAGTTGCTCAGGAGGGTGATGGCCGATGGTGAAACCCTTCAGGAGGATGACCAGACTGGGGTTGCTGCTGCAGACCCTGGAAGCGAAGCCAGTGGGGATGCTGCTTCAGACCCTGGAGGCGAAGCCACTGGGGATGCTGCTTCAGACTCTGGAGGCGAAGCCACTGGGGATGCAGGAAGTGGAGACCTGGCCTTCCTGGAAAAGCCAGAACCACAGGGACCCAAAAGCCATAGGAAACAGCCGCACAGGAACCCAATAACCAGGGACTCTATGACCTCAGGCAGACAGGGACAAGATGGCTACAGTTCAGGAATGGGGGTGTGGCTCAGCTCAGGAACTGGGGGCTAGCGCAGCTCAGGAACAGAGGATTGCTGTGATAGCCCAGCAGGAATAGGGAATTGCTGCACACCAGCAGGAACAGGGAGTTGCTACATGCCAGCAGGGACCGGGGGTTGCTGCATGCCAGCAGGGACAGGAGGTTGCCTGAGCTGATGCAATTGTAATCTGATTATGGGGTATATAATCAAACTACTCATAGGGAATTAGTTCTATTCAAAATCAACTTATATTGTAGAGAGATGCCAGGATACCAGGTGATGACTATTGGGCCTCCCACCCAATGCAACCCTACTTCAGGGTCAACGGAGCAGAAGTCCAAGATCGAAGTCACTTACTAATTGCCATGTAATTACCATGAAATTTGCGGACTCGTAAAATGAAATGTTACAGAACTGAACAACATTCTGAGGACCAAGATCATCAACACCCTCTGCATCATCTTCCAGAGCCCCTGCTAGATGCTCCTGTCCATGGCTTCCACTTCCACCTGACCATCTGCTTGTAGAAGGACAAGTTCCTCATCAGACCACAAACTCTCATACCCTATTTACACCTAGTAATAAAATGTGATCTGTATTTCTCTGTCTGTGTTTGGTGGGGGTTGTGTAAGTGTGTAGGAGGAGGAAAAGAAGAAGAAGAATAGAGAGACAGAGAGAGAGAGAGAGAGAGAGAGAGAGAGAGAGGCTGTATGCGTGTTTTATGTGTATATTCCTGAAGCTAAAAATATATGGTTTGTCCTGAGGGTGGTGCTAGAGGAAAAGCCATGATGTACTGAAATCAAGAGTTCAAGATATTGGATGCATGAATGTACTCAGTAGATTTAATGGCTGTTTATTGGATAATCGGTTACTTGTGTGCATAGACGACATCTTTGCCTGATGAAATCAAGAATACAGTGTTGTAAACATCATGTAGAATTTGCTCTATACAGTGGCTGCAAATTAGCAAGTTGTATATGCAGAAACAATCAGTTAATATGAACCACTAACATATTACAGAAAAGTCATAGATGTATATAATTGGAAGGTATATATATCATGTGGCTATTGACCTGCCTAAACTTCTGTGTGAATTGGTCATTGAGACTCGCCCTGTTGTATCTACTTCATCTTGGATCAGGTTAGTTAAAACAATAGTTTGACTTTTTAGAAAATATGCTTGTTCACTCATCTCGGTTGAATAAACAGTTTTCCCAAAATACTGAACTATTTATTGAGTCTTGAGACTTGAGACTCTTGGAGTTTGTTCCAGCAGTGTCTTCATGTCCAGCAGTACATCCTCCAATGCTTGGATCAGATATGCAGCATTATTTTCTTTGCAGGTGGTGATAGCTGTCGCCACAAAGTTGATGCGATCATTCATAACACAGTAGGACAAATCATATCCATTGGGTTTGTCAACGCAAGTAAGTGGGAGACAGCCACTCTGGGATATTACCTTGTGAACAGAGACAGAAGGAGAACAGGGAGAGAGATTGGTTATTGTTGTAGTACTGAAACTTCTGCTATGTTATAACATGAGTTAACATATGTCATATATATAACATAGAGAAGTTGGTTCATTGAAAATACATTTGTTGTTCTCACTAGAGATTACACTAAATGGTATAATGGATATCATAAGACAGATAGCTGAATATGAACAGAGCTGCTGAAACAATGGAATGGTGCAAACACATCCTCATAGGTCTACATGGTTGACAATATAGTGTATATATATATATATATATATATCACAAAATCTTTGAAGGCAACATTTTCCAGATAGAAATGTATTTTTGATGACTGCTGAAAATCTGCATTTGATGCATTTAAAATAGGCGAAATACATGACAAGTTGATGTTTTACTTGAAATGAAACACAAACACAATTACTGAAAGGAGTTGAAATGGCAGTTACAATGGAAGTGCTGCTGCAGTGTGAGTGTAAGGACTGAAAGGTTTCATGTGAAACAACTTAACTACAGTTGTCAATAATCATTTCACACACACCCCTTGCTGACATAGGTGTTTGTCTTCTGTTCTAAATTATTGCAGCTATAATTTATACTACTGAAGCTTCAGCACCTAGCAGTTCACCAAAAGGGTTTTATTATAGCTGGCTACACCACCAAGTTCCACTCGTCAAACACAGTCTTTAAAAGTGTAATTAAATGCTACAGGAAAAGATGTTAAGTGTTCACCACCAGTGTTAAAGTCTGACCTGAAACTCATTAGATATTCAGAATAACACAGAAATAGTAGAATATAAATGTGCATCACTGAAGGAGAGCACACTAATTAACCATATTGGCTGAGTATAAATAATGGTGTTAACTATGTTTAGTGGCAACATAGTGGTATTTTTATTCTACAGCACAGTTTAAACCCTTGACCTTACCTGACTTGTAGAGAGGTCGTAGCCAAAGGCTTTAGCATAGGAGGTGTCTGTGAAGAAATCAGGCATGGGGATTTTTTCCTCAACAGCCTGAGTTCTAAGACCCTCAAGATGTTCATCTATGCCCTGTCCGATCATTGCCTGTATGGATGGAAACAATTCAATTTATTTGTTCTTTCCAGTCGATTATGTAGTATTATTACTACATGATCGACTGATTATAGTAGTTCTCTTGTAAACAAAAAATGCAGCTCTATGCACCTAAACGCATCCTTGAAGTCTAACATGCATGCATTTCCTTCCTCATAAAACATTTTCAAAACTATTTCTTGTTAGTTTGAAACCTGCACTATTAACGTCAATGTTTACTAGCTAGCAGTCTTCTTATTCCTTGTTTTTGCTGGTGCATTGCTGCATTTCTTGGCACATTGCCACTACCTGTAGATCAGTGTATTGGGTTGATCACTTCCATGGCCTGGTGCACAATAACGAGAACATGCAACATGGGAACCCTATGTAAAACACCGCCCTGTAATCCCACTAGAGGTGAAAAACCCTGCAAGGTATCTTCAATTTTTTTGCAAATCCTTAACTGGATATGATAATAACTGATAATAAACCTCCACTGAACATAAGTATTGAGTGGTGGTGTAAATGATACTCACCATGGAGGATAATGATGCATGTACTTTTACAGCTTTCTCCAGTAAATCCACCTTCTCTGTGTTCTGTGAAAAAACAGGAACAACTCATCACTTGTAGCAGATTAGTGTTTATTACTGTGAATGTTATGCAGCACAATACTATTAAAGTTAAATTAAATAATTGTCAGCATCAGCTGTGAGTAAAAGATTGTTCTTACAATAATAAGGGTGCTTTCAGTGCTGTGAAGGAGGTCTAGAAATGTCTTATTGATGAAAGAGATCAACTTTGAGCAAATCACATTCTTAGAAATCTTTGATAGAGATGGTAATTTGGAGATAGGTGTTTTGGATTCAGAAGGTCAAGTTTACATTTCTTAAGAAGGAGATCCATTAATGCAACTTTAAAGTAAGAAGGAAAATGTATCCAGCAGTACATATTACTGGATATATATTTGAATCTATAACAGTGTATCATACTTTCAATCATTCAGTTATTTTATTTGTCCCTATGTTGCAACTGGTTGAGCAGCAGTGTAACACGAGATAAAAATACAAAGTGTGTGAATATATAAATTAATTCCAGGCTGCACCACTGTTAATATGGAGTTCTACTTGTTTCCTGTGGCAACATGCCCACTTCAACTCAGCCAATGATGTTGATTTGCTGAAGTGTTTTTGTCGTTGTGCCACAGAGAACATGGAGACAGAATGTACTCAAGATAAAAGTTAACAGGATATAGGGCCCTATTTCAAAGATCTAAAGCACACAGTCTGAGGCTTGCAAGTGCATATGGAGTATGTCCACATCCACTTTTGCTATTTGAACTAAATAGTCAGAGCGTCTGGCGCATGGTTCAAAGGGGTTGTTCCATAGTCTCTTAATTAATCATGGGTGTGTTTTCAGCATAACATGCAATAAACCAATCAGAGTGTCATCTCCCATTCCCTTTAAAAGCCAGTTCTTGCCATATTGCCATAATTTGGTCAAATAATTAGGCAATTTAATCATTACTTCGTTAATTTAGTCATTACTGCGATTAGTTAATTCTGATAAATATTATAACTAAGCATCATGACATGTATTTTTAAACGTGTTAATGTACACAATAATAATCCTTTTATTTGTAATCTGTTGCATGTTTGTGCACTGCTGCACATCAGTCTGTGTGTGTAATAAGCAGAGTGTATGTTGTACAGCCGCCTGTGTAGGCATATATTACTGTCTGGATAATGTGCCCTTAAAATAACAGTGAAACATTGCGCCATTGACTTTAGACCAGGTTTTTATTGGTCAATAGTGCAATCACTCTCTGCTGCTATTTGCTATTTAAACAACATGGGCATTGGACAGGAAAAATGACAACTGTGTCAGTCTTAAACCAACAAAGACACTTGTGTTGCACTTGGTGCTGCTTTGCGCTAGGCGTAAGATAGGGCCCGATATAAGATCACTTTAACAGCAAAGTGCAGGGACAGACTGTGCAGACCTGAGGTAAGTATTGTACAGTCTACAGTATGTGATGTAATTTGTTGGTCGGACTATTAAAACCCACCAGAACATTAAAAAGGAATTTGCTTTAAAATTACCCGTATTCTGGGGTCATCAAAGGCCTTGACAAAGGCAGCTGAGGCACTGGAGGTTGAACGTATTCCCTCTGTCCGGCCCATTCTGAACAAACGCAGGGAGGCAGCTTCAAACACTGAGGAGCACCGCTGGTACATCCTGCCCAAAAGAAAGCAGAGAAATCTTCTTAACCATTCAAACAAGCACTGCATCTCCACAAACAGAATAAGACAATGTCCTGCATGTGACCACAGTATTGTGTTTCTATATTATTAATGCCTCAAATTTTTTTTAAGTACAACCTGAAAACTTTTGAAAACTTGGTTGAATCCATTTCTTCTCAGATAATGCATGCAAGAATTTCTGTTGCAGCCGAACTGTGTGATCAAGGATTTTTACATGAAACCTTCACAGCTCTCTAGCTACCTTTGGTTTAGAATGAAAAGAGCAAAACGTGTGCACACAAAGACAGTCCACCTCCACGTGACTTTTCAGTATCTCACCTGTAGTAGGCCAGCTGTATTGCCATCTGTATGAAAGCATCAGGGCTCATCTTGTGGGCCTTAATGAAATCTTTTCCAAAGTGGTCAAATTCCTTAATTTTCAGATCCAGGTCTTGGATCAGTCTGTAGTGGTGGAGATGAGAGAAATCCCTAGACAATGAGTCTGACAGATATTTGCAGTGTTTCAGGATGTGTCTATGCCTAATGACAAGTATAAATGGATTATATGAACAATATACATCAGTGTTTCCCTTATGTTGACAGGCTACATTTAATGTCAGACTGACAACCTTTTTCACCACTCAGCTCACTTTCACCTCACTCTTATGCTGCTCACTCTCTGCACTTGCTCATCTACATACATATGATTAAAGTAAATCTAAAATTTTTACCTAAAAAACTAGAAATACCACCTTGTGGTTGTATGCCTCTGCTAGCCAGTCAACTTGCAGTTTATATCCATGTCTGTCCAGACTTATATTACATTTGTAGTGAAGACTTTGAAGGAATTTAATAAAAATCACCACAGTTTCAGAGTAATCCAACCACTGGAGATACACAAGCATTCTTAGTGCCAGTCCCAAGCTCGTATCAATGTGGAGGGTTGTGTCAGGAAAGTGTAAACCTATGCCAAATCATACATCAGATTTCCATACTGGATTGGTTGAGGCCTGGGTTACCAATGGCTTACCAATGAAAGTGAAAACAGCAACATATGGAAAAGGCAATAATGACTCCCTTCATCCTCTTCTGGGTTTCTATTTTTCTGGCCATTGACGATCTATATAACTGTATGTAACACAACTGAAAGCTGTCCTCACATGTCCATGCTGTGCTTGGCTTCCTCAATGTCTTTCTTGATCGCAGGTGTGATGTTGAAGTGTAGTTTCTGGGGCGTGGGCAAAGGCACCATGGGAGACTGAATCATCTCTGACTTCTCCCTGTTTCCACAAACAAATGAAAAGAAATGATATGAGAACACATCAGGCATGGACACATTAAGTTCTTTAGCAGAAATGAAAAATGAGTTAGTAAGTTTGTACATGCCTTTTAGTTCCAACAGTAGCTTCAACATGACCATCAAGTTATTGTAAATGATTATCTCATTGAATACTATTGTAAAATGTAAAGTGCTGGAGAATTCCAACATGAGTCTCTAGGCAACAATGATTCCAAGGCAACTGGACTTGGACTGGTCAGACTAGTGGGGACTAGTCAGGCCGATGCGTTACGAACTGATGAAGCCGCTTGGATAAGAGGCGAAACGTCTTCATAAGACAAATCTAAGTCCAGTTGCCTTGGAATCATTGTTGCCTAGAGATAAATATGACCTGGACAAATGAGAATATACACAGGTCCAACATGAGTGTAAAACCATTCAGCTGGTGGCTTATCTCTGTCATATAGTATATCACAAGTGAAGTGATTTTGTCAGGTACACTGAGGGTTTTCTGACCAATATTAGTGCTACAGAGCAATGTTTTACATGTGGATCCCCATTTTATTTGTTCTTGTGCACACACACTTGATCAGGTGGCAGTTATGCAGCAAATTGCTGCAAGCTACTAAATATAAACAATGTAGGTTTCAAACTTAGGAAAAATCAGCCTTTTGGTGAGTAACACTGAGGGTCATATATTGACCACACAAGTGTAACAACAAGTGTTATGATTCAACAGTTAAGAATCATAAGGACAGCTCACAAATCTGAGGCCAAAGAAAGATGATGTCAGTTTTGCATCAGTTAATTACTATAATATGTATATAATGAAAGTCCATAGAGAACATTTCAATAACACATATCTACATATCTAACTGCAAGGCTGATGGCACTCATGACTCTTCCCAGGGAAAGCTGGGGCCCAGTGTGCTGGTAGCTTGCTCAGTTCCTGTCTTGATAGGTAACAGGAAGAGAGGTGAATCTGCTAAGACACAGGAAGCACTCAAACTATTCTGCAGATTTATCCAATTTAGCATCCATTCCTCATCAGCCACAACTTGTACACAAATAATTGGTCAGAAAATGTCACCTAAATACTCTGCAACCCTTTTAATGACTTTGCTGAACTGCTGTTTATTATCTGTATTGACTTTGACTGTGTAGTTATTGTTGGTTAGCACTAAAGAACTTTTTTCTTGATAAGCAGGGACTGACTAAGTATGTGACAGACCCCACACACAACAAGGGGCACACTCTGGACTTAATCATATCTATGGGTCTAAACATTTCTAAGGTTGTCTCTGATCATTCCTGTGATTTCTTTAAGAGTTCTATCACCATACACACTAATGTTCAAACAGAGGAAATCACAAACGGTATGTCACTGAAAACACTAGTGAAATATTTATTCAGGCCTTCTCTTTCCACACCGGCCCTCTCTTGGGTCTCAGTCAATGAGCTTGTAGATAGTTTCAGTTCTGAAATTAAAAATGTTATTGATGCTATTGCACCCACTAATTTGAAGCTTGTGTTTGGTAAGAAAAGGTCTCTGTGGAGAAATGCTACACTGGTCAGAATGGAAAAAAGAGAGTGTGAAAAAGCTGAACGCAGGTGGAGACAAATGAATCTCCAGGTCCATTTAAACATCTATTAAGAGAGACTTTGCATTTGTAATTTGGAAATGAGAAATGCAAGGCGGTTCTTCTTCTTTGACATCTTTGCCAAAAAACATGAGTAATGCACTTGCCTTGCTAGCTACTGTCGACAGGCTAACAAACCTTCCTGCGTCAGTAGCCCCTGAACTTCTATCCACCAGGGCCTGCAATCAATTCCAACTGTCCATGTTGCTAGCAGTATATTGAGATTTTAGATGATGTGTACACTTTGCCTCATTGCTGACCTTTCACTCATGAGATAATAACTTGCACCCACATAAGCTCATTTATTTTTGGTTACTTACATGTGTGCTGCAAAATATTCAGCAAAGGTCATATGGACTGTACCATCAGCAATGGTATGCACACAGTTCACACCACATGCCCCGTCTTCTCCAACAATAAGCTGAAAGAAAGATGAGAAACACAAATCAATCATTAACAGTACATTCTTATTCTTTCTGCCCACATCTGTTTTTTTCATGTAGTTGCTCATATTAATCTGATGGGTGAATGTTGAAGAAATACCATCTCCACAACTGTAGAGATACAACTGATTTTACCTGTATCGTTTTGTCAAACCAGCGGTTGCCACTGTTCCATTGGCTGCCTCCTCCATGCATCATCTGTTTGGCAGTACTGATGTCATACATGTCATCAGACACCTGAGGCATTGGTCCATCCAAACACAGTATAATGATGCTCTTTTCAATTGCTGACACTGATTCTTTGTTGGTCTCATCTGGACACATCAAGGACATGCACACAAAAAAATCAGATCTAATGTCATTATGTAATCAGACTGCAACAGTTTAATTCATCTTTTCTAGATCACATAATCAGAGTCAGAATTAGCTTTATTGTATGTTTACGCATACGAGGAATTTAGGCTGGTTTCTAGTGGCTTTCAATATCCTGACCAATCAAAAACAGAAAATGTACCAGAGAGGTCAACACTGAGGCAGACATCCATGGTGCCATCTTGATGTATCTACTTATCTACTTACACTTTCCTAATCAGGGATTCATTTCAAGTTCTGTTATGTTAGGTTATGTCGAATTTTCTTGACTTGGGCCCACATGGAGAATGCATGAAAGTAGGAGACGTCTTGTGTTGAGCAGTACATTTTTTGAAATGAAAAATAATTTCACACAGGTTCCAAATTTTTCAAAGAAGGAGAAGGAATAGATGTTTTAAGAATTTGTTTGTGGAAAACAATATCATACAGACATTATTATCCAGTGAAGTATTTTTATACATCTTAAATCATGTCTGAAGGGATCTTTCAGTAGTAAGTAAGTGGTCCTTTAGTTTTCCTTGCATGAAAGCAGAATTGTGCTCACCCTTGATTAAGTTCATGTAGGTCTTGGCCCAAGAGTCGCGATTCTGGGTGGTGAGGATGCCAACAGCCTCCATGTTGGTCTGTAGTGAAGCGTTGCAGATCTTCTCCAGTTGAACACAGAGCTGATCAACTGTCAGTGGAGTCCCATCATTGTGGTACACGTCCAGAACAAAGAACTGATTCCAAGGAGAGGACAAATGAAAGCAAGACTTGATTACTGAAGCAGGCAACGTCCCTGCAGCTGTAGACACTCAGGGACCCCCAAGACCCCAGGAAGTCTATGTACACTTTACTTTGTGTTCATTTCATTAATTACAAATTTGTTTGGTAATATGCATTAATTGAATTCAATTCAATTTTATATAGAGCCAAATCACAACAAAAAGCCATCTCAGGGCACTTTTACATGGAGCAGGTCTAGCCCATGCTCTTTAATTTACAGAAAGAGAGAACCAACAGTTCCCCCCATGAGCAAGCATTTGGCGACGGCGGGAAGGAAAAAGTCCCCTTTAACGGGAAGAAACCTAAGGCAGACCCCGGCTCTGGGTGGGTGGTCATCTGCCTTGACCGGTTGGGTTGAGAGAGAGAGAGAGAGAGAGAGAGAGAGAGCGATAATTGAAATAATTGAAGCTAATAAGAGAAGCAGAGTAGCAGATGTAGGGTAAATCCTTAACTTTGATTGGCTATTCCTGCTCTGAACATACATTTGATAACTCGTGAAAACTTGAGAGCTGCTCTTCAATCTTCTCTATCTCTTACACTTTGCTGTAAGTAGGAGTAAGTCTTGATAAATGTAGTTTATTTTTCACGTTCAGCAATGGACTTTTTTACTCCTACATTTTTTATTAATTTTAATTATTTTTGTTATATTTTGGGGCATTTTATGCCTTTTTGGCAGTTGTTTTTGACAGTGACTATAGAGAGATGACAGGAAACAGGGGCAGAGAAGTGAAAGATAACATGCAACAAAGGTCTCCAGTCACACATGAACATTGCAGTTCATGGTCAGCACCTTAACCCCTCGGCCACCAGAGCAACCCTTGAGTTAAGAGAATTACTAAGTGTAACTGTTAGACATTTGATAAATACAGACTCTGGTTGCAGAAGACTTCAGACAGTTATGTGTGACTCAGATCAGTGATGTTGTGCTCCTCACCTCAGAGTTGTGTACTACAGTGATGTGTTTCAGTGGACTGGAACTCTCAGCATGGTACACCAGTGAGTCTTTCTCTGGACCAGGGATACGACAGGATGATAGCACCAGGTCGAATTGCTTCATACACAGGGGCTTCCCTCTCATGTACTCAACTGGTAGTGTTTCACTATAAAACAAGTGCTGTTATATACCCATTTATGTCTCTGAAGATACCATGTACTGAGTATTGCAGGGCTACTTTGAGTAATGTAGTAGTGCCTCCATCTTTGACTCAAGTTTAGTTTCTTCACCCACATAATAAGAGAAATTAAGAAGGCCTACAGCAGTTAGAAGGTAGGAGAGGTGTAGTGATACAAATCAGTTCACAGGGTTTGATACACATAAAATATTCTCAAGAAAGTCTGAATGAAAAACAATCTGTTAGGGATATCACTGGCTTTCCATAAAGTGTAAATGTAGTGTTTTCAGGTTTAGTCATTCATTTATTTTTTTATTTTACAATAATTTTGCTTAAAGATTTTGGTGCGATATACAAATACTAGAATTGATCCATACCAAAAATACAGTGTTCTCATGAAAACAGGGAGCAAATGTCTGAACTTGAACACCTTAGTTGGAAAAAAAAAAGCCAACTTACACTCCTCAGGAAAACGTATTTCATATCTCAGACTTAAGACAAGAACATTTTTTAAAATAGCATCAATATATTTTAAAATACATAAAATTTTGGGAGACAATATCATACTACTAAAAGAAACACAAACAATAAAACTGGCAGCATGATACAGTCAAACATGTTACAGTCAGTACTCACTTGTCGATCTTTTCCTTCAATTCCAAAATACCCGCTATTGCTTTGGCAGCACACCTAAGCAGGAAAAACATTGTTATTCATTTTCATAGTAAAGGGGAATTTAAAATGAATAAGAATTCAAAAGTATGGTCAAAATTATAATACCCTGACTTTTGGTCCCTGGTAAGGGTCAAACTCCCTAAACCCTGAATTTGAGGTCTCAAGCCCAATCCAAGACAACACTAAGAACATCATCAGGGTTATTTTCTCAGACTTTAGAAAGTTACCTCCAGAGACGCAGAAGATATTCTAAACTGTGTTCACAAACAAGCAAACTGATCTTGATTATGTATGTAAATGTGTACAATTGGAGAAGTGCTATTTGACTTGAATAGTAACTTTTATGAACATGTTTTGAAATGGTTGGAAATGGATTGGGAGCATGAGAGTGTGGAATAACCACAGTCCCACTTACTTAATAAACTGACTCTCTCTGATTGAAAGTTAAATAAATGGTTTTGTTTTCTGAAATTCCCAAATGTCATTAATATTGTGCAGTAAATGCCTGTGTTTTTCCAATGAAAGAATCATTAGAGGATGTGCTATGACCCCTGCTTATATTAATTGATGATATGTCTCAGGACAGCAGAAACACAACATGAAACCCTTAATACTCCATTGAATTTAGCACGTCGCCCAGAAGCTCTCTGTCACTGAAGAACAAGAAAGGATGTTGAAAAATGACCTCCAGGAGGAAAAAGACAGCAGAAACAGAGAAGAAGTCTGTCTGGAACGTGCGTCACAGCGGTAACGCTAGGAGCCTTGGGGTCGCTGAGGGGGTGATGCAGCTCTGCTCCATGAGGTGTGTCCCCTCACTCTGTTCGCTTTTTTGGATGCATTATGAAGGTGCGTGGTGGCTCTCTGTGCCAAGAGCTGGGACATATGAAGCCACATATTTGTTTGCCATGCCATAATCCAAGCTTGTGCCACCGTTGTTGCCATGGAGAGGGTCAGCATAACCGACACTGCTTTCCTGATATCTGACGCAATCCCAGGAGGAAGCACGCTGGGCTGTGTAGACATGGCGGAGACCACAGAGAAGAGCAGAGTGATGTTACTGGCAGCTGCTACTGTCCGTGCAGCACACTGGTGTGCACGGTCAGTGAGGCAGGTGGTGAAGAACCAGGGAGAAGACGGCATGGGCTTGCGTCTGCCAAAGAAAGTCACTTTAGGCAGCAAGATGGTAGCTAGACTCTCTTCTAGTGATGGTAAGGCAGGAAACCTGTGTTCTGTATCTCTGGAACCCTGGTGAAGGGATTGTAGCGAACCACTGGTGCCTTCTGATGCTGCTTGGAAAAGCAGCATCGATGAACAGCCGAAGCTCCGTAACATGAGGCTACACCGGGAAATGCTTGGACGTTGGCTCTGGAACATAGACGTCTCCTACCAAGAAGTTGCGAACAGGTGCAGGTGGATCAATCAGCACAGGGATATCCTTCAGGTCAGCCGCCATCTTGATAATGCTTGGAAGATCCTGGAGGAGAGCTTTGGCGGGAAGGTGGTCGGCAGGGCATGATGAGGTGGGACATAGCTTTAATGTGCACGTGCACTTTTAGTATGGATCTTATGCACTGTTTCATAAATGAGACCCCTACTCCTGAGCATCAACAAGACTAATGGTGCAGACACACGGATTCCAGCGATGACGGATCTGGAGGTACCGGACCACTAACGCTCTGGCCAGTGGTGACGTGATAGGTGACATATTGCCTGTTGGGTGGAGTTTGGTTTGCCATTGCTGTTTTCAACATGGCGGCCACACTACAAACAACGTCATGTTTCAGGTAAATAGTGCACTGAACAATGTTTCTGAAAACATTTGAGGCAAGAAATAGGCAATGCAGTAACAGAATCTTGATTCATATTTGATCAGCACTGCCTAGTTTGACAGTTTGAGCTGGCTGCATTGCGCTGGACGGACCTCATTTCCATAACTGATTGACCTAGTACCTTGGTGTCCACATCACCGAAGGCCTGACCTGGGTGCTACATACTGACTTGGTAGTGACAAAGGCAGAGATTGCACCTGAGATAATTGAGGAAATTCTCGGTATCTCATGAAATACTGAGGAATTACTACTCCTGCACCATCAAAAGCATCATGACAGGGAATATCACTGTCTGGTACAGAAACAGCACTGTGCAAAGAGTGATTTGTTCTACCTTGCCTAAAGGATATTTACACCAGGCGATACAAAAATAAGACAAGGAGATCCTAACCACCCAAATAACAGCATTTTCCCTCTGCTGTGGTTGGGAAGAAGATACCAGATACACCAGGACAGCGCTGAGAGTTTCTATGCGAGATTGTACCATTGTAACATGCTATTTCATCGCACTGCCTTTGGGCAGTTAGTATTCTCAGTAGAATGCCCTACCTGATGATTTGAAGAGCCACAGAAGATGACTTGAAGAAGAGTCTTGTTTTGGTTTTTTCTCCAATAATACACATGGTTACTACTACTTCTGTTTGATTTAAACTCTTTTTAATGCACAAATTTAAGGAACTGATGGGCTTACATTTCACTCTGACAGTACCTTATATGATTACATGTGACAATTTGTGACTGATTATGTGTGTGTGTTTTCACCTCATTTGTCCATGCTTATCCCTGAAGGCCCAGGAAGTTGGAGGAAGAAACGTTGCAATATTTGAATGAATCACCAAAGGCTTCCGGTTTTCGAGATATTCAGCAACCAGACGGTCTGATGACTACAAATAAGATTCAAGATTTAGTTTATTGTCATTTTCTTGTATATTTGCATACACAGAAAAACAAAATGTTGTTGAGAATGCACTGGTTGGACATTGAAGGTGCTCCACGGCAAGAAGGTTCAAATGTAAAATATAAAGGTAAAGTTATAATCCTTTTTGCCGTGTAATGACTGATAGCTACTTTTATGCATATACATACAGTGACTGTGTGTTGTGCTCTGAGCACTGCCAAAATGCAGGTAACCAAAACTCATTAATGTGCCTAAATATAGACACAGATGGGCGACTGATGCTGCTGCTGCTGCTGCTCTGCAAATATGCTGCATTTACTACATAACTTGAGTAGACATAGTGCAAAACTTGATTCATAGTTGTGTCTTAAGAAGTTAAAGTATAGCCACTGAACATACACATCTAATGACTTTGCTCCTCAAAATGTAGATAAAAGATATATAGATATAATACCTGTTAAATAAGTCCATAGTCCATCACTCTATATCACAATTATTAATATTAATAATATTATATATTATAAAGCAATTAATGTGAGGAATAGAATTAAATCAGGACACAACATGATCAAGTAGAACCAGTCAAAAGTTTGGACACACTTTCTCTTTCAATAGAATGGGAAGGTGTGTCCAAACTTTTGACTGGTGTTGTATTGTATATCTAGTCTATTTATTTAAAATATATAACTAAACTACTTCAGTGGTGCAGACAACAGGTTAAATCTGAAAACTCTGTAGTTATCTATGGTGAGACTCCCACCCCTCAGGGAAAACATAAATTAGGCTAAACTAATATCTCATTATCTACTAGATGGGTGACACAACCATTTATAAATACCAGATGATAATTCCTACTGACTTTTATGATACCCTGACTTTTACTTGCAACAACTGGATTTCCATGTAATATGTTGAGATGGTCATGTCCCCTCAGGAGGATTTCACCAACTTTAGTGCTTCTTTTCATCGGGCACCATCACCTGGTCAAAATTTCAATTTGTCTATTACTTGTTTATGATCAAATACCTGAAAACTAATGACATTCCCATCAGCCTCAACTGTGTTTTGTATTAAATGTCAAATAGCAAACACAGATGCTGAACATGGGAAACATTATAACTGCTAAACATCAGCATGTTAGCATTGTCATTATGAGAATGTTTTCAAAGAACCAACTGTATGTGTCTAAATTAGCCAGTTTATTAGTCAGTTTATCACATGCACAACTATTTTGGGCCACTTTTGTTGACATAATTAATTCATGTCCCTGCAGCCACCACTGGTCCTACTGTTACCTCAGCCACAGTCGCACCAAGCCACGGTGCTACCTCTACTGGATCCACTCCATTTCCTCCTATTCTATCACTGCTTCCTTCCTTACCTCCCCTCCCCCCTCTCTCTCCCCCTCTCCTGCCCAACACCGACTGTATATTTTCTGTGTTTTCAGTGTCCCCTGATGCCAGTCCCCTCACTCCGGCCGTCTTCAATGCTGTGCTTGATGGTAGCTTCACTCTAGCCTCCACTGACCCTCCTTCGTCCCACCACTGAGCACAGTCTGAGATTGTGCCATCAACTCAAACACCTATAGATGTCAAATGCCCTACACTATGCACCAATGGACCATCCCAACCGCCATGCCATCTGCTTACCCACCCTTGATTCAATCTTGTTTTCCACCCAGTCCTTGATCCTCCTCAGTCCCACCACCATGCACAGTTTGTGATCATGCTGATATCTCAACACCCATAACCATCAAGTGCCAAAAACTTTGCTCCAACTGACCATGCCAATTACTAGCTTGCCCGTTTTTTTTATTCTTGGTTCTTCTGTGGTTTCCAACTGGTCCTCATCGCTCCTGCATCCCTCCATTTGACCCTTCTCCATGCCATTCGTCAACTCTCATCCATCCCTCTGAATCCAACCTTCATCTAACCCTTTATGAACCTCCCCTCTCTCATCCTACCCCCTCATCCTCTGATGATCCTGAATGCTTTCTGAGCTAACCGCACTACCCTGCAACATCCCATCATGCTTAGATGCGGCAGCAGGTGGTTCATCTCTGATCAGTCAAAGTGTCCACAGCTGTTGGTGTAGTTGTTGAACTCACCCAGTTTTCACTGTTGAGTGCTTTGCTCTCCAAACCTCTTTGCAATCTCTCTCCGACCCCTCCTGGTTTCTGAAACTCTTCCAACAGCTGTTTTGTGCGCTTCAGCTCGTCCACTTCCATGAGTGGCTCCAGGACGGAGAGATAGCGCTCACAGGTCTGCTTCAGAGGGGGAACAGAAAAACTGGGCAGTCCCTCCTGCTGGGTCAGGTGTCTGCCAGTGACCAGAGCCGCTGATACAGGCTTCACCAAGTGACCGGATTTCATCAAACCACAGGGTCTCATCATCCCCACCTTTACCTTAGAGATACAAGAATGCAATCAAATACATGTTTGTGTTGTAAATAATTACTCTGAAATAATGACCATCTTGACCAGAGTAAAGGACCTTAGTTAAAATTGCCATTAAAAAGTTATTGCAGTAAATTATATAAAAAACAGAAAAAGAAGAAATAAATGAATGAGAACACACACTAGATTCAGTAATGAAAATAAAAATAAAAGCAGAGTTAAAGTTGTGAACAACAAATCCAGGAATTAACATTAAAATAAAACAGAAGATTACAAAAACATATAATGTATTTATGACTGCAAGGTAAGAAACAGCAACTTCATGCAAAGACCCAAATACCCAAATAATGTTATCTAGCTAGTGTAATTTCAGTAACCCACCATATGCACATTGTAAAGAGGAAGAGTTAACTAGTAACCTAAAGGTATGTTACTTACTACAGTTCTGGTACAAATTCCCCACATTGTGCATTCAGAGAGAAACTCCCACAGACTGAGGCTAACAATATATACCTTTTAAAATGTGTATTAGTAATACACGTAAATTATATCTTGAAAAGAAAAGCTTCTGGTATTGTTGGTAAGCACTGTTCTTCTTCCAGAACTCAAAGACTCTGACTATCTGAAAAAAAGACTGGTGAAGGCTTCTTTTATAGACTGACTGTGTTTGTCCTAAATTTGTTTTTCCACGCTTTATTTATCTACATTGTTTGATTAACCAACAGTGGTTGGTTTACAATGTTTGACTGACCAACAATTTGTCTACATTGTTTGTCCAACTAATAGTTTGTATACTTTCCTCTGTAACTGCTGATCGGTTTGTCACACAGTAGCAGGGATGAGTGGACTCAAATGCAAAGACCGGAAAGCAGGGATTGTTTTTATTTGATGTAAATGTCGAAACAGAAGCTGACAGAACAGGAAACTTTGTGAACAATACAGAATAGATGTGAACACTGTGGATCCGACAAAAATTCAACTGAAAACCAGACCTTAAATACAAACTAGACTAATCAGGGAATGGGGATTAGGTGACTCGACTTAAGGGCAGGCTGGGAGGGACTGGCTGAGGGAAACAATATTTATATAGCACTTTTTAAAACACAAAGTGCTTCACATGCAACAGATAGAACAATAGACAAACATGACAGAAATCAACCAGAATAAAAACAAAGCAGGACATGAGAACAAGAAGGGAATCCAAGGATTCAGCAGATCTAACAGTTTGTGGAAGATGATTCCACAGAGTTGGGGCTAGGAATGCAAATGTGCGATCACCTTTTGATTTGCAGTTTGTGCGGGGGATAGATAGAAGGCCAAGACTTGAGGATCAGAGAGGTCGTGAGGTGTAACGGGGAACAAGGAGCTCAGACATGTTGCTGGGGGCGACGTCATGGAGTGCTTTATAAGTAATCAGCAGGATCTTGTAGTTTATTCTGAATTGTACCAGAGGCCAATGGAGGGATGCAAGAACAGGGGTAATGTGGGACCTACGGCTAGTTCTGGTCTGGCTGCTGTATTTTGGATTAACTGTAGACATTTTAGAGAAGACTGAGTGAGGCAGGTGTAAAAGCAGTTACAGTAGTCTAGCCGGGAGGAAATGAATGTGTGGATTAGCTTGTCCTGGATTGAGCCAGGACAAAGCTGCCAGGCGTTGTGAGTGTGTGCTCAAGTAGTTTCTCTCTGTTATTTGCGATCCAGGCTTTCAGTTGTGGTAATGGACGATCAAAAAACAAAAGTGTGCCGAAAGGCCAAAACTAGATAAAAAAGATGTATTATGTCAGAGCTTTTTTGGCAGACCGAAGCAACGCTGCTGCATGCGCAGGGCAGGACTAATGTGGGTAATATTGGGCAGGTGAGAGGAAGAGTACAGGAGGATACAGGATACAGGAGACAACACAAGGAAACCAGAAAACTACCAGTAACTCTTAGATCTGATGGATAATGACAACCAAGGAATTCAAAATGAACAAAAACACAAGGAGTCCAAACATAACAGAATGTCCTGGCAGGGTGTTTGTCAGGTTTGATGATTTTATGTTGTTTGTGTCTGTTCATAGCAGGTGTCTTGAAAGAACATGAGATATAATGTCTCTTAGCTGCTTTTTGATATTTATATGGAGAAGTTTTTGATACATTGTATAACCTAAGATATTTGGCCTTTTTAATGTGATCTTTAAATGGCATATGAATCAGTGACATGCTACTCTTACAGTATGTGAATTTGATTGAGAACACTCCTCCCTATGATAGAGCACTCATGTGTATTGTTGTGTGTTCCTCTTCTCTCCCATCATACAATGTGTCCTAATAACTTTTTTTTTTACTTCACCAAAAAAAGCCTTTTATCAACATGCGTATAGATTTGATATCAGCAAAACACTAATTTACACTAATTGCAAGCCTATTATAAAGTTTCATTACTCTTCATCAACATCAGATATTCTTTTTATTGTTGGGATGTTTACCAAAAGTTCATCTTTCATATGCAAGTGTAACTACAGCAGACATATTATTATGTCCACACACATGATCCCGTACAATATTAATCATTATCTCACTGCCACATGCCTTTATCCCCAGAGGTCTGCATGTTAGGCAACCTGTCAGTATTACACACACATTTTCCTCCCCCCCCCCCCCCCCCCCCCCCCCACCCCCCCCCCCCCACCCCCCCACCCATCTGTTCTTCATTTATCCTTTTCCACTTTTCTTAGTTGTTGTTTCATTATTTTTTGTGCTGTTGATTAGTTTTGTTTTTATTTCTTCATTCTAATCGAGATTCTTTCCTTCCAAATTCAGCATTCCCTTGGTGTTATTTTTTTTATTTTTATGATAATTAATGCAGTTCTTTTTGTTTTTAGATTATTTTTTTTAAAACATTTATCATTTTGATTAATTAATCAATATTTAATCTTGTTTTACTTTATTTTTGCATCACAACCTCTGATCCTAAACATCATTCTGTAACTCCTTATTATAAAGGTTTTTGATATGAGGATGGTGTTGATGACAAAGATGTGTATTATGATGATTATTTTGATGATGATGATTTTTTATTATTCTAACATTACATATGTAACATATTATTACATATGAGAAATGGGAGGATGAGAAGGGAATGTGTATGTGTGTGTTATGTTTATATTCACAAAGCTAAAAATATATGGTTCGTCCTGAGGGTGGCACCAGAGGAAAAGCCATGATGCATTAAAATCAAGGGTTCAAAATATTGGATGCATGAATGTATGCATGCTCAATAGATTTAATGGCGTTTTATTAGATAACCAGTTTCTTCTATGCACAGTGGACATCTTTGCCCAATGAAATGAAAGAATACAGTGTTGTAAACATCATGTAGAGTTTTCGCTATACAGTGGTATTTCTGTCATTTACATAATTTCTATCTATTATATCAAGCCTTATTTGAGTCTTTAGTTTCGTTAGGACACCCAAAGTTTTTAACCATTTACAATGACAACAACTCACATTTAAGAAAGAACATGAACACTCATTTAAATAACAAATATGCCGACGCAGGAGGCAGAGAGAGTAAAATTGGCTGCACAGCAGAAATAATCAGTTAATATGAACCACCAAGTTATTACAGAAAAGTCATAGCTGTATATAATTGGAAGGTATATATATCATGTGGCTATTGAACAATTCCCATACCTGCCTAAACTACCGTGGGATTTTGTCACTGAGACTCACCCTGTTGTATCTACTTCATCTCGGATCAGGTTGGTTAAAACAATAGTTTGACAGCAACAGTTTTCCCAAAATACTGAACTATTTCTTGACTCTTGGAGTTTGTTCCAGCAGTGTCTTCATGTCCAGCAGTGCATCCTCCAATGCATGGAGCAGATGTGCAGCATTAGTTTCTTTGCAGGAGTTGATAGATGTCGCCACAAAGTTGATGCGATCACTCATAAAACCGTAGGACAAATCGTATCCATTGGGTTTCTCAACGCAAGTAACTGGGAGACAGCCATTCTTGGATGGTACCTTGTGAACAGAGACAGATTGTTATTATTATTATATAAATAATGGTGTTAACTATGTTTAGTTGCAACATAGTGGTATTTTTATTCTACAGCACAGTTTAAACCCTTGACCTTACCTGACTTGTAGAGAGGTCGAAGTCAAAGGCTTTAGCATACGAGGTGTCTGTGAAGAAATCAGGCATGGGGATTTTTTCCTCAACAGCCTGCGTTCTAAGACCCATGAGATGTATATCTATGCCCTGTCCGATCACTGCCTGTATGGATGGAAACAATTCAATTTATTTGTTCTTTCCAGTCGATCATTACATGTAGTAATTATATTATCCTATGGATACTCACCATGTACGATAATGATCTGTGTACTTTCACAGCTTTCTCCAGTAAATCCACCTTCTCTGTGTTCTGTGAAAAACAGGAACAACTCATCACTTGTAGCAGATTAGTGTTTATTACTGTGAATGTTATGCAGCACAATACTATTAAAGCACCAAAGGCAGTTAAATTAAATAATTGTCAGCATCAGCTGTGAGTAAAAGATTGTTCTTAGAATAATAAGGGTGCTTTCAGTGCTGTGAAGGAGGTCTAGAAATGTCTTATTGATTAAAGAGATCAACTTTGAGCAAATCACATTCTTAGAAACCTTTGATAGAGATGGTAATTTGGAGATAGGTGTTTTGGCTTCAGAAGGTCAAGTTTAGATTTCTTAAGAAGGAGATCCATTAATGCAACTTTAAAGTAAGAAGGAAAGTGCCCATGGACAGAGAACTATTTATAATAAAATATGTACAAAAATATGTACGACCAACAGTATCAAAAACCCTCAGAAATCTTAAAGGCATAATATCTAAGGGACTTGATTTGACATGAGGGAAGTATGAACCATTGTCTTCTTCATATGCAAAACCATAAAGTTTGATAATGTTGTCAAGTTAAAGCTAATTTTAACAACAGTATATACTGCTGGATATAGATACTTTCAATCATTCAGTTACTTTATTTGTCCCTATGTTGCAACTGGTTGAGCAGCAGTGTAACACGAGATAAAAATACAAAGTGTGTGAATATATAAATTAATTCCAGGCTGCACCACTGTTAATATGTAGTTCTACTTGTTTCCTGTGGCAACATGCCCACTTCAACTCAGCCAGTGTAGTGTTTTTGTCGTTGTGCCACAGAGAACATGGAGACAGAATGTACTCAAGATAAAAGTTAACAGGATATATGTTCACTTTAATTGCAATGTGCAGGGACAGGCTGAGGTAAGTATTGTATAGTATACAGTATATGATGTAATTAGCTGGTTGGATTATTAAAACCCACCAGGAAAGGAATTTGCTTTAAAATTACCTGTATTCTGGGGTCATCAAAGGCCTTGACAAAGGCAGCTGAGGCACTTGTGGTTGCACGGATTACATCTGTCCGGCCCATTCTGAACAAACGCAGGGAGGAAGCTTCATATACTGATGAGCACCGCTGGTACATCCTGCCAAAAGAAAGCAGGGAAATTTCCTTCTTTAGCTCCTCAAACACAATGAGTATAGCTTGATATTGCTGATGAGATTTGTTTATCCATTACTCTACTTTGTTGTAATAATACAATGTCCTGCATGTGACCACAGTATTGTGTTTCTATATTATTAATGCCTCAACTTTTTTTAAGTACAACCTGAAAACTTTTGAAAACTGGTTGAATCCATTTCTTCTCAGATAATGCATGCAAGAATTTTTGACGCAGCCAAACTTTTACATGAAACCTTCACAGCTCTCTAGCTACCTTTGGTTTAGAATGAAAAGAGCAAAAAGTGTGCACACAAAGACAGTCCACCTCCACATGACTTTTCAGTATCTCACCTGTAGTAGGCCAGCTGTATTGCCATCTGCATGAAAGCATCAGGGCTCATCTTGTGGGCCTTAATCACATCTTTTCCAAAGTGGTCAAATACCTTAGTTCTCAGATCCAGGTCTTGGGCCAGTCTGTAGTGGTGGAAATGAGAGAACTGTGAGTTTGGCACTATGACTAGTAAAGGGAGAGAGCTTGTAGATATGATGGAGAGAGGGAATCTTCCTTCCACACCTACATACTGTGTGTGCAAGAAACCAGGTAGAAGGGGAGTAAGGCCAGGAGCCTTGGAGGTGGGTTCAAACTGTTCTACTATGGTGTGGATGAGAGAAATGAGAAATGGAGTAAGTGTAATCCTGATGGAAGAGTCAAGAGAGTGTTGGAGGTGAAGAGAGTGTTGGACAGAGGGATCAGTATTAAACTGGAAATTGAAGGTGTGATGATGTATGTTGTGCATAGGCCTCACAAGTTGGGTGTGAGATGGAAGAGGAAGAAGGATGGCAGAGCCAAGGATCAAATGGTAGAAATTCAATTAAAAATAGTATCTAGTCCGTGTGTGTGTGAAAATAGCAACACATGGAAAAGGCAATAATGACTTCCTTCATCCTCTTCTAGGTTTCTATTTTCCTGGCCATTGATGATCTATAACTGTATGTAACACAACTGAAAGCTGTCCTCACATGTCCATGCTGTGCTTGGCTTCCTCAATGTCTTTCTTGATCTCAGGTGTGATGTTGAAGCGTAGTTTCTGGGGCATGGGCAAAGGCACCGTGGGAGACTGAATCATGTCTGACTTCTTCCTGTTTCCACAAACAAATGAAAAGAATTGATACATGGGGGGAATTAGTGAAAAACTGAAATGTATAATGAAAATTCATAGAAACACAACCCACACATTTGGCAACAATAGGAGGATTCTAGATACTGCAGATGGCTTTTGGAGATCCCTATAGTTGAATGAAATAATTTGAAAAGTCAAATCTGGTAAAAGTTCACCAAAGTCTATAATCATTCCAGGCCCCATCATCATCATAGAGATTATTGATGCTTATCTTGTCATTGTCATGCTAAATAGGGAAAGTTATGTCAGAGGATAAAGGCAGGAATGGGTGGTGACCCTGCCTGCCTTATCCCAAACTTCCAACTAATTTTGCTTTGATTCAAATCATTTCAATATTCAAAGAGGACAGGAGATTTATACAGGATCTTAGGTTCAGGTATGTAGTGAGAAGCACAGCTCTGCACTGGGGAAATGGTTCTTTTCTCACCTTCACTGGTTTGTAATTTTTGTGATTTGCTGTGTGCTGCACAGACCATGAGTTGCTTTATTCATACTTGTAACTGTTAATAATAATTATAATAATAATAAATTTGGATATAAACAATGCATGTTTCAAACTTAAGGATTTTTTATGTGAAAGGAAATGCATTTGTTAGACCTCAAGCATATACACATGAACGTGAAAAGTGCATATATACCTATATAGATACATATATATGTATATGTGTGTGTGTGTGTGTGTGTGTGTGTGTGTGTGTGTACTTTTGGTGAAGCTGCTTTTGTTTTTGGCTACTTACATGTGTACTGCAAAAAAATCACTCAAGGCCATAAAGATGGTCCCATCAGCAATAGTATGTGAGCCGTTTCCACCACATGCCCCATCTTCTCCAACAATAATCTGAAAGAAAGATAAGAGACACAAATCAAGCATTAACACTACATCACAATTCTTTATGAAGTCACTCCATTTCATAAAGGAGGAGATCCACTAGATTTGATGTATAATTTACATCTTTACCTGATTACCAGATTTTACCTGCATTGCTTTGTCAAACCAGCGGTTGCCACTGTTCCATTGGCTGCCTCCTCCATGCAGTATCTGTTTAGCAGCACTGATGTCATACATGTCATCAGACACCTGAGGCATTGGTCCATCCAAACACAGTATAATGATGCTCTTTTCAATTGCTGACACTGATTCTTTGTTGGTCTCATCTGGACACATCAAGGACATGCACACAAAAAAATCAGATCTAATGTCATTATGTAATCAGACTGCAACAGTTTAATTCATCTTTTCTAGATCACATAATCAGAGTCAGAATTAGCTTTATTGTATATTGACGCATAAGAGGATTTTTAGTCTGGTTTCTAGTGGCTTTCAATATCCTAACCAACCAAAAACAGAAAATGTACCAGAGAGCTCCATGGTGCCATCTTGTTGGTTGATCACACTGAGATACTGAGATAAGTAAGTGGTCCTTTAGTTTTCTTTGCATGAAAGCAGAATTGTGCTCACCCTTGATTAAGTTCATGTAGGTCTTGGCCCAAGAGTCGCGATTCTGGGTGGTGAGGATGCCAACAGCCTCCATGTTGGTCTGTAGTGAAGCGTTGCAGATCTTCTCCAGTTGAACACAGAGCTGATCAACTGTCAGTGGAGTCCCATCATTGTGGTACACGTCCAGAACAAAGAACTGATTCCAAGGAGAGGACAAATGAAAGCAAGACTTGATTACTGAAGCAGGCAACTTTTCTGCAGCTTGAGACACTCAGGGACCCCCAAGACCCCAGGAAGTCTATGTACACTTTACGTTGTGTTAATTTCATTAATTACAAATTTGTTTGTTTGTTTTATGCAGTCTTGAGGTTTGTACTAAACTAACTGACATACAGAAGACATAGGTTTGGTCAGGGTAGTATTCCAGCAAAGAAACACTGGTTAGTTTCTGGGCCTCTGGGTTAACTGGTTTGAGCCCCCAAGCAGTTTAAACCAGCCCTGCAAGACAGACCTATTTTTTTAAATACACAAATATTTAAATCAGACTGGTCTTAAATAAGTGTGTTTGGTACAGCAACTATAAGCTTTTAATAGCTTGGATATGAGTTAGGATATCACACATCATGTTTCAAATGAAGAGGTTGAATTGAAAAAGAAAAAAAAATCTATGTTTGTTTCAAGTGATAAATAATAACCTGGTTAACACAGCTAGATTTCTCCTGATTACTTGTTCATTTATACTCTACTCTGAATAAAAGCCATGTGTTTATGGTGGATAAATGATATTGTTAAGTCATAATTTTGTTTATCTCACGTTGCTCATGTACTTATAGTTGAGATAATATTCTATCATGTTCTCACAATGCTTTAATGCTGCATCTTCATGGACTTGAAGAGTGATTGTATCTTTTACTGTATTTTTTTTTTGTATATATAACGTAATGGTATATATTTCAAACTTCACAATATTTGCTATACACATGTACTATTTTCTCCAGATCAACCAGTTGAAATTAGGGGGAAATGAGACATTTCATTTATGGTCTCATGGTGTCCCTAGTGGAGTTTGTGTGCATTACACCAAACTCTTTGTGCAGGCAAAGGTAATTTCCCAGAGGGCAGCACCAGACCATAAACTGAAGATGAGGAATTATCTCAGTGCCAAAGATCAGGTTCATAATTTTTCAAGTCTGTCTTAAAGCAATAGTCACATACCCAAATGAACACTGACATAGGATTTTCTTGCTGTAAAGCACGTACAATGTAAGGGATGAACGACAAGGATTCCTTCATAAAGCACATACAATGTAAGGGATGAAGGACAAAATCCACAGTCCTCCTATACAAAAACATAGTTAAAAGTTTATCTGAAGCTAATTTGAAGGTTCAAAATGTTTATATATGGGCACCTGACTGTTGTTTTAAGACAGATTTTAAAAATTGTGAACCTATCCTTTAAGAGGTTGCATCTTCATGTTGTTTGCAAATCCAACTGATGGTTCTAACACAAGAGGTTGTGGTCAGTTTTCATTTTGCAGTATAATACATGATCTCCGTATTTTCATTTTATTTGTGAGTTTTCATGAATAATACTGTATTAGTGGATGAAACAGCCTATGCCTTAAAGAAACACTGGGTTATTTGCATCCATATGCTAATTTATATCTATATCTATATTGTTTATTAAACTGTGCATTTTATGTATGTAATTGATTCAATATTGTATGTTTGTAACGGGATATTACAGTAAACTGCAAGCACAGATCATTTTTATTTTGAAAAAAACGTAAATATCATGCATTAAGTATCAACATATTTGCAACTTGTCAGATACATTAATTAACAACATTTTCTTTCTGTTCGTTGTTGTTTAGTAAACACGATTTCTAAGAGACAGGGTTGTGGGAATGAGCACTGGTGCAGAGCGTCTAAACCCTTCCCAAACACACAAGCAAATGCGAACTAAACCAACTGTTATTAGTTATTATTTTTCTGATCTACCTTGTCTTCTTACAGTAGTCTTTCCACCATGCTCCAGTTTGGATTTCTTCATTTTCATTTTAGCCAATTTCCTATTATTTCATATATATTTTATATATCATGAATATGCAGATTTTTTTTCATGTGTTAATTGTTAATTGGTATATTTATGATTTTATGCAGCAATGAGTGCAAGTTCAAGCAGGAAAACAACTATCAACCTATTCATTTCACTGGGCTCTGCATGCAGGTTTTTATATCATCCAATGATCAGTTTAAACCGTTATACCTGTTTTGTCTGTCTCTGCTGTCATTGCAGTTTATGACGCATCACAACTTCACCCATCCACCAACCTACCACCACCAGTGCCAAGGCTTTATCTATGACTCCTCTGGGGAGATCTCCAATTGGATACTATTTATAGGGCTCCATTCCTATATATCCATTTAATCAATGGGGTCAAAGCCAAAGACTAACAAAGGTCAACAAATATCCCCAGTTGCACATAAACACATGAACACTGGACACTGCAGTTCATGGTCAGCACTTTAGCCGTTTAACCCCTGACCATGAACTGTAGTTCCACCAGAGCACCCCTTGAGAATTACTAAGTGTAACTGTTAGACATTTGATAAATACAGACTCTGGTTGAAGAAGACTTCAGACATTGATGTGTGACTTGGATCAGTGATATTATGCTCCTCACCTCAGAGTTGTGTACTACAGTGATGTGTTTCGGGGGACTGGAGCTTTTGGCATGGTACACTACCGAGTCTTTCTCCAGACCAGGGATACGGCAAGATGATAGCACCAGGTAGAAGTGCTTCATACACAGGGGCATCCCTCTCACGTACTCAACTGGTAGTGTTTCACTGCAAAAAAAGAAAAAAGAAAACAAAAAAAGTACTGTCATTAAACACTAACTTAGCCAATGAATATCATTTACAGTTTTAGCCATTTATGTCTCTGAAGATATCATGTACTACTGAGTATTGCAGGACTATGAGTAATGTAGTAGTGCCTCCATCTTTGACTCAAGTTTAGTTTCTTCACCCACATAATAAAAGAAATTAAGAAGTCCTACACCAGTTAGAGGTGTACTGATAAGAATCAGCTCACAGTTTGCTATGAATCATGATACAGAGTTTGATACACATAAAATATTCTTAAGAACGTCTGAATGAAAAACAATCTGTTAGGGATATCACTGGCTTTCCATAAAGTGTAAATATAGGGATTTCAGGTTTAGTCGTTAATTTATTTTTTAATTTTACAATAGTTTTGCTTAAAGATTTTGGTGCGATATACAAATACAGTGTTCTCATGAAAACAGGGAGCAAATGTCTGAACTTGAACACCTTAGTTGGAAAAAAAAGCCAACTTACACTCCTCAGGAAAACGTATTTCATATCTCAGACTTAAGACAAGAACATTTTTTAAAATAGCATCAACATATTGTAAAATACATAAAATTTTGAGACACAATATGATACTACTAAAAGACAACAAATAATAAAACTGGCAGCATGATACAGTCAAACATGTTAAAGTCAGTACTCACTTGTCGATCATTTCCTTCACTTCCAAAACACCCGCTATTGCTTTGGCAGCACACCTAAGCAGAAAAAACATGGTTGTTCATTTTCATAGTAAAGGGGAATTTAAAATGAATAAGAATTCAAAAGTATGGTCAAAATTATAATACCCTGACTTTTGGTCCCTGGTAAGGGTCAAACTACCTAAACCCTGAATTTGAGGTCTCAAGCCCAATCCAAGATAACACTAAGAACATCATCAGGGTTATTTTCTCAGACTTTAGAAAGTTACCTCCAGAGACCCAGAAGATATTCTAAAACTGTGTTCACAAACAAGCAAACTGATCTTGATTATGTAAAATGTGAACAATTGGAGAAGTGCCATTTAACTTGAATTGTAACTTTATTGAACACTTTTGGGAAAGACTGGAAATTAGTAATACTGAGGAATTTCTACTCCTGCTCCATCAAGAGTGTCCTGATCAGGAACACCACTGTCTGGTACAGAAACAGCACTGTAAGGTCCTGCAAAGAGTGGTTCATTCAGCTGAACATACAATAAGCGGGGCTCTATCCCGCCTAAAGGATATTTACACAAGGCACTGCAAAAATAAGGCAAGGAGAATCATCAAGGATCCTAACCACTTGGATAACGGCCTTTTCTCTAAGCTGCAGTTGGGAAGAAGGTAGCAGATACACCAGACCAGCACTGAGAGGTTCAGGAAGAACTTGAACTACTCTAACTACTCTTAGGCCACTAGGATCCTAGAAGTGAGGTCGCTGCCTAAGACTGCTCCCCACACCACCACCACTCCACTCAACTCCTGGGTCATGGGGAAGGTTGTTCAGGCAGTTACAAAAACAGACAAACAGGCAAAGACAAGTACATTACATAGGCCTACTAAAGTCTGTCTCCTCCAGAAAGCTGAATGAGGCACTGATAAAGACCCCCCCCCCACTGAGAGCCATGTACTAACCTCTGGCCCCCAATGTAAATGATACATCAAGTAAGAAATGAAAAGTTGGCTTGCAGAAGAAGAGTCGTGTTTTTGTCGTTTTTTCCAATCATTCACATATATTTACTACTATTTCTATTTGATTGAAACTCGTTTTAATGCTGTGTATGTGTGTGTGTTTTCACCTCATTTGTCCCTGCTTGTCCCTGTAGTCCAATTGGGGAAGAAACGTCCCAATATTTGAATTAACCACCAAAGGCTTGCGGTTTAGGAGATAATCATCAAGCATGCAGTCTGTTGACTACAAATAAATACAAACATAAGTGACAGATACAGACAGATACAGACACAGCCAATCACAGATCAAGATAGTGGTTGAAACATATTCATTAAATGAAGTAAGAAACTAAGTCACTTGGTATTTTGAAGAGGCTGTTTCATGCCTCCTTTACTTTCCTTCATATAAAATGTTTGTGGACATTGTCTTTTCCCAAATTAAGGGTGAAATTACACTTAATGCCAGGATCAAAGTTGATCACAAAACTAAGTAAATTTGGTTCCTATTTACGAGGGGTTTGTCTGAATACAAATAAGTTATTCAGCAACTACTGTTTTTTTTTATGAACATTTGTTTCGTACAAATAAAAAAGGCAAACACCAGCACGCAGTTCAGTTACATCACTATCTCAGTGTCTCTCCTGTTCTTTGCTGTTATGTCTGTCAGCAGGTCTCAACTAGCGGAGTCACATCCACCTGCCACATGACGCACATTTCCTTATTTGGACATCACTCCCAAAGTTGGGACTGTATTGTATATCTAGTTTATTTATGGATACAGCTGAAAGAAGATGATTTCATCAACTTTAGTGCTTCTTTTCATCTGGTCAAAATTTCAATTTGTCAATTACTTGTTTATGATCAAATACCTGCAAAACTAATGACATTCCCATTAGCCTCAACTGTGTTTTGCAATTTACTGCATATACCTCAGTATTCTAGTGAAATATCAGCTGTATCTATATACTTTCTCTGCTTCCTGCACTCTAAGCTGCTGCTTCAGACCCACTCTCTCTCTCCCTCTCTCTCTAGGCCTGGGAGGGTAGACAGAGACAGCCAAAAATTCCTCTGAATCATTATTTGCCAGGCTATCATATGCATTTGTGGATTCCAGAGTGGCTGGCTCATTAGTTGTGTGAGGCTATCACATAGGCATATGTTTCAGCAGCGGAGGTCCCCCTGCTTGGTATTCCTGCCCACTGTACGAGAATCACTGTAGAGAACTTGGTATGTGTACTGCAGGCTGTCACATGTTTAAGCTCTCTTCTAACTTATTTGTGCCACAGTGGGACTGCCACAGTGTGTAACGATCATCCCAGTCTGCTCTCCAAACATAAGGTTGCTGTTGGATGTAATATATGTAATATTTCCCCATAACTTGCAGCATTGTAACTCAGAAAATCCTCTAGATCCTGCTCTATTCAAGTTTGGGACTTTAACAGTATATAAGTATCCTCTCTACTCTCTAACAGCAGCAGATATGTTATGTGAGGACAGTGTATTATTCGCTGTGACCATTCAGACTTTGGTTTGGAGCAGAGGGCCATGACTCAGTTTATACTATTTGGCCTTTATTGTGCACTGTGTGGTAAAAGATCAGAAAATGAGTGTGGCTGCAAATTCATTGAGAACCACAGCCCACATTTATGCAGCACCATCTTCTCAGTAAATCTAGCCCAAAGTGTCCACAGCTGTTGGTGTAGTTGTTGAACTCACCCAGTTTTCACTGTTGAGCGCTTTGCTCTCCAAACCTCTCTGCAATCTCTCTCCGACCCCTCCTGGTTTCTGAAACTCTTCCACCAGCTGTTTTGTGCGCTTCAACTCGTCCACCTCCATGAGTGGCTCCAGGACGGAGAGATAGCGCTCACAGGTCTGCTGCAGAGGGGGAACAGAAAGACTGGGCAGTCCCTCCTGCTGGGTCAGGTGTCTACCAGTGACCAGAGCCGCTGATACAGGCTTCACCAAGTGAGTGGATTTCACCAAACCACAAGGTCTCATCATCCCCACCTTTACCTTAGAGATACAAAAATGTAATCAAATACATGTTTGTGTTGTTGCATCTTGACCAGAGTAAAGGACGTCTCTAATTTCTCAAATTTAAATAACCATAAAAAGTTATTACAGTAAATTATGTGAGAAGAACAAGAAAAAGAAGAAATATATGAATGAGAACACACACTAAATAGTACAAATGAAGGTAAAAATAAGAGTTAAGGAATTAACATTAAAATAAAACAGAAGATTACAAAAACATATAATTGACTTGAATTTATGACTACAAGGTAAGAAAAAGCAACTTTATGCAAGGATAATCAACTTTTTTTGTACCCAAATAATGTTATCTAGCTAGTGTAATTTCAGTAACCCACCATATGCACATTGTAAAGAGGAAGAGTTAACTAGTAACCTAAAGGTATGTTACTTACCACAGTTCTGGTACAAATTCCCCACATTGTGCATTCAGAGAGAAACTCCCACAGACTGAGGCTAACAATATATACCTTTTAAAATGTGTATTAGTAATACAGGTAAATTATATCTTGAAAAGAAAAGCTTCTGGTATTGTTGGTAAGCACTGTTCTTCTTCCAGAACTCAAAGACTCTGACTATCTGAGAAAAAGACTGGTGAAGGCTTCTTTTATAGACTGACTGTGTTTGTCCTAAATTTGCTTTTCCACACTTTATTTATCTACATTGTTTGATTAACCAACAGTGGTTGGTTTACATGGTTTGACTCACTAACAGTTTTACATTGTTTGACTCACCAACAATTTGTCTACATTGTTTGTCCAACCAATAGTTTGTATACTTTCCTCTGTAACTGCTGACAGGTTTGATCATTTTATGTTGTTTGTGTCTTAGCAGGTGTCTTGAAAGAACATGAGATATAATGTCTGTCTCTTAGCTGTTTTTTATATTTATATGGAGATGTTTTTGATACATTGTATAACCTAAGCTATTTGGCCTTTCTAATGTGATCTTTAAATGGCATATGAATCAGTGACATGCTACTCTTACAGTATGTAAATTTGTTTGAGAACACTCCTCCCTATGATAGAGCACTCATGTGTCCTATCTACTATATAATGTTTATTGAGATGTTATGCCTCTCATACCCTGAAGAAGACTGCCATGTTGAAATGTTGATCATTTAATAAACTATTCTTGCATTGTGGTTACAAGTGTGCAACTGCCTCCCTAAACAATTGTATTTTCATCATGGTCAGTACCTCTCCAACATTGCTGTGTGTTCCTCTTCTCTCCCATCATACAATGTGTCCTAAAAGGTTTTTTTTTTTTTACTTCACCAAAAAAAGCCTTTTATTAATATGCGTATTGATCTGATATCAGCAAAACATCAACATGTCATTGCAAGTCTATTATAAAGTTTCACATTTCACCATCCTCCTCTGTTATTGCAGTTTTTGCGAACATGTACTGTATTTCTGAATACTGAGACACATTTTCAAACGCCCTCACACAGGCAGCACAACAGAACAACACATCTTTCAAAATGTATGAACTGTTTTCTCACTCGATCTCAGCCACCAAACATATTTCACATGCTTACATATGTTACAGGCATGAATCACACTGAAACAACTCATGAATACTGTGATCACAGCTGGTCCTTCAGTGGCTTTACTGGATACAAGTGAACTGCCAACTGCTCAAATCAGTTTGAACAATGCAAACAATAACAATATCATACAAAACTCAGTATTTTCAAATACAGCAATCATGGTAAATCAGCTATTTCCATCCACAATCAATAGACTAACAGAATTACAAAAATACATATTTATATACATAAAATAGGCTATTAAAATGATCAATTCTAGCATCTACCATTATTTACATTTCTTATCATTCTCAGTATAAAACAATTATCTCATTCCGTAATAAATTCAGTCATTACAATATTATCTTCCTTTCCTATTATCATCCTCTCTGTTTACGTCTGACGTGTGCTACCCCTGAGCTGCCTGGTTGCCTTGGCAACGGCTCTGACGCGGCTGCTGGAGCTGATCGCGGCCACTCTAGTCAATGCATCCGAGAAGTGTCCCAAAAGTGGCTCTCCGCTCCTCTGCGCTAAAGATAGGCGCCTAGTCTATTTTTTATTGATTCATTCATTCATTTATTTATTCATGTTTTGTACGTTTGTACTGTTTGCACGTTCTACATCGTTCTACAACAGTCGTAAACAAAGTGAACATAAACGTTATGAGCTGGAACTGAAATTTACCGTTACCAACTGCCATGAACATGCCGAAAAATAAAACGTCATTGAGCGTTATACACAAAATGAAAATAAACGATACGAACTGTTTAAAGAAAACGAACAAAACAAAGAAAAAACAGAACACAAGTCCATCAAACCCTACACATACATACATACTTGACAGTACAGTCATTTAAACCTTAACTACATACATTAAATTCAAAGACAACTATCATCCTAACTGGCAAGCTAATGCCAACTTGCTCCTCCTAGCTAGCGCATGTAACGTTACGCTAATAACATACAAACTACACGCCAAAACACAGTACAACAACACTAAAAAACAACAACAATAAAACAACAAAAACATTAAATAGAAAAAACGAAAAACTGAACACATGTCCACATGACATCTACCCACCTGAAACAACTATTGAACACTGAGTCTGCTGATCCTTCAGCGGCTTTATTGGTTACAAGTTAAGTGCCGACCGCTCAACCCTTATCATACCCCCAGGTGGTCTCGTGGATTTTTCATTCTAAGTGTCAGTATGTGATATTAAATGGAGGGGGCTCTGTTAACATTCAAAATAAAAGCAAAACATTCCTATGCGCCACACATAAAAAACTGTTCAATTTACTTTCAAAATCTACCCAAGATCATTCAAAATGATTGTAAATTAGCCTGCAATTTGTTACTTTCTGCTACATCTACGTAAAAAGAAACAGAAAAGTGACAATGCACAACTCTTTTTGGCAAACAGAGCTGTGTGAACCTTTTTGAAGTCTTGCAGGATTGGCCTGAGGCTTTTGGATCTGTAAGCAGGATGTGTTCTCCCCCTTTCCATAAACAAACAAACTGATAGCTTCACAAATATGGTGTACTGAAGAGTAACTTTTTTTTTTTTTACAGTTTAAAAACACAAACAAGTATGTTACATTATATTTAGCATGTTGAGAGTTTATTAATTTTGTTGTTGTTGTTGTTGTTTTGCTTTTATTTCTTCATTCTAATCAAGACTCTCCCCTTCCAAATTCTGCTTTCCCTCAGCGTTCAGTTTTATTTTTTAGTATTTAACATTTATCATTTCGATGAATTAATCAATATTTAATCTTGCTGGAAGGTTAGCTGTCCTCGCAACTCTCACTGGGAGAGAAAAGTGTCAGTGATGTTTACTCATTTAATTGTGTAAAATAGCTGAGCTTAATTTAGCTCATATGTCGCGCAGGCATCTCGTTTCATTCATTTCTCTTGATATGGAATATAATATCAGCCTTTCTGTAGGTAAGTCACAGGTCTAACTGTGTGGCTTTAGAATAGCAGGTGTGTGTGTGCCAAAGTTGCAAGTGCAGAGGCGCACTTGTTACAAAGCTGTGTTTGCGTGCGTGCGTGCGTGTGCGTGTGTGTCCACCCTATTAGGCTGGCATGAATGAAGGATTATTATAAGGTTTCTGTATTAGACTGCATCAGGCCTATCTTACGCTCGGCGCAGAGCGGCGCTAAGATAGTAAAGCGTCTCTTTACTATCTTAAGACAGGCGCAGTTGTCATTTTCACACCCAGCGCCCACGTTGTTATAATGACACTTGCGCCCAACAGTGCGCCCATGGGCGTGTTGGTCTAAAAGTAAGGTGTGGTCAGGCACATTGTTGACGCATTGCTATCTTGAGGCAGCAGAGAGTGAGAGTGTGCTATTGACCAACAAAAACCTGGTCTAAAGTCAATGGTCTCATTTTAAGGGCGCGTTATAGTAATATGCAACTACCCAGGCAGGTGCACAACATACACTCTGACTGTTACACACACTGGACACACAGCAGCGCACACACATGCAAAAGGTAACAAATAAAAGTGTTACAATGTGAAAGATTATTATTGTCCATTAATATTAATATAATTTTTAAAAAAAATACACGTCAGTTATAATATTGATCAGAATTAACTAATCGTAGTAATGGCAGATTTAATTGTTTAATTATTTGACCAAATTGTAAAGAAACGGACAACAGCTGATCAGACACAGATCAACTTTCCTCCTTCATCAATACATGATGACATGAGGAACACATGAGGATTAAACTAACAAAGGGAATAAATCTGCACTGCTTCTATATTCTTTTATATATTCTTGAACATTTTTGAGATTACAGTAATCAGGTTTCCACACGTTCAGTAATTAAAACTCCGCTGATTTGACCTGTTACTCCATGACTGAACAAAATCATTTTAAAGAAACTAAAGCTGTAATTTAAAAAAAAAAAATCAAAAACCAAACGAGGATAAAATTGCAGCGAATGAATGAACAGGATCTTAAACTGGTGGTCTGTGGACCACAGAAGGGTCTCGATAAGTGTGTATGTTATGGATCGTGTGCTTTCCCTTTGCGCATGAGCAGAGAAGCGCTCCCTCTTACTATTTGGCAAATGCGCAGTAATAATAGCAATCCACCAAGGTGCAAGCGTACCTGGCTCTTAAAGGGAATGGGAGATGACACTGTGATTGGTTTATTGCATGTTACACCCAAAACACACCCATGATTAATTAGGAGACTAAGTACAACCCCTTTGAACCATGCGCCAGACGCATCGACCATTTTTCCGCTGTTAAAATAATAAAAGTGGATTTGGACACACCCTAAATGCTATTAAACGTATAGCCTTCAACTTGCATCAAAGGAAGTTCAGGTTTGCTAATGAGCGAGTCAGGATTAGTTCTGTTAACTAATAAAGGAGCAGGAGTGAGTGCTTTAATCTGTTGTTCGATGTGGCAGCTTGTCAGCTAGAGAGGTTGTGTGTGAGGACAGTAGACATGTGGATCCCTGAGTTTAACATCTTTAAAACCTCATTTTTCTGATGACAATAAAATACAGACTTAATTTAATTTAAAATAACAAAATGGGCCCTTTCCTCGGTTCTTGGAGGTGATTAAACACGTTTTCAGCTTATTTTTGTAATAACACTGAGCCCTGGTAGTAAGTGGGTGCTATTCTGTCATTCACAAGGTCACCTACAAAGCAGGAATATTTTTCTACCTACCTGTGCGTCACCTGCCCATTGAGACACAGAGTAAGGTGAGCTATCCCATGATGATTTTTCTTCTCTCTCTACAGCTCTGCATAAGAGACACAAAAAGCTCTGGAAATACCTCAGATGTCTGAACACCAGAACACCCCACCTCCCCCCTGTTATGGATATTTCCATAATTAAAGGGTCAAGTTGTGCCTCCTATTTTATTAAACAGAAGATAAGACATGCAATGTTTTGATAAAAAAAAAGGAGCCTAACAGGCAAACCAAGGCCAGAATGCAGGCCGTTGCCAGATGAAACAAGGTAAAGACTTGAGATACAACATAACTAGAGGTCACAGAGCTATGATTTGAAACTGATGAACCAATTAGATTAATATCTCTGCTTGGGTTAAGGGCTAGGCTCAGGCTTTTAGGGCTCAGAATTGGAAAGAGACAACACTCAGCTTCAGAAACAACAATTTCGATCCTTTTTTGTTTGTTCCTATTTAGCCTAATATTCAACATCATTTTCTTTGTCCTTAAAGACGACAGGCAATGCTCTCAAGTGGTTTTGGCACACACAGCAAACCTGCTCTGCTTTGTTCTGTGGGCACATGTTAAGTTTTTAATGTATTGGACAATCTCACCCCCAAAAAGCTTCCATAGAAAATGTTGTACTGCTGACAAATATACTGATCGTTTGGGAATATCCTTCAACTTGCCTGCTTTTCTTATTGCTTTTAACTGAAGTCAGTTTAGACATTTTGCGAGCTGAATGTTGTCCTGTGCTGCACAGAAACGAAAGGAAAGGGTTTCATTTGATCACACTCAAGTTCTGCCGACGATGTATTTAGAGGTGTTTATTCTAGGGATAGTAGTGTTGCAAGTTACATACAGCCAGTTGCATAATCAAAACTTGTACAATGCACTGAAAACACGGAATATGTAAATCACTGATTCAGTCAGTATTGTCATGTTAATCCAATTGCAAGTTCATTCAATGCTGAGAAGTAAGATGAAACTAATTTACACATGATCACTCACAAACTTCACTTAACAAATGATTTAAAAAAGAGACTTTAAGTCACCAAAAACAATGAAAACAGAAATAAAGCATGTGTGCATGCTCCCAGTGTTTAGATCCAGCGTTATAGCGTTATATATTACCCAGTTTTCAGTTAGGATGCTTCTAGGAGAGCAGGACCATGGAGACTGTCCCTCCTCCACAGGATGATGACATGAGACCAGTGATGCTTCCCAGCAGATCTGCGGGTAGCTGCAAGAATACTCATCACACACAACAACTCTGATGTCAGTTCAGCAAATACTCCACATTTACAGATTCAACAAAGGCCTGAACACTGATTCAACAGGTAGGACAGTCAGTATACTAGAGAGATGAGGTGGTTTTCTATTGTCTTCTATCGTGATCCAGTTTGTTTGAATGCAGTTTTGTTTTCCGGGATATTTGAAACCACTGACATTATTCGTTTAATATTTGATAAATGTGTTCGATCAACTTGCCACCTGCAGATTTCATTTTGCTTTCCGATTTTGCATCACGTCACGTCTCACATCTGCTCGCGCAACTTCTTCAGAATTTCAATCATTCTTCAGTGTCACTTTTAGTTGAAGAGAAACCGTCATGTTGACTTTCCCAGGTCGGTTTTTCCCAAGCATGGACTACAGACATGATGTGGAGGAGCTGTGTCCAGTCTGTGGAGATAAAGTGTCTGGATACCACTACGGTCTGCTGACCTGTGAGAGCTGCAAGGTAGACGTTGTTTCCCGTTATGTCACCCTGTTGCCTGCTATTAGAACTTCTGCTGTAGCTCATGAAGCGGACAGTTTGTGTTCTATTTGTGACTTGTAGATTGCGACAATTTTCCTATTTCATCTTCTTCTTTAACACTCGCAGGGCTTTTTCAAAAGAACGGTCCAAAACAACAAGAAGTACATCTGCGCAGAAAACCAGGAGTGTAGAATCGATAAAACTCAGAGGAAACGCTGTCCGTTCTGCAGATTTCAGAAGTGTCTTCGTGTTGGCATGCGACTGGAAGGTAAGCAGAGAAACACATTTGTTAAACTGTCACAAGTGAACTGCTGCTGTGATGAACACCTTGTTCCAAATATACACCTGTAACCTGCTGCTGGCGGCCCATAGGCTACTGCATGGTGACATTGTAAAGCCTGCTGCCAATAACTTTTTTGTAAAATTGTACATTTAGATATTAGAGACGTTGTGTAATGAGATTTTAACGTTTTTCTTTGTATTCTTCTCTGTTTTCCGTACTGAGCAAATCGGTAAAATACCTCTAAAATTCACTTACTTTGGGAAATAAGACTCAATCTGTCTTGCAGTGTAACAGACCCACAGGTTTAAAGGACAGGTTCACACTTTTCCAACAGTCAGGTGCCCAAATAAACATAGAAAGATTGCTATAATCCTCTTTTTTCATACTGACCATTAAAAGATCCCTTTATAATCCACTTACAATGTAAATGATGGAGGACAAAATCCAAAGTCGTTGTTTCCTGCAATAATTAATTTAAAAGTTGATGTGTGTGTGCGTGTGTGTGACTTTCCTTGTCTAGTAGACACCCATAATGGGCAGGCTGTCTCTGCCATGGATGTACATTTTAGTGCCATTCAAAGCATTAGCATTAGCCTATTAGCTCTGCTTCTTTTTTTCTTTTTTGCCAAAACAAATGCAGTGAATAAAGGACTGCTTCGTCTGACAGCCCACAGTATGCTCTAATTTTAAATACATACACATAACTATTTTATAGCCATATAGAGGTGCACACTTTGTTCCAGGCTTAACCTTTTGCTCTCCAGCAGCAGTAATATTTATGGTATATTGATAATAATATTTACTCTATACTTTTATAAATGTACAATGTATTTAATTATTTTATATCATAATTTGTTTTGTGCACATACAGCAAACATCAGCGTGAAAAACTGCTCCAAACTAATAAACATTTTTTGTCAGCTGTCCGTGCAGATCGGATGCGAGGTGGCAGAAACAAGTTTGGCCCCATGTACAAGCGTGATCGTGCTCTCAAGCAGCAGAGGAAGGCTTTGATACAAGCTAGTGGATTCAGAATAGAGAGCAGCCCACCCCTGGTCTCCTCAGCCCACCAGAGAGACTTTACCTGTAGCGGTAGCCTCCACCCAGTTCCCATCTTCAGCACCGTCCCTCTAACCACAGTAGAGAATGACCAGCCTCCATCACTGTGTACACCCCTGCCCTCCAACTCACCTGGTACCACCCAGTACCAATGCACCTCCATTTCAAACTGGACCATCAAGTCAGAGCACACCAACCTCTGTGCAAGTTCACCACACTCTGCTGCAGGAATCTATATAGACTCCGACGAGGTATATTCAAGACCTTTCTCCCCACACAGTCCCAGGATGCCTCAGCTAGTGATGGAGTTTGTGCGCTGTGATACAGATGAGCTACAGCTGCAGAACAAGATCACTGCTCGCCTACAGGAGGAGCAGAGTGGCTGGGAGAAACACAGGGACCTCAGCACCTTTAGCCTGATGTGTCTCATGGCTGACCAGACACTGTTCTCTATCGTGGAGTGGGCTCGCAGATCCATTTTCTTCAAACAGCTAAAGGTGAGATCCTATCTGATTTTGGTTTTAAACACTGTGCAAAGTGTTACTATAGCAGATTGTGTCCACATGGTCCAATTAGGTTGGCACATATAGTGACAAGTTTATACTTCCTGTTTCATTACGTGCAACATGTAAGTGCTCATGTGGTATGAGTGGGAG
Organism: Euthynnus affinis; assembly: GCA_029490765.1. NCBI lineage: Eukaryota > Metazoa > Chordata > Actinopteri > Scombriformes > Scombridae > Euthynnus > Euthynnus affinis. The sequence continues at coordinate 1,955,319 of CM055855.1, read as the reverse complement.
TTGTTTCAGCATTCCTACTGGTTCCCTCCCACTTGCGCCAGCTGCTGCAACTTTTCTGAATCAGTTAACTGTTTATATTCAGTCTTTCTCACCAGGTCTAACAAACGTGTCGAAAGCACTTCCTCAGAAAACATTTAACAAAACTGACTTTAAAAAAAAAAACAACTAGCCAGCAGTTTCTTCCCAGTTTAGCTAATGGCTGGAAGCGATGGAAAACGTAAATTAAGTCATGAAGATGCCTTTTTAGAGGTGGGCAGATTGTGTTACAAAATTGTTTGTGGTAAACTTGGTTATACATGGACATGTGAAACAATACATGAAAAAAAAAAAATCCTAATTTCAGAGTCACTTCAGACTTTCTCTAAGCTACAGATGTAAGCAGACATGCACCTGCCCACACACACAAACACACACCCACACGTTTCTACCACGTGTCACACGTTGGAACAGCCACTCTCGTGTTTGTCTTGTGCTTTCTACCTGAAATGTGCTGGCTGTGATGAGCACACGCTGACAGGATGAATCACACATACAGCCAAGTATGATTGAAGTGAGTGAAACACTAACGCTGTCTCAGCAGTTATTACACTCTGCTGACAGAAATAAGATCATTCAGCTGAATAGAGCAACTCAATACGGACTGATTTTAGAAGACTGACGCATTTTTCACATTGCAGTGTAGTTCCAGTATGATAGTGCTTTGATGCTAAATCTCGATAACATAAGAGTCATTTTTAAATATAAATATTATCAATCCAAAATTATTTTGATAGTATAGTGAAAGGTCAATGAGAATTAGACTACTGAGGTGACTGAATTAAGGTACAAATTAAGGAAATTCCCAGGGGACAGAAAAATGACTGCCTTTGTGACTCCCTGACTCTATATTTGTATCAATTTATATTATTACAATTCAGTTACAGATGACATTTTTTAGATGGCAGAGTGGCACTTTCTGTGTTGTTTCATCTTTCTGTCCTTCTAATACTTCTCAGACTATGTCTACACCAGCCAGCTAAATTCTAAAATGTTTCCAAGCAAAAACATCATGTGTCCACAGCAGGAGTTCCTGTAAATACCTCCATCAAAACTAAAATGCCCAAATGGGTTATTCTCCTTCCACCAAGCATGTGTGGAGGATAGACCAGCAAGTCATGTGTATCAATGCAAGTCATGTCAATATCAATGAAAAACAATGAAATGTTTCCACCATTTGTGTTGTCAATGATATGACAGCATCTCTACAAAGCTCTGTTTTCCCTCTATACACTCCAAAGCCAAGCTGGCATTTTCAGATTTATACACTCTGTAGGTCATTTCTACAAAGTTCCATTTTCCAGGGAGAAAAATGTTGTTTTGCATCACTCATTCATGTCTACAACCATGGTATGTTCACACATTTCAAAATGATCTCAGCTTAGCAAAAAGGTGAGTCTGTACCAACCGATGTGAGTGTAAATGTCTCTTGATAGTCGCAGCTTAAGACATGACTAAATGAACCAATAGCATGCAGTTAAACACCAGTAAACATAAATGCAGTCCCATAAGTGTTTTCTCATGAAAATGCTTCCACTCATGACACTGGTCTAATGTAAAATCTCTATCACATTCACACAGCCACACAACAGCAACTGCCGGTGCTTCCTAAATTTAACTCCAGCATACACGTGTGTTGCCATTTGTTGTCCGTCCAGATAATGAGGTGGTGATTACATTTAGGTTTTAACACTGCATGTAGAATTGTTGGCTTTTTCACTGGCTGTTGATGGTTGGTGTCCAGGTCTTTGTGTCTGGTTTTCAGACTGGTGTGTGCTCATCTGTCACTGTCCTCAGGCTGTTTCCCAGATGTCATAATAACAAAGGTCACAAAGGTTTCAGTTTGTCAGCGTTGATTGGAATGTACAGACATCATATTTGTGTACAGACAGGAGTGTTCAGCCATACTCCCATCAGAGTGTTCGTTAGTACAAGAATACAAGAATCAGATGCTACAGGCATGGCTGCAGAGAGTGCAAGAACAGACTTAAAGACAATATGAAGGTGTCTTGTCATCACTTTCAAACTGATGGAATGCTGTTATTAGCCTGCTAGCAAGTTAGGTCCAGCACCTTAAGCTTGCTTACCAAGCTTTTAGTTGAATCTCCTATCTATCTACCTGAAAGCTATTTACCGTTGCTGAGAAGGAAGAGCAAAAAGCAGAGGATATGTCTAGTGAAATGAAAAAAGGGGAAAGAACAGAGACAGGCATTGAAAAAAAAAAGAAATTGTCTAAACTTGAGTGATCATTGTCATGTTCAACAGAAAAAAATGCAAATGCTTATATTCCCAAAGAACCCCCTTCAGGTCCCAGTTACTGAGTAATGCAATTTGGGCTTCACTCATGGAACACAACAAGACTTCACTTTGTTTTTTTGTATGTAAGCATTGCCATTAAGGACAATTGTTCAGGTTGGCTCAAAGAGTCTTGTTTTAAAACCTGCATTTGAAGGTTTTTACCTCTTTCTTTCTTCTCCAAGGTGACTGACCAGATGAAGTTGCTGCACAGCTGCTGGAGTGAACTGCTGCTCCTGGATATCGTCTCTAGGCAGGTCCTGAACAGCAAAGAGGACAGCGTGCTCCTGGTCACCGGACAGGAGGCAAGTCATCTTTGATTCTGTTTTATCCCAGTTTTTGGTCAATGCATTTTTGAAGGCGACAGGTAGAACTTTACAAAGATACAGCTTCTGAATGCTACTTCTTCTGTTACCCTACCTATCCTACCTCAAATGTCTCCAGAGGAGGTGAGAATGATGCAATTCTTCCAACCAAATTCCCTCCATTTCCTGGAATTGCAGGTGTATCTTGTGTTGCACACTATTTTTGGTTCTTATTCCCATTTTACTTTGATGTACGGAGAGCAGTTATGGATCTGTAAGATGTGACGTAGTCTCAAATTTAGTTTTGAATTTGCCTCTTTATATATTTCGACCAGTACCTCAATCAACTCTTCTCTTCTATTTCAACATTAAAGATATAAAGTGTCTCAGTAGTGTTGTCTGTCCCATCCCTTCGCAACTGGAGGACGTCTTGTCCAGAGCCTGAGCTCCTGATAGGGTCACCTAAGATAAATTGGTATGAGATGAGAGGCTAGACAGTGATTACCTACCTCTTGAAGACGAACACCAGGGCACAGAAATGTAACCAGGACTGGGTATAGTGCTTCAAGGTCAGCACCTCCAGTCCCCGTACAGATGTCCCAGACACCCCTGAAAACCCTGTGTCCTGTGTATTGCCAAAAAAGTGATACAGGGCACTTGAGGGCAGATTTGAGCTTTGTAGAGCTTAGTGATAAAATAAGGAGAAACTGTCTTTTGGAACATAATGGAACATCACCTCACTAAGGGCATGGAGTCTGAGCTAGTGTGTAAAGTTGAGGGTTACCAAAGAAAGCCTTACACACTCAACTGCAAGCCCCAAGCATTTTTCCAATCTTAGAAAGGAGCTATTTCACATGAATCTGAAATTGTGCTGTACAAGGTTACATCCACATTTTCTTGGGTTCAGGTGGAGCTGTCAGCCATAGCCTCTCACGCTGGTCCCACCTTGGCCAGCTTGGTCCAGAGAGGACAGGAGCTCGTTGAGAGGCTTACCATTCTAAAGGTGGACCGGGAAGAATTTGCCTGCATCAAATTCCTTCTTCTTTTTAATCCAGGTTAGTGACATCTGATGGCTTCAAATTGGCAAAAAAAAACAGTCTTAATGTTACACACAGATTCAATCACTTGGATTCTTGGATCTTACCAACAGTGGATTATTTCATGAGTGTGGTGCTTCTCATTATCTAACAATGCAAACATCTGTACAATTATAGCCATCACAAGAACTTTTCATCATAAGAACAACTTCATGAACTGTACCTGCATTTGAGCCAGAGGAACCAGGGTCTAAATGTAGTTCCTCAACCAAAGTTCCTGGTGTCCAAAAAAGGGACTGTACTTTCCAAAGGCCTAGGAACTATCAAGGCAGAATATGCAGTTCATTCGCTGGTCAAACATAGCCCCCAATGCTGCTTCAACTTTGAGTACAGCTTCAGTCACAATTGCCAGTGTCACCCAATGGACCTTGGAAACAGATGTTCTGGAGTTCTCAAACACTGCCATTGTATTTCATTACCATTTAGTTCAGTTCCTGTCTTCAGAGTTTAGTTTAGCATCAATTCCTCACTCCATGATGCTTAACTTTCTACTGTATGTACATTCATTAGTTGTTACTTTCCTGTTCCCCCACTGAGCAGATGTGAAACAGCTTGAAGACCATCCATTCATAGAGAGAGTCCAGGAGCAAGCTGAAGGAGCCCTGCTGGAGTATACACTGTGCACCTCCTCTCAATACCTTGGACGGTTTTCTCATCTGCTGCTGTGCTTGTCTGAGTTACGCTCTCTCAGCACCCTCGCTGAAGACTACCTGTACTGCAAACACCTGAGTGGTGAGGTGCCCTGCAACAACTTGCTCATTGAGATGCTCCATGCCAAGCGCAGCCGGGCATGAAGACTGAGTGGGTCTGTGATTGTCTGTACATTAGTATACACAAGCATTAGGTTATGACAAATGTGTTTTCTGAATATGTTTTAAGAGTGCATTTTATCAATAATGTATATACAATAGATATTTTTAATGAAGTTATCATAACTAAGTTCAGGAACAAGACCACGCCCCGCTCCCTTTCACTAATTCAAACACCTGTGCCTCATTAATCCAAATCACCTGTGCCTCTCTAAGCCATTTACCTGCACACACCTGTATAAGTGCGTCTAACCATGTCCTCTCCTGTTCACCTACTTTAGCACAAAGACTGGTAACAGGGGGATATTGCTAACTTTCAGCATAAGAGAAAAACAAAAGCTGTTATTTATTAGTTTGGTTATGAAAAATGAAATACATTTGAGTTCCAATAGGTAATATTTTTATACAACCACCAGTAAAGATCTCATATTACTGTTTATGGATGTCATGAGACCGTATAAAACACATGGAACAGTTCACAAACTTATCTACAATGCTTAATATAATTATAATTATAAGAGCATATACATATCACATGCCTATTCTGTGTATTATTTTTCTGTGTGTTCATTTTAGCCACTTTAAAATTTGTGTTGATTTATGTGTTGATTTTTTTGTTCTTGTAATGTTTATGAAGTCACTAACAACTTTTCACTTTTAAGGGAATAGAAAAGACGTTTATTTCTATCAAAGTATTTTGCATTCAGGACATGAATAACTGCACTGCTGTCAGTGATAGAAACCCTGAGGTCAGTAACAAGTGATGCCTAATCATCAGTTCTCATCTTGCCGGACCTGTCAGCAGCCTGTGACACGGTGAACCTCCTGTCCACCCTGTCCTCGATTATTCATAAGGTCCATGTGTCATTTTCTTCCCACTGGGGTACCGCAAGGATCTGTGCAAGATCCCCTTCTCTAGATTTTTTTTTTGACCACTGCTATGATTATGATACACAAGACCCTATTATCTCAGCACAGATCTCAGCCTGCCTTAATCAACAATCAGAAGTAACATTCTCCAACTAAATCTAAGACTGAACTCTCGGTGATCTCAGCCAGGCCTTCTGTTGAGCACATCAGTATACAGTTCCAAGAGCATAGATTTGGTTTGAACTTTGGTAGGGACTTTTTTTATTATTATTATCAGACATCGATAATAAACAGCTGTGTGTACATTTGCTCTCTATCTCTCTTTTCTCTTTCATATGTACACATGTGCACACATACATAAGGACTTGACTGCAAAAAGTTGGCCTCAATGATTATATATTTGCTGATCCACTCTTATCCACTCTTAAAAGAGGAGGGATGGAGTTAAATAAATATTTAACCTAATAGCGTCAAAGAAGATTGCTGTTTATGTTGAATATTAGACCAGAATTGGCATTTGTGATGTCACATAATGCTCATAGGCCCACTCCTTAAAACGTTATATTTAATGAGCACAGAGATTCTTCCCACTGTCAGCAGATGAATGTGACCTTCCAGTGTCAAACTCTGCACATCCATCATTCTGCACGGTGAAGCTCAAACATCCAACTGTAGAAGAGAATCATATTTTTGAATGGAGCAGCACTTTAAGTAGCTTTAAAGTTAGAAATGAAATATGTGACATTATGGCATATTCTTCTGTATCTGTCTTCTGTCATTGTAACTATATGATGCTCATATTGATTGAAATATTCAAATCCAGTTGAGGGATCAATTACATCGTTATATTACATTACATGTTTGCTGTATAATTTTTTCCAAAAAACCCGGTCTAATGTATGTGGTATGTTAAAAACCTTTGAGATATGGGGTAGAATTAAGTTTAGAATAGAGCAACAATTCTTAGCTAAAAAAACGTGATGGAGCCACTGGTCATCCTTGCAGATATGAAAGAGACTGATGACGCTGATGTCGATAGGTGCAGCGTGAACACAAACTTTGGTTTTTGGAAACAAGCTCTAGCTCTTTGCATATATTTGCAACACATCCCTTCAGAATACATCGTACATGCTGTGAAACATGAACCTTGTTATTTAGTCCAAGATGAATGTATTGGAACATGAAGGCAGCGGATGATGAGAAAACAGACACACTTCCTGCAGATTAAAGTCAGAACACATTAAACCTTTGTTATCAACCACTGAGATCCCGCCGATTACACCTTCAACCACCTGTTTGTCCACTCTGCTTTAATGAAGGGCTTAATCACCATAATGCACTCATCTTGTTGTGTGGAGGCGCCCTATCTGATCTTGTCCACCTCGCTGGAGACCTTGACATCCAGCTGGCATCAAGTTGGCATCCATCCTGTTCAAGGACAAAACAAGGCAGTGTGATTAAATTGCACAATGCCACAGGCCCACAACTGCTTGGGACGAAGCAGTATAGTTAACTTTTTACAGAGAGTGAAAAATGAACACTGTGCAAATATAGTTTAATACGTCACTGAAGAAAAAAGGATCTTGCTAATATATACTTGTGTGTGTTAGATTGGTTTTCATCAGTAGTTGTGGGAAACAGAGTAAACAGCACATGGAATCAAAAAACTTACAAAGTTTGTTGTATCGGATAGAAAGATAGAAAACGTCATGGGTAGCGTGCTTAATTTAGAGTTCAGTTGGTAACACACATTTCTCAGCACACAGTCAGCAAAACAGAAGTCACTGTAACGCTTAACCGTGGATCATTATTTTTTGTTTCAACACAAAATGCATTCAGTCATCTTTCAAAATACATGAACTATACTCATCTCAACCAGCACTAACCCTTTGTGTATTCAGTCCTTTTTTTTCTTGCACATGTTTGTGTATTGTCAAACTGTTACATTTACATTTGAAATCCTAACACAAAATGAAGAGAACAGAATAATAAAAATGCATAAACTCCTAATTGGAACATACAGCACTAAGCCCCTTATTTCATTCATTGATGACTTTTATGACAGACTTGTGCCAGGTGAGGAAAGGGGGACAGTTGATACTATATTAGTAAAAACCTAGAGTGCCTTGCCAGATTAGAGGATTTTGAATTGCTGATATCAGATTCACCTCATCTGGTCTGTAATTTCATAATGTACTCTATGATTTTTACATGCCTGATATCTGAATATTTATGACCAGTCACATTGTTATCACTGGTTTTCCAAGTGGAAATCTGTCACATTTAAACATGTAATTTAAGGCATAAAACTCACAAGAGCCACTCTATACTGATTTCTAATATGTACCACCTTTAACTGAAACTCATGAAACTCATGAGTTCAAGTGAACTCAGTATAGAGACCGTGTCTGTGTTAGAAATTGTATTAAAAAAAAAAAAAAGAAAAGCCAATCACAGTTTTCCTTTGACATCATCCATGTGCAATGCTGGTGAATATATTTATTTGTTTTATACACTGTAAGAAGCTTTATTGATCTCAATGCTAGACAAGACATCCTTAAAAGGGCTGTGGTTAACCTAATGAAATCTTGGTCAACTGAAATTGTACATAATTTTCAACTAATTGATTAGTCACAGGGGCGTCACTGACATCCTCACCTCATGCTTTGTTAAATTGTAAATTGCTGTTGATTTGTTCAATTTGATTTGATAAATGATCTTTTGTTAAAATTCAACATTCTATTGTTGTAGCCAAAGAGCCAGGTCACAACAATATGAAAATAGATTCTTTTAATAATATGAAACTATAGTTAAAAAAAAAAAAAAAAACTGCCTGGTGCAAGATAATACTGTAACTGCAGTTTACAGTCAACAGATTGAGATTGGAGCAGCTGTAAAGAAACATTTCTTTTCAGTGTCATTCAAAGTTGCATCTTATTGATGAATATTATTCTTCTATTGCACGATAATAGAGATACATGCACTACATTATAAATGTTTCTTCTTCTTCTTTTTGTCACAGTTTTGATTTGGGTAATATTAACTTGATTTAAAATTTAATTAAAAAAAGGACATTGTATTGAATTGTTTATGGTTAAGAAAGAAAAAACTTAAGTTAACGGTTTTCTGTTCCCTATATTATGTACAGCATTGTTCCCATTCCTCACACTGTTATCACTGTTCACTTAGATGGCTCAAATAGACACACATTTAAGTACCCAAAGATGAAATATGAAATATATGAAAGTTGCAAAGTAATGAATAATGTGGAGATACAATCTGCAGGTGCCTTTAAGATCCTCACTCAGGTGAGAACGGGTCATAATGGAATACACGGAGGTGTAAAGACACGGCAGCCAGCAGGGGGCGCTCGAGTTTGAAAGGTCTTTAAGGACGATAAATGAGATAACTAACTTCAAGTCAATAGCGTAGCTATGTAACGTGTCCGGATCAGGACAACTGTGGCTAATGGGGTCTTCTCGGGGTTTATTTTGTTGTTATAGAACAAAACATGCGAATGTGTTGTGATTCGTTTCCTCAGCGTTGGAACAATAAAGTACGACTTTACCAAAGGTCCATAAATGCAGCATCTCCAGTAAGGCGCTTTCTTCACTTCCCGGAAACACATTCACCAAGATGGCGACATTAACAGTGAGCCGGCCACCTCTCGGGGGTTTCAGTTTCGAAAACTGTAAAAGGTAGGCGCTTTTCAGTGGATGGATAAATAGACTGGATTAATTACACCGTTGAGTTTTAGAAGTTCTCACTATTTGAATACGGACGTTGTGTGTAATAGATGGTTATTGATAGAGCTTTCCTTGTGATGCTAGCTCACGTTGAGTGACTACTGCCTTCCATACAATGACTCAGGCATTTCTACACGCTAGCATTAAAGTTCAGTTCAGCTCAATTTCCACTGAACATGAACGTGAACATTAAGAAAAATATGTTTTACAATAAGCATTTAACTTATTTCTATTATTAGAACCGTAACACAGTAGGTCAGTACGTTTTATTTAATTTGTTTTTATAAGCTACAGGCGGAACGGTGACACTCAGCCCGCTAACGGTAATTGTTAATAAATGTTAAAACGACCACATAGCAAACTGCACACTCGAAAAAATCGTTAAGATATAGAGAACACTGTATGAAGACACTGTTGAATAAACATGTTATAAACTAGAAAGCGCAGTTCTACAGTTTATAGCGTGAAGTGTCCTTGTTGGGAGCGGAATGCTGTTCATCAAATGACCAGTTAAATATAATGAAATGTAAGCAGATAGTTTCCTCGCTGTAATATTATTTACACATGTTTGAGTGCGGCATCTACTGGTTCGAAAAGTCTCTCTTTTTTAATAATAATGATAAAAAAACATTAATTTAAATCTCCTCAAAATAAAGGCCTTCGAAGGCCTTACTTCAAGCGCTTAAATTTCATTCACAAAGATTTTAAATATGTAGTAGCCTGCAATATTGTCAGTTTTCAAATGTTTTCTGTGTGTGTGATTATAGCTAAACCTGCCTGGTTATTGTTTCAGACTCTGACATTTAATGAATTAGTTATTTTAATGGGTTAATCTTTCCATTCATTCATACGCTGTTTTTATTGTTGTTAAATGATTTTTGGTTTTTATTGATATCTTTCACACTTTGACCCTGGAACAGAAATTAAATTAAATTATATTCTATGTGGTGTTAAAAACAGTCTTGAAATGTAAGTTGGTGAAGCTGCAGAAATCCTGCTTCAAAAAAGACACAGTAGATATTTTAATATGTCCAAATGATCACATTTCACAGAATCTTACAATCCTAATATAGTTTAGATAAAATATTGTCTAATATACCAATTACCAATATATGATATTTTTATATCTTATGAATAAAAAAAATCAATGAAACCTGAAAATCCTAATATAGTTTAAATAAGAATATACTCATTGATTAAATAGTCTTGCCTCATGCTTAATTAGTGAAAAATGATGCTTTCTTTGCTATAAACAAAGATGAGTTTAGTAAGTGTAGAAATGTAAATGAGTCCGTTGATTTGTCAGATTAAATTTGTTTCTACACTTATGTGACTGCACAAGACTTTAAAGTGCTTTTCTAATTAATTACTTTTTTTTAATTATTTTTTTAGAAATGCACTTTTGGAAGGCGAAGCTAACAAGGTGGGCTGCAGCCTGCCTGCTGCTCGCAAAACAGGAACCACCATCTGTGGTGTCGTCTACAAGGTGAGTGGGTTATCGTTCAGTACATGATGTAAATGCATATTATACTAAATCTTGTTCACCGTGTGTTTCCACTGTATTCTGTCCTTTTTTTTTTTTGCAGTTTTTTTTAATCTCCCGGTGGAAAGCATGAGAGCATTTTGCTGAAAACCAGCATTTACTGAATCTAAATGATGTTTTGTGTCTCTTGTTCAGGATGGCGTCGTCCTGGGAGCCGACACCAGAGCCACTGAGGGCATGGTAGTGGCAGACAAGAACTGCTCCAAGATCCACTACATCTCCCCCAACATGTAGTAAGTGACAGGAGCTCAGGTTAAAAATCAGACATCATTTTGGGGGGTTTTGTGTGAAACATTGAACAAAGAAGAATGAGTCCAAACAGGCTCCAGTCACCATCGTAGGTGGTTAAAAACGAGGTTTTTGAATTTTCAAATCCTACACGTATGGGCTACAAGGGAGTCATTTTCAAGCTTGAAACGATGGAGATGAAATGCTGCACATCTCTCAGACTGCTGTCTTATTGTTATTCTCCAGCTGTTGCGGAGCGGGAACAGCTGCAGACACAGAGATGACCACTCAGATCATCTCTTCCAACCTGGAGCTGCACTCCCTCTCTACAGGCAGACTGCCACGTGTGGCCACCGCCAACCGCATGCTCAAGCAGATGCTCTTCAGGTGTGTTCTAGATCAGTATACAACACATACATACTCCCAAATGAGCTTTAGGCTTATTTTACTGTTGGTCTTAACAAGTTAGAAAGTGTCAGATATGAGTGTTTTTATGTGTGTGTGTGTTTTCAGATATCAGGGCTACATCGGGGCTGCTCTGGTCCTGGGTGGAGTGGACTGTAACGGGCCTCACCTTTACAGCATCTACCCTCACGGCTCCACCGACAAGCTGCCCTACGTCACCATGGGTCAGTCTCAACACCAACATGAACACACCTTTTTGTCTTCTACATGCTTCACACATCTCGCTCACATCTTGGACATCTTGACGGGGTTAACAGTCGTCTGTTTGTTGTTTATCACCATGACGGAACATGATGTAGTTAAGCAGCTTTTTTGTTTTCCTCCTCTGAAGGCTCTGGCTCCCTGGCTGCTATGGCGGTGTTTGAGGACCGCTACAAGCCTGACATGGAGGCAAGTACAATCTGCCACTCACCTGTAATTCATTTGACTTGTTTATCATTGGAGCATAAATGAAGTTAAATGTTTTGTTTGTTTGGTTTTTTTTACTGAAAGGAGGAAGCGGCCAAGCAGCTGGTGCGTGACGCCATCGCTGCAGGTATCTTCAATGACCTGGGCTCTGGCAGCAACATTGACCTGTGTGTTATCACCAAGAGCAAGGTGGACTACATCCGGCCCCATGATGAGGCCAACAAGAAGGGGGTCAGGTGAGAACTGCACCAGTTTACCTTTTTTTTTTTTTTTAAATCTCATTTCATCCATGTTATTCTCCTCTGACTCCCAACACACAAGCTTTTTGTAGTTTTGGTCGTCATAACTGTTGGGGGACATTTCTCACTTTAATTTGGCGTTGTGGGGATTAGACTCAAAATCACTGATTGGACGAACACACTGAGGTCTGTGGAGGAACTCTTTGAGATTTGAGTTCAGTTAAAGTGTGTCCTCTCACCTGTAGCAGCTCCGTCACTCTGTGTTAAATCACATAAGCTTGTGATTCTGTTCAAACCTTGTCTGTATCATAGATGGGTCCTAAAAGCAATAATTCATAATACTTGTGTGATTTATATGCAGCTTTTTTGACATTTGACTGTATTTCCTGTGACTGTTACTGTCACTGGATACTTTTGAGCCAAGATGAATATGTAATATAGACCCTCACAGTTTGAACCTAGACAACCTTTCAACTCATCATGACTGGATGGGACTGAGGTTACAGTAGCAGCTCTGATCTCTTTGAATGATATTATTATATTCCATCCTCAGTTGCTGCCAGATTCCACCTCACCTGTTTTAAAATAATGTATAATATAGAGTCAAATTCCAACACTTGATCATCAGTATTGATAATTAATTGTTGGAGTCAACCGTTATACTTCAAAGTGGATCTATGTATTTCCTATGCATGCTGGATAGCAGCTGTTCACATGTGTATAGTTGGACATTGCATGTATGTCACATGATCACAGAGCATGTTGTAACATGTGATCTTACTCTGACTTGTTGTCTTGTTGCTTGTTCTGCTTGAAGAGTTTATGAGCTTGAAGCCTTACAGCTGTGAGTACTGATGACAAATGTTTTTTTGGTCAACAGCCGTCGCCTCTCTCACATCTGTCATTTACAACTAACCAACTTTTTGAATGGATCGACTTGGCTTGCTCACTTTGACTTCACATACCTAACATGTATATAAGGATAGTGATGTGGATAGTTGTGTGAAGTGGCGTGCTGTGCTGCTGATGTGTGGAACCACATTAAACAAGCTCAAACAAAGACTTGTTTAATGGAAGTGATGAGTTTAAGTGAAACTAACTCTTCTTCTTTTTTCCCCTCATCTAGAGCTGGTGACTACAAATACAAAAGAGGAACCACCGGTGTCTTGACAAAGGTGGTGACCCCGCTGAACTTGGACGTGGTGGAGGAAAGTGTACAGACGATGGACACCTCCTAAAATACTTCTACATTCTATTGTTTGATGTAACTTTCCCCCTCAACACTATCCCTCAGAATCCCCGCCACAAATAGCATGTTTTTCCATGGTTTACAATAAAAGTGTTTGAGTTCATGTTTTGTCTAACAGTTGTTTGATTTGACGGTTTTATTTGTGGCTCAAGAACTTTGAAAACAGTTTAAAAAAAAAAAAAAGTCCACTTGCATGTAAGGCTGCTTGCAGAACAGAAATTAGTCAGATGCCTGTTGTGAAGTGAAGTGAAGTGAACAGTTAAACCAAACAGCCAACAGTTTCAGAGGATTCTTTGGGCATTTTAGCCTCTTTTGTATAGACTGACCACAGAGGTACAGACAGGAAATCAACCCAAAGACTATATGATATGCATCTTCATCACTAGGCCACCAAGATGCCCGTTATCTGCACATAGAACAGCTTCCGTCACAAAAACAAAGAATCTCCTGATCATTAGATTCATTATCTGTATTGATGGAAACCAAGTTTCAAAATAATCTTGAATAAGGCTGCACAGTATTAGTTTGTATTAATCAATAGCAAGTACACAATGTTAAAACATCTTTCCAAACTTTCATATCAGCTGTTTGTTCCATAAAAGATTCAAAATTCAAGTAAGCAGCTTTCCACTGAGAAACAGTTTGACTTGACAAATATTCAGTGTTATCGAAACTGAATGGAACACTTGTGTCCAGAAGGATTTGGCTGCAGAGCAGAGCCACAACATGCCAGCAGACATGAGAGGAGCTTGGTTCTATGGAGGGAGTCCTAGAAGCTCTGTGAAAGAATGAGAAAATGGATCTTAATTAAGTTTACTGTAAAACTGTTTGTGTTCAATTTCAAATAGGACAGAATACTCATCTTTTTAGGAGAACTTGTAGCTCTGTTGGTGGAACAGGATGTTACCACAGTGAGAATAATGAATGGATTTATTTCTTGTCTTTAACAACATCCTCCAGCTAATCCCAACTACCTTTACTTCCATCCTTCATCAGAGGTCAGTAGAGGGTCAAAGCTAACCTTAACCCTCTGAGGAGGGAAGGGGGATGTCCTGGCTGTCAAAGGTGAGATGAGGTATGCGGGATGACCAATAGGGGGAGCTTCAGTTTTGCTGTTGTTTAACTGGAGGAACTTTGTGCTCTTCCAGACCTTTATTTCCATTATACTTTCATTATATTATAAAACTTTGGAATATAATATATAAAGAGTTTGGAATATACACAGGAACATAAGAAAATAAAAAAGTTAATCCTGAGAGAGTGTAACTACAGTCAAATGTGTTTTTTTGGGCCCTGAGCGCTATGAAAACGCGGGTGACCGACGCTCTACACTGTACCTGAACGCCTCCTGTGTAGACAGAGGAAACTCTGCTGAGTCTCTGCAGCGTTCTGCTGCCATTTATTTATTATATATTTATAATTTCTCAGTCCTCTCCTCTGCCCTGTTTGTCTTTGTGTAGAAACGAAATTCTGTCATATTTAAAATATAAATCTATTCTAATCTTTTGAATTTGGCAGCCGGTTAGCGGCTACAGTCTGACTAGAGGAGGATGAGAAAATCACTGTTCAGATCCATTCACTATAAGCCTGTTTTACATGTTTTTCTCATGTTTTGTTATTTTCTATGGCACACTGTGTTTTCTTTTTTTAAATAAATTGTAATGATAATAGTCAAACATTACATGTTCTTGGTGGAGGACCCCCAAACTCACTAACCCTGTTGGCCTTTGACCTGATTATTTGATTTGACTCACCGCAGGGCTGATTATTTAATCAACTGGATAGCGTCATAAAATAATAATCATATTATAACATTGAGGTTTGGCTTTTAATCTGTTTCAATATCACTGTAAGCAGAATATTTTGGGGGGTTTGGACTGTATTCAATGACATCACCTTGGGTCCTGAGAAACTGTGATGAGTCATTTTTTCATTATTTTCTATCACAGCAACCGTGTGTTGTTTCATCATTTGAATAACAACTCATTTAATGAAATTAAAACTTCACATACATGCAACATGCTTTCATCTTTTCATTTTTTTACTACAAACACAAAAGAGGACACATTTAAAAGTGAGTCCACACAGAGCAAATTTTAATGTCTTGTTGCACAGAAAAGTACAGTTGGTAGAAACATGGCACAATACTTTGGAGTGAAAAGTCACAATTCAATAAGTACAGTAGATGGAACAAGAAGACGTGTGTACGGGATATACAGTAAGTTGTCTAAATATGATGCAAACTCTAAACTTCCACCCTTCCTACGAATGCAAAACGTTTACCTCACACTTTACAAATCACTGTCAACCATTCTGTGTGGTAAGGCACTGCTTGATATTCATTTATAAAAAATATTCTTGTTCGGTACTATCTGTCAAAATGACTTTCACAGCATCTCATCTCTATGGTGTTCACAGTAAGAATGGTCTACATTTGCACATAGAAACACTTTGAACAAACGGCATTCTGGGATTGTACATCACATAAAACTGAAATCTTATGCAACATCTTTGGAACGCTAGAAAAATAAAATAAAATTAAAAAAAAAAAACACCCACCACCAAGGCACGCACTTATTCTTTTTTTTTTTTTTTTTTTTTTTACTTTGTGAGTGTATTTTGATTTGTAATAAACAGATACTGCAGCACTGGATATTGTGGAATTTCTTCAGTTTCCAGGGAGAAGGTATAATGATTTCAGTTCTAAATTCCTTTTTTATTACAAAGCTCAGCTTTAAATCTTCACTCAGACAAAAGATGGTTTGTGAAGCAAGTTTTTCTTTCCTTCTTAATTCCACTATCAACACTGAAAATGAAAAATCGAAGCATTTAGGCGACATAAAAATCAACACAAATTCAAAACTGTAACTCACGGCTAAAAGGATGAAGTCAGAGATTTGTGAGTACTTGGTTTACACACTGGGACCGGGCAACAGGCTTTTCAAATATCCTTTCAAATATCCTCAGCTGTGGTGGATGATGATGATGATGATGATGATGATGAACTTTTCTCTTACTTTACGTCTATAAAGTAGGGGGAATTGCAAAACTGTAGCAGCAGAGGCCGAGGTATGTTGATGCTTTGTCTTGTCCTGATGAATTGAGCTCCAGAAACACTGGTTCCTACATTTCCCAAAATGCAACGGAATTCTATCTTTACATTTACCCCCACTTGGCTGTAAACGTTTTTTTTTTTTTTTTTTTTTTTTTTAATTCTACATCCCTAGTTTGTAAAACTAGACATTTATAGTCTCCATAGCCAAGCTGAGATAACCCTGGTGACATCACTGTGACATCATTGTGGTTATTTTTTTCAGACTCCAGCAGAATACTCATTTCTGATTGGCCAGAAGGTGCACATTGTCCACAGAAAGCAGTAAGGCTCTGATGCAGCTTCCTCATCAGCGCTTTTCTGCTGGTCTGAGTATGTTGAGACAAACTATTGGTTCAAAATAAAAATACATAAAGCAACTTGCCAACAATCAAGCAGGATAATATACTATGGCTTTATTTCACCTGTAGCTGGTTCAAAATGCAGCAGCGAGACTCCTCACTGGTACCCAGAAGACAGACCGCATCTCACCTGTGCTGGCCTCTCCTCACTGGTTACCAGGAAAGTACAGAATGGCTTTTAAGATTCTTTTATATGTTTTTAAAGCACCGTATGGACTGGCAGCAGGTTCCATCTCTTTTCTTCAGTCTTTCAATAGTAATCATGAACACATGAATGGTCACACTCTGTTTTTTTTTTTTTTTTCATTTATTCATTTTCTCTTTCTATTACTGGTTGTTTCTCTCTGCAATGTTGTTGTGTTTATTATTTATTTTATTCTTCACATTCATTTCCCCTTATTTTTTGTCAGGAGATGGCGGAGAACAAAACTTAATCGAATCGATCACTGTTTTGTTTACGGCTGGTTGTGCTGCCCCCAAGTGGCCCAAAAATATCAATGAATGCGACTTTAAAGATCATTAAAAAAAAGATTCTGCATTGTTGACCATGGAAAGAGTAGTTTGACAAAACAATTTTGACTCAAGGTCTACTTACTACTACATCTGCTAATGGAGACTGTGAGATGTGGTTGAAAGCTCTGGAAAAAGCTAGTAAGCAGACATTGAGTTCAGATTATTTTGTCATAAAATAAATTATTTTGGGGGGGAAAAAGGCTGTAAAAATGACCTGTGAAGTAATGAGGTGATGTGATGTTGAGATAACACCTTCTTATGATAGAAAGAAATGAATGCAAGCTAATAGAAATCATTCTCAGAGCAATGTGACTCAGTAATTGTTAATAAGTATTTAGTACATGTCCGTTTAGACCCCTTAAATTGACAGTATAAAAGAAAATGTATTACTATATGATTACTATGATAGATGATATTCAAATTGCCCAGCTCTACTGCACACACTTTACCTGAAACACAGGGTATCAACTTGGAATGCAACCCCTGTGGAGTTATACAAAAAAAATAAGCTTAGAGAAACCTGTGATGTCATCATGGTGAGACACAAATCTCTCAATAAATGCAGTCATCTCTCATATATTTATATATACATATAAATGTATGTATGTATATATATATGTGTGTATAACAAGTGTATAACAAGTGTGCTTAATGAACTCCATTTCCCATGAGTGCTACACCACTAATGCACCTCTGCACATCCTCCATGAGGGGAAATGCGAAGCCGTGAGAAGTTTCTCCATGAGAAGCGAGCTTGTGACCGGAAAGGTCGGTTCAGTCCCCCGGACTGGCAGGATAAATGTGGGTGGGGTAAACGAAAAGCAGAAGTTGCCCCTCCTCATTACCACCACTGAGGTGCCCATGAACAAGGCCCTTAAACCCCAAGTGCTCCAGTAGAGCTGCTCAGTGGGCAGCAGGTCAGACTGTGGCTGTACGGAGCAGCTTCCAGGTGTGAGTAAGGTTGTGTGTAACTGTGTGAATGTGATCAGGGCGTTCCTACAAAAGAGAGGCTTCCTCTCAGTGAAACTTCCCTGAATAAATAAAAGTTTAAAAAAAAAAAAGAGTGGGTGTTTGGACGTCTGAACATCACAGTCCACTTGTGCAAGTCTTTCCATGGTTTCCTCCTGACAAGATGACGGGAAGGCAAAAAAGACCCGATGGAGCTCACATCTAGTGGTTTAAGGTCCTCAGACTGAGCAGAGGTGATGGTGCTCAGGTGCTGGAAGTCCACATGTGCATCTGTTTGGCGATCTGCAGCACGAATACTATGTCTGGTCGCTGGTCTGGGACTGGGTTGATGCACATGCTTACCAGGTCCCGCAGCTGTGAAAAGTGGGCTTGATTAGAACGTTTTATTCTTCCCATGAAAACAACAAACTATTTTAAAAAGGAGGAGAGGAAATATTGCATTTGTTGGGGACTATTTTCTGTGGCGGATTTAATCCAGATTTGGTGCTCTAGTGAGTATTTCTGGCAGCAGGACGGTGTGTGTCTGTGTGTGTGACAATAAACTACAGTGTGTGTGTTCATGGTGATGAAGGAACATGTCATTCAGTGCGACAGTGTGACTCACTGATGTGTTTTTACTAGTTTTTGGACAACAATGGAGCTCTATGACACAGAGGAAGAAGATATAAGAGGCTTTGATAGACACACAATACTTGTTAGTAAATTCATTTGTTGAAGTCTGTCTGTAAATGAGATTTGTTGATACCAAGAAAAACAGTAATTTAGTTTGTTCCACTCAAAGGGAATGGATTTATGGGCGATTAGATATATAGCAATATCCACAGCTCCAAGACGAGAGCGTCCCACTTGTGGCTCTGCTGCTATCTGGGTCTATTTTTTGCCACAGCAAAGCGTCAATTTACAAGTTAAAGGACAGGTTCGCAATCTTGTGGTGTCCAGATGAACATTAAAACATGTTTTTCTTGCTGTAATTCATACTGACCATTAGAAGATCCCTTCAGGAACTTACAATGGAAGTGATGGAGGACTAAATCCACAGTCCTCCTTCTGTGCAGAAATGTATTTAAAAGTTTATCTGAAGCTAATATGAAGCTTCAATCATCCAGCTCAACAGTGAAACACTGTCCGAGGAAAATAAAGAAGGAATTTGATGCTAAAAAGTGTCAGATATCCACTTGATATGACTCACTCAGACTGATGAAGCCTCATTAAGCTTCACATCTACTTTTAAATACATTTTTGCAGAGAGTAAGAGAGAGAGTGAAGGCGAAAGAGAATGAAAAAGTGAAAGAAGGAGGCCTGCTGCTACATCTTTCTTTTCATCTTCTTTCATGGAGGCAAACAAAAAAAAAGTGTATGAATAGGACAAAAAGGTCTGTTTCTTTGTTGCTCTACCTTTTCAGAGTAATGGTCAGGTGGGAGGGGAGGGTAATCACACTGCTCTATCTTCTGGCAGAGGGACAGGAGGTTCATCTTGTCGCCATAAAATGGACTCTGCAGCGCTGCCATCTAGAGAAAGAGACATCACACGGATGAGAAAGCTGGCGTGTACTGGTGTTGGTGCAGAGTGTGAACAATGGAAACAAAAACAAATTCAGGTATTGTATTTGATTGAAGTGCAGACTTTGACCACCTTTCACCCAGGGCCCAAATAATATTGTTCTTGACTTAGAGCCTGAAGGAATGAAGTCAAGTGCATGTTTTTGTTACAGAACAGTATGACACCTGCTGACTGGACTGGCATTGGCTTTTGGTGTGGCTGTTCACAGTGCCTTATGAGATGATGCACTGACACTTCACATAGCGCCAACTTCAGCTCATAGTTTCTCCTCACACACTTTTGTTATGTAGAGCAGTCAACTAAAGGATGGAATTAGCTTTGGATTAGTGATGTGCAGCTTGCAGTTATATCATCAGGCATCGTGGTTAATCTGCAGATCAGATTCTGATTAATAGTGGATGGGTTGTGGGTAGGTGAAATAATACATCATTAATGAGGAAAATATTAATATTAGTGGACACCCACATGAAGATGCCCAGCCATTGTTATTGTGTTTTGTGTTATTGTGTATTGGTGGCAGTAACGCTTAAGCATTTGTTGATTGAAGCACTGTTGATTTTGGCCCCCATCACTTATACTGAAAGCACATTTGAAGGAGATCTTTTAATAACCCGTATTAACAGGAGGAAGGATTACAGTGAGGAAAAACCTCTTTCACTGTTCACATGGACACCTGACTGTTGTGCTAAAACACACTTGAGAAATTGTGAAGCTGTCCTTTGAAGCTCCGGAGTATCTCCAGAGTGTCTATTTCACTTAGCGGGCCTTTTTCACAGCAGACATTTTGACACACACAGTTTGTCGCTGCAGGAAAAGCACAGGTGTAAATAATAAAATGAATGATGGCTGAAGTGTCAGAGTCCTGGCTCGCAGTCACACTGTCACACATTACAGGGACACTTGAATAGAACAGCACCATCGTTAATGTTATTAGTAACACCTGTGATTTTCCTACTGTCAAATTAAAATATAAAAAAAGTCCTACACATACCCTATACTGACAACATACAGTATAAAGTCACTCCAACAAATTTAATGATAAAAATGAACTTCTGATTTCTGAAAGAGTGTTTCACTAAAAGTGAATAAGCCAATAGTGAAGAAGGGAAACTATGCTGAGAGAAAATAGATGGCAGGAAAGAAGAGAGCGAGGTATGAGTGTGTGGTATCTCGTGGTAGACGTGGTGATGCAGCCGGAGAATAAGTGAAACTGACACATAATGCTGCTCATTGAGTCTCTGCTGGCCTGTTAAAGCTCTTACATGCACAGAGAATCTCCACAGAACACAGAACACTTTGAAACCATTGTCTCTGAAGAGGACTGTCTCGACAATGGCTCAGCATTCCATGGAAATCCAAGGAAATGTGTGGAAGAATAGAGCTTATTATGTTCACAGTGGTGACAAGCATTTACATGGAAAGATGCTGGGAAAGTGATTTCTTTTTTTTTGTTAGAAAGTGTTGTGGCATACACACTGTATCCAAACTGGTGATATTAAGCTTTTGTAATGATAGTGGGTTTGTATTTTTTAAAAACATTTTTTTTTTTTAAATTGAAAGCCTACTGCTTCCTGAAACAGAGGATGTTGTTTCTTGCCCCCATTTCCCTTTTCTATTAGTTTTAAAAACTAAAAACAAGGAACAGACCTGCTGATGAATCTTGATAAGAGCCAGTAAGCATCCTGACTACTTAAGTAATAATAGCAGGAACATTACTTAGCAAATAAAACCATAAAGCTGTTGACTCAACTTCCAGTTGGTGGAATGGAGCTGCTCAGTCAGAAGACCATGTTGTACTGGGCAGCTTTCACATGTGACTGTTGAGCAGGGAATTACTACAAGGTGGGTCAGTGGTAGTGTTTATTGAATAGATGATGAATTACAATTACACAAAGTATTTCTATTTTTCTGGTACTTAATTGTTCTGACATATAAGAGAATGCTGTCATGAGCACAACGTCGCACCAACATCTGTGAAAGGTTTTTTTCTGTCATGTCTGCTTCAGGTTATGTAAATCCTTCACTATTTGAAAGTTTCAAACCAGAAGTTGAGAGAATGTAAATAAATGATTAACTCTTCTCAACTTGAGCTGTCAAAATGAGCTAATTTTAGAAGCTGTTGGGTTTTTACCTTTCTGCATTGCTAGCAACAGAGCCTAAGCACATTTAACATGCATCAAAACATCCGCTCCTACTGTTTTGTTTGTGTGCTGACACACTGAGATCATAGAGACCTGTGAGGATATGGAACGGTTGTATTTCACATCATTGAGGCTTTGCTAACTCACCAGAGAACAGCCATTTTATATGATTATATGACATGATGATTCTCTCATCAAATCATCATTTCCCCTCTGACTGTGTGGCATGTCCACTGTGTTCTACTTTGAGGTGTGAAATGACATGATGTCATTATGGGAAATGCAGGATCCAGTGTTTTTGGAGCTGGACCCATAAGCACTAAAAGTTAGGATATCTTAGACTCTACTGATTTGACTTTCTTTTCTTTTTAAAAACCCAACCCTCACAATCTCCCAAACGTTATGCAAGTACATAACTCTGTCTATTAGTCTAATAGTTTGGTTAAGGCACAGATATCTGACAACTATTGACCAGATTGCTATGAAACTCTGATCTTAATCTCACACCACCCACAATCACCAAAACCTTCCACTTCTAAATCTAAATATATTCATGTTCCCACTCTTTTGATCCCTCTTTTTTCCCCTTGTTTTGATCACAGGATAAACTACACTACACTTTTCTTTAATATTTTGGGGGTGTAATAAACGTTACACTAGGTCTTTTTTGCTTTTAGAATAGGTAAGCTATATCTAAATCATTCCTTCAATCAGCCAGTCTATTAAATCTCAAATTTGATCTGAGCTTACCTCATACAGAAGACATCCCAGGGACCAGATATCTGACTTAAAATTGTATCCGTTCTCATGGATCCTCTCTGGTGACATATAGTACGGTGTCCCCACTGACAGAAGAACAGACACATGAAATCATCCAAAGTTCAACAGAACTACTTGAGCAATCCACTGATGAGTGTTGTACCTTAGTGTAGTAAATCAACTCTTTTTGAAACATTATTGTAATGACTTTATATACCTACCACAAGTTTTGTCATTTCTTGAATCAGCAGTTACTCAGTGACATATCATGCAGCTGAGCTGTAATCTATTGTTCTGCAGTAACTGCACATCAGCATTAAGAGCTAATATAAAAAAAAAAACATGTACAATATGTACAGTATATTTATGTATATTGTGTATGGGATTTACCTAAAGAGTGTGCTGCGGTGGTTTTAGAGCTGAAGAAGCGGCCTAATCCCAGGTCACCCAACTTTACTTCCCCTGTGGCTGTTATGAACACATTGGCTGGCTTGATATCTGGTTCAGAGACACACACACACACACACACACACACACACTTAAACCTGGGAATATACACATCCTTTTTCATAGTAACCATACTGTACTTCTGTACCAGACCTGAAATGTTTGGGCTGAACTATCATCAGAACATTTTGGAAAAGTGTGGTCACAGCATGTACACTACTATATGTTATGTTCTCTACACTGTGTTAATATATTATGGCGAAAGATATGCCCCTGTGTTTGAATTGTTACAAGAAGAGAATAATAAAGAGGTTGAGAAAGGAAATGAAAATGTCACATCTTCAATATTCTTCACACAGTGGACCAAACTGTGACACATCTGCTTTTACACAGGAAGCATTCAGTGACTACAGCCTTCAAATGTCCTGAATACTTTTCACACTCAAACACAAACGAGCAAAAACTGGATCAGCAGCACATTTTACACATATTTCTATCCTCACTTCAGAACTCTTCAGTTCATATTAAAAAACTAACACGTAGTCACATGGAGAAATCAAGCCCACTGAAAGCTTTCCAAAGAGAAGGGTGAGTAAATCTGGGAGTTCTTTACCACGGTGCATTACTCTACGTGAATGCATGTGCTCCAGAGCGCTGCAGAGCTGCACGAAATATTTCCATATAGTCCTTTCTGGGATGAGCCGCCTCTTCTTCTTGAAGTACTGCACAGAAGATAACAGGCTTACACAGCAGTAATCAATTTTTCTTTTTATTTCTGGATTTAATGTCTGTTGGGTTTTGACCACTTTCCTGCAGACAGTATCTGTGCACTGTCCCAGGGGACTTTGTGATAATTCCTGACCTTTATCATCTGGGACAGATCTCCAGCATCCGCCAGCTCCAGAACAATGTTGAGCTCATTGTCTTCAATAAAGGAGTCTAAGTATTTGATTACGTTGGGATGATTCAGCTGCTGCAGTGGACAAGAAGGAGAAACATGTTTAGTTTAACACAGCATACGACAGCTCTGATAATCAACAAGTACAGCTGAGCTCGTGCAATAGTGTAGACGAATAGACGCGATCATTTGTACCAGCTTTAAAAACGAAAAAACCAAATGAGCATTCAGCTGCAGTCCCAGCATTTGACCTTGTCCTCAGACTTTCATGTAAAACAATGCTGGGAAATAATTCACTTCCTCAATGAGCTACTGAAAACAGTGGGCTGTGGTTGATCAACTTTACCTTCAACAGATCAATCTCTTTGATGCAGTCTTGGCGAGCCTTGGCGTCCATCATCTCAAAGATCTGCAGGTTCAACACAAGTAAATATAAATGTATGGAAACAGTGTTTCCATTTCATAGTTGTCCACCAGAGAGCGCTGACAAGTTGACCTTTACACTGTAAAATGTCTCACTCGCTACTTATTAGTCACAATTATTTAAAGAACGTTGATAAAAAAATGTTTTATATTGTATTTATGTTAAAAAGCTAATATATATCAGATTATCAGATGTTCAGATTTTTAAATTACTACTACTACTACTGGTATCAGTAATCTACACTACATTAAATGGACAAGTGGACTCTGACACTGGATTTCTGTGGAATCTCCTAAATTTGGATATTAAAAAATGTTAAATAACATGTAGTGAGTGAGACATTGTACAGTGTAAAAATCAACTTGTCAGTGCTCTCTAGTGAACAAACTATGTAATGGTGACATTGGTTCTAAGTATGATATTCTGTACTGACATATATGCTGTTTCCTATATATCTATAATGAGGTAGAATTGGTCAATACTGTCAACCACGCCAATGTGTATTGGTCAGGTTCAAGATTTTACCACCAGATTTGCCACAAGTGGTAAATGTACTTGACATTTAAGTGAATCTGTATGAATATTCAATGCAGCAGTCCTGAAGCAGCAAAGTACCTGGACTTTCTTGAGTGCAACCAGCTGTCCCTCCAGCAGGTATGTGGCTTTGTAGACCTCACTGAACTGGCCCCGACCAATCTTCTTCTCAATCCGAAAGTTTGACAGAGTGCAGCAGTACTTACAGCTTGGCATGTTTTTCTTTACAAGAGAACACCATATAAAAAGGTTTAACATTTAAGAGCATTAGAGGCATCTAATAAGGCTGCATCTAATATATCTTGCTTGCTTAAATGTGGCTTTCAATCATGAGTCAAACTACAGTAACACACTGACACTGTGTATTAGGTGTGTTTCCTGTTTTTATTTTTAATCTGCATGTAAAAAAAAGTGTGGAAAAGCTGTAGGTTTGAAAAAATCTCAAAATATTGCAAAAAATAAGTGATGTATTGATGAACGCAATATGCGACAGAGTAAATGGAAACAAACTTGGCAAATAAATGATGATGCACATTAAGCATGTGGCTTAAACATATGTTATGGGAATCAGGAGATACAATAGACACAACATGATTTAGAACATTTTAGCTTTTTCTCTATTATAGTTATTTTGAACCTGTCTGATAAAGTCCTGGATCAGATGTCCTACCTGATCCTCCTGACCAGGTATCTTGTAGATATTGTTGTGGTTGTCTAGAGTTGGCTGGTTGTTGTTCTGTGCCTCCATGGTGGCATCACACCCACGCACAACTGTGACAAAAAAAGATAACAGTTAAAATCTGGATTTATTCTGCATATTTGCACAGTTACAGAACATGTGACTTGGCACAGCATAAAAACACAATCTACAACTTAAGTGATAAGAGGCAGGTGAAAGATAAAGCATGAAAGCAAGGTGACATGCTTTAAGGACAACAGGCTGCTGTTTTTCTTTAACAAGGAGTTAATGTGTCATTGTTGGACATCCCCGCGCCCGTGGCCTAATGGTTAATTACCACATAAATGCAAAATCCACCAGCTGACTCCCAACCAGGGACCTTCATGTCTCTACACTGTCATATAAGGGCAAAAAAAAAAAACATTTGGAAAAAAAAGTTAACATTGCTCTGACCTGGCAGTGGGTCAACTTAGTACCAGCAGGCCACTGCAATACCCTGATGCACCTTCCACGACTTGAGGCTAAAGCCAATGCAGAAGTACTTTAAAGTGCAATACCACCAACGGCCACTAGATGCTCCAACTGATTCTCATTCGAAAGGCATCAACTTCTCTATAGAAATACTAAGTCAATCTTCTTTTTTTTTTTTTTCAATCAGTCATTATAGTCTCATTCACTAAATTTTAGTCCGGTAATAAGTGTGCTGGTGGTCATTTTGAAAATTATTGTTCCATTAATAATATTTTAAGATTTATAATAGCTTTGATGTCTGCTGTGTGGGAGTTGACTGACAGCTGGCTCACCTGATGCAGTCCCCAGCTCCAGGGCTCACACTGAGTCAGACTATTGTCACAATATTTCCATAAGTTTAATGTTACTTGATAGCTATACCTGCCGTGTTAGCATAATTTAGTTAAAGTAGCTAATGTAAGCTCAAGTGTGCACCGCTGAGTGTTCCCAGCTAATGTTATCCTGGGTCCAAGGTAGTTGGGCTTCTTTCCAGAGCGTGAAAGGCAACACCGCTCACTACTTATTTGGAAGGTCCTGAGTTTCAAACAGAAAAGAAGGAGCCAACCATAAACTTCAACTCTCAGCTTCAAACCAGCTCCAACACAAACCAATGGGTGACACCACACCTCCCTATGTCCTTCTTTATATACAGGCTATGAGTGAAACATTTTATAGATTAAGAATAGACTTGTCAGAGATCTCTGGTGGAAAAAAACTAGGTAATGGAGATACTGTCTCTAAAAGAAACAAACACATATATCAACTACTGCTAAAACTGGCCAATGATATCAGCCCTGCTGATGCATTGGTTGGGTTCTACTATGCAACAGCTATTCATGTGCTGTGGCCCCTTGCCTATTAGCTACTAACATACCCTTGTGATAGCAAAATACAAAATACATATAATAAACAGATAACATGTAACATTTACAGATGATGAATGGTGCCAGGAGGAGGATACTTTAGTGTTCAGCCATTCAGGAGGTCTGGATAACAATTCATGATTGTGCCCACAGGATTATAGCGACACAGTAACTATATTCAAGCATACTTGTTGTTTTTCCTTTTTGGTGTATATAAAATACAAGATTAATAAATGCATCATTGTAAATGCTCTGCTACATAATAAATTGCTGATCACAAAAAAAACACACAAACACATGAGTACTGAATGCTCTGCTCTGACAGTGGAGTTTAAGCTTGTTTAAGCTGGTGAGTAGCTACATCAATGTGTCCTCTTAGTTTTTCTTGTGACTAGCTGAGTCATCTGAGCATGATCTTGTGCCTCCTCTCTGCAACCTTATTCAAATAAAGACAAAGTAAAGGCCTTTACTGAAGAAACAACCTCATTGGATCCCCTGCAGTCACCATTGCCAAGTACTGAACTATTAATTACTTGTTCTGACCACAAATGGCTGCTGAGGTGTCTAAGCTGGGTTATGTTGAAACTCGCTCCTTGACTTAAAACATTACAAGATTTATTCTTCAACCCCGCGTCTCTGATGAGTCAGCTTTAAGTATTTAGTCGAGCATACATGTACTAACTTGCGCTCACCTTAGCTCCACTAACCATTAAAATGTTAGAAATGCCAACTGGGCCTCATGCCATGACTTAGGTGATGGACCTGCCTGACTTTAACAGCAGGTCTAGAAGTGGAGGCTTCCTGCTGAGAGAATAACTCACACCCTAAAAAGAAGCAACTCTGCTGTGAACAAATGCCTCAGTTTTATGTTGTGTTTTTTTTCTAATCCAGTGATCCTGTGGTCTGTGAGCCTCCCTCTTCTTATACCATGCTTGGCTTTTAAACAATATTTAAAGGATAAGAATGGCTTAGTGAGAAGATTGAGTGTGTTTCTTTGCTGTGAGGTGCTGCATTTCTCTCATTCAAGTCAATGAAAAATTAAAAGGAAATTTGGTGTTTCATTTTAGAAACAAGCCTTGCTTTCTGTGATGACTAGGCTACTTCTGCTCATCTGCTCATCTGTTATATGCATCCTCACAGTGACTTTACATACTTACGTAAACTATTGTGATGTTCTGATGTTTATCACTCATTTTAACAACCTCACTGTACTTCATTAACAGAAGTAGTTCCTTAACCTCTCACTGTTTCTGACTAACAGTTCAAGGAACTATTGAACCAGAGGAACTAAAAGTGCCTTCCACTAGGGTTGAGTACCATTCCCATTTGAACCAATACCCTTTTTGGTACTTCACTCTCTGTATTAACAAAATAATACAGAGAGACCATATGTAAACATATGAATGTCCATATGTTTATGTAAGATTAGCATGCTAAGCTAACAGACCATTAGCTGTGTGACTTTATATCTACACCATGACATCTTTCAGACCATATGAATACTGTAAACACCAACGTAATTTGGTCAATGTCGTTAAAAGTAAAAGTAATGAGTTTGGTACTCAACGCTCCTCCTACACATTCCTGTTTGTATTTCCACTGCATCTGAAGGACCATGAAGATAAAAATTAAAAGGTTAAAAAAAAGACTTTTTGAAATTGTAACTTTTGAATGGACGTAATGAATGGAAGCAAAAGAGACCTGCAGAGGTAGAGAGAGACTAAAAACTTGCACATCTCCAAAATACTACAATATGCTCAGTGTTTGATGGTTATTTATTACTGCAAAAAGCATGTCCCCAATGTAGACACTACTGGCAGCTAGTGCTTCCTTAATGTATGAATGAAGCACCTCATATTAGATGCTGATACTCTGGTCCAAACACAGACAAGGTTCCTGAAATGGTTCCTGTGCGCTCTGGGAAAGTTCCTGCTTTGGAAAGCAGGAGTTGCAATAAAAGGTCTCAGTATTATTCAAAGAAGTACAGTATAGTATATAAATAGGTCTGAACAGCATCTGAGTCTCTTTCTGTTGGCGTGGCGGGGATTTTGTAACTTTTGTAGGTGTGAAAGTAGGCAGCGTTTGAACTTCCCTCTTAAGCTCTTGTTTTCATCCTTATTGCACCCACAGTACTTCTGTCACTTTTCATGTGTCAAGTAAAATGAAAAAAACAGTGATGTCTTCAAGAGAATTATGTCACTGCTTTCAGAAATCTGGGGGTTTCATCTGCTTCTGAGGTTGTGACATATATTAGAGTCTAAAATGATGAAGGCTTACTTTAAGGTGTAATATTCACATACATTCAGTGTTTCTCACCAAAACACATTGATTTTTCTTTTTAATTTGAAATGTGCATTGTTTACATCCATGTTTACCACTCTACCAGTGTATCGCATCATAAAGAACCTGCCTATTTTGGCATCAAGGATTTGGAGAGCGAGAAGGCGTTTTCCCTCATTTCCTAGATTAAATACATTGACTTAAGACAGAACCCGAGAGGTGCTTTCCAGACACGCTGCTTACCTCTTTTAATATCTTCTAACCTTGTGCTGTTGACCCTAATTGGAGACATAATGTCAATTTGAACCCACACAGCTGTTTCCTCTTCCTCTGTGGTTATGAAAAACAGCCCTGAGCATCTTAAGAATGCTAGAAACATTCCCAACCAATCAGAATGAGGGAGATTCTTAACATTACAAAGGGTCAGACAGCATTCCATGAAGTCAAAGTAAGACAATTTAAGTAGACATTTTACTGCAAAGAGTTCCCAGGTGAAACACATGAATCACAGAGAGGATGTCAGCCAGCAGTGAAACAAACCAACTGACAAACCAACTAAAAAAAATATATGTAAATAGAAATAAAAAAGCAAATATGCATACGTTAGAGGTTATGTCACTCAGGTAACCTCTTGTTACACACACTATCTATATCCATAAACCCACCAGACAAAGCAGAGCAGAGATCACTGTCACTGGGTGTTTTACTTCCAATTTCCTGACTTTCTCTCTGTCTGCCTCCAAAATAAACTCAGTGATCTCTGCTCTGCTTTGTCAGGAGTCTTCATCTGTCAGACAGACAAACCAGAGCAATAACCCCCCTCTAGCTAGTTTACAAACACGTCAGTTCGCATAAGAATCTATTATTCTTTTCCTCTTCTTGATGGTGAATCTATTCACAGATTCAAATCAGTTTGTGTACTGTGCCGTACCTGGACAGAGCACATAACACATGCACAGCATTAGCAGAGTGGAGCACTGGACGCCAGCACTTAACACACACTGTAGCGCTTAACAACACTTCCATCTTACTGTATTTAAGCGAAGAATATATCTCAGTCGCCTGTTTCATTTCAAAAGACATGCAGCTGTACAGCACTAAATTTCATCGTCTCCTGCCTCTGCTGGCATCACAGAAAGGCAAGATAGAAATAACTTGGTTGATCATTTGACCCACAATTTTTAAAAAAGGACACAGAAGATTTGACCATTATAATTGAGCAATATCTCATGACTGGCTGGGGTGTATTGAAGAATATATCACAGCAAAGGGGCCTTGGCACTGACAGCCCCCTTTGCTGTGATATAGTCACAATATACCAGATATTGCTTTTATGAAATGGTTACCAAATACCACAAAACATAAATTATAGACGCAATCCAGTAAAAACAGTTTTATTAAATAACAATTACATTACAAGAATCATTTACAAGAAAGTAGTTCCTGGCTGCCTGTGGTTGCTATGCGATGTTAGAAAACTGTTAACATTCCAGCTAGTCAGCAATCTAACTGGAGTATATTTATTCACATTAATTTGAACGTGTACGATGCTTGTACACTGAATGGTAGAACAGTCCGACATCACTGGGGTCATGTTGCAAAGTGTTTGCAATAACATTAGGCCTGCTAATTTTGTTAGGAGATGCATTTGTTGGTGTGGTGAGGATGCTGCTCCATCTTCTCAATAGTTCTGGGGAGAGCTCTAACATTTGGGCGCACTTTTGGACATTGTTGTCTTGCTTCATTTGTGCCTACATCTAAAAGCTTTTGCGCCATTGGTGCTGCAGAGATGGCGGTTGGCGCAGCTCTGTGTCGTCTCTGCCTGCTTGCAGATTGTTGGCAACATGTTTGGAAGGTGGTTCATGCCCATTAGCTCCCAAGTGTATCTGTAATACACAAATCTTGATTGTGAGCTAGCTACATTGTAATGTTAGCCAACGTTAACACTGACTAACCTAAAGATGTATTACAACAAAACTAATGCTACTTACCAAACATCATCTGCATCAGTCACATTTCTCTTCAGGTGGAGATATATCACTGCAACACATCACCAGTCTTTCCATACATGAACCCTCTTCAGCTTTCTTTTTTCCTTTCCTGTATGTCACAGTGTTTTTTGTGTGCTTGTTAAACAAGAAGGCTGCTTAAATGAGCTGAGTTTCAGCTGCTGATTCTCCTTGTTTCCCCAATTGGACATCAAACCACACTTTCTTTACCAGCCTGTCCAGGATGTTAGGATCCAGTGCTGAAGTCGTTCTCAGTAATAAAGATATGGTGCACCATTATTGTCAAGTCCCTTCTTCACAACCCCAGAGAATACATTGTTTCAAGTGGTAAATTCCTCTTCTTTTCAGGCACTAATTGGCGGGTCGTTGATGTTTCAGTTTAGGTCAGCTCAGAGACCAAGGGTTAGGGTGATGAATTGAAATATCAGCATCGGCCTGAGATGAGCATTTCTGCCTACATGACCGATTTGTTGCCTTGTCCTCCGCCGTCCGGCTGTGCTTCCCTCCACATAATGTTTCATCATGACGGTCCTGGTGCTCCCTCAACAGGTGCCTGACAAACCCACCGCTGCTTCCCACTTCCCTCACTTCCCAGCCTGAATAACAACAACAACAACAACAACAAACCAGGGGTCGGTGCTCCAGTTGCATCCACACGGACAGCCAGGGCCAGCTGGGAGGCTGGCATCTACATAACTTGGCTAAACTGGGCCAACAAGTACAGAGAAAATAGATGATATAATGTAAGGATGCCAATGATGAATCTATTATCAGTTCATTGCGGTTAATAATTTAACTGATTAGAAATATATTAACCAATAATGTAGAAGAGGGATGTGTAGTCTGACTGTCAAAAAATGTGTAGATTTGCTGCAGAATGCAGAGGTGTTTGACCGCCTTTAAGGGCCCACGCAAACTAAAACAAACACACCTCCCTGCCTTCGGAAGATGGAAAAAAAAGTCACAGCATACCTTGATCTGTTCACTGAGGCAGTCACGTTGATGCACTATGACGCATAAAATTGTGAAAACTGTTGTTGCCGTCTGGCGCCTGTGTGGTTTAGGTATCAGAGGCTCCTGCTAACACTAAACGAACATCATTAACAGAAGCTTGAACTAATTAGCTGGCCAGCTAACACCTGCAACAAACTGTCATCTATCTGTCCGTCATTTATGTTGACTGGTGTTCACTGATTGAACATTGAACAACAATAATACTAATCTCTGTTGTTATTCCAACATGTGAATTTCCAACATTTGATCTGAACTATGAAGTGAAGTGGAGCGAGCGATGCTGTGTGTTTAGTTATCTGCACACACTGTAAACAATCCATTTGGCTCATGGGTGTTACAATTTGCAAAGAACAACATCTGGTTGATGCAGCTCTCACAGTTTTTTTTTTTTTTTTTTTACACCATCACAGTCCACAAACAAGATGAGTAATGAAAGGGAAGTTCTGTGTGTGTCTCTCTCTCAATAACCCCCCCCCAATTCCCAAAACTCATTGGATCTACATGACTCACACTAGTGAGTCACTAGTGACCTATTTTGGATTCAAAACAGCAAATTTTGCAGAAAGGTGACAAGTTTGCACCCTGATCTACAGTAACATAATGCCAAATATTAAATGAACAATAAATCAAGGATCATCACACAAAATTGCATTAAACAAACTATTTATACAACTAACTCATATTTTGAGTATTGATTCATATGTGGGATTTTTCTTACAATTAATTGATTTGTCTACAACATTACAGAAAATAGTGAAAAATGTCTCTTTCTGTCCAACAGTCCAAAAGCCAAAGATAATCAGTTTACTATTATGTCTCAGAAAGAAAAGCATTACATTCTCACATG
Organism: Euthynnus affinis; assembly: GCA_029490765.1. Taxonomy (NCBI): domain Eukaryota; kingdom Metazoa; phylum Chordata; class Actinopteri; order Scombriformes; family Scombridae; genus Euthynnus; species Euthynnus affinis. The sequence continues at coordinate 1,922,128 of CM055855.1, read as the reverse complement.
TTAGAGCTACCAGCAAATGATAAGACAATTATTTGATTATCAAAATAGTTGCGGCGTGATTTTATCACGCATACCTACCATGTATGCAATCAGCCTTTTGCTTAACAAAGCCACCCAGTCTTTTTAGATTTCAGAACCTCCTTCAAGCAGACCACATTCAAACACAACTAAGTTCCTTGTTCTCTGCACCAAAATATCTCTTTTGTTAGTCATCTCTTAGTCTTTCAACTTCCTTTCAGATCAGTTTTTTATCTTTTAACATCAGAGATATGGAGGACCAGAAGAGTCACGGAAATAGTTAGAAAGCATTTCATTATCTGATAAACAATTAAAATATCCAATAAGATCAGGATTTGATTAAAAAAGTTTTACAAACTAATTAATTAATCCATGAACAAATAGGCTAAATTAGTAAGTATATCATTCATTAAAATATTTAAGGATAGATTCACTAGGACTTGGCATTAAGGCTTGTCCAGGACAAGTGGATATTTTAATAGGGCAAGTAGAGAAGAAATTGACTTGCCCCACCAGATGAGGTTAAAGTCATAAAAAATAAATGAATAAATAAATAAAGTTAAAAAATGTTATGTCATGTTATGTACAGTGTTTCCCCTACCACTGCCTGACCCCCACCCCTTCCAAAAGAAACAAATAAAAACAAATGTAAGTTATACTAGCAGGATAGCAGGAGTGCTACACACACATTAATGCTGTTCAGCCACCTCTCAAATTCAGATATTGCGTTAAAGCAAACTTTCATCACTTTACAGCTGCTAGCTCAGACTGGCTTCCTACTGCAATTTGCTGCAGCGTCTAGGAGCGCTTGTTTTGTTTACCGTTTGAACACTCGTATGAGACAACCTTGTGTGAGACACAGAGACAGCTGTTACTGTTAATACGGAGCAACAAACCAGCGGCTCCTGCTAAATGATTGTTTAAAACAAAAGGAATCCTCCGTGCTGAAGCTAGCAGGCAGACTGGAGTTCAGATAAAAATCAGACAAAAAGACCACAAAGTAGCTAGAAAAGCTTTCAGCGAAGGTTTTTAAATCCACTTTATCTGCTGCTTTACATGACAGTAATGTTAATGTAGCTCGAGTTAAAGTTCAAGTTGTGCTTCATGCTCTGTCGGACTTTTAAAAGGGACGCTTTCCTGATTGAAGAGTTTAAGGAGGAAAGAGAAAGACATAGAAGCAGCCCCGATGCCACGAACACATTCAAACTTCCACCTGCATCTACATCAACATCTACATCTGATAAACATCTTTAAAAGCACAATCTGTTATCCAAACGTAAACTTAAGGACATCCACATCTTTGAATACAGGTACACTTCACAGAAACTATTATTATTATGTTTTCTTAAGCTGTTATTCGGACACACAAAATGCTGATTCATCATTTGTCTGACTGTTTCATTAGATAAAAAGATTTGACGGATAAACTAAGCTAACTTCTCCTGGCTATGTGCAAAAAACTAAAACTTAAAAGGACAATTTTTCCAAGTGCGTCTTAAAACAGTCAAATGTCAATATGAACAGTGAAAGCGGTTTTCCTTACTGTAATCATTCCTTCTGTTCATACTGGCTATTAAAAGAGATATTAAATAGTGCCCCTTTTTTTCTATTCATTCAATCGAGAATTGTTTCTAAATCAAATTGGACACCCAAGATTTGAAATCTAAACTGAACTGAATCTTGAGATTCCCAAAGATTCACACCCCTCGTTGCAATCATTCCGGAGAGTGGAGGTGTTCTCCTGTGTTTGACAGAAACTGGGCACAAAAATCTACGGTTCATAACCATCCTGCCAAATACAACTCAAATTGGATTTTTCCCCCAACTTCTTCCAAATCTCAAGAGGTCAAAACGGCAGAGGATAATGGCGCAGCATTGGCAGATATTCAGCAAGGACGTGTGAAGACATGGCTTCCTGCTGGGTGGATACTAACCAGCCCTCCCAGTCACACAGGACACTGGCTCCCTGTCACAGCTGGCACGTGACTAATTTTAGCCACTTATTTGACCTTGGATGCCCAGGCATCCTCATAACCACCAGCAACCGCCCCTTCAACACCACCCGCTCCACACCCAGCCCCCACCCTGCTGATTGTAGGCTATTTCATGTAATGTTCATTTATACCCACAAACACAAACACACAGGGCTCTGCTTCCATGCTGCATGTAGAAATGTAGCATGTTAAACATGCTGTTTTCCTTGCTAAAGGTGTGTCTGTGTACACTGGTCTCTACATGTTGTTTTACATGGTATATTAACACGTTCTACACCAGAAACCACATCAAATACCTGATAAACTAACCAGAGGAAGAAATAAGTGAGCAAGTGGCACTGCATTGAAATTACATGTTAGTGATATTCTAAATTTGTTTTCTTCAAAAAAAAAAAAAAAAAAATTAATTCCATTTTGAAATGAATATTAAAGACCCTGCAGAAGCATTATGTTGCAGTGGTTTCCTATTAGGAAATAATAACCTACGTAGAGGAAATAAATATCTCAATGGTTGGATTATGCTGAAATAAACATCAGCATATCTTCATGTAGCTAGACTGACAGCAACCGAGCGCTGGCCACATGTAAATGCACAATGTGGCTGGAACTCGAATTGAAATTCTGCCTTAATGTTAGCTTAATATTTTGTTTGTGTGGTTTTATTATTGTAGTTTTCTGTGCTGGCATAACATAGCCCAGGCTACATACTGTATAGCTCTTTGTTAAACATTGCGAAAAACACATTAAAAACCAGATAGCAAGAATCAATGCAGCCTCGTTTCCGTCCGAGGCAGCGGGTAAATATCATTTCCATATGGTCGCTCAGAGTAGACGGCTAACGTTAACGTGGTTGCTAGCAAGGTATGTGCTAACTAAAGAAAGTTTTGTAGCTTTCCAAAATGAGTAAACAGACTGTGCCATGGTCGGAGAGGCGTTTTGTGCGATACAAAAACAAGTAACTGTAGAAGCTCCGCATGCTTACTGTTTTTAAACGCGTCACCAGTAGCTTGAAGACAGTTGTTTATTATGAGCGCTTCATGTCTTACCTGAAGAGGAGTCAATAACGTCCCGCTTACTCGAAAGCTTTGAACAGTTTCTTCAAGTTACATGGGTCCGTGTTATTGTGCAACTCCTCGCATCGACAGACAGACAGACAGACGGACCCCTCCTCCGTTCCCCGAGTCTTCCTCCCTGCGTCTCTCTGCGGTTTGTGCCGCTGCTGCCACGCAGGCTGGTCCACGGAGTTTACTGACAACTTAGTGAATGAGAGGAGGGAAACTTTAAAGTGTCCAACCTCTGTGCGGGGAAGCGATGGTGAGCTTGTGACAAGTGTTTGTTGAAAAGTAGGGCAAACGTCAAAGCTCCTAGCTTCACTCCGCCCTGTTGTTTGGGATGGAGCCAGTGCTTGATGATATATGATATGAGAGTTTACACACGTGACAGAAAGTATAAGAAAAGCATACAGAAGAGTCTTCTAGTTTTTATGAAACACTGACAAAAATGAAATACAGCAAAACATTCTATTATATTGGATATTTATTCAATGTTTGACTCATTTAATTATTCTATTCTTTTTTTTTTTTTTTGTAAAATGTTTTATTCATTTGCTGCACTTTTTCATTGTTTCTTTACTGATGCTCTAAAAGAGTAAATCAGTAAAACATTTACAGTATTCATTTCTGTATGTTTTTCTTCGTTTTTTCTTGATATAAAATTTTATGGGGTAGCACAACACCAAGATGAAACACTGCCCTCTCTGTTTGGAAGTTGCCCCACTGATAGGATGTACACAGTCTGAAGTGTGAAAAAGTGATGTCACAGTGTACTGACACACCCCGCAGCAAGTGGAGAAGTTGAACCACTAGGGGTCAGCAAAAACACAACTTTCCGCGGTTGTTAAGTTACACTTTAAGGACGTTGAATCTAAAAAAATATTTATTTACCTTTTTAAAACCTATGTTATAGCATTTCGAACACTATATCCATACAACCAGACTGGGGTGTGTTATGCTAGTGTGGCTAATGTAGCCTGGAGCTGTTAGCCTCCAGCAGAGATGTGAAGTGAGATACAGAGGTCTGCTAATCTCACTTCTTTCTAATGCCAAACCCCCAGATTTTTTTTTTTTTTCATTTTCAAAATTAGTTAACAAAAGTAGTCTTCATCCCCGACCCATAATGACTCAAGTGATATTACTTGGGGCAGATTTCACACAGCTTCCTCTGGAGACACAAAAAGCTTTTCTTTTTAATTTACTACTTTTTACACAAAGGACTATGGTATCAACATCTGGAAACACATTTATGCAAAATTGTGCAACATGTCACTAGTTACAAAACTATACAAACAAGGGATAATTTTATTTTACTATGATGTTTCCGTTGTTTTACATGAAACTAGCTAAACTAGCTAATACTACATACATTAGCATATTGACTACATACATCTTTAAAATATTGCTTACACATGAATGAGTCAGTAAGAGCCAACACCTTAATGCATCAGCTGATAATCCAATAATTATATGTAGACATGTCATTCTGAGGCTGAGGTATATTCTTTTATTGCTTTATTTGAACTCTGATCTGTTGTCATTTGTAGCAATTCAGCATGTTTGCCAGTTTATGGCTGTTATGGTGCGTGTGTGTTTATATTGCTGTCTTTAAACTGAAAAGACTCTTTCTATGTACAGATAAAGACATGCTGACAAATAATAAGAAAAAAAACTGAATAAATGAATGGAAATATCACCACCATCATCATCAAAACACCAAATGAAGGAATAGGTTTTGGAAGAATGCTGTTCATCCCTTCACTAGAGGCCCTGAAGGCATGTGGTGGAACAACACCTTACTACAACATCTTACTCTATGTTGGATTATTATATATCACGTATTAATTGTCTGTATGGCAATAACATTGTTATTGTGGGCACAGTATTGTACAATATTGTATTGAATATACATGATGTCATTGAAATGTTTTTGATATAATAAAATGTATAGCGCATAGCTACCATTGAGGATGTAGGGTGTACATATTTGGGGATATTGGGGTTTTAGTAACCTGTCGCTATTTTTAACTTTAAATTTCGGTGTAAATCCGGTGTGGAAATAGTGCAACAGTGAGAAGAGTGACGTACAATTCGACACGCAGACGTCAGCTCCCGTATGTCGTAATCTGTGTTGGACAACCAACGGAAACAAAAAAGCAGAAATATTTTTTGTTGATTGAAAGAAAATATCACAGATGACAACATTTGATAAAAAATAAATTCTTTGTATACTTGATCATCAGTATTGTTTTAAGGGACATGCTTTCTGCGCTGCCATGCATGCAATTTTTTGTGGCATCAGCATAAAAAAATAAGACCTTTTTAAATGTATATTTAACCAACAACGTTAATAAATAATATGTTGGTGTCATCTAAACTAAATAACTTTTTTTTTTCTTTTTGTCTGTAAAGAAAGTTGTCAAATGTTAATGTCTTTAATATTGATACTATATTAAGGACATTTCCAGTTATTTAGGCTTATAACATGACTTTGAAATAAGTAAATGTTTTAGCCATTAAACTTCAGTGTTGCATATAGATATAACTAATGCAAGCCCTTAGATATAGCTGTGTCCAAAGGTAAATAAGAGTTACTATATCGACTTAACACATCCATGATATCAACCATATCAGCCGATATATCTTGTCACGCGACCCGTGCGTTATGTACGACACGTATTGTGGAAGCTGTAGTTTGTAACAGCAGAATTGTCAGTATCACAGACTTACAAGTCCGCTACAATCGAACTACAACTCCCAGAGTTCAGCGCGAGGCAGAGCGTGATCTACGTGGTGGAGACCCCATGGTGTAGACGGACCATGGCGTTGTACAGCGCTGTGTGTGTGACAGGTTAGCATCAGAAAAACACCTCCGGACAGACGCGTCTGCGCACTGTAATCTGCTGTCAGCGACGGCGGGCTGAGATATAAGGATGGGGTCCCGAATCAAGTAAGAATGTTTTTCTGCCTGTTTAACTACGGCTGTTAGCAGCCCGCTACTCTGATAGCTATGTTCCTGTGAGTCATTGGGAAAGATACAGTCCAGTGCGAGGCCCTGACTTGTTGCGACACAAGCTAAAAACACTGGCGGTACTCCACTGGACACAGAAAAACAAAGCATTAAAAGGTCTCGTATTGGTTTGACGTCTACTAGTCATTCACAAGCTGATAAAACACGTCAGGGCGAAGCTTTCCGGGCACAAACTGAGAGAGAAGACAAACAGTGAGTTAGGGTCATGCTTCTGTATGTTCAGCCAATGTAAACATGTATAACTGAGTGAGATTTTCTTCCAAAACCGGATGCCAGTTTTCAAGAGAGAAGTGCACAACAATTGCTGTAGATTGACAGATAGCTTTGTGCTTCCCCGTATCCTAATGGTACCCCTCTGTAAATATTGGGCTATGATTTATTAGTTTTTGGTCAAGTAAGACCTTTTACTCTTTTGATATAATGATATATTTCTGAAAAATGAGCTATTAGTTACCAGTCACGATTTTTACATCTGTACCATCACTATCATACACTCTGACAGAAATGATTAGTTGTTAGTATTAGTATTAGGTTTTCATCACACTTACAATGACAGCTTTTGTGTTTTGTTGGTGAACTAATCCAATGTCTTATTGTGGGGAGCATAAATCCATATTTGAATAATATTTGATGTACTTAATATGATGCACTGACACCTTGTATGGACCTAGTCTAAGTTGACTAAGATGTGAATGCACTTAAACAGAATTTTAAAGTTTATATCCTGTGCATATTCATTTGACAAGTGAATGTATTTATAGGGACATCATTGTTAAATTCCACCGGAACTCGCAGTTATTTAGAACTAATATACTTTGTTTGTTTGTGTTATTTCTCATTCATACAGACCTTTAACTATGAGTGGAATGCTTACATTTGTATCAGTATGGTAGAGAGCTTCCTCAATTATCAACAATTATTTCTATTATCATTTCATCTGCTGATAATTTTTAAGATTAATCAATTAATATTTTGGTGTATAAAACTGTAAATAAATAAATGATAATAAAAATTGTGAAAAATGCTGATCACGACATCCCGGTAAAGCCAAATATCATGGAAGCAGCAAATGTTAATATTTAAGAAGCTGGAACAAGGGAATTTCTGGCATTTTTGCTTGCAAAATGACTTTAATGGTTGATTGATTGATTGATTAAAACTTGGGCTGCAGTTATTTTCATTATTTTAACTTAATCTGCCAGTTAAGTTAAGTGTTTGGTCTATAAAACGAATGAAAACTGTGAAAAGCCCCAGTTCCAGAATCCAAAGGGTTGTTTGCATATGTCTTGTTTTGTCTGACCTGTGTCCAAAATCCAAACATAATCAGTTTACTATAATGTAAAGTCATGCAGAAGCAGCAGGGTCTCACATTTGAGAACCTGGAACCACTGAAGTTTTGTCATTTTTGCCATTCTTGAAGTTACAAAGAAGTATATTAGAAGACAGGTTGGTGCACATCAGTATTTTTTAGCCTTGCCCATGTAGATCTACCTATGTTTTGATATGCTGGCAGAAGTCATTGCGTCCTGCAGCACACTGAGCTGTGGTGCTGAAAGGACAGCGGCGGGCCAAGCATGTCCTGTACAACACTGAGCAAATCACTATTCACTAGAAAACTGAATGAATGTTTAGTGGTTCATGTTCTTTGACAGACCTTATAAGAATGTGTTAATGGGGAAAGAGTACTACTTACTCAAATACATAATGAGGTAGCCTACTTGTGCTTTACATGAGTATGTCCATTTCATACTTTTACTCAACTACAGTTCAGAGGGAAATATTGCAGTTTTTATTTCACTAGATTTATCTGACGACTATATTTACTGGTTATTTGTCAGATTAAGATTCTACACAGAGGAAAATATCATAAGCTTAACAAATTGTAAAAGATTAAACAGGTGGTTTCCAACCTTTTTGGCTGGACTGCAGCAGCAGGGCCAGCCCTACGCATGTGTATGTTCATGACTGACTGACTGACTGAATAAATGAGTGCTGAAGTTACATCATTGGTCAGCCGGCCGAGTGTTGGAGTTTCCCCATTGGCTGTTACTCTTTGAAAACGAATCAGCATATTTTCAGTCAGTCAACAGTTTTCTGTTGTGTCATCAGGGAACGTTTACAGCGCTTCCACTCATAGCCCCACTTATCCATGATTCACACGGGACTAGTATTACCCGGGGACCTTGTGTGCTTCAGAAATATAAAAATATTTGATTTCTCAGATTCACGGCTCACTCATGTGTTTACAAACACCAAGGATGTCACTACTTCTTCCACCACTGGCACTACTTTTTTTTGTAGTGGTTACTGATTGGTCCAGAGGGAGTTGCATCTTGTATAGGAGTGGAATTTTCTTATGGTAGCTCAGAATACACAGTATGTAAATTGGTACTTTACCAAACCTTATACATCTAGCTATACCACTGAAAAGACTTGCGTGATTGGCCTTAAAATCTAAGATTAGACAGTTTAAAATTGCTCAAAATCAATGTGCATTGTTTATTACATTTCTGGTAATGTAATTAATGTAAGCAATATATGATATATATGTGAGTGTGTGTATATGTAGTATTGTTTATTTGGAGAAATGTAACAAACTAACTGGTTGAGTGCAGTTTCTGTTGTCTGGTAGTAGGGATGTGCCTGTATTTGTATCCATATTTTCTGAGGCAGCAAAATTATTTATATTTGTATTTGTGTTCGAATAAAAGTGAAATAGGTGTACAAATCTAGTTTTTTTTCTATGACACTTTTAATTTTAGGACATTTAAGTATTAAAATAAGTGTATGAATAAACTACCTTATCAAGGAGGTCTCCACACTGGGTCTTGAATTCCAGTCTCCCAGATCATATATGACTGCGTTGACTACTGAGCTAAACCAAGTGCATTGCCAACATGTAGCCAGAAATCTACTTATTTAAACACCCATAACACACAGACAGTGTGTGCAACTCTTGCTTTGCACTTTTCATTTATTGGCTATTTTTTACAACCCAACTTTGTGGAAGGACAACAGGTTATGGAGAGTCCCTTAAGAGCACTTTGCTTGCGTCACTAGCTCAGCTTTATCTTTGGAGAACACCCCCAACTCCGAGAGTGATGTTCAAATAAGGAAATGTGCATCATGTAGCAGGTGGATGTGACTCCCCTAATCTAGCAGAGGAGAGAGACTGAGATAGCATGTATGAAATAATAGCTCATAAAGAATAACGTATTTGGATTTGGGCACACCCCTACCTGTTAGTTAGGTGGAAATAAAAATCCTGTTTTTCAGTGAAGGCTTGTATACATGATAACTGTGCTTACTTACTCAGAAATTTTGCAAAGAACACAATCTCAAGCTATATTCCTCTGTTCCAGGGAGAACCCTGAGTCCACTTTTGAGGTCTATATGGAGGTGGACCATCCAGGCACACAAAGCTCTGGTAAGTCTCTGAAGGCTGTGGGCTCAGCTAATTGTTTTATTTCACATTGATTGTCAGTAATAAACACAACAAACAAGGCTTCTTGTGTGTGTTTGTGAGGACATGCTGGAACGTAGGAATGGACTTTAAACTTCCTGACCTTTAAATATTGTAAATTCTCACAGAAAGTCAGTATTTAAATAATGGCAGAGTCTCAAATAATAGCCATGGTCATGGCCAGCATGACCAAATAAAGGCTGATTCTAATAAAGGTCAGGAAGCCTACTACAACAGCTCACATGGTAAATTTAATGTTCAGACTAATTACAACAACAGACTCAGTTCCTCGTTTTTAACAGAAGTAATGTTTCCAATTGATGTTAAGCTGCTGTCAATAAAACTCACCACTTCCTGGTGTTTTATCACATTAAAAACCTAGTAATGAAGGGAAGGCTTCAAGACTTAGAATGTGAAAATTCTGGAAGATGTGGTAAGTTCATAGTTTGGGGGAAAAGGTAAAGTAGAACACCTGATGTGTTGGAATTCATGCTGTGGAGATGGACGTTTTACTAAATTTATCAAGACATCAGGTCACCATGGAGGACATGTTGAGTCATCAGAAACATCTACTCAAAGCTGAGCCCATAAAGAACTTGTGTGAATGATGTGTATTATTTTTTTCAGTGCACAGGTAAAAATGTATTTGAGATGTAGGTTGAATGACTGACATTATAGTCAGTGTTAGTGACATATTTGTCGGGCAGTTGTCGTTAACACTTGGAGGAAATATACTTTTTTGCAGTTCAACAGTTATTGTGTATAGAGCTGCAACAATTAATTGATTAGTTTCCAACTGTTAAATTAATCGCCAAGGAAGATGGTGAATCAGGTGCAGCAGTGAGTGTTTGTCTCCCTACCCTAGCCCTTGAACTATAAATCTCAGCTGCTGCATTTTCTAATAGAACTTTAAAATGTGATTGTTCCCTATATAAGTGTATGATAATCTAGAAAGGTTTCAATGAGTCAACCACTGAATATGCTCAGAGATATGCTTAACTTCAGGGAAGGTGAAGACACAATAAGTAGGCTCAACAAGCTGATGTTGGCGTCTATCAATGAATGTCTTAAAAATGTGATCTTTTAGAAGAGTTACTAAAAGATCTAGGCAACCTTAAGAATGCTATCTTTCGAGCAACATTGGATACACTAAAACCAACCACAGAAAGTCTCCAAAAAGAAAATGCTTGTGGTGCTGAAGCATGCACAATAATTTACTTCATGAAAATCATGCAATACATGAATAATATTCACAAACACAAACAATACTGGAAAGACATTGGAAACTCTATACTCATAATGAAGAGCAGCAAAGAAAGAAACAGTAGAGTTTGGCTGATAATGGACAAACTCTATAGATTATTAACAATCAGCTTTTTTGGGACCCTCAAGTGACATCATAGTTGTGAGTAGAACTATGTGTGTGTAGTCACAGGTGAATCCACTTCTTGGGTCCACGGCACAGTAATGGTTAGGTTCTGGTTGGGCAATGTAGACACAGTGAATCTATATGCAGGTCTTTTTTTCTTTCTTGTTTTCTCTCTTGGCTAATTTTTTTTTCTTTGTAAATTTGACGGTATTCTTTTTTTTTCCTCCAACAGTCAGTTTACTTTTTTCTTTTTCCTCTTTATTAAATATGCTGGGTTGATAGTTAAGCTTTATGTGAAAAATTCTTGCATGTTTTCTTCTTTTTTTAGCCTTTTCCTTTTTTTTTTTGTCTGTTGTTTTTTTTCTTGTCAGACTCTATCTAGGATTGTTTCACAGTTAAGTTTTTTTATTTATGTATTTATCTTCCTCACAGATACATTTTTGTTTGTTTGTTTTTTTGTTCTTGTTTATGTATCTAGATTTAGAACCTGCATTAGCAACATAATAATATATATAACCTTGTGGGTCATAAGAATAAAAATAGGGGTTTTAGGAAGTTATTGTAAACCAACACTGTGATTGGTTCTATACTGTCTCATGTCCAAAGACAGTTCTGGAGGAAACATTCAATGAATTCCTTTGTTTGTCTTAATGCTGAATGGACAACCATTATGTACTTATTTATTTTGCGCCTTTGACTTTTCCCTTTTCTATGATATCTGTTCATTTCTGTAATGTTGATCCTGATGTGTAGATCTTGAATAGGGATGTCCGTTTCGATTAATTTTGCTTTCGAATGACCGATATCCATTAAATGATAACTGACAGGTTATCTACTGCCCAGCAGTAAGTGGTCAGGGCTATCTTGACTTTTAGCTCATCCTTCTTCTCCTCAAAGTGTTTTTTGAATATATAACATACATTATAGTATAGTTAGATACTCATTCATTCTCCTACCAGGCTCTTGTAAACAGTCAAAATTTATTTACTTCAGCAGTTAACATTAATACGACTGCCTGTTTGTCACAGTGGTATTTGGCAGCTTGACATATTCCATTTCTACAGTAGAGACCTTGGAAGAAGCTTTGGACACATTTTCACTCATCATGAATTTATATATTCTGATGCAGAAAAAAACTCACAAGCATTCAACAACTCCTGCAGGCTAAACTGGACTAATGAAACCCTTTTTAATGCTGACTAATGCTAACACACTCACTATAAAGATACTTCAAGACACTCAATAGCCTAGCAGCATTAATGCTAAAAACAACCCATAATGCAACACTCTGTGTCTAAGTCAGTTTTACACCACTAATTTATCAATTCAAAATGAATATCTGACATTATGCACATGTAATTGTCTGGCTGTTAGTGGAGTGTGTATGCGAATTAACCTATAGACCAACATGTGTAACCAGTCAAAAATATTCTCTGCATTTCACCAAGTAGTAGATTAGTTTAATCTACTACAAACTAGTCACCAATCTGAACATCCTCCAGGGTTTCCTCTATTTAATATTTTCATATGAACAATGGATCAAATGACTGTAATGTGAAAGGAGTCACATTACTGATTTGTCACATGAAAAGTCACCACATTGCAGTTCCGCTCAGCTCTACAGAGTGTTTTATCCTCTCTCAACTCTCTATTTTTACACTTTTTCTGATAAACAAGCTGCACACTATCTGCCCAGCACCAAACAGCAGACAAACTGGTAAAGAGTGAGATGGTTTTTCTCAGGACTTACATCCATCAGGTGGATACAAACATGACTCTGTGTCTGCTGGATGTGTAAAGAGGCAACACTTTGCCAACACATTTAGCATATCTATTTTTTTTAATTGATAGGCCTAATATGTCAGTATTGATGTTAAGTTTAAATGTTTAAATGTTTAAATGTAGAGAACAAAGTTAATAATTAGACATTTTTAGTGAAATATCGGGTAGTTTTACCTCTTATGATGATTATTCGAATGAAACAGTTGGACTGGAAAACTGCACTCCTTGGTGGAGTTGATCACCACTCCTAGACATACAGAAACTGATGAGGTCACAAATTGCTTCATTGTAGTTGAGGCTTTTTTTTAAGTGTGCATTGTGTGACTTATTTCCTGGGTACTGAGGAGAGGCTGTCTGCTGTATTTCTAAGAATTTCTTCCTGTTGGAGTCTGGCGCTTTCATCATTTCCTGTTCACTCTTAAAAAACCATATCCATTGCTCAGACACAGAAATCTTCCTCAATCTGACTTCTGCTGTTTTTTTTAAAGCCAGAATATTTAGGCCATGATTGCATTTTAATATTTTATGCTGATTCACAGAAGAGCTTTACACATTCACTTCAGCCTACTTTAGTTTATATTGAACTGAAAAAAAAAAAAGGATAACATATCATGTTTGGAATAAATCAATGAAAATATGTGGAGGATCATCTCACATTCATAAGTATGCATGATTTTTTTTATTTCAGCCAAACATTCCTTGCATTTCTAAAACTTAGTGAAACATTTTTGCCTTGTTGTCTTATGTGACAGTCAGCAAGAGTACACCTGCTGGAGGGAACATGCAATAACACACACATGGCAGACTCACAAAATAAAAAATGAACTTCATCTGCACTGACCATAGAATTTGCCAAAATGAGTAAAAATGATTGATGAACTCCATAATAATAATGATCTGTTCTTATTCACCCAGCTTTGATTAAAAGCAGCACATACACTACATGTCCGGACGTATGCAGACATTCCACTGAACATCTGTGTGATAGTTGAACATGTGTTATAAAATCACAGGCATTGTTGTGCTGCTGTAACAACCTCCACTCTTCTATTGAAGGCTTGCCAGCAGGTTTTGGAACCTGCCTGAAAATTTGGTTCTCAGTGTTGCACTGAAAACAGATGTCTCAGAACTATGTCTGTTTCTGGAGCAACGTCAATCTGCTGCTGCTGCTGTGATTTTATCAACAAGAGCAAACTAAACACTTACTTTAAACATGCTGCAATAACAGATTAATGCTTGAAATGCTTATTAATACTAATAAAACAGCAGGAAAGTCAGTCAATCAGTCTGCATTGGTCTATAAGTGAATGTAGGTGATTCTCTTGTTGACAGATGTGTTGATAGAACTGCAGCCACTGAAAAGAGAAGTACTGAACCAGAGCACCAGTACCGTTCACTGTGTTTACCTTTATTAAATCACCTGACACCATCAGGCTGCTACAGAATAACCACACATACCTCTTCATACATCACACTGGTTTATGATGGAGATGTCGGGTTAGCAACTTTCTTTTTAACAATAGTTGTGTTTCTTGTTTTGTCCTTGAGATGCATTGACATTTTAGGAGGGGAGATACATGAGAATTGTGACTGAAATAGTGTCGTTCTGATGCATCATATAAATGGCTTCACCTATTTTTTTTTTGTTGTACATTTTTTGATATCTCTTGTTGTCATAGTAACTGAAAAAAACCCCGACTCCATCTGTCTTTGGGTGCAGATGTTTGGTGATGTGTGTTCATGTCATGATGTTCTGAACCATCCAGACATTTCCTGAAGAAAAGCTTTGTGTTTGTTGAGCTGTCATTGCTCTCCACTCTTCACTCACTGTGCTGCTGCACATACATGAACCAAAATAGCAGGTGCACATGGAGTCGCCCACACTGTCTGATATTCACATTACAGAGTAGAATAAAAAGGTGAGATAAAAGGGAAGGCGGTGATCTTGCAAAGTTAGGATTTTGTGTCCAAATCTTTATCCGGACCACTTGAATTACTTTCCTGAAATCTTGCTCGACTTTTCACCAGAGCCACTTCTGTCATGATGTCATGATCTCCAGGTGTAATGATGAAGTCACTTCATCTGATCACTGTTTAAAAGCACAGTCTGTACATTCAAAGGTAGCAGCATCTTCACAGTTGCCAAAAAGAGCCAGAAGCTTTCTGTCATCAATGAAAGAAAATCAGTTAAAAATGTCCTTTTGATATTTAACTAGACAACAAGATAAAAAGATGTGTGTGCCCTCCTATACTCTATCACACAAAGGCAAAAACTATAAATAAAATCTGTACAGAATCACTTTAAAATTTCATGCGTCAAGCTTTTTACTGACTTTTCAAAGCTCGCTCTCATATGACACATTTCTTTACCAAATTCTTAAAGGTGTTGGAGCAAGCGCAGAAAAATGACGCAAATTGAGATCTTGACTTCCTGGAAACTGAAGGCTGGCAAGGCGTGATATATAAAACATATTGCGCATGGGTACATTTGGAAAAGTTTGGTAATGTTCACTACTCCACACTCACATGACCTCTGTTCTTTTCTAATAGGGCCGGAGGTGCGAAGGCAGTTCCCCGAAGACTACACAGAGCAGGTTTGAAGTGCATCATGTTCTCTACCCTCCTCACGAATGCTCCCCGAGTCAAGTGCTTTTCTTTGGTTATTTTGATCTTTCTCTCTCTTCTTCATCCATCAGTTCCTCCATAAAAAAAATCCTTCCACCAGCCTGTTTAATGTTAATACAGTGCATCATCACTAGTACATACTGATTAATACATGTAACCACTGTCATTCTTTTTTATTATCTTTCATCCGTGTTCCACAGGAAACCCTTCTGACTGTGCCCAAGTTCTGCTTCCCCTTCAGCATGGACAGGTACACACACACACACACACACAGGTTTGAACAAACAGTACTTTGAAACGTGACACATGATACGTACATGTTTAGCAGTGGTAGTGCTCAAATATATTAGAAAAACATCATCCCCAAAATCAGATTTTATAAAATTTCTAAAAACCACAGATAAAGACAAATGTTGTTTTTGTAGTCTCAGGGGTAACAGGATTGGTTGGTTCTGTTGACCGGTGAAGACAGTGAAGCATTTCTGGGGATAAATAAATAAATCCATGGCTGTCGATCGTACAAATGAATTGTACGATTTGCTGTGATTCATCACAATTAATTCAATGAATTCTTCTTAGAACTGAAGTTTGTAATAATGAATCATTTCTTATATGCACTAACATAAATGATAATGAACAACAAAAAATGTGTTCATGTTCAAGTGCCAGTTGAGTTTCAAACAGGTCCACAATAGTCCATTAAATATGATTTAAAAAGAACAAGGAAGCATTCTGCTGAGAGTTCAGGATGTTGAATCTTTTTCACTTCAAAGAACAACAACAATTCAGCTCCGTTACATCCAACCAGTTACTGAGCGAGAGCGGTCTGTTTACATTATCAGCTGACAAAGCAGCTCTCTTCTTGTGGATGATGTGGCCTGAGAGTGAGAACAATGAGGCACTGTGGTTGCAGGGCTTGACAGGTACTTGCGTGCAAATGTGTACCAGTCTGGCATGTGCTCCTTCTCTCTTCGACCACCACCGTAGTGGACACTCCTCTATGTCCGTTTTGGGCTCTGCTTTGTATGAGTACACACATTGTTCTATGGACTCTTCCCCTTCATCTGTATTCATATCAGAGGAACCCAGCAAGAAGACGGACATCCTCCTCTTCTAGGCAATGTTTTAAACATGTCAGTGAGTTATTAATTACACAAACAAACACTGCACATATATCATTGTGCGCAGTGACGAGAACAGCATCCAGCTGAAGGAACAAGAAGAAGAACATGTTTTTGAGTGTTGTGGGACTTTAAAGGTTATTTAGTACTCTCATGTGCAGAGATGAAAGCATAAATATTCCTCTGCTGCTACTGCAGTGTTTGCCAGTGGTGCATCCCCCTACTCCCCCCCCACAATTTGGCACACACAAATCACCAAAACACCAAAGGAGTGCAGGCTAGGAAAGAGCCTCAGTGCACCTCTGGGGGAAAAAAAAAAGCCTATTGCTGAGTCCCATATCAGCCCCAAATCAAGTTGCCTCTGCCACAGTGGTTAGCTGACAATAAAAAAATTAGTTTCAGCGGCGAGTCATATTTATAAAATTCCTTTTGCTCCATTCATATGTTGTAGGAACACCCAAATCTTCAGGGTGACACTAGCCTCCGTTTGTGCCTCTCATGTATTAGCATTCTTTTTGTCACAGACATAACCAGTTTCTGTAAAAGATGATTAACCAGCAGTGCTTGAAAAACCCAGAAGGTCATTTAAAAACACTTAGCGTTGTTTAGAAGATATGTCAAGAATCCCCAAATACTCTGGATGAAAAAATGTTTTGTCCAAGTTTTCTACCACTGGCTACCTGGATAGGAAATACAGGACTACTTGGGAAAACAGTTAGAAATGTTAGTGGTCAGATATTTTTTAATCTAGATTGATAGAAGAGTTTTTCAAACAATTGTCTGATGTGACCTGAATGTATGTTAATACATGAGATGCACAAACTGTGTGACTGGTGTGACACCAGTGTAAATGTGGACAAACACTGTTAAGCTGAAAATCCTCAGTAAATCAGTCTCTCTCTCTCTCTGTTGTTCTAATCATATTTGTTGCTGTTTTTAATACAGAACACTGTATATTATTGAGTTTCTTTAAAAACAGGTGAAAAGGGTGGATGTCCTACAAGTGCTCAGCTGTCCTCCACACACAGGACAGAACCTGGTAACCTGCTGGGCTGTGATTTAATGATCTGTGTTCTCTCTCTGAACCTCTCTCACCCTGCAGCCTCACGGTCAACCAGGTCGGCCAGAACTTCACATTCGTGTTGACTGACATCGAGAGCAAACAGCGATTTGGCTTCTGTCGCCTCTCCTCAGGTGCACACACCTGCTACTGCATTCTCAGGTGAGGGGTTGGTGTGCGTCAGTAGTCTGCAGTCAGTTGTTTGACTCTAGCTGCAGGTAGCAATCAGCAGGTAGTCATGTAGGATCCATAGGGGTTGAGGCTTTTGTAGAAGGAAAGATGGGGAAGTGCTGATAAAGCTACTAAACCCTGCTGTTTTAGAGCCAGGTAGAAAAGGCTCTGGAAAAACAAGATGTATTTGTCTGACTTTTGGTGCAGTTTAGCACAGTTGATTTATTGATACAAGAATTAAAAGACTATGATTCAAACATCAGGATGATGATTATAAAAGCAACATTTGCCGTACAGACAGTCTGTAGTGTCGTCATGTATAACTGGGTGGAACTCAGTATAGTGTTGACTCACCAAGTACTATATTTATCAAAATGTTTACAGCATAAGAATGTTTGATGAAAAATAAAAAATAGTTTATCTGATGAGCTGGTGAAAGGTAGCCCAATGAAACAACCACATGCCTGCTAACCACAGACATACCACACACCACATGTGGTAGCTGTGAAAAAATGTAATGTGTTTTTTTTTTTTTTTTGTTCCTCAGCTACTTGCCGTGGTTTGAAGTCTTCTACAAGCTGCTTAATATCCTTGCAGATTACACTATCAAAGGCCAGGTAAGTCATGAACAGACGGCGGACGGTGGGGCAAAATATTTGATTCACATAAGAATCACAGTTCTTATCTTGTACGATTCTGAATCGATTCACAAATGCCAGAAATTGATTGATTGTAATAACGTCAGCTGACGGAACGGAAAAAGGCAGAACTCAAGCACGAGGGCAGTCGAGCACCCGGACAGTGTTCAGCTCATAGCTCACACACACTGGAGTTATTTTGATGTTATCTTCATGTTCTTTTTCCCTCTCTTACTCCATTACACACACACACACCAACTTGTGTTTTCATATAAACATTGAAGCAGTGTCAGTAAATGACACTCTGGTTCCATTCTTCTCTGGCTGAAAACTGGAAGATGCTTCTACGTTAATGCAGTTCTTTTTTTTTTTTTTTACTCTCACACACTTTCTCTGTTTTTTTCCTGTTGATCAGACAGTGACCTTCATCAACACCTGTTAGCTTCACTGTCAGTTATGTGTCATATTGCAGTTCAGTGGATTAAGGACATGAGTCAGTGGTTTGGCACACAGTGCACTAAGAGTAAGAGTCTAAAAATGGAGCCTCCCTCCCTATGTATTCAATCAGTAATCTGTTTTGAATTGAATTGTGGCACCAAGAATCATAACATTTCTAATCATGCGATTCCAACCTCTACTTGTTCCGAGGACATTGTGTTTTTATCAGATTTCTTGACTCCAGTGAGGAATCTGTCAGCTGATTTCTTCACTCAACATGTGGCTTCATATTAGCTGTTATCAGTATTTTTCTTTTGACTTTAATTTCAATATCTTTTTTTTTTTTAGTTTAGCTCCAGTTTTTGGCCTGATATATCTCATCCTTGGCTTAAGATACTGTAACTGACTACTAGTTTGTGTTTAAATTGATTTATTTTTAACACTGATTAATTAGTACACATGTTAACAGTTTCCAACTGTCTGTAATAATGTGATAGTGACAGAGACTGCAGCAGCATGCTAATGTCTTTTTGCACTTCTTCACAACAAGCTGTGCACAGAGGAGATAATCAACTGACACAACAGTATAATCGGTTGCACTGGTGCCTGATGATAAGATGAACACGGTTGTAACAGAAGTATGACACGTCTTGTATTTCTTGCAGCTTTTATTCTGGGCAACTTGTCTTCCATGGAATTCATCTGCCTTATGTTTGTCTTTCTTCAATTTTTTATTAAATGACTGAACTTCTGAATATTTCAGGAAAGCCAATGGCAAGAGCTCCTGGTGTCACTACATACGCTCCCAATCCCCGAGCCTGGAGTTCCTGTTCATTTGGGTGTGGTGAGTCCTGACTTCACATCACGTTCCACATCCTGAGCTCAGTTTTAACGGGAAACACCGCCACTGATAGTTTAACACAGGAGACATCAGGGATATTCCTTTTTAAATTTTGTCTTTTTACCACACTATGATTGATTCAGATGGTTTGGTTTGGTTGTGACACTGACCCTCTTGTTTTCTCCAGCATTCCTTCTTCACTGTGCCTGACACAAGAGAACTCCCCAGTATACCTGAGAACGTGAGTGTTGTCAGTTCTCTCCTGCTTTTTGGTTTGATTTTTGACTCTTGACACCAACACAACTCACTGAAGGTCACTGACAAGATGCTGAAAGACGGCACAATGGAACATCTAAACCCCCCCTCACATTTGGCTAAGCAGAAAGTCACTGTAAATATTATTGATTTGTGTCTGTGAGCAGTGACATTTGACACTGTGCAAGCGCTGTGGAGATATATGTCTTAAACTATATAAGCAAGACTATATTTGTTGTGTGGCTCCAGAGGGAAACATCAATTTTTTAGATAATCAACCAACAATATTTGAAAAACCCAGAAGGCCCTTAAAATACTTACTGATGTTCCGACTATTTTGATTTTGCCACATTTTCACAGAAACATGTGGAAGCCCATCTCATGAAAATAAATCATTACAGGAAACTATTAGATTAGTTTATATCTAAAAATGATGATATTTAGAATTTTGAGGCACCAAGTCATTGGTTTGACCTAATGTATGATGATAATGACCTAATTTGATCTACTATGCTGTTATTATGAAGTATGACAAGCGTTTTGTTGTTGTTGTTGTTGTTGTTGTTGTTGTTGTTGTTGTTGTTGTTTTACTTGCATCCTTCGTCATCATCCATAAAATGATGCAATTTTTCATTTGTTAATTGACATAGCTACTGGATATTTAATGTGCTAGACTGAGTTGTATGACTTGAACCACAGTTGATACCATTCATACTTTACCTTTACAAAATAACTGTTTTTTTCTCTTGTTGTGTTTGACCTTTGCAGAGAAACCTAACAGAGTACTTTGTAGCAGTAGATGTCAATAACATGCTTCATCTGTACGCTAGTATGCTTTATGAACGCCGAATCCTCATCTGCTGTAGCAAACTAAGCACTGTAAGTAGAGTCTATTTCTTGTTTCTTCTCTCCTCTCCAGCTCTGTCTTTTAAACCATACAGTAACATCTGTTTGAATCAGGTTACAGTTAGTCACTGTGAGCTCTCTGAAAAGGTTTTTTTTTTTGAGACTTCAGAATGAAATGTTGCTGTTTTGAGATGTCAATTCTTCTCCTTACCTTTAAATGTAAGATATGAATGACTTGAAGTAAAACCTTGAGTTGGACGTTATGCAGTGTCAGCAGCCAGTTTGGATATCATCTGAAGTCAGTAAAAAAACAGTGCACATATTGATATGTGGGACAGATATCTAAAAGAAAATGATGATAGACTTTAAGATTTTTATGTGAACATTGTCATTGTTACTTTCTGTTGGTCATTTTTCAGTGAAAGACTCAAACAAGAAGTGACTTTATATTTCATAGTTGCTGTATCATCACAACTAAAAGTCATGCAATGACTATAAAGAGTTAGATGAGTTAGAAACAACTACAGTACATCACTTTATTGACAATAAAAGCATTTTCCACTTGAGCTGAGTCAGTTAGTTAGTTAGTCTAAATACAAAAACATTTGCAAAACTGAAACATTTATTAAATGTGGATGAATACTAAGAGAAATGGATTTATCCTGAACCTTATTCTATTATAATAATCTCCTTTATTTTTACTGCAATGGCAATTTGTTCAACTGCACAGCATCATTGTGAGTTTGAACACAGCCTGGAAGGTGTCATGGAGGACAAAAAACAACAACAAAATGTGTGAGCATGAATTAGTAATGAATACTCACAAATTACATATTTTGTGCTGTCAGATTAAAACATGTGCACATGAATTAATAGCACGAAACATACTGTTGTCTTAAGGGATATCAAAGATAACACAACATAAACAGAAGCACACCCACAAATCTCGTGGCTTATTGAGATGAATATCTGGCTACACAGTGGTATGTGCAGCTCGTAGCAGCCAGAGCTAGCCAGTGCAGCTGAAACAACTGCTGGAGTGGCATCGTGACTGTGAATGGAAGAGTGTAAAAGTGGATAAGAACAATGGAATGAATGTGATTACTGATCACTATTTAAGGGGCCATAACATTATTACAAACTCACCAGTTATTGAGGAGCACAGCGCAACATTGGGTTCAAACCACTGCTAAAATGTCAGTGTAGTTTAATGCTATGTTTTGCTATATGAGCACACATTACTTTTTCCCTTCATGACACCCGCTGGGCTCCAGAGTTTGCCATCATTATGGTTGAGATTATAGTAATAATAATAAACAGAGTTACAAGGTGCTTCTCAAAATATAATACCATAAAAGGTGCAAAGAAAACGTTCTTGTCTATGCAACAGTATAATTAATATATATATCTATATATATATCTATATGTATATATATATATGTGTATATTTGATTTGACATTTGATATTTGTCCTCAGTTAACAGCGTGTGTCCATGGGTCTGCAGCCATGTTATATCCAATGCACTGGCAACATGTTTACATTCCTGTCCTGCCTCAACATCTATTAGACTACTGCTGGTGAGTATGCTGGGTTTCATCCAGACACAAAACCTGTTGAACACAGTGTGCTTTTATGTATTTATATGTTTTAATAATGACAATGATTTTGTATTGAACTTTTCTTATACAAGATTACAAAGTGTTTAAGCTAAAAGACAATACCATGAACACCGTCAAATAGTGGCTGAGGCTTTTATTTAACTTAACTGTAGAGTTAAGAACAGGTCTTTATTTAAACCAGGCTTGTATTACAGACAAACCTTTATTTGTCATTTATCTTGTTTTATACACTTTCCTGTTTTCTGATTTGTATATGTGTTGTTAGTGTTGGCTCAACACTTCCTGCACAGATGTTTCGCTTAAACATTAAACATTAACATTTCACATTAAAATAATTCCAGCAGTTCAAAGGGCATAATCCCCACCTTTCCTGGAAGGCTTTTAGCGTGACAGACAGACTGAAGTGTTGTGTTTCATGAGTGTAATTAGTCTGAGTAGTTAAATGATCAGTTGATAAAACTGCAAAGTACAGAGAAACTTGAGCTGTTTCATGTGCTGATATGGTAATGCATATATATACAGTATGTTTATCATATCCATGTGTGGAGTGGACTGTAGAAAGAGGCACTCCATAGTCCATGCCAATTAGTTATCTACCATCATAAACCAAGTAATATTATGTTAATGTTAGTGTCACTTGGTCTGTTAATAACATTTAAACTGCATAGCAAACACGATAAAAACAAAACAACTCCACAAACACCACTCTCCTCCATCACTATACTTCAAACATGCAGAAAGCAAGAGGTTTGTAGTCTTAAGTTCAGACTTGAGAAGTGCTCACATAGATCCAGAAAATCAGAGGGAACATTAGGAGAACACTGTAGGACATCCAGGAGTTGATATCTGCCAGGCAAAGCTTCACAGAGTCTGATCAACATTCAAAATACAACTGACTATCATCAGCATAACAAGAGAGAAAGTATTGAAAATACAAATCTCACTAAAGTCAGCAAGTGCCTGCTTGCAATAAATCGCTCATCATGCTTAGTAGAACTTAGGTCATTGGATATCTTGTATAAGCTCCATAACCCAGCTATTATCTGAGGTGTAAATGTTGTGTAACAGTATCTATGGGTCTTTTTTTTCAGTGCCCCAATGCCCTACCTCATCGGAGTACATTCCAGCCTGATGGAGGTAAGATTCTATACCTAGCATACAGAAACCAGGGCTCACACGTATCAAGTGTCTCAGAATCACTTCTTGGAATCATGCTGAAAGTGAACCTAGTACTAAGAACACTCCTACCTCAGAGAAGCTTCCTAACTGACTTTCAGCAGGGAAGCGGATTACTCTCAGAAGAGAGGATGATGTTCCTGTTTTACCACACTCAGAGCTGCAAAGTAGAAACGTTCATGACATCACAGTTCTTTGAAAGTATGGTTTGCTTTGAAATATTAAGTAAAATTTAAAATGCACAATATAACAGCATTTTTTTTTTATGTGTGGGCTATGAATAGCTTACAGGGTTGTATGCAAAATGAACTGAAACTCACAAAATGAAATTGTAAAATCATCAGCTCTGTCCAGTCACATGGTTTTACACTGTATATTTGCCACATCTTGCACATATTGGACTTTCAACTCCACTCCTTGTTAACTTATTTGGCTAACAGTGTGAGGAAAAAAGGATTTCTGTAATGTCACAGTCTTCTTTCTATGCCAGGGAATGCACCATTAATAATAGCCAGGTGCATTTTTTTTCTACCTGTTATTGTCAGATTTTAAATAGTATAGTATCCACCTGTCTTACAAGCACAGTGACTTTAATTGACCAGTGTGTTCTTTCTGTTCTTCATAGAAAGTTCGAGGGATGGCTCTTGATGATGTCGTGGTCCTGAATGTGGACACTAACACCCTGGAAACCCCCTATGAAGACCTCCAAAGCCTGCCCAACGATGTGGTGGGCAACAGTACACTACATATTAAGAAAAGCAGTCCACTTTTTGAATATTAATGTAAACACTGTCAAAGAGGAGCTGCAAGTCAGACACATTACCACCAGTCATAGTTTCATTTCTGCTCAAACGCACTGAAAGCGTAACGTAACCGCCATGAAATAATCAGAAAATAACATTTGATTTCTCTCGTTCACTCTACCACCTCGACTACTGCCGTGCTGTCTCTCTCTCTCTCTCTTGCACACTCTCTCTCTTTTCGGCCGCAGAAAAGCAATTTTGGTCACTGGGTTCTCATTTGACAGGCCAAAGTCATAACAAAGTCGGAGTAGGTGTGTCAAGACAGATCGATGTGCCTCGTAATGCCTCAAACCAAGAGGTGTACTTCAAAACATATGCGTCAGATGCTTTCAGTGCGTTTGGGCCATGACAATCTTAGTCCCACATCACTGCAGATGCCACCTTAATCAGCTGCTTGATCTCACCTTTTCTAACTTCTGCATAGAACCGGGATAGTTATCAAATCACA
The DNA here is from genome assembly GCA_029490765.1 of Euthynnus affinis. NCBI lineage: Eukaryota > Metazoa > Chordata > Actinopteri > Scombriformes > Scombridae > Euthynnus > Euthynnus affinis. The sequence goes on along the minus strand of CM055855.1, from coordinate 1,897,377 downwards.
CAGCACTGATTCACAAATGTTTTCACTCACAGAGCAGCAGTATTATAAGATTCATTTCTTTTCTCACACAGATGACCAGGCCATACAGTTGTGTCTTAATAACTGTGTTTGATGTTCCCCCTCAGGTTTCGTCTTTAAAAAGTCGTTTGAAGAAGGTTTCGACAACAACTGGAGACGGTGTGGCTCGAGCCTTCCTCAAGAGTCAAGCTGCTCTGTTTGGCAGCTACAGAAATGCTCTGCAGATCGAGTCGGTCAGTACATAGATGGAGGAACATGAGGGATGCAGGGAACGGAGAAAAGAGCGATTCAATTGACAGCGATCCTGTCATGTGACTTTGTGTATGATGGCACACCCAAAGTCATTTTGCCTCATGCGAGAACCACTTGTACGAACAGATTTGTTCTTTAGTGGTGTGTTCGAGTGATTTAAGAGGATTTATGGCATTCCCCAATTTTCCAGCACTTGGAATTTTCTCTGAGGTACAAACAAAATTCACAAGTTCAGACCTGTTGTGTGAGTCATAAACAGACAGTCTGTTAATCCTCACAGGGCAAAAAAAACAACAGAGTTCAAATATGATACCAAAAAGAACTCAAATAAAATGTTTACTATACTAAAACATCCGACAGTGTAATATCACCTACTGAAGGCTATAATATTCTCTCCTCTAATATCTGTTTTACTGTCACATGACTGGCTCTCATGTTAGTCATGGAGCGCTTTGCTTTAGAAAAACATTTTTTTAGCATCTAAGTTCATGTCAAAGCATTCCCTCTTTATTTCTGTCACTATGGCACCGCTCTGATGGATTGATATTTTCTAATAAAACTACTGACACTGATGAATGTGTCCTCTGGTACCTGACAGCAGGGTTTGAAAGCTATTCTTACTCTATGGGAACATTTTTGTGAATGAAGCTCACAAACGGAGCAGAACAGGTCGCCTTATATGGACATTTTTAGTGGTGTTTATTATGCAAATGATCAAAACTCACAAATATCCATCTCCTCATAAGCAGGCTGAAATGAGTGATTCACTTTGTTAGTTTGTTGAATCCGACTGGGAACAGATTTAAGATACGAAAATGTTCTTGCATGAGACCTAATATGTCCATAGAATTTTTTTTTTTTTTTAACAAGGCCAAAAGCAAGTGCTGATGGGAACTGAATATTACATGTTCTCTATCGATGTGTTATACACTACTGAGACAGTTTATGTGTGCATCTTTAGGGCGAGCCAATAACATTTAATGAGGAGACTTTTGTGAACCATCGATCCAGTGCCATGAGACAGTTCCTCCAGAATGCTATTCAACTGCAACTCTTCAAACAGGTACACACACACGCACACACACATACATACATACAGTGTACACATACACAGCTTTGTTTATCCCTTCTATATATCCTAATACGTTCATTGGTTCCACCTGCAGTTCATCGATGGCCGTTTGGACCTGTTGAACTCAGGAGAAGGTTTCAGTGACATCTTTGAGGAAGAGATCAACATGGGCGAATACGCAGGTGAGGCAGCAGTAATGTGTTAGTGTGTTATTTATCAAACAGGTCCATCGGCATGGAAACACTGGGTGCATCTGTACTTTGTGTATTATGTAAGTGATGCAGTAATAGAAGACAGGAAACACTCTGGTTCTAAACAGCGATGATTTTCTATCACTCAGTACGCCCACTGGTTAATGTTGTTGACTTTTCATTGTTGTGACTCCCCCCTGCAGGCAGTGACAAGACCTACCACCAGTGGCTGTTCACAGTGAAGGTGAGCAAGTCTGAAGGTTCTTATGCAGACAGACAGCACATCACCGTAAAACAGTGGTTCCCAAACTCTTTTAGACCATGGCACCCCCTCACAGTGCTCCGACTCATCCAACTCCCAGAATAACTTCAGTCAAATAATGGCTTAGCAATAATAACAACAATAACAATAAAAACCAACAGGTACTGTGCAAATTTACAGATAAAAAAATGACTTAAAATAAACAATGAATACAATTCAGTATGTTAAATGTATTTCTTTCATTTCTGTCAGTTAGCTTTTATTTAAGATGTACGAGGAAAAATAAACCAACAAATCCCCCCAAAAAAGGTGTTGATATGGAGAGAGAGAGAGAACAACGTGCAGGTCTGACTCCTCTGACAGGATGTCTCGTCTTGTTTTCATGTATACCAGCGATCACAGAGCCACATAACACAGTGAATGTGCACGGACAATGATATTTAGATATTTGTCCTCCACAGGCTAAAACCTGTCCATGAAGCCTTTAGCTGAGTCATTTAGTCAGTCGGTGCACATTCAGTCGTCTCCATGTTGAGAACTGAGATATTTCGCCTTCGCTTTGAAGTTAGTTTTTTGTGCTGACTGCTGAATTTAATATGGTGATTTTGATACTTATTGCTTATGTATTATGTTTTGAGATGCTCGGAAACGTAACATAAAAAATAGTTAATGTAAATATTGCTGATAAAAGTAGTATACATATATTTCTGTCACCTATCATGTGCTTGTTAGCAGCAGTCTGCCCATATACCCATCCAACACATTGGTCCAAAACAAGATATCTTTAATATTTTGTTCCATGACTACTAATAACAAGATTTTATCAGAGTAGGCTGCAGATGCTCATCCGCAGCATATTTCTTACCATGCTTGGCACCCCATTGACCTTTCTAGCACCACCATCTGGCCACACTGATCTATTTCAGGACTGTCACACAGCCTGTTAGACAATCTCACAGAACCTGGACATTTCAGTCACTCAGCGGCTAATAAAATGTATGTTGTTGTATGTTACTGCAGCCCCTACAGTAGGTTCTGCTGGTGGGGGTTTAAACCTTTACTCATGCTCTAATGCAGTATGTAGTACTAATAATACATCTCAAGATAACTGATGGTGGTACATGACAAAAAACCCCAGTGTGGTTTTGGAACTGTGCTCATGTGTGCGGCACTAACAGATTCCCTAAATGTTTTCTGACAGAAAGGGGGCGGGGCTATCTTCAACACAGTGAAGACCAAGGCGAACCCGGCCATGAAGACCGTTTACAAGTTTGTAAGCATGTCCCTGACTTCTTTTAAAAAAAAAACGAAAATGAAACTTTTAGTTAGGACGGACAATGTCAATGATCTGGTTGTGTCCGTGTTTGTTGGACAGGCTAAGGATCACGCAAAAATGGGTATCAAAGAAGTCAAGAGCCGGCTGAAGCAGAAGGTATGTGGCTGTACAAAGCTGAAAACTATTCTGGATCATTGTTTTGTTGTTGTTGGAAACACTTTCTCACTGGTATGTACATTTTAAGAGTTTTGAAACTTAACGTCCAGAAGCAAAGTTGGTGACAGTTCTTGGTCTCTCCCTCACAAAAAAAATACCTTAAATATTACCCTAACTTACCTTACACTGAACCCCACCACTTCAGCCACGGCGCACAGCCTCCCTCCCCGTCCCTCTGCAGTGCCATCACTCCTTTCGCCCATGTCAACCTCCACCTCCCCGTGTCCCCTCTCCGCAGGAGCAGGCAGAGAACGGCTTTTCCACAGCAGGGTCAGCAGTCATCGGCGAGGACAACACAGTGGGGTTTACTTCCTCCACCAGTGCGGTCAGGAGGGAGGGGCCACTGCGAACCTGGGACGACCACAGGCCAATCACTGTGCACTTTGGACAGGTGACTATGAGATGACAATTTGTAAATTGTCACCAAGCTTTTTCTTTTTTTGCACTTTGCCGGTTGAACTGTGTCACATCGCCACCTGCAAGTTTTAATTTCTTTCCCCATAAAATGTCTCAATTTGGCACAAACTTCCACTTGGACTCAAGGATGAACTGATTAGAGTTTGGTGGTCAAAGGTCAAGGTTACTGTGACCTCATAAAACAAGGTTTTGGCCCTGATTTATATGCTAATTATGAATGTTTCACACAAATGTCTTATAGGATAAAATGATCACATAATCACATTTTATATCCAAACTGCATCTAAGTGAAGACAGCATGTTTCTCACTGGAAATGATTCACTGGAATCATACATGTCAGTGTAGTGAAAGTGCCAGAAAGTACACTTTACACCTTTTATTAAATTCCTTCAAAGTCTTTTACAAATATTATGAGTCTGGACAGACATGGATGTAAACTGCAACTTGTCTGGTTGGCACAGGCATCCAATCCCAAGGCGGTATTTCTAGTTTATTCATATTATTTTTTTTACTTCCACAGGCTCGGCCACCAATGCTGTTAAAGAGACCAAGCAGCAATGTGAGTCTGGAAAGCAGCATTGACCAGTAAGCCTACTTTCTTTATATACACTATATCTCAGCATCCATGGTGCAATTAAGAAGTTACATCTGTATATTTAGACAGCTGATGCATGACATTTGAGCTAGACTGGTAAAAACCACTGATAGGATTCTAAGTTTGTAGAGTTTGTTTGAAAATGGAAAAAAAATTGGGTATGTGGAGATAAAAAGAAGTAAGGTAACCAGACCACTGTAAGTTATGTACGGTAGCCTACATAGAGTGACATCCTTCACTACAGTTGAAAGGCAGTGAAGACAGAACAGTAGGAACTGTGTTGCTACAGTGGGACAGACAAAATAAGACCTGTAGTTGCCAAATACATTTACACAGTCTTTGGATTTGATTGGATGTCATTGTGGTCCCTTCCTTTTTTTCCTCTTCAACTAATGCACTGGTTACTTTAGGATCATTCAAATGAATAAATCAGATAAAATGTCTCAGTAACATACTAATCCTAATATACTTTATGTGCATGAAAATAAGAACTGCTTTAGCTTGCTTCCCTCTCTTATTCTTCCCCTTCCTCCCTGTTGCTTTCTAATGATGCAATGAGCTGTTAATTTTCCGTTAAATTCTTGTTCTCTTCACCGTAGCTCTATCCGTCCTACTCGTCACTACACAGTCTTTCTCTCCGAGGATTCGTCCGGAGACGAGCTCCAATATGACGATGAATCCATCTCTGGGTTTCCTGACAGCTTTCTCTTCTCCGTCCCTTTTGAGTGGTCACCTCTGTACGCATCTTGCACTATTGACTAATTTAATCAGCCTTTCTCACCTCATCTCTTTTCTTTCGAATGAAATATGTCAACATGTGTTTTCAAACTTCACATTGAGGACAATTTGGTCATTGTGCAGGGAAGTCTTGGGATTAGGTTTTGATTGTGAGGTCAAGATAGAATTCTGATTTACATAAGGCACTGGTTGGATTAGTTACGGCTTGAATGTTGATCATGCATACCTGTTTTGCTTTTTGTTGGGGTGTTTTTGTGATAGAGGTCTTCAACGGATAAGAACCCATCCCAGCCCCAATCTCTCAGTCAAAAGCGCAAATACAGTGGAAACCGTTTTTAGTGATCACAGTTACAGTGATCAACCACTTATATGGATCAAAAAGCGAAATAGAATCATTCCTATACAAATGCTGTTTATAGTAATCAAGTAGTTTGCTTACGGTGTTCATTTAGGGTCTTTTTATACATGAAAACATGTGGAAAAAAATATAAAACTATGGTAATTCTGTTTTTTTTTTTAACTTACGCCCATGATACACATATGATATGTAATTAGCAGCTGTGGCACCATTATTGGGCGTTGCAGTGAACTTTCGCCGGTTTGAGTGGAAGTGCGGGATATGGGTGTGTTTATTTGTAACTGCCATCAGACAATCAGAAAATACATTTTTATTTCTCTCATTCACCGGCTTTCTTGCTACCGCTGCCCCCTCTCCTCATCCACTCTCTAGCTCACTCAACCCTTGTTTCTTTCTGTCTATCTCTCGCTCTCTCGTCTTTTTTAAAATGAGTCCGAAGGCCGGATGCACATTGAAATAATGACACGATAAAGAAAGTCATTTTCTCTCAATGAAACATCGTCTCCTTGAAGCTTATGACAGACTGCCAAAAAAGAGCGAATAAGATGCGGCAGTGAAACAACAGGCGTTTGAAACAGTTGCTCTGTATTTTGAAACAGTCAATAAAATTGAGTAAATAGTGAAGCTGCCTTTCAATACTTCACAATCATGTAATAAATATACAAATGTCAATTAGATGGTAATATGCATGATAAATAAAGTAGAAAATTGGTTATAATAATCATCCGCTGATAGTGATCGATTTGATCCGAACAGCCGTGATCACTATAAGCAGTATCCACTGTATCACTTTTGTTCTGACCTGCCAGGAGAGTTGTGGGATATGACAAAATACATTACAAAGATTTGTCAAAGATTTGCAAGTTTCCTGATTTGTCAGGTATTCATTTCACTAGATCAGCCACAAACAGACACACTCAAAATAAACTGCAGTGCCCATGTTCATCATAATGGCAAACTTATAGATTTAATGGGATTACAGCTGCAACAGTGAATCAGTTAGTCCCCAGCTATTAATTGAATCTACTATTTTGGTAATTGATTCATCATTTTGATTTTAAGAGAAATTGTCCAAATTCACTTATTCCAGCTTCTCAAATGTGAATATTTTCAGGCTTCTTTGCTATGACAGTAAACTGAATGTATTTGGGTTGTGGACTGTCAGGGGACAGAACAAATCATCTGAGCAGGTCACGTCAGGGCTTTGAGAAACAGTGATCACCATTTTCTGGACCAAACAATAATAATTGACAGATTAATTGATAGTGAAAATAATTTTAAGTGGCAGCCGTAAAGTTGTCGACAATGAGGAAAATATACAATATTGCCAGCTTTATTCTTTAAGAAAATGAATGAAGCAAAGTTAGAGAGGGCGGAGGGATGTTGATCACAGATTAGACAGACAGATCATAAACAGAGTTTAGGTTCAAGACGTTTTGAAGCAGGTCTATCTTTACTTTGGGAAAAAGGTCATTGGTCCATTACAGGGTTGGATACAGTGTTCTGACTCATGAAGACCTCTTGTGTGTGAAAGAAAGAGATACTGATAAAAATGAATGACCATTGGTCAAACACTGTCCCTGCAGGCCACAGCCATACCGCTCTCTGAAGGAGGCGGAGCTGATGGAAGGGGATGATCCTGGTTTTGGGGCAGAAAGTCACACTGCCCCTCCCAGTCCAGTTACTGAGAAGTTCTCCAATGTCAACCTGCTGGGTGATATCTTCGGCTGCCAGGATGAGCCTGACAGCCAACCAATTACCTTGGCTAAAAGTCTTGAGGACCTGAGGACTCCCAAAGACTCTGAGGACTTACAAGCCAAATTCACCTACCAGGTCAGAGATCCAAATGTTCTGTAGCCAACTGTTGTTTAATGATTGAATGATGATTAACTGTCATTTCCAAAAATACAAGAATCCGGTCCAGATTTCAAATTTGGTCCTGAGGGCCAGATCACCAGTTGATCTGTAGATTGAACACTATGAACCAGAGAAAATATCTTAACGACAAAAGTTCAGACGGCCATGAATCTTGACCAAAAAAAGATCTGGCCCCTGTCTTACTGCCCATACTCCCCCAAACAACATGAATAAAGCACTTGGACACTTTAAAATTGTCGTTCTCCTATATTAGCACATGCAGTCTAAATTATTTCTTGCGTTTTCAGCGGATGGACCTGAGTGTCAGCGAACATTCACGAACGCTCCCAGGCCTCAAGCTCTCCAACCCTTACAACAAGCTGTGGAGCGTAGGGCAGGACGAAACAACGTTGCCCGCTTGTGTGCCTCCTACCTGTGATAGACCACCATCTGCTCAACTTCCTGTGCTGACGGAAGCCCACTCCCCAATCCGCGAGAGCTTCGGCCCAGGCCCTGATCCTCTGGACCCTTCTACCCCCGGCAACATCACCATTCCACGTCCCCACGGAAGGAAGACACCTGAGCCCGGTACTGTCCTGGCACCCCCCCTGGCCCAGTCACGCCCTAAACCGGCAAGAGCTGGTGAAGGAAGGACTACATCAGGGGGGCAAGAGTTTAGACAAGCCCTGAGCATGACCACAGATGGAGACCTGTTGAAACCCTCCAAGGTCACAGAGGACAGTATAGATCTGATAAGCCTTCTAGACCCCCTTAACAGCTCAGCACAGACCAGTTCCACTTCAGCGAGCGACGGAGGAGATATCGGCGTGTTGTCATCCTCTTGCAAACCAACCCTTCCAACCAGGTCTTACCCACAGGGCTTGCCTCCTTTCTCCCTACATCCTCACATATCACTTAACCCTTTTGCCCAGTCTCTCCAGCACACTTCCCCTCAAATGCATTACTCGCCGACCGTCAGTGGGAATCCCTTCAGCGCAGTTTATGGGCCTCAACCAGGCTCTTACTTACACACTCCACCCCAGCCACAGTCTTTTCCCACACTACCGGGGCTCTACAGACAGCATTCGCCAGGCAGTTCAACTCTGCCGCCCAGCTATGGACTGCTCCAGTCAGCCTTCCCCTCCTCTGTTACCTCCCTCCCTCAATCCTCTGCCAGCAATCACGCTCTTTCCAGCCTGGTGGACTCGACGTCTGTCCCCAGCACAGCCCCCAACATATTGGCAAAGCCACTTCGTGCTGAGGGAGACAGCCACAAGACTCAGGATCCTTTTGGCGACCTGCTGACTATGGCCAAGCCAGCTACTCCCCCAAAAAAGAAGGTGGAAGACCTTCGGAGGAGGTGGGAAACATTTGACTAAATCCTGTGAATATGCACTGAGTTGCCCCTCTCTTCACCTACTCAAACTTCCCTCATTACAGGATCAGGACCTTCTATTGAAGTTAAATGTGCATTAGTTCTAATGAGCACTGGCTCAGTAGAAGAATAACCTAAACTGAGATTAAAGATGTTTGTTATGCTACCTTGAAATACGACTTGAGAGTTCTGTAAGATTCTTCCTAATCCTCTGTCCAAAAGGATGAATGATTTCACATTTCAAAACCATGCTGAAGAATGGAAAAAAAGAGTAGTGGACAACATCTGTGGGCTCTGCCATTTTCTAACCCTAAGTCATGTCCCAACTTGAGTCAATTGGAAAGATACGAATTATGATGTAGAGTATAAGCCGAACTGTTCATACAACATTTACAGACATTGTAAGGAAACATTAGGTCATTAGGCTTCCGCTACTTCCCTTCATAGCAAACTCCAGCTGCTGACTTGTCACTAGAACCATGACATAAAGAATCCTCTCAGTCTACAGTGTGTTTGGCTGTGGTGTAAACAGCCAATGCAGCTTATTTCCAACAGAACTCTGGGACTGGTATTAAAACACACTTGTCGTTACCACCAGTAACTACAGGTGTCACCAATCAACCAGGACTGAAACCTTAAGGATCATAACGTACTATAATACACTTTGTAAGTGATACATTAATAGATGATGGAAAACATTTTTATTGTCAGTTTTACTGTTGTTACAGACTGTAATCACATGATTTTGTGATTTATGGAGAACAGTTGTGTGAATGCATTAGCAGTAATGTGTTATTAACTCCAACGGAAGGTGCTGATCCAGTAGGTGGGAATGGTGGGAAATATGGCAACCCCCCCCCCCTCCCCCCCCCTCCCTCCACAGACACACGCAGTCACCACCCCGCCGCCCCCAACTACCCTCAGCTCTGCTGCTGACCAATGACAAAACAGGAGTGTGGACTGCCTCGACAGCACACAACACTTTGAACTCACCTGTACCCGTCTAAGGATTGTCTTTGGATATTTTGTGTTGTTTCATTTTCCCACTATCACACACACACACACACACACACACACAAAGCCGGCCTTGCTTCAAAGATGTTCAGATGCCAACCGTTCTCAGCCCGCCGCCACTCGCTAACTACTAACACAATTCTTTGCACAGCACCTTCTCATGTTGTCATCTGCCTTTTTAAAGCCACCACATTAGCGTAGTGCTCAGTATAGATCAGTATAGATTTGTGACTTTTAAAACAGCACGCGGTATCTCCTGAAAAAAGGATATATGACACACTCACAACAGCCTATGTCTTAATGATGTCAACTTGTATGATTAGCTTGTATTATTACTAGTAGCTAGTCTGCTATAGTTGATTAACATGCTAATGGCATTATGGTACTGTAGCTACAAAGTGTGGTGCATCTCAGTCATGCAGTTAGTTCACCTGTTGATGTTTTTATAGTAGCTTTCATGCACAGTGCTGCTGTTTTGATTTGGGTTATGGGTTTTTTTTGTTTTTTTTTTTTTGGCCTTCATGATAAATCCCATCTTTGGCTCATCTCACTGACCTGTGAAAATGTGTTGCCTCCTACTGTTTTTTAAAACATTTTAAGAAAACCTCCAAGTCTATAATAGCCTGTAATATCCCTAAAATGTTTTAAGCATTTCTGTCTGATTTAAATATGTGGGGACTTTGAAACACTTTATTGTATATTCTGTTGTTTTAAAGGCTCCTTTTGCCAATTCTGCTGCTGAAACGTATATGCACTCTAATTATTTCCTTCTGTTTTTTTTTTGCCTTTTAGTGAAGTATTTTGTGTTTGACATATTGGCTAATGACTTTCAAGCTGCTTCCACATTGTGATGTCAGCTGTGCATAGAGAGCAGAAATAATGGTTTCTCACAATTTTGCCACCAGCGTCTATTTCAGCTGTTTTTGACTTCAAACAACAGAATTTGTTGTGTTGGTTGTAGCGCCTAGTCAGCCTTCACTGCTTTCCAGGTGCTCTTCGGGGGGGCGTCCGTGTCGTGGTGAATGCCAAAAAGTCCTAATCATTTCAAAGTGCTGTACAGGTCTGGTTGCTGCTGTGTGTGTGTACAGATTGACACTATGTTTGTTTGTAAGACTGATTAAAGAGCGGTGACTAGTATTCTACTGCACTGCATTGTTTAAAATACACACACTTCATGCTAACATGCCAGCATAACTTGGTTATAATTTCACATGCAGGACATATTCATTACCTGGTTACTTTTTTTTTTTGATGATTGTGTCCATTTGTCTATTGATCCATACCAAGATGTCTTGTGGGCTACTTCATATTCCCCACAGGATGAATCCTGACTATTGAAGTTGGACACCTTTGCTGTCCTCTAGATGTTTCCACTTGCATCGCACTTTGGTCCATAACACTATAACATCAATTTTAGTGACCTTTTCTTTAGCACCACCATTTCACCAGAATGTCCACCTGTACAAAACAAATATTATAATCAATATCAAAAGATTAAAGTCCACAACACTGTGCTGCAATTTGTCTGGCTTTATTAGACAAATGTAATTTGTCCAAACTTGAAGGGTCAAGTGACCCTGTACAGTTTGAAGAACACTTAGTCCACTTATAACACAACACGTTTCTTTGGAGAAAATTGCCTGTCAAATCATTTCAGAGTAAGTCAAGAGTCAGTTTGTGTTGATGGTTTCACACCCTGCACTGTGTAGTTGTGTAGGAGTCTAGATGACTTACATTAAATCACACAAGATTCACAGTTCATGTATTTTATTTTATTTTATTGGAGCACTGCCAACTAGAAAAAACCAACTAGTTTGCTGTATTTCCAGGAGTCAGATGAGAGAAGAAATGCAAATGTTTATCAGGGAAGATGATTAGCCTAGCCTAGCCTATGAGCAAATATTTATCCTGTATCAAAAGCAACATAATACACATTACAGCATTTTTTTTTAAAACAACGTATTATTCATTTATTTGATCAGCAGCAGTTGTTGACTCGAAATACCTCCCAACACTAACTGTTTCTAAAACCTCAATTATGATTTCTACATCCAGTGTTGTTTCGTGTGGTTGAACCAGGCTCTGGTTTTCCCCTCAGTGTGATTAGCGTGGGCAGATCTGAACACAACAATCATACTCGGGTGCAGACCAAAACAACTAAGACCTTTTTAAAGTCTGGGGTGGGAGCAAGAGGAAAAACACAGGAAGAAGGTCCACTGGCCAAAACACAATGTTCTTCATTTTTGCTCAAACCTGCTCCTCTAAAGGGTCTCGGCAGGGTTGTTTAGTCCACACCCGAGTGTGATTACTGTCTTCATACCTGCCAAAACAAATCGCTCCGAGGAAGAAAACCAACCGGTGTGTGATTCAAACAGAGTAAAAAAAGGTGCAGGTCTGAAAATGCCCTTAAATTGCTAATACAAGCCAGGTGCTGATTAAGGGAGCTGTCAGCTCTTAAGAGATCTATGTAATTATGTGAACTAAAAGGCAACAATGCATATTTCCCAACCGAACTACAATTGTGAAGCCACTGAGATGTCCTAAAAAAAGGCTACCACCTCAACCTTTTTAACTGAGATGAGGCATGATGACCTTTCCTCTGCTGCCAGCCTCTGGCTAAGTCTGACATTTTTGTCCCTCTAAATGAAAATCACAAAATGATCGGTTTATTTCGAATACATTCAACACTTATTCTCTGGCTAGACTTTATAAAAAATGTATGAATCAAACAGCTTTGAATTTGTTGGAAGAAATACTTACTTTTGACCAAGCTTAGGCTGGTGCAAAGCCAGACTGACTACATGCTGGATGTACAGAGGACTCATCTGACTGGAGTAAGACGGCAAACAAGAGGATTTTTCTCGAAATGGCACGCTGCACCTTTAAATAAATAGAATGTTACATGTTTCCGTGCTGATTATTAACTGAAAATGAAGAAAGAGAAACATCTCTTGCTTTTTTTTGCTACTTACAGTCTGAATTGTCCATGATGAACGCTAAATTAGGAGCTTAATTCTATATTCTAATGTATTTTTTATTGGTTTCTGTGGCAAATGAAAACATTTCCTATTTGAAAACAGATCAGTCTAATCTAAAATCTCACATGCCATAGAAACTGCTTTTGCTTCATGCTTTTGGGTTTTCAGTCTAAAAGTAGACTTTTATATTGAAGCTAAGATCGAATAAATTGGCACTGACGTGAAAACACCTGACTACACCTCACTTATAAATAAGAGAGCATCATATTTTGACTGAACTGCTGTCCACTACCCTGCTGTGTTATTAATGCCTGAAGAATATTTCCCTTCTTTCATACAGTGAGCACTTTTAATTTTGACTTTTATTTTTTGCTTTATTGCTTGTTTTTGTGTCTTTTCTATTTCATCCAAAAAATGAATATCATCATTAAATATTGTTTGCTATCACTCTGACTGGATTCAGTTCACTCTCGGTCTCAGCAGGTTTGTGGTGCAGCTCATGTTGTTTGTACTGCTTTGTGTTCGTTTCACTTGTATCTCATTAGGTTTGAATTTATCATTTATCGTCCGTAGTGTACAGAACAATTCTGCTCTGACCATCTGATTGGCTCCATTTATCATTGTTAAACTTTTGTATTTTGTCACAATACAGTCCCATCAAAAAATATTAGGTTTGATGCCTTTTTTGCGTGTGTTGGCTCCACACGCATTATATGTGAAGGATGATTATCTGGTCTTTTAAGCTGTTTTTTTTAAAAATATTTTTAAATTAACGATGGATGAAATGATTGTGTGTAATGTGAAAAGCGCGCATAGTGACAAAGTAATCAACAACTCTGCAGTTCCCCTCAGTTCTACAGAGCTTTTTAACCTCTTCTAGTTCATAGTTTCGATTTTACGGCTCACAGCTTTACAGGTTTGGTTGAGTCTCAGCGCTCTCATCAAGCTGCAGGCAGTGACAAAGCTCTGACAAAGCCACTGTGGTGTACACTATCTCCTCAGACAGACACAGTCAGAGACTAGCTGGTGAACATAGTGGAGCATTTAGCAGCATTTAGCCAGATGTTTTTCTCAGGAGTTGATGGAGACCAAAAACATATAAAAGGAGTGTAAATTTTCTGATACAAAAAATGTGAGCAAGTTGAGATAAACTCAAATAAAGGCATCATATTAAAAAAATGGTTGCAGTAATAAATGACTGCAGACATGAGCAGATTCTTTCTATCTTCCCTGGTGGTGGGCTTTAGAAGGGACTGTGTGTAACGGCTATTTCACGTTCGTATCATATCGCACCAGTAGAGCAGCAGGGGCCAGAGATGACTTAAATTAAAACCACATTTCCCATGAACTCATTGCTTCCTGTAGCCCACAAGACAGTCTGGGTTAAGTCTGGGTCCTTACATGCTACACTTTTTTGTGCTTTTTCCAAATAAACTGGCATAAAGAAGGAGGAGGAGGATAAGTGGTGCAAACATCGGACGGACAGAAGGTGGAAGTTCATTTCTCATTTCACTTTATTGCTGGTTTATAATACATTATGAATGAAACATCCCGGATTTTGTACATCAAAATGAAGAAAACAAAGAATTGAATGACAATACTGAATGTGCAGCCAAGACTTAAAACTCTTACTAAATGAGTACATGTTGTTTTCTTTAGTACATTAAAAAAAAAAAACTAATACTGTACATCACATTTTTCACATTTTGAGTTACAGCATATCTCACTGTCTTTTTACTCCTGCCTTTACATTGTAAAATAAGCTTCTTTATTCCTTTCTTAATTGTTTTGGTGCAATAATTCATTACATCCTAAAAAAAAAAAAAAATGAGCTCGATCTCCCAGAATACTGTCTTGAAAATCAATGGATTGAATGTATTCTTCATTGATTGTAAACATGTGTGAAGATGCTACTGAAGAGGCAAGAGACAAGCATGAGCAGAACACTCCCTTTGTGCACTAAAAAGTCAAATTCAAAATCCAAAACGAAGTTAAAAACAAAAATATATTTACAGGCTTGACGCACAAAATAAACGCCAGCTCGGGGATTAAGTGGTACAATTTACCGGCTTCCTAATGAAGAAAGCTAGACTGAGGATATCGTGCTTCATATACAAGGTACAGTGAATAACTCTCACTCTGAATATCATGTGACAACGTTGCTCTAACAGTATTTAACATCGAAGAAGAAAACATTTAAACGGTGCGACTTGGAGCTTCAAATCTTCATCAAACGCTCAGAGTGGGTGAGAAGTGCAGTTAGAAGTGAAAGCAAAGCTCAAGAATCAAGAGTGCAAAGGATTATGGGAGTGTGTAGCAAATAATAAAAAGCTATTGTGTTCTTCCAGTGTTTGTAAAACTGGGTGATATTTTCCCATTTTTGTCCATTACTGTGTGTCTGTCAGATATGAAAACTCTGTAACCCAGAGATTTGGGAAACGTGATATTTTGGGAATTAGCTTCACTTCAGTAGAACATAAACAAAGGTGGGTCCTGCATTACCAGCTAATCCAGTGGCTGTCTTGTAGAGTTTTCTGGTGGGAAAATGTTTTAATTTATATGGTGCTCACATAGTTGTCTTTAATCAGATTACCACAAGCTGTCATGTATAGCTTGCTGTGTGTGCAAGGTGCATAGTCAGCAGGTTAGTGTGGCCATGACTCCAGCAAAGAAGTGAGAGCCTCCAACAGCTAGAAGCTGATCAGTTCAACAGAAAACACCTCAAACAGTGCAGTTCTATGAAGTGTGTCCCCAACAACATTGATCTTGTTTAGGTTCAATTTTCCCAAATCTCAACAAAACAGGTGAGAACGATGTCGCAGTATCATGACCAATAAATAGGCTAATGGACAAAAATATGGGGATATGACAGTTTGTAACTTGTTGTACTCTCCTGTGGGTGTGCACCATGGCGCATGGAGCCTACACATCCTACATGTAGCCAAACTGCCCACTGGCTCAGGAACATATCACTGAATGGTTTCCAAGACTAAAGCAGCTCATGATAAGCAGGTGTGCTATCTCCTCAGTCAGTCAAACATCTTCTGCTCTCAGTGCCTTCTTTTATAAGATGCTGTACATTTCCTGCTGCTCATTCTCAGTCTGCTCCCAGGTGACCAAGCTGCTCCCGACTGTCACCAGACTGTCGTAGTGCCACAGCACGCTGCACAGTGCCTTGAGTGGGGTGATCCAATTGGTCCAAACTGAAAACAGCATCTGTGATGTCACCTACTTGATTCTGGGGGAAGTTTTCCACCAGCTTTGATTTTTGTCCGTTAAGTGGAACCAAAAGTCGCAGAGGCTAGCCCTGCTGTCACATCAAATGTACAAGACACGTCCAATGGTATCCCAGCATTGACAGGAGGTGGGATTTGCCTGTTGTGCATGTTTGAGTTTTCCAGAGTGATGGAATTCTACCCTCACCAGGAGGACAGGAATGTCATTTTAGAAAATGAATATTGAAATTATTTACATTGCAATGCAGTCAGATACTGTCCTGGTTAGCTCTTTGTAGGCTTTACAAAAAAGCAACTTCATTCTGTGCTGTACCATACCAGAACTATGCATGATTGTATGTTAAGCAGTCTAAGTGGACCTCTCACTTTAACACAAATATTCTTAATCATCGTACCTCTATTTAAGCCTTAATGTCTTTTAAGTGATACTGTATTTTTCAAAATCCTCACCCAAACCAACATTAGAGGTCAAATTGGAAAAAAAATAAATTGTACTGACCTTCTATTAGAAAGCTTCCAAACACTCCATTACAGTCAGTAGCTAATTCACGGAGACTGGATTGCGGCTGCTGACTGCCCTGTGTCAAGGTCTGATCCATGTAAGATATTGCCCTGATGATACTACAGCACAAACATCACCATTTTTGCAGCTAAGTGCAATAACCATTGTTTTGTGTGTGTGTGATTGCAATCATCCATGTGGCAAATTATAGTAGGACAATGGCAAAGAAAAATTAAATTTTCAAACCTCGAGCTACAAGTCCTGACCAATGGGATGCACTCCTCAAAACTTCAGGCAAGGAATTTAAATGTGACATGGTCACTGTAAAGTCTGAGAGACACCCCTTATAAATGCGCTTCAGTTACCACCAACTCTCTGAAGACGCTAATAATTTCACTCTAACTTTGTGTGGCTATTAGTGCACTTTGTGAATTGGACTGTTTTTGCAATGAGGCTCATTTGCATAGAAAGGGGCCATTTTTGCGCCAAATGTATATTACCTAATTTAAATACGTGCAAATAGCAAAGGAGCACTTTTGCTAGGCAGTACAGTTAAGGGTGTCTTTCACCCTTTGTGGTTTTACATGGTTTCTTTTTGTCTTATTTGCACAGCTTAAGCAGTTGTAAAAGCACGTAATCCTTTTGTGAATTTGCCCCTCAGAGTTTTAGTTAGTGCCAGCATCTAGTGGCCAGTACAGGTACTGCAGCTGTCAACTGCTGTGCGCTGGCCTGACAGTGCTGGATGCTGCTAATGCTAATAATAATGCTTTCCTACACACGCAACTCAGTTTCCAGCAGCTTGTGTTTTTAGAGCTTGACTGTGCAATGATACCTGAAATACAGTCTTTAAACTGTCCTTTATCCAGTAGCTACTGTAGGACTGTAAAACAGGTTTAAGGTCCTGACAAACTACAATGTGTGGAGTTACACAATTATTTGTTTCTTTATTTTTCCCTGTCCTATCGATGAATAGCAAAGGACTTGGAGCTGTTTCTTCAGATGTCCAGAGTCTTTTATCAAAAATATACCCCCAACATGTGAAGTGTCCTGTACAGCAGCACCACTGGGCCAGTAACTGGTCACCACCAGGAGGGGGCTGCAGCCTACAACACATGTCCTTCGGCTCAGCCCAGATATTCATTGGTCTAAATAGTTTTGACAGTGAGTCGTGTGCACCTGCCCGCAGTGCTCACATCATCGCAGTCAAACACCCTCTTCATTCATCAGATGAGTCTTTCCTCTGGTGGAACTTTGAGCATGCTGTCCATCTCCAGGCGAGCTCCAGCCAGCTCCTGAGCACTGGGGCTGTATGCACCCTCTGACTGGCGCTTCTTCCTCGCCGTTAGGAACATGAAAGTAAAGCCGATGGCCAGGATCAGCACGCAGAAGCACAGCAGCGGGATGGTTACCACCAGCCAGGGGATTCCCTGTTTATGAGTTTGTTTCTGCAAACACACACAGGGCAGAGATTGGGCCTTTAGTGATGGATTGAACTGTCATGAAAGCTGTTTGTCATTGCATTTGTGGTTTGAATTTATTTTCAGCTAACTGAAATCACATAGAGGGTATATGCTGTAGAACTACTGCCCAAGATTCTCAGCCATCAAAAAGTTCATTTAAAAGCAGTGAGAACATTGTTTTATAGTGTTCCTTAATGAACAAAGAGAATTAAGTTCATGACTTAGTGCATGCTGCTAGGCAACAAATTAAAAAATGACATTGCTTAACTTGTATCATAATAAAGAACAACAATGTAAGTAACATACGCTAGAGTCGCAGGTTGGACCGCTGTAGCCAGGCGGGCATTCACACACAAACATGTTAAAACGATCCAAACAGGAACCACCATTTCGACAGGGGTTAGATATGCACTCATTAATCTCCATTTCACATCTGGAAGACAGAAAATACATGAAATCACATTTTGTGCTATATGATATATATGTATGTGTGTATGTATGTATTATATATATGTTTATATATATAGCACAATTCATACACTGAGGGAATTCCAAAGTGCTTTACATGTATTTTAAAACTTTAAACTTCACTCCACATCTCTAAATACATTAACTGTATCTGACAAGTAGGTGTTTGCTACTAAAAAAAGTATTAAGCTTTACTAAAGCACATTTTTCAGTGCAGATAGTTCTGGTTTTATTTGTCCAGGTTTTTAGATGTCTGTCTCTTAGATTTCTGCCTTCAACCCGATACAAGGGAAGTGAATATAATCTGTGGTGCTGATGCAACAGAACTAATGATTACACTTGTCATTATTTAGCTACATTTATTTACTATTTTATTTTGTTAGTCTTTGTTAGTTTCTCACTGAGACTGTTGTACTTAGTGTAACATGAGCGCCCTCTGCTGGGCCACTACACACTTGGAGGGTGAATTGCGGTGTCATATGTCTGTTAAAATAATAAGTTCATTTTTGTTGGTGAAGGCATATGTTCTGTACTTTGTATAACATGAGGATTGCCTCCTCGCAGTAGATAAAAAACACAGTATATGTTTGTAATTTGGTATAACTGGTACAAGTTTTGGAATAAACATAAAAAGCGTCAAGTCTATCAAAAGTGAGCCTACCTGCTGCCTGTAAAACCCGGCATGCATGTGCAGTTAGCTCCCCACAGTCCATCATGGCAAATTCCATCATTTGCACACTTGACATCTTTACCACACTGTATTGGTGGATAGTCCCACCTGTTGGAAAAAGTCATAAAAATTTGCTTTAACACAAACAAACAAGAACTCTTTGTTGTATGCCAGGACTACAAACACCACACCAGCAGTATACAGTTGGATGAGTGAGTACTCACTGGCAGAGTGGGCCACTGTAGTCCTTGGGGCATACACAAGTGTACATGTTGGGTCCATCCTGACAGGTGCCTCCATGTTCACACTCATGATGCTCACACTCATCTAGATCCTCATCACACAGTGTGCCTTCATATCCAGGGTGGCACTGGCACTCAAAACCAGCTAAGTAATCCTTACAGCTTCCATGAACACAGGGCTGAGGTGCACAGTCATCAGTATCTACCTCACACTGGTCTCCCTCCCAACCCAAGTCACACAAACAGCTGAATTTATTAAAGAGGTCTTCACATGTTGCTCCGTTTAGACAAGGATCTGAATCACAAACAGGGGCGCTGCTACAGCCCAAACGAATTTTTGGTTTTCCAACTAAATGGAACTGAGATGGCTGTGGGGCCTTATAATCATCCATAAAAGGAAGGTAGATTCCTCCGACCCTCACTGCACCCAAGCAGCCAGTGAAGCTCTCCGCAATGGCCAGTGTGGCCTCCTTCTCATTGAGAAAGTGAACACTCCCCGTGTGCTGCAGCAGGCTGCTGGCGTCCATGATTCCATCTACGGTGATGATCCAGGGAGAGGTTTCGCGCTCTTTCTCGGCCATTGAGATGTTCACACGGTGCCAGCTTCCATCAGCCACTCGACGCACTCCTGTAAAGGTCAGTGTCTCAACACTGTTGCCAATGTGGATCTCCACCCGAACCGAAGAGTCCAGCAGGCTTACCATCAACAGGTCTGAGCCCCAAGAGGCTCTCAGAAGCACGGCATTCTCTGAACGGGTCCGTAGCTCCATGTATATGGTTGAGACAGGTTCAGCCAGGGAGCCTCCAGCACTGAACTGCAGAGGGTTGTTCTCAAATGTGGCGTTGTACACACCTAAAGGTCAACATGTAGAAATTATTATCAATTATTACTTTCATTTCATTTTTTATACCCATTCCAGTACCACAGCTCAGTATCATCTGAGAGTACTAATCTGATAACAAATCTATAAACCTCACTGCAAAATTCATAATTGTAGGTCTGTTTAAAATAACTAAGTTTATAACAGTTAATTCCAGTTTTTCCAGAAAAAAGGACACTGAATGTTTTAAAGTCATGGGAAAACATTCAACCATAAGGTATACAGCATGTCCAAAAATGTCACACTCCTTTTATACTATTGCTTCTAATAATTATGATTTGCATGCTGCTTACATAGGTCAGGCTTTTTTTTACAAATCCTCAGACAGAGTGTGACTAACTTCTCACCAACCACACTTATAAATTTATGCAGGTGGTCTTACATTCATATCCATCAGGGAGGTCCACACAATGGCCGCCGTTGACACAAGGATCACTAACACACCACACACGTGTTTCACAGGTCTTTCCAGTGTAGTCTTCTGAACAGGAACACGTAAAATCGTTGAACGTGATGGTGCATTCTCCACCATTTTGACAAGGCTCCATCTGCAGATGCAAGCATTGAGGTTTTATTTAATCCATACATGAGGAGCTCAAACAGCAAATAATCTTCAGAACAGTTTATAAAGTGAAAAGCTTGATAGTGGTAGCTATGGTAGGTTACAACAGGTATCCAAAACAGACAAGGGTCAATACTCATTGTCCAATTTTGGAGACTACCTCCTCCTGTCTATATTTTTAAGAGTGAATAAATGACAAGTTTACAAAGTTGTCTCATTGGAAAAACTCTTATAAACATGGCCAAGAAATGCTAAAACAGCTAAAATTTAGAAGATGCAACCTGTGCATTTATTGCTTATTTATTTGTTTAGGGAGGGGGGGCTTTGCAGCCATTTTGACACTGGCTGGTTGAGACTTTTGGAATTATTTTGGTCAAGTGGAAGTAATGATAGTTGTCAGAAAATGTTACTATGTCTGACCTGGAATCACAACTAAGAGGCTGGTGTGAATCTTTTTCATGACTGAGCTGTTTACAGTATGAACACAGTATAAGGAAGACAGTTAAATGGAAGACAGTTACTGTCACAGAAACAACGTAAGGTAAAAGGAGATTAAAGGAACCACTTCCCACCTTGCAAGTATCATCACTGATGCAGCCCTGTGTTACATTTTCAGCATCACTTGGTAAATACACATCTTCCTCATCTGTGCTGTTCCAGGCGTCCACATCCAGATGCACTGAGTCTAATCGAAGGTCCTGGAGGCAACCTTTGTAATGCCCCCCCCAAACATCAGCATCCCAGTCTCCCGGAAGACCTCCTACATATGCCTGATCCCCACTGTTCACATTCACTTCAGGGATCTCCCCTATTCCATAGCGAAGACCAGCATGCTCAAAGATCACCGTTCTATGTTGGACTTCCACTTGTAGAAGATGCTTCTCGCCAGTGGTCACAAATACTGGAGCTGAAAGTGGGGCACTGTTAAGCAGAGAGCTGACAAAAACCCTACCCATCCCCAGGTAGACTGAGAAGTAGACCTCTCCCTCTTCTTCCTCTGCAGGTCTCCTTAGCTGAAACACCAGCCCATCTGGTTTTAGTGACCTCAAGAAGAAGGACACGTTGAAGTTGCTCCCATGGCTCTTACCAACATCATAGACGCTGAAACCCACTTTGTCCTCATGGCTGTATGTCCAGGAAGGGTATTCTGTCAGGGGGAATTGGAAGTTTGGATAAATCAAATGAAAAATACTCTAGGACTACAACTTTGATAATAGGATGTCAGTATCAGAATTCAAGTTAGATATACTGTAAGTATGATTTTATTGTTTATGTAATGTGGATGTAACTATGTTGGCAATAGTACACTCGTCAGTTAGTGGTGCAGCTACTGTTATAGTGTCTTGCTTATGTTTTTGGACCCTGCCATTGCTCATAATGTGTCATACTTTTTTGCCATACATACATTGTCAAGTAATGAAAAGTAGGACAATTACTAAAATAATCAATTATCAAAGTAGAAATTCTATGCTCGCACTGGTGTCTGCCAGGGAACATATCTCCTGAGGGTTATAACTGTATTGTCATTATTAGTCTTTTGAGTTGTTTCTAAGAGTCCATGATGAAAGAACATGTGACCCAGTGCAGAGGTGTGGCTCACTGACATTTTCAACAGTTTTAGGACAACAACAGAGGTCTACAGCACAGAGGAATAGATATAACAGATTTTGGACATTGTTGCTTTAGCTTGGCAAATACACTTGATAAAAAGAAAAATATAGAAAATTGCCAACCAAATTCTTTAAGTAAAAGAACAGAAGTATTAGCAACAAAATATACATAAACTATACAAAGTAAAAGTACTTGTTCTGCAGAAAGATGTTATCTGGTATTATATTTTACACTACTGTTTTACTGAGGCATGTGTGAGCAGAACTTGACTGTTGTAGCTACTCAAGGTGGAGTCAGCTTTGACTAACCTTGTTTAGTCCAGGGGTTCCCAGCCTAGGGGTCAGGCCCACAAAATAAATCTGACGGGTTCTGAGTTGATTAATGGGAGTAGAAAAGTTCTGATGCACGAATTAGTATTATTTTTATCAGAAATATTTCCATCAAATATTGGATAGCTTTACCTCCTTGGGACTCAATTATTTAATGAAACCATGTGAACCATTTAGAGGGGAAAACGTCTCTTTGGTGGAACTGCTAACAAATAATAGAAATCCGAAATGTGACAAGAGGGCCCCAACTAGACTTTTGGTAAGGGGTCACAAGCCAAAAAGTTGTTGTAAAATCTTAATTTGAAAAGTAACTTGTAACTATAGCTGTCAGATAAACATAGTAGATAAATGATGTACAGTACTTCCCTCTGAAATGTACTGAAGTAGAAACCTAAAGTATCAGAAAATGGAAATACTCAAGTAAAATACAAATACCTTATAATCGTACTTAAGTACAATATGTAAATGTACTTGAGTTACTTTCCACCACTGGCAACATTTCAAGTCAAGTTGTAAACATGAGCTCAAACAAAAATTCTATCGCCACTCTTGTATTTTCAACTATCTTTTTGATTTTGGAATGACCATGAACAGGCCCAGAAACATTTGTGTCCCCTTATCAGGATAACTATACTGGTAACAGTGCAATACCAGAATATTACACATATGAGGACTGGTTTGAGAAGATCTGTCCATTACAAAAAAATGGCTATTGGTAAAAGTGCTTACCTTCAGAACATCTCTCACTATAGAAGGGACGGTAGCAGTCACAGTGATAGCTGGTCCATAGGTCCACACAGCGTCCATGTCCAAAGCAGGGGTCAGGCTGACACCATTCAGTCTTACTACATCCCAATTCATGGCCTTGGTCTTCTGGAAATGTTTGGGGTAGGATAGGCTTAGAATCTATCATCAGGTCTTCCATGCATCCAATGAAGGCTGCACCACTTACAGAGTTCTCTAAAACATCCTCTGGTGCTCCACCCACGTAAATATGATTGAAGGCTTCAGAGGGCTGAAAAGGTGGTTCATCTGCACCACCATCTATAACTTTGCATCCATCCCTGTCACAGCCAGGGCCTTTCAGAATCAAAACTAGGCCTTCATTATTCACAAACACATGAGCATCACGCCAATCTCCATCACTAACCAAGCCCGAAAACATTACATCTAGTTCCGACTCCTCAGAAAAGGCTTTGGCATGAAGACCACCATTGGCAATCTCCAGGAGAAGGTAGTTGTCAGCGTCACCTCTGTAGCAGAGCAACATATTGGGTATAGTTGTCCGGAAGCGCAGCTGCACCCCGAAACCACTATGAGCATGATGCTCAACCTCCCTTCGTGTCCTCTCTTCCATAACAACCTCAATATGAATGAATCCCGGAGTGGAGAAAGAGAATGTTGTACGCGTAGAACACAGCTCATCATAGAAACCATGAGGGCACAAGCATGTGTGGCCATGTTCACCACCCTCTAGCCATGGGTGGCAGGTGGCTCCATTCTGGCATTCATGGTCCACACAACCGTAGAGCTTCACATCACAGTGATCGCCTCCCCAAGGAAGTTCACCTGGCTCTGCCTCAGGACAGTGGCAGGTGTAGGATGCCCTGCCGTCTTCACACCAGCCACCATTCTGACAGGGCTGGCTCTCACATTCATCGATGTTCACTTCACAGTGGTCACCTGAGGGAGACGACAGAGATGTTTAGATACTGTATGAAGGAGACTGACTACTAGAGAACACCAGAGCTGTAGTGGAAAAGAAAGGGGGAAGACTGTCACCAAATCAACAACGAATGTGTTTGTCCAGTCCATTTTTTGACATTTTATGGACCAAACAACTAACTGATTAATGAGAAATAATTAACAGATTCATTCACAGTGTATTTAATTTTTGGACATGTTTTTAATGATGTGTCATCTTCGGTCATTGTGATAACAGCAGAAATTGTAAAATTGTTCTTTTATGTTGATAGAACAAGCACTGCCACTGATACAAAGGGTATTTAGCACATACAGTATTCTGTTGTTAACATGCATTTGTCTGCTTTTTACAATACAAGTTGCAAGACTCACCTAAAAATCCAACAGCGCATGTACAGGTGTAGCTATTGATTTGATCCACACAAGAGCCTCCATTCTGGCAGGGTTCAGATTCACACTCATCAATGTTGACAGAGCAGTTTTCTCCTGTAAATGTGAAGTGATGGAATGTTTGTTAGTAGAAGTGTGAGAGCTGAATATCTGCTGATTGGTTCCTTTCATTTAACCAACCTGCAAACCCTGGCTGACACTGGCAAATATATCCAGCTGCGTCTGCAATGCTGAGCTCCCAGTCCAGTTCCCAGTGGGATGGATCAGAACGCTCAAAACATTCCCCACCATTTTCACAGGGCTGCTCGGCACACTCATCGATGTCAATCTCACAGTTTGGTCCTTCATAACCTAGAGGGAACAAATACAACATGAAGTTTTATCTGTTTCATTCACACTGAATAGAACAAAACTGAAACTCTGAGACTAGTGTTCTCAGACCTTCCTCAATACGGCATCCAAAAAACCCAACTAGTTCTCAACTACTTCAAAATGCAGCTGCCAGAATCTTTACCAGAAGCATTAGATATAAACAAATATCAGTTCTGTTCTCACTTCACTGGCTCCCTGTTTCATTCAGGTTAGGCTACAAACTGCTACCTATTGCTTACCAAACTCTTCATGGATTAGCACCTCTTTGTCGAGCAGAATCTTTAAACCATTACATTCACCCATATACATTCAGATTAGAGGGTGCATGCATTATCCTGAAGATAAAAAAGCAGTCTATTGGTAGTAGAGCATTTTCCTAGTTGTCCATACCGTGCTCCGAGGAACAAAACAAAAAGCATGCTGATGTTAGCATTTAGCTCAAAACACCACTGTGAAGCCTCACAGGCCAGTAACACGGTGGTAGACTCTCAGTCTTTTTGTTCCTTATTGACAGCATATTGCTAATAAAAACTGATATATAATATTTATGTACAGTATTAGTTTTTGTGATTTTGCACTTAAAATAAATGTACTTTTAAGATAAATAGTTCGATTCAATGTCCTGGTGCAAAGCAAAAATATACAACAATACAACAGGCTGCCCATGTAACTAATTGTGGTTTGGTGAAAACCTGCAGCTAGAACTGTTCTAAGCTCAGAAACACTTGGACAGCAGACCAGTCGGCTCAGCTCACAACCCTTGCTTGTCCTTCTGTTGGCACAGAGATGTTTGGTGTGCAGCATGCAGTTCCAGTACCTGGCCAGCAGAGGCAGATGTACCCTTTGACTTCCTCTATACATGTGGCGCTGTGTTGACAAGGATCAGAGGCACACTCAGGTATGTCCACTTCACAGTGGTCACCCTCGAATCCTGTTTCACTGCAGTCACACTCATAACTGCAACACACACAAATTATTGTTATTACTATTATTATCATTATTTACAGCAGCATAAAACATATCCAATGTGCAATAAATGAACTGGAAACCTCTGATGGTATTTTTCAAATGACTAGAACAACTGCCATTTCTTTAGGTTTAACTGTTTTGTGCTGAGAACTATTTTTGGGCATGTTTGATTGACTGTTGTCTCACTCTATTACAGACAAAGGTGGTGGTAAGTAAGGCAGCACTGATCTCACTTTTTCTCTCCTAATACTGATTTCAACACTGCAACTCACACTGGACTGTATGTGTATCTGTTGATCTGGGTGGTGAGCTGCTGCATACAATTGTGCTAACTGGGATAAATAAAGTTGTATTAGATTGAATTGAATTGCTGTGACACTAAAAGGTGGAATGGTCAGACATGGCCGATAACAGATCCACAAAATAAAGACAGGATTAGTCCTGATAGCGATCTGGTGGTTTGGTTCAATGCTTTCCTAGTGGTTAAAACCACCACAGCCCCCCCCCCCCCCCCCCCCCACACACACACACTCTATACACAGTCTCTGAAACAGCAAAAACCTGCACAATTCTGACTCACACCAAATGCAAATGTGACAATGAGGAACAGTCATAAATCTCCAAAAGAAGTTCAGTCGGTAAACATAAATTTCATGAAATTCTTCAGACTGTAAATCACGCAAAAGTTATATGGGGCAGTGATGCCAAACCTAAATCCATACTTGGTGGTCACCTCAATGTTCATAGCCTATTCCCTAAACATGATGGAATTAAAACACTGCTAATGGAATCCAATCTGTACTTCTTGTGCATCAGTGAATCCTGGCTTCATTGTAGGATTCAACCCAGTTTAATTGACATCCCTGGATATAAAATATTTAGGAAAGATAGAAAAACTGGTAAAGGAGGATGACTGGTAATCTACACAAGAAACTCATAAGCATACAGAAATGGAGTTGGAGCATGATGTGAAAGACATAAAGAGTAAAACAGGAATCCCACAGGGTTCTGTCCTTGGTCCATTTGTCTTCAGTCTACATGCAAATGACACACCAGATTCATGTCTTAGAGCAGATTTCCAGATGTATATATATATCTGGTGTCATTAGAGACTGTTTACCATATCATGCTGCAAATGGTTTGATGCACTCTATGATCTTTTCACATTTAAAACCAGCTGGTCAAAACCAGCATCTGCAACAATCAAGCCTCTTATGATTTAAATGGAGCAATTAACATTCTGGACAGGAAACTAATAATATCACACCACTGCCATGTTCTTAAGAAATTAAAAAAGTTAGGTTTTGATCATTTTTATTACATTTGCTAACCTCAAATTCATCTAAAAAATAACCAGGCTCCTCAGGTGCTCAGTGACCTGGTGGTTCTTTTCAGGACTGCTGATTGACTGTAACATGGGGTGCGTCTACTGGGAATTGTAAGGTGCCCTTTCATAAATCATCACTTGGACAGATGGCGTTTTCTCTTCAGGAGATCAACATGTGGAACTTTTTGGAGGCAGACTGAAAAGATTTGCCCTACCTGTTCACCATGTCATGACAGACAGCTCCATTTTGACAAGGCTCACTGGCACACTCATCGACATCAATTTCACAGTCGATGCCATCAAACCCGGGCAGACATTCGCAGGCATACATGCCGACGAGGTCCTGGCAGGTGGCTCCATTGCGACAGGGACCCGTCTCACACTCGTCTATTTCAACTTCACAGTTGACTCCTGGTTTAGAAGGGAAAAGTCAAGATGTAATTACTGTAAATGTGAAACATTATGAAAATGATGATGATGGCTGTCGCTATTTGTCCAAATAATCAGTCACATTTTTGTCAAATCAACACATGAGCCACGCTGTGTGTCTATTCTGGTCTTCAGATATCAGTGATGATTAAAGCCTTCCTTTCCATTCTCCAAACAAACTGATAGAGTGACAGTGGAATGCAGCCATGCTCACAGAGCCTGAAAGGAGAGTAAGAAAAGCTAGATGGGAGTGTTTTCTCTCACTCTGCATGGAGACTTTATCTGAGCCGTAGATAAGAGGGCCTGACTGAAAACATCTTACTGTGCACTTAAAATACTCCTCATGCCCAGTTTATCAGGAACAAACAAAACACTTTGGTTTTTAACAAATGATGGGGAGGAACAAGAAGCAGAAAAAGCTGCTGTCAACGAGCAGAAAGTCCTTGTGTTTTGAGATGATGATTAATGATGACATAATATTAAACTTCTTCATTCACAGTTCCAAAAAAAAAAAGTACAAACACACCTGCAGGAGGCTTAGTTTCTATCTCTGGGTAATAATGCTGATTACTGTAGTTTACCACGCCTGTTTTAACTTGATGTCTCAGTACCTGGAGCTCTGTAGATTGCGCTTTTGGGGTTCTAATTATACTGTACAGGTTTTTTTCTTGCTGTAATCATTCTTCCTGTTCACACTGGCTCAAATGTGCTTTCAACGTAAGTGATGGAGGACAAAATCCACAGGCATTCATATTAGCTTCAGATAAACTTTTAAATACATCCATCACCTACAGTGTAAGCGCATTATGAAAGGATCTTCTAAGGATCAGTATGAACAGGAGGAATGATTACATTGAGCAAAACCTGCTCCTTTAAGCAGTAATGCACTGCAGGTCTGTGTTTAGTTAACAGGCTAATGTTATCTCGAGTTTCATCAGAAGTTCTAATGAACATCCGTGTGGAAAAATCTGTGTGTGTGTGTGCGTGTGTGTTTGTATGACTTTTAGATGTACCTGTGAAGCCCACCAGGCACTCACACTCGTAGTGGTCCTTCTCATTGATACAGGTGGCATTGTTCTCACAGGGTCGTGACGCACACTCGTTGATGTCGATCTCGCAGTTGTAGCCCTGAAAACCAGGCACACAGAAGCAGTGGAACTCTGCCACTCCGTCCATGCAGATAGCTCCATTCTGACAGGGCTCTGATGCACACTCATTCACATCCTCTTCGCAGGTATTCCCCTCGAACCCTGGCGCACACAGGCATTCAAAGCCCTCCGGTTGCAATGTACAAGTCCCATGGTTCCTGCAGGGTTCGTCGATGCAGTCAGTCACCTGTGTCTGGCAGTCCTCTCCTCCGTACCCAGCAGGACACCTGCAGAAATATCCGTTCAGTTGGTCTACGCACAGAGAGCGAGGCTCGGAGCAGGGGTTGCTCTGGCACTCGTCCACCTCCTCTGTGCAGTTATCACCTATGAGTCCGTCTGGGCAGATGCAGTGGTATTCTGCGGTGCCGGGGGTACTGGTGCAGTCTTCACATGGGGCAAAGGAGCAGGCGTCATAGAGCTCATCACAGTTTTTGCCCATGTATCGGATCCCATCTCTAGCACAGATGCAAGCGTAATCATCCATGGTGTCCACGCAGGTAGCTCCATTATGGCAGGGTGCAGACAAACATTTGTCTGATGCAGCTGAGCAGAGGATTCCTAAAAAAAAACAAAGGGAACAGTCAGATCATATATGTTGTAGAGCAATGGTTGCCTGCCTGGAGGTTAGGACTCCCAAGGGCCCCCAAGACACATATAGTGTCTAAATTTCTGGCACAACTTTAACAATTCCCAAGGAAAGATGTCTGAAGGGGTTAAGACTCCAGTAACACTTTGCAACACCTTTATTATGAGACCAACACATTTATTTGTCTGTTAATTTCCATGTGTTTGTGTCTGAGGATCACCTCGGACGAGGGGTTGATCCTCAAATTAAACATTCTGAAACAAATAGATAATTTCTAATGATTTTTTGATTTCAAGTTTTGTTGCTTTACACAAGTACTACATACTTCCACTCTCTCTAAAAATAAAGCGATCCCAGAAAATCATTGTTTGGTTGAGCTCACACATAGGAATAAGACTATGCACCACCTCCATCAATTAATTAATCAATAATGAATTAATTAGGAGGATTATAATTAAATTAAAATCTGAAAGCAATGAACTCAGTGTCCTCCATCTCTGATATAAAGGAAAACACAGACACAACAACTTGGCTATAAATCAAGATATTTATTTAACTACCAAGGAATAGAGATGAATGGGAAACGCTAATGAATGAATGGATGGACGCATGAATGAATGAATGGGTAAATTAAATTACGTTATGTCCAACAGAATGAATGAATGAATGAATTCTCTCAAAAAATGAGTCAAAAACTCAATGAGGAGCCACGACTGACAGCAGCCAATAAAAAAATGTATTTAATTCATTTAATTAAATCTCATTGCATCAACTCAGGAACAGAAGCATGGTAGATGGTTTTCCTACTGTTTCCTTGGTGATGAAGGACTGCTGATGATGAAGCAAACTTGTTGGAAAGCGACAAGCAAGGCAAAGCAGACGCGGTGATCCTCGAGTGGCCAGAGTGACAGCCAGATAAGAAGTGTTGCAGTAGGTTCGCTGCTTCTCAGGAGGATGAATACAGTCTCAGACTACATGAGGCTGTGTAGTGGACACACATACAGCAGAGAGCATGATGCATGGAGCTCTAGACTAATAAGTAGAGTCCTTGGAAAAGTTGAACTAGATGATAAAAATAGGAGATTACAAAAATAATCAATCAGCATGGCTTGACTTGTGGCGTAGATATCTTTGCGGTCATTTGCTTCTTTGTTGAGTCTCTTTCTCTCAGGTCTCAGTCATAGAAAAAAAAATCTGAAATGCCAGATCATTCCAGCCGCAGGGCCCAGAGGAACACAGAAGAAGCAGCAGTGGTCAGCAAGGCACAAAACAGAAGAGGAGCAACAGCTGTCTGACAGAGCCGTACAAGTCTTTATAGTCCAGGAGGCGTGTTTTGAAAGAAATTGGATCCTTGGCCCTCTTTTTAGGGACCACATTGATTACTAATGAATGACTTTGTGTGTAGAGAGAACTGGCCTCCAACTTTAAAGGAGAATGATTTTATCCTTTCAGATACCAAAAAATGACACGCTTGCAAACTGTATTACTCACTCATTCTGTCATCAATGTCATCAACATCATGAAACAGTGAGAACACTATTGGTTAACCACATCACATATAGAATCAACCACAACCAAAAATCAATAAACCATTTTCTAATCTGTAATTAAATCAATTAAGAAATCATTATCCTAGCAATCAAGCCATAGCTTAACAATACACTTACAACAGATAATATAAAACAAATCAGATGCAATAATATGTGACTTATAATTACACACAGTAAAAGTAAACATTAGGTAGATAAATCACATTTTTAGTGTAATTTCAGACACTTATTTTGCATAAAAGAAAAGGAGAGAGGAGGAGAGGGAGCAACTCAGAGGAATGTGGCTCTTCCCAAAATTTACGACCTAAGAGAGATAGTTGGCTAGCAGAAGAATGGAGGATAGTCCATCCAGCTCGGGCAGTCTGTTTGTATCTGAAGAGAAAAACAAAGTTGTTCATTTCCAAAACTGTCCATTTTCTCTCTGTGGCTGGTGGTGAGAAGGCCGGCTTTTTTACTCCTGTTCATGTTTATTCGACACCCTTATGCCTTCAGGTCAGAGGTCATTGGTTCCAGGTGTGTGTGTGTGTGTGTGTGCTGCTGCACCTCCACACATAGACTCTTAGACCAAAAGGAATCATATTGTTTTTTGAAAGAATTAAACTTTCCTTCTTTTCCTGGGTTTGTTGTCCTACACACTAATGACAAAACCTGTGCCAAGAATAGCAAGGCAAAAAAAGAAAACATGGCTCTCGGAGGATTTAAAAAAAAAACAAAACAAAACTATATATATATATATATATATATATATATATATATATATATATATATATATATATATATATATATATATATATATATATATATATATATGAATATCTGTCTGAATTAGCAGCAACAAACAAGTGGATGAACTGAAACAACCAAATGTGACTAATATAGGTTGTCTGGTTTTAAACCTGTTACACTCATCCATTGATATCATCTGCTCTTGCTTCATTTGAGAAGACAGACTGTGTGAGACAGTCTTGGCAGTGAGGTGTTAACAGTACAGCTAATACATGCACCAGTGTCTGTTTTGTTTTAAGTATAAATTCTTGCCTCATTGCATTCCAGCAGCCTGTCCTGTGACCCCAGCAAGTTGATAATGATTTGATAAGTGTCTACAGCCACACTGCGGCTCTGTGTGCCCATTGTTTACTACAGTGGTGCTTTTAGCAGAAAGCTAACACATATTAGTTGAACATGTCAGCATGCTAATGTTTACTAATTAGCATTACATACGAACTTCAGCTGATGATGATGGGAATGTCATTAGCTTGGCTGGTATTTTGCCATAAATCTAAATATCAACTAGTCGGAGGATCTCCAGGAACAGACCACCACTGTCATCCCTAAATCCTGCTAGCATAGTTAAAAACATTGTGACAGCAATTGCCAAAGACTGTGTCACCCACCCTTTGCTATTTGATTCAGTATTGATGTGCTAATGCTGAAAACATATTAATGAACAGACTTTGTATTTAGATTTCCTCCAGAAAAAAACGGTGACTCTCAGGCAGAGACAGAAACCAAAATAACAGAAAGCAACAACAGGGACAACAAACAGAATGTGTCCATGTTGGTGGTTTTAATAGATTAGCTTCCCATTCTCATAGTGTGGAGAAAGAGAGAAAGCAAATGGGGACAACAGAACAACTATACAAAATAATATAGCACTTGGGGGCCTTTTATATGTCTGAGACATAACCTGTATACAAAGATGCACATAACGAGGCGTGATGTCACCCACTGGTTTGCATTGGAGCTGGTTTGAAGCTCAGAGTCACAGCTTATGGTCGGCAACATCTTTTCCATTTGGAGCCAGGGATGACTATCCAAATAAGGAGTGCAGGCTGTTGCCTTTCACTCTCTGGAAACACACCCCACCACCTCAGACCGAAGCTAACACTAGCTTACTGGGAACACTGAGCGCTGCATACTTGGGCTTAGCTACTTTAGCTAAATTATGCTAACAGAACAGGTATCGTTATCAAGTGAAATTGCGAGTTCCGGTGCCGGGGAGAGCAGCAGATGAGCCAGCTGTCAATGAACATTCACATGACAGACATCAAAGCTGCTATAAGTCCTCAAATCTTATAAACGGAGCAAGAATTTTCAAAATGTCCACTTGGAGGGCCTGAATCTAGAAACTGAGACCATAATGGCTCGTTTTAAAAAAAAGATTGACTTAGTATTTCTAGAGAGAAGTTGAGGCTTTTTGAATGGGAGTCAGTTGGAGCATCCAGTGGCAATCGGTTGAAGTTTGTGGGTTTCAGCTTCAAGTCGAGGTAGTTGCTTCTTGGTCTGTGCCCAGGGGGCCCCTTTTTCTCTCAATCAGTCCATGGCCTATAGGGGCCACTACTGGGATTGGGCACAAGTTCCAGTGTTAATGAACGTTTTGCCAGCCCAACGAGCTGTTTCTTTATTAGCTATAATTGTGTTTGTTGTCAGTGTGCGGATAATGAGAGTACTGTGCATCATCCTCCATGAATAGCGACTCTCCGAGCATGCGCAGCCGTTCTGTAACGTCACTTCACAAAGCGGACCCGAACGCCATCGGAGGGGGAGGGGTAATAACGTGAAGATTTACAATACATACGCTGTCTCCCCTCACCAGCCAATGCCATGAGTTCTCTGTGGAATCAGTCCACATTCCTTTTATTAGGCCAATCTCGACTCCCCATCCACCACTCCCTGCCTCCAAGCCTCCAAACACTTTGATCAGTGTTCTGTTTCCACATTCTCACTGAAGTGGAAGATATTAACAGTGAAGGGAGCTATGGAGGGGAGGAAGCGGGGGGCAAAGAAACAGAGAATATTTAATGAGATAAACTAGTAGTGAGAAAGATAGTCACTCTCATTATTGGTTGCAAAAGTTGGCTGTCATTGAGTTTTTCCAGTAAAAGTAAAAGTGAGATCAAATCAGAATATCGCAGAAATCTCGACAGTTTTTCTTTTTTGTTGTTGTTGACCCATTCAAAAGGCCAGAACTCTCCAACAACACTGTGTCCTTCCAATGAATTACCAGGCAGATGAGTCTACCACTACTACCACTACCGCTACTGACCATGACTTATTAACTCCTCTTATCACAGGACTGTTATCCAACTCAAGAAAAAGTCTTGAATAAAGGCAAAAAGGCCTTTTACCAAGAAAAGTTCTGATCAGTGTTGCCATTGTATTACACTAGTGAATGAACATGCAGGTCAACCATCTAGTGTATTCTTCCCCACACTTATGGAGACCCTGGATTAAGTGTCATGATGAAAGCTGATTGGATCGACTGTGGCTCTGTGGTACATGTCAAAGGAGTTCAACATGTAACTATGTAACAGTAAATCTTGTTGAACATTCAGAAGGTTTATCATTTTGTGTGCTATGGCTGAAAATAGACAGACTTGTGATATATCTGATCCGCTCTTAGCAGCTAGCGTCAGGCCTGCCAGGTAAAGGCAGCTTAGCTTTACAACCGTGGCCTGGCGTCGCTCTTTCAGAGTGGAAGGTTGTCATTTCCAATTTCCCCTCTGAACTGTAGACACTAACTGTGTTTGAAGTTCACAGATTACAGTCGGCTCCAGGAGAGTTTTAGCCACCTGTAGACTAGAAGAGTCCCAGGTGGCTGTCAGGGGTTTCAAGATTAGTTTCGAGTGGCCTTGATGTAAGAAGGGAACCAGGATAAACATGTTAACTGAGTGCTGAGGTGATCCTTTGCTTGCTTGATAAGAAACTTAACTTAAGTACTGTTGGGTCAAACATGAGTAGAGAACAAATGCCACTAATGAGACCAAGCACACAAGATTTGACATGAAATAAATTAAGTTTACATGCATTTACATGTTTGGTCACTTGGTCCATGCAGCAGACGCTGATGCCTCTATCAGCAGGACATCATCTGTCTTTGCAAAATCATTGATAGAAAAAAAAATATGTTTTATGATGTGACACCGCTATGGTTACAATTTGATTAGGTTAGGGCACTAACACTATTTGTTTAGGTTTAGGAAAACATGATTTTCATGAATTTCACTGACAATTTCCTTAAAAAATATGTTTACACTTTTTAAAGTCTGCCCAAATGAAATCCTTTCATTATGCACTTAAAATATAAGTGATGGAGGGCAAAATCTAAAGACTTCCTTCTGTGCAAAAATGTATGTAAAGCTAATATGAAGCTTCAGCGTCCCAATGAGACAAATTAAGTAGATATCTTTATATAGTCTTTTTATTGCCAAAGTCCATCTTTTTGTTATTATACTTCCACTGCAGCTCAAAAGTGAAACACTGTACGGGAAAACACAAAGTTTGATGCTAAAAAAGACTGTAAAGATATCCACTTGATATGCTTCACATCAACTTTTAAATGCATTTTTGCACTCAGTGACGGTGGAGACACACTGTGGATTTTGGCCTCATCACTTACATAGAAAGTACATTTGAAGGAGATCTTTTAATAGCCAGTAGAGAGGAATGATTACAGCAAGGAAAACGTCTTCACTGTTCATATGGACACCTGACACCTGTAAGACTGACTTGAAAAATTGTGAACTTGTTCTTTTAGTGTTAAGGGATCTCCCTTGTCATGGGTACAATAATAACCACATGGTTAAGTTTAGGAGACAATTGTGGTCGTGCTTTTTATAAAACAAAAAAAAGTTGACTGTGGGTTGGAAACGAGAAGGGAACAGTGATCTCCAGCATTAGAATCAGGTGTTTTGTTGACCTATCCATCCCCCCGACCTCCTCCCTACGTTGACTTTGTTGCCAATTCAAATCTCTTTGTTTAGTTCAGCTCAATGTTTCTTAGTCACTGAACATGTAGTCTGTTCAGTTGGTGAATAAACTACATAGTGCAGTTCCCACGTGGTCCCAGCAGCGCCTATTTCAGGAGGAGGAGCAAGTGAATTTCACTGTGCTACTTTCTGGTGTGACTGCGACTAAAGATTTAAAGTTAACTGAACTAAATGAGGTTCCATCTTTTTTTAAATCAATGTAAATAAAAAATAAAATCTCAAAAAGCTTGTATTTTCATTAACATATCCTAAAATAATCACCATTTTCTGTGATAATTATTGGGTTTTTCTAGTTTTGTGAGTATTTAAATCTTCAGTAACTTTTTGTTCTCCCAGTTTTGTATCTCTCTTTGGCTTTCATCATACATACCCGTTCTCTCTTCACCACTTCACTTCTCCTTATCAACCCCCACGTCTATTATTCATCCTACTTTCCCTCCCCCCCTCTTTCACCCGCACAAGCTGGCCTCCCTGACCTCCACAGCCTTTCCATGTTGTAATCCCTCCGGCCTCTTTGGGCCAATCCCCTTGCTCCTCTAATCTCCTGGTGGCAGGATACCTGCACAGATTACAGCTTCAAGCTCCAACCTCTAGCATATGTCTGCTCTGTCACCATATTCTCCCTCACATACTCTTCTTCTGTAACTTTGACCTTCTATTTCACCACTTCACCATACCCAAACCTCATAAACCTTCCATAAAAATTCCCAGGGTTTGGTAACAGCGGAATAACACTGTAGGCTGACTCTACAGTGACAGTCGAACATGTTACAGTATTTGGTTTCCAAGTTGCTTGGACCAATGTGTGTCTAATTTGATTTTTCCACCAATAAAAGTAGAATCACCACTTTAAAATCTTTAAAATGACAACTTCCTCCTTCCCCCTCATTAAAAATATAAGAATATATGAATATGCAAAGATGTTTCTGTTCAGAAGTTTTCCTGCGAGAGACAAGATTCAATTTTATTCAGTTTTATTTATATAGCACCAAATCACAACAAAAGTCATCTCAGGGCACACACCAGTGGCTTCAAGTTTCCACGGCACACTTGCATAAGTCGCATGCTGGACCGTGATTGGCTTCCAGACTAGTTGTGATGTCATAAATCATGCTTGTAGGCCCGCCCCTTAAACTCTGATTTTTAACGAGCACAGAAAAACTTCCCACTTTCAGCAGATGAATGTGAAAACTAACATCATTCTGTAGTGGAGGGCGACTTTAAGGAATATGATGAGCATGGCCAGCAAGATTTAATCTGCAACTTGGTTTTGATATTAATAACACACCAACACTTGTTATGATCATAAAACATTTCTACAAAAAAAAAAAGCTTAGTTTCAATTAACATATGGCCAACTACAGATAAAGTAATAGTAAAACATTTTGGGAAATATGCTTATTTGCTTTCTCTCTGAGAAAAGTCTGTGTGTTCAGTACGGGGCTGGGATCAGGATGTAGTTAGCCTAGCTTAGCATAAAGACTGGAAGCAGGGGAAACAGCCAGCCTGACTGACCAAAGTTCAGAATTACAACTACCAACACCTCTAAATCTCACCGATCATGTTGCATCTCATTAGTTTAATCCAAAGAGAAATGTAAAAATGAAAATTTGTGATTTTGGATGGAATTATGTGCTGGAGCTAACCACACACAGTCCTCACAGTGAGGTTACCAGCTTTGGTACCATTATGTTTGTGCAGAGACCAAAAAAAACAAAACTTTTTCAGCAGTAGTGGACAAACAGATACAGTACATTTCTACATGTCACATGTTCCCAGTTTCAAAGGTGAAAACTAAAAACTAGAAGTGTATTTAAGAAAACACATCTCCCGCAGATGTTATGAAAGTTGCATTAAATAACCTGTTGATCGCTGCCACCGTTCTTGTATTTCTTACACCAGATCATTTCCTCACTGCAGATTTAAACTGGAGCAGGAACCCAGACACACAACATTACAACTTGTCCTGTCATTGTAATCCACAAGAATACACACACACAAGGTTGATCCTGACTGTTCGTGACACACAGGAAGCAGGTCAGACAGTGACAGCCAGGACAGGTGTCTCATTCACCTGACACACTTAATAAAGTCACAGCCAGGGCGTCCTGTAGCGGAGAGGCTGAGACACATACCATGCTCTCTCTCTCTCTCTCCTTGTCTCCTGTCTGCCTCTCTATTATCAACCGTCCAGTAAAGATGATTGTTATCTTCCATACACATGTCTCGTTTTCTCAGATCTACAGCTCAGCAGTACCACAGTACCACATCACATGGAGTCACAAACATAACCACCTTCCGGTGTGCACATACAAACAAGCAGAGCATTCTCTCTATCAGATACATCCCCTCTCTTAATGATATCATCCCTTAATCTACAATAATCTGAATGTCATTTGTCTCTGACCTCCCTCGGAGACAGATTAGCAGCTAATCTATTTTTTGTTTTTTGAAAATCAAACGTATGAAGTGTCTTTAAACAGACTAAATGCCAAAATGCCAAACTTTTTTTTTTATATTGAGTGCTGTAATAAAAGAGTCACTTGGTTCCTTTAAATAGAAACATGAACAGATGCATTTAGTCACTGGAGCTCATCATGGACACAAACATTTGATATTTGTGTACATAAGACATGCTGAGTACCTGCTGCCACCTTAAAGAAACTTAAAGAAACCATGGTAGTGTTCATTAATAGGTACAGAACGTGTGTCTGTCTATATCTGGGACTGGTTTTCTTGTTAATCTCATATGGTTAATCTTATCTGTCTAATAGAATGTTCTGATCATGTTTCTAATGTGTGGTCTACTCTATTATTGTTCTCCTGTGTACATGCCTGTGATATAAGAATGAATGTTTCAAATTGTTTACTGTGCAAATGCAAATACCTGAAGCTTACTGCTCTGCTCACTCGAGATTCTCAAAAAAAGATTCTCCATCTTGCTTCAAAAATCAAGAAAGGGTCTAATATCCACCAAACTGATTGAATGATGACTCAGTTTTTCTTTTCTTCCACGTCTTGCAGATGTCATTTTTGCAGTTACAATCTTGATAGGCTTGCTAGTGCACAAGAATTCTTGCACTGTCCCCACATCAGTAGTGCTTCTAAAATACAACACATTGTTAAAGATGAAACCAGTGGTTACAAACAGCAGTGTGTAGTCGGGGTCACATTTCACATGTCTATGAGTTGTTAACAGCTCCACCCAATAGTGATTTTTTTTCCCTCTAAACTTCTCACATGCTTTCATTTCAATAAATGTTCAAATGATCCAATATTTCAAAAAAATCAAAGATTAGAGAAAAAGTCCAAAAACTGGAAACAGATTTGTGTATCAGAACTTTGTTTTTTTCTTCTTTCCTCTCCCATTAATCATCTCACGACCCCTCAGATTTATCTGCTGACCACTTGGAGGGGCCCCGACCCCTAGGTTGGGAACCAGTGGACTAAACTAGCTAACTGTATATAAAGTAGTGTAAACTAGCTCCACCTCCAGCAGCTCCAACAGTAACATGCTGCTCTAACACTGATGCTTCACTATTAATAATCTAATGATGTCATATATAATAATATATCAGTCAGAGGGACCAAACCACTACTTTTACTTGTCATGCAGTATATTTATATTTATTACCATATTGATGCTTAGTATCTGGACACTTCTTCCACCACTGCCCCACATGCATCAAACTTAAAGGCTAGATTTTGTCCACTTGTATCACTATAGAGCAATGTTTTACAAGTGGGCTTCTGTTTTGTTTGTGTGTCATTCATGCACATGAGAAAGCATGTTGACATTCTTGATATATGACACTTGCAATACTGATGTTGTCCAGCTATTCCACGACATAGCAATGTGCCAGAAAATGAAACAAAGAAGCTAATAAAAATGGATGTAAGCAATACAAAATATTTTTAGAATTGGCTTTACAAATGTTTTATAAGGAAGGTATGTGATGTGTGAAGGTATGCCCTAGTCTCTTCTTCAACTTCATGGGCCTTTATTATAAAATGCATGTCAAAATCTATCTGTACATCTCAAACTTTCTGGACAGTATTTGACCTCATTCTGCAGCTCCATTCAGACAGATATGATTGAGCTTCTCTCCGCCGCTCGCATCCCTGTTTGCTCTGTTTGAGTATGCATGACTGAGAAGCGCTGCCTCTGATTCTGAACCAGTCATGTGTTAAATCTGACAGAAAGAACTTGCAAAAACTACAAATAACTGATAGGATTTCTGTCCTCGAAGCCACACCTTCTACAATAAAGGAGCCAATCGTAAATCGGCTACTAATGTTTATGAATTGAGTTTTTCAGTATTGAGCTTTTTCCAGTATTACTGGAAGTCAGCCAATCCCCTGGTCATTGTTCTGCTGAGAGTGACAAACCACCCCCAATTTGTCCCCATCCATCCGAGTCTCTTAATATAGTGGAAGCACAAAACAACCCAATAAGCACCTCCCTAAGCCCACACCATTCATGGAGCAGCATCTTTCAGCACTGATGACATTCCTGAGACCTGCACTTGTTACTGTTAGACTATCCAATAAATGCAAAAATGCTTGCAGTAATATGACTTCATTAGTCAGTCAGTAGTAGTTCATCCTATAATTTATCATGAAGTCTGTGGATATTTATGTCCTGGTAATAACTCTTTTCATGTAACCTGTTGATTTCACACGAGTCTCCTTTGGCATTGACAACATTTCCTTCAACACTTTAAGTATAATTGCGCAGAAATGATCATCCAAAAACCGAAAAACTTCACACAGTCTTCGAACACAGGAAAAAATAACAGAAGTGGCTTTCTACTCACCCCATTTGAACATCATCATTGTCAACAGCAGAGTCTTTAGATTCAGATGAACTCTACCCAACTCCATGGCAAAACCACTGACCTGGGTCTGTACAAGACCACAAGGTAATATGAAAAAAACTGAAGAAAAAAAAAAAAAAAAAAAAAACAGAAGTGAGAAGTCCTAAAGGGCTGACATGCTGCTGTCTGATGGAGGCGCTCCCGGCTCTGTTGCTGTCGTCTTGTGTTTAGAGGCTGGCATTCTACACACTGCACATGCCTGGCTGTTAATGAGAGCAGCACTGGACTCAACAGACAGCCCTCCCTGCTCTGGACTCACAGAGTGTAATCAGCCATGAGGAGCAGAGAGAGACGACGAGAAAACATGAGCTGGATTAACACCTGCTCATACTGACGCTCACTTGTTGAGCTCATGCTGAAAAGCAGAGTTTACACCGTGCTTTAAGGCAATCGTTTTCATTAATCAATTAATCTGCCAGGTTATTTTCTTGATTATTTGATCAATTATTTTGTCAGTAAAACATTAGAAAACAATGAAATCCTATGAGCCTCAGGTGACATCATCAAATTATATTTCTATGTATTTGTGTGTGTATACATTTGAAAACCTGGAACTATCAAATGTTTGGGGTTTTTTGCTTTTAAAAAAATTACTTAAATGATCATTTTTCCAAAAATAGTTATCCAATAATTTTCTTTTAATTGATTAATCTATTAACCGACTAATCATCGCAGCTCAGATCTTGAGTATATTACATTTCAGGTTCACCTTATGCTCAATTTAACC
This sequence comes from Euthynnus affinis, assembly GCA_029490765.1. NCBI lineage: Eukaryota > Metazoa > Chordata > Actinopteri > Scombriformes > Scombridae > Euthynnus > Euthynnus affinis. The sequence goes on along the minus strand of CM055855.1, from coordinate 1,855,948 downwards.
CAAATTAAGTCTGAATTTGTTCTTGAAAAATACCTACTTTACTTAGCCTGTGTGAATGTAGGTATGTGAAGTATAATAATTTATTACTGTTATACTATACACACCTAAATGTACACATTACATTATTATATAATGATAAAAAGAAAAAGAAAAGATGAAGATAAGTCTTTAAGCATTTTTTGACAATATAAATTCAATGCATCTTTTTTTTTATTGGCCCTGAAGTTTGGAATTATAAGTAACTGAAATGATCAAAACATGAATTTACTGCTGGACTGCTGATATGACTGGAAGCAGATTTTCAAAAACATGCAAGAAAAATAGTATTGATATTAACACATTCTTCTTTAATTAAAGGTGTGCAGGTCTTGCCTTAGGAAGGGACCCTACATGTAAATACTCCGGATGTCCTAGTGTGAACCAATCAGCCTCTGGCATTGTGTTGACTTGTGCAGTCCAGTGGATCCAGACCAGGTTTTAGTCATCGGCTCATTAGAGTCCTCAGCAGCTTTAGTGGCTTCTTTGTAGTGTGGAGCTTAGCAGTCCGACATCCATCACTTTAGTCTGTAAGGGACTTGTTACCCCCCCCCCCACCCCTTCACTCCTTCCCTCCCTCCACCCCGTGTCCCTCCCTAAACCCCAGCTGTACCTGACACCCCATGGCCTACCGCACAGATTTGCACCAATAAACTTTATGTCACCCACAGCAACTGGCACATGATACGGATACAGTGCATTGTGTACATGGGTGCACTTAAACAGATGGACGCACAGCACAGGGAGACACTATGAGACAGGATTTTTACAACGTACTTGTCCTGATGTCCTGCTCTGGACAGACTGACGTTGACATTTTAGAGCCTGTCTAGCAAGCAAACAACACCTGAGCGCATCTGTTCATTGTGATTTATATTATGCATATGTGAAGATGAAACTGTATGCAGGCTGGCTTATGCCTTACACTGGCCCAGTGTAAGGGATAAGCTTCAACCCCACATGACCTGCCCCATGTAGACAAGTTGGCATTTGAAGTCGGTCAGTAGTACGTGGCACAAATAGAGACATTATATCAGCCCTTAATCATGTAAAGAACCTCCGGTTAAATGATAAAATATATCAACTCCAGCAAGTTTACAACATTAACTCAGACTGAGTCACAGCTCTCTCACACATTCAGCACATGTTCTTCACCAACACTCACTTAAGGAACCTACATAGAGGAACTAAATGCAGACTGTGCTAAGGTACAGCATGATGCATGCTCTGCTCCACGGGATACTGTTGTTCTGTCCTTGAGAGGTTTCTTATTAATCAGTGATAGATAAGGAAGAAGGAGTGAGTAAGAGAAACAGAAAGTCTTTTTTAACACCATCTATTAATCATGCATTGTCATCCCACAGACAACGTTCCTTTGCATCTTTGAGGTCATGAGCTGTTTTGTCCCGAACATTCTATTTTTTGGTGTCAGCATTACAGGCATGTTTCCTGTTTACCATGAAATGAGCTGATCACTACACGACTCTCTGTGCCATATGCAGAATGACTCAGATGAAAGTTATGACTGTAGTAGGGATGTATTCATTCATCTTACCTGACTCTTGTGTCTTTTCCCACTTCCACAGATAAATTGACAGTCTGTCTTAAACAACAATCAGGAGCCCAAATGAAAAGTGAAACCAGTTTTTCTTGCTGTAATCATTCCCACTGGCCATGAGAAGATCCCTTCATAATGCACTTACAATGGAAGTGATGGAGGACTAAATCCACAGCTAATATGAAGCTGTGGTTTCCAAACGAGTCTAAAAAAAAGATTAACTATGATATAGAGACTATTGTTAAATATTAAACAGCACAATCGGATCTTTTTGGGAAGGAAAAAACAAGAAATATGTCACTGAGCATTTTAGTGATGCATTACATATCAACATATTTAGCCCCGTTGAGTGATGACCTTGTCCTACTAGTTGCCATGAGATGAGGCACCTTTGGTTCAGAGCAGCATTGGTTGCTTGGACCCCAGGTCACCTGCTTGCACGTCTAGTTTACATAGTGCTAAGTAGTAATCTTTGATTTTAATGGGATTTCTAAGCTTTTCATTGTTCAGTCTTTCATTTGTTGTTTGATTATATCACACGACACATTGTGGTAATGTGATTCATCGTCATTTTTGTTTGGGAATATGGCAATGTACTTAAGTGTAAGTGGCCTTAATGTGGTTCCTGCTTTATATCTCCTAGAGGGTCCCTCTGTAAAAATCTGGTTTTAAGACTGTTTTTACATGGTGCATCTCCCACTGAAAATAAATGGATTTATGTTTAATCAAGTTGCCAAACAACAAACCTGTAATGCCATGTAATATTCCTGCATTGGAATACTATACAGAGTGCACAGAGTAGGGAGCTGGGGATTGATAGGGAGCCAGCAGCTTGCCAGCAGGTTAGCCCAGCCACGAATAAAGATAGGCTTCATGTTGATGTGAGTGAGTGTAGGAGAGAACAGTCAATCATCTATTATAAATTACAGCTTATTGGCATGACTCTTTGTCTCAAGCAAAGGCTTAACTGGCCTTTTGAAAGAGCAAAAATAGTTAAGATTGCTTTGCTGGGTTGTAGTTCCTCAGATTGGCAGACACAACGAGATGTTCGAAGGGTTCCAGAGCAGTTACCTGCTTCACTGGAATTCCAGTATTAGGGATTAGATCTGGAAAGAAGCCCAGAAATGTGAATTCACTAGGAAACAAAAGATTTAGTTCCAAGAATACCTGACCTAAGCTTCGGCTTCATACAAACTTCAGGAGATGAATAAGAAACACATTTCTTGTGTGTAAAAAATATGTGCTGTGTGACAATTTAGTTTTTTTTTTTTTTTAGCTTTAGTCAATATAAGACTTAAAATCCCTCTCCAGACATATTTTAAGATATATAAATGTTCTTCTTTGAATAATGATTTGTGTCTAATATTTTCCCACAAAAGATCAATTAAGAGGTTTTTTTTTAAAAATTACAAACTATCCCTTCTCCCAGAACCTGTGAATATACATATAAAAAAAGTGTTTTTATATGACTTTAGCAATTCCATTATTAATTTATCATTTAAACAGTTGATATGAAAGAATGATTGATTAGTTAATTAAATTGCCTTTTTAAAACTTTGAGTTGTATAGTTGGCATTATTTACACACAACTTTAATTAGTCAACTCATTGTCTTTAAGTTCTGATCAAAGTATTGATTGATTTTGATCAAATACTGAAAATGCAAGAATATCTAATAATCATCATGTGTTTGCCCTCTGGTGGTAATTATTCTTCAACACGTTTCAGCAAATGACTGTACATGACACGTTTTCGTGTGATTTAATAGGCGTTAATATAGTGCCAAGGAAAGTCGTCTTTCTATTGCTTGCAGTATTATAATATTTTGGCTCAACTTTACTCCAAACTAAAGCGCTACCACGTATCTGCTGCCGCTGCTCTGCAGACATAACGGAACCACCGAGGGAGCCACACGGCAATAAGAGCCCAGTTACAGCAACACCGGAAGCTAGTTTACCTGGGAATAGATTTTTGTTAAGTGCCCTCAGTTGTGTCTCACAGGCAAATTAGGTCCCATGGAGAGACTAATGACAACACTACTACTAAGGAAAAACAAAACGAACGTGTCTTTATAAATAAATGTATATACAAAGAAAGTGGTAAAGATCATCTATGTAACTTTCTAAATGTGTTCAGTTTATGCATATAACGTTAATTGTATTCGGGGAAGAGTTTGCAGACTCCCCGACGGCGCCTCCTTTAAGACAAACCTGAGGGAGCAGGAAGCGTACAGTAAAGGGATAGCGTTTCCATTATCTTTTGGTTTTCATGCTGTCAGAACTTGCTATCCTTCTGCCCTACCGCTACCTAAAGACCCCTGCTTGGGAAATGTTGTGAACACTACTCTATTAGAAACATTATGTAAGTCACAACAGACTCAAGTTCTCTCATCACGGTGGTTAGCTAACGTTAGCTACGAAGCTAGGTTACTCGGACAACCCTTCATACGACAGCTAACTTCGCTATGTGAACTAACTAAGCCAGGAAAGTGGCGATAAAAAAACTCTGCGACTGGCTGGTCGGTGCACATTTAGTGTTTCCATTTTTGAATGTGAGTAGATGATGTGACGAGATACGGTTCATTGGTTGGTTAGCTGTTACTATTTGTAGCTAACTTGCTATTAAATTGTACTAGTGTTACTCAGCTAACGGTTGCTATCAAAGTTGCTAACTAGCCAGGTAGCTATAGACTGAATGCATAAAGCAGATGCAATCGGCTCGTAAAAGTCATTGTCTCATAATTAGTATTTCTCTAAAATGAAACATGTATCTCATACAGCTATAGGTTACTTAAGAGGCCAGTATTGCATTTTCTTAGCCAAGGTAAGCTAGGTAACGTTAAGCCTGACGTTAAAACCTTCATCTGATCGTCTGGTTGTTCCATCAGTCTCAGTTTATCTAGTTTAAATTGCACTATGACATAACTGCACCGTAGTTCAATTGCATATCAGCCAAATGATATTGCTAGTTCATGAATAGAAAATATTCTCTGGCAATATTATTTCCACATTTTGTTCATTGAGGGTTGACTCATTAATTGTGAATCGCCTTTAGCTATAACATGTTTGACAGTTCGTTACCAAAGCGAACTGTTTAACTTATCTGCTGTTTATCCAACAAATCTTCAAAATGTTCTTGTTTCTGGCTTATGAAATAACCACAGATTGGTCAAGTGAATCATTTGATTGGTCATACATCATTAAAATGGAAATGGAGAAAAAAAATCCCAAAACACTCAATTTTGTAATGATATGAAACTGAAGAAAGAGAGAAGATAAAAACAAATGCTGACAATTTAAAACCTGTTACCAGCAAATGTTTAACAGTTTTAGTTGTTTTTGAAGACAAATTAATTTCAAAATAAATGGCCATTTATTAATTTTCTGTAGACGAATACAAATCCATCATTATTATTGTGTTATTTTCACTTTTGCACGATGATTGTGTCATTTCTCTCTTTGTAAAGCTATCACTCAAGATGATTCAGTGATTGATTAAGTGATAGAATACATACTAATAGAATTGATATATACCTATATCTGTTAGGTAATCTAAATTAGTTATACATATTGTAATACATTGTATCTATGTTACACATTTCTGCATATTATTTTAAGCAAAAACAAAACATTTACAAACTTACAGACACTTAAATTTCAGGGCCATATTCATGAACATTTAAACATTTAACTGTCAATCAATAGGAAATTAATGGATTACAATTTTGATCAAAGTAAAACTCATACATGTGTTACTGTATCTCAAATACAAGGTGTCCCTTCTGTAAATTGTATCATTGTAAATGGAATATCTGTCACTGCTTGTCAAATGAGTTTCATCTTTAGAAAAAAAAAAAAAAAAAAGCAACAACGAAATGCTGAAGTGAGACCCTGCGTTCCTCTCCTAGGTGTTGCAGGTCGCTCTCATGTGCCCATGGAGAAAGCGGCCTTTGAGGGGTGGCTGGAGTCAGTCTCCGCCACTTTCCTTACACTAAATGACCAGCAGCGTAACCAGTCTCTGGACCACCTCATATCCCTAAGTGGTGCCGTCCAGCTCCGTCATCTGTCTAATGGACTGGAGACGCTGCTTAAGCGCGACTTCCTGCGCCTCCTTCCGCTGGAGCTGGCCTTCTACCTGCTACGCTGGCTGGATCCACAGACCCTGCTCACCTGCTGTCTAGTCTGCAAACAGTGGAATAAGGTAAATAGAATGATGTTTATTTGCTGAAAGCATTGTAATGTCTAAAGACTCGTCCACATTAGTGTAAAACTGCATATGACTGTTGTAGTGATGCAGTTGAAGAGTAGCTAGATCAGCTTTGGCGCTCTTTCACTAACAGATCTCTGTAATGAAGGGGGAGTGTCTGTGGTCTGGTGTATCCTTGCTCTCTCAGGGAAGCATCCTCTCTTCTCTGTCTTTACTACATTGAGCAGAAATAAGTGAATTATTGGCTCACCCGAGGAGCGAGGAGGCATGAATTAAGGCGAATAAGAAGCACCCTACGCATGTGTCGGCATCTGTGCATACCTGCCAGAAGCTCTGTCAGAAATTGAAATAGTCTTAGACCATATCTATTTTAATACACTTTTAGATATCGGTCGTCTTAACCTTATCTTTTAACCGGATAAGGATTTTCAATCATCAGACACAGATCTTAAGCTGTTTTAAGACTTAACCTCTTGCAGGTACAGTCACAGAAGTGCAAGAGCACATATCTGAGAACACCACTCTCACCCATCTTGGATGTCTTTTTTTTTTTTTTATCTTCTTTTATGTTTTCCATCTTAATGATTGTGTTGTTTTTGTGAGTTATTCCTGAACTGAATTCAGCTATAATGTGCCGCGAGTGTGGACTGCACTCATCAATACTCACCAAAAAATGATTTTAATCTCCTTTTTTAATGCTTTTAAAGGACACTGAAAAGTCTGTTTGAACTTGTTCTGGGATGGTATTTTGCTCTTCAAAGGAGACGGGATTCATCCCAACAGGCAGGGTAGCCAAATGCTGTCAGCAAATAATTAGCATGCGGTCCAGTCCTCTCCAGTTGCATGACTGTTTACACAGCACACACCCACTCCTCCAAAAAAAAAACCCCTCTTCCTCTTCTGTCTCCTGCACCAGTCACCCGTACCTCCCCCCCAGCATTAACACTTTCCACCCGTCCATCTCCACATTACAGATCCTTGCTTACTGATTGTCATTATCACAAACTTCAGGCCAAAGAAATGTTTCCCCGTTCTTAGATCTTCAGTAAATGGTAGCAGTTTGATCCACATCACCTGCACTCATAAATCTTTATTGCAATCCGCTCTGATTAATCAACACAAGGTCGGTGTGTATTCAACCTTTTATCCTAAGGGACTTTTTTTTTTTGTTTCTCCTGATCTGGACTTTTTGTTTATTACTGAGACCTGAAATAAACACAGAGACAACACGGCCTTGAGTGAACTCTGTCAGTGTATCCAGAATGTCTGCTTGTAGCCTGGCTGCTGTTTATCTGCTGTTCCGTGGACATCAGCATGTTCAACACTTTGAAGATGTATATGCTCAGGATCGGATTGGCTAATCCTTTTTTACTATGTGTTGACTTACTGCCCACCTCCCCCAAATAACGGCTTCCTAATTCAATTTGCCACGTTTTTTTTTTTATCTCCTGTGGTTGTTAAACATGATTATTAGTCATTTCAATAATCATGTTGATGATGCATCATATACATTTGAGGTCTTAAACACGGCTCAGGCTTTAAATTTGAATGCAACATGTATCAGAGCCAAACCCACAGTCATGGTCACACACCCCCCCCCAACTTTGTTATTGCACAAAGTACAAGTACTGTGACAACGAAAAGCCTAGCAAGGCTTTAATATGTCTCCACCTCCTTAAAAAAAAAAGCTACGCTACCAGGAGTTTCCTTGGCAACGACACAGAACTCGCGTTTCGGGAACAGCGGCAGCACAAAGGCGCGGAAGTAGTTTAAAACGGATAAATAAACGGTTCATCAGGAAAAAGTGAGGGGGGATGAAATCATGTTTTTTGTGAAAAGTGCGGGTGTCGCAACACCCACAACACCCACGGCTGCGACGCCCATGGGTGGGGGGGTCACAGAGCACAGCATAGGCGGTTTGCACAGTTGATGGTTTTGATGTTCTGTGACCATTACCACTCATGATGCTGCTGCACAAATGTCACAGTTTTCTGCTCATCCAGGCTGCGTCGGTGCACGTGACATTCCTGTGTGTGCCTTTGCATCCTGGGAACTTGAATTCAGGTTCTTGATATTGAGCAAAATGCACCCATAGTACTTAGTGACTGGTCAGATTTGTAAGCTTGTTTGCTTATTGTGTGAATTTTGGAAATTTGACACTATTGTATTTAGTCTTGTACAGTTGCTTGAGTGTGATAATAAATATGATCAATTTACCTTCTTGTGTTAAATGACTGAAGGTTTCTGTAGAAAAAATATGCAAAATTATCTCACAAAATAAAATACCTAAACAATTTTTGCATTTGTAAAGAAATTCATATCATATTTTCACTTGTATTAAAAATGAAAGAGTTACTAGATATATTGTGTGGCAGCTCTTGCAAATTGGTACAAAATGTATTGATTTTCTTCTGATAAAATAAAGAGCTACTATTGATCTTTGATTAAATAAAAGGTTACCTTATATGATGAGAAAGGATAATAATAATAATAATAATAATTCAGTCTCACGATTCGTTTCAGAACATAAAAACTAAATTTACAAAATAATGCATGGTAACCTTTTCTTGTATTGAAAGCAGTGTTTCAGACATTCCAACAAGTGTCCATCTCCCCTTACAGGTGATAAGCTCGTGTACGGAGGTGTGGCAGGGTGTGTGTCGGAAGCTGGGCTGGAGGATCGATGAGTCCATTCAGGATGCGACGCACTGGAAGGGGGTCTACCTGAAGGCCAGACTGCGTATGATGCAGCTGAAGGACCAGGAAGCCTTCGAGACATCCTCGCTCATCGGCCACAGCGCTCGCGTGTACGCCCTCTACTACAAGGACGGCCTCCTCTGTACAGGTACGTAGTGGCTCTGCGTGATTTTCCAATATGGAAAAATGCTGGGTTAGATTTAGACTTGAGTTTTGAAAATCTCAAGACATTTCATCCACCCCTTTCTAAACCTGCATTAATTGACGCTCCTATGACGTTTTCATGGCAAACGTTTCGCAATCAATTTCCTGTTTCCACATCCAGCAGACACAACAACATTAGCATTCATGCAACACTCATTATGTACTACACTGTTCATTTCTCAAAGAACGTCAGTACAAAAGTCAGAGGTTGTGATATGTAACGCAACATGCTAGTGAAGCTGTACACAGAACCACATTCCTGCACATGCTCAGTAGTGTCGCCACTGCCGTTGGTTGGTGTGTGTGTGTGTGTGTGATGATACAATGATTCCATCCATCCATCCATCCATCCATCCATCCATCATTCGGCACACCAACAGGGTAAATGGCCTAATAACAACAAAGTAACACCAATTACGGCGTCATTACAGATAGATAGTAGGATTAGCATGCTAGGCTAACAGTCCATCTGCTGTGTGACTTTCTATCCGTATCATGAAGTCTTTCAGAGAACATAAACACTGTAAACACACCTGTCACCTGACCAGCACGGTGCTGCTGGTTAAACCAGAGACAGCACAGCACCCGCATCACTGCGTGGTCTGGTGCCACAGCTCGTAGCAACAACACGGACGTCCTCTTGTCTCTTCAGGATCCGATGACCTTTCTGCCAAATTATGGGACGTGCGCACCGGGCAGTGCATTTATGGAATTCAGACACACACCTGCGCCACGGTGAAATTCGACGAACAGAAGCTGGTGACCGGGTCCTTTGACAACACCATCGCATGCTGGGAGTGGAGCACAGGGGCGAAAATCCAGCAGTTCCGGGGCCACACAGGAGCAGGTCGGTTTAAATGGCTTGTTTAGAATAATACACACAAGCGAAACATTATTTATGTAGGTCATTTCATTGTGTGTGTGTGTGTGTGTGCTCAGTCTTCAGTGTGGACTACAATGATGAGCTGGACATCCTGGTCAGCGGCTCTGCAGACTTCAGCGTGAAGGTCTGGGCTTTGTCAGCTGGTGCCTGTCTCAACACTCTGACTGGACACACTGAGTGGGTCACCAAGGTCAGCCCACTCTTCCTATTCAAGTGTTCTCAGTTTTCTTTTATTACAATGTGTTTTGAACTTTGTGTCTGGTGTTCTCTCCCATCAGGTGATACTACAGAAAAGTGAAGTAGAATCTATGGTGCACAGTCCCGGTGATTATATCCTCCTAAGTGCTGACAAGTATGAAATTAAGGTACGCTGATGTCTCTATTGTTTGATGTGTTTGTTGTTGTTGTTGTTGTTGTTGTTGTCATGAGTGAGCTGCTTTACATGAGATGGAACAAACCACTTGTGTTCCTTGTGTAGGTCTGGCCTTTAGGGAGAGAAATCAACTGTAAGTGTCTGAAGACGCTGTCCGTGTCGGAGAACCGCAGCATCAGCCTTCAGCCCCGCCTGCAGTTCGATGGACGCTACATCGTCTGCAGCTCCGACCTCGGAGTTTATCAGTGGGACTTTGCCAGTTTTGAGATTCTCAGGTAGAATAATACACAAAAAATGTGTCTGGGTTGATTTGTAATGAAGCCTGTTCCGTAGCTGCTGTGCATTATTTGTGAATTTTGAATTCATTTTACTGGAGCAGATGTCGCAAAGTGTATAACAGTCAGTTTTTTGTGATTATTGCGGCCAAAAATGTTTGAATTTAAAGCGGCTTTTCTCAAAAATGATGATAGGATTTGCGATGTTTTTGATGCTCTTGTAAAGTTGTGGTAATTTTAAAAAACGTTTTAAATGTATTTTCTGAACATGAGGACCATGGGCTCAAAGTTCTATAAAAAAAAAAATACTTTTTGACCTGTGAAATCAAAAGTAAAATTGGAAAAGTTGGAAATACATTGACAGATTGGAACTTCCTGGATCTTTAACTCTTAAGTGAAACAATAAACAACACCTCTATGCTACCATAGTAAGGTAGACGAGTTACAACCTCATTTTCACCAAAATGAGCCGTCCTCCTAGCCGGACTAATAACAGTAGTGTCTGTGTGCAGCCGACTAGGAGACGAGTGCACAGGGACCGTCTAAAAAGTGCAACCCTCCTTCCTGGGATTAATCCTGCTGGCTTTTTAAAGCGGAGGAAACTCAAGCAGTTGTTGTAAAGTACCTTCTGCCATCTAGTGACTCTTTTTGTTTTTGTGTTTAACAGTTTGTTCCCAATTGACTGGTGAAATTAGTTATTGTTTTAACTAATTAATTGACCATATGACCTTAGTGTGGTACATCCCCCAAAAATATGGCTGTTATATCTCACTTGATACCATGTAGCTCATCTTTGATAGTTGTCAGAACATAAAACCAATGGTCTGTTGATCCTTACAAATACAGACTTGATAGAAGAATCGTGACCATAATTTGATATTTGTCCTCTGTTCATCCTGCACAGTGTTTCAGGTAGTTGGCAGATCAGTTGTTCTGCATCTTGGAGACGTTGCCACAGTTCTTCTGTGGATTTCAGCATCTCAGCTGCTTCTGTCTCTTCATGTTAATCCCAGACTGACTCCATGATGTTGGGATCAGGACTCTGTTGGGGGTCAGACCATCTGTTGCAGGACTCCTTGCTCTTCTTGTCTTGAAGATAGTTCTTTATGACTCTGGTTGGATATTTGGGGTCGTTGTCATGTTGCAGAATAGCTTTGGAACCAATCAGAGTTATGAATACGAATCTAAACATCTAAAGTGTCTGAAGCTTTTGCACAGTACTGTACATGTAAAACAGAAACCTCAATAGTTCTCCCTCTTTTGTAATTACAGAGAATGACGAGAAGATAAGATAATGTCTTAATCCAGCATGTTTTTATGTTCCCAGGGTGATAAAAACGCAGGACCCAGCCAACTTGTCCCTGCTCAGCTTTGGCGAGGTGTTTGCACTCCTTTTCGACAACCAGTTCCTGTATGTGATGGACCTGAGGACAGAGGCCATTTCGGGCCGCTGGCCTCTACCAGCCTACAGAAAATCCAAACGAGGATCCAGCTTCCTGGCCGGTGTGACGTCCTGGCTCAACGGCCTGGACGGGGGCAATGACACGGGACTGGTGTTTGCCACAAGCATGCCCGACCATAGCATTCACTTGGTACTGTGGAAGGAGAACGGATAGAAGCAAACGAGGACTCCAAAACCCCCCAGACTGCTAGGATATGAGCCACCATCATGTGTGCTCTGGAACATATGAACCTTAACAGATCATGCATGGACCAAAGCATCTTGTTTGTTTTTTTTTTTTTTTTTTTTTTTTATCTGTTTCTTCCTTTGCATACAGTCCTCCTCTAGACATAAACATGAACAGTAAAGAGATGGAGATGGAAGTCAAACTCAGAGCTGGATCAGCACTTGCTCCTGCAGAAACCTGTAAACCTCTTATCAGTCAGACAAAGACAAGAAAATTGACTTCTTGATGACCCAAGATGTCCCGGCAACCATTTAAAAAAAAAAAAAAAAAAAAAAAAGGGTTCTAAAATAAACAACCATATGAATTTTTTTTTTTTTTTTTTTGGCAAATTAGCTCTTTGAAGAGTTTAGCATTGTGCAGTGATAATATTTTAGCCAACCTTTTAATCCAGTCTATATTTGGGTGCCAACTTTGGCTAATGAACTTTTCTTACCAGGATAAGTGTGTCAGATGCGCCGTAGCTCGAACGTACCTAATGCCAAGCTGCTCACTGAACTGATTTGCCAAAACGGTGGTTTCCTTGTAGAAAACAAGGTTGCCTTAAGCACACTTTATAAACGAGAACATGTCCTTTTGATATCAGAAGCGTGACGTCAAGGGAGATGATGTTACCTGGATGTTTCTACAGACCATCCCAGAGGAAGCTGTACACCGTATCGTATGTTGAAAAGTGGTTTGGTACATTGTTGTGTACCATGTAAAACATTGTGAGATTTTCATGTAATTCCACTGAATATGCTTTTTTTTTTTTTTTTTTTTTTTTTAAAAAGGGGGTATGTGGTTTAAATGTCAGCTTAAGAAATGTGATGTGCCTTTTCAGTTCATTTGACATTATAAACTAGAATTCCTTGATAACTCCGGCACATTACAGTAAGTGACGACTACATTGTAAATCTTACTTTTATGTTGGATTTTTCATATTTACTATGCTCTAACAGTCTAAAATGTCTGTAATTTTATAGCTATCTACCTGACATGACTTGCTCAGTGAATGGCTTATATGAATCATTGACTGTATTTAAACATCAGGTTTATTTTTCTAAAGGCTATAATGCATTGCGCAGAGAAGAAATGACTCGGCAAGTAGTTGGTTCTGTGCAAAAATGACTATTTTAAACAAAAGAAAAATTTGAATAGATGGGTTTTCCTGGCTTAACAAGAGAAACAATCTGGAATCATGACTTCTTCTGTGCATCAATTTTAACATTGTTCTCAATAAGGTCTTTCTGCATCTACAAAACTGAAACCTCAACCACAATTGAGTGTTTTTTTCCCCCCCAGAATATTCATTGACGTCTTCCTTTGCATTGGTAAGTCACAGATCACTACGGATGAAAATGTATTCATGTGCACCAAAACCTCATTTATGACAGATGAGCATTTTTTCCCTCTATACAGACTGTAACCTGTTCCTCACATGGATTATTGTACACAACAGATGTACAGTATGTTCTTAGTTTTAGGTTTTTCAAATCTAATTAAAACTCCACCAATATATTTTGTACTGTTATCTGACCATTGCACCACATTATGCCCTACCAGCAGCACTCGGTTACATTTAAAATTACCGTAATATGATTTGTATATAAAGTGATACATTGAAATGGAAAAGGAGGAATATGAAATGGAGATGTTTAAAGTTTGTGTCGAAGTATCTCTTCAGAGTTAATTGTAATTAACTCTGCACACTGTTTTTATGTCACAAAATCTATTGCACTGTCATAGCTTTATGGTCACCTGCATCCATCTACAATCAGCTTCAATATTGCAGTCGTTCAAAGAAATAAAAGTAGCAAATACACATAGTTGTGTCTGTATTTGGTCATGCAACCATTTTTTTTTTGAAGTGTGAGTCAACATCATGTTACTGGTGTGTGTTGTAGTTATGCTAGCAGCAGCTTTTGGGACGGCAACGTGGGTCCACATGCTTGCAAAACTAACACGACATTCTCATCAGCCTCAGCTGTATGTTGTGCATTAGTGCTCATTAGCAAATGTTAGCATGCTACAACAGCCTTGTGTGGTTGTAGACTCTTCTTAAAACCAAGCGGCAACTCTGGGGCTGAAAAATGAATCACATTTCAGAGAAGAGTCGCGTGATTGAATTGTTTTATCTCCGTTCAAGTTAGCCGACTCAGCCAGTGGAAGTCACTAGTGCGCATGCTCTATGGGCCACACAATGTGGAAGATCTGGGTACTTTCATACCTGGAAGTCAATTTTTTTTTTTTTGCTTCATGTGCCACTGAGCAACTTTCATAGGAATGAACGGGGCCCTGCCTCTCAAAATCGCTCTTCAGAAACCAACAGGTGATGTCACGGTAAATACGTCCATTTATTTATGCAGTCTATGGTTAAAACCCATCTATATAGCAAACAGTGCAGGCTGGTCCATAGAGGCAGAGGAGGTTGATCCTCCTCTATTTTTTGAGAGGCAAGAGGGAGATCAAAATATAAAAAAATAATATTTGGCTGGAATAAACCATTACAAATCCCAAGTAGCTGAGTTATACACACTGATAACAGCTCGTCACCTAACTAAAGTCACCTGTGTGAACTACTAGAGGTCAGAAACTCCACAGGGAACCTTTAATGTCCACATGGAAAGTAGAATTGATGCACAACACAGGGAGGAACGCTGTGACATAAAGTCAACAATTTTCTGTACATAAATTTTTATTCCCAATTCAGTGGCCGAAGCTGAAAAATACAGCAACATATAGCAATGCCATGATAAGAAATAACTTAGCAAAATAATCACAGACTGATAATCACAACCCAGTGGTTATCTTTTTTTTCACAGTTACAACACTAGAAATTTTTGTACAAATAAATACATGCAATGCCCCATAGAACACACTCAGTTTCTTCTCAGAGGAATGTGATAAAAACAGAAAAATGTCTGGATCTAACATATACAAGTATCAAAACGATTGAAAGAAAACAGTAAAGCAATACTGTTGAAATACTTCATGAAAACAAACTTGAAATTGATATGATGTAATCATGTACAAATTTATGCTAACATACATTATATTTGGATCAAATATGTTTGGATAGTCATTAAAAAAAAACACTGCTAGTGATGAGGGAATTTGTTCTAAATGTATCATCTTTTGGTTCTTCATTCAACATTTGTGAAAAACAGCGTTGGTACTGATAATGGTTTTGGAAAACTCTCTGGCACATGCTGAGATGTTGGTGGAGTGTTAGTTATCATTTGTGGCATAAATAAAAGAAAAGATGGGCATTTCAAACCCATTTATGACTGGAATTTACTTGAGTAAGACTAATCTTTGGACTGTTGTCAGTCACTCAAAGATCCATCAGCATTGGTTATAAAAAAACATGCATTTGTTTGGAGATAAGTTCATGAAAATTGTGGCAGCACATACAGTAAGTTGGCATTAAACTGTTGAGTTCAATTTATAATGACCCAAGCTAAAATCCTGGCAAAAATGTTGGGGTTCTTCAAAATAAAGGTCTGACATTTTGGAGAATGTGCTTCTTTGGCATGTGATATACTTGCAGTTAGTTAACTGTTTGGTGGCAGCCACACATATCTGGCATTCGTTCAGAGTGTTATCAGAAATTTATGCTACACATCTGCAAGATACAGTTCAGCACATGAACAGTGGAGGCAGTATGTCAGATGCTATAGAAAAAGTAGAGAGCAGTGGACAAAAGTAATAACAACAGAAAGCTTTGAAGAGAAATTCATAGAGCATGTTGCTTTACTAACATTATCATTACTAATGTAAGAAGTGTTGCATGTTGCCATGTTTAGTTATGTTTGTGCACAATCAGAAGTTACAAGACATTGTTGTGCTAGCTGGGGTGGGGTAGGGTTGGGTTGGGGGGTGGGGGCGATATAATTAATAAACCATAAATGTGGAAATATTGCCATAATATTTACACCTAGCTCTCCCTTTACTGTCTCTGGGAGCTCTGGTCACAATGTGAGCAGGACACTTTTATGACAATATTGGACTTTTATATGATTTTTTTTAGCATACTTTGTCAGGTATTTCAATTGCTACATTAATCAATACCAGCCATTCCTGTCTGGTTATTGTATTCAGTAAAAGTCAAGAAAATGTACTATATCAAAACATAGTGTTGTACATGATTCCACAATATTATTTGATTTTGCAGTATGAAATTATATATATAGATGATGCAGGTAAAGGTTACTCTACCCAGTTAAAGCTGAATCAAGTAAATCACAAGTTTTGGGGAATCTTACCCGGTGTTATTTCTGTGCTGAAATATTATTGGTCCAGGTCACATAGTTTGGGTGTTTTTAAGCCTATCTAGAACACAAAGACTGGAAGCATACATAAAAAGTGAATAAAATACATTCTAATCATTTCAGATCAGTTTCTGATCAAAGAAGAAGTCAGTAACGTTACCAATCTGACCAGACATCAGTCCCTTTTGGTATTAGAAAAAATGTCATTGCTACAAACAGAAGTTCAATACCCAGACCTCCGTCTAACACATCCTGCACCTACAGGCTGGTCAAAATGATTAATTATTTAATTGTTTTGGTTCAATTCCAGTATAATGGAACAATAAACAATGTATATGAGGTCAAAGCTCTCAGCAGGTGTGTGAGGATGTACATCATGCCAATACTTGGTGAACAGTATATGATTGCATAACTCTTTTTATACACAGAGCCCCAATTTTTGGTAGAATGAAGCAGTATAATGATCCTAAACATAAGTAACTAAGGATTTTTATTGCCAAACAATCACTTGACTTCAAACTGATCGTGAGTTTCACCTGCTGACAACCAGGTTTCAAGCAAAAAAGCAAAAAAACCCCAAAACATCTAATTTGTTCAATTGGAGATTATGTATAAAAAGGTAATAAATCAAACACAGTTCGCCTGAGGAGATTTACACACTAACATCCACATGAAACTCATGACTTTAACCTCATAGTGTGTCTGTTTCATTTCAAATCTTTTGGGATAGAACAACAACAAATCTGTCACTGCCATTTATATCTTTGTACCGACATTAAACAAGCTTATACTATTACTCGGACATGTTCAGCTGTCTTTGATTCTTCTACTTAACTGGACTTTTACCCTTCAAACAGCATATGAAATAAATTGAAATAAAAAAAAAGTTTGATGTACTGTACAACAACAGCAAAAAACAAAAAAAAAGTAAAAAAAAAAAAAAAGTTTCCACTCAGATTTGAAAATGCGATGCAGCAGTGTCAATCAATGCAGAACACTTACAGCTGGACTGCCATAGTAAAACAATACTACATACTAAACAAAAACACAGGCTCAGTCATTCACAGGAGACTGGTAGGAGTGTTCACTGTATGGTCTATTTGTAATTCATTCCTGATATTCACTAGTTTGTAGAGGAACAATTATAGCCGAACTGCATCTCGGCTGTCATTATTTGAAGAAATGTGTGTTTACAAGTTAACATCCAAGGCAGTCATTTGGGTTGCACTTATTTTGAAAATCAATTTTCACATCCCTGAAACTCGCTGGGGTTGTGTAATCAATTATGTTACACATGAAATCTGCACAAAGTCAATTAAACATTACATTATTACTGCATGATGATGTAGATGCATTATAATTTAAATTATTGATTTGAAAAGTCTACACTGCGTTAGCTCATAACAGCGATGTAACTTTGACACAAATGAATGCAGACTTGATGTAGAGCCATACCGACAGTGGATTTTTGAGGCCAATACTGAGGTTGATATTTGAAAGGGTAAAAACATGACAAATAATAATAAAATATAATGGCCATTTTTTACATTTTTGATAAACCCAGTACAGTGTAAGTTGTATTGTTAGTGCTCTTTGGCAGACAAATTATATAATGGAGACACTGTTTCTAAATTACCTCAAAATTTTGTGACATTTCTCTACTGATCATACCATTCTAGCTACTTATTAACTGATGTATATACCAAAAAAAGATATATCTGCATTAAGCTAATACTGGCCAATTAATATCAACAGACAGAGTCTAATGTTCACTGTTTATAAGCAAGTTTCAAGAATTTGCCAATTGAATTTTCATTTCTCACAGAAATGAATGTAAACCACTGAACGCCTGGAATGGTAGAAAGAGTACATTCCAATTTCTAAAAACATAGCAGCATGATTTATAGTTATTAGCTTGAAGTAAAGTACATGTGAGTTGTAGTAAATGGGCTTAAACATGCATTATCACCAGTATGGCCCTCTAGAATTCAATAGAGCCTTCATGACTGCATTCATCTACACACAACAATAATACTGCAGAAACAATTGGGACTAGTTGAGGAAATCCTTAGTCCACTGAAAATTTTAGTCAAGGACAATAAATGAATGAGTTCAGAAAAAACAAAAAGACTTCTTCAAAAAATTCTGAACAATGTGATTACTCTTGAAAAGTTGCGATTTCATGATGTTCATTAATATATTTGTTTTTGCCACCATTGTGATTGACATCATAAATGACAGTTACCATGATTTACAACAGGGAAACATTAGAAATATGACATCTATTAGTAAATGTTTAACTTCTTTTTCATGTAGCTTTAAGGATAATTTGGTTTATTCAAACATGAATCTCAGAGCTTTGGCCATCGTTTCCATCAGTTATGATAAAACTGTACCTGAAGTAATAAAGAGATTTGGGAACATGGCAACATCTCTACAACAAAGTCTGACAGGGGAAACATCCAAACACAATCCACTTTATTTGGAGGTCAAAACACCTGAAATGTCACTAATAATCCCTTATGGCACAGGAAAACTGTCTGTGCACAACTATAGCAAGTACAATAGGTCAAAGTTGAAGCAGGAAGTGGGTCAATTAACTGTGGATGATCACAACAGACAGTTTGGATAATGACTTTACTGTTCACCTTTGTTTTCTCTTACCAATAAGTTTGGCTAACCTGAGGGTTTGTTTCAAACCTATCTGATCATCTAACTGCTTATGTTTCTTGACCCATCACACTTTTTTTTTACTGATGTTGCCATCCATCTTTTCTGCTGCTTATCTGTGTCCAGGTCACCCTGGCAGCTGGCGAAAACCATAGCCTGTATGTTCTTCACTCTAGTCACGTCCTACAACTCTTCCTGTGGAATTGCAAAGCAATCAGTAAGATGGGATATGTAATCCCTTCAACGTGTTTTGGGTCTGCCTTGGGCTTTCTCCCAATTGGATGTGTCCAAAAATCAGAGGCATTGTAATCAGATGAGTCTGAAAACAAAAGCAGGGTTTGCTCCTCAGACTGTACATTTCAGAAAAACTAAAACTGTTGGACACACTTCCCCAATTCCAATGTCAGAAAGGTGTGGGGGAAAGTTTCAGATGCTTTTCAACTATCTGAAAAGTGCTTCTGTAGGCATAGCGAATCTCTGAGGGTGAGCCCAGCTACCCTGCAAAGGAAACTTATTTTGGCTATTTATACCCATGATCTCATTCATTTGGTCATAACCCAAACTCATGACCATAAGTGAAGGTTGGGACATAGATTGTTCAATTCTTCAACATGACAGTTTGACGCAGCACCAATGTGCCTGGCAATCTTAGGTTCCACCTCTTCCTCCCTCACTCATGAACAAGACCCAAACAAGTTTGGACTCAATCACTTGCTGTGTTCCAAGATCTCAGCAATTGTTTTTGGTAAGTACAATGTTATTATTACTGATAGCTATGATGGCCAACCCTAGAAAAATATGCAACTACTAATGAACCGCAATTGTCCTTTAATACAGCATGACATTTTGCTTTTGAAGCAGATTCTTTTACAGTACCAATGCTGATGGAGTCTTCCCTTATCCCAATGTCCTTCAGTTGGAGATCAGTTTTAGGGTGGCTTCCCACCAGCAGTCTCTCAGAGGAGCAGCTTCCTGTAGCAGGTGGCAAATCAAGAGATAATCCATCATACCATTTCCCTTTGATGGCCAATAGTCAAAAAAATAAACTCTTTTACAAATAAATACAATATTTATACACACATGATTGTTGAAAGCTAGGTACTTCGTTGCGAATTGCTTTAGATGAACTTGACCAGCTGCCTAGGCATACTGGCTTAGACAAGAACTGACTGTTTTCTGCATTAATGATTGTAATTATCACCTTGTTCAGTACTGTTTCCACGGTATTTGACAAATTTTAGATTTGGTCTGTAGAAAATATTAATTGTTGCTATTTGTAAACCTTGTTATGTACATCAGCAAACACATTTTTACAGGAGGACTACCAATTGAGGTAGCAGGGGGGAATGAACAGGTGGACTGATCCAGGGCTGTTTCTTCATCTGAACAACAATTCAATAGCAGGCTCCTAAAGCCAACTTCATGGTTCCTTATTGTTTTTGTACAACTACACGTTCTCACATTTTAGAACAATCTCAGTCCAGCTGTGTGTCACAGGGCTGAAGGTGATGAAGACTTATTGTCTGTCCTTTCTGTTGCGGTGCTGATATTTGTGGTATAATGAGGCCTTCAGTTGGGGTGGTTAGATCCAAGATCAAGAGTTGGGATGTGTGTTGATGTTTCCTATTCATTCTCCTTGGTATGATGTTGAAATGCAGAAAAAAAAACTTATTAAATCTTTCATCCTTCTTGACAGCAGAACATGTAGGTATCCAATTTCCTCTTAGTTGCCCTGCAACAGCAGTTTCACAAATTTAACAACTTGAACAATAGGGGTGTTTTTTTCAAGTTGTCAAAAACCCAAGCTCCATTTGAAGGCCGTATAACACTGCTCTGCAAACTGAAGATCAACGTCAGTCAACTAACACCGTCGTCCACAATTGTGCACTGATGCATCTTTTCACCCAAGCAGAAACCCAACATGGGCCAAAAAAACGATGTGCTTGCTCACCTGTTTATAGCAGCGATAACAAACGATAGTGAACAAGGAAGCTTAGAGAAAGAAATAAGAGACAGCCTCACCATCTTCAACTACCTGGATTTTTTTTCCAGAGATTAAATTACACATAGTCCTTGTGAAGAAGATAGCAGGTGGGATGGCATATGCAGTCACACATCCAATATCAAAGTGCTTCATCTACAGTTTCAGATGCTTGATCACGCCCCCATTTCAGTAGATACCATCATATTCCATCCAGTGTCTTCCGTCATTTAGTCTATACTTCCCAAACAAATGGGTTTGGCACAATAATGTCCTGCTAAGGAAATGTCTGCTCTCATTCAAATGACATGAGGTTTGCTGGTATCTGTTGAGAGAATAGAACAGATATTTAGCACAAATATTAGAAACGAGGAAAACCAAGCCATATCCAGGTCTTATTTAGAGGCTAATCTGTGTCTGTATGAAGTAGTTTAATAGATTTCCAATTTACCAACTGGGGGCAACAAATAAGGTATAAATACAACACTGACTTATCATCACTTTATAAAGCTGTTATGGTAAATGTGAGAGGCATACATAGTTGCCTCATTACACCTCCAGCAGACACAGAGCAACATATAATTCATTTGGAGTCATGTTTGTGTTTACTGGTCCAATATTCACTCTCCTTTTAGCTCTAGTTTGGTCTCCACCAACTCTTGAGATTTTTTTTTGTCTCTTTAGCTGCTAAATGCTCCACTATATTCACCAACTAATCTCTAACTGTGTCTGTCTTCTCTTTGGTGTATAGTGGCTTTATTTTTCACTGTGCTGAACATACCTGAGGTCTACTGCTCCTACAAGCCTCTTCCAGATTTTTGTGCCAGATGATCGCTGAAAACCTGGATCCTGTCTGGAACTTGTAAACATTACCTGGTGAAGTGACATAAATATGCTGCTAAAATCAAACAAGTAATTTGCTCTGTGTCAGTGCATCAGTTTAAATGAAGAAAAGGAAAATAGACATTGTTCTGTTGGGCAGGGTGAAGCTGACCTTTGTCTGGATCATTGAGTTGGAAGATGTTGGGTCTGGATGGGTCATCTGGCAGCACCACCATCCATCCAGTCACACACACCTTCTTACAGGGGCTGGACTTATACTGTGGTCAATACAAGAATGGGTCACATTCACAGCTGATTTTTTTACTTGAAATAAAACTTAAGGTAGATGAATGCTTCTGCATTAAGGGGTAACAGCATGGGAACGTGGGAATGGTCCTTATGGACGTTCTGTCCATAGGCATAGATGCCGTAGCTACACTGCAGAGGCTGCAGAGATAGATTATTCTTTTCTACATTGTAGAACAATACTGTAGACATCAAAATGATGAAATAACACATATGGAATTATAAACAAACAAACAAAAACAAGACAAACCTTTCACTCAGTGACTAACATGACTAAATGCAACTACTATGGGATAATTAAAGACAATGCTCAATACACCCAGCTGTTGTTGTATTGGTGGTGCTATAAACAGGTGAAAGTTGTGCTAGACTGAAAACAGCACCATGTTAAAAACTCCGGGTGGTGGGACAAGTTGCTCCAGGTACCAGTGAGAGGGATAAAAACAAACCTGCATGTTTTGTTGTTTTGTCATGCAGTGCTGATGTCAGTCTGAACACCACCTTAACTCATGTTCTTAAAGAAGCAAACCTTACATGTTTCCTCTCAGAGGCCCTCAGTGCTTTTGCCCCATAGAATGTCAGTGTTGATCCAGACAGAGTGATCCAAAATCTGGTCCATGATGACAACTGCAAATAAAAAACAGATAATGCTGAAAATATCTCATTCACAATAAGATGATTCCTCTCCAAATGTGCTGACATGGTGAAACATATCTGAGCTTAAAACAGTCAAATTCCATCTTACCTTGGGCTTCCTTCCCTCCTTCAGCTGCGTTTTCCTTCGAAGGGGTCCTTCGATGGTCACACTGCCAGCCTCACTGCATCCGTAGCAGGAGGTGGCAGCAGAGGAGCTGAGAAACATGAGAAAGGATAAAAACGCAAAACATTTTAAGCAACTGAAACAGTTTCTGTCTAGTATTCAGAGTTCAGTGTGTGCAAATCAGTTTGGCACGATATGATTCTGATGAGGAACTATTGTCTGTTAGGGTGCCTGTATTAATAAAACAGGTTCGGGGAAAACACATTATATGCTGATTTAATGCTATGAAAAAATAATTACTGTATTGGCAAAAGCACAGTGCATTTCTTGGCCAACTGGGTGGTGTATGTTTTTCTTTTTTTCCTATGAGTAACAGGTCAAACAAATGACCGTACATGGTGTCCTGTGCAGATATTACTGAGTTTTCAGTAGAAAATGTGTTTACTTTGTGAATCATATGGGTGGAAATCTATTGAACACAGAGCAGAGAGACTACTACTGAATGCACTTAGTACCAGTTGTGTAGCTGTTTCAGTGCCCGTTAAATAACATGTGCAGCTTATTTAGATGATAACAGAGGCTTTGTGTTGCTCTACCTGAACATGGCAACCTTTTGTTGCTTGTAACTCTCTCTGTTATCACTCATTTTAAATGTCAACATATCTGTGATTTAGTTCATTGTCAGACAATGTAGTGGGTGTAAAATAATAGTTTTATTTGCAAGCCTAACAGCTTGGTAATAACTGCTGGTTTATGATCAAATTTCATATTCCTTCTGCTATCTGGCAACAGAAGCAGAAAAATATGTAAATGAGAACAATTATGGAGCTGCTGTATCCATTCTGTATCCTTCTATTTCTCCGCAGACAGTAGCCTCAACAGTCCAGAATTCAATGCAGTCACAAGATGTGTTGGTAAGGCTCCATGCTTGGAGCCCTCTGCTACTGCTGCCCCTGTCAAGATGCACAATTTGACTTCAGGATAGTCCAGATTTTGGATATCCATATACAATGTGACTGAAGTGGAATGTACACATTATGCCAATGACTGGGAATCATCTTGCAGAAACAGCATGCAAGTTACCAACATTGACATTATGCTTCCCAAAGTTAGCTTTTCTTAGAGTTAGATAAATAAGACAGACACAAGACAAACATAAAGCACAACACCGACTGTATCAGTGAAGTAAAGATGTGATCTAGTCTGACAAAAGTCACCTGCGGTCAGTGACACTGTAAATGAAAACATTGTTGAGTGTATAGGCCAACCCACTTTCAGGACTTTTATGGATACATTGTTATTTTGCTTTAAGCCTTAAACTATCCTCACCTTATAGCCGAATAGCGTGGTGAAGCATTTAATGCGCTGTGTGAAACTGTGTTGCACCTATACTTCAATTTAACCCTGAGCTGTGTTGACCTTTGTGAGCACTGGCATTGGGCCAAAGCTGTGTTCAAGTTAAAATATTGGATTGATGCAATTATAAACCTTCCTCACATTAACAGCACAATAGAATTTTGCTGCTGCGCAAATTACCAGCCTTCCGATTCAATTATCAACACAAACACTATTTGAGTCTGTGTAGTGAGTTTGGTGATTAGAATAGATAATGATACCTTGCAAATAGCTGGAAGCTAACCCTAAGTATTCGCTAATTGCTATTTGCCAATAATCCAACCAAGAATCCTGCACTGTACTAGGTGGCACATGCAGCACAAGAGCATTTTTCCTGTAAAGTGGTGTCTAATATCTCATCTGATTCTCAGAAAGATAACAAGAAAGTTTCTTTCACAAAACTTCAGACTGTTCCGTTACCAATCAAACCTTCCCTGAATGTGTTAAACCTAATTACATAATTTGATGTTTGAGAGCCCATTCTAGACAATACAGTTATTGTGATTAAAGGGGTGGTTAACCCAAATTACAAAAAAAAAAAACCCAAACACATTTTATTATATCAAGCCATGTAAATAGTTGTGTTTGATTGGTCCAGGTTTTCAGAAATCTGTGTCTATGGCAGGGTGTTGAAACTAAATACTTTTTTTGGTATTTGGACTACACTGTGTCACCTGAATATCAAAAACTGCCAGGTTCTGAAAGCTAGGAAACATTAGTCTTTTTATTGGTACTGTAACCCAATTTCAAACTATACCCAGCCTTGTAGGTTTCTGATATTTCTGTTTCCAAACCAACATTAGAACTGTATGGATATAAATTATGATGCTAACAACACTGATAAATTATATTTAAAAAAAAAATAAACAGCAACATCTAAATGGGTCCCTGTAAGGTTTAGATAATCAGATCACACCGTAAAACCGTTTTATTGGAATTACCTTTTTCTGAACAAATAGTCCCAATTAAAACTTTTGACAATGTATCCTGTCAACAGTTATGATCAAACTACTTGCTTTGGATCTTTTTTTTTGATAATTTGATTGAACTGACCCTTTAGAGACTTAAAAGACTATTGTATTACAACATTCATCCAATGTATCCTTTTTCACATGAGTCAAATGTACAGCCCACAGCCACATTCAGCTTCTGAGAACTAAGTTCAAATGATACCTGGCTTCCACCAGCATGCAGTGAGTTTGACTTCTTCCTCTAATAAAAAGGTGAATGAATTCTTGAAGTGATATTGACTCCTTGCTCTCCCACTTCACTGTACCTGTAAACATAGCTGCGGCTCCGGGGGGAGTTGCGAAGCGGCACCCTCCAGTTGGGGCCCAGTGTTGCGTACATGCGGCCCCTGTTTGTCACATATTGTCAGAATCAGTCGGAGGGACTCATAGGATTGGCCTTTTTGGTTAGTTAGCAGAACTGTTCAGTGTACCTCAAACCATCTTTTACATCTGCCACTAAAAATTATAAATAACATATCCTTTTAGCAGGGACAAACATAGATATACAATATGATTAACTTGATGTTAGAATGTTAGCAACATTCAAATACACTGATATCATATGCGTAATGAATCCACTGCAGAGCACAGATTGGGAGTTAACACAGAAATACAGTTCAAAGACAAATAAAGCTTGAAGTGTAATGCTGGAGATTTACTGTGTTGCTCTTATTATCAACAAATCTCATGTGCAGAGCCAAACCAACCATAAACTCATCTGCTAACAAGTATTGTGTGTGTGTATCAAAGCCTGATATATCTTATCCCTCTGTGTCATAGAGCTCCATGTTGTCCAAAAACACATCAGTGAGGCCAAACCGCTGCACTGGGTGACATGTTCCTTCACTACCATGAACACACACACACTTAAGTTTATTTTGACTCAATCCTACACACACTGTCCTGCTGTGAGAAATACTCACTAGAGCACCAAATGTGCATTCATCCACTGCTGGAATACTTTATTTTACAGGTCCTTTAATTTTATATTAATTTTCCAGAATGTAATTTGCAGGTATTTAATGGTTCATTTCTAGGACATTTAACAGAGAGGGGAAAAAGACTGGAGAAAAGGGGAAAAAAAGTGTCATGTTGGCTTAGTTGGTGAGTTTTCAGTGTGAAGTTTTATGTGTCAAACTAAATATTAGCATATTAGGTCAAATAAAAACTCTTATGTTCAGCACATTTCCTGTATACTACTAAATGAAATAACAGTTACAGGTCTCAGCCTGCTCTATATGAGAAATGCCCTGAGATGACTTGTTGTGATTCGGTGCTGTAGAAATAAAAGTGGATTGATTGATTACACAGCTGCCACTTTTAGGAAATCATTGTAAGAAAAAACTAATATACTGCTAATATATTGTTTGACACACAAAACTACACACTGAACACTAAGTATTTATTGTCTGTGAAGCCAAATGTAATGAGTGGGCACCAACTAAACCAACTGAACACTTTATCTGTCTTTTGTAGCAAATTGTACCACCCTATCTGTGAAATGACCTAAAAATGTACCGTTAAATGTCTGCAAATTACGCTTAATATTTCCAGGAAATTAGTATAAAATGAAGGGAACTATAAAATAAAGTGTTACCAAAAAAAAAAAAAAAAAAAGCTCTATTTCCTCCTGTTTAAGTAATGTGACTAAACTTTGTATATTCTGAACTGTTTTTTAAAGATTTACATCTCTATGGGTGGAAGAGACAGACTAACATTGTTGCTCTGGATCCTTTCATGGGATTTGATGACAACATTTCAAATTCTGTTCAATCATGTAGGCACATTTTATTTGCCATTTCAAAAGACCAAATGCTGAGATTATATGTAATGACTCTCACCTCTCCATTACAGGTGACAGCTCCTCCCCAAACGAGCTTTCACTGCTGCCTGTTACAATAACAAAAAAAAAAAAAACCCTGTTATTCTCTGGTCTCACATTTTTGAAGAAAAACTAGTGGAGCATTTGCACATATCAGCGGTTTAATTGTATTTGACACGGACAGAATGTATCAGACAGTATATTACATACCTATTGACAGGCCATTGGACACTGATGTACTATGTGGGTCATTTCTGACTGGACTCTGAGATTCTAAGAAGCTGTCATCCAGCAGATGTCGTGCTTTCTCAATGGGAAACGTGGCACTCCTGCTCTCTGACATGCCGTACTGACACATCATACTGTGTGGACAGAAAGGAACCATTACACAGTGAGGAAAAAAATACTGTATATAGATGCTGCTTTCAAAGATTTTACAATGCATTTTACACTCATTAAAGCTCTGTTTACATTTTTTTTCAGTCTTGTCTTTTTGCCATCAGTTTTCAGATCATATTATCCAGTAAAGTCATGGTTGAGATCTGAGGACAGAGATCCTACACAGACATAACCAGTATCCATTACAGCCAGCAACACAAGAGCTCAGACAGTGAAGTTTAGAAGTGAGGTGAAGGGAGCTTCACTACTCATTGTACTCACTACTCATATGGCATTGGCTTCAGTGTGTACTGTAACTATTACCTGCATGAACTGATGTTCATGAACTGATTCTGTTCAGGAATAAAATACAGTGAGGACATGTTGAATGTGAAGCATGCAAAACTTAAGATTCTACTTAAGATTCTACTCAAGCACAGTGTGCTTCTACTTTACCTCAAGTTCTGTACTTAAGTGTGATGCTACTTTCTACATTTCAGAGGGAAATATTGTACTTTCTACTCCACTACATTTATCTGACAGCTTTAGTTACTTTTCAGATGAAGATTTGACACAATGGATAATATAACAAGCTTTTAAAATACAACACATTGTTAAAGATGAAACCAGTGGTTACAAACAGCAGTGTGTAGTCGGGGTCACATTTCACATGTCTATGAGTTGTTAACAGCTCCACCAAATAGTGATTTTTCCCTCTAAACTTCTCACTGTTTTTCTTCTTTCCCATTAATCATCCCAGGACCCTTCAGATTTATCTGATGACTCTTAAGAGGGCCCCGACCCCTAGGTTGGGAAAAACTGGACTAAACTAGCTAACTGTATATAAAAGTAGTGTAAACTAGCTCCACCTCCAGCAGCTACAACAGTAACATGCTGCTCTAACACTGATGCTTCACTATTAATAATCTAATGATGTCATATATAATAATATATCAGTCAGAGGGAGCAAAACACTACTTTTACTGTAAGTACTGCCAGAGTATGTGTGCTCTTGGTGGTGCAGGCGAGCTTACATCAAATTCAGAAATGTTGGCTAGATATAGTAAACATTTAGTTACACAGCCTCAGGTATGTCCTCTTCAGTTCTGTCTCAGTACGTAACTAAACTTTGAAATGTATAGATGAGGTTTCAATATAGAAACAATAGGGTTTTTTTTTTTAACAACTAAAAACATTCGCAGTTCAGAAAGACAAATTTACCAATGTTGCTGTAGTTTCCTACAACTGCCACAGATGTTCCACATCTTATTTTAATTACAATTAAAAAAAAAAAAAAAAAAAAAAGAATCCTACAGTAAATCCTTTAAGAAAAGGCCTGTTGTTACTCACTTGTTTCCCAGACTATGGCTCTTCCTGTGGTGAGAGGGAGGGGGAGTGGGGATGTGAACCCCGACAGAGGCATCGGGGCAGGTAGGCCGTCGGTTATACCTCAGAGACGCAGAAACCTCGGACAGACCTAAAACACAACAAACAGGTCATCGATGCTAGCTGCTACAATACTGCTACTCTGTTTCACAGTGTGTGTAATTACGTCAAAAGAAAAGGATCTAGGAACAAGGGACATTTTACAAGACAAGGTTACAACACTATGGCATCATGCAGGACCCACATTAGCTGATATTGTACTTTAGTGTTTTATAAACATGCTGCACTAAATCCACTAGATGGAGCCAGTGAGGCAGAGAAAACCATAACGTGCACCAGGAACCAAAACCTTCATCCCCTGTAGTGAGTCCATCTCTGTTCTTTGTAGAGTGAATGTGTGAAATGTGTCAGGTCTGTCCTCATAATATTATCATCAGTCCGTCCACAGCTCTGCCTCCTGGCAGGACAGCACTGGATTGGTGAATTGATGCAGTGTTAGGATGTGTATTTGGTGCCAGTGGAACCTCTGAGTCACACCCTGTTCCCTCTCACTGGAAACCCCACTGGGGCCCGTTGGATCATTAAGACGTGACCAGTAAGGACCCAGCAGGGCAGCCTGTGTGTTCAACATGTTCTGCTTGGAACACTAGTATGAAGTAAAGTTAATTAGTTGTAATAAGTACTATGAGCCTCATGAAAAGTAAGAACTGAACAACTGCAGCATGAAGACGACCTTCACACACTGCAGAGGACATGCAGGCGGACAGCTGTACTGTATGTGATTGTGCCTTGGGGGGGTTTAGTGGAGGAACATATATTCCCACTGATGCTCTGCTATGGAATGTCAAGTTAGAATCTTTCCTACAAACAAGAGATAGATTTTTACTCATCTGTAAATGCGGTTAAGTTAAGAATTAAAGGAATCCATGTAACGTGGCAGGAGAATGTGATCCCACTGGGACAGAAGCAGCCTTAATGTGTCTTAATCGCTCCACTATTAGCTTATAAAGACACATGCTGGTTGAGGTAGCTGAAGCTTGCTGGAGAACTGCATACTCAGTGGAACAGCGCAAAACAGAACTCATGAAAACTCACTTAAAGCACTCAAAAGAAAACTATTCTTTTAGAAAACAATGTAATATTGTTTATTCCAGATTTTAGTTTTTTCCCCAACTTTTGACAAACAGCATTTCCCATAAGCCCCTGACCATCACAGGTCCACCACAGCAGGACAGTCAAGTGTCTGTGGTTAGTTCACATGTCTGTAATAACAGCAGGACAATCGAGTGTCTTGGTTAGTTCACATGTCTGTAATAACAGCAGGAAAATCGAGTGTCTGTGGTTAGTTCACATGTCTGTAATAACAGCAGGACAATCGAGTGTCTGTGGTTAGTTCACGTGTCTGTAATAACAGCAGGAAAATCGAGTGTCTTGGTTAGTTCACATGTCTGTAATAAGAGCAGGACAATCGAGTGTCTGTGGTTAGTTCACATGTCTGTAATAACAGCAGGACAGTCAAGTGTCTGCTTAGTTCACATGTCTGTAATAACAGCAGGACAATCGAGTGTCTGTGGTTAGTTCACATGTCTGTAATAACAGCAGGACAGTCAAGTGTCTGCTTAGTTCACATGTCTGTAATAACAGCAGGAAAATCGAGTGTCTGTGGTTAGTTCACATGTCTGTAATAACAGCAGGACAATCGAGTGTCTGTGGTTAGTTCACGTGTCTGTAATAACAGCAGGACAATCGAGTGTCTGTGGTTAGTTCACGTGTCTGTAATAACAGCAGGACAATCGAGTGTCTGTGGTTAGTTCACGTGTCTGTAATAACAGCAGGTCAATCGAGTGTCTGTGGTTAGTTCACATGTCTGTAATAACAGCAGGTCAATCGAGTGTCTGTGGTTAGTTCACATGTCTGTAATAACAGCAGGTCAATCGAGTGTCTGTGGTTAGTTCACATGTCTGTAATAACAGCAGGACAATCGAGTGTCTTGGTTAGTTCACATGTCTGTAATAACAGCAGAACAGTCAGCAGCTTCAGCTGTCAGAATGTTCCAGTTCACTTTTAAAGCATATCATTGTTGTGACTGTAAGTTCTGAATAAAGGACTTCCAGTATCTGGAGAAAGTAGCCTGTAAAAAAGTGTGCTATGTCAACAGGCCACTGCAGTTATATTAATCAGTATTTAAAATCAATATTTAATTTGATTGTAAGGTTGTGTTTCCTTCAAGCTAACAAAAAATGATTGTAGACTGGTATTGAATCTTTTCATTTTAGGTATTTCTAACTTTAGTTTCATTTTCAAATATTAAAGCTAAAATTAATTAGATTTGGTTCGAGATGTTAAGAGATGATAATGCTATCAAATCCTCAACCAAGCCAGCCAAAAAGAGTGGAGAAATTAGAAACGGCATATATTTCCATACAAGGCTTCACTGATTAGTTTGACGAGTATGAAAATTATGTAATTCACATACAAATGAGGGAATATCTTTTAGAGGAATGCTGCTCATCATTCCAGTAGAGTTTCCAAGGAGCACTGAAGCTGTTCTGGAAGCTGGCTGTGGAACAACACCTTCCTACACATTATATATAGTTTTACTTTTCTCATCCAATTGTATTTTAGTTGACCATTAATATGTTTTTTTGTCATTTGCTTATTACTTGTAGATATAATTCTTCAGAGAGCTCATAGGAAGGCTGAAAAGGACACACAGTAGGATTGGCAGGTTCAACAAAGCAGGAAAAAAAACAGGAAAAGCTGTGATCTAACATGTCTAAAAGCCCTTTTGAAATGTCATGTAGCAGGTGATTGATGTTAGCTCTTCGCTCATCTCGGAGCACATGTGCGTACTTATTCAGCTACTTGAACTGCTGCTCAGACATTACAAAACAGCTCGGATGAATTTGCCAGATTGTGGTTTGAAACTTCAGTCAGTCACGAGAAGCTGAAGCCACAAGCCTCTCAAAATAGATGATTTATAGAACCTAATAATTCACATGAGCTAATATTCTCAGGATTATAACAGCTAAATTCGCATACAGCATCATTAGAGGGGTATTTTTTTTACACTGGTGGTTGTAGAGGTGTATGAACTGGCTTGAATGCATCTTGTCACGTGTGACCACTCTTGTTTTTGTGCTTGCACATGTTCCGCTCGGTTCGTAATGCCATCTCACACTGACTTGTTGTACATGGAGGGAGTGAGTAAACCAAATTCTTCAGTTTTGGTAGTGTGTATGTGTGTGTTTGAGACTTGTTTATGCTGAACGAGCCAATGAGCCAATGGACACAGCCAGAACAGCTGTTTTCTGCCATGTTATATAACTCTAAATGATCATCTGACCGGCATGAGGAGAACACCACCGACATTCATTATGCACTGATGAGACAACTGCTGATTCTTGGGGAAAAAACAGCTATATATATATATAAACAAATGATAAATAAAAGCAAAAAAAAGGGGAAACAAGTAAAATTCACAGTTTTAGTTGCATGCAGAAGGAAGGTATCAAACAGTTATTTCAGTCCATTATGTAAAAAGTGTTTTTACTGTGTGCAATGCAACACTGTCTGACCTCTACTGCTGGAAAGCACATTTACTCAAGTACTGCACTTGTGGCTAACACTTCTTTAACCGAGCTACATTTTTGAATGCAGGACTTAGCTGTAATGAAGGGTTTTTAGATTGTAGTGATGCTGCTTGTTTCACCATCGCTGACCGCACCTTTCAAAGTGTGGGTGCTGTTTTCTCACCTCACTATGATCTAAACCCATTTTGAATTTTTACTAGGTACAAAGAGCTCTGTCTCTCAGGCAGCATACAGATTCCACCGTCTTGTCTGGAAGAGGCTGACTCCCACATCAACAATCATTCGAACTAACACTGACCGGCTGCAGACTCAACTCAAGTTGTTGGAACTTGTTCGGGGCTGTACGCAGAGCTGGAGAAAGCTCTGCTGCCAGACGCAGTTTGCGGTAACAAACAAGCATCTCTGTTCCTCTCTACTCATAAATATTCTATATACCCACATCAAAAAGTCAGTTAACAGCCACAGTTTGTAATCACACTGGGAAAAACACTAGAACACTGAACATAAATTAAAAGGTAAGTGCTCTATTGCTGACTGCTGAAGCTGTACTTAAGACTTTTATATTTAAAAAGATTTAGTAAAGCACTTGCAGACTTGTGAGACAGATTTAAAAATAAATAAATCTTGAATGTCAGAGAAGCAGAGGTTGACTTATCCTGACTTTTTTTTTTTGTCCCTGGGTCACACTGCAATAAAATCCTACATCTCCCATAATGCAACTCAATAGCTTGTCCAGGTTTCTGCAGAGCCACAGAAGACATTAAACAGCTGTTTTCACCGGCTGAGTAATGCACGTCATGATGAGCAAAATTGACATTTATGCATAAAAATTTGGTGGATTGGCCCTTTTCTTCCACAAAGGCAACATTTTATACGTCCGTAGGCAACAACATCTGAACGTGACTTATGAAACATTGTTACAATCTCATACTAAACTGACGATAACGATGAAAAGTTTATGACTTGACTACTTTATGAAAGGTTTATTGCCAGATGAGCTCGTCTGTCATAATGATGAGGAAAAACACGTCTTTATAGGAGAAAATATCTTGTCATAAAAACGAGAAAGCGAGCATATTTTATGTTTCACCCTCAAGTGACACTCTGTTTCTAACCAAACTTTTCCATGTAATGGCTCAGACATGTGCTTCCTTCCTGAATGATTCACTGATGGCCTGTGTGTTATAATGAGCGCAGCACATTACACTCTTGGCGCTGAAAGATGCTTTTGTAATTAGCAAAAGCACTGAAACTTAAAATTTTCCCTTTCCTTGACTGCACAATTCCCCCTCTGGTCAGTCCAGTGACAAACACCTAATGACTCAGTCACACTATAAAAGATTAATACCACCAAATTGTCTAAATTGTGATTGCACAAAATTGTCTGATAAGTGGGAGAGAAAGACAAAGAGAGAGAGAGAGAGAGAGAGAGAGCATAGTGGTTGCTATGGTAACCATTCCAAACACATCCCACCGTGTGGCTGGCCAGTCCGCGAGACATGAGTCTATGGAAAAAGATCAATGTGTTAGCTCCCATGGCTGACATTACGCCGCTGTGAGACTGCTATTAGCTGTGTCGTTAACTTGCTCATGGGAAATTTTAGTCAGACGTTTGCTCTACATGACTCTGAGCTCAAGTGAAGAACAAACTGGCTTAACCTGCTATGGATGATATGAGTTCATATATCTAGAACCAATGCATTGTTTTCATATAAATGGCTTCACAGTAAACCACTCATATTGTGTTCTGAAGCCAAAACGTGTAAAAACTTCAAAAAAACAAAAAAAAAAAGATTTTTTCTATTTATTCTCACAGCTGTCTTTGCTGTTTGCCACACTGACAAATTCATGTCAATAAATCTGAATCCAAACAGAAATGTGATTCAAATCATGCTCACATGCAGAGAAGATTATTAAAGCCACCCAGAGCTCAGATTACAACCGGGTACGTTTGATTTATTGCAAACACATTTAATGATTTTACACCAACTGAGGAGGTTTACATGAAAACTGATGACTCTAGTCTCTGTATCGGAGAACTCATTCACATTTAGTTTGTTGGATTAAGTGATTAATGCGTCATTGGAGTCATTAGCGGTGTTGCGGAGTGATGTTATAAAGAGCCGACGCCTGTTTGTATCTCGTGTCCTTGAATCCACATAATTCTACCATCGTGTGGATGAGAACAGCAGGGGTGCCAACCGTAGAGGGCTCCAGCAAAAAGAAGAAAAAAAAAAAAAAGAATGAAAGAAAGAAAGAAACTTTTGCCAGAACAGATTTGAAATGTGGGAGGAGGTGCTGGTTCTGAAGTGTTTTTCCCCTCATTCTGTATTCCCATTTTCAAATATTTCTTTCAACAACCTCTTCAATGTTCCTGAACTCAGAAACACAGGACTCTCCTGGATAATGTAACAATCCTATGATATTATATCCTGACCACCAGTTTCAATTATTTAAAAAAAAAATACTACAATACCCATGAATCTTGACCTCCGTTGCTATAGAGAAGAAAGCATGGGCACAAACCAGAGTGTACTGAATTCAATTTCAACTTGGCCGCTGAAGTTGTAAATAATAGACTTAGCTGCTGAATTCAATCAAAAGTGACCCAGAAATTGAAAAGTGAACTGATTCACTCTGTAGATTATAAATCAGTTTTCAGTGTATAACCACCTACCTTCAAATGAGCCCTTTACATCTACATAGAGAGCAGGTTCTCTTCCATAGACCCTGCCATGATGCACTGCCATGTTTCTACAGTAGCCCAGAACAGACAAACCAAAACACTGGCTCTGAAGAGGGCCTTTCACATTTTCTGCGGCCACCATCATGCTTGGGAAGGCAGGGTGGGTTATGGTCAGGGAAGGGTCTTCAGTTAGTTGCAATCAGCAAACTTCCACTCTTGGGACCTTGGGAGTCATGCTTAATGAAATCGTACCAATGAAATCCAGAACCAGAGGTGCCCCAAAATAGTTCCTCTCACCTCGCAACTCTAATGCAGTGCAACATCGTCTAGCAGCACACTGCACTGGCTGATCAAATATATAGACACACAACTTTCTGAAGACCAGAGTTCACTACTAAATCAAATGTAACAGTTGGAAATGAGATCTACGACGACGTGTTAATTTTTCATCAAACAACGGAAACAATAACAATAAAAAACTGTTTTTACTGTAAAGTCTTATTGAAGAAGCTGCAGCATCTGTGGAATCGTGCACTGTAGCTCCTGATTAGTGAAACAGTCTCCTCCTGCAGCCAATAATGTCTCTTGTTCTGATGTTGATTTAGCTGTTTGACCTGTTTCTCTACTGTTAATAAGAAGCATCTTGCATTCAGCAATGTTCTGTCTCTGTCAGTAATATCATTAATCAGTAGTGTCAGCACTTCTTGGAAGAACCAGATTAATGGATTTAATTCAACAAAGATGGCAGATAGTGATCAGCAGACCACGTGGAAGATACACCCTACACCCACCACTTCACATATGTGGAGGGAATTTACCTGGAAATGTTTGATTTGTTATGATTTGTTATGATTGGGAAATGGTGCGTATGTAAGTGTTATGATCATTTCTAGGACATGAAGTCTCTGTAATTTCTATGAAAGAATCTAGGAAGTGATAGGTATTTGGTTCATATAATATTAATTGCAAGCGCAAAAACTATATGAGGAAAAGTAGCTCTGCTAACACAGGGGGAGTGGCTAGGAATCGCTGGTTAAATCCTAATGGAAACAATGACTTGGAACTAGAAACACTGCAGGAAAAATGGGAAAAGTTGATATTATCCAAGACTCAAAATGGTAGAAATGGAATTACAAATTCAACAGTATTGCATAAATGATTAAAATATTATTGTAAATGTTTTTCCCAAACAGGTTTTTGTTACTGTTATTAGTCAATGTCTCAAATCTCTTCTTAATAAAAATGTGAGGAGAAAAAAAGAAAAAGAAAAGAAAAGCATCTTCCAGCTGGAGCAGCTAATGTTTGGCATTTTTAATTAATTAATGATTCATCAAGTTACTGATCAAACAATTGACAAGTATATGAACATTCAGCATTAGTCAGACTTTGATGTATTTCTCACTTGATCTCATATAAAGAGCATATAAAGTTCATATAATGTTAGCATTGTTTGAACTCAATATGCTCATGATCATGCTAAATGTCCTCACTGACACATATGGAAGTAGAGCTCACACACAGACAGTCGCAGAGAGCTCTGCTGTCTTTGATGTGGCTGTGGGTTCATCCCACTTTATTATCATGACCTACATCTAGCTCTTGGCTTGTTCCCGCCGAATTACATCACCCCAGCTCACTCCAAATGAACCCCTCCAAACCCCAGCACATCATAAGAAAGGAAAAATAAAGGAAGTGGACTGGCCCTCTACAACATGTCCTCATGGAACTTTTCACTAAGCTCCAACTGCGCTGGCTTGTCTACACAGTTTACAAATGCAGGAGAAAAGTTATTTGTCTCTCTGTGGCTTTCCGAGTGTGTTCACTACAGCTTCCTCACCAACCACGATGACTTCAGGGAACACGGAGAGGTGAGGGGAGGACGAAGGATAAGCAGGAAATGACACTGACAGGGCAGACCATTTTGGTTGTTTGTGTAATCCACTCAGGACAGCGGGCCAGCTCTCTGCTGTTTTCATCTCTGAACCTATCAAAAATCACTTGTCAGTAACAACAGGTTCCTGAAGCACCAGTGTGTATTGTCTTCATTCTGCTATGATCAAAACACTGCACTACAACAGCTTTTCTTCTTAAGCAGGCTCTCTCTTTTACAGCAGATCAGAGTATCTTCGTCTGTCGAGACATTCTCATCTGCCTCTCTGAACTGTGGAGTACCTCAAGGCTCTGTTCAAGGTCCCCTTCTGTTCTGTATCTACATGCTTCATGCTACATCATAACTTTCACTGCTGTGCGTATGACACGCAACTTAACATATAAAACCAGGAACACATTATGGCTCTATTTTAATGATGTAAAGCACATGGTTTGAAGCACATGGCATAAGTGGAACAGTGGAAAGAATGGTTGATGCGCCAAGTTCAAAGGGGGTTGTCCATAGTCCATATTAATCATGGGCATGTTTTGGGCTTAACGTGCAATAAACCAATCAGAGTGTCATCTCCCATTCCCTTTTTTATCATGGCACATTTGCCAAGTAGTAAGAAGGAGCGCTTCTCTGCAGAGGAAACACGCTCATGCACAAAGTGAAAGCACACGATTCATAACGCACACACTGCTGCTCCTAGACCCTCCTGTGCCTCCTGTGGTCCACAGACCACCAGTTGAAGATCCTGTTCATTCATTTGCTGCGAATGTATTTTTGTTTATTTTTTTAATTACAGCTTTAGTTTCTTTAAAATGGTTTTGTTCAGTCATGGAGTAACAGGTCAAATCAGCGGAGTTTTCATTGCTGAAAGTATGGAAACCTGATCACTGTAATCTCAAAAATGTTAAAGAATATATGTTTAATATTGTTCAAACATTAAATCATTAATTTTAATCATGTAAAGGATCATCAACACAGCTGTCAGGACTTGATCAGCTGCTGCTGGCAACAGCTAGAAGCTGTCCAGATTTATTTCCTTCTTTAATTTAATCATTGTTTTATCATTTATTTCCTCATGTGTTCCTCATGTCATCGTGTATTGATGAAGCAGGAAAGTCAATCTATGTCTTATCCGTTGTTGTCTGTCTGTTTAAATACCTGCTTGTTTTGCCACGATTAGATCAAATAATTCATTAATAAATAATTCATTTTCAGACCAACATGGCTACTCAGAGAGGTGCAAATGCATTTGCTATTTAAACAATGTGGGTGCTGGATGGAAAAATGACAACTGTGTCGGTCTTAAACTAACAAAGACTCTTGTGTTGTGCTTGGTGCCACTTTGTGCCGGGCTAAGATAGGGCCTGATATCTTGTTGGCT
Organism: Euthynnus affinis; assembly: GCA_029490765.1. NCBI lineage: Eukaryota > Metazoa > Chordata > Actinopteri > Scombriformes > Scombridae > Euthynnus > Euthynnus affinis. Next base: position 1,817,707 of record CM055855.1, on the reverse strand, counting down.
TAATTCATTCAAAAACTAAAGCACAATATTGTCAGGTTAAAGTTTTATGGGGCTTGTATTCTGGTGAAGCTGCCAGGCAACAAACAGACTCCAGGCTACAAATATTTAATGCACATAACTGCACATTTAACCACCAATATATAACATGTTAATATGCGAGCTTAAGGGTGCTGGTAGGTGGAGTTTTCATACCGTTCGGACCAAGCTGCAGCTACCACGGCTCAAGGCTGAAGCCAATGCACAAGTACCTTTAAGTACCATCAACGGCCTCTAGATGCTCCACCTGACTCTCATTCAAAAAGCCATCTGTAGTGATGCGTCATAGTCACCAGGCTCAACAAGTGAACATCATAAAATCCAATTGGGAGTGATCTAATGCTTAGAGAAGTCCTTTCCAAACCTCACAAAATATCCCCTACTGTCTGACACAAGCGAAGGGAAACTAATCCGATTTTTAAATTTGATGCATTAGGATATAAATGTTTGGATGAGTAAATAGATTATAAACCTTTTTTATAAGCACATTCCTTGTTGATGGGGCAGCCTCATTGAGTGATATGATTTGTCTGGTATCTCTTTATATTTTTTTTTGTAATCTATTTCTATAATGTTGAGATTTTGGCGTTATTGTGATTGGTTTTGTTTTCTGTTGTGTCTGTTGCCTATTTTATTATTTGATGCAATATTTTTTTTATTTGTGGTGTATTGTCTATTTAGAGTACCAGGGGTAAGCAATCTGTCTTTGCACTTTCCGCCCTGATGAGGATCCTACGGAGGTCAAAATTGCTCTGCATTTTTGGTAATATACCTGATAAAATAAAAGCTTTTAAACACAATTCTCTCCTTGCTCTGTCTAAGAATGCCTGAAGAACGTTTTCCTTGGAATTGACATATTTTTTTTCTTCAGTCGACAAAAGAAACACCCAAACAAAAGCTTCTCTGTTGAATGAAAATGAGACAGATCCATCATTCAAAACATCAGAAAACGCCTAACATGAGCACAATATCAAACTCAATAGTATAAAATAAAATAAAAGTGAAAACAAAATGGCACTTGGATTTTCTAAGATTAGCAAGATTCCTCTGCCTCTAATGAGATGAACAAAATGGACTCAAATAATCATTCAAATAAAGACACTATTGTTGGTTTCCTCTACTTGACTTCTTTACCTATTTTCTATTAACTAAGCTTATGATGACGTAAAGCTTTACAGTTTTTGTTTTTCCAGTGATGTTGGTGTGATGTGTCTGGTTCTGACATATAAAAACGAAAACCTAATAAACTCGAATTGAAATGTAATTTAATCTAATGACCTTAATCAAAACAGTATTGCATGAGTGTAACTCTGCCACATGTGCGTCTTACCTGCCAGGTCTTCTTTAGAAGAAGCGATGCGAGGAGAACTGTTGCCAGGCTCAATCTTCAAAGACAGCCTGCAACACAAATGGTTTCCATCAGACACACCAGCCCACTGCAGCACTATGGCCAGCTGATAGTTCCTACTGCCCAGACAGAAATACATCACTGCAGTGATATCCACTCCAGCAGCTTAATTACACACTTACACAGAAAATGATGCACAAAGTGTCTAAACTTGGTTTTTGAACCACTAATAGTGAAAGTGATGATTTCACAAAGCCGATTTTACAGACCTTTTTCCTGCGGCCCTAAATTATTTACCCAAGATAATTAAAGAAAAATCAGAACCAGCCAACCAGATGACTAACTGAGCATTTTCTCCCCTGAACAATGAAGGTTCAGTGTTTGCATCATCTCTTCATGTAAAAGGGTGAGCAAAAGGAACACATGGCACAGTTATTTGGATCTACTGTATAAGATACAAAGAATATGAAGGGAGTTCCTGTTAAGTCATATACAGATAGGCAGGAATCACTGGATAAATCCTTGTTTCAAGCCAGTCAAGACAGTGCAGCGTTTTAGGCTGGAATACATTTTGATTGGATTTGCATTAAAATGACTGGAAGCCTCTGGGTGACAGATGAACACCCTGATCCCATTCACACAGTTACACACATTTTAAACACTTTGCTTATAGAGACTGAGGACAATCTCCCAGGTTTTTTGTTGTTAAAACTGGGTGGAACAATTAGAGAGTTTTGGAAAAAAAAAAAAAAGCCTTGCAGAACCATTCCCAAGACACTACCAAAGGAGAATGGAGGGAGAGCATCATTTCCTGTAAGGTGTGTCTTCAACAAAATGTAAGGGGCGTAGGTTTGTTTAGCGGCAGTTCATTCCACTGTTCAAGCAACTACTGTGCATTTGGAAATCCCCAGACTGGTAGGTGGAGTTCTCTGATTGTCTGGTGTCATGAGACTTCACACATTCATACCTGGAAGCTGCTCAGTACAGCCACAGTCTGATCTGCCAGCAGTTGGGGTCGAGGGCCTTGCACAAGGGCACCTCAGTGGTGGTAATGATGGAAGGGTAAGACACTGCTTTTTCTCTTCCCCCACCTAGATTTTATATATGGGACTGAACTGACACAAACTCGCTTCTCTAACCTTTAGCCCACTACTCCACAGGAGTAAAAATATCTTTATTATTGGCTTTGTCAAACCTTCATACACACTATTAAATGTTCACAGGCAAACACTGGTGGTGTGTGATGCACATCAAAACCCTTAAGACAGTTTTCTCATTGAGCACCTCAGTAAAAAGCAGAAATTTGATCATATTTCCTCCCCAGATGTCTTTAAACATCATCATCATCATCACCATGTAGGAAATCAGTGTTCTTACTTTAACATGATATCCTGAGATTAGCATGTTTTGTAGTCCCATAAATAAATCTAATCTAAAAGATCCCGGCTGCTGTAGTGTGACTGCTTCTACTGTCTATGTGACTCATCCAGTGTGTGCTGATGCAGTGCTGCTCTATGACGTGGCTGTTCTGTGTAGCACTTTATGAAGGCTTTATACTAATAGTAATACAAATTTGTTCACAAAGTGTAATGCATATTGGAGCAAATCTATTTATCTTTAAGGCCACATCCTCCTCATAAGAAGTGAAATCAGAAGAACTGAGATCTGATATTCATACACCACATGGAAAATAAGCTCTTTGAACTTCAATTGTGTTTCATCACACTGCTACTTCCTTCACAACTGTAACTAAGGTTCTACCCCTGATTAGGAACCATCTGCCTGGGGACCAATCTATGTGTTTCCCTTCCTTTCCATTTTTCTCCATGAAGAGATGACATTATGAGAATCGCACTGTGGAAACATTCTGTTGCTTGTTGTGACAACAGATAAAAACCCGCCGACCTTCCTCCACAGCTCCGACTCTTAAAAGGAACATATTGTGCTTTTTGTGATTTTATGATACGACATATCTGTATTGAACCTGGTCAGAGCCGTAAGCCTTTGTTGCTAAAGTTGTTGGTAAGGTTTGCCGTTTGCATAGTCCACTCGTATTTCAGATTGGATTTCAGTTACGGCATGCATGGACGTAAGTTGACATTTTGAGTAAAGGACAAGGAAAAGTAATGACATCCTACTACAAATGTATTTACTTATTTTTTTTTATGGTTTGTTAACCTAGCCTCTCAAGCCAAAGAAAGCCAGCCAAAATGCAACCTCCAGAAGCTGGCCAATCAGAACAGAGTGGGCTCATTGGGAAGGAGGTCTGAAAATAGATAGGCTTAAAGGAGTTTTTAACTGTAAACCATGCAAAGACATTTTAGTAGAAGCACAGATGAGAAATATAGACCTGGTAATGTGTAGAATATGTCCCCATTTAAAGTACACTGAGATCATGTCTGTACAAAGTTCTATTTATAAAATTTACTGTTCAGCTGGGGAAATATGTTTTGAGTTCACCAGCCACATTCATTTGGGTGATATTCATAAAAGGTAAAAATTGATCTACTAAGTGGTAAAGCAGATCATTTATTGTTTTGAGATGCTATAGTGTTATATGTAAGTTTGTTTGCAGTGTGTGTACTGTCACTAAACCTATACCTGATCAGCTAGAAGAAGTTATATATGTTTTGTGCCGGTGAGGCCCACCTGCCACATTTGGTGTTGGACTGGTTTTGGCCTTATGTGTGAAAAAGCCTTTCAAAAGCAAACATAACAAAAATGTAGTTTTGGTCTCGGGTCAGGTTCAGGTCTCAAATTTGGCAGGAACCAGACAGCACCGGTTGGGACGAGTCTCAAAAGTGTGGCTAGGTTCAGGTCTCTTGATTAAGGCCAATGCAGAACTCTACACCAAAGCATTCAGCATCATTAAATCAACAAAAAACAATAGATTCATTTCATGTAACATGAATGTCGTACATACATGAAGATGACTGGTACTTCTTTTACCTTCACTGTCTTCGAGTCTCCTCTACTGACTGCACATGCTCAGTTTGTTCTATCAGTGCAGAGAATATCCCCAATAAATTGTGTGGGATTCTGCCACTCGTCATCACATTTGGAAAGAATTTATTGAAACTCTTAGTGGAAAGTATTGTGGGTAAAATAGTCATTAATTAAAAAGGGAGAGAGTGGCTTTGGTTGTGTTTAGAAATGGCTGTTCAAAGTCCTGAGTCCAAAGAGAAACAGGCGGGGAGTGACATGCGAAACTTCAAACAAAAAATCTGCCATGTGTAATGTCCACATTGCAGCCTGGTTATATCTCTCACTGTGGATCTGTTTCCTCTCTTGTCGCTGCTGTCATTAGTAACGCTCTATGCAACACAGCATGGATACTCTGAATACATTCAGTAAGACCATCTCACCTCTGGAAACATTTCCCAGAGCTGCACTATATACAGATTTGATTCATTTCCGACTAAACTGATTCACGTGAGACTCTTGGATGCGACAATGTTAACATTCAACACGCCATTAACCCTTCTATTTCTGAGATCACGTTGGCCATCTACAGTGGCATTACTATGGCTCTTGTGCTATTACACCAAAGTGTTATTATTTTATGATCAATAGCATTTTCAAACTGAAGCCTCTGCGTGTGATCACTGGGGTTTTTTTTTGAAATATATTGAGGGTGATTTGCTGGTTTGAAGGTCACATGATGTTGGCAGGACCATCCATTATCCACAGTGCAGGGACAATCCCAAGGTCACCACAGGATTTTTTCCTTGTGAGCCATTGTCTGGAAGACAATGTACGGGTGCTCTGGAGGAAGGTCCAAACATCAGTAAGAATGAGGTAGAGGTTACATGCCAATTCCCTTAATTGCAACCACATTTCCCTTAGTTGTGTACTTTCCTTGTATCACATTCCCTCCAACTGAAGACTGAAAAAGAGATGCAGGAACAGATAAGGAGGAGGATGCTCAGTGGTGTCTGCCTCACACAGAACTACTCTGGACACTGAAAAGGTGATGCTGTTATTTGTCTTTGGAGCTGTTTCTGAATAAACTAACGTGACCAAACTAATGAAGCAACATGTTACAACATTACCCAGTGCAGCAGTGTGACTCATTGATATCTATTTAATAGCTTTTGGACAACAACAGAAGCACAGAGGAATAAGATTTATCAGGCTTTTGGATACACACACACACAATACTTGTTAGTAAAATCAGTTCATTCATGGTTTGGATCCAAACGTGGGATTTGTTGACAATAAGAAAATATACAAAAAAATCACAGTCTTATGCTTTTAAAAAGGGGAAATCATAAAAAGAAAAATCTTTCTAATGAGTGAAGAAATTTGTTTAAAATTCTTCGTTGAGTCAAACAAAACAAATAAAACATAACTTTTGGGAATAGTCTGTTATTTGTCAGTCCACTGCGATGATGATGTGATTTCCATTAAAGAGGTAATACTTCTGTGAGGGATGATCTTGTGTATCCTTGCACGAGGATAGAGGAACGGTCAAATAAGGGAATAAAGTGTGTAGTATAGTGTAGTGCAGTATGTCCTGGATCTGCCTGTCAGCATACATACAGAGTGGAGATACTGTCAGTCTCAGAGAGCTGAGGCTTTTTCTGCTACTCACGGCTTCAAACCGCTCACTAGTATGATTAGTGACTACACATTGCTTTGGTGCCGTGCGACAAGCTGTAAACTCAACACTGACATATTTTTCACTTTATAAAGTTTATAGGGTAACATGTTAGCAAATAGCCTACAACACATTCAGCATACACGTAGCAACGTTAGCATTCTTTGGAAGTTGTGTTTCTGGACACGTTTTTTGCAACATCAACAATGTTAATGAGAGTTTTGAGACTGAACTAAACTGTAAAGTTGTGTCCATAAAAAAACAAAACAAAACAATGAGCTGAAAGATGTTAAAAAGATTGAGTCCTCTCACATTACACAGACTGTTGGTATTTATATTATTTGCCACTGTGTCTGATTTCTTTATTTTTTTTCCCTCCTCTGCTTCCTTCCAATTTGCTCCTGGGTAATTCCCCTGTGTACCATGATCCCTGTTGCTGTTAAACGCTTGAGTAGACCTGAGGAAGGTCTAGGCATTTATGTGCTTCCTCTGATATACATGGAGTCAACCACACACTATCCCGTCAGCTTCGCACCGTTCAGCCCAAATCCTGACCCCTGACAAACCACATGCTCCAGAGAAGGCCTTTCATATTTTTTTTGCGAGTTTCACAGCCGCCATAGGTTCTCCTACACGCTTGGAAGGGGGGGGAGGGGGAGGGGTACTCAGTTGGTTGGAATCTCTAACCTCACTGGTAGATGCCAAAAAAAATCTTACACACTGCACCTTTAATGAAAAAGTCTCCACACTTTGAACATTAGTCACACTATCTATCCAGTCAGTCTTTGTTGGAGGTTTGGTCTGTAACTATTTTTGTGTTACAGCTTTCTTGCTGGCTGCTAATAATATATATAATGGATATTTGTTTTACACCAATAAATGAACAGCAATTTTGCCAAAATACATTGTAGAGAAAGAACAGTCAGTTCTGTCAGCAAAAACGTTCTGTATTACCTCCTGCAGTATGTACACATTCTAACTTAGAAAATATCTCATCAAATTCCGGTATCAATAAAATAAGCCCTGGTTTGTAAATATATAAAAAGAAAATCAAAATTTTCTATACTATATATATATCTGAGATTTTCTGTAAGCTATCCAGTTCTCCCTTTGATGAAACGGTAGGAATGGTAGGAAGTGATGGCAGTTCTGTACAAACACTTAAACCTCCTGCTGGCTTGCAGTCTGGGTAAAAGCAACCCATCTCAGCAGTCTAGACTGTCTGTCAGATAGTGGTGATTTACATTCCTTAAACCACATTCAAGGAGGGCCTTTAGTCCGTCGATTTAAAAAAACTCTTAGAATTCTGCTCATACAAAGCTTTGCTTCCCAATACATATTCTAACGTTATCTAACGGCAAGATTTCAACGTCTTTCCACTTTGCTATATACTCTGGGTTAAAGCATCACACAAGTGATCTTGTGCCACCCTATAGGAGTCTGTTAAGCTTGGTTTCTGGTATTATATGTTCTAATCTTTTGATAATATTGACGCATACAATCTACAGTCTATGTTCGGTACACACTGGTCTAAATGCGCTACACTCTTTTCTGTCCTTCCCCTTTTTATGAATAACCAATATCATTGCCTCCCTCCATGTTTTTGATGGTTCACCTTCTTTAAGTGTGTAATTTAAACAATCAAAAAGTATGAGCACTATCTGATACTTAAAGGCCTACTCAGCTGCAAAGCTGTCTGTTCCTGGTTCCTTAATTAGCCTTTAAATCTAGAAATTGCTTTCCTTATTTCCTCCTATGTAATCTCTACCGTTCGGGTTTTATTCTGTTCTTCACCTATGGAGGGTAAATCTAGTGATTCTAGAAATGTATTGATTTCCTGAGGGCTAGTTGTATTTGGTTCATTATATAGGTCTCTGTAGTGTTGGATATCCTCTAGCTTATGACACCAAACTTAAATCAATTATTGAATGAAGACTTTGACTTGTTGAATAGATGGGAATTGTTTTTTTTCTTTTGGGTGGAAATGTATACATATATTGATCATTCCCAACTCCATCAACATTTTATTAGTGATCCTGGCATCAGGAGCAAGCCTCTTTAATGTATTAAAGGAGTCGAGTTTGGGTTGTATAGGGATATCCTGGTCTCCTCCACATGTTAGAACTCCAGAGGCTTCAGAAGCAAAATCAATTCAAGAATTTCCCCAATATAAGAAGTGTCCAAGCCTGGTCTAATTAACCACCAGAGACCCCCCCTCCAGTGCAACCTATAGTATACCCACTGCAAGAGTTTATTTTGTGCACTTTATTCATCAAAAACAAATCATTTACCAATAGTTATCAGTCTCTCAAGTATCAACTATATTGTCTCCATAGGTTAAGGGCCATCCTTTACAGCTATAAATCAATGATTAAAAATAATAATAGAAAATCAGTCTAAGTAGAGAGGGTGGAGTCAGCTATGAAAAAGCAACTGGTATAGTATTTACTCCTATACACTGAAGGCATATAGCTCCATCCATTGGAGCAAATGGAAGTGATGAATCTCCTCAACTAGACGGTTATCTTGCTTACCCGTTTCTCTTTCTCTTATTACGCAAGATGGTTTGATAGTCTGTTACCTTCTGTTCCCTTTGCCTCTAAGTCTTCTTGGCCAGTGGAAACCCTGCAACCTTTCCCTAATCCATTCTTGGCAGCTCTGCTGGCTGGCTGTATTCGCCGGTCGCTGCCAGGTGATCTTACGTACTTTCTCCAGGATTCCAGACTCAGCAGCCTTCTCCCAGTGCAACGAGAGAACCCTCTTCTTCAAGTCCTCTGCTGCCTTCTCATAGGCTACCTGTCCCCTGTCAAAAAAAAAACTCGTCGCTTGGCTGGTGGTGTTGTTGTTTGAAATCAAATTCCTTTTTCCCCCCGAAGAATCTTCCTAATCTATTCATATTCCTACCTCTAGTAGTCTTTCTACAGGGTAGTCATGATCGAAGTGGATCCTCGGTGTTGCCGTGGTGAATTTCCTTCTTCTTGAGGTATATGACCACCAACCTGGGTAGCGCCTGTTGGGACGGTTTTGGACCAAGTGTGCTGTGGCTCTGTGATATTCTAAGTTCAACTTGGGTTGTTTACATCCTTATGCATTTCACACTAATACTGACAACAATGCAAATTGAAGCTAAATTCATTTTCATTGTAAATTGAGTTTTATCATGAATATTTGATCCTGTGGGGGATATTTACTAAGCCTATGGCAAATTACTATCACCACAATTTTTTTTTTATTTAGCAGGGCATTTACTAAGACTAGAAATGTAAATGATTCAAGTGGCAGTCCACAATATTTGCATTAAGTGCTGCTTAAGTAAGAGCTGATGCCAGGCTGTCTGGAAAGGACTATTGAATACTGTAGAACAGTAGTGATTGAGGAGAAGTCACTTTTTGGACCTGCGAGTGTGTTTTACTCTCGCTAGAGGAACAATAGATGTGAGGAAATATGACTTTTAATATCTGATGTTCTCATCTCAACAAATCAGATCAGTGATCGAACCAGTCATGAAAAATCAGTGAGAGATTCTTGGTTAAAAACCACTAAGTGCTTCGACAAGATTGGTTTTGTAAACAGATAATATAACTAAGCTCTGGCTGACTCAATCATATCGAGCTGGACAGGAGCTGCAGAGACATTCAAAACAGAAAAATAACAGGCTGTTGCTTTTCCTGCTCTTTTGTCTTGTGTTGCTGGAGTCACTTCGTATTTGAACTTTAACACTGCCTCTCTCTATACGTTTCTATCTAGATCTCCTATAGTCTCTCGCCCTGTTTGTGTGACCACTAAAAAAAACAGTGCGGCAGATTTTTAAACCTGCTTTCCCCCAGACTTTGAAATTCAGACACAGTTTCCTGCAGTAGTGGCCAGTCTATGGTGATAAATCAGGTGCAGGAGATATTTGTATGAATTTCCATTACCTCCTCCCATATTTTGCGCCTCTAAACAGAAACGCCTTAAAATACAAATGACTTTTCAGTAGCGCTGCTTTTCTTCCATTTGACCTTTGAAAAACCTCAGTGCTGCACATCCATAGTAAATATCCCACATATATGTGTTCAGGCCTATTATTATGATTTTTTTTTCTCCCCATTTTGTCATCTCTACCAACGGAAAATGGTGCAGCAGGTCATAATTTACTGCTTCTCGCTGGTGCCTCCATCATGTCGGACGTCGCCAGCTGACCGCGGAGTGACTCTCGATTTAACACGTTACTGACTGACGGAGCTGACGACTGACTCCGGAGACCCCGCCTACACACATGTTCTGCGGAAAAGCTCCTCTCACATTTCGACTTCAAATTCAAAACACAGGACTGGAAAGTGTATTTCCTCCCTGACTGATCTCAGTGTAGAGCAGGTAAATGGCTCCCTCTCAAAGGCTCTGTGAATCCTGCAGCGCCGCACGAGTGGATAGTCACTCCACTTCCACGTTTTAGATTTCTGCAGCAAACATTTAGCTAGACATTTTAGCAGGAAGAGGTTAAAACAGACTTTGCCGGTGTTAATGAATTTGTGTAGGGAAAATCTTTCCCCAAAAACTTAACGTTCTCAGGAAATAGAGAGGAAAAACGCCTTTAGAGGACATGAAAAATGAATAATTTACTGTATTTCCAGATAACACTTACAGCTGCACTTCTATGGAGTGTTTCAGTCACAGCCACCAAAGCTAAACCAGAGCTAAAAAGTCAATATTTATTCATCATGTGGATACAAACTTGACCAGATGAATGCTAATGTTAATCTGTGTCTGCTGGATGTCTAAACAGGCAAATATTTTTCATATTACATTGTCTTGACTTCATAAGGTGGTAATATGTCAATGTTGTGTTCACCCCCCAAATCTTTTAATGCACCTTTAAAAATATCACAGTTATCATGTAAAATGTCTTTCAATATTCATATGAGACTATTGTTTTAAGACAGACTTGGAAAAATTGTGAACTTATCCTTTAATTTTGGGAGTCTGGACTAAGATATTTCAGCATTTTAAAGTGAAGTTTCTATCTGATCTACTGTGACACAAATGCAGTAAGTCATGTGATGTCCTGTAAGGCCATGTGAGCTGGGCGTCTTTGGCTGTATTATACTTAAAAACATAAATATATATCTTTTTTTTAATAATTTCACACAGTGTATCAGTAGAGGAGAGTCATAAGGTTGATGAACTGACTAAATAATTAGCATTAACATTAAGCTACAACAAGCTAAAGACCAAGTAAGGCCACAGCAGTGAAAGTGAACAGAGGAAGGCTGTGACTTACTGCTGGTGAAACCATTTGACATTTCTTCTTTCAACACGCAGTCATGCTTCAAATGTGCCAATACAGACTTGACCTTTCATTCATTTTGTAATTACATTTATAATCCAAATGAAAATATCTTAATTGATAAGGCTGATGTATCATTTGAGCAAACTTTCTGTCCCACACCTAAAATGTACTCCTGAAAAGGGGCAAGGCTAAAAAAAAGATTAAGTATAACCAGAGCCCCAAAAATGACGTCCCAACCCAAAAATCAAGAGCTGTCACGAGCTGTGGCAGTGGGCCAAAACCTATTCTTGAGGCTGAGGATCTGAGAAAGTCATCAGGGCTGACCGAATGAACTCCCTGTGGAGAAAGATAAAAACCAATTGCCTGCCATTTTCCATCCTGCTTCCTGTCCATTGACCCCCGTCAATTTCACGCCCACTTCCATGTTTCCATGTGCCAGAAAAAAAAAAAAGCTGGTGTCAAGACCAGACCGGGCAGAGTTTGGAGTGAACGATCCCGCAGTGCCAGTCACTGAGATGAGAACTTACTTGAAGTTGTCATCCTCTACGAACTTCTGGAGTTCCTCTATGTAGCGAACTGACAACAGATACTTCTGCACGTGTGGGAGAGTCACAAGATAATCTGGAGAGAAAACAAATGGGAGAAGATACTTAAGATAAAACACTCAAACTGACAATTCACATATAGTATCTGCAGGGTTGTTGTACGATTTGTACGATGTTGAAAAAAAAGGAAACACAAATCAAACAAAAGAGGAAACACTGAATCAGCGAGGATAGCTCTGAATGTGCACTGACATGAAATACAGGAGTCTGTATCCATTTAGTAGAAAAATGCAAATGGCAAGAGTTTGCACAACTAAATCTATCAGGATGTTATTTTAATTTGCTGAAGTGTGAAATAAAAAAAGTGCAGAACAAAGCGGAATATGACGCAGTGAGACGTCTTATTTCTTGACATATGTGTGGAAAAAAAAATAAATCTTTTGAGTGTTTTATATCAAAATCCCTGTCTTCTCTCTTCCTGCAAAATGTTTTCATATGTCTGATGAGTCATCATGAACTAGGCATGAATACAAAAAATAAAATATCCAATCGAATGTGATTTTTGGAGACGAGCTAATCACACCCATCATCATAAAACCACACGTGACTGCTTGTGTGTCATGGTAGCTAACAGAGCAGTCTTCTCCTGATCTATAAACACAGCTGAGGGAAGTGTGTGTGTGTGTGTGTGTGTGTGTGTGTGTGTGTGGAGGCTAACAGTCCTCTACAGCTGAGCCATCATATGAAGGATTTGATTTAAATCCACATATTCTGTTTCACTGGGAAATATGTCACATTACAGAAACTTAATAATTAAAACACTCAACTTTTTTTTCACCTTGATATTAATAATTAAGTTCTTCTGACAAATACTTTGAAGGAAGGAAGGTAATACAACACTACTGCTAGCAAGCATATGTAATATATATATAATACTCATTCCACTGTTTAATATATTGTATATAATTATTTGTTTCCTACCATAGTTACATGACATCTGCAGGTCAGAGATGACCCTCAGAAGGTTGTTCATCTGATTGGTCCTCTGCTCCGTCTCTATGATACTATCTGATGCAGGATAGGCTGAGTCGATGTAGATCATGTCCAACAGGTAGATCCCTGGAGGAGACATCACAAGACGGCAAATCAGTTAAAACTTGACTTATGATGTGACACATCCGGTTCAAAGAAAGAATATGAGGCTTTAAAGTCATTGTAGTCTCATGGCTGAGAACATTCACAACCAAAGATAGTGTGTTGATTTTTATATTTCAATAGCGGCGCAACACAAAAGATATAAAGAATAAAAGTGTATGAAGAATAAAACATTTAAACGCCACTCCTGAGAGGATGAAATGTTCATCACACTCCACGATGTGAAATGGACCAAACAACATACTGAACACTGTGCTCTTGTTGCTTGAGGGCTCTGCTGTGATGATCATTAATATTGGGAACATGAATTCATCCTGGTGATTGCTGTACAAAGCTGATATTTTGGCTTGATGGTGGTACCGAAAATATTCCATCAAAAACATTGAGATTCATCGTATGGTGACCATGAATATTCAAAGCAGGTAATTTAATAATCTAGACGGTTGCTAAGATACCTCGTTTCTCTGGAAACTGAACTGCTGTACAATTGATTGTATTGTATTTATTGGGACAAAGTAAAGTTTTAAACATAAATGTTAAGATTTGACGCACTGCATCAGAGTTTGCTTTAAAGCTAATTTTTATCTGCAGTCCCTTACAAATAAAACAACAGCACAATAATAAACAATACAAAGCAACACAACACACAGGACACATTATACAAAACACAAAGCTACACACAACAGCACATCACACAAACACACACACACACAATGTCAACTAGAAATTACTGACTAGTTCTTTAAGAAAGAACATAAAAATTGCACATATCGAACACGTGCATTATATTCTTTGGTTTTGGATCCTAACTTGGATTTTTTTTTTTTTTGAAGAGTTTGAATGTGCCAAGACATGTCTCTGCAAAAGCCACGTTATTGTTAAATACCAATTGTGACTTTTTAATACAAGTAGAAGGGTTGCATGTCTGATTTCTGGCTTCTAGCACCAAGGACAGGACGAGAAAGCACAGAGCACATCACAAGTGTCAAAAATAACCTGGAAAACATCTGCTGAGTCACTAACTTTCCTACAATTTATCTAATTACTCCGTACTAACTGTTGCTAAATGCCAGACTGGAAACTCACCCTCAGCCTCACCACCGTATGCTGCATTTCATAGTAGTGTCTTTCTGTTTTCCCAATTATGCATATATGTTAAAGAACATACTACGGACACTGACAGATGTATAGATGTCGCACCCCCAGTGAGGTAAGAACAACATATTTCATGTAATATCCTTATTTGCCAAGTGATGACACAATTTTCCACATTTTGTAAAATCTCAACATATTACACTTTCAGACGGGAATGTGTTTAACAAACAAGTCAGTGCAGATACTCCAGCAGCTGAGACAGGTCTTACTAACAATCACAAATCAAAACTAGACTGATATATGAGTGTAAATGTTAATAACAATAGCAATATTCCTACACCTTGTTATTGCTAATATCTCAACTAATCTCTACTTGAGTTTTCCAAACTTAAGAAATAGTCAGTGTTGCTCTAGAACTGCTGGGATGGAAAAATACATTTTTTTTTTTTTTTTTTGGGAGTACTGTTGCGACACCATCGTTACCACTGAAACCCTACCGACTCAATTTCTACTAGGGCAGCTCCGTAGAGCAGGGTGGTCCACCACATGCATTTAATGACAGACTGGGCTTTTTTTATTAAGTGATTCATCAAGTGAATGTGGAGCCTCATGGTGGCCTGCCTGGTGGTGTAAGATGCACACTAGGTATCGGTAACATCCCTGGTTTGAATCGGACCAGGACACTTACCAGGGACAAAAGATCTTAAAAAGACAAAATGTTGATGTTATACATATAAAATCATGTGTTCTTTTAGATGTAGAGGCACTGTTTTGTGATATTCAAATTAGTGTGCTGTCCACTATACATAAAACACACTCTGTCCTGTAACTACTTCTCGGTTTCAATGGTCATTGTTGGACAGCTGCAATGGATTTTTTTTTCCCCCCCCTATGGCCCATTTTACACCGGTCATTTCAAGTGTCTCATATCCGGATTAAACCCAGATGAGATTTAAGACACTTTCACTGACATTTAGCAACAACCAGTACTAGTCAGAAGTTTGGAGACACCTTCCCATTCCTTTGAATTAAAAAATGTGTCCAAACTTTTTTGACTGATACTGTACAAGCATCTCAAGAAAAATAACTTTTGCACCTCACCACAGACTCTCTCTCTCTCTCTCACACCACTGCCTGACTCATACAGATCACTGCTCTCTCACCCACACTGATCATTCACTGGTTGTACTGATCAATATAAGAAATGAAGTAACAGCTTGGTGCACCTTCTGTTTATATTTCATACATGTTGAAATCACTTGAAGGCCAATTTCAGTGTAAAAGTGTAACATTTCCACAGAGATGAGCTTTTTCCACAGACGTAGTTACAGATGGGAGAAGTAAAGACGTAATCTGGCTAGAATGGCTCTGCATTGGATTTGAAATATGTGGATGCATTTGCACTTATCTTTACTACTTATCTTTAACTACTGAATGCGTCAAATAGATATTACTCAGACAGGAGAGGTTGCAGGAGACCATCTCACCATCACTACGCTGG
Organism: Euthynnus affinis; assembly: GCA_029490765.1. Classification (NCBI taxonomy): domain Eukaryota; kingdom Metazoa; phylum Chordata; class Actinopteri; order Scombriformes; family Scombridae; genus Euthynnus; species Euthynnus affinis. The sequence goes on along the minus strand of CM055855.1, from coordinate 1,802,158 downwards.
TGGTAAGGAGGTAGCGTGCAACCTCCTGTATCTCATAATCACTGACTGTTCTCACCAATTAGGCTTTAAATACTGTAATGAAAACTCCTGAACTAATGACTCACAGCTGGTCCAAACATTATATGGAAGAGCTGAACTGAAGCCCCGCTGTGTTTTATTGAGTAGACTTTCTTAAAAATGTCTCACTTTGACCTCTTAGTTCTTAAAAAAAAAAAATGCAGTCCTATCTGACATAGTTAGACAGACATACAGACAATAACATAAATCAGTTATGATGATGATATATATTGATAGTTATGGTCATGACATGATAAGAATCCAGGGGTAGAGATTAGATTAAGTATGGTCTGTGTGGGTAGTGTGTTCATGTTATAGTGATAATAAATATATGATGTATATAATAATAATAATATAATAGCAACACAACAGGAAGCTCCAGCCTGAGACCTTCAGGCAGGTCTGCCCGGATGGCAACAGCCCTTTTGATCAAATGTTTTTTACTGATTGGTTATTGTTGGTCAGCTGATCTGACAGGACAGTAAACAGTTGGGCTGTTGTTAATAATACAGCAGATACCCGAGGAACAGGAATGACAGCAGCTTTTCATATTTATTCATAAAATAAAAACCAATCACAAAAAAAATACCCTGGTAAGTTCAGGAAAGCTTGAGGTTCACACAGCTGCATACATATTTTATTTAGACATAGCTTACTCTGTAGGTTACTGCTGTTTTTATTGCTTCTTTATGTGGGTTCTGTTCTTTCAGTAATAAGAGGTTGAAATGGTCTATTTGTGTTTATTGTGTGACAGACAGATGCTGTGACTGTATAGATAATCAAATAAGAAACAATGGAGCAGCTATCAGGTGTTTTCCTTCCTGCTATCACTATGTAGATATTATTAAGTAACAATGTAAAGTGTTCATTCATTTTAAGCTTCAGAGTTTAACTGTTACTTCATCATTTCTACATATCAATAGCTGCTTCTTCATATTTGACAGCTGAGGTTCTGTGTATCATGAGCAGCTGTCGTCTCCTCAAAATGACGCTGGAGTGAAACGAGGACGTCATGTCTGATGAATTCAATTCCTCATCCTCCACACTATGACATGTTTACATGCTACAGCTCGGAAATGAACACTCAGTTCAGTTTTTCTGTCAAACATATCTGTAAAGTTTAAATCATAATTTAAGTTTTTTTTTTAGTTGAAGTTGTGTACAAGTTGACCATTTAAGGAATTTCTTTTCCATGACGTTTTCGCTGAGCGTTCGAGCAGAACATTGAGTATTGTGTTTTTTTTTTTTTTTTCCTGATGTAGTTGATCATAAGCAGGTTCCCACAATGTGTGACTCTCTCTGCTAAATGTGTCTGCAATTGTGATCACTGGAGAGCAGATGTCGAGGCTCTACAGAACCGCATTCTCAATTTGTCATCTCCAGCACACGGAACAATCTCATGTTTAGGACAATGCGTCAAGCAGCCTCCGTCATCACATGAAGCTGAAGCTCTTAGGATGTAGTGCCAGGAAAAAAAAAAAAAAAAAAAAAAAAAAAAGATTTACATGGCTCCTAGTAAACCATTTAGCATGGATTTTATCGTGCACATGGCTATCTATAACCCTTACTGAACATTAAAACAGCAGGTAAGAGATGTTGGAATCTTTACTGATGCAGGAGCAGACGGTCTGTACAGGATTAAGATCATAGAGATTTTGCGTGTAAAAATACCCATTACCTCAGTTCTTCCTTCTGGCTGCTGCACGCCTCACGTGGTGCTTACTGAGCGCCAAAGCACGATAGCATAATCATCCACACGATTCTATCACTGTGTCTATCACAAGTGCCTCTCTGAACTTTGAAACATTGTTGTTGGTACGGCGATGTAAATGTGACAGCGTTATCACGTCTATGAAGCAGGGTAGACGTGTTTTATTTCACTTGACATTGTGCTTTAATGGTCTGTCCTGGCAACAGGAGTTGCTACACAATACACAGAATAACAGGAAGGGCAGGGGATCCAACTGTTTGCTTTGTGTAAAATAGTTTGTCCTGGTTTCCAAAGTGCTAAACTTGGATCAACAAATCCAAGAACTATACAGAAGGCATCCAGATGAACACGCTCATCAGCAAAGAGTTTATTTCCCCCAACATGTTAGTGTTCCTTCAGAGTCCAAGCATGAGAACCAGGTATGTATCACTGCAGACAGGACAGGACACAAGCCCTGAGGCATCAAACATGTTCAATGTAGTTTAAGCACTATGCAGACTGTCGACACAGGGAAATCCCTGATTTAAAGCAGCTATTGTCTATATTTATAATAATGTATATAAAATGACCGTGTGATATGAGAGGCATCTCTCGTAGTGATGAGGCAACAGAGAATGATCACCTGGCTCTGCAGCTCATGCTCAAGCAAGTTCCATTGTTTAACTGTTCCGGGCTCCAACTTTACTGTTTCAGTTGTCTCTCAGAGCTCTCATAGAAACTTTTTTTGTGCCAATAACTGGTAACTGGTGAACATAGTGGAGCACTTGGCTGCTAAACAACCAGATATTTCCCCTCAGGAGTTGGTAACAGCTGGATGTGGGAAATAAGCAACTGTTTGCTAACAAGTTCAACATATCAACTTAAATGCTGATGATATGTCAGCGTTGTGTTCACTACTTGTTTCTGCTGCCCTCAAGTGGCCAAAAACCTGTTATATTTCCCCATCACTATGTTAACACTATGGTCTCACTCTTTGGTGTATACTTTGGTTCTTTCTAATTCTTCCATTTCATTTCAAACTCAAATTGAATCCATTTTGCAGCTTGAGTAGAAATGACTTATCTTCATCATACACGCTGCATCTTCTAGACTCAGGAGTCTAGAAGGGGGGGGTGAGTTGTGGGTATGTCTGCAGAGATAAGACGTGGAAAACAGTGGAAGACGTAGCATTTTATAGGGCTTTGGAAAAGACCAGAGGGCACACGTGGACATGCTGGGGAATGTGCATTCATAAAATTTACAGGACTCCAATAAAACTGCGGAGTACACCCGCACAGCACCTGTGCAGACTTTTCCAGTGTGCCAAAATGTTGGCATATAGGGTTAAACAATATATTCATATATGCTAGCAGCATGTAGAATGACTGCGCTATAATGCTCAGTGGCATTTTCACTTTAACAGGAAACAAGTCTTTCACACACAAAAATCTACACATTTGAAGATACTGTGAAATGAAACAAGATCTGGCTTATGATTTATGGATGCTGATCCTCAACAGACATAGGAAGAACTATCATCACTGGAAGGAATAAGATCCACTGACTCAAGCAGTATGTTGCTTCAAATTTTATTGCATTAAAAACAGATTCTCAAACACCTGCCAGTGTCAGGTCTAGATGTTCTGTTGTTGGATGAACCAGCGTCTTTCTCAAAAATCAGTAAGACGACAGTGATGAGACTTAGAGCAAGTGAAGAAGACAACAGAGGAGGATGGGGTGTCATAACGGGTCAGACTGTAAAATTGGCAAGAGTGTACTTCAACCAATTCAACACAAGAGTGTGTGGTGTGATAAGACAGTTATTACTGACAGTCTCAAAGCTGGAGATGTGCCAGGTCAAAGATATTATGTCATTTTCCTGAAACATCAAGATAGAAACGGAAGGACAAATTAAAATCAGAACAGATTCTCATCAGTCTCATTCCAGGATGTTTGGCTCACTCTCACACCTGTAGTTCACTTGATTTGGTTTCATCTGCTCCTTCTCATGTTCACACTGGTGAATTACAAATGAAGGGAGAGGGCTGTACACATCAAATCATTTGGACTATCATTAGATAGTAACAGTGATGTCACCCGGCATCATCAGAGCTACATGGAGAAATCACATCGGCTGCACATTACTGAAGACTAATGTGTTTATTGAACTTCTCTGATGTCGTAAAGTAAGAAACCGATTATGAGCAATATTAGTCCAGACTCCAGGTGGAAACAGGATGACAGACAGGCATCTTGTATTGTAGTATTATGGGAGAATAGTGTGTGTAGTCATTACTTTTCTCTCACTTTAGAATGAAGAACTCAATTTCACTTTCTAATAAATCAGTGAAAATCCATGAACATGTTCACATGAGGTGGGGTGAAAAAATAAATTCAGATAAGAATCACTTTTCATCATCAATCATTCAAATCAATCAATACTTTCGATGATTAAAAATCAATTCACAAATATAAAATATTGATCTCTGTAATATTGTTAGTTAATAACGTTATGTTGATGGGATGAAAAAGGTGGAACTCAGCTGTGAGGGCAGTGCAGCACCCAGCTAGATTTATCTTGTAAGTTCATCTTCAAAAAAAGTCAAGTGTTTAGGTGCAGTTTGGATTTAGTAGCTTATTAATAGCTTTGCAATGAATACTTCATATGTCATAATCCAGAGATGAGTGATAGCGAGGCAGTAAACTCCAACACTAACAAACGAGTTGACCAACCAACACAAACTTACAGCACTTTATAAAACTTAGTCTGTTTTATTTCTAAAGTCCTGTGCCTGTACACCAATCTAGATGGCAGAGAGGCTGATCTCCGACGCCAACACCCATTTCCCAACACTTACTTCATTACACACGCACACACCAACTTGTGTTTTTACAGAAAACATTGAAGCAGTGATGTTAGTCAGTAAATGACACTTTGATTTCATTCTTCTCGTCCAGGCAGAAGACTTTTTTTTTTATACTCTCCCTTTAGAGTAACTAAATACTCTGCTAACTCCCTCCATCCCAGCTTATTTAAAAAAAAAAACACACAATAGAGGGCACACAGGACCAAGTGGGCAGCTCCAGGTCTAAAAAGTGAAGCCAATGCAGAAGTGACTTAAACCTGCATTCTCTCTAATGACCATCAGGGGGCGACGCCACTGGTTGCAAAAAAAAAGTCAGATTGTATGGAAGTGTATGACCCTACTTCTCACTCGATTTATTACCTCAGTAAACATTTTCCTAATGAGTTTATGGTCTCAGTGGCTAGTTTCAAGTCTTCAATACATCATGATGATCATTTAGTAAATTATGGTCTTATTTAGAGTAAAAGAGATGATAAAGCAGCATATGCTTTAGAATGAATCTATGCTGTGATTGAAAAGTTGCTACAATGTTGGTTAACGTAACCATAGCACAAGCCCAGATTCACAGAGTAGGTGAAGCCATAGCCATCACTAATTCAGTGCATTTTCAGTTCATGAAAGTTAATTGTAACATTTTGATCAGAACAAAAAAAGTCTTGTCCCTCTAACGAGTTGAGGTTGTTCAGTTTTTCTGGCGAGTACATTTTGTTTTAATGGTTTTAAGCCCGTTTTTTGTGATAATTAGCATTAGCATTGCCACACCATAGACTGTAAATCCACTGTGTTAACCAAGCTAGCAGCTAGCATTAGGGTCACCTCCACCCTCTCATCCAAATACGGTCATTACTGGCTCCAAAAATCTAAGATGGCGACAGTGAAAATGCAAACTCGAGGCTTCAAAATGAGAATCCACAAACCAATGGGTGACGTCACAGTGGCTGCATCCAGTGTTCATCTAAATCAAACAGATTAGGCGTGAAAGCAGCCTAAAAGGAGGTCATTTTAACTTTATTCCATTGAGCCATTATCAGTTGTTTTTAATTCCATTTTCAGAGTAACATTTTTTTTTTCTCCATACATCAGAATGCCATATTTTGGCAACCAGGACACTGTGCATCCCTATTTATATGTGAACCTTTCAAGGACGTTAGTTTGTTACCACTGTTGCTTGCCTGCTAGTTCTTGCCAGTGTGCTGGCTCTTTGGAAATGTCTGACTGGCTGTCTGGATAAGATAAGAACTACTGCCGTGTATTCTAAAATAAAATCTAGATAAAGAAAAAAGAAACAAGGCTAAAGAACAATGTTTAGTGTTATATTACAAATGCTGGAGGAGTACAAGTTCAAAGATATCTATATCTTCAGGTTTTAGGAAAATGAAACTGAATGCAAAGTTAAAAAGAATTCTGACAGCTGTCTCACCAGTCCTGTTACAAGACAATATTGCAAGTTTACCAGATGAGAGAGAGAGAGAGCAGAGACTACTAAATCACAGCAAGTTCACCAAGTGGACAAAACGGAGAACAGATGCCTCAATGTGTTAAAATCCTCATGATTTAAACCACTGAGATAAACACATGCCGGATGAGCGAAATGTTTCTTCTTTCTTTTCACAACTGTAAATAATGACACACACATTTTAGAAACTGCCACTGCACTTCTGAATACACTCCATTTATCTCTCTGTTACAGCCTGGCTACTCTGTGCTCATTGTATAATCATGGAGATTCAAGCATGACTCTGTTTTTGTAACAAGAAGACCAGGACTGAGTCAACCAAACTCAAATAAAGGAATACCTTTACTCTATAAATGTCCATAACTTCTCACAGAATAACAGCGATATGCTTTGTTTATGTGCGTTTGTGTGCGAGTTCAAACTAAAATAACTATTACTAAGGCAGCATTCTTTAGTCTCCCCAGATTGAGATCCAACAGAGCACATTACATCACTACATTTGAAATTATGCAACATGTTTGGGAAGGAGAACTCTCTAATTGTAGGTTCTGCATCTAAAAGATGCCAGTGTTTTATGTCCTGTCATCACTAGTACGTCCTGTGCAGTGAGGCATTAGAACTTCAAGACCGTTAGGTAACAGAAAAAGGCAAAAAGAAACGCACAACTCGTGATTCATAAGAATATTTTAACCACTACTGGGTAAATAGCAAAATGAAATGGTTGATAATTAAATAGTTTTTAACAAATGTTGCATTTGGTGCTCTAGTCAGTATTTCTGGCAGGTATGGAATTGAGTCCAAATAAACTACAGTATGTGTGTTCATGGTAGTGAAGGAACATGTCACCTAGTGCAACAGTGTGCCTCACTGATGAGTTCTTAATAGTTTTTGAACAACAAAGGACTTCTATGACACAGGAAGATATATCAGGCTTTGGATAGGCAGACACTTGTTAGTAGATGAATTCATTGTTGCTCTACACATGAGGTTCATTGCTGAATTTGAACATAAAAAACATAAAAATATCACCAGACTTCTCCTTTAAACACAGAGGTGGCAGTTCAGAAAACATTCATATGGGTCCATTCTCAGAAACAAAGGCAAATGACCTGTTTTATTTGTGTAGGTCAGAGGACTTGTTGGTTCACAGCCAGCTACTTTGGTGGGAGAGCCTCTGAAACTTGTTGCTATGGCTACGTTTAACCTCACAAACATCACATCCTATTATAGTTAACTACAAATGCACAAAGTCACATTTTCCACATTTTTGAATTTGCACAACTTCGTTCAACTTCCATTTATGAAAGCAGTCGTTCCAAATCCAATTTTGTTACCCTGATCCCAACCCTTTAATATCTGTATCTGCCAATACTGATATCAATCCGATACTTATATTTACTCAAATGATGACCCTAAATATGTATATGAATGTATCTGAATATGTCAGAGAGAAGCAAAACACTCTGTTGGAGTTGCTGGAAATATAGAAACACTAAACACACTAAGGGAACCCCACCCTGATTGTTCAGAGGTGTTACAGAGTGGAAATTACAGACACCGTTTTGCAAAAGACACAAACATCACCAGTGAAAAGACGTTTGTCATTTTAACTAGTGAAAGCAATGGTCAGCACCTATACAGAAAGTGTTTCAGCTGCATTTTTTTCTGTTGTCTGTCTCATGCATCTGACAGAGCAGCACCCTTCTATGTTTAATACAGCTGTCTACACAGCCGAAGAGTATTTTTAGGCTTCAAAGTATATTTTCCTCTGTTTTATGCACATAACTACAGTCATTGTTTATTGGGCTCTGTGCGCTTCTAAAACGCAGGTGACCTACATTCAACACTGTGCCTGAACACCTCCAGTATAGACAAAAAGACAGAGCGCTCACTGTTGCTGCTGCTGCTGCTGCTCTGCTACATGTGCTGCTCATACTATGCTTTCTGTGTAGACACGGTGTGAAAATGAGAGGCTGCTAGCTGAATGTTATTCCACACTGCTTTGCTTAATGATTATTAGTTTTGGATCTTAGAAAGTCTCTTTTTCCAACCTCGGTCACACACCACTGCAGCCAAATAATATCATGCTAATTTTCACTTGCTTACGAAATTATATTTCTAGATCTGCTTTTCAGATTGATTAATACAAAGATTTTGTGCAGAAATTCTTCATTTGTCATTCATTTTTTATTTATTTAGTAACAGAACAACAGGCAAGAACTGCATATCTGCATATCATGTTGCTCAACCATATTCATTCACTATCACTATGTACATGAAAGCTGACAACAGATGCAGTCTCTCAATCTCAAGATTAAATCTGGTGTTGCAAGCGTGTTTTTACAAATACCCCTCCCCCAAACACACACACACGTGTTGAAATTCTTAAGTGGTGTAGTGAGAAACCTCTTTAGTAGCACAAAGAAGACATCCTGGAGGGGGTCAGGTATTGGAGGGGTCAGAGGTCATGGAGCAGGGCTAAAGGAAGCTTGGTCTTCTGCACCCATGCTGGGAGGATGATTCGTGAGTGCCTGGGACGGAACACACTGTGGTTTACCAGTCACCACTCCACTCACCCTCACTCATGAACTACTAGGACTCAGTCAGCTGTCATTCTCTACATGTTTCTTATCATCCAAGTCAGTTTGCTCCAGTGACTGTGTGCCACATCATCTTCTTTTTGCCATTCTGCTCAGTGTACGGTCCGGTCGCCTGCTCCGAGGCCAAATAATCCTGTATCTGTTGAACTGGAAACCTTTTCAACTGGAGCACAGAGGGACAGTGTCCACACAAGAGCTGCAGGATGGACAGCCAGCAATAGACATTGCTGTTTGTTTTGGCTGTGTCTCTTCTTTAGGTGGTCGAGTGGAAACAGTTAAATGTTCTCTCTTTAGGGTCAAAAGTTACAGCTGGAGGGGTGATTTATGGCTTCAGCTCTGGCCAGGGTGAAGACAAGTCAGCTACACACAGTTATTGTCATCCAGAAAAGACCATCGCATCCAATTTAGGACCAACTCATGCTGTAACACTGAAATGTGGTGCGCTTTCAAATACCATAATCCTTTCTTATCTATATGGGTCACTGCTGGCACAGTAACAGTAAAGGTGTGAATATTAAATGTTAAGTCCATTTTAGGGGGTGACAGATTGAATATACAGTAAATCAGATCTGAAAAAAGGGAATCTGAACCTTGGGCACTGGGAAATAGTGATTTTTTACCATTTTCTATTATATTTTGAGAGGAACCTGGATGTAGACAAAATGGTGGACACGGACGCAGGCATCTTGAACCTCCGCCTCTTCAGTTGTCTGGAAATCATGCAACCTTAGCAGCAGAAGTTGGGCTTCTTGTCACTCGTGCATGACCATCTGCATTGGGCATGTGCCTAGTTCATTTGTGGCACAAAAGGTGAGAAGACCACAGGACTTTACAGTGGTAAGATAGTGAGTCTATTAAAAGGTATGTTGGCTCTTCGTAGGTTGTGTTGTGTTCAAAGTGTGTCCCCTATAATAGTACAGGTCTGGTGGGCTGCCAGGACAATGAGAACTCTCCTCTGTCAGGCCAAAAATTTTGTTTTTTAATGCAAAAAAACACACTAAATATCCATTAAATTGGAAATCAATAGCATTTGGAGCGCTTGGGAGTCTCTACCAAGCGCTGCTCTGAAATGTGAGTTCACCACTGGTTTGTTGCCTAGGAAACTCTTGGTAGCGTAGTTCCTTTTAAGGAATAGGGTGGTAGTGCGTAGCGTTTGCACGTAGCAAGTGAGTGAGTGACTGAGTGACAGAACTAGCAGCAGAAAAGTGATGGTGAATGTAAGCAGAACAGAGGAAACGTAGCAGTAATTTGTCAGTCTGGCAGTAAATGTAAAGTAAAGTGTACAATGTGTCAGTTAATAAATACTGCAGCTTGTCAAGACCAAGAAAAGTCACGTCTGTTGTTCACCCAACTGCTGGAAAAGTAAAGGGAGTTAGCTCCAAAGTTAGCAACAATGGGTTAGCCTAACATTTAGCATCATTTAATGTTAATTTTTGTCCCATTGTTGCAGGTAATGTAAGCAATTTAAAAAAAAAAAAAATTTGTGTAAATGAGTTTAAAATAGATACTGTACTGTTGAGTACAAACTATTTGACTCACGTTACATTAGTTTGCAAATAGGCAGTGGAGGTTAGCTACTGGGATGCTCAGTCTGGCTAACAACTTAATTTAACAACACTTAGCTAACAACAGCTTAGCATGCTAACCATCTGTAGTTTGGCTTCATCACTGTCCAGGAAAGTAGCTCATAATGTATGCCATGTGTGGTTAAAGTCACTTTAATGACACCTCCATACTTTCTTTGTTTAAGTTTAAGATATGTTATTAATCATGAAGGGATTCCGCTCATTTCAGCATATTAATAATATAATTTGCAATTCATTTAATATAGTTCCAGCTGCAAGAGTTACTTTGCTCCTGTGCATTTCTACATGGTGTTTTGATAGATGGTTGTAAAGATGCTGAATCACAGAGAAGCCAAATCTCTCAGTAGACTGAATACACTGTTAAGACCATAGTGGATAGATGTTTTAAATCATATTAGACAAGTAATGGATGCTTGTTGCTAATGTATTAAAAATTGCCACTGAGTTTGATGAAGCAACTTTTTCTCAATGAGAGAATGAACTGTTTTGCCACAGTTTCACACACTGACCATACAGTCCATCCAGTCAGTTCCGGCAACACTGTTACTACAAGAGTTTTGTTAATATAATTCTGTCAGTCTTTTTTTTTTATTTTTTAAAAATAACTTGCTTTCTTACAGTATAAATGCTTTCCTGCTCGCATTTTTCTGTTGATATTCTTGTCTTTCTTCTGTGAGAAACTCTGAGCAGCAGCTCCTGGATACATAGAAATCACTGGGACAGTAATTTTTGTCGATATAGTAGGCTATAAAACATTTTCATCAACCTCAGTGCTATGTGAGCGTGGACTACCAACAGCACAAACCTGTACTGCAGTGACTAGAATTGTGGTACTTAAGCTAAAGCTAATTAGCAGACACACACAACCACCACAAATTTCTAGAAACAAAAAGATCACAAGTTAGAAGTGAATGTTGAAGTGAATGGACTATGTGGAAACAACACCACTTTCCAACATACTCAAGATAGTGGACAAGAGCATTCGAACACACGGCTAATTAGCACCAACAAGACTACCAAGAAACAGGAGGTGTGTGAACAGGATAGTGGTAGTCCTCCATAGAACAGTCTTGGAGCAAAGCCTGAGCGTAAATCATTTCCCTGGGAAAATGGGAGGATGAGTAACAGGCAGTGCCCCACGCCCTGAGATTTGTGATAGGACTGGCTGGCCTGCGCTATCATCCAGGCGAAGTTGGCCTCAAACTCTGAATGTGGTCGACTCTAAAAGATGTAAGAAGCCTGTGCAGTGAAAACACTAAAGACATGGTGTCTGACATGACTGACCAAAATCCTGCATGTCGAGACTGCACATCCAAACTGCGAAGAAAATCATACTGCACATAGAGGCCAATGATGTTGTGAAACAACAGCCTGAAGTACTGAAACGTGACTTTAGTGATCTGTTGAGAGTCATCAGAGCTGGAAGGAAGAGCCCTCCTCCCTCCTCACCAACTACCACCCGTGAGGATTCACTTTCTTCACCCCACCCCAAACCTCAGCCAGTTCACCCTCCTCTCCCACAACCTTTCTCCCTCCTCCTCCTCCTCCTCCTCCTCTCCTCTCTCGGAGTTCACTGAAAGAGCTGGTCACTGCTGGGACCAATCTTACCCCCCGCCCCTCCCTCCTCGGCCTCCACGATAGCCTCAGAATCATCCTCTGTCTCCTCAGCCTGATAAAAGCACATTCCTAATCAGCCTTAGCTGTCCCAAAGCAAATTGGGCAGATAATGCTTTTAAACACACTAAAATCTAGTTTTATTAAATGTCAAGTCTGTGGCAGGAAAACATTTCTTATCAATGATTTTATCATCCAGCACCATCCTAATTTTATGTTTTGAAACTTGGTTAGACCGAGATAACAGTGGAGCTGTTTTTATCAAGTCAACCCCTCCCGACTTGAGTTTCATGATTGAAGCTAGAGTGCATAAGAGAGGAGGTGGAGTTGCCTTTTTTTTTTTTTAAATGATTCCCACCAATGCAAGCAGATGTCTTACGGAAAGTTTTGCTCTTTTAAATATGTGGCTCTTCAGTTGAATTCCTCCTCTCAAGCTATATTTCTAAATATCTACAGGCCACCTAAATACCCTTTTAATGACTTTGCTGAACTGCTGTTTATTATCTGTATTGACTTTGACTGTGTAGTTATTGTTGGTTATTTTAACATCCATGTTGACACCCCCCAGGACAAAGGCACTAAAGAACTGTGTTTTTTCTTGATAAGCAGGGACTGACTAAGCACGTGACAGACCCCACACACACAACAAGGGGCACACTCTTTCACTTCATCATTTCTAAAGGTTGTAATGACTGATGTTAATCTCTCTGATCATTCCTTTGATCTCTTGCTGCCTTCATATTCTAGACTACATGATTTACTACAGGCGGCTTTTTCAAAATTGTTTCAAATTGCATGGCTTCAGATTTTCTACAGATTGTCAACACATTTCTTCTCTCAGGTGTCTCCCCAGAGGCCCTGAAAATGCCGTCATCAAGTCATTCTTAAAAAAAAAAAGAACAATCTAGACACTTCACTAATGAGCAACTACAGACCCGTATCAAACCTCCTGTTTTTAATCATTGAAAAACAACAAAATATATTACCGTAATTATGCAGATGAGACAAATATTTATATAACCGTATCGCCACGGGACTATGGTTCAATACGAGCACTGAGTAAGTGCATTGAAGAAATCAACAAATGGACGTGCCAGGAGTTTTCATCATTTAAACAAAAGACAAAACTGAAGTAATTGTTTTCGGAGCGAAGGGAGAACAATTAGAAGTCAGCCCTCAGCTTTAATCCATAAACAAAGCCTGAAAATCTTGGTGAAGTCATGGACTCAGACCTGAATTTCAACAGTCACATTAAGACAATTACAAAGTCAGCCTGCTATCACCTGAAGGATAGATCGAAAATGAGAACTCTGCTGGGACATAATCAGCAGGATTTGGACAAACATGGATTTATCTTCAGTAGACTTGACTACTGTAATGCTGTTCTACTAAGAGTCCTCACTAAGACTAAGTGGATGTTATCACTCCAGTTCAGCAGATCTTTAAATTGGCTTCCTGTCTGTCCAAGAACAGATTTTAAAATAATTGTATTCTACATTGGCTTGTGTTGCTTGATGCCATTTATGTTCGATGTAAACCACATAAGTCAAGGCATGAATTTACTTTGACTTATGTGATTTTCAGTGCTACACCCAGCAACACTGCATGAGTACGATGGATACAAAGTCAGGTCAGTTTTGATTTCAAGTCATCTCTGAAGGCTGTACAATCTGAACAGCATAGACACCCTCAAAAAAAAGTTCATCAGTTACTTTGATACATGCCATCCATGTTCTAGTTTGTAGCTTTATTACCTTAGTGAATAACAAATGATCAACAGCATGATGAGACAAAGTCAGTAAAGGACAAGTCCGGAGGCTCAAGCCTGAGCATCATTTAATTTACCACATCAACAACATGTGGAAAAGTTATGATTTCATCTTTGATTATTTAAAGAACTGAAGTTGAAGTGGACCAGGAGGGGAAAACAGCCGGGGGAGCCTTCATTATTAATGATTACACACCAAATTTACAAGATGTGTGCGGACTGTGTTTTTGCCAACATGTAAAAGGCTCAACTGATGAGATGGAAACCAGTGGTGGAAATATCGGTTAGCACCTCAGACAGTGGTTGGCAGGATTTCAAAGCTGACCGTTTGAGTCGGGCCTGTCATCATGAAAGAAACAATTGTCTATACTGAATCGCTAAATGAATGCAATGTTCAATATACCTCATCATTTCAAAGTGCTGAGACTGCTGACTGACTGTGTGACCCCCTAGCTGTTGAGAAATGTTGTCGATAGAGCAAAACTAACACACAACCATAAACAGTTCATCAAAGCTATCCGGCAGTCATCTACATGTGCTTTCCCACATATAGAAGACAGCAAAACTCTCCTCACACTAGAAAATCCCTCTACTGCATGTTGTATTTTTCCAGTTACACACCATGCTACACCCAAACCCCGCTTAAATATATGGGCTGTCCATGATATCAGCTGTGCTGGCAGCGACAGCCTAAATATTACATCTGCATAACACAACACAAAACGCTTAACGGATATTTGCCGATGATGTCATTCTGATAGACGCATGTGAGCCGGGTGTAATGTGTTTCAGCTGTGCTGGGTCTGCAGACCAGTACAGCTTTGCTTCCTGCCTCCCTGCTTCTGACGCACAGGGAAGCCCGGTCACAAGGCGCCTACAGACCCATTATACCCTTCACACATGCTCAACTCTGCCAGGACACGGTTTTAGGGGTCGGCTGCCACTCAGGTCACAGCACTGCTACTGCTGCTGCTTCACAATGGATGAAGCACCAAAATATATTTATTGCCTTTTTATATGATGTTACTGGACTGAACCGCTAAAGCACAGCAATCAAACGTATGCCGTCTTATGACTTTTTTGTTCATCTGGAACTCCAAAAACATTTATGCAACATATACTGTATCACTCATGCCTGGAAGGAGATAATTACATCCGTGTGTGTGCGCACGTGTGTCCATGTGTGCATATGTCTCCCATACAACTGGACCCATCAGCCTAATATTTTTTTGTGCACACTCATGACTGTATGCTCAAGGACCTCTCGTGGTTGCAATGATTAACATTTTTTTTTTTTTTTTTTTAAATAAACTTTTTTTTATAAAGTGATTCCTTATGAGCCTACAGTAGAACTTACACTTTTGTCTTTTCAGCAGTCCTCACCATTTTACAATGTGCGTTACAACATCGCAAAATCTCCTATTTTCATTCCATTTCATGGATGTTATGCTATTATAAGCAAACCAGCTTTTTTTTGGGTTAGGATTACTTCAGGGTTCATCGTTCAGGATGTTTTTATCGGGAGCCGAATTATCCACAGACGTCTCCTCCTCGCCAGAATAAACATACACACAGAATAAAACTGTAAAAACAGTGAGTGAAGCAGTTTCATATTAAAAATCAGTGTTTCTCCGATGCTGTTTGGTGCAGACTATACTATACAAAAACATCTTATTAAAAACTATGCATACATCTCTATAAGAAAACTGGCACACCTGGCAGAGAGCTGAACTCTACTGAGTGCACTCTTTTTGTTTTATTCTGTTTCCTGTGTTTATTATTATTATGCTTATTATTATGCTTATTATTATACTTATTATTATTATTATTGTTATTATTATTATTATTATACCTCTTTTTTTAACAATCCCTTAGGCATCTATTGTATTTATATCCCAGACACTGTATATAGCACGAAATATTGATATTTCAAAAGACTCAGTGTTGCCCACTGATCAACTGTCCATAATTTCAGTATGATGACATTTACAAGTTATGAGTGATATATAGTAATAAATGTATGGAGGCTCATTTGGCCCTGTTATATTTGTAACACAGTGCAAACTCCATTTATATTTGAAAATGTTCAGTATCAGTAGCAGTAGATCAACTCTACTGAAGATCATCATGATGATATTACACAGCTATGTGTTGTAATGTATAGAAGCCTTAAGTGAAGAGGTGTTTTACAGTCCCCATAACTTCCTCAACATCTATAACTCAGCCAATACATTAAAGAGGAATTCCAGTGATTTTCCACATCAGCGTGTGTTTCCAGGTGTTGGAGCATACAGTGTGTGTAAAACCCTTTGTGGCTCCAGAGAGAGCTGTGTGATATCTGATTTTTTTTAAAAAAAGGCCTCAAGTGATGTCACCTGAGTCAGCATCATTTGGGTCTAAGAGTTTGAAAAGTAAAGAAACCTTTGACCTATGTAGCTCCTCATCTCTGCTGTTGGCTAACATCTCCAGGCTACATTAGTTGCTACTAGAATCAGTTGCATTGTTCTGGCTGCATTGATTATCATCCTCTAAAACTGTCCATCGTGAGTCCTACACTGCTATCGGGGTGCAATAATGCTAAATCAGTGGAATATTTTATGGTGACTACATTTTCATGAATTATATTATTAAACGTAGTTATTTAC
Source organism: Euthynnus affinis (assembly GCA_029490765.1). Taxonomy (NCBI): domain Eukaryota; kingdom Metazoa; phylum Chordata; class Actinopteri; order Scombriformes; family Scombridae; genus Euthynnus; species Euthynnus affinis. The sequence goes on along the minus strand of CM055855.1, from coordinate 1,785,875 downwards.
TTTCATGTAGCCACAAACTTGTGCATTGTGAATTTGTTTACTAGACTTACTTTAGTACTTACTTATTTAATCTATTCATTTTTATTCATTTGTTTACTTTACTGGCCTAGAGTATTTAGTTACTTACATAACCAACAGTATTTCTTGACCAATTGATTATTTATGGATTTTTTTTAAAAATGAACATGTCAACATTGTTTCTAAGTGATCTATTCTGTGCTGGTTACTTTTCAATTAGTGTGTTCATTACTCTGATTTGATAAACCGGTGATGATTAACATGTTCATTCATTCATATGTGGCTATATCTACTCATATAATCAGAACAAACCAAACACCAGAAAAGCTTTTCATGAACTAGCTGGATGGCTAATCATTTTCACAGAGAATGAACTCATTTATCTCTACGAAATGAACGAGTCAGTCAATTCAATCAGTTGCTTACCACTTTGTACTTCAACTCATCAACAAAAAGTAATTCATTGCATTTACTTTTGTTACTTAGCTGTCAGCTCTGTCAAAGGTTCCTTTAAAGAGGTTTAAAGCCTCCACAGCTACATAGGAATCAGAATCTGTTTATTAACCAAGTATGTAGCATACAAAGAATGTGTTTTGGTTGGTTGCTCCCACAAACACAACATAGAAGAATAAAATAGAATAAAGAATAAAAAAAGAAGTAAAGTTATAATAGTCTATAAATAATCTATTTATAGAATGGAATAGTAATAGTTTTGAAATGGGATATGAAATATTGACAGACTGTGCTATGGACAAAGAAATAAAGTGCATGAAAATATATGAAGGTCACAAGAGCAGGGATTAAACGAGGGATGTGAGATGTAAGGCCCAGTTTGATAACAGAAAAGTTCAGCTATTTAGTAGAGCAACAGCTTCTGGGGAGAAGATGTTCCTGAGTGTCTGGTGGAGGATTTTATCTCAGTCTTTTTCCTGAGGGAAGACGTTTGAAGACTCTGTGTCCAGGGTGAGGGGAGGGGAGGGGTGGGGGTGGGGGGGGTCGGAGATGATCTTGCTTGCACACCACCTGGCCCCGGAGGAGTACAGCTGATCAGCAGCTGATCATCTACTCAGCTGAGCAGATAATGCGCCGCAGCCTCTGAATATCCTGTTTGGTCGCTTCGCTGTACCAAACAGTGATGGATGATGCGAGGATGGCAGCGTAGAACTGGATCAACACTGCCTGTGGCAGGTTGAGCTTCTTCAGCTGCCTCAGGAGGAGCATCATCTGTTGGGCCTTCTTGGTTATGCAGCTTATGTTGATAATATCCCATTTAAGATCCTTGGAGATGATGGTGCCAAGGAACTTATTAAATGACTCCACAGCTGCAACTGTGGTGCTGTTGATGGTGAGGGGAGGGAGGGGTGGAGGAGCTCTCCTGAAATCTATTGTCAACTCTGATGGTCGTCTATGGAATGTCCTTTTGTAGTTGGTGATTTCTTGCAGGCCTTTCCAAACTGAAGATGAGTTGTTGGCTGAGAACTTGTCCTTCAGCTTCTCAGCGTTCCTCTCCTTGGCTGCTCTGATTCCTCTCTTCATCATGTACTTGGCCTACCTGTAGAGGTCCTTATCTCCACTGCTGTAGGCCTCATCTTTGGCTGAGTTCTGCAGTAAACCTTGGATTATTGTTACTGTACTTGACCTGCGTCCTGGTGGGGATGAAGTTGTCCTCACAGAAACCGATAGGATAAACGTCTGTGTACTCATCCAGATCAGTTGATGTCTCTTTGAAAACATCCCAGTCAGTGCAGCTCAGGCAGGACTGTAGATTTTCATGCCCTCGCTCGTCCGTCTTTTCACAGTTGTCACCACAGGCTTGGCACATTTAAGCTTCTGCCTGTAGGTTTTAAACAGTGATCAGAGAGACCCAGTGCTGCACAGAGAGCAGAGTGATATGAGTTCACTATAGTTGTGTAGCAGTGGTCTAGTGTACTCTGTTCTCTGGTGGGCCAGGTAACATGCAGTCTGAATTTAGGGAGCTCATGGCTGAGGTTTGCCTTGTTAAAGTCTCCTAAAACAACAACCATGGAGTCTGGAAAGTTTTTTTTTCTATTGCAGTAATTTGTTCAGCGAATTGCATTCATGCTGCACACACACGCACATGTGTGATGGGATATAGAGTGTACTGAATGAACTGAATTCTCTTGGAGAATAAAAACAGTTTACAGTTTATGAACATGATTCGAGGAGAGCAGTATTTTAACAGTACCGTGACATTGTTGCACTGTCCATCATTGATGTCAAAACATATTCCCTCCTCCTTTGGGTCTTCCCGGTTGCCTCTGAATCCATCCAGCTGCAGCACCCGGTCCGAGCTAGACTCACACAGCCAGGTCTCAGGGAAACAGAAAGCAGCAAAGAGGGGAAAAAAGTCCTCTTTCTGGATTTGCAGAGAAGTCCTAATTTGTCAGCTTTATTGTTGAGAGAACGCAGATTTGCGAGGGATATGCTCAGGAGAGGTGTGCGTAATCCCTGTTGCTGAAAGGCATACAAGCACTTTCGCCGGGTCCTTGCGAGTCTCATGGCCAGGACTGCAGCTCCGCTGGCAACGAGAATGTTGAAATAGTCCGTGGAAAAATAAAAAATCCGGTTTAAGGTGTGGAGGAATATAAAGATCAAAGATCCTATTGGGAACACTAGAAATGCTAGAAATAAGCAAAAACAGAAAAAAAAAACACGGGAGCAAAATACCATGACTGCCATCTGTGGCGCCATCTTAAAACCATCTTCTTTGTTTAACATGTGTAGAAGAAGAAAAGGAGATACTATGGTTTAACAAGCAGCCAGCCAACAGTTTGGTGACCATCAACTACTACCTTAATGTTACCCTCAGCATGACAGCATGATCTCATCCTCTCAGTGAAGCTGAACTAATGTAGCCTCACCAGTGGCTAACGTTAGCAAATTGACATCAACCCTCCATCAAATTACCGTTAACATGGCAAACGAGTCAACCCCCAAAGTGTCTAAGTATTTGGAGCATCACTGAGATTACTAACCGTGATGTGATCATTTGGTAGCTGAAAAAAAAAGTAACCATAGATCTGCAACACATTACTGACCCACAGTGCTCCTGTGTTGCATGTCTGAATGTAGAGTGGGGCTGCAGCAGGAAAGATGCTTCACAGCCCGCTGCTTTTTTCCCCCTGAATACCTACTGCCTAGCACTTGTAGCACGCCACTGTACTGTAGGTCATTATCAGGCCCACCGGAGCAGACTGCGTGTCTGAATAGAAAGAAGACAAGAGACTGGAGAGTGGTCACAGGCTGGGGCATGTCCTCCTTTATGAAGCACAGGAAAGGAAAAAACACGGGATCGCATGACGTACCAAAAGCCATTACAAAAAGTTCCAAGAATTTCTCTTTGTTAAAACACACATACAGGAAGAATTCTAACAAAGAAAAGAAGAATCATGGTTCTGGTTTCACGCTCTGCTGCATGTCGATGTGCTCTGAGGCATGTTTCGACTTTGCAGGAAGGCAGTTAAATGAGTATTATAATATTTCCTGTAGGGATTTGAATTGGCAATAATGTTGTTATTGCACTGTTAGTGCCTCTTAGTTTCTTTGCTGTTTTTGTCACATATAATGTTGAGTTTTGAAATGTAATGAGCAGTGTTTAAATGATACTATCCAGCATTAAGACTAAAGGCACATCTTGGACTGGACTGGATCGAATAGTCTTTATTGTCACTGAGGGGCAATTTGTTTCGGTTTGCAAGCAGTAGTCAATACAACCAATCCATAAAAATAAATAATAAAAAAGACATACATATATAATAAACATACTGTAGATGTCATCATAATAAAGTGGCAAAAAAAAAAAAGCACAAGGGGTCCGTCAGTCCTTTGTTTACGTGTATGTGCAATAGCAACCAGGCCTGCAGTTTGTTTAAGAACCCCACAGCGGAGGGAACAAATGATCTCAGATATGTTTGATTTGGCCCTCCCAGGGAAAGTGTACCTCCTCCACGCTGATGGCAGGAGTCAAAACTCGTGCATGAAGAGGGTTGTTGAGGCTCCGCCAGGATGGCCTTTGCCCTCTGAGTGGTTCTAACTTGATAAACATGGCCATGATCATTCAAGTTAGCGCCAACGGTCTGTTGGCAAAGTTTGACAATCTTTCCTAGCCCTTTTTTTTTTTTTTGTTAACACTAACTTGTCCAGTCCTCTTTACTTCACAGAATTTTAAAAAAAAAATACCTGCCCATTTCCAATTAGAGTACAGCTCATTTCAAGCAGCAACAGTTACATTAAACCATCTGAAAATTTCCCTTGAAAAGCTTTTGGAAGTCGTATAAAAGCAAAAATCAACATGAGCTTCTCTTCCAAGAGTAGAGTTTCAGTGAGTGTCTGAAAGAATAACCATCATCCTCACCCCTTCTGACCTGTTCGAGACAAAGGGCAGTTTTTGTTTTTTTTTTTTTTTAAAGCCCATGGATAAAAGGCTATCATACATCATGCATTCATGAACATCTCCTGCAATTAAAAACAAATACGATGAGTCACTGAATATTTGCTGAAAGTGTTTGTCAGGTATTATGTAATCAGTAATTACTATGGCAACATAACAAAACTGTATCAACACTCTTCCACCTCTGCTTTTTGGCAAATTGTCTGAATGGACATGGTGTTTGCTTCATTTCAGCGAGATAAACATCAGCTTAGAGTCCATGTAAGAGTCTCCTTAAAAGCAGAAAATGAAAAGAACTGAAAATTCCCAATTTTAGCTGGGAGACTTCATCTTTTGTGCCTATTTAAGTCGAGCATTAAAGGAGTCTGAATGAGACGATGAAAGTCATTCTTTTTGTCCATTTGTCTGAGTCAAACTGAAATTAAAATGCATTGTGCTAAAAAAAAAAAAAAAAAAGTGTTATTTGCAGTTACAGCAGCCCCTACATTGCTGTTGGTAGTATTGGCCTGATATTTTGGTACTGACTGACAATGTCGTAATCTCATTGGTGAAATATCTGTGTGGGTGGGCCCGATAGATTACGTTGTTATCCATGCTTAGCCTCATCTGTTATTTGAGCATGTGACTCCATGCAGCACACTGCGTGGTGCTGTGATCAATGTTTCTGGGATGTTTTGACGGTCTGATCATGTGATAAAATAAAATAAAAAAAGAAGAACTGTGCAGTAACTAGAGCTCCTCCTTTCTAAAAGTGCAGGATGAACAGTGTGCAGGAGCTGTTGAAGGAAATGTAACATAGATCGGAAACTAGGAAAGATAGGAAACTAGGTATTTGGGTGGAATACAATCTTAAAGATCCCCTCCAGACATCTTTTAAGACATATAAAAATGCTCTTCTTTCAATAATTAATTTGTATCTGGCATATTTTTTTCTCCTAAAAACAAGTTCAAATACGTAGTTAGGATTTCCTCCAGAACATTTCAGAATCGACGAATATGTAAACATTGTTCATTTCAGACGTTTTCCTGCTGGACACAAGATGTGTGGCATTCTTTCACTCGCAGTGTTTGTGTAACAGGAGGCTTCAAATTTCCACATCATACTTGTGTAAGTGTTCATACTTCAGACCACAATTAGCTCCAAACTAGTTTTGATGTCACAAATCATGTTTGTAGGTACGCAGTTTTAAACTGAGATTTAAGACGAGCACAGGGACACTTTCCTTCTTCAGCAGATGAATGTGAAGACAAACCCTGCACATACATCACTCTGCACACTGACAGACAATTGAATGAAGGAACAAGAAGTAAAACCCTTTTTTGAGTGGAGAGGGACTTTAAGCTGCCTTTAGGAGAGACATAAAACATTTTCAAAGCTGAGTTTTAAAGTACTCTGAAACCTGCATTGTTTACATCATGTTTACTGGATGGCAGTCTTCTTCACTGCTTTTTTATTGGCCGTTTTGCTGTGGAATAGTGTAAAACTGGTGACTGGAGAATGTATCATGCTCCTGTACACTCATGCACATGCATATAAATCCTCGTGCAAAACGCACGTGATATAAACAAAATAGTGCTACTAGTGGCCAAAAACTCTCACAGACTGCTAACAGACTAATAGCACAATGGTTCCTCCCAAGTGTTGAGAGCTATAAAGGACGGACAGCTAATGCCATGCAGACAGGATGAGAAGGGCAAAAATAAAACGTATCAAGGTTCAGATATATACAGTCTGATGTTCTCCAATTAGCACCGCAGAAGCAGACAGCATGTCTCATAGCAACAGCAGTCAACCACTGACATAAGAAATAGCCACTCATACTCACACACATTAGAAACTGTTTCCACAAATATGCCCCAAAACAGTGTTATGCTCTCATTATATGTTATAAAATGTGATAAGATACAAATATAATATTAAAAAAAAAAAAAAAAAGATCCTTTCATTTTAAGAGCCTCTGCTGCTGAAGCAGAAGGAAAACAAACACTCTCTTTCCTGCAGCTTCCCTCTCTACGTACAGGTCAAGATCCACATGCTCCAAACCTGTGACCTCAGCCGGCAACACATGCAACATGTGCAGCTGGTCGGCTCTCCCAGTTTCGTCCACAGAGGGAGTTCTGGGCTATCTGGAGGACAGCAGTGGAAAAAAAAGGAGGACTGCAGGGCTAAGAGATGCAGGGGGGGCTGCAGGGGACAAGGGTTTAGGTGGGGGGACAGGGAGCCTCCGTCTAATGCCTCAATTGGTCTCCCTTTTTGTCAAGGGGAGGGAAAAAGGGGGCGTTGCCGTGGCTCACAGCTTAATTACTTTAAGCAACAGTAAGTGTCTCACTGGTAATGGCAGGAAGACAGAGGGAGGTCAGGCTCTGGGAGGAAGAGAAACAGACTCCGAGTAACAAGCGTGATAGAACAAGCTCTCTGAGTTTAGGACTCATCAGTTGACAAAAAAGGTGGAAAAGTCCTCTGCTGGCACAAGATTGAAGTTACAACAGGGAAGCTTTGGCTGTTTGTTGCTTCTACTTGATTGGACAATTAAAAAGGAGATCATCATCACAATCAGGACAGTTTACCTTCTGTGGTCTCTACAGAGGACTGATTCTGACAGCAGGTGAAAGGAGATAATATGAAAACAAAATAACGGACAAATCAGAGGAAAATGTGGAATGACTCTGACTGGTGAGGACTTGGAGTCAAACTTGCCAGGAAGGCAAGGGATATAAAGACACAGAGACAAGTGGAGGTGAGTGGAGCAATAATCTGACCTGACATTTTCATTTCATCTGCAACATAGTGCATATATATATATGTATTTATTTAGGTCTTTCTTCAAGGATGTTAACATCAACTTATTCCACTATGTATTGTTATCTCTTAAACTTCTGTAGGTTTCAATGAAGTTTTTGCTGCACAGCATGAGCTTGTTAAAAGGTTTAAACTTACAGGGACTGTGCCCTCTCAATCAATGACTATTTTGTTGGTCTCTGGAGTAGAGAGACTCCACATAAATTCATTTTGTGAAAGTGTTATCAGGTGTTTGTTGTGTAGCCAGTAGTTACACTGGAACTGTTCTTCAAACTCATTCAAAAAGTTTTTTTACACTGAACTGTAAAAATCACATGATCAATTTAATTCAATCAACTCATCATGTGTCATTAACTCGGCGCTACTAGTTTGTAAGTTTCATGCCAGGTCATCACTTTCTGAACCTTTTCAGAAGTTATACTGTGCGTGATCCAATTCACTTTACTCATGAGGTTTGGGGAACACTGTTAGCCTATTGGCGTGCTTTCCAGCATGCATATTACTGAGGTTAAGAGCTTATTTTTTTCCTCATTTGAAGGCATGGTGAGGCTTGCTCTGTGTATTTTTTTTTTTATAAATGTGACTCATTAAGAAAGCAAATTGTGCTGTAAAATGTATACACTCCCTCATATTCCTTCCTTGTGAGACACTTCAGCTACAGATTTCATATGAATGTGTCATCACTGATCCTGTTTTCAGTGACTTGATTTCACTGCTTTACAGGTGGTGAAAAAATAAACATAACTGGAAATCAAGCCTAACTAACTCTCAGTTTCAATCATCTTCAATGCGCTTTAGCTGACTCAGCAAGTGTTTACTTTGGAACCACTAAAGGACAAAAATTGGACAGCTGTTAAATTCTCGTTCAATTTTAACTCAACTTGAAAGCAGACTGGTCAGTCCTTTTTTATTTGCTGGAACTATTGAAGTGTTTTTTTTACAGCGTGCGTAACAGAAGCTCACTATAAATCCACTGCCTGACAGGAGAAATGCAGGTGCAGCTGGGATTTTGATGAATATGATCTGGGAATGTCTACTGCTGACTTCTGGTATTTGAAAACATTGAAAAATGAGGAATTCCCCATGTGTCCTGTTATTTTTTTTTTTATATTGAAGGATATGAACAGAATGGAATAATCCATGATGGGCAAATCTTTTACGATCTTTGACCACTGTCCAGAAAACTGAAGACTGGAGCCTCACAAATGTGTCATTAACTCCGCATGCAGTCAATGATATCAATACTGACTATGTCAGCTGATTAGTGACTATATATGTCAGTTCAGTTTAGAAACACTGTCTTTTACATTGAAAAATGTTCCACTCACTACATATCTTTGTCAGAATGATTTAAAGCTGCATTAATCAGTATTTTTACATTAACAATGGGTCAAATGACTGTGTGGAACGTTGAAAGGCGTTGCCTGCAGCACCGAACCCACAGAGAACTATAAGCAACTCTGCAGGTCCTCTCAGCTCTACAAAGACATTAAGTGTCTTTCAGCTCATTGTTTTGATTTTTAACAACACTTCTGGTTGAGTCTCAGCGCTCTCATCTCAGCAAGCCGGTTTTTAACAACAGCAGTCGGCAGTTTTTTCAGTGACAAAGCCACGTTACACTACCTGCTCAGCACCAAAAAGACGCCAGACACAATTAGAGACTACCTGGTGAACACAGTGGAGCATTTGGCAGCTTTTCTCTGAGTTGGTGGAGACCAAACCAGAGCTAAAAAAAGGAGAGGGAACACTGGACTTACATTCACCAGGTGAACACAGACACGACTCCAAATGAATGATCATAATTTTGCTCTATATCTCTTTGCAAACAGGTTCGCTGTAAAGACTTAACACAATAATGCCAGTGTTGTGTTTTCAACTTGTTCCGCTGCTCTCAAGTGGTCAAAAACTCAATTCATATGGGCATCATTGTATTTTGTTTTAATGATTGTTTCTATGATTTAAAAATGAAATCATTTTTCATATGTGCTTTTGCTGTGTTCATGTTAAGCCCTTGTAAACAATGTTTTTAAAGAGTGCTATGTCAATAAACTAATTAAGACTAATTAAAGGATAGCTCCCCTCTTAAAATATACTCAACCAATCTCATTCAGCTTAGGTTGTTCATTAGTCACCTGCCATCTAAAAGCAAATCTGCTGAACGAGGGCAGCCGGGTGTCTCCAAGGTTTGCAGAGCACCACAGGCCTGTCATGCCTTTGTAGCCAGACGCTGCCGACGTACGTTTGCAGCGCAGACCAGTTGCAGCCACCGGCAACTGTTCCTGCTGTGTGTGCGTGCATGTGTGTCTGTGTGTGTGTGTGTGTGTGGGTGATCATGAATGAGAGCCAGAAACAGACACAGTGACAAAGATAGAAAGAGAGTAGCTGGAGATGAGGAGGGGATAAAGCCCGCGTGAAAAACTGATTAATCACTTTTGTTGCTGCTGAATGATTGTGACGTCTACCGCAGAGGACTGTGTTTGTTCTCTGTGTGGTCGTATACATGTCTGCTGGCACCTTTTAGAAGTTCGCCTGACAGATGGTGATCTGTGTCTGGACTGATTTTTATGGGGTTCATGCTGCATTTCCCAGTGACGCCCTGACACATTGTAGCTACGGACAGGCTTCGCCACCATCTCTAGAGGTGTGTATGTCTGTGTGTGTTTGTGTGTAAAGAGGTTTGCGAGGCTTGCTGGCAGCTGAGATGTCTAGCCATGTAATGACCACTGATAAACATGAATAATGGTAAACACGTGTGCTTGAGCACTGTGATGCCTGGTTCACTGACAAATTACCTTTTAGTATTTATAACTGCACTGTTAGTCAGAGAAAGAAAAAAAAATGAGATTTAAAAAAAAAAAGTAATAAAATAAAAAAAAAAAAGTCATGTGTGATTGTCTGTCAAGACTGTGATGCCTTCTTGTTGAGTTCCTTAAGTCGGGCTGGATTACCTCATGTCATGTTACAGCAGAGAGCAGGAAATGAACTATTCATCTCCATTACAGCGCAGCCTACTGCAGCGCTCTTCAAACCACCGCAATCAATCTCCTTTCAGAACATTAAAAACGAAACATAATCTAAGTGCTGGCATTACATACACAAATACACACTTTTTCTGTTGTTCTTTTATTTACTTTTGTTCACATGGAGAAATGAGCCTGTAATACATCTGCAAAGTAAACACAACAGAACGACCTTCAAACGGGTCAACCAGTGGTTTGAGCCTTTAACGTCCTTTAGAATCTGACAAATACTCCATTTTTAAAAAAAGGATACTTAGGACACCGATTTTATGCATGAAGTTCAAATTATTCATCATGTGGAAAACTACAGTGGCAAAGGGTTTTCAGCAACTCTGCAGGAGCTTTGTCAAGTATGACAAAATAATCCTGATGATGTCATCAGGGTGAAATCGGCCTGGGCTTGGAGACAAAACATTTTTTTAACAGAAAGCCTGTTTTACGAAGCAGAGGTGTGGACTTTCAAAGGGATGGGTATTTACCAAGGTGCATTATGGTAAATGAAGGACCCAGTACTTTTGGAGCTTGCTGCTGCTCTGAACTTTCCTTTTTAAAAGTCTGTTTTTTTAAGAGTCTGTCAAAACTATGGCAGTGCAACACTGAGTACTTCAATACTGAAACCACTATTGTTTATGAATATAAACACACAGAATAATGAAACATTTCGATAAAACATTCTGAGGTTTGGTTATGTAAGAATTGTGACTAAGATATGTAGTGAGTGAAGCATTTTACAGTGTAAAAGTCAACGTGTCAGTGCTTTCTGGTGGACAAACTACGTAATGGAGACACTGTTTCTGACTTGACTCACACATACTGTATCTTTGATTTTTGTAGATACTAATCTATCTATCTGTGAGAAGATTAAACCTGCGAATAATACTGTCAACTATAAACATCTAAGCGTTGGTCAGGCCAGTCTGCGGAGATGTTTTATGCACAAAAGTAAGTTTGTGCTGAACATTATGAGATTACGACCTCATAAAAACCTGATTCACAAATCAAATCAAATTGTGTGAATCCAGTTTCTGTGTAGGGAAGTTCAGACATTTTTAGATCCCATACACATCAACAATCTCATGTTGGAAACAGCAGATCTTATACTGACCACTGATTAGTTCCTGAAGTTAAACCATTTTACAGACAGCTCTACTTGCCTCTGCCTCATGTCTTTGTTCTTTCCATTCTATAAGTTGGTGCACTCACTACTCCAAAATAAAAGCATGTTCCTCTCACTTTATAAAACTGTCCAGTGGGAGACAAATGCAGCCAACAACCAACCCAGACGCTGTGTGACGGTCTGCCTCACATCTGTGAAGACGCAGTAAATGTGTGAGAAAGAATGATCGGTTTAAAAAGCGCTGTTGACCAGTGCTGATACTGAGGATGAGCTGCAGTACAACAAAAAAAAGGGCTGCTAAAGTGTGATTAAAATATCCTGAGAAAAAAGGAAGGGAGCCCCATTTAAGAATTTAATATGTTCAATATGTGCACTAACACAGGCCATAAATGGCATTAAGAACACAGAGGAGCTTTGGAACAGCAGCAATTACAGCGTGTTTCAAGCTTGGCACTCCAGGCAGCATCACAAGGTCTATGCTGACGTGTCTCTAAAATAATCCTGCAAACGTCAGTTTCCATTAATGAATATGTGTTTGTGTGTGTTTATGTGTATATATATGTATACTTCACACCATCCTGTCAGCCAGGACAGTGATAACTTCTTGACCGTTTCGAGTGAATGTCACGTTTCCTTGTCATCTGTCTGTTGCGGCAGCAGGTTCAGTGAATCGCTACCAGCTGTTAAGTAACACAGCTTGAGTTCCATTGTGTACCAGCTGTGTGACTTGTGACAGTGTGATCAAACTCCTACAGTTCTGGAGTAATAAACAGAAACTGTGTGCTAATCGATGGGGCACTTCACATTTTCAGGAAGGCAAGATGCATCAGAACACAGAGGAGCTTGGAGTGACCATAATGTAATTTATACCCCCTACAATCATTCTCATTCTGAACTTCATGTCATGTTCATCTACTTTCCATTTCAACAATTTTATGAATGTCAATCAAGTTTCATTAACAACTTTGGAAACACTCAAAACATGCCTAGCATGTGCCTATTGACAGTTGATCTCTATCACAAATGGTGTCTATCGTATCCTATGCTTGCACACCAGCACCGTCCAGACATGCACAATCACAGATTTCTTCCTGACATCAGCACTCGTAAAAATCTGCAGTTTCATCACATTTCCTTGCTGAATTTGCCATTTTTTTAGTTTGCATGTGAATGAAGGAAGCCTATATTGACACAAACCAGAAGGACTACGGTTAAGCAGTTAAGGAGCAATGTCCCCACTGTCAACATCATGAGTGATAGTGGTGAATGCATATTATTTGTTATGCATTCATTCATTCACTCTACAAAAATCATAGAACTTTACACTGTGTAAATAGTTACTGTATCTGTTACAGTTTATTTCTGGAATAAAGTAGTTAAGAGGCATTCCTCTCTTTCAACATTTTTACAAATAACTTCTTAGGAAAAACAGAATTTACTGTTCAAACGAAAAATGTTGTCACAAGTGTCCAAAAGATGTAAATTTTGTCATCTGCCAATGTTGATTAGGGTCAATGAGGTGGCAAAAGACTAAAAAAGTTAAAAGAGATAAACAGATTATAACAAATATGAAGCTTGTGTCATTTTTGGATGAGACATTGGTATGCATCCATCAGTAACAAGGCACTCCTGCACCATTAGGAACTACTACCTGCGGAGTTGGGAATTCAAACTGAACATATGCTCCAGTGTTCTTAAGTACCTTAAAAAAAAAAATCCCAGGTTCCAGGAAAACTTTCCTTTTGTTGAAAAGGGGTTACAGATTATGACTCAGTCATTCAGGCCATCATGGACCAAGAGCAAAAACTATAAAATTTATGTCAGAAATACAAACACACTACAAATAAATGAATTACCGCTCACATCATGAATTAACTTATGGTCCACTTGAGTAATGACTGTGATTTACAGTCTTTCAACTTGAGAAAAACCTCAACTACAGTATTATGGGAAAATGGATGAAGTCCATTAATAGTGACGGGGCTGGCCTGGCTGCTACATGAGTTGGCAGAACATGTTATGATGTAGTAACTCCCATCTCCAAAAAGCAGAGATAACACTGATATTGTCAGGGGACGTTCATTTTTGTGTTTTGGGCTATTGAACATTCCAATGCTATGATCGCATTTTTATCCCAAGACCAAAAGAAACATCATCACATGGCATGTCTTTATACAAGCTTTAAACCAAGACTGGAAAAAATAAAGATTTTGCTTGAGCGAGCCCTCTTAGTCACAAACAGTACCAGTCAAAACACTTTTTCATTCAAGTGAATGCTGTATACTGTATTTTGGTAAAGTGGACTGATGATTTCACTGTAGGGGATCGAGTTAGTGTCAATTTAAGCAATCTCATAGTTTACAAATGATAAGTAATATGGAGCAATCAAATTTGGCAATTATCAGAGTATAATTGAGAAAAGGTGGTGGTGTTTCCTCATTTGGTGGTGATCCACCAAATGAGGAAATATCTTTGGAAAGAAGTCAGTTCACGCCTCCAGTAGAGTCCCACAGACATAGAGAGTCTATGACAAGGAGACATTATGCAAATAATACTGGCCTTAAAAACTATTAAACTACTACTAAATTAGTGATTGATGTGAGAATGGACAGTTACTGATGATCTCTTCCCCCTCTGCCCCAGAAATCATCTTGGTTGCTGTGCAGCAGGACTGCGCTATGATTCTGCCTGTAGTGGTTTTGTTGGTGCTCCTGTTGCTCTCTGGACCAGAATCATCTCTCCAGGGAGAAACCCAGGAGATTGGGAGCAGTGACAGGGTCCTGGAGAGAGAATTCATCTATGCGCCGCGTCAAAAACGTGCTGTGGTCGACCACAGTGCCTCCCAAACGGACAAATGCTCTTACACCTTTATTGTACCTCAGCAGAAGAATACCGGGGCCATCTGTGTGAACTCCAAGGAGCCCGAGGCCCTGCTGGAGAACCGGGTCAATAAGCAGGAGCTGGAGCTGCTTAACATTGAGCTGCAGAAGCAGCGACGGCAGATTGAGGCGCTGCAGCAGTTGGTAGAAGTAGATGGGGGTGTGGTCAATGAGGTCAAGCTACTGCGAAAAGAGAGTCGCAACATGAACTCCCGCGTTACACAGCTCTACATGCAGCTGTTGCATGAGATTATCCGCAAACGGGACAATGCTCTAGAGGTGTCACAGCTGGAGACCCGTGTTCTCAACCATACAAATGAGATGGGGAGGCTAGCTTCACGCTACCGCGACCTGGAACATAAGTACCAGCATCTGTCAGCACTCGCAAGTAACCAGAGCGCTCTGCTGGTGCAGTTGGAGGAGCACTGCAAGCGGGGAGGATATTCATATGGTGTGGTGCAGGAGAGGATGCAGGAGAGGGTGCAGGAGAGGATCCGTCCTGTCCGTCCACAGCCTCCAGTGATGGCTCAGCCTCCTCTACAAAGGCCCGTATTGTCTCCTGGAGGCTACAGACCCTTCCATCCGCCCACCTACACCCGCCACACCAGCAACCCAATGACTAATGAGATACAGAATGACCAGAACTCCAAAGCATTACCACCTCCACTGCCCACAATGCCAAGTGCTACATACAGTTTTACAAATGAGCCCTCTGGTGAGTACATACCCTCTCTAGCATTTTCATATATTTTCTTAAGGTTTAATTACATGCACAGAATCTGCAATGACCTCAGTTAATGTCTGTTAAACTACTATATAGCACAGCAAAGGCAGACAGTTAACTATCATATGATAATATAAAAATTCACATCTCTTGCTCTCAGAGCAAAAAAAAAAAACTGCTTACAAGAAGTAACCAAACACTTAAAACTTCTTTTCAAATCGTAAATTCTTCAGCTGTGCCGTACATGAGCTGTATGGAAAGATAGTCAAACACAACAGAGGAGCATAAATAACTAAAAGAGGGAATAAAACATGGCATCAATAAAGAACAATTTATGCATCTTGATATAATATGGGAACAATATGAAATGTAAGGGAATCCCAAAGGAGAAATCATTCTGAGCAGTATTTGGCTCAGACGGGTCATGCTGATCTAACAGTAAGTCCTTTCTGAGGCAAGGTTGACAGTGGATCTAACAGGAGGCAGCAAAAACAGATTTCATGTCCAGTAAGTCCACAGATTTTCCCGCTAGAAGGAAAGGGACAAACTTTTCCAAAGCAAATGTCGCAGAATATATGATGGAAGTAAAAAGTGTATCAAAATGAATGCAACTCTCAGGCTTAATGTCATGTGGCATGTATTAAGTTTTTTTTTTTGTTTTTTTTTTTTTTAAAAAAAAGGTAAATGTAAATGATCTATAGCTGAAAAGATCGGTCTATCAATTAATTAGTCGACTGACAAAATTAACTATTTTGATAATCAATCTTTTTTGAGAAAAATGCTCAACAATGACTAGTCAAGCTTCTGTTGCTTATTTTTATTTGGTGTAATAGTGAGCTGAATGTATTTGGCTTTTTAGCTGTTGGTTGGATTGGAAGTTGTCATATTGGGTTTAAGAAACCGTAACTGAACATTTTTCAGAATTCTAATATTTCAGCATTGATTTACCAATGAAGAAAATAACTGCCAGATTAAACCTGATGAAAATAATCATAATGTGATTATTATTATTAAATAATAATAAATTGTGGAAAATAAATTAACTACATAAAATCCAATAGGACAGAAATGTGGTATATATTCTATGTGACCATGTCCCTGATGCTGGACACCAATCCACATCCTCAACCTGACCTCTGCTTATGCACATACTTTACACCCTCTAGTGTTTAACCTGCACACTCACACTCACGTACACACACTTTCACAGCATTTTAGTGTAAATGCTGAAAGCACAAAGTTGGACAGCCATCAATCACTGTACATAATGGAATGATGAGATCTAAATAATGTATATTTATATATACCATCTCTTTTTTGCTCATGATAATATTTCTTGCTGCCAGTATCACAGAAACAAAGCTATGGCCTGGAAAAGCATATGTCATATTTGGCACATGTAACACATGGTAAACAGTGGCAGGCCCTCTTACCATACATTTTAATAGTATATTTGATGTTGCAGTGTCTGTTAGCTGCACAGGTTGTTAGTATTATAATAATAATGATGATAGCATATTAGTGAAAATGAATGCCAGCCATGAAAGTCTTTAGATCGACATACAGTATACAGCTTTGTTAGTCACCATTCCCTTTTCTCCTGCAGGTCCATTCAAAGACTGTCTGGAGGCTCTGGAGAGCGGATACACTACCAGTGGCATGTACCTCCTGAAACCAGAAAAAAGCAACCACCTCATGCAGGTTTGGTGTGACCAGAGGCACGACCCCGGTGGCTGGACTGTCATCCAGAGACGTCAGGATGGCTCTGTCAACTTTTTTAGAAACTGGGACACATACAAGGTACTTACGGGGATCTGATCTTAGAATTATAAGGATCTGTGTGCCTTCTAGACTGTCCTGCTATTCATGGTATTAAATGAAAATGGCTCAGGATCATTCTTACTAACACGATAACCATACTAGTAGCTGTGTGAGGCTGTATTTTGGCACAGCAGCACTTTGAAGTAAATGCTTATAACAGCATGCTAAAATGCTCGCAATGACAATGCTTGCTGTTAAGCAGGTATAATGTTTACCATGTTCACCATCTTAAGTTTAGTGTGTTACTATGCTAACATTTGCAAAGTACAGCTGGGGATTATTTGAATGTCATTAGTTTAGCAAGGTCACAGGGTCATACATTTTGACCTTAAGATGGCTCTCCAGTAGATGAAAAGTCAGACGATCACCAAAGTTCTTACATTTCATCCTGAGGGGAACATGGGTGTGTGAACCAAATTTGACAGCAATCAGTCTCATAGTTGTCAGACATTTCACCCAAAACAATCGGAGGGCATGGATACCAAAATCAAACTTACTCAATACAGGGCCTGCATACTGTAGGTGGGGTGTGCTGCAGGTACTAGTGAGACATAAAATGTGATTCAGGAAGTCCAGTTTGACAGATACATGAAGTTAAAGACTTCTCAGACACCAAAATATTGCACAGTGGTTTCTTATACTCACAGACGGGATTTTACAATTCTGTGGCAACCATTTCATCTTTCATCGTGACGAGAAATACTGGAGTTCACTCAGTTCAGAATGTGCACGTGCATGTATGCGATTGGCCAGCACAGTGCGTTACAAAAGTTGAGTCAGATTCAACTTTTTGTCTGACAAATCTTTTGAGTTTTTTTTGCCAGAGCAAAATGAGAATGAGCAGGCTGCATTTTTTTCAGGGCTAATGTTGGTCTGAGTGGGACCTGAATATCACAATCATGGTGGGATTGAGGGGGAGTCAGATGTTAGGGGTCACCAAATTCATCAGGGTACATCATCTGGGAAACATGAAGGTCTGAATGAAATTCTGTAGATATTTTACAGTTTACATTGTTATGTGGACCTAAATGCTAGAGATTGTAGGCAGGCAAAGTACAACTGAGCTAAAAAAGAACCGAACAAACAGAGCAGATCAAAGGATCCAACAAAACTGAACTGAAAAACAGAACTTAAACTGAACTAATGAAACAACAAGGAACAGGTGGCAAGACACAAGGACAGGCTGGGAGCTGATTGGCTGGGAAGACACAAGGAGCAGGGCGGGGCTAACAAGACTGATGCAGGGCAGGTGTGGAGCACAGGAACACAGAAGGGAAACACAGAGCACACAGAAAAGCAAAAAAAAAAAAAAAAAAGAAGAAGAAGAAACAGAAAACTCAATCTAACCATGCACAAACTGTCCCAGAACTCACATGAACACAACTAAAATATGAGCACAAGTCACAATGAGCACACACAGCAAAATAAACTTCAGCAAATATTGCTGTTGACAAAAACATAAATAATCAGTCTGTGAAGCAGACAGTGGCCTGCATATTAAGGCTGCATGTAACAACATTAATTGAACTAAAAGACAACTGCAGCTCTGAATAACATAACTAGTGTTTTCAGTTCACTTTAACACTTAGTTCCAATGAGAGTCAATGTGGAAAGCAACAGTATCTGGACATCTGGTGGACTGGTGGAGGGACATAAGCCAGACTGGGACAGAACCATGACATTAATAACTGTCAAGATTTTTCACTAAAAGCCGAAATGTCAACCTCATGGTAACTAAAGCCCTGGGGAACATTAAGGTTGATACATAAACCATGGAAATCCATCTATCTAGGTATTGAGAGATTTCAGTCTGGACCAATGGAGTGGACCCACCCCCATCGGTGTCATCCTTAGAGCCAGGCTATGCTGCTAGTATAGCTAAAAATTGTCCAGATGGCTGTTCCTATGATGGTAGAGGAAAGACAATGTAACAAATAAATAATAAACTATCTTCCCTCCTCTGCCTCAAACAAAACGATTATCTTCCTAATGAGGAGCAGGAGGCCGAGGTAAAACTTTAAAAGCAAGGGTGGAGTGAAACGTACTTAAAGGAGTACTCCAACGCTTGAGTATTTTACTTTCTTTAAGTCTGGTGAGTGATTAGTGCCTGTCATTATACACACCCTGTCTGCTTCTTTCAAACTCCAGAGCTTGGTTCTGCTTGAGGTTTCTTCCCGTTAAAGGGGGACTTTTTCCTTGTGGCTGACGTCAAGTGCAGCTCATGGGGGAATGTTGGGCCTCTGTAAATCAAAGAATACAGTCTGGACCTGCTCTGTGAAAGTACCCAGAGATAACTTTTGTTATGATTTGGTGCCATATAAATAAAATTGAACTGAATTGAAACCTCATACCTAACTCAGGCTTTCCATAATATTTTTTTTTAAAACTTGTATTCATCTTTTGTTTGTAGTGACCAGGGTCTCCATTTGTTAAAATCCATTTGTGTAAGTCAGTCTTGGACTTGGACTGAGATTAGCAGGCGTGTGTGCTCTGCTTGAGAAAAACAATTAAATGTCCAGATGCACACCAAAATAACAACAGTTGCATAAAGAAAATAAAAATACTAAAACTATTATGATAAATAGATTAAAGGATTAAAGGATGCACAAGTAAGTAAGTAAAGTAATAAGCTAGCATATGAATAAGCATATGTATGAAGTTGTTTGGATGAGTGGTTCTTGAGAAATATATCAAAAATACCCCATAAATAACATTGATTTGCTGCTTCTTCTACCCATGGAGTCAATGAACTGACTGAAATGACTTGAAAACATTAAATGCTAAATGGTAAATGGATTAGACTTGTATGGCACCTTTCTAGTCTTCTGACCACTCAAAGCGCTTCTACACTACAAATCACATTCACCCATTCACACACCTTCATACGCTGAATAGATACAGGGGCTACCATGCAAGGTCCCAACCTGCCTATCAGAGGATATCTAATCATTCACACACATTCATACACTGACGGCACAGCTATCAGGAGCAATTCGGTGTTAAGTATCTTGCCCAAGGACACATTGGCATGTAGACTGGAGGAGCAGGGAATCAAACCACTGATCTTCCAATTATTGGACAACCCACTCTATCTCCTGAGCCACAGCCGCCCATTAAGTAATGTATTTATTTGAAGCAGTAGTAGTTTAATTTAATCTTGAATAAATTAAACATGGAATTTATTACAAATTATATACACACACGACAACTTAAACATTAAAGTTGAGTCAATATTTAAAGTTGAGCTTAATAACTTCAGAAGGACTGAAAGAGAAGTCTGCACGGAGGAGCAGTAAAGCGCATATGGTCATGTTGCCATGGGACCTGGCCAGCAGGAGAGGTGAAATACTGGCGGAA
The DNA here is from genome assembly GCA_029490765.1 of Euthynnus affinis. Taxonomy (NCBI): domain Eukaryota; kingdom Metazoa; phylum Chordata; class Actinopteri; order Scombriformes; family Scombridae; genus Euthynnus; species Euthynnus affinis. The sequence goes on along the minus strand of CM055855.1, from coordinate 1,765,728 downwards.
CACCCTAAGTGCCTCTACTGATGCTCTGTTACCTCAAACACTCCTAATAGAACTCAGTGTGCTGCCGTCCACAGACATTACATCAGTTATGACATAATGGGCCAGTTTTGTAGCCATGGAGTAAAACAAACGTTAATGGAGATGCGCTTTAAAAGAAAGTCCATGGTTTAAGACTGATGTTAATAATTGTTCATAGAGTCAGTCCAGGGTTGTTATACATGTCATTTTTATTCTGCACAACCAGATTTTACAGCATTAAGGTCTGCCATTTTATTTATAATAACTGAAGAATAATAAAGAATGAGAGAGTAATGTCAGAAAGGATGACAGTAAATCAGTTAACCGAAATGTGAATAATGTAATACATAGGGTTCAAAGAAATTAATACAGAAGCTGAAGGACAATAACCAGACTGGAAGTCTCCTAACATGCTATTATGTAAGACCTGGCAGTACCACAATCAATGTACTGTAGGTACATGCATAAGTTGGAAGAAAATAAAATATGCTACATGAGTGAATTGCAAACCTGTATCGACTCAAAATGAAGTGGATCTGTTCTGTTAGAAATGTGGGAGGGAGGCAGACTGAAAAGACATGGCTGAAACTCCCGTGAAGACAACCTTTAAGCCTTTCAGTGGTTTAGTGGCTGCCTCACTGCAGGCTGACTAGGCATCAGTGGTTGTAGCCAAAGTCCTCTCCATTTCCAGACTAGACCCTGTTCCACTTGCATATTGCACAATCTGTTTTGTCATACAAGATTACATCAATCTTTCTCTAAAGCTGAGTCATGGCATTGGCAGCTTTTATTCATTTGCTAAGCTAAATGAATATCTTCTCCTGCAATACTTGCTTTTTTGCACTGCACTGTGAAACTACAACTCCCATGGGGTTTTGGATTGAGGGTAGAAGTCATCTGAGGTAGTCTACTACTTACAGATGTGTGTTGGTTGGTTATGCATCCTACTTTATAGAAAACAGCACCAACACTTGGCAGCCCCAGCTAGTTGGCCAATCCAGAATAATTGACAGTGGTGTTGTTAAAATAAACAGGAGCTAGATGACTAAATTCAGTAGCAGTTGATCAATTTCCTCAGTGGCAATGGGCATGTGAAAGGGTGAAGGGGTGAAACTACCATGGGGACATAATAAATACTTTTAAATACAATTATATCTATGATGAAATCATTAAAACTGCCATTTAGCTCCCACAGCTAATATTCATCTCTTAACTAAACAAACTGTTGGACCAACCCAACTCATTATGTAATATGAGTGATCATACAAAAAACTCATCAAAATCAAATTTATGAGATCACACCCGCAGAACTGAAACCAATTCAGCTGAACTACAAATGCTCTCAGTGCTGCAGCCAGTGCAGTGATCTAAAGACTATTTTGTGTTTTTCAGTGACTACTGGTGGAACCCGACGTTACGTAAACACAAGTGCAGGGTGAAACATTTTGGTGCCAAAGATTAATATCCTGCAGCCCAAAGTGAGAACGTCTCAATCTGGATACTCTTCTCGGTACTTTAAACTCAGGACCGAAGCACAATGGAGTACTTCCAAATTGTCCCCCAACCAGATCTTTCCCCATCCCGCCCTCAATGAGTCAACAAGGCATCTAAAGCCAATTGCACATTCACATCTGGCAGGGACAAGGACTTTCTCCTGATTTAATCCATGTGTTATGTAATTGAAGCCAGGGATTCAGACGCACAGTGAGCTCTAGTGGGGAGGATCTTAAACACGTCCTGCCATTATGCCACTGCTGAAGCCTCGTGTTCTGACATCATACCAGTGTTTCGCAAATGTCTGGAAAACATGGGTGGTTTGTTGCTGGAATTTAAAGACTATATCCAAGTGAAGGAAAAACAGCTTCTTTCTTGTAAATGATCAAATAAAATAATAACTGTGGTATTTTCTATTAATTCATGACAGTAGGAATGGATTGGTCCTGACTCATTCAATGTCTTTATTATACCACAGCAAGGCTTTGGAAACATTGATGGTGAATACTGGTTAGGCCTAGAGAACATCTACTGGCTGACTAATCAGGGCATCTACAAGCTGCTGGTGACCCTGGAAGACTGGACCGGACGCAAGACCTTTGCAGAGTATGCCAGCGTCCGTGTCGAGTCCGAGGACGACTTCTACAGGCTGCGGGTGGGCCGATACAATGGCAACGCTGGAGACTCTCTTACCTGGCACAATGGCAAGCAGTTTACCACATTGGACAGAGACCATGATGTCTACACAGGTGAGTGGAATGTGGTGCAAGAGAAGGCAATAATGACTGTTGCTGGGCTTTTGCATGAACTGCAGAGGTTTTGGTATCTGTTTCAATTCATCCCACACAGTCATATCAGTGGACCCAACTTACAGTATATGCCATTCCTCTCATTGAATGAGGGTGAGTCAATCATAACTGGCTGTATTCTGGGTTGAGTTATGCACTCACAATGGTGAATTGATACAGATAATGCCCTGTGACAGACTGGTGACATGCCCATAGTATAAGCTGCCTCTCACTGAATATCCTGGGGTAAGTCCAATCCCGGATATAAGGTATAAAGCACTTAAAAAGCTATGGATGTTTGGTAGTGTATCCCAAAAACAGAGGTGTATCTTGAGTTTATCAATATTCAAGTGAAAGATTTGTGAAAGACAAAACAGCCATACCCATACATTTAACGAGAACTGCACATGCGCTACTGAAGCATCCATCCATTCATCCAAACTGATGATCTTCATAACTTGCTCTTTGTAAAGGACAGCAGGGTCATTAGTGTGGATTTCCCTGAAGGCTATTGTTTGTACCTCATATAGTAGCTACACTGATAAGGATGTGTCAGAAGGTGTCCGTCTCAGCTCAGCAGATGACATTAAAAGCTGAAGTGCTAGACTTTTGTCTCCCCCTTCTGCCAGTGAGAGTAATTAGAAAAGCACTGTTGACATGCTTAAGTCAGAGGCTCTGCTGTAACCTACTATGTTGCTACTGTTGGGGCTGTATATCAGTGGAGAAATGGTTTTGAGCATCACACACAACCCTTTCACTATCAGAATTTGATCCATTCAGTCCGATAAAATTTGGGAAGTCTAGCGCAATTACATTATTTTATCCCCATTCAAGTTAGCAGAGAGCTAACTGAAAGTTAGCGGGCTCAGCTGTCAGAAGACTCTGGGGAACTTGTTTGGCAAGAGCTTGAATGTAACAGGCATTCATTTATGCGTAAAAGTTCCGCACTGCAGGTTTAATCTTGTCCTGGGTTCCCAAAGACACCATGAATTTCCTGTTGTGTTGTATTAACTTCAGCCAGAAGCTGTTCCAGAGAAATTGTCACAATTGTTCAACCTGAAAGTCACATTGGTTAAATGTAGTGTCTGCTCACTCAAAATTCGTCCAAATGTGTTCTGGTCTTCTTCTTCTATGACTGATGATATGCATGCAGAACGTAAACATTTGTATGCATTCAGAGGTTGAGAGGCAGTATTGCAGTAATGAGGTAATTGTTCTGGCCATAATGAAAAATACAAAAAAGACAATTATGCAGGAATCTGATGAACGTAACGTAGTAGTTCATTGTTGGGCACCCTGATTAATGATCAATCCTAACCCTGACCCAACAGAAGACCAAATCAACTTTATACCAGTGAGTCTGATTTGATTGTGTGTCTCTCCAGGTAACTGTGCCCACTACCAGAAGGGAGGATGGTGGTATAACGCCTGTGCTCATTCCAACCTGAATGGTGTGTGGTACCGTGGTGGGCATTACCGCAGCCGCTACCAGGATGGAGTCTACTGGGCTGAGTTCAGGGGAGGGGCTTATTCTCTGAAGAAAGTGACCATGATGATACGACCCAATGCAAACACCTTCCACTAACACTTCAGAACAGATTTTCCTGGACAAGCAATTCCTCCAAAGGGATTCCACCTCTATATCACAAAAACAGGCATCCTTGATTTGAACTTCAGTCTTAGCTTTTTATCTGTTGGCTGCTTTACATTCTTAATGTCCCTTCAGATTGTGCTTTTTAAAACCTCTACAGGCATAGGTTTTACTTATCTTGTTAGGCTTATAAAGCACCATTGCGCACAAATCAACACAATCACACACACATACATTAAGTGGCTATAACACCTTATCTCTGTCTCTTTGTGCTTTTGATGATTTGTTTATTTTCTTGGTGTGTGCAACTTCAATAATTAAAATATAGTAAAAAACTTACAGCAAGATTGTTTTGACATGTACAGAATAAAATCCACCAATCTGCTATCATTCTATATCACTGTAAAATATTAACGCCAGACTGTATATCCAGAGATCAGAACTGCCAACTGGCAATAAACCCTTGCTTCATGTTACCATTGGTGTTTATATGTATGATATAGACTGAGATCAGTTCTAAAGGAGAGAAATCCAGTTATTTATTTTGATACAATGTTCTGGAAGATTTTCGGTCAATCTGTCTAATTTGTCACCATCATTTCCTTTTTAAGTCTTTTGCCTCTTAATTTCTACTATTATTTGGATATGATCATAGTTTTGGATCAAAGGTCAACTGACTCCTAAGTACTGTATGTGACCAAAATACAAAGTTTAACAGGTCAACTTTTCTTGAATCTGAACCACAGAGACTGTAGACTAAACAGCTATCACTGAATACACTCCATAGTGCTTGTTGGGTCTTTATAGTGAGATTAGAAGTTGCAAGACAAACCGTTGTTGTTGCCACTAATGGTGCAGAAACAGCCCTTTTGAGATGATCTTTTCATATCCTGATCAACCATTGATACTGTAAAAATGTATCAAGTTACTGTGCATTTATGTGTTTTTGAAGGATAATGCTAATGTTTTGGTACTGAAGTTTCTGATACTCAATATTTCGTGCCACTACTCACTAACTTTACTGTATTTAACCATTTTATGCTCAGAAAGGTATCCATGTTTACATAGATCTTCCATTCTATATACAGATAGCAGATACCCTGGCTCAAAGTTCAAAAATGCACCCCACACATCTTATGATCACTAATTAGCACAATGCATCTTGTACATAACAAGACATGTGAAATCACCAATGTGGGGTTTTAGGGAGAGTTAGGTGCTGGAACTATTTTTTGGTGACCAAAAGTAAAGCAAGTCAACTGTGTCAGTTTGTTGCATCAGAGTCTTGTCATCACAAGGATGTTACCATGTTTGGTAGCATTGTGTCTGTATGGAGACAAAAACACAAAACCTGAACTCACGGACTATATCTGACAACCCATGCTATAGCCGGAAGCCAGAAGTACCGGGCAAATGGATTACCTGTTGTTAGTCAATAAAAAAAGTTCAAACACGTAACTCTGTCTAAAACCACAAACTGCAGATTTTACATGTCTGTCACAACATGTTAATCAGTGAGCTTTAGAGGTGTTGGTTGGTGAGTTTTTTTTTTAACTTTGGACAGAGCCTGGCTAGCTGTTTCCCCCTGCCTCCAGCCTTTATGCTAAGCTAGGCTAACCACATCCTGATTCCATACTTCTTGAACTATTTGTCATAGGTCCCAAAACAAAGACCCACCACATCTATTTAATGTTGATGTTGTGAATCAGATTACAGCCTTTAAATGTAGACAGAATTGACAAAAACATTTACAAAAAATTTGCAGGTCTTCCAGGAAAAAGTAGCTACACTACACTACACAGTTCAGTGTACAACTCAGTCATTCCCTCTACCAACCAAAGGTTACTGATCTGTTGAAAAGATCATTCACTGTATTAGTGTGCAGATACAGTATGTACCAGGTGCTCTGTGTATATATATGCTGTTTCCTTAAGAGTATTTTTATAGTCTGTATGTTATCGATCTTGCAATAAACTATGTACAGCTCTGCTTGTCTTTCCAGTGACTCATTTCAATTAGTTCAACTTTTTAAAATTATTCATTTAATTTGTTTGAATCAGAGAATCATAACTACTTTATTTCAATCTTTCATCCATCTAGACTATTATCACACATTCAATTGACAGAGATGAGAGAAATACTCTGATATCACATTAAACCAATTAAAAGTAACTGAAATTCTGGTAAAACAAACAGTAAGACATAAAAATCAAGCAAAAATCAATGAGTGAGTATGTAGGAGTACAGTCACTTTACACTTAGAGCCTGTGAGAAACACAAAGGCCCCAGAGTGACCGATTCCTTCTCAAATAAATTCAGTCAGTAATATTCCTCACGTCATGCTGTGTAAAAAAAACAGCAATGTCTTTCATTAGGATAGTCCAATTGTGCGAGCATCTGTCCCTGCCGCCACTGTACATACAACCAGGACAGTATTAGTGTCAACAATTAGAAATTTATATTTGATATTTTTTGTTTTCATGATGGCACCCCCTATCTTTGCAAGGCCAATAACTGAGTCTAGGTACAGGTCCTATAATAAACCAATTGCCTACTTTCATTAGCAACCAGCGAAGTCTGAAGTACATAAGATTTAGTTTTTCCACTAGGTTGACTGCTTTGGCCTGGCTGGGGTACTACACAACTCTACATGGGACCTCTGTAATCACTGAGGATGTCTAACCAAAGTCTTAAGTTCCATTCCGGCTATAGAACTACTGAACGTTCTCTACCAGCCTGTTAGATGAACTGAATATGTCGATGATCACACTCAGTGCCTGAAAACACACTTTTATAGGATTTCCTTTCAATTAAAGTTCTGGGGCTACCTGATTATAAAGAAATTATCATACACTAGTGCAAGGCCTGTTAAAATGTGCCTGTTTGTAATGAAACGTATATTTACCAATAACATGAAAGAAGCGAATAATCTATTGTACATAGATGATATAAATTGTAAGTACTAGTAATTGTAATAGTAAATAAATATTCTTTTCTCATTTTAAGTATAATAAGGGCTGCATTTTAAAAAAAAAAGTACATTCTAAATGTACACATGTACACATATAACTACAGTCACTGGGTTCTGAGTGTTTTTCGTTTTTTTTGTTGTCATCCGGGAACTCAAAGATGGGGCAAGGAGGGTTAACACCATTGTAGTTCAGTGGGCCGCAAAACCGGAAGCCAGAAACTTTTTTGGTGCAAGTGCCAGCCAAGCAATTCTTATTGGACTGAATGGGCACCATTTTTGGTTTGGTGTCCAGCTCTTATAATACATCCATGGTCTAGATACGGGGTAAGAGTGTCCATTCTTGATTAAAAGCTCTGTTTTCACCGTCTACTTTTCTCTTTTTAGAGCACTTTTCTCTGACTCATGTCACACTTCATTTCTCTTTTCTCCCTGCTGGTGTCAATTGCGAAAGCCCTGAAGCTCCGCCCTGGCCCTGTACAGAGTGGAGCAGCTCATTGATCGCTGGTTTATTCAAAGTTTATTAATATTATACTTATCACATGTCCATTTTGCGCATACCAATTGCACATACTCATGTCAAGTGTGGAGTAGATTAGATGTATGGTTCAAGAGATACATGGAGGACATACAGACAGACATACAGAAATTATGGAGATTCCTTCCTTTAGTAGATACAGTTGTTCTCATAAGTTTACATACCGTGGCAGAATTTATGAAATATTGGCTATTTTTTGGAAAATGTAACTGATCATGCTGAAAACCTTTCTTTTACTTGGGGACATTGGTCAGGTGAAGACATTTATTATCACATAATTATGTGTGTCCTTTTAAAACAATAATGATGACTAAAATTACCCAAATGGCCCTGATCAAAAGTTTAAATACCCTTGAATGTTTGGCCTGATAATACACATACCAATTGGCACTCACAGGTTTAAATGGCTATGAAGGGTACATTTACACATCTGTGACTTGTTTGATTGTAATAATATATTGTAGTAATAGTAGATAGCAATAGGAGATTGTAGTGTCTTTGTATAAGTAGTCAGTGAGTTTTTCTGCTCTTGAGAGACCCTGCACATTTCATCCAAGGGCTGCACTGACTTTGCTAGATACTGAGCCATGGGGAAAGCAAACAAACTGTTAAAGGACCTGCGAGAAAAGGTAGTTGAACTTTATAAATCAGGAAAAGGATATAAAAAGATATCTAAAGATTTAAAAATGCCAAAACTCTGATAAAGAAGTGCTAAAGTAAGGGTTCTGTTGATAACAAGCCATGGTCAGGTAGACCAACAAAGATTTCGGCCACAACTGCCAGGAAAATGGTTTGGGATGGAAAGAAAAACCCACATGCAACTTCAGCTGAAAAACAGGCTTCACTGCAAAAACATGGTGTGACTGTTTCAAGATGCACAATAAGGAGGAACTTGAACAAAAATGGGCTGCAAGGCCGAGTTGCCAGAAAAAAAAACCATTACTACACCAACGCCACAAAACAGCCCACTTACAGCATGCCAAACAGCACCTAGACAAGCCTCAAAACTTCTGGAACATAGTCATTTGGAGTGATGAGAACAAAATTGAACTTAACCATAACCATAGACGTTATGTTTGGAGAGGGTTCAACAAGGCATATTACGAAAAGTACAGTATCCCTGCTGTGAAGTACGGAGGTGGATCTCTGATGGTTTGGGGGTGTGTGAGCTACAGTGGCACACAGGGAATTTAGTCAAAATTGATGGCAAGATGAATGCAGCACGTTATCACAACATATTGGAGGACAACTTGCATTCATCTGCCAGGAAGCAGCACATGGGACGCACTTGGACTTTCCAACATGACAATGATCCAAAACGCAAGGCGAGGTCGACCCTTCACTGGATACAGCAAAAAATAAAAGTGAAGGTTCTGGAGTGGCCATCACAGTCTCCTGACCTCAATATCATTGAGCCACTTTGGGGAGATCTCAAACGTGCAGTTCATGCAATACAGCTCAAGAATTTATGGGACCTAGAGGCTTTTTGCCAAGAAGAATGGGCAGCTTTACCAACTGAGAACATAAAGGGCCTCATTCACAACTTTCACAAAAGATTGCAAACAGTCATTGATGCTAAAGGGGGCAATATATAGTATTAAGAACTAAGGGTATGCAAACTTTTGAACAGCGACCATTTCGTTATTTTCTTTATTGCTGTTTTGTTTAATGATTGTGCTATTCTGTGATGCCTTATAGTTTAATTTGAAGCACATTAAAAAATAAAGGACGTGTTTTGCCATTAATGTTTTCTTTAAAGAATGATTCACATCTTACAAATTCTGCCAGGGTGTGTAAACTTACGAGCACAACTGTAGATGTGTCATATATAAAATGCTCCTGTTTTCATATACTGTATGTGCCATGTATGAAATGCTCTTTAGACAAGCGGACAGTGTAGGACAGCTGTCTTCTTCCCAGTTGAGTCGACCTGGCGCTTTATGATTGTTGCCATAGAGTCAGCACTGAAGTAAACAATTTAACAACAATGTTGTGACTAGGGACGAGGTTGCCTGGGTGCTGCCTGAATAACAGAGTGGTTCAACTCTTTTCCTTCAGACTCGATGTGGCATTTCACTGTGTCAACACCAGCAGTCTGATATGTAACCACTGTCTCCTTGATCAATCTAGTTTGTGTTTGTCAATAAATCTCTTTGCTTAAGACATCCATATCCGCCTGGAGTTTCTGCATTTATGATTTAACCAGTTCTCAATATTTTCATTGACACTGATTTGAACACGTAACCTCATTACAAACAACAGGACCCTGACAGTTGGTCAGATGAGAAATTATGTGTATTGTTTTATTGGTTGGAAATCGTGCTTCCCATCATGCTGTTATGGACTTTATTTTGCAGCTCATGGCTGTAAACTTTTAATTTCAATATCTCTGGTTGGAAAAACAGTAAGCCTATCCTATGAGTGCTTACCATATTTTATAGCAAATTGGTTAATTATAAGCAAATTATCATGATATAATATATCATATATAACAATTTGTTATATGGTCAGCTCAATGTGATATTACAAATGTTGAGAGTTTCTCTGTTTGCCACTTTGAGGGCATTTGCGCCACTGGTAAAGGTGTTCAACATCAGCTGGACTTGTATCATTGACCAGGAAGCTGAATGCAAAAGTTCATGACTTCTTTATACTGAAACCTCAAGGGGGACGTCTCCCGCATGGTGGTTTGTAGAAACACAACAGGAGTTGCAGATCCTTACAAATGTACTCTACCTGTACTATGATATGGTATTCCATATTCTATACAAGCTGAGGTGAAAAAAACTCCCAAAGCAAATGTTCTATTTTCTATTTGTACTATTTTACTAATTGTAAGGTGTGCAACTGCCAACTGGAATTCAGAGTAGAGGTGTAAGATGTTGCAAGGCCTGGAAACCCAACATAAGCACAGAAAGCATCGATTTAACGCAGGCCAAAACAATGATGGAGGACCTACCGAGATAAGGAATGCAGGGCACCATCTTCAGGGAGCGGATGTATTCTCTCATGCGGGTGTAGTTCTCTTCCTTGGATGTCAGATAGTTTAGCTTCTCAAATGTGGCTTTGTCTTTCCGACTGATCAACTACAAGAACAGAGAAAAATATATTGTTAGATTTCTCCTTCTCATTCCTAACTGCAATGTTAAAAAATCACAGACTGTTGGAGTTAGAAGCTTATAAATAATGGAATATATACAACAATTGTTTCTAATGTATCTCAATGGTTGTAGCTGCAGTGGGCAGCTGTTTAAAGCGAGTTGGAGGAGGCTTGCAGTGTTTCATCCTGAGTGATTCAGACATATTTGGCAAAGTCTGGTTTTGTTCTTGCCAATCTGTGACCCAATTGTGTTGTTCAGGCAAGTGATCTCAGTGGGATTGGTTTCCATAAATTGTACAAAACAAGACAAAAACAAAAAAATGACGAAAAGTTGATGGAATATGAATCAGAAGCCAGAGACAGAAACAAGCAAATAAATAAATAAATAAATTACAAACTTCTACATTTTGATAGAGATGCCAGCTTTCAATGTGTGAAACAAATGTCAAAGTAAAAAGGATGAAAAACATGTTGTAGTCTATACACATGTAGAGTATTATATTGTACTGCTGTGCAGACACACACAGGATGTTAGTGTGTCATGCTACTAGCCAAAAACACATGGATTTGGTCAAACATGCGCGAAAACATCCTAAACCAACTAAGTTTTCACCCCCAAAAAAAAAGACTCTTAAAGGGAGCACTGTAAAAACATGTATTATCTGGTTAAGTAAAACAACTGTGTTTCAATGGCTGGTTTCATTTTTGGATCCAGTTCTAAGTTAGCGAAATACCCAAATCCAAGCTCCAAGGCTAACAATACTCTCATCCAATCTTTTATCTCTCCATGCTCTGTTTTTATTAGAACACCGAAGAAAACATTTATGTAGCAGCTTCTCGTTTTTAGCTGCTACTGCTCATCTCGTTTGCTGGTTAAAAGGGCAGATTATATCAGCTGTAGCTAATTAATGTTAAAGACATAAATAACTTTCCCAAAGGCCAAAATGGAAGTTTTTGGCTGTAGACTGGTTAAGGTGCACAAGCTAGTTCCTGTACTGAACCAAAGGTCATTTGTTAGAGAGGGAAGCACCGCTATTTTTTGTGTTTTCATAATTCAACTACACAAAGAGTGAAGTAATCTAGGTGATTGCTATTTTTTTTTTTTTAAAACACACCAGTTTCAGTAGTTGGAATTCAATGATTGATTCACCGAGAACTATTCAGAAAATATTTTGACAGTTAATAGTTTATGTCATTATTAAAAGCATGTTTATGTAAAGCATTCTTTGGCTACAGCATCTAAAAAAAATGAGGATTTGCAACTTTTCTTTGTCTTAAAAGTAGTAAACTGAATATATTTGGGTTTTGAACTGTTGGTAAGACAGAACAAGCTATGTGAAGAGCACCTTGGGCACTGAGACATGCTGATGGGAATTTTCACCGCTTTCTCACATTTTTATTTCATCAGTTTGGATTAGTGTAAAACAAAACGTAAAAAGTCAGCTACATAATGTGTCAGTGTGTCAGATGCATAATCAACAGTTCATATCTTCTCCTGCTCAGCTCATTTTCAGGTCAGAGTTGCAGGTTATTAATATTTATTCTATATAACATTATTTAGTCTTCTGCGAGCACAGATCAACGTTTTGAGTTTTTGTTCTTTAAAACTCTAGTTAAAAAGGTTAAAAGCCAAACTTAAGTGGATTTGATAATGGACTTGATATTAGATTCAGATTTGTAATTATGCTATCAAACCCCATCCTCAGCTACAGCAGACAGTACAAACGCTACAAGGTGCTAGCCTGCTTCCCCACATTTTCAAGTAGTCTCCACATAGTTGATTTAACTTGGCGACCCTGAAAATACAACCCCTTTCTGCTCACTAAATCTGTAACATAATATCAACGTTTTAAAAGCCTTGTTGATACAGTAACCTCCTCTGTGTACTGGTCTATAAAATCATCAACTGAAGCCAGCCTTCCTGCTTAACATACAGAGTATTTCTCCATGTGTCTTGGCGCTGGTGCATCCACTTTTCATGGTCTCATATCCAGCGCCGTAAAATCAGAAATCATGTTCAAATATTAAAACCAGGACCAAAGAGTTTGCACTTTAATAGCCTGGAAAGAGAAGACATGGCTTACAAGAGCTCACAGCTCACAAACAGCTGTTGGTAATGTGGAACTAATCATTCAAACACCCTGTTTGGAAAAAAAAGGCACAAGCCAGCCACACTTTATTACTCATAAACATACACAATGGCATCTGTTTGTGGTGGTGAAAAATCATTTGGACTGAACAGCCAAGCACCGCATTGTTTATTATCTTATTTCCTCTGAGGGATGGCCATCCAATCTGATCCGCCTGAAACCTGCAGCCCAATTCTCTGATCCGTCGAGCAGAATATTATGATGAATTGAACACTGAGGTCTAGAAGAGCAAAGACAGACAGCTTTAAAATCCTTGTTAATTCTAATATTATATGAAATATATCTCCTGTCTGAAAAGTCAGGTAGGGGATGGGGTCTGTGGTTCAAGTTCTGTTTCCTGCCCTGAGCACAGCAGATCACGATGAACTACCAGGTTTCAGGTTAGCTTCCAGCTGTTTTTGGATAAAGAGCTGCAGACTCAATTCAGATTCAAGTAGTTTCAAAAGACCACAATTTCAAAATTGTGGTATTGCCCTCTCTGGTTGTAATACTCTGTGTTTATATGTGTCATGTGCTGCAAGCAGGCAAGAGCAGTGATGTCCCCACTGAACAAAATCCTCAAAATTTGTCCCTACTTCATTTACATATCACTATTGCACATCAACTTTATGGTAACTCATCACGATACACTGCCGGGCATCAGATAGTTCTGCACAGTTAAGGAAATATACCATTCACGAAAAAAAAAACAAGTAATTAATAAATATACAGATCATTAAATAAGTGAGATTGATTTACTTTCCACTTCTACTAATACATATATGTTGTGAGCATCAGCGATGTCTCTTTAGGTCACTATAGAAATTTTAAATGTCATATGATTTGCTGATACCAGCGCTTATGTTTTTCTATTTCAAACCTTGCATAAAAACTGATGTCTTACCGCCCAGGTTTTGCTGAGTCTGAAGATGGGAGCGCTCTGAAGAGCAGACACCACGGACACCAGAGAATGAAGGTTGTTCAACTCCAACAGTTTCTGAGAACAAAGACAGACATTTGATGAACAGGAAGCATGCGTTACCCTGGGTTTAACATGTAACTTCACACATCTGTTGGCACTGTAGACTTAACTTCAATGTAATAAACCATAAATATCTTTAAAAACAAGAGTGCCCAGATGACTTGGGTGTTAACACACTGACCATACAACACAACAAATCTAACCAGCGACCTTTATTGCAACTCTCTCTCCCTTAATTCTGTAACCAATGAGCTATGGAAGAGAAAATGTATACTAGGTACGTCACTTTAAAGCAAAAAGCTGTGTTTCTTATAGTCAACAAATCTAACAAGTATCATACATGTCCAAAACCTCACGGTATCTTCTTTCTCCACTGTTGTCTAAACACTATTACAAACAAACACACTAATGAGTCACACTGTTGCACTGGGTGACATGTTCCTTCATAACCATGACCACACACACACTGTAGTTTATTTTGGCTCAATCCGACACATGCTGTCCTGTTGCCAGAAATACTCACTACAGCACCTAATATGGATTCATCTGCTACTGAAAAAAGTCCCCAACTGTTTCTTCCTGTTGACATTGTTAAAAGGGCTAGAGTTTGGTAAAACAAGAAAAATGATCGTTGGGATGGATGAGGATCCTCCTGTGCTCTGAAATGATTCAGTTCTATCTCCTCAGGCTTTTTAATTCATTTGAAATTTTTAAATTCCCATCTCTTAAGTGAGTGGTGTTAAGGTGGAACCCGTTACTACTACACACCAGAAAGTCAAATCAAATATACAGGAAGCTTTAGCATGAGCCCACCGCTGCCCAGCGCTACACTGAGCGCATACAATACTTCTGTAGTTGGAGTTTGTATTTCAGCCAGATGACGAGCAAAGTAGGACACCGGAAGTGTTGCTGGTTGTTCAGCAGCTAAAAAGTCTTTAGAAAGCCTTCCCGAAGATGGAAATTTGTGTCAGGAATGGTTGAAATTTATGTGTTTTTCATTTTAGTAGTGACCAGCTGTTAAATTATTGAGCCTTTGCAAAAAAAAAAAAAAAATGAAACTGCATATTTGTGAGATGTTTTTAAAGATTTATGTCTCCAGTAGGGAGCAGTGAGCTTGGAGCTGAGAGCCACATAGTAGAGTAGTCATTTTAAGAGTACTGAGACACTAACACATTGTTGTTTTTTTGTGGGATTTGTTAATTTTACATTAACCTTGGGTTTTCTACGCGTGGTTATGTGAGTTGCCTTTACAAATCTACACTTCACCATGGAATGACAAAGGCCTTACATGGAACACATACTCACATAATGTCAGTGGGGCACTACAGATGGGGGGTTTTACAGAGTGTAAACACTGTACAGATATCAGTGAATGAATATTATTGGTTCCATTGCAACTACTGTTAGAGTACAGAGAGCAGTTTTAAAGATTATTATTTGCTCCTGGGACACTAATGATGAAGGAAGTATTGAAACCCTTCAATTCAATGACTTCAAGGATATTTTCATTTTATTACAACTTGGGTCACTAAACACATTGAATATCATTTCAAATCACTTACGATGATTACTTATATCAGTAAACACAGTGACAGTAAAATGTTATTATTACTGATTAGTGATGGATTCTAATAACCAGTTCCATTTTTGATCCAGTTTCTGGCAAAACTTCATTCAGCTTCAATGCAAACATTCCAAATCTCAAACTTTTTACCAAAGAGCAACAGAAGACATATGATGTATGTAGCAGGCTTCTTATTTTAACATTAATTACTAAAACTGTGTTGTGTTTCTGCCGGCAGAAGATGATTAGTCATCTTTGAGTTATCGTGATATAAGCTTTTTTTACTTGCAAATTCAATTTAATCAATTCACTTTAATAAGTTTGTTTAATAAGCTGGTGGAAGTGGAATCATACACTTGATTCAAGTATATACTATACATGATTTCTGTGATGAATACTTTTAAAAATGATCTCTTATTTTTGCTTTGCTTATGTCAGGACCTCCTGTGTTTCTCTGATTTCAATGACTTTTTACACTCCTCCGCAGTGGTTCAGGCCCCAGTCCATCATTTCTAGAGTGATTCTCTATGGTGATACATTCTGGGTTTGTGTATTGTTACAGTCAGATTCACAAAGGGTGCTTCAGTCAATATCTTTGCAAATTTGCCAAGAACATTATGTCACGGTTCTACGTTTCCTTTCCATCTCGCACTCTGACCTCGGGGAGAGACTCATGCTGCTACTATTCCCTGATCAGACCTCAAGAGGAGAAACACCATTTTGTTTCTGCCATCAGTGTGTCTGCTTTCTCCATTACTCCTCATATACTGTAATAAAGTAGCTGGGTAGCTCCTGTATGCTGCAGGCTTACTGAATAGAATGGATTCTGTGTTGAGATCGCTTTCCAAGAGACCCCATGAAACAAAAATCTACACTAAAAACACTAAACTATTTCCTGCTCGCTTCCACTTCTGAACACATCCATGTCTGATGATGGATGTTGGATGGATGAACTTACAAAACATTACATTGGAGGTATCTCTACTGTAACAATAACGGAGATGAAGAGCATGTTTTTTTGTTTTTTCAAAATATATTTCAGTTTTTAGAATTGTTAGAAGAATAGTAAAAACTGTTAACAGAGAGAGACAAAAGTGTCTAACACCAACTACAATACTCAAAAATTACCCAAAAATTCATCTCAGGCAGCAAAATAAAACATTAGTTAGGAGAACACATATCAGAGAACTACACACTGAATCACTGTTAAAGAACTAGTAATGTATGGCATTGTTAGTACACAATTAGGCAATATTTTTCATAAAGCTACTTTTATTCAGTAATTTGAACTCACCTTTGCTATTTTGACAAAATGGCTCAGTATTTCTGCTCGGATTTTCAGTGTCTGGGCAGTTAAGATTTCTCTCACCAGCCAAAAGCTGACCTGAAACATAACAATATCCAAACACATATTTAAAAAAAAATATCTACAATAAACTATATTATAAATGACATTTTATACTCATATTTTTCATCTTTCTTGTGTATCATTAACCTGCCATCTGGTTTTAAACAGTTGCATTTTTTGGCCACTTGAGGGCAGTGCAACAAGCTGTCAATGTCAACACTTTACATATTATCATCTCATAATGTTATATGGTAAAAGTGCTAGCAGACAGTTGCATATTTTCACATCATTCATGGAATCATGTTTAGTTCCACTCTCCTTCCAGCTCTGCTTTGGTCTCCATGGGAAAAATATGTCTCTTTAACGGCTGAGACCAAAACAATGAGCTGAAAGACACAAACAAGCTGTGGGGTAATTCTCTGTGGGTTGGTCTCTGTACAAGTGAGCACTTTGACATGTCATGTTAATCTGAGAATATTGATTAGTGCAGCTTTAAAGATTAACAAAACTATATTTGGGAAGGAAAAAACAGTAATAGGAGTTTTTCATTTGTCCTGTCCTAGGATTTGATAGATTTTTCCATTTTGCACTAAAAAGTGAAACTGAGATTGAGCCCAACAGCAATAGTATCCACTGATGAACTTCAATCTTGTGATCAATCCACTTATGATATTAAGGACGATAAATGAACTGTATCTTTGACAAAAACTTGTGTTTGTGATTAAGTGAAAATAGATGGGATGAGGGTATTGTCTCCCTGGAGCATCTTTTAGACCACAGACACATACTTGTTGAACTAACAAAGGGTTTCCCATCAATAATAGGCTACAATAATATTGGTTCATAGGTTGGTATGAAACTGTACAGTATTCCATTTGCCTTTATTATGGGCATTCAAGTCCCACATCAAGCATAACTTGTATCACTGTATTTCTGAGAAGTAGAAGTAACCAGACGAGGAAATGTTTGCTTTAGAAATCATGTAAGACACACCTGGTTGAACCTCCGTGTGAATGCGACCACATTGGGAGCCAAACTGTGTTTCTCTTTCCCATTCCATCCACAGCTGGCCAGCTCCTGCCGATCACAAAATAAGACTGATGAGTATTATCAGAACATCTGGACAACGACAACACCGAATGCCAAATTTCTAGACCGGAGCTAGTTCCATTTGATCATTTGTTGATTAAGTTAGACAATGCTCATGAAAAATCATAACATATTGTCAGTGTTTCCCTTCAGAACTGTTGCCTTATCAAGGCTGGAAGGAATATTAATGCAAATCCCCCTGTGAGAAGCCATGTGGAACCTGTCTTTCAATGCTAGACTTACTGTATAAACACACTGCATTTGCTGAGGAAAGGTCAGCCTGTTCCCACTGTCATTCTAAGACAATTGGAAACAAGACAAAGACTACTCTACAGCTACTGGATCTTAAATTTGGAACAATATTAGCTAATACAAACCAGCCTCTATATTTTATATTTCATAGCTTCCACACAAAATCTCTGATAGAACATGGCAGTAATGGCCTGAGCAGCTACTTTAAGTGACTCTCGTGAACTATAGTAAAGGCAATAAAATGTAAAATACATCATCTATATTATTTTAAAACATAATTGCAGTGATACTGCTGGAAAGGAAGAAGACAAATGAGACTGAGTCTACAGCCATGCTTACAGTGGTGCTTTGAGCTAGATACTAACGTCAGCATGCTAACATGCTTACAATGACAATGCTGACATGCTGTTTAGCAGCTATAATGTTTACCATGTTCACAGTGTTAGTTAACACGTAAATATACTAACATTTGCTAATTAGCAATAAACACACAGCTGAGGCTGATGGGAATGGCATTAGTTTAGCAAGTATTTGCTCTTAAAGCAAAGTATTGGACAAATTAAAATCTGACCTGATGATGGCGCTAGATGGAATGTCAGAGAATCCATCAAAGTGATTACAATATATTCTGATGGGAGCATGAATGTCTGAACCCAATTTCATGGCAAAGTCGAGACATTTCATTCTGAACCATATAATAATAATAATAATGCACATTGAGATATTTCACTACATATGTGAAAACTGACCTCCTGGTGGTGCTAGAGGAAGTGTCAGGGAATCACCAAAGTCATTGGGATTTCTCTTCTGGGCACTACAGATATCTCTACTAAATTACATGGCAACTGATCCAATTGATCCTGAGATATTTCAATAAAAGCCAAAAATCTGCTGGTAATGCTAGAGATGAAGTCAGAAGTTCACCAAAGTCAGCCAGACTCATCCTCTGGGGAACATGAATGTCTGTACAAATTTCATGGAAATCCATCAAATAGTTGTTGAGATATTTAAAAGAGCAGGCTCACAGTTTTTCAAGTGTGTCTTAAAAACAACAGTCGGGTGTCCCATATGAACAGCGAAAGAGTTTTTCCTCACTATGTTCATTCCCCCTGTTCATACTGGCTGTTAAAAGATCCCCTCAAATGTGCTTTCAATATAGATGATAGACAGGAACAGATAGAGAGATGTACTTTATTGATCCCAGCTTAGGTAATACTTATGTAACAGCAGCAGGTTATCCAGGTGATGATCTACACATTAGACAAGCAGAATTGTTGAAGTTTTAAAAATGCAATAGAGGTAGAGTAGGAGTATGAAGATATACATATTCACCATGAGAAAAGTTATTGAAGGAGCACAACAGAGTGGAGTTTGGTTGAGACAGAAACTATAAAATCTGAGAGTTCTGAGAATTCTCTGTGAGACAGAGGTGAGTAATTGCTTTGGGCAGGAAAGATTTCCTGTATCAGTCCTTGTGACAGTGAAACAGAACCAGTCTGTTTAGGAAAAGTGCTGCGCTGTCTGTCCAGTAGGTGGTAGAGAGGATGGACAGGATTATCCATAATGGGAAACAGTCTGTTCAGTGTCCTCTCCAACACAACTTCAAAAGGTGTCTGGTTTGCCGCCAATTACGGAAGTGGTGGAAGTATAGTATCGAAAAGAGGGACTCTGGCACTAAAAAGACCGTAACGTTGAAAGATATCTACTGGATTTGACGCATTTGGAAGCTTCAGACAAACTTTTAAATACGTTTTTGCACAGAAGGAGGACTGTGGATGTTGAATGATTACAATGGAATGACTACAGTCCAATGTTCAGTTGGACTCCTGACTGTTGTTTTAAGACAGACTTCAAAAATTCTGAACACCTCTTTATGGAGTGAAGTGCTGGACTGACAGACAGGCAAGAGAGACAGGGCCATCCTCAGAGCTATGTCGCTAGCACAGCTAAAATAAATGGAAATCACATGAATGGGTTGGACTTGAGACACGTGACAGTACAGACCCTTGGCATGTCACTGCTCCTCTCTCAGACACATTATAGTTAGATGCCTGAATGAAAACAGCATTGATTAACAGCCGTGCATCCACCAGTGGAAATTCCCTGGCCTTTCTGCCAATTTAAATTACCATTACTTTTTCATTCTTTCTATGTTTTAACCAGTGTTTGACAAGCCTAAATAAATCCATTAACAAAAGAACACCCCGCCCTGACAGGAAAACCCCCAGAAATCCAAATTCCATTATAAACTAGATTATTTTCATTAGGACCAATCCTACATTGCTATGCTAGACACAGCTTATCATCAGAACATCTAATTAACAGCAAAATTTGGATGATTGAAGTTTATTTAGAGATGGATCCTCAAGGATCCGACTTTGTTTTGTTTCTCAACTGATTTACTCAGATTCTTCTTAATCTGGCACTATGGATGTTTTGAGTAGTTAATATTTGGTAGTTTAGCCAGGCACAGAAGTCATAGTTTAGGCAGACACATAGCCACATATTTACCTAGAGAGGAGATATAATCATTTTAATTTGTGAATTCCATGTTTTATTATTCATTAATTAAATTTTTTTCCCCAATTCAATTTATTTATATAGCTCCAGATCACAACAAAAGTCATCTCAGGGATCTTTTCACATAGAGCAAGTCTAGACAGTACTTTTTAAAAAAAATTTTTTTACAGTGACCCAACATTCTCCCATGAGCTGCACTTGGCGATAGCAGCAAGGAAAAACTGCCCTTTAATAGGAAGAAACCTCAAGCAGAAGTAAGCTCTAGGTGGGCGCCAACTGCCATGACCTTGGTTGGGTTGAGAAAGAACAAAGGAGGACTTTAGTTTTCACAGGACTTTTACTATTTCACAGTTTAGTTAATGTAATAATGATTGCACTTTTTATAATGTATGTAGAGATGGTTAATGTGTACACTGGGAAGAATAAACCTACTGTATTCAGGCCTATGTGCAGGACAGAGTGTCTGCACACTGGATTACAGCTCCCAAAAATCTTTATTGGTCTGAAAAAGGCAATGTTTTGTCCTTACTCTGTGTTTTCCTACATTGGGGAAGAATGACCATGAAACCATTTGATTGAATCGATCCTATCATGAATCTCTACATGTTGTACAGGTAGTCTGTGTAGAGCATTTTGTCTTTAATCAACTTATTATCAAGCATTTTCAAAAATGTAGAAAGTGTGTAGCTGCTGCTTCTGCTGTTAACTCCTACTGATTTGTAAGAATAAGAGCAAAATGATGTCTTAAGACCAAGATTTTGCTCTGAGTAGCTTTAAAACATACCAGTCCAGGTCTGTGTTTGTTGAGATTTCCCCTGAACAAGTGAGTAAAGAAAGTTCATGGTCATATGGATGTAATTTTAGCCCTCTGGAAAATTTAAACGAACATGTTGGATCAGTCAACTGAACCGTTCTGTATGTACTTACGAAAGCTTCAGCTTGCATTAATTTCTAATTATCAATCCTTGATGTATCTACCATCTCTACCTGGTTCTCTTCCCTTACAATCTGTGCAGAGCCTGATGTGGTGGGAAGGAAATGCTTCAGGGCAGAGCAGTGACTGGAATTTCATTGACTAACCGAGGGTATGCAGAGTTTCCAGTGGCGAGTTCAAGCACTAAGGCTAGTCTGAGTTCAGCTGAGTGGCAGCAGCTGTGAAGGCCATCATAGCAGCATTGTATTACCAGTATTAGAAACAGAAAGGTGGAATCATTCTGTGGTGAGGGTTTGATCTCTGAGGGGTTCCCTAGAAAAGACTGTTGTACATCAGTTTGAAAAGGTCAGTAATAACAGATTATCCTTAATCATCAAATGAAGAGTCCTCTTGAGGTACTTGGTTTTCCTCCAAGATGAATATGCGATGTTGGAAGAATTCATTGATATAACTGGAAATAATACTCAGGAGACTAAGCACTTTACAGCATGTGTCTCTCTTACCTCTGGCTGGATCGCTTTAAATACTGGTGCATCCATCAGGGTGATTTGGCTCTGAAATAACAAGAAGTAAATCCTTATTACCTTTCAATATGCAGGTGCTTAAACAGCGGTATATATACACATACACATGCAGATTTCAGACATTATGAAAATATGATACATTGGTTTATAAGTCCTAACTGGAAATGATGAGTTGGTTATAACTGCCATTGATGATGATAATAAACAGACTGCTGTATATCTGAGACTTGCAGTAACAACCTCAGTTGAATGCTTTAAGCTGCAGTTCCTCTAATGTTCACTAAATCCTGGCTAAAGACAATTTTAACTTTTCCTTTCTTTTGCAAAAGTCAGGTCTCTATTTTCATTGCAGTGCAATGAGGTTGGTATATTCCTGACCTTGAAGTTTGCCCACCTGTGTAGTGTCTTTTTTTTTTTTGGAAGGAAAGTAACAAACAGGAGGGAGGTTCATTAAAATGCAGCAGCACAAAGTGAGTTGTTGGTATTTTGCTGGAAAAGTGGGTTGTTGTCACTAATTTGGCCAACAGTCCAAAACCCAAAGACAACTGGTTTATTATCATTGATGAGCATGAAAGCTAAAAAATATTAACATTTAAAAAACTGGAATTTGACAATTTTTGCTTTAAAAATTGCTGAAACAATTATTCAATAATCAAAACAGTTCCCAATTCATTTTCTGTCGATCAACTAATTGATTGACTAATCGTTACGACTCTACATGAGATACAGTGGAAATGTAGCTGAAATAGTGTCCAATTGAAATGATCATATAAAACAGCTTCACCACATTTTTTTCCATTTATTTAGAGCATCACTTCACAAATCAAATGTTTAAAGACTAACATACTGCATCTGGCTGCAGGTTTGTGCTGCTGTGTGTTCATGTCATGCAGATATGACAGGTTCTTCATTTATTGAGCTTTATTGTCATCATGGCTCATGTTGTGATTGCAATATTTATTAATCACCACACCCTTTGTGCTATACTTTGCAGAAAACACCATACTAGGCTGAAACAGCTGCCTGCTGCCGCTGCTGGAAACTGGGCTGACTCACACATACAGTAAATAGAGCCATAAAAGCAGAACTAAGAGATAAAAGTCAGTAGTGTTGAGAGAATTCTGGGTGCGTTTCTCACTGCATGTAATGTCATTTCAATGTTAATATACCAAATAGCTATATAATAATATAGCAGATGCTAATAACTCTAAGCTAACAGCATTATATTTAAATTGATTCTGAGTGACCAAACTCCTCCAGCTGACTCTCATTAACATGTAAAAGTTGTGTAATATTGCGCCGTGTCTTTAGATGTGATTCCTGTTTTACACATTACAAACACTTAGTGGCGTTTAAATCATACTCACAGCAAATTCCTCAGGCGTCACCTTCAGCACATCGAATACGACGGCATCATAGCTCTTGGCGTAGTCCACACAAGGTCCATCCAAAGAATCTGAGCTGCTGCTGGCCTGACACACACACACACACACACACACACATTAACATATTAACCCATCAGACTGACAGCCTTTCAACAGTGCAGTTTAACAGTCTGGATACTGCTCTATGCAGCTTCTAACAGCTTTTGACACATTTGTCAAAAATGTGTTTTAGAGAGGTCTTAATGGAGTTAGCACAAGTCAACTTTACTTCATTCATTCAGATTCAGAAAGTCTCATTACACACTTTATGAAAACTGTATAGAGTTGTACTACATCATTCACTCATTGACTGCACACCTACAATACGTCATCAAGAGTCCATTCAAAAATCTCCTAAATATGCCCAGTGGCCACCTTTCCTGCTCCTCAAAGAATCACAGCCCTGTTCTAATATCTGAACCATGCTGCCTATATATCAGTATTAAACACAAAAGTGAGCTATCCACAGAAAAAAATGACAGTGAAATGACAGGCTTTTAATCCCTGATCACAATCTCCAGATCCAGACAGCAATGGCAAATGTTCCTGCTGACTGACCTCTAAGAAAGAAAGAGTGAACCCAGGAGGATGATCAACACACCATCATCATAAGAAGAATAAAAAAAAAACACCAATATCAAACATGATACAAATACAATAAAAGGTCTTCATGCAAATGTACACATTTTCAGTCAATAAATCACAAAAGATTACAATCAATGGTAGAAATATCATCCACTCATTTCATATTACTAACATGATTAGAGTGGGTGCCATAGTTTAACAAGGCACTAAACATATATGGCGTATCCGAAATAAAATTAATATAAACAGAAATAGAAATAGACTAAGAATAGTGTCAAATGCCATGTACGCATATAAAACCTGGAAGAAATAAGACTCATCATCTTCTTATGATGATGGTGTCTTGACACTTGCGAATGTGATTAGATGATTGTGATGCAACTGGTTATTTGACTATCTATATAAAATCTCCCTCTCAAGCCCCCTCCCCATGGGAAGTGGTGGTGGTGTGTCTTTTCAATACCATCAGACCACACTTATCTAGTCCGGATGACATTCCGATGACATTGCTGTAGATCCTGGTGAGGTGGATCAGTGAGTCGATGTCTCACTCATTCCTGGCATACAGCTTGATGTCATCCATGTAGAGGAGGTGACTGATGGTTGTTCCACTTCGGAACCAGTACCTGTAGTAACTCTTTGAGATGATCTGGCTGAGGGGGTTCAGGCCTATGCAGAACAGCAGTGGGGGTAGTGCATCACCTTGGTATATGCAGCACTTGATGGTAACTTGTGCAATTGGCTTTTCCACAGCCCCATTGATTCTTGATGAAGGCTCTTAGTGTCCTGTTGATATTGTACATTTCCAAGCATTCCAGTATTCATGTGTGTGGCATTGAGTCGTAGGCTTTCTTGTAGTTGATCCAAGCGTTGCACAGGTTGGTCTGCCTGGTCTTGCAGTCTTGGGTGACTGCTCTATCGACCAATAGCTGGTGCTTAGCACCCCTGGTATTACTATCATTCCCTTTCTGGGCCATGCTCATGTATTGAATCATATGCCTATTCATCTTAGCCACTATAATACCTGACAGGAGCTTCCATGTTGTACATAGGCAGGTTATTGGCCAGTAGTTGGATGGGACTGTGCCCTTCTGGGACTCCTTCATGATCAGGACTGTCCGCCCTTGGGTTAACCACTCTGGATTCGCCTCATCCATCAGCAGTTGGTTCATTTGTGCTGCCAGGCATCCATGGAGTGCAGTTAGTTTCTTTAGCCAGTAGGTGTGGATCATGTCTGGGCCCAGTGCTGTCCAGCTCTTCATACCTGACACTCCTTCTTGGATGTCTGCCATTGTGATGGTTTCTGGGTTTTGTTCTGGGAGACTGCTGTGGTCTGCTCTTAGATCCACTAGCTACTGGGCATCATTGGTGTTATGTAATGCCTCCTTCTCACATATGTTCTTCCAGTATTGTTCAGTCTCAGCCCTGGGTGGATCTGTTCTCATGTTATTACCTTGCCACTGAGAGTACACTTTGGATGGTTCGATGGAGGACATCCTATTTATTCTCCTGGCTTCTGCTTCTGCTGTGTATCTTTTCAGGCAGGTAGCCAGAGCTGTGAGCCTTTGCTTGGCAGTCTCCAGTGCCTCAGGTGTAGACAGCTTGTTGTACTTTCTAGGCATCCCTTTCATCCCCACACCTTTCTGTAGTTCTGAGAGTTGACCAACTTCTCTCCGTGTTGCCTTGATCTCGGCCTCCAGCCTCCTTCTCCATGGAGGGTAATGGTCTTTGTGGCTTATGGTGATCATCTTGTAGACTGCCATGACATTTTGTATAAATATTTTGGTGACCCAAGCCTCAACTTAAATGTTCTCTGTGACCAACTGTTTTGTTGAAACTTGATGGTCAGATTTTCACTGTATTTCTGTGGATACTCATTGTTTCCAGATGATGAGTCTCTGACTGGGAAAGTCTTTGACTTTGTGACCCCTTGACTTTTTTTTAATGTCACCATGGACCTCTTTTTTTCCTCTATTATCATCTAGAATAATTTCCTAGCTGCCGGCACAAATAACCTGACACTCAAAACACACATAAACACACAGATATAGCACATTTAACAAGTGACATACAAAATGACAGTGAATGGAGAAGATGGTGAGAGGCAGAAAATACTGAAAGCATTTTATATGTGGGTATACCTTATTATAGTGAATCAAGGATTCCACCAAGTAAAAACAGATGCTGTGTTCCTGGCATATTACCCATTTCAAATTATGATAATACGGCACAAATGCCTCTGATGTTTCTCCTGGCCTGTTTATTTAGCCTTGATTCAGTCTGCTTTGAAAGTTGACTTTTTATCCTTCCTGGACTAACAGGCCTCAGCTCTGGCATTTTAATCAACAAGACCAAATGGAAAAGACTTTTTTTTTTTAAATGAAATACTACTTGGAAAAAGAGAACAATAGGCATGCAAAAAGACACATGCATAAATCATTTTTAGATCTTTTGGAAAGAGACCAAAGCAAGTGGTCCACTGGTGGAAAAAACTGCTTTTCTGCCCAGTTAAGGACAGGGCTAGCTGAGCAGCTGATCTGCTCCATCCATCTAACACTTTGTACCAGAGCAGGATTTCCTGCACAATCTTTCAAAACAGTCTCTCAGCTATGTACCTTTCATTTCATGGTACTGCACTGATTGAGATTATGTCATTGTACTAGTTACAGCCAAGTAGCCCATGTAGCCATAATTACATGGTAATCAACTGCTACTCAACAATAAACACTACAGATGCCTCTTATGTAACTTGTAATGCATATAATAACTATTAACTGTAAGTCTAGATACAATTAAACATACTTATCTAATGTAGTTTAAATAAATGTAATTCTACTTTCCTCCTAACTTCTATGACACGTGTTTTCATTTTATAGAAACCAACTGTATTAAGCAGCAACATTCAAATGCATGTGAGAAGAACCAAAAGTGTCTGTGACAACATAGCAGTTCTTCTAAGAACCCAAATTGTTCAATATTTAATAAATAATGTTATTAAACAAATAATCATATGGATAGTACAGACAAATTATATGAATGTTAAATGTTTTAGATAGATGGATAGATAGAAACAGTCTATCTATTAACAAAATATCAAGATATAGTAAAAAAAAACTCCATACAGTAGCTCCCACTGTTGCTTCTGTTGAAACCAAGAAGCTGGAAACAGAATGCTCGACACTTTGCTTGAAAACTGATTTAAATACTTTCTGTCAATCCAATGAATTGACTACTCAGTATATTACTAATGATTAGAGTTAGACTGCTAATATCAACTACACTAATGATAAAATATTATAATCATATCTTCAAAATATGATTCCACTGAAATTCAGAAAACAATATAACTGAACTGAACTATAGCTAACTATTGGTCAGAGGGTCACAAAAACATCATTCAAACCAGGGCTACAACCAATTGATTAATCTGCTGATTGTTTCCTCAATTAAATGATTATGATATTATTTATCTCAGAAAATAGTAAAAATTACAATTTCCCAGACTGCAGGGTGTTGTCTCTAAATGTTATTTTTTTGTTCAAACACCAGCATGAAACCCAAAGTTATTTAGTTTATTTAGTTTATTATTGTAGAAGACTGGGAAAACCAGAAAACATTCACATTCAGAAATAAATATGAAGAGTTGAAGATTATTTTCTATTGATCCACTGATCATTTCAGCTGTAGGTGAAACAAGTCAAATGTCATGTGAGTCTGGCTGGCAGTTATCAGCAGTGGTGTGTAGTGGTATCTGCAAAGAATGGAGGAAGATTCAAATCCCACATCCAATGAAAAAAAAACTTCTAATTAACTTGAAACTAAAGTAACTGGTCACATTTGACTAGTGATTAAATAGGAATGAGTAATTCAGGGGTTTTTTGGCTGCCATCTTTGTTTAAAATTCCGATATGTGTTGTTTTGACGGAACAAAAAAGGCAGAACTCAACTGCAAGCACTTTTTGGTTTAATAACTCAATAATTGCCTTTGCCAGACAAACATGAACTTTTTACACCGTCACTCAGAGACTAAAGTTAGTGGAGCAAACCAGCTGACCGAAACACACTGCAGCATTAAACAACTTAAACCAACTCTGAAATGAAGAAAATAACTCAGTGTTCAGTCTGTTTCACCTCAGAAACCCTCACTCAGTGTCTTAGACAGAGATGTTTTTCCCCAGATCTAACAGTGCAGCAGAGAGGCTGCTCTTCACTGCTGGAGACATGACGTTAATAACAACACAGCAGAGCACTCCTCCTCCCTCTCATTTTGTTATTCTCATACATGCAGAAGACTGCGAGTTGTTTTCAAGTTAATTATTCATTAATTAATGCAGTTAACTTTTAAAATAAAAAGGCTGTGGACCATTTATCTGCCAATTACATTTCATTTTATATTTCAATGGAATAAGGAGACCAGCAAATGGTTTGGCTCACAGTATACTGAAGCAAGAGACTGAAAGTAGAGCCCCCTTTTCTAATCATTCAATCAAGAATCTGTTTTGAATTGAGAACTGACTCTGAATAGAATCAGCACACAAGTTTCATCATAGCATTGAAGATAAGCATATTGTTCCAGGCCTACAAAGTCAACATCTCTTTGTTCCATCTTGGTATAAAATTTAAATCCTCACGGACAGTTTTGTCTGTCAAATCGTTATTTTTTTCCACTTAAGCAGACAACACTCACACAAACTGTGTGCGCTTCACCACGCACATTCTCCAGCTTTTGCCACCTTTGTCTCAAAAAAAATCTTGGGAAAAACCTGTAATTCACTGTGTTCCATTGGAAAGCATATGAGGCATTTTACTATCCAGCTTCAGTTTATTGAACAGCTTGGAAAAAACAGCTTTTTACTCTGTTCTGTTTCTGTCATCACAGAGGAAAAAGTAGGTGACTGCACTGCAGTCAAGAACAGGAACAGCTCCATGTCGTGGTTGGCTCCTTGTTCTAATCACTAATGTTGGTGATTTCTGCTGTGCAGTCACATAATGTTGCTCCTTCAATGCTGGCCCAATCTACCTTTGGCCATCATAAAGACTAATGTTGGGCAAAAAGGATAAAATGTTGAAACATTAGCTGCTCATGAAAAACTGCAAAGCACTGTGACAATAAAAGCTTTACAGCATGCGGTTTCGTCCAAGAGGAGGGAATATTCATTAGAGTATGTATCATAGCAATGACCAATAGGAAAGCATGTTCTTACCTCTGAGGTGACCGAGTTGATGCTGGTGCCATCCGAGAGCCCATTCCTGCGATACATGCTCACAGAGGGACTGGTGGGATGCACAGATCAGGGCGACAGAGGCCTTTAGCTGGGTGCCACACATAACCTCTCATCCACCTGCAGGCAGAGCACACAAGTCTTTAACCTCTTCAACCTTTATTAGCTTTACAGTTCACAAATAATGTGCTATCCAGGTATTTGATGGGTAGGCACTTAGGTATTTCATGCTTATACTGAGTAACGTTTTTACTCCGAGATGCCATGGGTTTTCTTTTTGGCTGCAGTATTACATCAATTTTAATCTCATATGCACAGAATTCAGCTTGACTTATACCTTTGGAAACATTAACTAGAATTTCAATTCATGTTCTGTAATTTCAAACAATGAACAAAAGGATTAAAAGACTAAAAGACACAATAAAAAGAGAAGCAGTTTAAGTTCAAATGTAGGTAGATACTGCAAGTTTACATAGTCACTCACACACGCAAACATTTATGATATTTCCCTGACTTGTCCTAAAGTTTTACACCAACATTGACCACAACAGGCTGATAACTAACCCTTGACATTCCGCACCATTTTCTGACATCTTATAGATAAACAACTAATTAAAACAACAGATTAATTGATAATGAAAATAATAATTATTGCAGCTAGTCAGCACCTCCACCCTTCGGCCACCGGGTCACCACTTGACTACGCATTCTAAACATAGAAACCAGAGACTTGACTTTTTCAACCATACAAGAGTTGCATGTAAAAAGCAAGGCCACAAAATAAAAAAAAAAGGCTCTTGCATGTTCCTAAAAGTTTCTAGTCCCAGCAGTGAAGACCAAAAGAGAAATCCACCTACATTTAATCAAAATTGTTTGCAGACACTATGGTTTGTGAGTAGCTGAAGAATGAAAAGTGGCAAATCTGAGAACATGAATATAGGAAAGTATGTCACTTTTTTTTTCCTAAAATCTGATTACATACACTGGTGCACTTTTTTTCTGCAAAGTCTGCACACCAGTTTAATTCAGATACTCCAAAGGAGAGAACTAATAAAAACCTACCACATGAAGACATACATGCAAGCAGACAGAGTACAGGACCTAGAAATAACACACAGATGATAATATCAGCAGTACCAGCAGACTGGCTGTCTGCTGTATTAAGATGCCCTCTAATGTGAAATTGAAATGCTGCATGTGTGTGAGAGCACTACTGAGAAATGCAGATGCACAGCACTGAAGATCAGTATACTAGTAACAGAGAGTACAACAACTCAGCCCTATAACATCCTCAGTGGCTCTGAGGGAGCTTTGTCAAGTGTAAGATAATAACTAATAGATGACATGATGTCATAGCAGGGTCAAAGTTTGGGCTTGGAGACCAAACAACAAGCAATAACAGAACAGAAAGCTTGTGTTACACACTGAAGACGTAACCATTTAACTTGCACTTTTGGTATTGTGTGTGGCTGGCTTGCTGGGCGCATCGTTGACGCACTTGGATACAGGGGGGAGCAGAAAAAAAAAAAACATTATAGGAGACTATGTGATCATCACAGGACTTTCACTGACAGTTTGAACCCTGTGGAGAGTTTTCCTCCGAGGAAACACACTGGGTAATTAAGAGTTTCAAATATTAATACAGCAGCTCAAATTTACCACCAAGATCAGATGATGTCTCATTAATAAAACTAAATTCACTTCTCTGGACTTGTCTGGACGTGACGAACCAGTAACACCACAATGATCCATACAATAACCATCTACAGTTAAATACCACCATAGTGCCATTTATTTTACATGTATGTAAAATAAAATAAGAATTTACAATGTGGTTTAGAATTTTGCATGCATGGTTTTTTTTTTTAATTATTTTTAAAGTTTAAATCCTTTGGTAAATAACTTCTGACATTTTGGGAGGAAAGTAGTTAATACCTGATAATGTGTTTGTGCTTTCTGAACAGTAACACACACATGTGGCCATCAGATGGCAGTATACACCAGTATTAATCCTCCAGCCACAACAGGAGACCCACAATGTGTCCAGCTCTATACAGGCTGTAGTGTGTTCAGACAGGAAAAAGAGGAATGTCAGTACTCTCAAACATATACACTAAAAACACTTGTTGATGGGCTGTTGATAGACATATCAATCAATGCAGCACACAAAGGAAATTACAGAGGTGCTACTGAAAAGACAGTGTAGTAAAAGTTAATAAGTATAAGTCATAAGTTCTGCATTACTAGCAATGAAAACAAATGGTGAGCTGAGTATGAGACAGTGATGCTAAAATGCATGAATCTCTGAGCAGTTCATTCTCCATACTGCTTGCTATGCAGAAATGTGTTGGCCCCTCTACATGGAAGACACACTGCCAAATATACAAACTGAAGATATGCATCATAATGATGAGCAGGTTGTGCTGTATGTGAGAGGAGAACAGGAGTGAAAGAAAGAAAGAAAGAAAGAAAGAAAGAAAGAAAGAAAGAAAGAAAGAAAGAAAGAAAGAAAGAAAGAAAGAAAGAAAGAAAGATCAGCTGACCCAGCAGTACAGCTGTATAAACCTACAGCCAACAGATTCTGCAGTACAATCTGTTCATTTACCTCTCTGTTAAACAATATTCCTCTCTTTCTACTGTGAGAAAACTACACAACACAACTGTGTTGTCAGGTAAAGTTACTTGCACCGTACAGCACTCTCACTTTACTAACATACCCATCTCTGCTTACACTGTCCATAATTAAGCCCCTCTCACTGAACAAACACCTTTGTAAAGGAGTCCCTGAGAGCTTTGCAAAAAGGGGTCACAGCTTAATTATCTCTGTAGCAGCATGGTAATCAAATTTTAAGGAGGCGTCATGTGTGGCTGGGGGATGAGAGGAGGGGATAGAAAGAGTCTATGAGGGCTAACAGCCACGGTTGCTATAGCAGCTATATTATATTACAACTCCTCTTTTCTATCTGTGGACACCAATCTATTCCAGCAAAGAAAAATATATATATTTCAACTTTAACTACCTTAAACATTTTTAAATATCAGTTTACTCATCTCAAGTAGTAACAAAAAAAAAAAAAAAAAAAAAAAACCTGAAAAACGGGCTCTCTCTTAACAGAGCTTGACCAAAATTAGAGATTAAAAGTCAAGATATGTTTTCCCTCACCGATTTGCTGTGACTACATGTCAGGACTACACTGACTACACAGATACCATGTGGACGCTGATTTCTCCTACAATTTTCTGATACCAGTGCAGATTCTTGAGTGAAGATTATATGAGGAAAAAAGGTTAATATCTTATAATTTACAGGAGCATGCAGCTAACAAAACCATCTTCAGAGGAAGATTCACATAAGTATCACAATTCTCATTTTCTAACAACACTGAATCACTTCACAAATGACAAAGTTCTACCTGTGACGCCCCCTCTACCTTTTTCTTGAGAGGTTGCTTTGGCTTCTTCACTCAGGAGCCAGTGGACAGGGTTGGAGAGGGCGTCAGGAAACTACCTGCGCCTCCAGCCTATTTAAGTGTCTTCCTGTTAACCTCTTTCTCTCTCTTCCATCCAGGCCTCCACCAGCCAGATGGGTTAGACTTTGGTTTGGTTTGGTTTTGCTTTGCTTGCACACATCACATACTTTATTCATCCATACATTGCATTAATTACTGATTTAACTGACTAACATTATATTAAGTTAACAATAAATCTAATTTTTAGAAGCTTTATTCATGTGCGATTCCCTCCTTTGTCACTGACTCTGAGCCAGTTCATGACAAATGGGGGCTCGTCCGGGACATAAACAACATTAGCTGATGGTGGAACGAAAACGGACGATCTTGTGGTTTATCTTCAAAATAGATAAGAGTTTGGGTGCATGTTGGATTTAATTGCTCGATAGTTTGCTTTACAAGACAACAGTTTAGTGTTTTGTGAATACATTTTAGATAAGGGTGGCTTTGCCAGTGATAACAGTGCAGCAGAGTGGCTGCTCCCTACTGCTGACACACAACTCTTTTTTTCTGACTTGCTCCATTACACACATTCAAACAGAAAACATAGTGATGTTAGTCAGTAAATGACACTTTAATTCCATTCTTCTCTGTCAGAAAATTGTAATATGCTTCCCATTAATGCAGTTCATTTTTTTTACTATCACACACTTTTCTCTGCTCTTTCCTCTTTACCTGACAGTGACTTTCATCAATACCTGTTAGCTTCACTGTCAGTCATGTGTCATAATGCAGTTCAGTGGATTGAGGACATGAGTCAATGGTTTGGCACACAGTGCACCAAGAGTAAGAGTCTAAAAATGGAGCGTCCTTTTCTATTTTTTCCCCCCAATCCAGAATTAGTTTTGAATCAAATCATGAGATTCCCCAAGATACCTTTACTCTACTGCCACTCTCTGTTACAATGAATGAAAGAACATAAATAGGGCAACTGAACACATCGTCTCATATTCAGTAATGAGAGAAACTTGTCTTGACTCTACATCTCAAAGTGAATGAAAGAATGTAAACACAGTTGCACACGATACACCTGTCTAATGTTGTGGTGGTCACATCAACAATCAACAGGTGAAATCCAACTTGTAGGCACAAGGGATGTATTTGGTCAGCATACCTGCCACTTGGTCACCGGTAGAAGTAAGTGTGTGTGTCTGTGTGCCACCACAGTGGTGCAGCAGTAATTAAGGTAATCTTCTACATGTGCTTGTCATTCAGTTTTGTTCGTCATAGAATGGGTGAGTAGGGGCCGACAATTTATGTTGACCGCTATCGCTATATTGTTGTCCTATTTATAACATATATGCAGAGCATGTCAGTCGTCAAAGTGTTTCTTTTTTTAAAGTTTTTATCACGTGCTCAAATAAACACTCTTAAACGCGACTTAGTATGACATACGGCTGTCATTTTTTCAAAAACTCAGGTTTGAACGAACTCAAACTAACGTAATTTGTTCTAATTAATTTGAAATTAACTTGTATATCAGAATGAGTTGTCTGCATATATGGCCAGCGATGTCCATCCATCAGCGGTCAGAGTGTCTTACTGTTCAGTATGTTCTTTTTTCCTGGGTGTTGTTACACAACTGCATCATGTGTTTTGAGACTGCACTGTGTCTTCAGTTGGCAGTCAGACAAGGTTGCAGAGTTGATGTTGTTCCACTCATTTTGAAACCTCTCCTATCTCACTTGTGTGGTGAGATAACTGCTGAGACCTCAGATTTATTGTTGCAGCTGCTTTTTACAAAATTGTGTCATTTTTGTCATCTACAGTGTAGCCCCCCCCCCCCCCCCCCAAATGCTTCCACACGCTGCTTCTCAGATACTTTTGGTGTCATGATTATCTGATCAGCATGGCTTTACTCACTATTTTTATTCATTAGTTTGTGATAGGTCAAACAGCAATAGGTCAAGCTAATAATGAATTTGAAGGAACGCCCTCTGCTGTATCACAAGGCAAAATAATTCAAACAGTCTGTTGCACTTATAGCCTGTAAATTTTAAATATGTACAGTTTATTATAGTTCGAATATTTAATTTTTCCCCACTTTTGAACAAAAGTTTGAATTTCAAATAAAAAGTGACAGCCCAAGAATGGCATCATTTTAAAGCACAATAATGAGATACTAAGTGATAATGATGACATTTTATATTAGAAATACATTTTATCATAAAATCATAAAAGGAATAATCTTTTCTATAAATAACATTAAAATTCAAAATGAAAACTTTTTATATAACTAATGTTCTGATAGGAAGAAGCTGAGAAATTGATACTCAAATCATCAAACTTAAGTATGTTTAGATAATCATCAGAATACTAGTTGGTATGAGTTTCATCAGCATCTAAACATGTAATCGTGTCCACAAATGGGCTCTTAAATCAGAAAAATTATTTCAATGCAGACAGTGCCTCTACGTTTAGAGCTAAGGTCAACAAAGTCAGAACACACGGCTTCATTAGACTAGTTTTAAAATATATTTCTGAATTAAAATTTCATCATTATCACTTAGTATGTCATTATTGTGACTTCAAATGATACCTTGATAAGACTAATTAGCTTTGATTTTCAATTCTGTTCAGCTCCTCTGAGGTCAGTGGGTCAGTGCAGGTGTTAACAATCATTCCTGAGTTATATTGTTCCACTAGGTTGAACTTCATGTGCTTGGTAGTCATCCTTCACATACTGTTGATGAGGATGACTCATGTATTTATTCCTGTAATCTTATCATGTTGAGATAAGATCAGTGCCAAGGAAGGCTTGGTTGAAATTTATCCCATAACCGTATCTTCAGCTTTCAGATTAGCTCTTACTCAGCTCCATTTATAGCTGGGTTGCTCTCCTGTTGGCTCACTAGTGGAATGTAAGAGGAACTGATCAATACAACTGTCTGCTTCCATTTTGGATTTAACTTATTTTTTCCCCCACACATTCTTCATCCTTGTCAAAACCTGCCACCCACATTACTCACAGTGCAACTTGCTGGACAGATATGGAGCTTTTTCCCTTTTTATCTTTATTCAAGAGCATAGTATATAAATTTGAGAGCATACTTTATTGATTTTACATTCAAATTTTGTAATTTGTCCCTCGAAACCCTTCCTTCGCACTCAAACATCCTCTGCTTGCGCTCAGATTTGCTCCGCTTGTGCTCAAACTGTGTGCTCGCGCTCGGATACAATGTTGCTCGCACTCAAACTTCAACTCTTCTCCTCGCAAATTTCTGCTCTCGGATTTCTCCATTGCGCTCGGATTTTTTTGTGTAGCAACAGCCATGGCAACCACCCTGTCAAAATCATCCAATCAACCCCCCCCACCACCACCACGCGCGTACAACTAATCAATTAGTAGCAGATTATGTACAATTTTAGCCGACCAAGATTTTTCCTTGGTTGACTACAGCCCTAGAAGTTTGAGCGCGAGCAACATTGTATCCGAGCGCGAGCACAAGCGAAAAAGAAAAAGCTCCATAGATTTAAGTGTTTTATGCTAGTAACTGTAACCGCTGCAACTGCTAACCTGAAGCAGAAATTAGGTGAGGTTCAGAGGTCTGGAGGTCAGAGGTGTCATTGCTTGAGGTAATTTATCAGTTATCACAAAGCTCAGTCCGGGGACACAAAAGGCTTATTACTAGGGCGGCAACTAACGATTATTTTAATTATTGATTTATCTGTCGATTGTTTTCTTGATTAATTGATTAGTTGTTTGGTGCATAATATGTCAGAAGCAGATGACAAATCATGATCCCTGTTTCCAGAAACCCAAAGTGACGGCCTCAAATGTCTTGGTTTGTCCACAACCCAAAGATATTCAGTTTAAAGTCACTTGGGACAAAGAAACCAGATAATGTTCATGTTTAAGAAGCTGGAACCAGAGAATTAGGACATTTTTTTCTTAAATGACTTAAATGATTAATCAATTATCAAAATAGTTGGTAATTAATTCAATAGTTGGTAACTAATCAATTAACTGACTAATCATTGCAGCTCTACTTATTACTACTTGTTACACACACATGCAGCAGTGTGTCTTGTTTGTCATTGTTAGTACTCGTCTGAAGAATAAACCATAAACCAACCTCATGTGGGGCTCCAACCCACAACCCTGAGATTAGGAGTCTATCAGCTGAGCTTACTGGACTGTCCTTGGGAAGAGCACCCTTTTTTTTTTTTTTTTTAGTTGTGAATTAAACAAAACTTTCACACACTGTTTTAGAGACAAAGAACTGGTTTACCGATTCCAACTAAACTTGCATGGGAATAAGTTTGAAGTGTGCACAGCGGAGAATAGTCAATTGTCAAAAAGACGATACTATGTCACAAAAAGAAGAGAACACTAGAGCAGTGTTCTTCTGACTTGGATGATGACTTGGTAGAAAGTTGATGATAGATGTAAATCTGTAGCTGGGCAGTGATAAAAGTTAGAGGGGCGGATTTATTACTAGAAGGTTAACAGTTCAATCTCTGCATCCGGCTTGATGAGTGTGCATGGCTAAAGTGAAGAGCAGTGCTTGTTCATGGTTTTATCTTTATTTGTTAAGAAATGAGCATTCAGATCAGTGACTCTGGTTACATTATCATTAAGCAAGATAACATCAGACGTATACTTAATTATGGTGTAGGCAACTTATGCAAACTTTCCAACATGATCATACTCTTTGACACGTTTTCTCTTTGACAGGATCCATTTACAAGCGTCACTGAAAGTTAAACATTAACTGGAAACTGGAGAAGGATGTAAATACAGTGCAAACCACTTATAATGACCATGTCTGTCCGGGTCAAATATCACTAGAAGCAGATGATTATCATAACCTTTTCTTTTTCTCTTTTTGTCATGCAGAATACCATCTAATTGACATTTATATATTTATTAGCCTACATGAATATAAAGATAGCAAATGCAGAGTGCACATTTTTGAAGTGGTGAAAGCGGTGAAATTGACTTAAACCCCTCTCCCTTACTGTCATAAGTTTCGGGGAGACTATGTTTGTCATTGAGAGAAAACATGGAAACCCAGAGGCCGGATCACAAGGCCACCTCTGCCCTTTATTTCTCTGGAAACAAAGGAATCCATCCACATGACTCAATTTCCAATTGTGTTTCGCATAGACTTAGTTGGTAGTGTAGTATTTGATGAATGAACAATTGTTGACTTTGTTAAGTTTTGTGAAGTTAATAATACTAATAAATTAATTATTATAATAATGATTAATAAATACTTATCACAATAATATATGCACAATAAAAGTATAAATGGCTGATTGAGAGAGTCAGTGCTCAGATTTCTCATCTTCACCGTTCACTTAGTGGTGCTGATATCTCAGAAATTGGCTCCTCTAATTGAACATCTGTTTGTGAGGCAAAGTTTACAGTTTGGTTATTGGTCCCGGTTTCCAGGTGGTGCCCCACATTAATTAAATTTAATCATTTTTGATTTCATGATTCATAATAATCTCTGATAATTAAGAATTATAATTATAACCAAAGGCACCCTTTTCAAACCCAACAGTGTCCAGACAGCAGAAGCCGCTTATCATGTACAAGAATAGATTTACATGGTTTAAAGTGTTTTTCCATATGTTGTCATGTATGAAGAGATCCAAAATGAATACTGTAGGTGGACTGCTTGATGTCTATAGGCAACTTATTTAAAGAGCATACATTTTGTATGTGAAGGACACTGTCTGTCTAAACAGCTGACCATTGTAAGCAGTTACCACTGTATACAAAGCAGAAGGTCATGGTATAGAACTACAGCTTGATGGAACACCCCTCTGGTTATGTTTGAGATAACAGATCAACACAAAAGCATCGCCTTCTAACCGATCAATCAATTCTCTTGGAAATGGCATCACCATTCCTAGAAGATCCCATGGACATCCCATGAACGTAAGAGTTTTTAGAGACTGACAAAACCCTTTGGCTTGCTTTACAAATGTGTTTACAATATCTCTTTCTTTTGTTTCTTCAACTTAAAGTACACACATTTTTAATCTTCAGCTGAAAAATGTTCAGTTTATTCTTTCATGTTAACTTTAACTATCATTTTTGTAATATTAAATTTCAAGATATTTTTCCATTTGAAGGTAAACTGACCCACACAAAATACACTCAAGTCTGATTAAAGGTTTGAAGGCTGATTAAAAGGAAAGTTTATTTGGCACTCGACAAGATCACGAAGACTCAATAACGCCTGAACTCAATCATGGCCCACGTCACTCTGAAACCCAGAAGACAGAGACACATAAATCAGCATAAAACAGCAGGTGTCCTGACTGCTTACAACACAGCTTTCTTTTTCCACTGCAGTATGACTGGTTCACTAACAGTTTCCACTGCAGCACAACTTAACTGTTTCAATAGTAGTTTCCATTGAAACACAACTAACCTCTGTCAGTAATACTTATGACCAGTGAGCCATTGTTTGATGTTTATATTTTTCAAAATAAAAGACCAAAATGTTATTTTCTACCTCTCTTTTTTTCCTGCTGTGCTGAAATTGTACCAAACAGTGACCCCAAAACCGAGGTGCATGCCAAACAGTGGATTCTGTGTATTGTTTGACCCCTAATACAAATGCTTTCAAAATAATCACACACCAGAGAAATTTGTCAAATATCTGAGTTTGTAACTTACATGTACTTCATACAGTTCCATCATAGATTGCTTTCATGGGATATCTAGTTAGGAAACAGTAAACCTGTTGTCTGTCCCAGTCACAACAAATGTGTTGATCCTGCTTGGAGCTGGAAGTGTAGCTCACAGCAGAACTGAGTAAGTGCTGTCTGACACATGGAAAAGTGAACAACAGATGGTGCTTCCCCCGAGCAGATCACTTTCCTTTGAATGCCATGGTGACAATGTCTTTTTTTTTTTTTTTTTTTCAAATTTTGTCAGAATGACAAGAACACATTGTAGAACCCCTGAGGGTCCATGTAACTTGTTTTAGTTTCATTTTCCAATTTAGAAATGAAAATAGACAAAAAGACTAAATTAAGTTCTGAACATTCAGCTTTTACCGTCAGATCAGGGATTTCCCAGATTTGACGCTGTGGCCTCTCCTCAGACAAAACTGAGATAACTGCATCTTCCCAACACCCTCCCATCTACCATCACAACCCCACGTCAATTTCAAGCTGTCTTTATGTCTGCTGGTTTTCAACACAGGGTGAATATGTGTATATGAATGGATAGAGGAGAGTGCCAGTGATATAAGATTCTGAGCATTAGTGATGTCATAAAAATATGGATGGTGCAACATGAAAAAGTTCATATTAATAAGCTAGAAACTTGGCTAAATGCAGATATTATTCCATTAACAGAAGCCAAGCCTCCTGATTATGCATATCTCAGCCCTTTGTGGTGGAAAATTAGGATTATAATAATAAAAATGAAGCTGAAACATTTGTATTTACAATAAGCATTTTTTGAAGTAAACACTGAAGGAATGGTTTAACAGAAGTCTAGGTAAAACTAAAAGAGTGACTCAGCTAAAAACTCAAGGCCGTTAGAGTGTGGGAAAGTTAAAGAGTCCAAATCAGAATGGAAAAAAACTGCGAGCAATATGACACTAAGGTTGTCTATGTTTGGATTACTTTTGGGTTAATATCAAAAATATGATCATCACAGAAGGTGTGGTGTAATATGAGACACCACATGAGGGGGTATAAAATGCATTGTTTGTGAGAATCTGCAGGTTTTGTTCCTTGGTCAAAGCCTCGGTTTACTTTGTATTTGCACTTTGATACACAGTAAATCTATTCACATTTAAACTCTTTTAGCTTCAGTGTATTCTTTCGAGTCTATTTCTCAATTAGTAATGAAATAAGTCTTTGAGTTATGGGAGAGTTGAAGTTCAAGGCCCAGCTGAAGATTTACCACGACACCTTGCTTTCTGGTCATGGTGGTAGTGTTGCTGTAATCTATAGGAATATTTGAACTTGTTCTATTACTTCCTTATGCATTTTCTTTACTTTTGAATTTCTAGGTTTTGTGCTAAATGGTAAACTACCTGTGTTGTTTGTTACAGTCTATAGACCACGGTCCACCAGCCCACAAACATATTTTTGGATGGTACACTGGCCCAACAGGATTTGTCCCAGTATGCCCGACAGCTAGTACATCACTGACCCTAATGTTACGGCTGTAAAACAATGGATACATTGTTTTGAGCATCACAGAACCCCCGCATTGACTGATATACATTATTTGAATACTGATTTTAACGTTTGAATGCCATGGCAACGGATGAGGCTTCAGCTAGGTACAGCCCTAGCTTCATGCATCTAGCTGTTTATATGTTGTGAACTATATGACGACTGATCAAGGCTCAGTTCATTGAATGTGTTAAGATGCACACAAGTATCCTGGTTTTGATCATATTCAGGATATGAAATTTACATAGAACATGAGAAACCTGGTTATTCATATTCCTGTTAACATGATTCTAACAGTATCCAGGCTTCTGATCATGTGAGCTCTCTGATACCACCTACTATTTCACCCGCCTGCTTAGGTGGAAAAGGACACTTCAGCCACACTTCGATGCCACTGACAACTGGCCTCTGATGTGGATTCCTAGTTAAGAATCACTGTTTGAAGTGGATCATTACATCCAATCTGCTAATAAGGTCAGTGCTGAAGCTGGAGTATGGTTTAGGGTTCCAGTTGGTATGTTCCCCAGCCAGCCAACCAACAAAATAACATAACACACAAAAAAAAACCGATACATTATACTGATATTAATACTCAAGCCTGTGTCTCTGAGAGGCAGGATACGCTACAGAAGAATCTAGCCATCTGCAGAGTGGGAGTGAGTGAGGGCGGCCATCATGTGTGGGGAGGGTCCACGCTGCTTCAAGGACAGCTGACCTTCAGCGGTCCGATTTAAAAGACGTGTTACTGAGAACACATGAGGAAAAAACACAATCACTCTCACTCATTGCCGTCTGTATATCGACCACTTCCTGTGGGTAGAAGAACGAACATGCATGCCACCAGAAGCTCATTTGACCCAATCAGAGACAATTTACATCCTCGCAACAGAAGGGGATGAGAGGGTCCGCTCTGATAACAGTAGCTGGATTTTAACATGCATGAGATTCAAGAAATAGTCTAGTGAAGTCTTCATTTCAATGGCTCGATAGGTACAATATAGAACACACTACAGTTTATGATATGACTCCCTTTTATTTTTTGTGGGCCAGTACTCTGGGTGGGAATCACAGTAGGGTTGCAACTAACCATTAATCTTCAGATTATTTTCTAGATTTATTATTTGATTTATAAAGCCTCCAAGGTGAGATCTTCAAATGTCTTGTTTTGTCTGGCCTTCTGTCAAAAACCCAAAGATACTCTCTTTACTATCATAGACTAAAAAAATAGCAAATATACACATTTTTTTTTTGCTTGGGGAAAAAAAACATCGATGTTGACAATTAATTTTCTGTTGATCAACGTATCATTCCAGCTCTAAATCACACAATGCTCACATGACACTGTTCCATATAATAAACAGTATTGTAATACAATTCTGTCAAAACACATTCTATTGAAAAATTGCTATCTATAATACGTGGCACAAACACAAAACTAGTTGAAAACATTGATCTTGAGCACGTATCGTGAGGTTTTGTAAAGTGTTGGGTGGTGAGGACCAGGTGGAGTGAAGGAACAGAGTCAACAGGAAGCTCTGGAGGATAGCACCAGAGTCACACTGGATTCTGCTCTGATCCGGAGCAAGTTACCAGCAGGAACTTTTGGGATTAAAAAAAAAAAAAGAGGATTTTTTTTTGCCAACTCTCACTTCTCAACCTGTCTGCAGCAGCATGCCACAGAAGTGCCAACCTCCACAGTCAGGTGTTTAATGTAATTAGTCTCTTTTCATTTAGGTTGACAGCTGACTGGAGGGAAAATGTACTTTAGTTCATAAACATACAGAGAGGAGAGCGGAAAAAAAGAAGAGAGACTGGAGGGAAATAACAGAAAGAAGAAGAGTCTCTAGTGAGTGCTGAGTTCAGTCAGAGGCTGAACTCAACACACACACACACACACACACACACACACACAGTCAGTGCCTGCTGTTGCTTGCTAGCTTATGGCTTATGTACAGTAATGTATTCTGGCTGTTTGGGGACAGTAAACACAAATGATCCCCTGGGCAGATGCAACCTCTTGACTTTGTGCTACACTGTACATTGTAACGAGCTTCGGTACAAAGTCAAAAGGTTGTGATTTGTAGCACAACTATGGAATATTAAATCGTTCAAAAAGGTGTGCTTGAAAACAGGGTTTTTTTATCTGTAGAGTAAACTTGTACATTTATTTTTGGAACTATTCTGTTTTGCAAGCTTGTATATACACACATACTTGTAGGCTGAACATTTCCATGTCATGACCAGTGAGGCAAAAATACTTATGAGTGATGCAAGTGTGTGTGGACACACACATAGTTTTGACATATTTACTGCATGTTCCAGTTTTGTACACTTTTTTTTTGTAAGAAAGAGGAGCGGGACATTCAACTTTTGACTCATCAGATTCGTTGGAGCTGCTACAGCGAATCCAATTGGCCAATCATGTGACAGCCAGCTGCTAGTTAGGAGATCCCAAACAGACCAAATACTCCACTATTTTTACTGATGTCCTGTCAGAACCTGCTAAAATGATTTCTTCTAAATCTACTGTATTTATCAGTAAAACCCATAATGGAGGACATAAAAGATGGTCAGAATTTTAGATTATATTGGGAACTTCATAATGTTAGCATGGTGTTAGCTAAACTAACACTAGCTAAAGCTTCATTTATAGTTGCCTTAATGCAGTATAACCTATCGCTATATTTCGCTACATTAAAAAAAAAATAAATAAATAAATAAAAAAAAAGGTGCAATACACAACATTCAACCCCACTGGAGGTCACACTAGAGCACCAGCATCTCAGACCAAAACATATGTGCATGTTGTTTACGTTGTTTACGAATGAACAAATGATAAAAGTGTTAAATAGAATTAAGGTTAACATTTTCTTAGGATCAGCGGTTGACCCGATTATTGGATCCAATATAAAAGGATTTTCATGACAGTTATCTGAATGTCTTTGAGTTGTAGACTGTTGGTTGAGACAAAACAAGACATTTGAAGAAGTCAACTTGGGCTTTGGGAAACAGTGATTGAGAAATTAATCGACAGATTAATCAATAATGAAAATTATGATTTGTTGCAGCCCTAACAACATTTCTAGAACATGCACAGCCAGGAGCAGCAGCATAGTCAGATAGCTTGTTACTTTTACTTGATTTATTTATTGATTTTTTGTTGTATTTTGTCTTGTTTTTGTCAATTGAGGATGAATACTGCTGTAGGGAGAAGAGTTATTTACTCTAGAGAGGAGCTACTGTCGTTAGAAGTGAGCAGGTCTGGAGGATACCATCCAATTCCAGCTGAGATAAAGAGGCGTTTTCGTGGTTGCCGTGCTGGTGCAAAGGTGAAGGCCAGGAAATGGAGATATAAACCCTTTCTGCCATCCGTCATCATGGGAAATGTCAACTCCCTGCCCAACAAAAGTGATGAGCTAGAGATTTTGGTGAAGACTCACAAAACATACAGTGAGTGCAGCCTCATGTGTTTTACTGAAACCTGGTTGAATCAAAACATCTCTGATTCCTGTGTGGAACTACCTGGCTTCACTCTAATACGGATGGGCAGAGACACTAAAGCTAGTGGAAAGAAGGAAGGAGGAGGAGTGACTTTATTTGAGAATCAGAGATGGTGTAATTCCTCACATATTACTGTCAAGGAGAGGATGTGCTGTCCAGATATTGAATTGTTGGCAGTTGGTATGAGACCATACTATGTACCAAGAGAATTCAGTCATATCATAACAATACTTGTGTACATTCCTCCCAAGGAAACTGCTGAAGTTCCACGTGAAGTTCTCCATGAAACAGGATACAGACTAAACATCTTGAGGCACTTGTATTAATATCTGGAGATTTCAATCATGTGAGGCTGTCTTCCCACCTGACTGGATTTACACAGTTTGTTAATTGTCCTACCAGAAAAAGTAAAACACTTGATCTGCTATATGCCAATGTCAAAG
This sequence comes from Euthynnus affinis, assembly GCA_029490765.1. NCBI lineage: Eukaryota > Metazoa > Chordata > Actinopteri > Scombriformes > Scombridae > Euthynnus > Euthynnus affinis. Next base: position 1,721,048 of record CM055855.1, on the reverse strand, counting down.
ATGCTTATAGAGCTACTGCCTTACCACCACCGGTCAGATCACAACCTGGTTTTTCTGCAGACCTGCTACAAGCCCTGTGTGATGAGTCAGCCTACAGCTACCATCACAGTCAGGAAATGGACACCTGAAGCTAGTGAGGCTCTAAGGGACTGCTTTGAATGCACAGATTGGAATGTGCTTCTGGAAACAGATGGGAACAGTTTGGACATTGATGGTCAGGTTGACTGTTTTACTGAGTGTATCAACTTCTGTAGAGATACAGTCATACCAACAAAGACTGTACGATGTTTCCCCAATAACAAACCCTGGATCACTAGTGACATAAAAGCAATCCTCAACCAGAAAAAGGAAGCTTTTAGAACCGGTAACAAAGAACAGCTCAAACAGGTGCAACATGAGTTGAAGAGGAGACTGAAGATGGCAAAGGTGGAATACAAAAAGAAAATTGAAAGAAATTTACAACACAGCAACATCCGGGAGTTATGGAGAGGAATCAACACCATCTCTGGCTACAACAAAAAGAACAGACAGCCAATAGTGGGTGATGTGGATAGAGCCAATGAACTTAACCAGTTCTTCAACAGATTTGACACTGTGGTCAGACCCACTTCCACTGCTGCTCCTTCTCCTCTTCATAGATGTATCTCCACCGTGGCTCCTTCTTCTTCACGAGTGTTTCTCCAACACAGTTCCTCATCATCCTCCTCCACCTACACATGTGTCCATCTCCACTGCTGCAGCTACTCCTGTTGTCACACCTGTGCCTCCACCCTTGTCTGTCACTGAAATGGGAGTGAAGTTGGAGCTTGGGAGACTTTGCTCTGTGAAGGCAGCTGGTCCAGATGGTGTGTGCCCAAGGCTGCTCAAAGACTGTGCTGTCATCTTTGTCAACCTCTACAGAAGATCTTCAACCTGAGTCTGCAGTTGGGGAGGGTACTGGCTACATGGAAAACATCTTGCATTGTACCGGTACCAAAAAAAAGAAATTCCATCTGAACTCAATGACTACAGACCAGTGGCCCTGACTTCACATATCGTCAAAACATTGGAGCGTCTTCTTCTTCGTCATCTGAAGCTGGAGGTCAATGACAATGATAACAGATTACCTGATCCCCTGCAGTTTGCATATAGAGAACACATGGGAGTTGATGATGCTGTTCTCTATATGCTTCACCGTGCCCTCTCTTATCTGGAGGAATCAGGCACTTATGTTAGAGTCATGTTTTTTGATTTTTCGAGTGCATTTAACTCCATCCAACCCATCATACTCAAAGACAAGCTCAGAGAGATGGGAGTGGATTCCTCCCTTGTTTCCTGGATCACAGATGACCGGACAGAAAGGCCACAGTTTGTCAGGTTGGGGAACTGTGTTTCAGGGACAGTCATGAGCAGCACGGGGGCTCCACAGGGGACTGTACTGGCTCCATTCCTGTTCACCCTGTATACCTCGGATTTCAAATACAACTCTGAGTCCTGCCACATCCAGAAATACTCGGATGACACTGCTATTGTGGCGTGTATCAGGAACGGCAAGGATTCCAAATACAGAGATCTAATAACAGCCTTCAGTGAATGGAGTTGACAAAATCGCCTTCAACTGAACACCTCAAAAACGAAGGAAATGATTGTGGATTTCCGCAGGTCTAAGCCCCCTCTGGAGCCAATGACAATCTGTGGGGTGGACATTGAAGTGGTGCAAACATACAGATATCTAGGGGTCCTTGTGGATGACAAGCTGGACTGGTCCCCTAACACTGACGCTCTCTATAAGAAGGGACAGAGCCGGCTGTTCTCCCTGCAGACACTGAGGTCCTTTGATGTGTGTGAGGAGATAATGACCATCTTCTATCACACAGTGGTGGCCAGTGCTCTCTTTTTTGCTGCAGTGTGTTGGGGAGGCAGTCTTACTGACTCGCCAAGCGATTGGACAAACTGGTCAAAAAAGTGGGCTCAGTGCTGGGCAGGAGACTGGACCCTCTAAGATCGGTGGTGGAGAGAGACACAGTGAAGAAACTGAATGCTATAATGAAAAATAACAGACACCCTCTCCACAGTTTCCTGGAACAACAGAGGAGTAGTTGCAGCAGTCGCCTCCTCTCTCTGTCCTGCAGGACAGAGAGATTTAGGAGGTCCTTCATCCCCACAACAATCAGACTCTTCAATTTGAATTGACTTGAATTCTTTTTGTTTTTATTGAGCTATGGACATTTTGAATTTCCCTTCGGGAATTAATAAAGTATCAATCAATCAATCAATTAATACGCTTATTTAACTGAACTGAAATTAATCAAAAAAACAAACCAAACTCCATGTTCCTCTGCATGATTCTCATGCAGGTGAGCAGTTATGTTATTGCAGCTGACTGTCTGGCCCAGTGCATACCTCTCAAACTTTCCAACCAGGCTGTCTGGGACAAGGGACGGGAATCGAGAACTGGTTACAGTTCTCTCGATTACAGTACAGTCTGTCAGAATCATTTAACTCTGAGCTTATCAATTCCTCTTATCGATGCCCATGCATGTGATGCTGAAGGCGGAACTCAACTGCAAACCGCCGGACTGTCTACAGCGCGTACACGTACACATGAATTATTTTCGGCTTTCCTGTATTTTCAGATTTAAGGACTCAATAATTACCTTTGCAAGATGAACTTGAAGTATAATGTGAGCCATCTACACCGTCACTCAAAAACTGACGTTAGCGGAGCAGCAATCAGCAGTAACAAAACAAGACTGGCTGACCAACACACATTGCAGCATTCAACAACTTTAACCAACTCAGAGGTGAGAAAAAGAAAAAAGAATAGAAAATAAGAAAATAACTCTGCGTCTGTTCAGCGTCTTAGACAGTAATGTCTTTTCCCAGAGTAGAGACGCTGCTCTCCACTGCTGCTTAGACATGATGTTAACACAGTGGAGCACTCCTCCTCCTGCTCATTTTGTTATCCTCATACAGACAGGACACTGTACAATGCTTTCAAATGAATGAATCCATTAATTAACCTTTGGTTGCGGATCATTTATCTTATCCATCAGTTATGTCTTATATATTCATCAGCATGCAAGGTCAGTGATAAACAGTGGATCCGACTTTTCCACACTGAAAAGTGATCAAGAATCAATCAAACGTACCAAATAAACAGAATCAATAATGGCATTAGTATCAATAAAATCTTAACAATTTCCATCCCTATCTGCCAACAGGCCGTCTACATGACATGAAACTCCTTATTGTGCACTTGCTGTGGTAACCCAACCTAATCACTTTTACCCCTGAAAAACACTCAACATACAAACAGATAGCCAACAAATGTTTAGAGACAAGAAGAGTGCAGCGGTAAGTGGAAGAAAATAGCAACACGTGTGCTGTGCACTGGCAACACAAGAACACTGTAAACGTTTTAAAAGTCCAGTCTGTAGAATTTAGCGGCATCTCACAGAACAGACTTGGCAAAAATTGAATAAAATATTCATTAGTATGTTTTAATTAGAGTATAATCACCTGAAAATAAGAATTGTTGTGTTTTTGTTACCTTAGAATGAGCTCTTTGTATCTACATAGGGAGCAGGTCCTCTTCCTTGCAGCCTGCCATGTTTCTACAGTAGTCCAGAATGGACAAACCAAACGCTGGAGACACTAGAGAGGGCCTTTCTCATTTTCCATGAGTTTCACAGCCACCATAGGTTCTTCTGCATGCATGGCAGGAGAGGCTGAGGGGAGGTCTTTTCAGTTGGTTGCAACCTGCAACCTCATCTCCAGATGCCACTAAATCCTAAACATTGGTTCTTGAACAAAAACAGTGCACACACAGCTACAGAGAAGACTGCCTACATGACACAGTAACCAAACTTACCCTTTAACAAGAATAAGGGTACAGTTCCAACAAAACAGGAGTGTGCAGCAGAAGAAGAAGAAGAAGAAGAAGATTTGGTCATACATGTAAACTGTCACCTCATTTTCCTCACAATGACCTTGCACGTTGGGTTTAGATGAAACCCAACAGTTTTGATTGGTTTGGGGTTCAAAACATTGTACTTTTTCTAAATATAATAAAGATTTTTTTTTTTCAAAAGGGGAGCATTCTATAGGTTTGCCAATTCTTGGGAAGCAGAAAGAAACTACAATTTTGTTTGACCTGGACATCAAAAATGTGCGTGTGTTCTGCACAATGAAAAGTAACAAATCAATCATCTGCATCACCAAATACATTTTTTCCTCTTGTGCTCATACAATGCAGCCATTTTCTAGAAAAAAAAAAAAAAATGATGAAGGCCCACATACATCACATGGCTCTGGTGGGTTTTTATTGAGGTGGGGTGTTAAGTTATGCTTTAAAGCACAGGGAGTAATGCACGCATCAGTATCCATGGTGACGAGTGCTTCCTGCTTCTAGTGGGAAAAAACAGACAAGTGTGTCCCACAGTGTATGGCGTTTATTTATACCTTCCCCATTTGAAATGAGCGTCTCCCCACAGCTGCTGCACAGGAACACTGTGGTGAGGTGCTGAAGGGAGGGACAGGTTTGGGACGGGCCTCGTGTGTGTGTTGTCATGTGTTTACATCAGCATGGAGGTAAACTAGCTGACATGGCAGCCTCTAGATTCAAGTTCTGCAGAGGAATTTAAAGAATTAAAGGATACAATCCCGTCTGTGTTGCAGTTATCAGCTGACAGGTTACTCTGTACTGTCATTTCATTTTCATCTCACTACTCAGTCTGACATCATGTCTATGGACCCAGATACATCACTCACAACCAATCAATAGTGATGCGACTGACGTGTTTCTCTCATCACATACTTCAAGTCACTTAACGCAGTAAAATATCAAAACATTTTCAAGCTCTAGCTTTTTAGATGGCGAGGATTTGCTGCTCTTCTCTGTTTTATAGGATTGTAAAGACAGTGCTAATATGAGTATCTTTGAGTTTTAGACTGAAAGCTGGACAATACAAGCAATTTCGAGACATCACCTCAGGCTCTGGGAAATTGTGAGGGACGTTCCTCACTATTTTCAAGATTTTGTGAAGGAGGGAGGGAGGGAGGGGGAGGCATTTCTGCCTTTTTTTTCTTAACCAAAGTGCAGAAATGGGAAGCATGAGCAGATGTATTGTAGTGGTATGCATCTTAACCAGTAGGCAACCACGGTGCCCCTTTACAGGCATTTTATAGGCAAAATATTTAGTTCTTTAATATTTTTTAAAATACATTTGAATCCGTACTAAAAAATAAAGCACGAGGCAGGGGGCTGGAGGGTCATTTTCTCCTTACAGCCCAATAAATACTGAAGCCGGCCCTGCACGATACACAAACATGTTGTGACAGCTGAGATTCACGTCAAGTGTCGCAGATACACAGACACGCACGCGCACGCACACACTCTCTCTCTCTCACTCTCACTCTCTCTCTCTCTCACACACACACACACACACACACACACAGAGTCTATCATGAATCACCGTGTCTCTGTCCGCATCCAGGCTGCTGTCACGACAGTAGCCTGCTATGACACGGCGTTAACAGCCCGTATGAATCCCCGCAGCACAGCCAGGCCTGCTGCTGTGTGCCCGCGCTGCACAGCGGCTGCTCAGCCTCATCTGCCCGCTAACAGTGAAGGCTTGCTGACGACTCTGACGTGCCTACCTTTCCTCCAGGCAGAGTCCCGCGCTGCTGCTGCTGCTGCTGTATCAAGAAACACGACAATATGAGTCCACCTTAAAATGAGTCCAGCCGCGGTGGTTGATTAAACCCAAGCGGTGTTTTCCCAGTAGTGTCCACGGGGGTTACTCCTCCTTTGAGCCGAACATGACGCCAAGGTCGTACCGTTTGGTCCGCAGGATACACAGACCGTGCGGGATACATTAGACGAAATCATACAAACATGGCAGTGACGTGCCAAATCATCCCTACACCAAAAAAGAAGTGAAAATGAATAAATACCGACAGCAGGAAGTGACAGGTAGACTCACTTATCTTGATAGTCAGGTGTATTGCCTAATCATCCGCTCTGCTCTGCAGAAAGCTCCCGCCTCTAATGACAACAGGCCAATCACAGAGCGGCTCTGTGCCAGCGTCCTTCAGACGCAGGTGCACTCATGGTAACTTCAAGATCTGTATGTAGGCTCGTACATCACAGTTTCCCCCGCTACATTCCTGACATTTCTAGATAAAAACGCTAAATTCTTTAGAAAATCATAAATATATTTTACCGCTGCGCATGTTTTCTACTGAGTAAACATAAAAATACGCTTTCCAGGTATAATCCAACATAGCATTTTCTCATTTTTTGTGAAGTTTTCCAAAGTCTAGATGAAAAGGATGTGCTCTGGAGATTACCAGGATTTAGTTTTTCCTACTGTAACAATAACGGAATGATTTTGTATTAAAGTAGAGGTTCACAAAACCAGCAGTCAGGTGTCCATGTGTACAGTGAAAGAGGTTTTCCTCACTTTAATCATTCCTCTTGTTCATACTGGATATTAAACGATCCCCTTCAAATGTAAGTGATGAGACCAAAACTCACAGTGTGTCCACACAGTCATTTAGTGCAAAAATGCACTTAAAGGTTGATGTGAAGCTTATATGAGGCTTCATCAGTCTGAGTTAGTCATATCAAGTAGGTATCTGACACATTTACAGTCTTTTTAGCAAATCCAGATTCAAATTCTCCTCTTTGTGTTTCCCTGTTGAGCTGCAGGTGGAAGTATAGAAACAAAAAGAGGAACTTTGGCTCTAAAAAGACTGTAACGTTGAAAGATATCTACTGGATTTGACTCATTTGGACACTGAAGTTTCAGATAAACTCTTAAATACATTTTTTGTACAGAAGGGGAACTGTGGATTTTGTCCCCCATCATTTACATTGTAAGGTCATTATGAAGGGATCTTCTAATGGTCAGTATGAACAGGAGGAATGATTACAACAAGAAAAACTGGTTTTACTGTTTATTCAGACTGCTGGCTGTTGTTTAAAGACGCATTTGAAAAAAGTGTGAACCTGTCCTTTAACCTTTTAAAAGGGTCTCAAGTCACAAATAAGGTCAGTGATGTCACCTTTAAGTTATAGTTTAGTCTGCAGATGCTACAATGTATACAAAATAATATTGACAAAAAAAAAATCTGTTTTGATTTGGTACCCTCACATTCACGCCTCATTTACTGTAACATGCAGTGTGTCACAATTTTGGAAGGTGGAGCAACATGGCTCCAACTCATCATGACAACTAGTTTAGTTTTAAATAGTTACAAAGAATATCTATGACTCATTCCTACACATCTGTGATGGAATATGATGAGTCCTATGTCACTTAATATAAAAGTATGTGAACATGTGCATGCACAACTGTAAGGACAGACTTCCTGAATATTCTTAGTGATTTCTTACATTTAGAACTTTTGTGTTTCTCATCAGCTGGTGACTCATATGATAAACAGATCTAAACAACAGCATACCTTATGTCTTTGTCAGTATTACACTTTCAGGGCAATTTCCTGCAAACCTGCATCGGTGGTAGCAGCAACTTGTTCTTAACAGTAGATTCTAAGCTATGGTAATTGGGCTGTATGCAACTTTGTGTGTGTGTGTGTGTGTGTGGTCTGTCATAGGCTACTTTTGGGGACAAATTTCAGAGTTGAGACCAGTTAATTGGGGAGTGCTTGTCCAATTGGGGACAAAAGCCCAAAGGAAAAAGTTGATTTTTGGGTCAATGGTTAAGGTTAGGGTTGGGCAAGTTGTAGTTATGGTGTGTGTGTGTGTGTGTGTAGGGAGGTCATAGGATGCTGTAGACTGACAAAGACAGCACAAGGGACATTCTTTGTGTCTGTGTGGCTCAGAATCTGCAGCCTTTTATATCTGCAAATAAAGAAATTCAATAAAATAAAAGACAGAAAATAATTCAAGTAGTGAAGAGAGAGTTGCAGTATGTAATGTTTATGAAAGGTTTCTGGTAAAAACATTTTGCAGTAGCTGTGTCTTGCCCTCCACTTCTGCCTCTCGCTCCACCTAATCTGCAGTCTCTCTCTCTCTCTCTCTCCTTCCTTGTGTGTGTCTGTGCTTAATTACAGGAGTGCACAGGTGTGCGGGAGTCAGGCAACCAGCTGCCATTCATCATGATTAGTCCTGCATAAATACCCAGTTCAGCCACCTCCTCATCGCCAGATTGTAGGCTCTGTTAATGCAGTCAGCGACGCTTCTAGCTTTATTACTGTTGTGTTGGTGATCAGCGTTTTCTCTGTGCCTGCAGTGTGCCTCCGTCTAACTCTGGCTCCTGTCTCCGGTCCTTCTGCACAGCACAGCTCTCTGCTCGGGCAAATGAGTTAGATAGGGTGTCAATATGGATGTTAAAATCACTAACTATAACAACCCTGTCAAAATTGACTACAAGAGAGGAAGACTGTTGTGAGAATTCATCTAGAAAAATAAATGATAAATGGTTACATAGCAAACTGGGTTGTCATAAACCATTTTTTTTAAAAGAAAGAATTTCAAAGGAGCCAAAACTGAAAGTAGTGCAAGTAAAGTTATTCTTAAGAACACCACAGCCTGTTAGTCTAGGAGCATTCAGAGCACTGTAGCTGAACTGAATTGCAGTTATTGCAGCAAACTGTAATTAAATGATCAAGCCTAGCAGTTGACAACACAGGATGCTTAAGATGGTTAGTATTTGATCTAGTTGTGATCCTAACAGGGATATTATGAGTCCAGAGAGGAGCAGTCAGATGGATTGACTGTGAGTCAGGTGGCAGCAGCCTTACAAGATAGCAAAGTCACTTCAATGTTGATTGATAACAGGTGAGAGCCTTCCAGGGACAGGTGGATGTTTAAACAGCTGAGGCTTGTTAAAAATGCAGTAAAGTTTCCAACAAATGAGATGTCTCTGCTCCTGCAGGAACCCTTTAACCAGATGATGTGTAGTTGGCATAGGCGACTGAATTTTATGTCACCATAACACGGAGCACGGAGGGAACCAGAGATGATTACCTGTTTCCCGGTAGCCAGCAGGCTGTCCATGAGGCACCTGAAGTCTTTGAATTTTTTGGACTGTTGATTCTTTATGTCAATGGTACCAGCCTGAACAGCAACTGCAGTAGCAGAGCTGTGCTGCCGAGTGAGCTGCAGAGCGGTGGTGGTAATGTCCTTCACATAGGCGCTGCCGGGATAGCAGAAGGTCCGACCCCTGCGTACCGCCACATGTCAGACTATGGAGGTGCCGACAACAAGCACCGTGGGTGAGCGCCACACCTGAGACCTATTTTATTGAGGTTTACTTGATCAAGGAGAACATAAACGGTGAGCATCCAAGTTGGTCTGACTCGGATGCTGTCTCTTCCCATTCTGTCTTCCTAAAGCTGATCAGCCTACAATATGAACAATTAGTCTAATTGGTTCATTAGTTTCAAAACATAGAACTGTGCCCTCTTTGGTCACGTTGCATTGAGCCTCAGGTGGTTGTCAACACATTCTGGCCAAGCATTCCACCTATCAGTGTTGTCTAGGAGGGTCCTCTCTGACCTTGGTAACCATGGCAATGCTGATATACTCTCTATCAGAGAGACTCCTGCTTTCCGCACAACAACAAAGAGGGTTCCTGAATATCAAGGAGAGGAGACAATGTCTCTTTCCTGCACCAGATTTTACAGTGTGACCTCAAGGCCCAATCTTGACCCAGTGTAACCCAATTAGTAACCCCTAAAGATGGAAAATTCCATAACAATATCTACTGAACAAGTACAAGAGATAAAACTTCTGAATATAACCATGAGTCATAAATGATCATGGATAACACATTGGACAAGTTCTAAATGCTTCAATTCTGTCACAGTTTGATTACTGTTTCGTGAATTAGTCCAGTGCTTCAATGAAAGGGATAAAAATAAAAATACAAGAAGCTCAAAATGAAGTGGATGATGATGAGTCAAGTTTGCCATGAATTCTTGTGGAATTCTGATTTGTAATTGTGTTTGGCTCAATGTCTGTTGAAAGGATGACTATTTTGTTTCTCTTCTGTATGTATTTGATTGTTAATTCAATGAGATGAGCTGTGTGGTGGACTCCTGGAAGAATAGCCAGTGCTTATGCTGGTTCTTATGGGGATCCCAATAAAGAAAGAAAGAACACATTATTCATTATATAGTGCAATCTGCATCCTAATTCTGTTCTACACTTCAGCTTTATTTGGGAAACTGGTAGACAAATGTCGTGGAAAAATGTCCAAAGGGGCCAATAAATCTTCAGGTCACAGACAACTTAGTATAAGCAAAAACTCAAGAAATACACTGTACGCTGGTAGAGTTCGATGTGAATAGGTTTACTGTGCATAAAAAGATACAGAGGCCTTCTACAGATACAGGCCTGGGATAAAGAAAACCTCAATGCATAAAACCTCATATATATACTTTTCATAACTCCTCCTATTGTGAAGCTTAATTTCTACTCTCCACCTCATTTTTCATTCATTCATTTCATTTCATTCAGAGTTTGAAAAGTCTGTTACAATATTATGTCAGAAAACTAAATCAGGTTTACTAAATCACCATGAAGTTTGCTGAAGTACAGTTTTCAATTCTGTCTTGGCTGTAACAGTAGCCTATGTATGTATCCAACATTATATTGTAAAGCTTTTTTTTTTTTCCCCAATACATCTTGGATTCAGCTTTTCTGTCCACCTGAGGCTCAAAATTCTCTTCATTATTGATGGAATCACAGAATTTATCCAAAAGAAAACCACCATCATGAAGTTTTTTGCAATCCAGTTTTCAATTCTGTCTCTGTTATGCTGCAGCACCTCTCTTTCGTAGGTCCAGTGGTCAGTTTCTGCTCCATACTGTGTAGTGTATGATTTCACAGCATGATATTTGGCATCATAACAGTAGTGCCATATATCTGATTCCAACATCATGAATGGTTTGTGACAACCCATCATATCCAAACACACATCTCCTCTTGTGGAAATAAAACTTTTCCACACCACTACCATGAAAACATGGTGGATGGATTGTTTTGGTCCATGATTTTGAAGACCCCCCTCAGAGACATTCCTTGAGGGCACCACCGCAAAAAAATGAGGAAAAGTAATTTGTAGTCCAAGACAAATCTCCAGAGCAACAGTATATTTTTTTTACAGAGAAGAAAGAAGAAAGTTTAATGCCATTCATATGTAGGTACTTTCCTCATTAGAACCATGAGAATCATTCACACATTCAAGAGATTACTACCAGTAGTACACTGTGACAAATTGCTGTAATTTCTACAATAAAATGTTACAGTAACTTCTTCATTTTACAAAGTTTGACAGTATATCATAATGCCACTGGGTCCAAAATAAGGGAAGATTAGATTAGATTATTTTCCCACAGTAACATATTGTAAAATTACAGGAAAATTGTGTTCTCACTGTAGAGGATGTGTATTAGTGAAATACTGTAGATATTGGATTGCATTGCACAAGATTTGTTTGTAAGAGGAGCATTTGATGACTGAAGCAGAGGAACAACAGCAGTGTCCATCCACTCAAACATACATAAATTGAAAAATAATCCCCAAAATTAAAATGTAATTGTTAGTTAGCATAACCTACTTTAAGTTGACTGTGTACCAATGTGGTTTGCACATCCCCAAATAAAGTTAGCAACAGCTAATGAGAGCGAACAAGCTATCCCAGGTGAAGCAATTTAACGGTGAATCGAAAGAAAAAGTAGAGTGGATATAATGTTACAACATGACTAGACATTGATAGCTAATCAATTTCAAATTTCCTTGTGGTAACTGAGCATAGTAGACTTAGTTTGATGTCTATATGTTGTAACATCAGGCATGAAGCAGACACCAGACCACCTCAGTGAGCACCAACAAAAGGCCACCAACAAAAGGCCACAAACAATGGTGTTTTATTTGTGTGAGTGACTGTTGTTTCCCATTATTTTAGCTAAGTTGTGTTTTGATCCTAGACAGATCTGGGATTCAGCACAAGCTCAGTCTGCTCCATTTTGTCTGCTGAGGCTAAAGCTAGCTACATGCATTCGGCACGTCTCCCCAATAGTTTGAAAAATGTCCTATTGGACTGAAAGCCCATAAGTAGTCCGATGGCTCGTCATCCCAAAAGCAAAAGCCCACTGCTCCAAAGGCCTGTTGCTCTGAAAATACACGCTCTGGAATGACTGCCGATGTTATGTCCCAATTGACTTTCAAGCCAACTGGTGTCCATACCTAACAGCAGCAATTGTGTTGCAAATATGGTTGTATAAGTGAGCACTACATCACAGTCACCTTTTGAAAGATATTTAAGAAAATATAATCTTAAATATATTAAGATTGCATCCAGCTGGATTCAACCTCACTAGACCTCACTAGAGCTAAGTCTGCATGCCCCAAACCACCTGCCTAGTACTATGATCTGCTAGAGCTTTCATGCTTGTCCATTTCTGTCACATACTGGTAAATTATGTCAGCATCCAGGTAACATTTTATTTTGGGTTTACTCAGAACAACTGGTTACCTTGGGCTTGCCTTAGAAAATATTTGAACATACTTATCAAGGGTTTTTTTTCTTGAGGCTACAAACGGGTGCTTTACATTCACCCTTAGGTGAAACCCCTGACCACATAAACAAATGCAAGGATATGACAAGGCAAGTTATACATCAGTGGTAATAATGTCATGAAAGATTCTTGGTTACAAATAGATAAAATATTTTGCCATTCCACAGAACTTTCAGGAGACGCAAACACATCCACAGCTCATAGTGGACTTGTGATAATAAGCCACCCGTGTCAGCAAGACTCAGTGTCCTGTGGGGCATTTGTCTGCAAGGTATGAGTGCAACTGACCCTTTGTTGAATACAGTTATTGAATGTGACTGACAGTACTGTGTCTTGTGTAATTTGCAGAGCTTCTCTTAACTGGTGAGATGCTGGATTTCAATACTGATGAGACTGCTATCACTCAGTTTAGGAGGGATATAGTTTGTAGACTGTCACTGATTCAGGTGTGTGTTGTGTGTGTGTGTGTGTGTGTGTGTTTTTTTTTTTTTTTTTTCTGTTACTGTGTCATTGAGAAATGAATTACCTGTGTAAATTGTCCGAACCATGCAGAGCATGTGGGAATGCATGCCAAAGTACGTGAAGAAATAAAGATGAGCATGACGACTGGGTAAGAATAAACTGACAGTTCAGTATGCTTACAAATATTAAGTTTTACTAATCTACTGCCATGCTTCTCCTCACATCCAATATAGAACATGCAGTCTATGTGGTTCCATTGGTTTTTGAAAAGTCTGTTTGATTAAAGTTAGTTAAATATCCTAATTTCTATCTTTCAGAAAATCTTTCCTTTGTTATTAGCTGATTGTTGGGCAACATGAGGGAACATGAGGCAGAACGCCTGCCATCAGAAGACCAGGTTGGCAGTTTTGCTAATGTATGTGTGGGTGAAATAATGAGGTTTAGCATAATTTAAGCTTGATCAGCTGGTGGTTTGAGCACATGAGGTAACAGATGTACGAAGGTGATTTTGTAATGAGCTTATTTTTAATGACGTAGTTTGCATATTGTTTTGATTTTTAGTTGCTGGTGATGAGTGCACTTTAACCCCGTTTACACAGCCCATTCAAGGCGGGAATATTGTGCCTGTAATCTGCCCCGCTGTTCTATATAAAAAGGTACAGACATTGAGTGAGGGGGTAGAGTTGCCCTGACAATGAGCTGGTTATGATGGAGGTGGTCGCATAGCCAGATCGACTGTATGTATGTAAAAGGGACAGCCAGCATGGCAGGACCAGGAGCAGACGCTGTTGTGTTAGCTTGTATTCAGACCAAATCAGCTGGTATGGTGTACAGCTGCAGGCTTGAGCGGATGTGAACATAACTGCAGTGAAACAATCAGAGTAACATTTTATTGATCTTATTCACTGGCATCCTCACTACCAACACTTCCTGTCTTCATACACTCACAGCTGCTCGCTCTTTTTTTTTTTTTTTTTTTTTTTTTAAAGGGAAGCTGACAGAAAAGTCCAGCTTAACTTTTAACATTACCAATCATTATCTCCATCATGCCTCTGAATCTGGAATGCCAGCATGCTATGTAAAAGCACACATGACATAGAAGTGTTTTTTTTCCAGCTTTGTGTGGTTTAGTGTAAAAAAAGCAAAGGCGGCTTCTCTTTACAAATATAATACAGGGTTCTCTGTATAAAAAGAGGCTTGTGTGTCTGTTTATGTGTGGTGGGGTCATTCATCCCTCTCCTCTGGGCAACACTAACGAGCAGGGCAGGTGTGGAGGGAAGAGCAGGCTCAGAAAAACAAGAAAAAGCACAAAAGGCAATAGCTGAAAACAGAACTTCATCTATAAGCCAAAGTCCACAATATAACCATGCACAGCTCTGTTAATATCTAAACTGTCATTCATTAAACTTTCTAATCAGATCACTTACTAATCAGATCACTGGAAAAAAGTCATCATTGCTACAGAATCCCAACATGGACAATAAAGTGATAAGTAAAAGAATCAATTTTAGTATGTGGAAATTATTTCTAGTGTTTCTTCTTATTCTGTTGTATGATTACAGCCTATTGTTTACATTTCACTTTTTTGAATATGACTTCTTACCCGGCTGTTCCTAAAACAGAATCCTCTCTCAGGTCCTTGCTATCGCTGTTTCATCTCATATCATATGAAGTACACAACTTCATTCATGGTTCTGATCATGTCGCTCCTAATAAACAACCCAGCCTAGTGACGTGCGTAAAACAGAGGAAAATAGACTTGAAGTGTAGTAGATGAATGCTTCAGGTCAAGGTTATGCCCATATGAGACGTGAGCCTGCACGGAGCCGGCCCAGACTGCTGCATAGATTACAGTGAAGATCTATCTATTGCATGTGACGTGCATGTGAAAAACGTGCCTGACGTGCTTGCTCTCTCTGGCTTACTGAAGCCAGCTGATGAAATGATATCCTGGGAATGCTGAACTTGCTTCGTAGTACAAGCCCCAGGAACCTTTACCAAAGACTGGAAACATAAATTACTGTTAACAACAAGAACCAAAAAAAAATCGGTCAAGCAGAGTGAAAGACAACTGGGCCCCTGCACATCCAACATACTAACAGTTAGTGTACATTTGTCACTGGGCACTCTTTTGGGTGCTATAGTGAATGTTTTAGCGAACAGCTGCCTATTTACACATCCAGAGAAGGAGCAATTGTAGTTGGAGTCACATTTCTGACCACCTGATAAATGTAAGCCTAATATAGCGTCTCCTTTTAGCTCTATTTTGGTCTCCACTAACTTCTAAATGTTCCACTGTGTTCACCAGCTAGTCTAATGGTGTGTATCTGCTGTTTGATGCTGGGCAGGTAGAGTACAGTGGCTTTATCAGAACTGTCACTGGAAGCAGCCATCTGCTGCTGCTGGAAACTAGTCAGTAATGGACTTTCACAGGTGCAAAAAGAAGTGTGATGTGAATGAACTGCAGGACTTACTATATTCTAGTGACATGAATGACCATGGGGCTAACAAATGATTGAACTGAATACAGGTGTGACTGATTACAAATGTGGGAGAAGCTCTGGGTGCATCCCAAGTCTTTCCTTCACTTGCATCTTTTCCTCGCATCTTAGTTCCTCCCACTAAGGATGCATGGAAGGATACAAGGAAACCATGCAGGGAGAGAAGCAATGAGGAAATATGTTTTTAGAGAAATGAAACATCCTTTCCTCTGACGTGTCATATGAAGTAACATCTGTTTCTGTTGTCAATCGGCTTTAACAGCTGTAGAGACTTTTGATGGAGTTTGTGTCTGCACACCTGTACACTGTGCTAATAATAATGAAGGTTCACAGTTATCACTGCCAGCCTGTTACCTGTTTAACAGACACCTGCACATGAATAAAAGCCTACATTCTTGTACTGTGTGCTGTGCCCTGCTCAGAGGCACAGGAACCATTTCTACTGGCAGAATGCGCTTTTATTATTTATTGATATCCTGATAGTGAATTCATTATTTAATAATCCAGAATATGGTCAGGGTGTCTTTTGACCACTGGAAATTATTTTTAGGCCAAATGTTTCAGGGAAAATTAAAATTAGGTAAGTCATTTCAGGCCTGTCACTCAGGAATTTTCAGCCTCACATGTGACTGAATGGAAATGACGATAAGTGATGTAAAATATAAATGTGTTTAAAAGGTGTTTCTTGCAGACAGACAGACTCTCTGTTACTTTCATTTTACCAATAACAGTTCATGAAGAGAAGAATCTCTAATAAATGAAGAAAGTTGATTATGGTTCTTTTGTTGATCAAACTGACAACAGATTTTTTAACTAAATGGTGAATCAGAAAACAATAAAATCTAAAACTTCCTACACTTGAGCTTAATCTGTTATTGGTCTTCGCTCCAGTATGACATGGCAGTGATGTTGTGATGTATCAGATTAGTCAGATCAGCTGCAGTGTCCAATCAATAACTGATATCCAATAGGTGGGTGTGTCGGTTGACAAGACATCCATGAAGGCTGCTCTCGTGTGTCCTCGCACATAACTCCGCAGAGAGCCCTCCTTGCTCCTCGATCCTCAGAACACTTTACAATGTTTCTGCTGATCACTGACTCATCCACACACACATTCACACACCGATGGTGGCAAGCTACCACGCAGGGAGCATAGGCATCGGACATTCTCCACCCAGAATGGACCTGATGAGGTATTCCTACTCAAGAGAACATGTTCCTGGAACAAACTGAGGGACTGCAGGTGCACTGTCACATGCACCCATGAAAGCGAGGCTCAGTAGTTCAGATACAGAGCTGATGGAAGCAAAAAACATATGCACACAGCTGTGAAGAGCTTTCCTACAAGTAGGTCATACCTGACAGCATCTGTACTCAGGTCATGACAGTGTGCACAGATGGATGGCCAGACTGAGCCAGATGTTAAGGACAGTCAGAGACATTTTTAGGCACAGGCAGGAAAGAATGTCCATCATATGTTGTTCCTAGGTGCTCTTATCCCGCCTGCGTCATCGCCCTACACTTCTCTCCAGATAAGTTTCTTCTTCTCTATACTTTCCCAACTCATCTAGTGATCCTGCTTTTGCACATCTGGCAGCCTCCTCCTGTCACTGAATCTCCTCTACAGTCAGTTTCCTCCTGCCAATCGCTGTTGCTTTACTCAGTGAAGGCTGTGCCACGCGTCCTGCTGAAGCTCATCGGCCTCAACATGTTTTTCTAAACACAACAGTAATAGATGAAGAGATTTTAGATGGAGCTAATTTTCTATGTATATCATAATCACAACTCTTTTCATTCCAATATCAACCCTTTTTTCCTGTCTTGTCAAAAATATGATTACATTGATAAACTTACTTTTTTACTGTAAATAATCACAGTAAGACAGTAGACAGTCATATTGGTGGAAACCAATGTTTTCGGGGCTAGTATTTCAATGACCAGCAGGTGGAGTCATTGCATTAAAGAAGAAACAGACCCAAAACTGTCCAGTTGTTGGAATATGTTGAGTCAAAGCAACAGAACAAATTTGATATCTGATCCTGCAATATCAATTTAAGGTAGAACGAGGAAGCTGATCTCAACAGGAGAAAAGTGTTCCTTTATAATTAGTGTGACAGAGAAAGTGGGTAAAGACAATGGGCCTCAAACGGTCTTATTTTGTGCACGTCAGCAAATTTTGTTCTGCCTACCATGCGTATATTGGTGAATCAGAATAACTCTAAATTGACAAGCTCATGCCTGCTATCAGTAATTAGCGTAATACCACACCCCCATTTCTATATATAAGGAAAGCTCTGTTGGAGTGGTGCAACAATGCAAACGGTGCAGAGAGCTGTCACTCATTGCAAAGAGAGCTGTGATGGTAAAAGTGTGGAAAAACTTTTACTGCTAGTGAAGTGCAAACAGTAATATCAGAAGTAGAAGCCAGAAAAGGCAGATTTGGCTGTAAACAATGTCATTGTCATTGGAGCCAGATTGTGAATCCTGATGACAACCTGCATACCTGTTGCACCACTACCGTGCAGTATATCTGTGACAAAATTTAAAAAAAAATGTAAATATGTATATCTGTGGAATTGATCTAAATATCATTTATATTATGGGATGTTCACAAATCCCATTTTTGTGCTTAAAAAGTACACACAATTTAAGGACAGATTTGTGTGTATGCACTGTTTGTGAACGAGGCCCAAGTAGCCCTCAGTATCTATATGGTTTCTGTACTGAGAGGAGGGCTGAGGCTAGTTAGCTAGTTGCTGTGATTAGTTAGATGGGGTTAGAGATGTTGTGGCTGTGTGAAATTTCACTATTGCAAGTGTTAATGTGCATGTTGAATGTTTGTGGGGTTTGTAAGTTCCTTGTAATGGTTAGTGATAAATCGGTGCCTTTATGGGATGGTGTGTTAATTTGCTTTGAGTCTGAACGTCTAAAGCTGACCAGGCTTTACCTGGCTGTTACCTTAAATGCTATTAATGCTGTGTCCACAAGTTAGCACCTTGGTTAAACAGCTTTAGTATTAAGTGATGCAGCTCATGCTTTGGTTTTGTTTTTATGAGCTTTGTGTATGCATCTTGGGATAATTTGGTTGGCTAGTAAGCCTTTGTTTCAGACAGACCTTTGGATGTATTACTTTGGTATAGTGCTTATTTGGTAATTCCAGTTTTGACGCCGCTCCCACTGTTCAGTAGGCTGCCCTAGCCAACAGACGACTGGCTGAGAGTGGAGAGTTCTCAGTGTAATTTGGTTCACCTGGGCCTTGCAGCCTAAAAAGCTGGCCTATGTTGACACTCCTTCACCCCCTTCCTCCTTATGACATCCACCCTGCATCATCTTGTTTTGGCTTTGCGCCTCACTCTACACACCTTATTGTTTATTCGTGTTAACCTTGACCTTGTTTTAAATTATTCACATTATCATGCCAGTTTGTGACAACTGGAGAAAACTAGAACAGGTGGAAATAGACATTCACCTATAGAGGCATAAAAAAAAAAATGTGTGAGAGAAAAGAATAATCATAATAAGTTTGTTTATTATAGCACCTTTAACATAATAAAGTTCACAAAGCGCTTCACAAGAATAAAAGTTAAAAATTAGACCATAAAACATACAAACAATAAAAAAACATAAGCCACAAGAATATAACAAAACACACCAAAAGAAACAATCACTAGACATCTTAAGGTGGGACTTCAGTTGCTTTTTAAAAGCTTCTACAGAGACCACAGACCGTGTGTCTAAAAGAAGAGAGTTCCATAGTGTTGGAGCTGCTTTTGTTTTCAGTCGAGAGCGAGGGACAGCCAGTTGGCCCTGGTCAGATGACCTTAGTGACCTACTGGTGATATGGGAATGGAGAGAGTTGCAAATGTACTCAGGTGCCTGTCCATGCAGGGCTTTATACATTAAAACAAGAACGCTAAAATGAATCCTAAACCTGATGGGGAGCCATTGTAAAGAACACAGAATGTCTTACTGCTTGACCTGGTTAACAGCCTCGCAGCAGCATTGAGATCCTTATTGAAATTTCACTAAAGCTTTAACTTTAATAATGCTTGTAGTTGCTATAAGCAGATATTGTATGATGAGGACATGTGAAAATGAGTAAATGAGCAATGAGTATTTTCAGTTTCAACATTTTGCAGCTTGTCACATTCATCCATTTATCAGGACGCAGGGTTTTGATGGGTTGGGCTGCACCCAATCACCACCTAATCGATGAAACGAGCAGATCAAAATGATCATTTTGAGATGCTTGCATGCCGAAGTCACAGGAATTCTTTGCCATCCATGCTAACCTCGCTGAGGGGTTACAGTCAATCAGTCATTGCGCCTACACTGTCGCCAACCTACCACCCCTTAAAACTCTGCCAAACAAACATGGTTTACAGATGTGTGCTAGCAGCACTTAGTTTATTCACATAACTGTTACAACTTTATAGTGTTTATTATTCAATTCCAACAGCTCCCTTTTTTTTTTAACACCTCAAAACGCCTCCTTGAGGTGTTAAAGCCATGGTAGAATTTCCAAGCGGTTTTATAAAAGCTTGAATAGTAAGGATACAAAAAAGGATCAGGGAGCAGTAGATGCTTGAACTTTTGGTCTTTCTAATGTGGATCTTGATAGGAAAGCTGAGAGCTTAAGCATCTGGACGGAGTTCAGAGGCGGTCAGAGCATCTGCTGGGATATGGGGCAGCTTTGCCTGATCCAGGAGCTCAGGGTGACTCCAGGCACTTCTGGCAGGATCCGAGGTAGCCAGGCTGCTCAGGCTTCCTGCAAAAAAAGTGCATCCAAGCTTCCTTTACTGGCAGTGGCTATAGACAAGGGTGAATGCTCTCCTCCTTCAGTTTGAGTGTGGAATGGAAGCAAGTATGCTGTGTACTAATCTGTTTGTGTATGGCTTTATAATGTCTATCAATAAAGCAGTTTTTTTTTTGTTTTTTTTGCCACGTTTATGGTTAGATTTAAAAGTTATGGGCTCGGTTTCTTAAAGGTGGATCAGTCAAAATATACACTGCATCTATAAAATGTTACTAGAGTATTCTGTCACATATGGCTTAGAGTAACATTAATACAAAACAGACAACCTAAACAAATCATCTTTTTATTAAACAAAGTATTTCCACCTGTTTGGAATGAGCACACTGTATTCCCGTCTCACTCACCAGATCCTTTGGTTTGTGTGTGTGATCCACGCACAAAGACAGTAGGAATCTCAGCTTGTTGCTTCAGCCCCTGCACAGTCACTGGAGTTAAGTATAAAGGATGAGGGCTGTTAGTGTTCTCCTGGGAAACACAGCTATTCAGCAGTATCCCTCTGATGCTTCTCGTTGGAGATCATTTTAGCTGAAGTTCAGTAGCAGGACCACACCTGACACAGTCCTCTTCCTGTCATATGTCTATGAATGCAGCCCCGCCCTGCACGCGACCTCAGTCCAAGGTCCAAAACTTAACTCACCTGCTTTCACCAGCTGTCTCCTGGTGATGTGAAGTTCAGTTGCTGATGGGAAGACAACCACGTTCAGTTAAATGCAAATAAGACACAAGCTCTTATAACCGCTCCTGAAAATTTTTTATTCCAAACATCAAGCGGCATATCAGGTCGTTAAGTGTTTGTGTTCAGCGTAACCTTTCAAATGTAGGTGTCATCTTTAACCAGTCCCTGTCCTTTGATCATCATGTTAGCCAACTTATGTGCATAGTACATAGTTTTTTTCACTTGAGGAACATTAATAAATTAAAAGTTTGAAATGGAGGTGATCATTCATGCTTTTATTTATTCTTCTTTAGATTATTGTAACACTCTTTTTTACCTGATTAAATCAAACTTCTGTCTCCAAACTGTCCAAAATGCAGCTGCTCAGCTTTTAACTAGAAATAACAAGAGACAACATATCACACCATCTTTATTGCATCCATTTTAAAATATTGGTGTTACTGTATAGAGCCTTGCATGGTCAAACACCCCAGTATATTATTGACTTCCTCCTCCCTTATACGCCCAATCAGGTTCTTAGGTCTGCTGAACAAAAATGAATGGCTGTCCCTCAAATCCCTGCTTGAAGTGATTTCAAGCTGTTGTGCCTCAGTCATGGAATGTTCATGGAATGACTCGTGTGACATCTTCATGATTTATTCAGACAGGCTTTTGGTTAGCCTGTCTGAATAGTGGCTCCACTTTATTTATTGCCCTTTTTTGTTGTTGTTGTGTCTCCTCATCTGTGTTTTGGTGCTTTTGTACTTGTTAATGTGTCTCTGTCTTTGTGTCTGTGTTCACTGAGGAACGGTAAAGACACATTTAAGAATGATTCCAGTATTCTGCCATGGCGTCATCACTTACCAAGGTTGGAGCTGTGATACATTGTTGAAGGGTAGAGATCAGTTGAAAGGACTAACGAGTGAGGGACAGGGAGAATTGAGATATTCAGGTAGTTGCTCAACATGTGACAATATGCATGCACTATTTGTTTGAACTCCTTAATTTAAGTCTCTGATAGTTATCTGGGGAAACCTACTTAGCCTCACGGTTACACTAGCATGGAAAATGATCCAATCGCTCCACCAGCTAGGAACAACCATGCACCAAACACCACTCACAGAATGCAGAAAGAGCTATCAATCTGTCAGTCCTTTTCATGTTGGGTGAGGTTTCCTGTGTTGAGTCATATTTAAGCTGCAGGCTCCACTCCTGGTGGTGGCTTTCCATCAACTCCTTAAGTTTGAATTTTTTGCAACCATACTCCACCCAAAGACTTTGGATTCCTGGATGCTGCCTAGCAGGTCATGGGAATAACACCACTGGATCTGTTCAGCAGTATCACTTTATGGATCAGATGGTATCTGATTGTCTTCCAACCCTTCGACTTTTGTTTGTGATTAATGAGAACATTTTTGGCAACTGCTGTCATCTGCCTTGCCTGAAGCAGCAGACAATGCTGCAGTCAGGAGTAAAGTTTAAAGTTTGGTACAGAAGACCGGGGATCAGGGAACTGGCAGCGTTATTCCTGAGAGGAAGTGCGCGCAGAAGGTTGGAGGTCAAAAAATGAAACTATTTACAAGAACAAGCCAATATGGTGTGAAAAATCAGTAATGTACATGATGCATAGGTGAGTGGAGAATGGTGCATGAAGGTGTTGGGTGCTGAAAGACATGCCGAGACAAACCAAACAAAACCAGGAGAATTTGTGGAAGCTGTGAAGCTGTGAAAGCTTTCCAAACTAGTAAACCCAGGTGAACCTCCCCTCACTGACAACCTCCACGCTGCTGACTACTTCCAGGCCAGGTAGAGTACAGGAGTGGGAGGGGTCATCACAGGATTGAAAAATTGTTTCACAGTGTGATATAAAGAAGAGAAGACTTCAATGCCGAAGTATCTAAAGCTGTTATCAACTGAGACATTAAGAGTACAGTGAGATACCTTAGTGAGATTATTTAGGGGTAAAAGCTGGCGTCTCATTTATAACGGGGCCTGAAAGAGGCGTACGCCACTTCCCACACAAAAGCTGTGATCTATAAAAACAAACTCGTGTGCACCTGTACATAAACTCTTATCCAGGCATAGAAACATTTCGGAGACAGGATATTGGCGATGCAGATGGTGAGGTGGTGAATTGAAGCCAGATTATAATATCAAATGTTAATTATAGATCCATATCATCAATTGTACGGCAGCACAGCACTGCTGAAATCAATGATGATGATGATAACTTAAACAAGCATAACATAAAAATAACATCAGAACAGAGCGCTAATAGATTTTTTAATAATATCTAATACTGTGCATATATCACCAGATATGATTTGTTTCCATAGCCTATAGTTTATGTGTGTGAAATCTCTTCATGTTTGCTCGCCTGGTTTTTGTCTCTGCCTGGATTAATGGACTTTGGTTTTTGTGCTTTTTCCCCTGAATAGATTATGACCTCCCAGTTTCCAAGTAAAGGTTTCTATGAACTTTTCTTGGTATCCTGTGTCCCATTTTTGTACAAAAACATTACATATATGAACTGTGGAAATGAGAGAGACACCTGTATGCTGCATTTTGGAGTAAATATAAATTAATACAGTGTTTAATGGTTGCTTTGGGTTACACATATAATGTCAAGATGTCTGAAAATGGGGAAATAAAAATGTGGTCGTTCCTCTGCAGCTGCCTGAGTGCAAGTGACATGTGCGAGGGACATGCTGACTCTTGACATTGATTGGTTAGGCGTTTAAAGACAGAGAGACTGATAAACGCAAGCACATCAATATTCATGAATACTTTTGCATTGACCATTTATGGTTGAATGTGGGGGTGTAGAGGGCTTTATAAATCTATTTGCATTTGTGCGTATGCATGGTTTTATAGATCTGATTATTTTTTGGTGCACGCCATTTTCGGCTTTTGTATGCATGTAGACTTTTAGTGTGGGTCCTATGCACTGTTTTATAAATGAGACTTCCATGCCCCACTCATCTTTAACTGAATCACCTCCACTGTTTTCTCCACAATGCCTCCAAGGATCAGCTGCTGTTGAATTTCAAGTTTCCTTTGACATTTTGAGAAACAATATTCACAAATCAAGAGAGCAATCACAGAGCAAATCACTTTTTTCTGACCTAATTCCCAACAAAATTCATAATCCCAAAGTCTTATTCAGCACCATAAATTCTGCCCTCTGCCCCGCCCCCAGTAGTATATACTACCAGAAATATCCCTCATATTTAAAAAGCAAAATGATCTGATCCCCCGACGGGCCAGAGTGCATTTAAGATGAAACTATACCCAAAATTTATTTGGAAGTATGAATGTAGAGATATGGAAGTCACTCGGAGACAAAATGTGTTTGTTTGGCCTTACGGTATGTTTTGCTTACAATTTAATATTACAATTTACAATTTCATTTAGCATTTCAATATGTTGATTTTTATCCAAAATGATGTACATCTGAGAGCTGACACAACACAAGCAGTGATCTAGTCAGGAGAAAACAACATGAATAAGTGCCATAAAGCTAAATTTGAGTCTGATAGGACATAGGTGCCAACAGGCTGTGCACAGAGGCAATGCACAGATTGCATAGAATGTATAGAAGTGCAGTTTTTTTGTTCTTTTTTTTTTCTTTCAGTTCATCAAGTGCAGAGGTGTTCACAAAAGAGCTGGGTCTTTAGTCTTTACTTAAAGATCGAGAGGGACTCTGCGGCTTCAATAGGGTTTGGTAACTTGTTCCACCAGTTACAGAAGAGTCTAGCTAGTTACTTAGGGCCCTGTTGTGGTGGTGGTACCAGGCACCTTTTCATTTGCAGAGTGTAGTGAGCTGGAGGGAGTGTAGACCTGAATGAGGGAGTTCAGGTTTTAGTTGTTCTTTTGTGAGCGAGTGTCAGGGTGGAGGCCTGCCAGTAAGAAGTCGCAGTAGTCAATGCATGATACGTGTGAGCCTGTACCAGGAGGATCTGATCTTCCTGATGTTGCACAGGGCAAATTGACATGACCGAGCAATTGAGGCCACATGAACCTTAATGGTTATTTGGTCATTGATCATGAGTTTTTTTTTGTGTGTGTGCTTGAGTTGTCATTCTTTTGCCTACACTATCAAACCAACTGGGTTCTTTATTTGTTTGTGTTTCTTTTTGTATTAGTTCCCTTATCATCAATTTTCATAACAATATTTAAGGCTCATGAAACAGTATTTCCTGGGGTGAAACTTCCCGGGTGGAGTTGTTGGTCTTTTGGGGATCTGCCAAGTCCAGGAGCCATCATAGATCCTTCCCTGAGGTCATCCTGCTCCACCACTCCCATCCTCCAGTCACTTCTTGTACACTTATTTGCAGTTCAGTTGATGGTGTGGTCCTTTCTCATGAATATACTATACCAAACCTTTTTCTATCTTTTAGTCTGAATGTAGAGGCGATCATTTGCTCAAATGAGCAGTTTTAATAGAAAGAGAAAGGGACTCATTTCCAGTCAGAATCTCTTACAATAAGAGACTGACTATTTTTAGGGCTGCAGCTAAATGTCTTGTTTTGACTGATCAACAGTCCAAACTCCAAAGGTATTCAGCTTATTGTTATGTATGACAGAAATCTTCAAATTTGAGAAGCAGCAGCCAGCAAATATTTGGCATTTCTGTTGTGAATCGACCAATCAGTGTTTCAACTAATCTTTGCAGCTCTAGACCATTTAATAGAAAATGATTATACAGTTCTATTTCTCAGAAAAGGCAGTTTGTAATTAGGTTATAATGCATAAATATGACTGGAAATCACAAGTTAGCTGCAGCCAAACAGCTAAAGAACGAGTCAGTGATTGTGAAGCAATGAATCAATTGCACTTCATTACTGCCATAATCAAATGAAGTGAGTGGAAGTGAGGCGGGAGCACAGAAATAAGCCTAAAACCTTTGATATAGATTTGACCATACCCTCTGTATAAATTACATGTTTAAAGAATAATTCTTGTTTATCACAACTTGGGTCTGATTTTCTACTTTTGTTGTCATTTCATCACAATCATCGGAATGTTTTTGCTGTTGCCTTATCAGACTTTTTTTTTTTTTTTTTAGTGATGTCACAGTATTCCCAGATCTCAGATATTAACTTGGTGAGCACAATGTTATCACTACTGATGGAAATAAGGGACAAAACTACCAAAATAAGAGAGAGAGATTGTCTGAAAACAAAAAATCCTTTTAATATGATACAAGTGGACAATGAGTGAAACATTGTATTCTGTATTTGTTATATATACCTCTATCAGTCTTCCATCCAACTACATGTTTAATATGAATTTGTCCACTTCTGGATTTGTTTGTTTTTCTTTTTTTTTGTCAGTGTATAAGTTTGAAATGTTGCAAGACGCCACTACAGTAAGCTGGTTAAATGAAGAGTGCACCTTCTATTATGCCATCTTGTTTGTGGAATGCTACACGTTCAGTTCCTGCATCACTGGATCTGATCATCATCACAGCACTACATGGTCCTGTCACAACTGTATGGAAATGTGTCATCTTTTTTTTGCTTTGCAACACTTTCATATTGCTTGAGGCTGCTAGTCGGGCTTTACACTGTTAGTCTTTTGTTCCATGGGCAGGTGTTGGTCTGCTATAGCTTCTCTGTGCAAGCCATGATGACATGTGCTTCCAGTACAGCCTCACAGCAGGGGTTAGCCACACCGTGATGTGTTTCTGTAGTCCAGCAGGGCTGCTATCCCCCCCTCAACAGAACCATGTCATCACAGCTAGCAGATTGGCTCAAGTGCTGTGTCATCACAGTCACCTGATTGGCTCAAGAATGTTTCATATACAAGTGAGGAGAGAGAGAAGCATTTAAAGTATCACAACGTCAGCATCAGCAGTTTTGTGGTTGGCTTTTTTTTTTATTGTTTGGAACCTTTAGGAAAATGGAGACAACTGCTTACAACACACTGAGGAGAAATGAATGGCTCTTTAATTATGTCAGTGGCTAGAAACCCCCTACATGTGATGAAGGGGAGTAAGATAAATGATGCACCTCCACATTGTAATGGAAAAAACCATTTGGTGCTCACCAGCTTGTGGCTCTTCATGGCACGGCTCGGCACGACTACACCCCATGATGGAAAGAACCTATAAAGTGCTTATGAACTGGGAGATATGAAAATGAGTAGATGCACTGAATGGCAATAAATTGCATTGCCATCATGACTTATATCACGTCTCTTATTTAACATTGTAAAGGGAATAGAAATGAACTCCATTTACTTTCTGCACAGTCTGCCCAGTGTCAGTGAGTACAGTCACTGGCAGGGCACAACAACTAGGAATTTATCCAGTTATTTGTGGTATGCATACGACACAAAATGAAAAGCTTAAAATGATGACTATGACTGTTCCATGGATTTTCTACTTTAAGTGTAAAAGTACATAAATGTCAGTGTTAGACTCTAAAGGCAATAAAATACATTTAAACAGCTGATTCTGTCAGTGGGTCTCTGAGTTTACTACGGTCAACATAGTGACACATAGTGACCTGAATCATGATGCAGGGTCACACTGACACATAGTGAGACTGAGGAAAAAGAGCATGAAACCAGAGAGTCAGTCATCGGTGACCAGCTGAATGACAGCCCATACTCTGACCTAAAAGAGTAAACCTCAGACCTTTTTCTCTGAGTCTGTGAGAACCCCAAACCTATTTCTTAGTTTGGACAAGATTTCTTAGCCTTAGGGCCAAACATGTTGTTCTGTGACATATTCACAGAACATGCTATGAAGAGCATTTTATATTGCATGTTTAAGTCATTGAGTTCGATACTTTATCACGTATCACTTATTTTTGCCATGGATGTTTTTTTTTGCATGTTTGATTTACTTCCAGTGTTTTTTTTTTATGCATGCATTTTTAGTTGGCCATGTTTTTTTTGGTTACCTCTGTCTGTCAATGGAGCATTAGACTCACTGATAATAACCAACAGCCAATAGCTACAGTGACATGCTTTGCAAATTCAATCACAGTCTCAGATACTGATTTATGTGGCTTGGATTCAGAATTGACATGGCCTGAAGGTAGCGACAGAGGAATGCTTATAGAGTGTCCAAAAAGATGGAAAGAGTCTCTCCTCTGGGGAACATGAATGAGCTGTCCTGAATGTGCTTATTTCTGAAATATTAATTCATTGGGATTCATAAAAACTGTCGACATTTAATGACTAATTTCATGGGAATTGGGCCTTAAGTTTTCAAGATCATCATGGACCAAAGTGTTGTTAGAGGGGAGATTTTGTCCTGATGGTGTCACTAGAGTTAAGGTCAGGAGATGACCATAAATGGTTACAAAAGCATCCTTTAATTTTAACATTATTGCTTGGATTCAGCCACATACACTGAGCTAAATCTGCCAAAAACATGACATCGCTCCATATTCATGTGTCATCCGTTAATCTCTCCATTTACTGAGAAGTTTTCCTCCACCTTCTGAATAATAAGAAAGGTGGCATGTTCCCTCAGTTTGGTGTTCTGTAATATTTTCATTTCAAAGGCAAAGTCTTTGCCTAGAGCAGTCTGAGTGTGCATCCACTGCTAACATGTCCTTAATGCTTTAATAAGAAGCTGAGTTTGTCTGGGGGACAAGGGGTTCAGGAGGGAAGATAGGTTCCATCTATCTCTCTGTGTATCTAACTTGGGATTTCCGCACTGAAGCACTCTGTTTGAGACGCACCTAAGTGGGATTTAGAGGAGAAAATATGAACCATGTGTATTATGATAGAAGAGCACAGTGCAATCCATTTTTTTTTTTTTTTTTTTTTTTTTTTTACCATTCGTCTTCCATGTTTATGTAGCCTCTGGGTTGTGGTTTTTGGTCTTGAAAGTCAAGATGGAGGATCTGTGATTGCTCAGGCCCTATAAAGTGTCAGGAACTCATCACATTCATATAAGAGTGTGACAGCCAAAGCTGAAATATGGTAATTATAGAGTGTAATTATAGGGTGGTTTGTGGTGTAACAAACAACAACATGGGTACAGCAATGATTGGTGGAGAGATGGCAACCATGACAGTAACTTCATAATAGCCTTTATTGTTCCAGTGAACAAAGATGTCACAGAAGACAAACTGATCACATCTGAAAGTCCTGAATCAAATATACACCTGCCTTTAATCTTTATTGCAAAAAGAAGGGATTTTAATGGTGTGATTGGTAATGGCTTATTGAAAATAAATAAATCTGTACAAATCTTTTGATTATTTTACATCATCAAAATGTGTATAAATATTTTTAAAAATCCAGGGGAAAAATGGATTTCCACAGGGTTGGGTTTTTATCTTGTGAGGAGTTGTTAAAATGAATCAGCAAAATAATTTTTGTTTTCTTCCCTGACCTTCACTTCACTAAGTATTTGCTGAGCTGTGCTTACAACACCAGGAACGTGGCCATTCTCTTCTGGAAGGAGGGACAGAAAATGTGAGTAAGGCTGTGCTCAGTCCTGGAATTAGCCCTGCGTTAAAAAAAACCGATGCCAACAGCAAAACAATACCGGGTCATCCAGCAAAGTAGTTTAAGTAAGCTCAACTTAATACAATAGTTGCTGCCATGATAACTTTCCAGTGTTGTAAAATGTGACGAAAGCGATTTTTCCACACACAGATCTGTGCACTATTCACTTTATTATTGAGCCGTCATTCTATCAGATCGTCATCAGAGCATACATCATGACGTATGAGCAGAACACACATCCATACTCCATAATGAATACTGCAGAGATCTAAGTGTGTGGAAATCTATTTCATTAAGTTAGGACTCATTGATTTTTCCAGCACCTTACAAGGACCTAGCCAGGTAGAGCGGTGGTCATCCTGCATTATCTACAGAGTTGTAAAATGTTTGTATCATAAACTACTGTGCAGTGCTTTGGTGTCTGAGGAACCTTGTAAAATCACAGATCTATTACTCAAATTGGACTTCCATCATACCTTCATTACAGGAGGCATGATTCATATGAGTAAAAACTAATTTAGTATGGCCTTCTTTAATTAGAGACAGTTAAAGTGTAATGGTTTGGTAGAAATATCAAAGATGACTATCAGTTACAAGTTCCATCTTGAACGTGTTTTAGTCTTCCTAGCTTACCTTTATTAAACATCCTTTCTCATCTCCTCTCTGGAGATCTGTGCTTATCCCCAAACTAATAACAAACCAATCAATACTTTAATGTCTTTGAACCATGTGACCGCCCTGGGATTCAACCTTCCTGTGAGAAGAAACACAAGAGCTTGAAGAGAAAAATTACTTTGGTTATATCTTCACCTTTTGAGGTCTTTGGGAAAGCTTTCATAAGGTATTGTGAGAAATAAAATAAAAAAATATTAAAAAATTTCATAATTTCTTCACCAGAGCAGTGGTAGAAGTGCTGTTGACAATATTACATATGGGAGCCTTCTGATTAATGTAATGAGTGTGAGCAAAAAGCATCAAGTTCCACTTTTCTTCCACATATCAGAGAGAATATTCATACTGAACATCTATAAAACATATTCACTGCCAACATTAAAGATATTCTGTCAATATCAATGCATGACCATTAAATGTGGCTAGGATTGTTCTACTGATAGAATATGAATGTCCATGTATAGTTTGAATTCTTATGTATTTGCATTAGCACAAATGACCATCACCTTCATTAACCACAGATGATGAATGTATAGCCATTCATGAATTAATTCATAGGAAAATAGTATACATATACGTGTGTTTGCACATGTGTTTATTAAGAATCAGAATAATGTCTACATTATGATGACATTTACAAATACAAATAAACACGCCCATACCTCTGCACAGCCCTGCAGGAAGGTGCCACATTGCTGGATTTTGTGTGAATGTAGAGCTTCATCCTGTCTGCTGTGGCCTCTCTGCTCTGTCTGTGTGTAGCTCAGCCCCGCCCCTCGGTCAAACAGACACACAGACCTGCAGCTCTTTATACATCCGAGACACAGAGACAGAGAGCAGAGAGGAGCAGAGGAGAGAGACAGAGACAGCAATAGAACCTGGTCACTATGTTATGACTCCTGACCTCACACCCTGCATACTGTTATTTATTTATTTATTTATTTATTTTAAGGAAAATCCTGCATAAACTTTAAGAAGTGGTCAGCTCTTAAAGTTGTAATGAAAATAAATCAGATTTTAGTCCTGCTTGATTTGATGATAGCTGTGGTTACCGTGGTAACCCTGGTGCTTTGTTAGGCAATTTGAATCCAGCAAGTAATGGTGAACTCCATGACCACCAATAAGAACAACTATATAGAGAGATGATTATGAAATGTAAATACATTGAATGGCTATTATAGAACAGAAACTCTGACCATAAAATATGGTTTAATTTCAGGAAAATCTGAGGGATTATAAACTGCATTAACAGATTGATGAAACCAACGTAACCTGCAGATCCGACATGCGTAATTGTGCCTTAAATGTAGGTTGCGCAACATCATTCCAGTAGAGACTGCAGATGGAACAGATACCTGCCACCTTCAGATGACTTTATAGAGAGTCACCAGAGTAAACAAAGGCCCTCAGAATAGGATAGCTG
Source organism: Euthynnus affinis (assembly GCA_029490765.1). Classification (NCBI taxonomy): domain Eukaryota; kingdom Metazoa; phylum Chordata; class Actinopteri; order Scombriformes; family Scombridae; genus Euthynnus; species Euthynnus affinis. The sequence goes on along the minus strand of CM055855.1, from coordinate 1,689,510 downwards.
CTGTGGTTATGCAGTCTTATAGATATATATAATGCCATAACCAGAAAAAACTATTAGTGCAAAGTGGATGATGAACACAATATGAATAAGGGGGCTGTGTGATTTTTAGAGAGGTATATATCAGTGTGCCTTCACCAAATAAAATGACAACATTTTATGGAACACAAGTGTACCTTGGCTCCTGGCACTCATTCTTGGCATCAAGATTACATGTAAATATTGATTAGTGCAGCTTTAAGGTCTGTCAGAACATGAATATGGGCACGCTTTGACTTTCACTCCTTCACACTGAATCTCTTTTTTCTTATTTTCTTTTTAAGAAAATAATGGTTTAGAGACTCAAAAGACTTGACTGCAATAATATCAACTTGACCTACTATCATATGTTCATATAATCTCACTCAAGTAAAAACTAACTATAGGTTCTGATCTCTTCCAAGTACACACCCATGCATCATTATGGGTGTTCTCATATTTCAGTCTTTAAGCTCTGAATGTGGACCTGGTTGCTAAGGAACACATGAAATACATCATTTCAGCTCACATGGTATAAACCACCAGTCTGCATGTCAGTGCCAGCTGGTGACAAATGTATTTCAGACTCACCTGAAGCAGCAGGTCACAGAAGGACAAGCCTCTCATATATTTACTCCTGGCACTGTAGCAAGCTGCTAATGTAGCTGCAGACAGGTGTCAGCCATCTTTAATGTTTATGACAGGGTTCTTTTCCCAGTGTGCTGCTGATGTCATCAGGAGCCTGCTGTTATTAATGAATAATGTCTGGCAGTGGGAGCTTAAGGTTTCAGTGCAAGTTGAGGCTTAAAAATTATTCCATAGCTCTAAATGATCTCAGCAGAGGGAGAGAAAGAGCTCTTTATAAAACAATAAACAAATCAGCGTCATAAGTCGGGGAAACCACTCATGTTACAGGCCACAACAGGGCCACAGGGGCCTCAGGCAATGACAGACTGTGCAATAGGTCCTTCTGACTGGCCATGAGCTGTATACTAAAATATTAGGTTCATATAGCACAGCAATATTTGCTTTGGAAGTGTATGCTTTATGAAAATAACATCTTATACATGGTTCAAGTACAATTTAGCTCAATAAAGATGAAGGAAAAGAATCCTTCTAATCAGATGCTGTTATCTTGATGTTTTGTGATATGAGAAGCCACAACCTCGCTGGCCTCCAGAGGTGGAACTTGGCCATCAGTGATATCACTCACAGCAATGCTCTGAAGCTTGGATTTCGAGTCGGAAAATACTAATTTGAGAAATGTCTGGTTGGAACTGAGGCATTACAGTCAGGCAGCAATCTTATCGTTGTAGCTGCTGCCTTGCTCATCCTGTCCAAGTAGAGCAGCAAGTTCATCCAGCAGCACATCTCTCCCCTTCTGGAATAGGTTTCATCCTTTGGCCCCAAAGGAGCTCTGCTCTGTGTAAAATGAAGCATGTCTTGTTATATAGATTGTATTAACAGCAGCAGATTTCAGAAGATTAGCTAACAGACAACAAATGTTATGAAAAAGTTCAAACAACCATCATGTTGAACATTAAATGAGCTAGTGGTTAGCTAGTCACCAGCTAACTGCAGAGTAAACAAACTTTGCCTGGCTCATGTTTGTCTGTTGGCACGGCTCAGCTGTTTGACAAATGAAAAACTTACCTGGCTTGAAATCTATGAGGATAATCTCCTTCTGAAGTGTCCAAGAGATCATTTCCTGTTTTAATATTTTGTCCAATTTGGTGATAAGCCACATTGTCAGAATGAAAAGTCAGTTGAACTCAGTTGAAATGATATCTCATCAACAGTAGTTTGACAGCTGAGTTTTAGACAAAGTTTGAGTGCTTTGAAGAGAGGGACTTAAACCACACAACTCAACTGCAATATAGTTTCACCGAAGTTTCAAGCAACTAAAGTTGCATGTAAGTTTCACCACGTACAATCAGCCTAAATGCAACAAAACCGTTGTGAGTAAAAAGCCAATAAGTATCAAACCACCTGTTAAAGAAGCATAAACATGTAGAAAAGCAATATTTTCAACTGCTTTGCCTGCAGTGTCCCATCCACCACCAGTGTTTTACATACCACAGCACCACAGCACACTAGTTAAGCTGTTAACACAAAAGCTGTCTGTATGTAGCCTGTTTATCAGAGTTTATCATCTGTCTTGAAATTTGGCGAATTCTTGTAAACTTACATCACATCACAGTAGAGGGCGGAGGACAAAGGACAGGAGGAAAGACTACCTGCACAGAAAGACAGACAGAAATGTGTATATTGTGTGTGGATTGTGAATGTAGGTTGTATTTCATAGATGATCTGGCAACTTAATGTAATGTCAGACAAACATACAAAACGTATGGATCCGTGTGTATGATGATTATTCATTGTAAAAGTTGAGGGCCCTGCATGCAAATCACTGAATTTTGGAGTGTTGGCAGGTCTGTTTTTGGGAAATGCTAACATATTTTTTCCTCAGCTGATGACCCATAATGGATGAACTTGATGAAGTTTCAATGGCAGTACTCAAAGGCAACATCAACAAAATTTTTGTCTTTTTTTGTTGCTTCTATGTTTCTTACAAAATCATGTTGTCAATGGCTCAGCAACAAGTGACTGTGATGCTGACATGAGTGGCTCAAAGCATACACCCTGTAGTTGAGCTCGGGGACCTGTTGAAACAAGCACTCCACTAGCAGACACACATGGCAGCGGCGATGAAGCATGTAACTGTCAATATTGGGTTTATTTTATGTAGGTGTTTAAATATAAACATACTACTAAGACTAAAGAATATGTTTGATATCTGACTACTACTTTGGCTCCTCAAATTTCATGGGTGGTGAAGTTCTCTTCCTGTATTCATTTGCTGACAGTATGTCCAACTGCAGCCAGTGGTCCAAGTGGCCAGCCTTGACAGCCAGAAAATTCAGGCACTGCAAGAAATGTACAAGACCAAGAAGTCCAATAAATAAAGCTGCTGTGCGTCAACTCCTGAATCTGGAGTTCCAGTCCAGAGAAAATGTCATTGATTCTGATACTATGAGGGAGCAAGACAGACCCACAAAGATTTTAGAGGCTTACACTTGCTTCAAAGAACTGGATCATGTGAGTAAACAGTGTGTGCAAGTGTGCAATTAATGGTAAGGTCAAAATTCCTCAGGTTGTAGTTGAAGAATAAGGATGCTGTCAGTATATCTTTACTCTTGGATGTTTTACTAGAACAGCATCTCTCTGATGCAGTCTCACACCCTGCATGTGAGTGTAGTGTGGTTTATGTGTACATATTCATTTGATTTGTCCCAGTTACTGAGACAATGGGTGAGCTGTGCCACCGCTTCTTCAACAACCTCCAATACATCACTGAGGTGAAACACAACTTTATGACTTCCTGCTCCAAGATCCAGTTTTAAGCCTCCAAACACCTTAAATAGCAGTAAGGCAAAAAAAAAAAGGTCTTGATATTTTTTCAAATGTTTTTTTAACATAGTTGCACAGAAGAGGTTTCAGATGAGTTTTAGAGATCAGAGGAATAAAATTAAGTAAATTAAGTAACATGTATGAAATTTAATGTTTTAAGAATTGAAGCATTCCAAACCAAACAAAACTTAGATGATAGATGGCTATATTAGCCACCTTGTTTTTTTTTCATAATATACATTCTAAGCACTTAGGACTATGTAAATGGTAAATGACACTGTACAGCCTTCCATGTCTTCCAACACCTCAAAGCACTTTTACACTACAAATCGTTCATACACATTCACACACTGGCACAGCTATCAGGAGCAATTGGCTGTTGAGTATCTTGCCCAAGGACACATGGCTGATCTTCTGATTGGTGGACGACCTGCTCTACCCCCTGAGTCACATCCACCCCCCCAAAAAAAGTGCAAAGTACAATCACTTTTCATGAGATTTGATGGTTAGTTTTTCTGTTATTAGTCCTCCACATGTATGGAAATGAAATATAACTTTGCTTTAGTACCCCTTAAACAAAAGTGTAGTTCTGATGTAGTTTAACTACGTACAAAATAGAGGAACCTTGCAATTTTCCTGACTGTCTAAAATGAAAAAACAATCCTGAAGAAAAAAAAATGGTGCCTTCTGTTTGTAATGTGGACTACTACTGTACTACTGCCACTCTACATTAGTGGTTTAACTTTTAATATAAAGCTTCATATTATACGTACATATTAGACGGAATTGAACTTTAATGGGACAAAAATATTTTTCTCCATCACTTCAAAAGTTCACTTTTAGTGAAAAAGATTCATTCATCAATAGACTAAATGACTCTACAACATCACTTTCAGCATTTAATCACTGTATGGAGGCAACTGATAATAAAAAAAATCTCCAATAGTGAAACAGCATATGTTGTAACTTTATTATATGCTCTACGGTGAACTGACCTTGGACTATGTAGTTATCATGTCTATCATGTCATGTCTATGGGAGCATGCTCTCTGATTGTCCCCAGTCTCTCATGTAAAGAACAGATTCCACAATTAAGATTTACATGTAAAATGAAGTGAAATACATCACCCTAACCACATGGTGGCAGTGGCAAGTCGATGGCTTTTGTTAAGCTGCTTTCTTTTTATGTTACATGTGTATCTGAAGACACAATAAGAAGCACTATTAATAATATTTTTTTTAATATTCAGATAAGAAAGTACAGCAGTGAGCTCAGTGTTAACAAACACTGTTGGTGATTAACCTGGATAATTCTGTGAACATGGTTAATGTTTAATATTGTGTTACATGCCAGCATTTTAGCGTGAACATTTAGAGAAATTAAATAAAACATTTAACAATAATAATTATTATTATAATAGTAATAATAACAATAACACATATAACAGCTCTAACATTAATCTCAGCCATATTAATCACAGCCAGGCACTCATAATGAAAAACAGTTCATCTGGATTTAAGTGGATATATTGTGGAATTGGAGAAATTTACTGAGGAGAGTTGTCACATAGCAAACAGGATCAAATATATGTCTTGGAAAAGACAGAATCAGACTTTGGATATAATGGAAAAAAAATAATATGAAGGATGATTCTACGCCTCTCTTGGGTTAAAATTGACTGAGCAGCTAGTGGAGGTCAAGATATCTCTCTCACAATGGTCTGATGAACAATTTCAGATTCTGTAAGTTTTTCAAGTTCCTCAGTGGGAGGAGTGAAAGACAACATATGTTGATCTGAGTTTTAGCACTGTATGGAAGACACTGTTCTGAGAAGAAATTGTTCCTATATGCACCTACATTAAATCTTATATTTACAAGAGTGTGTTGTAATAAATTTGAGATTGTAAAAATTATTCAGAAACATGAAATACGGTGATATGTTTGCTTATAATTCTATCTCTGAGATGTTCATGAATTGAACACTGATAGTACAGGCAGAACACTTCAGTCACTAAAAGGAGAAAGAAAGACTAACTCAAGTGATGTTTTTCTGATTGGAATTGCATAAATTTAAGTTAACAAGTCACACTGAGCAAAAACAGCAAACATATCTTCAGCACCACATCACCAACCCAGAAACCTTTAGCAAAGACTAGAAACATAAATTGCTGTTCTCAGAATTTCAGTTAGTTTCTAGAGTCTCAAGTGCTCGTTAAATATAATCTGCAACATGTCTCATCTGTCATTCTTCCCACTCAGTCCAGTCATATATAGGTTATAGCTTCTCAAATGTGAGGATTTGCTGCTTTGTGTTTTTTTTTTTTTTTACATTATTTTGAATTAAATATGGTTGATTTTGGACTGCTGACCCCTGGGACTCCTGGACTCACTCAGAATTTATGAGCATAATTTATTTTGACAATTAAGAAACTAACCAATTACTCGATTAATGCAAAAAATAAAAAATAAAAAAATTGACAGATGATTTCGTAATGTACTGTACATATGTACTGTACACATGTTGAGGTTCTTTCTTTTTCTCCCAATGGAACACTTCATGAACATTTATTGTAACACTTTCATTTTCTAAATTTAAAAGCATAATAAAAACAAAAACAAAACCAGGATTTTTAAGCCTCATTCCACTTTTAGATGAATACAAATACAAATAATTTTGCTGCCTCAACAAATAAAGATACAAATACAAATACTGGGCTCTCTTCACATCCCTAGAAGTTACACCATTGGTTGGCTGAGGGCAGATGAAGCTAAGTATCCTAGGATGCATTTTGCAGCAACAGGCAGCGATGGCAGAGAGTAGGACTGTTAAAATGTCACTTTATTAAGTTTTAATACTTTTCAGGTAAGAAAGTAACCATTTAAATTCTCAAAATGTGGTCAGTTTATCCAGATAACTCCTATTTGGAAATTTGCTCTGATATTTTCAGAGATGTTTGGGAGCCGCTGGCTGGATGATGCCAGCTGGTCATCTCAGCAGCTAGCAGCCCGACTCCTGACATGATCAGCTGGTCAACATCCATCATCATCCCAGGGAGAACATGAGCCAATGAACTGATCTGTGCAGCTCTTTAGTAATTTACCACTGGCTCCAATGTCTCTGCAGCATTTTGATATATGATATAATTGGGAGATAAATGTTGGTTTCACAGATGAAATATAATAATTTTAGCTGCCACAGTAGTTTGTCTGAATGTAAAGTGAAGCTTCATGTTTTTACAGCACTGACTCAGGGGCTCTGTATGTACAGAAATCACCACATTTCAACCAATATAACAAATATCAGCAAGTATGCTGCTGTCCCAATTGCTGAATGATCATACTGCGTCCTTCCGTCCTCAGAAGTTTCCACTTCTGAGTTCAGCTCGTCAAGTCCGGACTAGAAAGTACACAAGTCCGACTTTGTTGTACTTGGTATTGAGAAAGGCCCTATGTCAAATTGACTTAGGTTGGCACACTTTCTGGGAGCTTGGTCTCTGCAAGTCATGGCTTCCTGTATCAGCCATTTCAAATTAAAAGCACTCTCGCATTTCATACACAGTTCAGCCATATATTAGGTTTGGACCAAGTCTTGTTTACTTGTGAAGGTGGAATATCCTCTCAGAATTGTAAAGTCTAATCTGTGTGATTTGGCATATAAGTTGTTCTCATGTTTCCAATAGCAAATACACTATTCTGCGAAAATTCAATTGCAAATGATAAATGATGGTAATTATTTGACACTTGTCAAAGAAGTTATGAGCATAATTTACTTTGACAATTAAGAAACTACCCAATTACTCGTTTATTGTAAAAAAAAAAATAATAAAAAAAAAAAGACAGATGATTTCATATTGTACTGTACTGCACTGTGGGGGAGTGGAGTATTACTTTCAAGAGAAGCCATGATAGTAAAATAAGAGAAAGAGAAATAATGAAGCAAAAAAAGAAAGACAAAGGGAACATTTAAACTGATAAATGAGTCAATAAGGATGGAACTTTTACAAAGGATAAATGATGGTAATTATTTGACACTTAGGTGCTTCATGTTCCCGTTTGTATTATAGAATGCAGTCAGGCTCTTTTTAAAGTGCAACATTTTGTGTACACTTCAAAAGAGGTAAACGGATACTGACAAGAAATGTGAAGAGTGGCGGCACTGGTTTCAAAGAAGAGGGGGTGAAACTCATCAAACATGGAAAGGCTACTTGCCCTCTGGCAGCCATTCATCTGTCTCAGACACAGACTCAATTAGGATGGAGTGTTCCTCTCAGAGGTGAGGATAGGTATGGTAGTAATGTGACTGAGGGCAACAGGTTACAAAGCTGAGGAGAACGTGAGTTTGTTCCCAGATCTGTGGAGACCAAAGTATCTGCTCCTGATCAGGGGTGCCAGATTAATTTCAGAAGTGTGGGGGACAAAAAGTATGTGTGTGTGTTAATGTATGTTAATTTGTGTGTTACTGTATGTGTGTATAGCAGTAGATAAACCGGAGAGTAACTAGTAACTAAAGTTTGCTTGCACCACAGGGTGGTAGTATGACTCCAAACACAAAGCAGTTAACTAGTGCTCGTGGGATTAGATAAAATCTTTTTTGTTCAATTACCCAAAACTATGAGCAGGCAATATAAATGTTAATTGGGGGGAGGAGAGGGGTACAATGGTCTCATGAACCCCGTACTTCCGGCACCCTTGCTCCTGACTCAGGGTCAGCCAGTGGCAGACACTCTTGTCCTCAGGGTAGAGAGCTGCATCACGTTGGAGTGGCGGGTCTTTTTGCTCACACCTGTGATGTCAGATTACTATGGTGATAAGATGCAGAAAAACAGCATGTTGTCAGAAGCTGTCTAACAGATTAGTGCAGTGAGCCCAGAGCAGAGCCCTGGGGGACAACTGCAATAGACACTTACAATTTATCTCATACTTACATGACAGCACCAAGAATGTGGCATGTGTGAGAATTAGCATTCCTGTTAGAGAGATCAAATCTACAGATGTGTGAAGAGGTCTATCTCTGATCCTTATATCCAAAGTGCTCTAATAACACACTGAAATGCCATTTACTGACCGTCAATCAAAAACGATAAAACACTAGTTACATAGCTTACAGCTAATAAAAAATGCTGCCAGATATTTGGTATCATGGTTCATAATCACAAAAACATCAATAATTCAGTCGTTTCATTCACATATTCAATTTGCATATAAATAAATTGCAATGGTTTAATGGCACCAACTGGAAAATTAGTTCCACCAATCCAATTCCTAACTTATATCAAGAGAAAAGTTGCCTCAGGGCACATTCATGAAAAGTGAAGCTATGTGCACATCAATGGTGCACTATGACCACTGGACTAAGGCCCTGACAAAAAGTTCACCTATGTGCTCCAGGACTTCACCAGACACCTAAATCCATAGATGACAGTCCTCCATTCTTCACTACTTGTCATTTTTATTCATGTTCAATTGTGAAAAACAGTGTCATCAGCAAGCTATCATCAGCAACAATAAATAAATATCCTTACTTTCCTCAGGTGAAACTGTCGCTGAAACATCTGCCTGCTAGTATACAGAATATATCACTATTTACTCAATCAATTAATCCTCCCTTGTAGAGGCGCAATCTGATTGGTTAGTTTTAATGCCACTCCAGATTGTAGTTTTGTTTTATTGTATTAGCAAGGCCTTCTACAAATTTACAGAGGAAACACTGATTACAAAGCTCCTGACCTGTTCTTTTGTTTTTTTTTACCAAGTTACAAACCAAAGTAAGGCCCTCATTGGTGGGGAGGAACACAGATTTATCTTATTGTCTGTGCTTGATTTTTCCAATAAAGAGAAGCTGTAGTAATGTTGGGAGAGTTACTTTTGATTTGGAAACCTCTGAGTTTCTCCTCCCTCCCAATGCTCTCTTTTATCTTTAGACCTCCATCAGCATCATCCTTCACTATTCTTATGAGTCGTTGTGTATTTTCCTCTGTTTCTTAATCCCTTTTCTTTTTTCTGTTTATTTCCAAATTTAATAAGAGGATAAAGCACTTGAGATGCACCTTGTTTTAAAGAGGGTTTTCAGTGTGAGGACCCTCTCTGGATATGGATGCATCTTTTTGCGTCCTAGTCCCTCCCACTGTGGATGCATGGAGAGACGCAAGGAGACAAAGCAAGGAGAGAGGAAATTTATTTTAAGAGCCATGAGACATCCTCTCCTTTGAAGTGTCCATTTCTGATGATGGTGTCACAGCTGGATCTGCTGCATGAAGCGTCATGACAGATATTGGCCATATTACAGCCAGCAATCAGACTGATTAGAGCTATAACTCTGCCATGAGGGAGGACCAAAATATTACTAGAAAGAGGGAAGACATTTCTCATAATTTGATAATGTTAAAAAGTAAAGTTAGGCTTTCCTGTAGACCTCCCAGCTCATTTTAAAAAAGATGAGAAAGAGAGTGGGAGAGAGACAGAGAGAGAGAGAAGCAGTGGTCAAGTGAACTAGAGCGTAGATTGAGCAGTGGCAGTGAAAAAGCTGGTGAATGAAAGGAATAAAACGTTATTTTCTAATTGTTTCACAGCGCTACCAATAAACATGCCTACACCCCACACCTCCACACAACCCTGCGGAGGTGTCCTGCAAATGTTTTTCCATGTTTTCATGTATGAAAAAGACCCATAATGAACACTGTTAGTGGACTACTCGACTACTATAAGTGAATTTTTTAAACAGAATTTGTACGGAAATGATTTTGTTCCAAGCTTTTTGATCCATGTAAGTGGTTGTTCATTGTAGCCACACTGACCTGCCCATTGACTGCAATGACAGAACTGACCTTAGCCTTGCCATGCTATGCCATTCACTTTGTCACTGAGGAGCAGTGTCATTTAATCCAGTCACTGTTTTTTAGCAATTCAGCTGCTAAGTGTAACTCTGTGTCCGCAAACTATCAACTATAATGCCACCTGGATCCTGTCAACTCATTAAGACTGTCAGATACCAGGACTATAAAGTGTAAGACAATGTCTGACCAAATTTGTGTGCTCTATAAGAATTTGAAAACATCAAAAACTGCAGTAGCTTGTGCACTGATTTCCACATGGGACATGCTCCAGCAAGAGCAGGAGTGTTCAAGACACTGGAGAGAATGTCTGAGGCATGCAGTTCTGTAATTGCTAGAGGTAATCGTCACACAAATGTATTGCTTTAATAGTGTTTAAACTAACACATCACAAATACAACAAACACACTGATAGCTGTAGGATGTCTAATCAGACATTACAGCATTTTGCCAAACATACCATGCACAAGCCTACACAAAAAAGGTGTGATATATCTCAGCCAGGTAGACAAAAGAAATCATACATTTTAGCCTCAGAATATGTTGTCTGTGTCAAACACATTTCATGGTCAAGGTAGTTCAGACAAATGTTGTTATACCATGAAGAAAAAATGTGGAAGGTAACACATTTTCCTTTCTTTTGTAGACTGACAGTGCATAAATACACGGATGCCTCAATCCCTATGTGCCCGTCCTTGCTGTGTATTTTAATGGCCAGAAGGACCTCATCCTAGGGTGTCAGTCCATGGAGGCCTTAATGAGGATCCTGCTATCAAAGCACACACATGGCTGGTCACATGAGGTGCATGTATTGATCACTGTCTATTGGTTGGCACATGCCTCGTCATACAGTGTGGTGTCCTGGGCCTTTCATGTTCCTAAGTCTACAGTCTGCAGACTGGTGCACACTGGAGTGGAGAAAATTGCAGCCCTTCACCAGGAGGTTATCAGACTGTCTACCGCCGGAGCACTGGATGAGGTTGGCCAAATATTTGCATAGTTGGCCAACAGTCCAGTGTTCTCCAGGTGTGTAGGTGCCATTGATAGCTGCCATGTCTGCATTAAGACCCCCCCAGGGAAGAGAATTATCTAAACAGAAGGCTCTTCCCAACTACAACTGCAGGGAGTATGTGAAAGGGCCTGTTCATCAACATGGGGCGGCTGTGGCTCAGGAGGTAGAGCGCGTCGTTCTCTAAATCGGAAGATTGTGGGTTTGATTCCTGGCTCTTCCGGTCCACATGTCAATGTGTTGGCAAGACACTTAACCCCAAATTGTTCCTGATGGCTTCTCTGATGGGCAGGTAGGGACCTTGCATGGTAGCCCCTGTACCCATTCAGTGTATGAATGTGTGTGAATGGGTGAATGTGATTTGTAATGTAAAGAGTGGTCAGAAGACTAGAAAAACTATACAAGTATGGTCCATTTACCATCAACACCATTGTGGGGTATCCTGGCTCCATCCACAATACCAGAGTAGAACAGCAGGATCTGCAAAGAGGGTCTGTATCTTCCCTCAGGTGAGACTAGAGTAACTGCATAATACAAAAATATCCGTCAGTAACAATAAATATATTCATTTGTGGGTTCCCACTTCATTGTGGGTAATGGTGGCTACCCCTGCACTATAAGACCTGTTGCCATCATTACCCCATCTAGAGAACCACTGCAAGGGAGGGTGCAGAGCTGCTTCAACCACCATTATGCCAAGTCCCATTCCATTACTGGCATGTTGATGACCCGGTGGAGATTGCTGTTCTTAGGGGCTCTGGAAGTCGACCACACCTTGGTCCCCTCTGTCATCACTAACCTGTGCAGTGCTGCATAACATCTGCCACACAGCTGGGGATATCCTTGAGCCCATCAAGGATGTTGAGGACATTGGTGTGGTTCCACCATGGAATGAGACAGACATGGCTAGTGTGATAGATAATGTGTTAGACCCAGAATTTCAAGAACACAGATTCAGGACTGTTTTTCACAACTTACAAAGTTAATGTTTATACTCTTACATATAAATATACTGTAACATATAATATTGTCAACTACAACTTCAAGTGTCATTGTATATAGTATGATGTATGAACATAACTTCAAACACTTGTTTCCCACAACTTAAACTGCCCTGTTGTCCCAAAACTTAAATGTACTTATTCCACTCTCAGACATAACTATAATATCAGTATATCTTTTGCTGGGTAGGGGACAGGCAGAGGTGGGTGGCTCATCATCCACTTCTGTGGTAGTGCTGCTACTTGTGCCAGGCTGTGCAGAATCCTCTTATTCTTCCTCCTCACATGCCTGGTATTGGCCCCAGCTCCAGGAGATGAATAGCCACCACCACTGGAGGCCACGCCAGCCACAGGCTCATGGTTTCCCTCTGCAAACATGTCCAACAGGACTGGGGGTTCAATAGAGGTCCGACTCTTGATGGCCTTGTGCATTAGCCATAACCATGGCTAAGTGGCCGCCATAGTCTCCCCCTTGTCTGTTTGTTGGTGGATGTTTGAGCTCCTGGAAGATACAAGGGGTTTCTCAGTGAGATGTAGACACACTGAAACCACCAGACTGTGATGCATTATGTAAAACAACAATGCCACAAATGCTTTATATGGAAGTGAACTCAGCTCATAATAAATAATCATTCTCACCCTGCATTTCTTCTTAGGGTTGTCCCATTTCTTGGACACCAGTGTGGGGGTTAGCCTTCCCTCCATGTCCATCATCCTCTCCTGTGTACAAACCACATCAACTTATTGTATCCTTGGTATGATTCCACACATACAAGATATTTGTGTTCAATATTAGTAAAAGGGTGTCTGTTATTACAGTGAAGTGAAAGTGGCAGAACAAATTCAACTGTACAGCTATGTTATTCAGGTTCAGTCTGTTGTTAACAAGGTTTATTGTCATACATTTGACTCATGAGAGTCTCACATGCAAAGTGAAGAAAAAGCCTAAGTGTGATCACTTACAATAAGCAAAGTACATAATATTTACAGTAAACACTATATTTAGTGGGTACTTTGACATAGTGATAGCGTGATGAATTGGATCATGTAGGTGTCTGTGCTGGTGAGCAAAATAGCATTGAGAAAACAGAAGACAAATAGTAAACTCACAACCAGGCCTTCTTTGCTGTGTGCCTCTTTCCAATAAAGAGGTGGTCATTGTAACCTGAATTTGATTAGTTTTCTTGTGTCTTTGTCGTCCCCTGTTAAATGAGACATATCCCAGACTGTCAGTACAGGGCAACCAACTTTACGAGTCATGACACACATTATTTCACTCACATAACATGCAGAACAAAGCATATGTGTATGGTTTATCAGGCCTGTTTAGTCCTTAAAGTGAGCAGCTGTAAATACCATGTGGCAGCAATGTGAATGCTTGTAATTTTGTTACTGTGACCGTTTCTAACACTTGATGTCCAATAGATGACGGAATGCTGTGCAATAATGATCAAGGATGTTACACATGTTAGGACAGTGCTGTTAGTGTGATTTATGACATAACAAAATGGGTTGTGGATTAAATGAACTTATTGACACATGACAATGTTTTAAAATATCATTGCTTTTTGAAATCGTTACTGTAAGCATGTCTGAATTAAAGCGATTCATTGCAAAGAAGGAATTAATAGGCACTTACACTTGTACAGTTTCTCCGCCATCTCATTCAAATGTACCAGATGTAGGGGCATAGTACGTATACACTGTGGCGTTCAGCTGAAATCCTTTTGGGAAGTCTACCCCCGTTTCCCCTTGTGTCTCAGCTCCCCTCCTCACTCCTCGTTCCTTGCTCCTGAGAGCAGAAATAATAGACTTGGAAACACCCATCAAAATGGCAGACCAGGAACAACCTCCAGTTCAGGCAATGAGAGAGGAGTGGGGAAATATCAAATAAGACACTTGAGATGTACCCTTTGCACTCTACTTGCAGGAGCCTCGTGGGCGGAGTTGGGTCATCAGGGAAATTCAGCTCACCTGACGATCTATATAAGCTGGAGGCAGTCTGTCACTTGGCCTCTCTCCTCTGGCTTCCACCATGTTTGGTTTTGGTTGTATTTAGTTATTTCTAGTTAAAACTCATGTGTGGTCTCTCTTCCTTTGTCCAGACTTGAGCCAGGTTGTGACACAAAACATGAAAGTTAACAAAAATGTAAACATACATACATACATAAATATGTTAATAGATTAAACAATCCAATGACACAAATTAATCATAGTAATGGCAGGCAACGCAGTGGTTGCTGCTGAAATTTGGTGGTGGATGTGGCGTATATCGGCCAGCTACAATAACTGTCAAATGGTGTGCAGACTCTGCCCACTTTGTGTACTACAAGTGATGGTGCATACCCATTCACAGTGCACAGTGGGCTGAGCTTGTCATAAAGTAGCGACAAGAACTTAACCTGGGGTCTGTACTAAAAAACAAGTTCAACGTATCCAGGATATCTTTTGATCCAGATAACCAGTACTATGAAGCTGGTTATCAACTAGCTCAGTAAACTCTGGGTTTTCCAACTACAAGCATGTTCATGTGGAAGAGGCAGGGTTGTTAATTATGAGTGACATCATCAGAACCATGAATGAAGTATTTCATATGATATGAAATGAAACAGTGATATCAAGTACTTGCAGAAAACCTCTGTTTTAGAGACAACAAAAAGTCATATTCATCAAAGTGAAATGTTAATAAGCCTGTAATCATACAACAGAATGAGAAGATATAGAAATACTAGAAATACTTTCCACATATTAAAAGTAGACTAAATCCTAAAATACATGTAGGAATTATTATATATGACGTAAGTATAGAATGAGTATTTTTTGCTATTAAGTTTGATGATGAAGAAACCATTCTGAATATGTCGCATAAAAAAGAAACTTAATAGTAAAGCCAGACTGTTTCTACTACTGAAGCAAAGAGTGGAAAAGTAGTTAATGACTGAAATCTATCTGAACCAAATGTTGCATTTATAATCATGGAGCCAATTAACAATGTGTGGAATATTTTTCTAATAAAAGACAAACTTTCGTTTTTATTGCCAGTTATCATCGCACAGTTGTCTCGTGTAATTCTGAGCTACAGTGATGGAATCAGAGTGTAAAATGATCCACAATGTGAGCCGTCACTCCAGGGAGAAAATCAACTTTGCACAATTAATATGCAGCTTAAAGTCATCATTATGTGTTTATTGTTGTAAATTATCTCTCTATTTGTTGAAACTCTGTTTTAAAACCAGAGTGGAGACAGAGTGAAATGTTTCTACCACCTCAACTCAGAATAAAACCTCTGCATGTTTTGTGAGTGGAAGACAGCTGTCAGTTTGTTAGAGCAGCTCCTGCACCGAAATGTTAATTTCTCATAATGTGTAATCTAAAAAAATCAGTATGAAGCTTTAGTGTGAAGTGTGGGTTCAATGAATAATTATCTCTATCACTCATGATGTGATTGGTTGCACTGATAGAACACTGTTCCTGTAATATTGGAGATTATGTCAATATTTCTGAGTGAGCAGGATCGAGCAGCATCACTGAATGCTGTTGTGCAAAGATACAATTAGATTTTAAGAAGTACCATATTTTAACCTTGATTTATTTTCAAGTGCAAATCACCAAACACATTATTAATGAATCAGACTGTGAGCTGACCGTCATGTCTCTGTGTTTTTGATCTATCTGTTTTAAATCTATTACTATATTTTTCATCTTCACTTTGCTGCCTCCTGTGTTTTGTCCGTCAGATTAAAGCTGAACAGATATATTTAAATGTAATATAGCTGCAGCCTGATACACAGTAAGATTCCACATTATCATTATTAAGGAAATAAAGTGTGGTAAATGATGGATTAATGGTTAACTTACTTTTTGACATTTTTCTTACTCTGACTCAAGCTCTTTTTTTTTTTAAAGATAAATGTGCATCGTCCACATACACATGCATTCACATGTCTACGTCGGTTGGATTAAAATGGAGGCTCTGCCTTTTATTTACCTGTTGCCATGGTGACTCGTAGTATCAGAGCACCATTGATGATGACGCACTTAACTCAGAGTGAACACTAAGAGTTGATTGAACAAACTCTGATCAGCTGTTCTGGAACTTAAAATTCAGAGGTTCCCATCTCAGGATTCATCAATTCAGAGTTCAAGGTTAGATTCAGAGTTTGTTAAGCCCGCTTTCTGAGAGAGGCCCCAGGAAGGATCTTAGAGAGCCAAAATAAATAAAGGCAGCAATGTCTGTAAAGCACATTTTTATATATGCAGGGATAGTATAGACATTTAAAGAAATATTTGAAACATTACTTCTCCTCATTGCTATCTGAAAGCAGAGTGAGGAGTATTTTTTTTGTCACCTTGGCCTCTGAGTCACCTGGGATGTGTTTGCCGGTAACACTGAGGCCAAACGTTGTTGGGCGACAGGTTTCGTCGTGCAGAAAACCACTGACATCTGTCTCACTCTGTATCTTCCAGCTGACTGAACTCAAACCATGAGCTGTCTTTGTGTGCTGCTGTGAATACGCATCACTTTTTTTTATGATCAATTGTTTGGCAAAGAGGCGGCTGTTTGTCTTTCACCCAGCAGCTTGACTGAGCGGAACAAATGGAGTTATTCCACTCATGTTCACTCACAGCTCATACAAAGAGGAGGAAGGGATTTGTTGCATGGTGGGTAAATATAGTTGCCGTCTGTCAGTCATGAAACAAAGTTGAAAGGTAGGTGAACTACATATGCTGTGTAGTGACCCAGAAAAAGTGTACATCTGCTATGTATATACTTTAAAATGCAAGAAGTATTGGGAATATTGGATTAAAATCGGAGGTGTGAGTGTTTGAAGAACCTGTGTGCTGTGCAGCTGACTGATCTTTCTAGGGTGTACCTGCAGGTGTGTGTGTGTGTATTCTGTTTGTTTAAGGATAAAATATCTTACGGGTAAGTGAGGAAACCTAAGGGTTAGGACTTAAGATAATTATTAAGATAAGATAATTAGACTTAGATGAGGTGTAAAGTTCAGTCTCAGCAAACTTTGGTTAGCATAAGCAGTAAAGACATTGCCACAGAAAGGTGTTGGTCATGGTCAAATCAGGACATTTTATGGGCTCAGATAAGACCCTGAAAGATTTTGAAATGTTGCTAAGTTTTGCTAACATCTTAGAACAGATTCGAAGCAGAACACTGGGCATGACACAGAAGTTTGTGTGTTTTTTCACAGGTTTATATGGTGTTATATGTGAGCACAGGCCACATTTCACATGTTGAAAGACAAATGGACCTGTATTTGAGCCCATAAAACTGTAGCAAACAATGACCATAATTCAAAGAAAAGAGTAAATTGGAAACTGGAGATTTTCGGTTGTATGTCCTCTGACTTTGTCCTGATGGGTAAATATGCAATATTTCTTCCTTTTTTGGCGTGTCATATTTGCATTTTAAAACAGTAGCTGTCATACAAGAAGATTTTGTCAGATTCAACAAACTCTCTTAACTGGACAAACTTCTTGTACTGTAAATTGCTCGTTTCAGCCTGATGAAGGTCACCTGTTCATGAGGAGGTGAATATTCATGTGATCTGATCATTAGAATAATCAAACCCTCTAAAATGTCCATGTAAGGCTAAATGTTTTGCTTTGTTTGTGGGCAAGTTTCATTCACAAAAATGCTCCCAAAGAGTGAAAAGCAGATACAGTTATTAGTGTCAGAAGTCATATTAGAGGAGCTGAAACAATAAGAAAATGTGAATCCATCAGAGCAGTGCTGTAATAACAGAAATCAAGAAGGAATGCTCATGCTTATATTAAATGCCACAAATTCTCTTAAATCATTTGTACGTGCCACTTATGAACAAGCGCTTCCATCATGAGACCCATAGCTCTAATGCACAACCCTCTACAGTATCAGAGCCCCTAGACCCCTTTAGCTAAATGCCCCTTTGTATTGCATACTAACATAACAAGAAATATAGAAACCCCTGTACATTGTAATGTAATTCAATACACAGTGCTGTGATAAATTCTAGCTCTGTGATACTCAATTTTTTAAATAGTTGTTAACACAGAGAGGTGCTAAACTCTTTTTGGACTGTGATACTTTTTTTCTTCTCCATATTCTCTATGTAAATGGACATAAAAGATGGACAAATTATTAGAAACACCTTTAAACAGTTTTTTTTTTAATCACGTCTCACCAGAAACACTAATCTTAAGGAGAAATACGATGCAAACTTGTTATATTTGTAGTAGTGTAGCTTATCAATATACTGTTACCTATAAATAGACAATCTTTGGCACTAATGCTCTGTCACAACATGAATCCAAAAATGGCTGATCTTGGGCCATATGGCTGATCTATCTGTGGGACATATGGCTTTAACGCCTGGTCACACCAGGATTTAAAATGGCAAAATATCACAGCAAATGAAGTTCATTCCAGTGGAATTACCTCTGTCAGTGGTGGCGGTGAAGTAAATTTAAAGTATGTGGAAAAAGTCATTTTTTCTTTGAGTTCAACTTTGGTGAATTTTGAGCTAGGAAACTGCACCATTGACCATGCTCATGCCCATTGACCAATTGCATGCTGTAGTGACAGTGCTGACCTTTAGGCTTTAGGAAATGGACAAAGCTATCGTAGCTTATTAGCTGTGTTGCATCATTCACATTTATTTCACCTCCACTATTGGGGGGAAAACTGTTCCACAAAAGACCCATAGACAGTTGACAGTTATGAGTTAGGAATGGATTATATTAATAAACTGTTGTCACTTTAGTGACTAAGCTAAGCTAAAAAAGCTTCATTTCCACTCTCAGTCCAGTTTATAATGGTGAAAGAGATACCAGGGAAAGTTAACAGAATCTAGAGTGACTAACTCTAGCAGCGCTAGCAAGTAGTATTGAGGAAAGTACAACTAGCCCTACGAGTATTCACGATATAACCAAGTTTCCAGCTCCACCTTTTGCTGGGATGAGTGAATGTCACTTTGTGGTGTGACCTCTCTTGTTTTGCAGTGTGGTAGCCTCCTTTATTAGTTCAGCCATGTGACAGTGCAGATAGGGAACAATGTCATTAGATAAAATGGCAATGTTGCCATTCAGTTGAAATGGCAACATTGAAATCACTACAGTGTTTAGGCTTAATGTAGGTTCAGTTAGGGTCAGAATGGTAATCTATATGTTGCCTTGAGGGGATAAAAATATGAGTAAGAGAAAGGACAGGGTACTGATGAGTAATGGACAGCACAATGTCTTTAGGGTACTTGTGTGTTAGGTGAGAAGGGAAAGAATAAGAAAAGAGCGAGCAGGTCTGAGAGAAGCAGCTGCTTATCAAGATCGATCTTAGTGTAGGTTTGGGAGGAATGAGGTGCAGCATGAACGCTGCGCTGATCTGCTGTCAGGATGATGGAGGAGCTGGCCAGGTGTTGCCTAACATCTCACAGCATTACACACCTCAGGCAAAACTCTCACCTACCGATTCCTGTGAATCTCTCTCCTCTTTTCCCTCTTCACTCTTTGCACGCTCTTCACTTCCCTTATCATTCATCTCTGCCATTTTCCCTTACCTTCACCTCTCCTTTTTCTGTAATTAGGATGTTTTCTGTTTGACTTGAGGCTTGACTTATTCTGTTGTTGGTCTGCTCCAAGCAGCAGTGACAACAGCTGAGCCCTGTACACTATGTATGACAAAAACACCAAAATAAGATGCTTCTGTGAAACCCTGCAAAAATCATGGTTAAGATATGGTTAGGGTTACATATTAAAACCACTTGCTTAAGGTTAGGGAAACATTGTAGCTACAGTTAATAAAAAGTTGAACATTAATTGCAGGTCTGTGATTTGATGTGAAAGTCTCAAATCAACTGTTGACATTCACACCCTTGCTGTTTGCCTTGGTACATTGAGGATGCACTCCTTTCTGCATTAGCACTCAACATTGGTTGGATGTGAATTGTGAGGAAAGGAACTGGCCAGGCATTTTGGTCCCCCTCAACATCATCACTACTCCACCCATCCGTTATGACTGTACACAATACAGAAATAGTGACACCAAATGGTACAGGTCAGCTCACTGTATGCCATCTCTCTCACACATAACACACACATATGCGCACTTACACACACACACACACGCATAACAGATGAAACAACAGAAATCCCCTCCTTCCTTTCAAATGTCTTTCTCCTGGTTATACTCAGGGCAATGCTTGATAAATGCGGGAAAGTCCAGGGCTCATCAATGTTAATTCAAGCATGATTCCGTTTTTATTTGACATTTTAATTTAATGTTTTAATCATTAACAGTTGTTTAGTTGAACTGGTGACCATGTTAACTGGGGACTTTCAGCGGAATGCGTTGTGGTTGCTTGTAGTGACAGTAGCTGACTCCCAAAAGCCTGATCAATTTACTTTAATCAATACATACTCATTTATGTCAGTTAAACTGTGCTCAGCAAGGACCATTCACCTTGTAACATTTCTTATAATATAGGGAACAAAACATAGCCGAAGACGCTCCAATGCCAGAGGAAGTCACGGCAATGCAGCCATGACGCCACAACAACTTTGAATACTGGCTGCTCACAGACATCCATTGCCTTTCTGTTGAAAGTTTGCTACAGGAGATAACCCCGTGCATGTGTACCTTTTTCCCACTGACTGGAAGATTCTCCCCTCACACAGTCACCAGATCTGAGAGAGTCCACTGCTGCAACCCAGCACTCTCAATTTGCCTGCAGATGGGAGAAAGAACCACATTGTCATTGTAACTGAGTTGGCACCGCCGAGTTGAGGAACCGAGCCATACTGGAAGGACGGACTTAAACATACACCCTGCTTGCTTTTTGAAGCAACCAAGTAAGAGGCATCTGGCGAGAGACAATGTTATATTATGTGTTGTTAGCTTTTAGATTTTTAAGCTTTATTGCTTGTGTTATTGTTGTGTGAATTAACAGAGTGCTGAGTCCTTTTGCCTGCTATACTCTGAGGAGTAGTTAAAGCTTGCAGCCTGTTTAGTTGTGTTCACCACGCTAGACTGTCCTGTGTTTGTCCCATTCAGGACTGCTGTGTTTGTGCCACTGTGAGCGAGAAAGTTGTTTGTTGATCAAAAATCAGACAATGTGCGTTACAGACTGCCGTCCGTATGTGCACTCTCTTACACATCTGACGGTCAGATAATGTGGGACACAGCACCGCTCTATTTTCTCTCTCCAAATACTGTTCAACAACATGTGCAAACTTATCACAGTCATTAGCACTGGTTATCGGTAACAGATGAATTATGCGCATACCCTTATGAGGGGACACCTTCAACAACATAACTGCAATCAGCAATAAACAACAATGCTGTTTGCAATGCACACTATCTAAACAGGCTGAAACATGACACTACCTCTGAGTTTGTTCTTGTCATCTATAGAATAAACATAGCTGAAGGTTTTCAGACACACCCAATGCATATAAATATCACAATTAATTGGATATTAACACAGTGCTGCTGCTCTATGTTGCTGTAATGCTTAGACTGTTAATAGCCCAAGAGGTGGTACTA
Source organism: Euthynnus affinis (assembly GCA_029490765.1). Classification (NCBI taxonomy): domain Eukaryota; kingdom Metazoa; phylum Chordata; class Actinopteri; order Scombriformes; family Scombridae; genus Euthynnus; species Euthynnus affinis. Next base: position 1,667,711 of record CM055855.1, on the reverse strand, counting down.
GTACACAGACTACAGAAAGCATATAAGAGTGAATACCATTTCTATGCTATCAAAGTGAAGTAATCAAGACAGTAACTAAGTGATCATGCTCCCCAGAATATATATGAAATTATGTATATAACATATAACAAGAAAATATGTTTAAAGACAATAACCCACATTATCAAAACAAATGCCATGGCTGGCCAGTGACAGCAGGGATAGAGTAGCATATGCGTAACTGTGTGTGTCAAGAAATAAGTCCATTTTTTACTCCTGCCTACTACCTGTATTTGTAGAGGATTCTAAATGTTTGAGTTTGTGTCAATGAGAGATTTGCCAGATGAACAAACCCTGTTGTGCTCCATGGGTTGTTCAAAGAGCAGCTTAACCAGTCAAACAGGAGGCAATGCCGGCAGAAAAGCCGGTTTAGCTTTGTGCTTCCCATTAACTGTTCCATTCTTGTGTAGTACTCATCACAAAAAGACCTAGTCTTTTCCTTGGCTTTTCTCTGAATAAAGTCCAGCTTTGGGGTAGGCTTCCTGTTCTGTTTTATCAGAAAAGGTTATTTAGTAAAGTCATTCTTTACGAGAAACTTGAGGGCCCCATGCCCATCCATTCTGTTAACTTGCTAACTGGTCCCGCCAACACTACTCAGTGCACACAGATTTTTAAAATAATGATGAGTCATTATCATTCACACCTGTGACAGTGATTCTGATTGGTGAGAAGCCAGGTTCAAACAAGTCTCCCCCTTTTTTTCAATTAATTGACCATTCAGTGTTAAGCTCAGTCAAGCCTGGCCTCAGTCTGATTGGCTAAAACTTTTACTTTTTCTCTAAGGGAATCCAGGCAAAGCTGGCCTCCTTTGAACGATGCATTTCACTGACTACTAAACAGAGCAGCAGGTAAGCCTGCTTATTAAAACAGCATTGAAGCTGATTTTCTCCTGGACCTGGGCCTGGCTCCCCTGGCGGGCCTGGCTCCCCTGGCGGGCCTGGCTCCCCAGTACCCGCCCATCCAGGAATTTGGCCCCATAATGTCGGGTCTGTATGACATAATTCCTGGGCTGTTTTAAAGAGCTGTGGTCAGCTTGAAACCTCATTCCATCCCTCCTTGGGTTCCTGGCCAGATACCTGAAATACCTCCATTTGGAAGCTTCCAGGAGGTATTCCATTCATGTTCCCCAACATCAACTCACTAATTTCAATGAGCAGTGGTCTTGTGAGCTGTAGTACTTCTGGATGTCCAAGCATCCCATGCTGAACCCGGAAATTTTGCAATGGAAAATTATTATATCAGATGTTTCCACCACAGGAATTTTTGCAGGCAACCAAGACCATTTTCAGGAGCTAACCTGCATTTGGACCAGAAGAACCACAAACTAAATTTAGTTTGTGTAGGATAAGTGTTAAAAGAGTGCCTGCTGTGCGGGGGAGGTTTTAACGCCACCATTGTTTTTTAATTCATCAAGGACAAAGTTTACATAGTCTATAGAGTTCCTCAGATGCAGTGGAAACCCAAATAGGATTGCACCACTGGGATTTTCAATTCTTGTTTAGTTCCTGAGATTAGTTCCATTGGTTCCATAGTTCCTGGAACTATAGCCCTGTTTCAACCAAAAGTTCCAGGTACTTTGGACCCAGAGGAACTAATCTCAGGAACTAACCTTGGAACTTTAAGTACCTGTATTGCAGTTTATTGCTGTTTATCTTTCTATGAACGAGGTAGATCATGCAAATTAGACCCAGGAGAAGTTAAAAAATTAATGAATGACTGAATGTAATGTAATGATGTTTTATTTCTCTCATTCACTGCTTGATTCTCTCTACCACTGCTCCTCCTCCTCACTCAACCAACACCACGCTGTCTCTCCCTCTCTTTCTCAGCTTGCATGTGCTATTTCTCTTTATCTTGTCTTTTTGAAGTTGACAACAAAGTTTAAGTTTGCTTTTAACATTATCAGACAAAGAGAAATGTCCTCCCTTCATCCTAAACTACTTCCTAAATTCATAATAGAGTTCTTCCTTGTTTTGTGAGTGAAGTGGTATACAAGTGGAAGCCACCAAGCTTTGTGGATTTGACCAATCAGTGATGGGCATCCCTGCAAACCCTGCCCCCAAAGTTCCTGTACTTTTGGAAAGTACTACCCTCCCAGCAGGGACTTTTTGGGGGCAAAACAATATCCCTGGAATTTCATTTAGACCCTGGTCCCTCTGGTGGAAATGCAGGTTGAGGAACTGAATTCCTCAAAAGGTTCTTAGTATCTGGGGAAAGTTCCTGCGGTCGAAACATGGCTTTTTGGTCAAAATGGGGCCAACGTCACTTATATAAACAATCTCTTTATTTTGGTCATTACCCAGAGCTCATGACTATACAGTAGGCTAAGGTTTCAGTGCGGATTGATTGATTGATTGATTGATATTACTTTATTAATCCCCAAAGGGAAATTCAAAGAAATGTCAAACCAAGAGTTTTGTCTTTGCCAGGCTGTTTTCTCATCTACCTGTGAATCTCACACTTTGACCCTACAAGAAAAGGGTTCTTCATTTGAGGAACATGAATGTGCCAAGCTAATTTTATGGTACATTCTATTTTGTTATTTCTTATGTACAAACAAGGATTTAAGTCAGGTGGCAGTGCTAGAGAAAGGCTCATAGAGTCATCAAAAATCATTGGTATTCATTATACAGGGACCATGAATATCCATGGGAAGCTTCATGGGAACACTGTCATTCATTTTTTGGATACTTTTTCATGGACCAAAGTGTTGCTCAAATGGAATGTCTGATGGTGGTACCAGTTGGAAAGCTCAGGGACTTTGGCAATTTGGATGGTAGTAGTTGAGATATCTTTTTCTGGACCAAGTAAAACTCATAAGGTGGAGTGAGGTGGTCTAACAAGTGGGCCATGGCCACTTTAGGCTGCTGCAAAAACAGACAGACATTACAAAATGAAGGCAATAACCAGTTTTGATGTCTCAGTCCCCAGACAGTGTGAGTGATCAAGTGCTGCTGTCCACTGTCCACAGGTTTGATAAGCAAGCTGAAGGCATGCAAACAGGCTCATATTTTATTCAGTTATTATTTCCCCAGAGCACCAGCTTCAGCTGTTAGCCAGGCAGTCTGGTAGATTCCTTGTTTTTTGTAAATTTGTGTTTGTGTCATTTTAGGAACAACTCCCAATGCAAACTTTTGCACAGACCTTCATGGTTTCCAGAGGTTGAATCCTAAAAACCCTGGTGATGCCTTGACTTTTGATCTTGGTTAACATTTTGGGTTCAGAAATTTCTCAACCTCTATTAGGTGGATCTCTATGAAATCCTAGCACAGACATTCATTTCCCCCACACAGGATGCAATGTAAAAACATTGATACTTTGCTTTTTGATCCAGCACCGTTAGGTCAAAATATCAGTTTGTCCAATACTTTAGTTTATGGGTAAATAACTGCAAAACTAACAACATTCCCATCAGCATTAGCTGCATTTTGTGTTTAGTTCTAATTAGCAAATGATGGGATGCTAACATGCTTAACCAAGCTGTTCAACAAGCAAAACATTAGCACAGTAACATTATCATTGTGAGAATATTAGCAGGCTTAGAATAGCTCAGAGCATAGCTGAAGACTACTAGGCCTCTTAGAGAGACAAAACTTGAATAACGACATCTGATCATTGAGCCTTTGCATTTACACCTGGTATTAAGAAGTGCTTTGGTCATCTTGACCCTATTTAGACCTTGCATTGTGACATGATCTGATTCTGGATAAAACACAGGTAAATGCAGATGTAAATGCACTCAGAACACTTGTGATCAGAATGCAATTGGATCAACCAGATCACATCTGGAGGTAATCAGGCTCACATTGTGATTGGATCTCAACCAGGTATGAATGCAATCTATACAGCTTGACCACTTACCAAAAGTACAAATCGTAGTGGTAACTTGAAGTTTTCCCTTGCAAAACAGTGAATGATGTCCAACAGCTCCATCTAGCTAATTTGCATTTTTAGATCCAATCACAATGTGGGCACAGCTGAGAAAACGAGAACGCATTTTAATGCCAGCTGTAAATGCAAAGACCTATTGATCAGATGTCATTATACAGATCACATGTTAATACCAGGTGTGAATGGGCCTGTGATTGGATTTCAATATGCAAAATACCTTGGTGATATGGTCGGCTGTGTTCCAGATCAAGAGAAGCAATACCATCGGGCATCATTCATTTTTTGTGAGGAAAGATTTAAAGTTACCACCACTAATTGTAGCTTTTGCCATGCTTGCTTAAGCTAGAAGAAAGAGACAGAGTTAGGTGACCTTTCAACTTACTGGTGGATTTTCTTCTTCATGTACAGATTGCATTTACACCTGCTGAGATACAATCACATCTCCAGATGTGGTCTGAATGAACAGGCCACTTTCTGATCACATTAACAAAGAATATCCAGATAGGATATCTAGATACAGATCACGTGTGCGTGTTAATGCAAAGTGTAAACGGGGTCTTGTGTTATTCATAACTTTTTGGATAGAAGTGGGAGACACAGTATTTTTTTTATTAAAAATGTCTAGTATGTGCGATTGATAGATTTTCCTCATATGTTAATTGTTTCATTTAAAACAACAAAAGACAAGAATTTAAAAGAATGCATTTTTTATTTTAAGTACCAACACCTTTGGTAAGTTAGCAAATCTAAAATGCATTCTTGACAATGTCCAGATGAACTCAATGGAAAAATAAATAGCAAAGCGATACTAATTTACAGACTCATTAAAACAACACAATGATACAATGATAAATAGCAGAATCAATGAATGAATCAGGATGTGTTTGTTTCTTGTACTCCACAATGGTATCATATCGTCTTTTAAATATATATTTTTTGATTTATTGTATACCAGCATGTTTTTGAGAAATAAATAAATTGCTGATCCTAACATGCAAAATTGGATGTTTGGATGTTTCTGAGGAACAATAACTACTTATAGTACATTATATACATTCAACAGGCAACAAAACTTTTTTTTTTTTACAACAAAGATGCTTGGAAGTTCACTAAAATACATCACCAAAACTATATTTGCTTAATTGTCCCAATAAAAACAACAGACAATATTATCAATGCGCCTTAAACTGTGTTACCTCCTGAGAAACATGTAGCCTAATGTTTCTGCGAAACAGTTTGATTTGAACTTTATTCCCACTTTTTATACCGCTAATAAATACTTTTGCTGTGATATCTGTACAAATACTGGCAATTCACAATCACAATCTACTGCATTAATCCCAGATTCAGACAGTGGGATGCATGTGGAGTCAGATTCATGCTTCCCTTTGCTTTGGCTGGTGGAGGTCAGTCAGGTATATTTGGTGGATTCTCTGCAGGTACGTACGTTTCCCTGCTTACTGGTTTCTGTCTTGCAGGACAGCGCTGTGGTCTGTGTGTCTTGTGTCTGCACTGTTGTGAGCTCACTGTTCGTGGCCTGGGAGTTGGTGTTGTAGGTGAGGTGGCACTGACAGTGATTTTGGGCTCTCAGGAGGCAAAGTAGGAGGTCTGCATGGAGTACAGGCGGTCAATGGGGTTCCCTGCCCGAGCATGCAAGGAGCCAACATCTGGAGTGGACATGAAGCAGTCACTTAGACTTGTCAGAGACGTGTCGCTGTCAATGTCATGGAAAATGGAGTCACCTGGTAAGAACAGAGAGGACTATGGTAAGTCAAACAAAACTCATCGCAGTGATGTCGTACTCTACGGTGTCTTTTTTTGTAACTTGGGCTTTATTTTATTCTATTAGTTTTGTTATTCTTTGTTATACTCTTATTGGTCAAATTTTAACCCACCTGCTACTTTGATGAGATCAGCTGCAGCAGTTTTGAAGAAGTAAACATTTACCCAAACTTACAGTTGCATTATTTATTTATATTTATTTATATTTATATTAATAGGTGGAAAAATAACTTTGCAACAAGCTGACAGACACCAGCCATGATATATCATCATCTTATTATGTATATACAGTATAGTCATGGGGTACACTCTGTGTGGTTGTGCTTGTCGTTCATGCTTTTTCTTATCAACATTATTACTGATGTTTTTTTCTTCAATACACCTTACCTACAACTATGAGAAATATATTATTCATGCTTCCATCCAGTTATAGTACAACCCCTCTCACCAGCAGAGCAGCTGCCCTACACTAAAATCCTATAACAGTCTACATGAGTCTTGTGTTCTACTTCATCATCTGTGATATAAAGTCATCACTTTTCCACATGGTCGAAGAAATATAAAGTGTGTGTCCTGGTATTAGTTCAGCTAAAAAAACCCAAGTGTACCAATGAGTGTCTCTCCTGCCGTTGTTAGTTGAAGAATCAATCACACAGGACATTAAAGGAGGTTGTACCAGTGTCTGGTTCATTAGTAGTTTAGCCAACTTTGTTGACATTCTAAGAGCTGAGAGCATCTGAGCAGCATAACTTGTTTCTGTTGGCTACTGCTTTTTGTCCTTTCTTCTGTTTTTTATGACATGTATGTAGTTATGTCATTTGTAAAAGTTTCTAGATAATTCAAACAATAGCTACTTAGAGAGCCTTTGCAGGAACCAGTAAGTATTTTATTAGCACCTGATTTATACAACAAAATAATATTGTAAATCACAGGCTGTATTATAGTGTTACCTTTCTTTTCCTTAACTAGTTATGTCACGACAGAGAGGGAGATACTCTAATGGTAACAGTCCTCTGTGAAAAATAAAACCAACCAGCAACTGGAAATTCAAATTAAATAGTAATAACGTTGATGCGACAATAACATTAACAAGCTTGGCTTTGTTAATGGAAAACATTCAGAACAGTGCGTCTCTAATTGTAGCTGTTAGCATCACAGTGACAGTTTCCTACGAAGATAGACATCAAAGATGTAATATTGTGTTTGTGTGCATGTGTAGGTGTATGAGCACACTGTGCTCATTGAGTCCAAATGTTTAATTGCAGGAATGTGTAGCACTGCTCTCCTGGGTGTCACTGGCTTTATTGGGCTCACAGGGTCTAAATGATGACAACTTGATGGGTCATCCATTTTTAATCAGCCATCATGCCTTATTGCGTGATTCCCATCACTGCCAATAAAATAAGAGTGGGGTTGGAGGGAGCAGAGTGTCGTTATGGTAGGTAGGGATGCTATTGTTGTTCTAGCGTTAAAAATAAACACTTGCAGGTTCCATCATGGTGAGGCTGAGGATACAGGGGAAGTGGCAATACACCAGAGAGAGGTTAATCTCCTCCTCAGAGTCAGGGTAAAGATGACGTGTACATGCATACACTAAACACAAACTGAATCCTGAATGTTGTCCTCTAATTTTATGGCACTGGTGTTGATTTGTTTGTCTATTTGCTATCTCTGACTTGCTCAGTTTGTTATAGCATCCTCAGGGCTGTAAATCTCAGTACACTGTTGAACAGTATTGAGTTTCAAAAGCAGCCATGCAGCAGGAGGTGTAACTATATCATCTGTAGCGGGTATAACAGACGTCAGGACGATGTATAAATATCAGCCTGCCGTGTTTATTTAAGTCGCAGAGAAAGCAGCTAGATGTCGCTGAAACATCAAGCAGCGATTTCTTGGGAACAATGGGGCAGTGAGCAAATGTCCAAAAATACTACCATCAACTACCGTTGCAGCTATGTGTCAGTGCTTACTGGGTAGAGACTAGCAGGTGAACATAGCAGAGCATTTAGCAGCTAAAGAACCAGATATTTCCCTCAGGAGTTGGTGTAGACCAAACCAGAGCTAAAAGGAGAGTGAAAAGATGTTTTGTTGTCCTCCCCGGTGGCTTTGATTTTTGTTAGTTTTGATATGATATGAAAATCAACTTTTTAAAACTTTAAACTGGCTCAAGATAAAGTCTCTATCATTTTCTTTTTTAGAGGAAATAGTGACCAAAATTGGTCACCCTCAGAGATTACAGTACTGCTTAGGGCATTGCTATAAGCTTGGAGGAAGGCCTGAAGTGCTTGGGTTAGGGTTAGGGTTAGAGTTGGGGTTGGGGTTAGGCCTGAAAAGACCAACCCATTCTTATTCTCAGGTCATCAAATACCAAATATAGACACATGCATAGGCTGCCATTTACACAACTCTGGAGCCTTGTATTTTTATGATTCTTGGTTTTGTTATTTTATGTCAGCATGACTTACAGTAGCCCATTCAGTCAGAATCTGTTTTATTAGCCAATGCAAGCATACAAAGAATGTTGGCATTTGGCATTTGCTCCCAAAAAGCGCAACACAGAAGACTAAAAATAGACGAAATTAAGGTAATATTAATAATAATGAAGTAATATTAAAATTAAATCAAAATTTAAATATATTTGAGTTAAGTCAATTTTTTTTATAGAGAGCCAAAACACAACAGGAGTTCTTGTGAAACTTTTCACACAGAGCAGGTCTAGATCGTATTCTTCAATTTAAAGAGACCAAACATTCCCCTATGAGCAATCACTTGGTGACAGCAGCAAGGAAAAACTCCCCTTTAATAGGACGAAACCTCAAGCAGAACTGGACTCTAGATGGGCTGCTATCTGCCTTGACCGTCTGGGTTGATAGCACCTGATTTTCCCAGGAAGTCTCCCATCCAGGTACTAACCAGGCCTGACGCTGCTTAGCTTCAGAGATCAGAGGAGATCAGACTCACCCAGGGTGGCATGACCTTAAGCAACTTCACCCTTTACAATCACAGGCTATAAAACGTCTTTTCTTATCAGAGCTAGTGGTGTTTGGATTGAGGCTGTGGTGGACTCACACTGGCTTGGGTGCTGTACAAATCCAGGTACAGTACAGTGTAATACTCACCGTAGGGGTTCATGTGGTCTCCAGGCATCTGTGGTGGGGTGAGGCCCTGCTGGAAGGGGTCAGTGTTGTAGCCGTTGTGCTCCATGGTCACCAGCTGCTGCTGGTTTGAAGGTAGCGGCCCTGAATAGGAGCTGAGCAGGCCCTCCATGCAACCTGATATCACCTCTGCAACAGTCAGTGGAAACACTGAGAAGACTGTAGTGATATCATATCATCTTATAATCACATTGCCTTACTCTATGTGTGAGGGCACCCATAAACTAAAACCCAACCCACCTTCAATGACTCAGTGTGACATTTCTGTTCTTATTCACATTTTCAATTTGCACTTGTCTCAGGCAGAAATGTTGGTGTATCAATAAGTGTAATTCAAACACACTGTACAGAAGCACGTGACTTTAACGTCCACTGGAGCTTCCACTGAAGAGATGAGTGACGATTGAAAACATCAGTATATGAGTATCCATCCATCACATCACAATCTTTGTTTTTCAAGGCTTTATGTCCACCAGTAAACCCTACTCCAGTTCAGAGCGTAGTGATCATGCACTTGAAGCTGTTTGGTCAGAAGTACAAAACTTGTACAGTTTAACTAGTTAGGTAACATCTACACACAAACAGGGATAAAGAAAACTTCTTTGTGTGTCATTCCTTCCAGATCATTTACTGACGTAGTTACACTTTGGATGAGTAAAGGTTAAGAGATAAAGAATTTTCTCTTTGAGAAACGAATGCAATGACACCTTCTCAACATCAGGCTAGAATGTGTGACAGATGCAATCAGAATATTGATTTGGCTAACGAAGACATACATCAGACATTTTTTCCTGCTTTGCTTGTCATCTGGCTGAAGTGCAAACTCCAGCAACAGAAGTTACATATGCACTCGCAGCGCAGTACTGTGTGGTGGTGGGATCATGATAAAGCTTCCTGCATATGTGATTTGTCTTTCTGGTGTGATTTACTAATGGGTTCCGCCTCAACGCCACTCGCTCTTGAATTGCAAATTTCAAAATTCCATATATCTTAAAGAGACCCTTTAAGTGTATTCATAAATGTATTCATACAACTGAAAAGAAAAGGGTTAATTGGGTTGTTAGTGACCCAATCAGGATTCCCTGTCTATCTGTGAGTCTGTGAGTCATACACACTAAAAATCAATGGGTCAAAATTTTACTTAGTTTGGATCAATATAGCACTGATACAACATCAGGTTAGCTTTACCCAGTAGAAACATATTATTTTAACTAGTGTTACACACAACAAGCTTTAGCTAAAAACTGTCACAATTGTATTGTTTCTTGAATAAAATGCTGTGGATATGACATTTTAAAGTTACACAAGTTATTGGCAATCACTACCAAATGTAACAAGTTTGTGAATGTGTACGTTTAAAAGAGTAAAAATGATAAAATAGTCAAATAAAAAAAATAGCACTAAATCCGGGTCAAAACAACATTAAGCCAGTACTGTGTCGGCGCTATATTGAGCCAAACTGGGTAAAGTTTTCACCCAGTGATTTTTAGAGTGTATTGTTTTAACAGTTATTTCATTTGTTTATTTTCTTTCCAAAGTATTCATCTGTCTGGTGATATATTGATTTACATTTCTGCATGAAATATTGCATTTTCTGGCTCTGTAGCAATAGGTTTTAAACATCTCCTCAGAAACAGACTACTACTGTACAGCCATGTTTTTCCGATAAGCTATGAATGCTGAACAACAAACAGTTTCTCATCAGAGTATATGCATACATTGTCTGACTGGCTGTTTGATCTTGAGGACGTCTCACCAGTCATCCAGGAGGCTTCATCTCATCCTAACATCAACTTCAAACAACAACCATTTGCCGGTTTACTCAGCTCATTTGGTTAACAGCAGCAGCTTCCACTATAATAAACCCTGCTGCTATGCCAATATTGACATGCTGGAAGTCCCTGAACAGATAGAGGCAGTGCTTGCCAAAGCACTGAGCCACTTATCTAAACTGTCTGCTCATATCCGCTGTGAGACCACAGTGGCAATAAGCCTGCTAGCTATGAGGAGCTGTGCTGCAGAGAATGATGGCTGTGGCCCACACTTTATAGCCCTGCTGTCGGAAAAAAACTCAGATTTACCAGCAGAGATGACACTCTGGCTTTAGAATATATAATAATGCTAAAGCCTACTAAACTGGGAGTGTTTGTAGAGTGACTCTGCTCTGTTTATTGTTCTCATAATAAATTTAATATTTCAAGCTGTTTCTCCAAATACTGTCATTCATAAATTACCTAGCTCCCGGTAATTGCTGTAATTACAGCAGTGGGCAGATTACATCTTGTACATGGACATCAATGCTTTTCTCTTTGTAACATCAGAGAGAGCAGCTAAGCAGTAAATCATAAATCCTCACCTTGGCCTAGCCTTTGGCTGTTGTGCTGCTCCTGCTGTTGCTGTTGTCTGCGGGCTAACTTCTTCATCTGTAAATAAACCAACACAGTCAACATCATGGAGTCTGACTGACAGGCATGTATTGGCAAAACAAGAAATTACAAAGACATGAAAGAGCTGACTTGTAAAAACCCTCTAAATTATATTCAGTATCAATCATAACATCTGAGTGACACTGTATGGAACCTCTCAGGTGATCAAACCATACCTGAGAGATCAACTAAATAAACTAGATGAACTAGAAAGACAACTGAAACTAAAACATGTGCTCTGAGCTTCAATGAATGTGTATATTCTGTAAGTCCTGCATTCACTGCTTTATGCTGAAATGATGTCTACCCAATAATGACATTGACCAATAAGAGCTCAGAGTGCTCTTCAACTGTGAACATGGAGAAGAAAAGGAGGAATGCATTGATTTGACCATTTGACTCTAACCCTTGGTGCAGGAGCATTATACCAAATGAATCCCACCTGTGGGTGTGGTGTCCCCCTCTAAACACATATAGTATAGTATGTTATGTAGATCTAATGCCTGATTAGTGAGAACAACAATAACAATAAAATATACTTATCCATCTACAGTGATAATCCTATTATTCATAGCACCATATGAATTTGGAAACAGTTGAAGAAATCTCTTCATTTAAGAGCACTTTCTTCCAACTTTTAAATTACCCCTCCATCTACGGTGGCACATGTCTGTCCCTCAGAACAGTCTGACTTCTCTCCATGTTCTGTGGCTCTCAGACCCAAGCCCATTAGTTTGCAAATCTTTAGAAACGCCTCACTCATATGTAGTTTCATTTTTAAAAAAGTTCAGCAATTTCCTAAAAGAGCAGGTCACCAAAGTTTTTAACAAATGTTACTCAAACAAGAGGAAACAGTCTATTTGTGGGGGATTGTTTTCAGTGACAGACACATTTGGTGTCTGTAGTGAGTAATTCTATGGTTTAAGTGAGAGCGTTACAGGTACTGTAAGAAGCGTTGTAATATATTCCACATACAGCAGTAGATCAGCATGAAGTCCAGTGTTGCAGCAGCCTCTCTACTGTCACAGGTGATCATTAACTTTATTAGGACAAGATGCAGAAAAACAAGTTGTCTTTTTTCCAGAGAAGTCCGGTTAAATTGTACTCTGGTTCGTCTTGCCTCTCGGTGCAATTCATTTGGACAGGTGTGAACACAGTAGGCCTAATCGTGTGGACCAAAACAGCTGCACTGAGCTGCATTTAGAGGATGTGGTCTTGGTCCAGTTCCAGATAAACTCTGGAGTGATTCATTTGTGGTTGGAACATAATCCGACCTCAATCTGACCTGACTACTAGATGTACTCTGCAAGTTTGAGCAAAACAGCTCCCCATATGTTACATTTGGCCAGTGGATCTGCAGTGGTCAATATACACAAATGGACTCCTCTCTAGTTCTCCAACCACTCGAAGCGCTTTTACAATACAAGCCCAAACTCACCCATTCACACACACATTCATACACTGATGGCAGAGGCTGCCGTGCAAGGTGCCAACCTGCTCATCAGGAGGATCTTATCATTCACACATACATTCACACACCAAATTGCTCCCAAAGGCTGCGCCATCAGGAGCAATTTGGGGTTCAGTATCTTGCCCAAGGGCACTTCAACATGTGGCCACAGCCGCCTCGATTGTAGATTATGTGACCTGAGTAAACAAGCGATGTAACACTAGTCGCACTAATAGATTCGTAATTGACTGCAATGAGAAGCCTTTTAGATATTCAGACTTTGACAAGCTTATTCCTCAAAATGTCAACAAGCTGAGCAAATAGTAGATTATACATTCTTGATCCACTGAAGCTTAACTGATGGAGAACTGGTTTAGATAATTAAGCACTTTTGGCAAAAAAAAAAAGACAGGAAGACCCAACTTCCACTTGGTATTAATATGTAGTCAGTTTGTGGATACATTATCTGGATAATGGCATGTGATCACAAGCCTTTACATTTACACCTGTTATTAATAAGCATAAGCATTGTCATTACATCTCATTATGCAGATCTGGTAGGCAGAGCTGGTTGACTTCACAACAAACATGATGAATAAGTGGTACAGATCACATGTTAATACCTGATAATGGGTCGTAATTCAAAACAAGACGAAATGTGGATGTGAACCTGTAACAATCATCCCAAGATGGAGGAATCTTACACATCAACACATGGACGAATATCACTGTATACATTTAAAATGCCAGAGTAAATTATTTTAATGTCTTTTCCTATATGAAACTTTAATGAACCTCATGGTGAAACTGAGTCGTTGAAGAAGTAGAGGAACATTTAATCTGAAGATTCCATGACTTTCCAGGAATTCCAATAAACAGAATGAAATGTGAGCTCATACTTCAGCTGGTCCTTATCCTGCGCTCATATCATGTGGGAGTTACACAAATCAGCTGTTTCCAACTTGCGAACACCATTCGACATTCAAGTCCTAATGACGACTGTGAAACATGGAAAGCGAACAAACACAGGTGCCTCAAATTTAAGGTAACATTAGTTTAACGGTCAGTGTTTCAAAACCCTTTGTCCATTTCGTGCCAGTGGTCACAGCTCATCACTGCTATTGACACTTGTCAGCAGTCAATGTGTGTTGCACTAAAGGTTACACTGCCAGATATTCTAAAAGGACGAGTTCACAGTTTTTCAAATCTGTCTTAAAACAACAGTCAGGAGTCCAAATGAACATTGAAACATGTTTTTCTTGCTGTAATCATTCCTCCTGTTTGACTTTGCGGGCTTGTCTTTGATTTGATTTTTGGTCTGATTGACGCCAATATGAATCTGTTTTGGAATCTCTATGAGAGCGCAAAAAGCACAAAGCTGGCAGCTGTATGATGACATGAACGCTCATAAACACAAGAATCTTTCCCATCGTTATCTCACGATTATCTCACATGTTGTGAATGCAGGGTTACCTCTCTATGGAGTGTGAGTGTTGACAGCTTGTTCTTGGTGTAGTTCTGCACTGACCTTTGCTCTCTGGTTTTGGAACCAGACCTGGACCACACGTACGCTGAGGCCCGTCTCTGCTGCCAGCGTCTCTCTCACCTAGAGGTCACAGCAGTCACACTCATTAACCCTTTTCACACATCAACAGTATCATGCAGTTAACCCTTTGAATACTATGGTGTTTTTGTTTGTTTTTAATTTCCATTTATAGTCACTATACATGTCATATATTGTTTTTTTTTTTTTCAGGACAAGTTAGGCTATTCATGAATGCCATAATCGCGCGAGTAGTATTAAATGTGCTCTAGGAGAACTTTTACCAAAATAAATAAATAAATAACAGTATAAATTCAAATGTGTCTTTATGTCCAGGGGTTTCCAATACAGCACAAATATCCATATATAAATTGATAGAGGGGATTTTCAGGGTTCCAGGGATATAAGAACCATGTTGAGTCTTAGTAATGTTATTGCATATTGATAGCACCAAATGAACAAAATACAGAAGCCCCATTTTTGATTGATTTGATCACTCTGATTGATTTGCTGAATGTAATTGTTCTGTATCAGCCATCGGGGACCAGTAGGTTTACTGACATCATCCTGATTGATATGAAGTTGTGATGTCATGTTTTTGGGAAAGAAGTCTATTTACTATACTTCTAAACATTTGCACTTTCTGCACATGCATGGGTATAGCTGTAAAACTCTGACTGGAGAAACAGTCAGAAATGCGATGATCATGAAGCAATATCTCAAGTTATAAGAAGCATGTTTTTTTTCCCCTGTGATTTCAAAGTGGATGCTTACTGATGCCTATCTTTAGCAGATCTCAGAGAAACAATACATCATGTAAAAGGTGAGTTCTGCTGATTTTTGCAGTGTGTATATGATGTCTGTGCATTCTAGTACACGTTTTGCATGCATTGCATCCCTTGGTCACAAAGGGTGCGCTACAGAACATGTAATACTTCAGTGGTCAACTTGCATATCCTTCTATTACGAAGTTGTATTTGGTGGTTGATGAGTCTACTGTATTTCCGCACGGTCTGATTTCACTGGAAATGAGTCGATTGTACGGAACTTGGATCGTATTGAGGTGATGTTTGAGGAAAGTTCAGAACTCTGAACTTCCACCTACAGTAAAGGCACAAGGGAGTTCAAGGGGGCGTCAAAACTCATACTCCTTCTCTGAGTCATAACACAGAAAATCGCAAAACACACAGACATGATACAACCATGACAACATCCCCCAAAGCAGACAAGTGTAGTTCCAAAGTTGCCTCAGTTTTACCTTACCACTAAAAAAAAACCACTGGTCCAGGACAAGCAAGCACCAGAACACTATGGTGAACTTTTTCCAGTTAATACAGACATTACTATTGTGTGCCTAGAAACACACTTCTGTTGAGAGTATTGCATGCTGAGGTTTCTCTGTGCACCTTTCTGCAGGGTTTAGAGGAAACCTCAAAGGAGGCCTTGAAGGCCCTTCTCTGCTGGGTGGTGAGGATGGTGCGTGGTCGTTTGGGCCGGCGAGGGTCTTTGCTGTCATCACTGCCTTTCCCCTGACCAGCAGGACACTTCTCTGAATTCACATCCAGGTCCTCATCCTCACTCTTATCTGTTACCCGATAGAAAGAAACAAACACATTTTTTCATTTTAGTTTACTGCATTTTTGGCTTCACTGATCGAGCTGGAAGTGATGGCGAAAACTGAATCAAACAGAACCTGAGTCAGAGTTGTCTGGGCTGACTGTGCTGAGCAGGTCCCGCTCCCTCTCATAGTCGCTCTTACACAGCAGCTGACCTTCTTTCAGGACAAACTCATCTCCTTTGCACAGCTGGCGCTCACAGACGCAGCAGGAGAAGCAGCTGAGGTGGTAAACACTCCCCACAGCCCGCATTACAAACTCAGTGGGTGCTATTTTCTCCAGACAGCCGCTGCATTTGGTGGCAAACAACCTGAGGAGACACAGGAGAGAGAGAGAGAGAGAGAGGAGTTTTAACAATGCAGATTTACACTCTACAAGCTATAATTTCTTCCAGAGCTCAACTGGACCCAGAGCAGCACACAAATACTACACCTGTTGTCATGACAACCCTGGTAGGATCATCATAGAATATGTAATTAAATATAAGTTTAACAGAAGCAACCATGAAAAAACTGGTTCAATAACATTAATCGTGACAAAAAACGTAGCAAGTGCAGCAATAGGATTTGAATAAAAAGCATATAAAGGTATGAGCATGGTATGAGAAGTTACTCATCAAGGGCTGCCACCCTCACCCTCTCCTCTATCATTATCCCAGGCTTTTCCCATTAAAGACCCCTGAACTTCAATTCTTGTTTGGCTCGGAGCAAAAACAAAGAAAAGAGCTGGTGACAACACACGTGAGAGAAGAATGAATTGGCAGGAACACTGAGAGAAACAAAAAAAAAAACACTTTTTAAGCTGCATATACTGTACGATGTGTCATTACTGTATAAGCTGTAACTTCATCTCCACACAGCAAAAACCAGACACTAGAAAAGAAGCCAGATGTGTCCAGGCTAAATGAATGAGCTATTACTTAGCACTTATTTTTAACCCTTTCAAGCTCTCTGTGTATGTGAAAGCTTTTTGATGTTGTAATGGGACCACAGGAGGCCTGCTCAAAGGGCTGAATCAGACGGAAAGAGCAGGGACATTTTCCAACCGCTCCCCACAACCACCTAATGAGGCAATATGTGATCTTTAAAAAAAAGAGAGTGGGTGCTATTAGATGAGGGAATATTACTCAGCCAATATGTTCTGAGTCTGGTCCACTTTGACAAATTCAAGATGCCTGATTTTCTCCATTAATCTTCTTATCAAAGATGCCAACAAGTGAGCCACAAGTCATTTCCAAATGTTAAGAAAAGCACAATTCAAGGGCAACATTCATTTGCCCAAATGGGAGGATGAAATGAATGTTCTCCTTCATGTGTTAGGAGATGCATTAAAATGTTACACTGAACTGCAATCAGGAGAAACAATACATGAAAGAAATGTCAAATGTCTGTATGATGAATTTGGAAAGAAATGGTGAGAATATGTTTTTTTTAGGTTTAAGAGAAGTTTTAGAGAATTGTGAATGGAAATCTTGGCAGAGAAAATGAATGAGAGAACTGTTGCCAGGAGTCAATTTACTCCTGTTGTGAAAACAACCTTATGGCCACACAAGAACCTCGATATTCTGCAAAACCCTGGATGGCATTCAATGCCAACGCTTTTATAATTCACACTTCCTACTCTTTTTGTCCACTTTATACTTCCACTCCTCTCCATTTAAAATGAAACACTGTACTTTTTTTAACTCCACTAGAATTATTGTTACTAGTTATTTTTGAGATTAAGATTTTACATATGAAACATATATTCAGGTTATAAAATATGATGCATTGTTGTAGATAAAAATGCTATATATATATAAAATTTGCTCTACTTCAACAAACTATACCATTAAAGACTGCTTTACATGTTAATGCGTCAAATAATGATCCAATAATGTCCTACTGGAAGACAGTCAGACTCTTTGTCTGCCCCAGTGACGAGTTCTCAGAATCTGGCGGAGCCTTTTTTCCCCCCCTGATTACATCCCCTTACATTGATTATGATCTAATTATTAGAGTGTATTTAATCCCACTAAGTCCACCATTGCATACCCTTTCTCTCACAGTAGAAGTAGTTTCACAGAGCCAGAAATCCTGCAGGTGCTGCGTTCTTTCTCTCAGAAAATAGAGGGATTGCTTAAATGCATCCATTCCATCATCTGCACTCAATGTGATGTTTTGTTGTCTGGGCTCACAGAGGGTGCTGTGTGGATTAATGCTATAGTTTTAGTATGATGACCTCAAGCTGAAGAGAAGGAGTGCAACCAACAAGTGAAGCCAAGACTGGGACTCAAGAAGAAGCCACAGTCACAGCCAGCACAGATCTCTATAGACACATTCTTCTTCCTGACAGTTAAGAGAGAAAGTGAGAAAACATCCCCAAGAGAGAGAGAGAGAGAGAGAGCGGGAAGAGAGAAAGATGCGAGAAGCCAAGGAGAGAGAGAAGATAGAGGGGGAACAAAAGACAAAAAGTGTTTGTCGAGGGTCTTTTTGGAAGCGTTAGCTGTGTGTGTGGATGTGTGTGTTGGGGCAGAGTGGAACTCTATGAAGTAAAGAGAAGATCCTTTCTTTTCTGTACTTCCTTGCCCTGGAGTGGATGTTGGTCAAATTTCATGCTCTGTGACTGACAGAATGTGACTGCATTTTCCAAAAAAAAAAAAAAAAAAAATTTGCATCAGCAAATATGTTTTAAAACAGACATAATACTGCTAATACAGTACATAATATACACTTTAATATTCTTAAACTTGAACTCAATACTTTTTTCATTTGTCATTATATAAAACCATCTCTTGGATTCTGAAGCATAATTAAGTTTTAAGTCGAAACACTTGTTACTTGTTATGTTAACTGACTACATATTTCATTGCCCACGCTTAAATATTGGAAAAGTCAATGCTGACTTGAAGCAGGAGATGCAGTGCATTGATCTGTTCAACATTTAATAAAAAATGATTATCTTGTTTTAGCAGCCTAAACCAAACAACATGTAGGATGCAGGACGTGAACCGTAGTCTCCACTGTGAACATAGTTGTACCCTAACCTCCTCCTTATACTCCTGTGCGGTATAAGAATGTCACACTTACATAGTTCAGATGGCATATGAATTTCCTCTAAAATGTGTTTGGCAAAATAAATCACCAGCAGATTTCACAATAGAAGAGTAAGAATATTGATGCCTTAGAGGAGAGACTGCCTGAAAGTGTGCACCATTTTTCCCCTTTTGAATGATTCATTGCGTCAAGACAACAGTGTGGCCATTTGGAAGTTTTGCCTTTAGATGTGCTTGGACGACATGTACAAATTTCAAGCCTACAGACCTAATGTGTCACTCATGAAATTTAAAACATCAAGGTTTGGCTCATTGGCAGGACCTCTGACCTAGTTCCCTTCCCTTCCACTTCCACTAGAAGTTTGTACCTCTAAGTCCAACTTCCAAAGTCTGAACTAGCAAAAACTCAAGTCTGACCTTGGCGTACTTGGCATTGAGAAAGACCCTATAATTGCGCAGGGCACTTTGATTGCCACATGTCACCACTCCCTGTTTTTCCCTTGTTTCAAACTAAAAGTCCTCTAATATTTTGTACATGGTCCAACCAGATACTAAGTTTTAACCTCGTCTTGTTAATGACCACTAAGAACTTAGCATCTCTAAAAGGCCAGCCTTCTAACTTTGGATAAGTTTGAAGAAATGTGCTATATTCCTTTCTGGTAAGTTTGGTAGACTGGTGTAAGTGGTAGAGAGGCAGGCACACTGAGTGTTGAGCCTGGGAACAGGGTTAAAGCAGGGCAGGACAGAGAGATAATGGGAGGAGGAAGGAGGTGGCTGTAGGGCAGGTACAGAAAGGCTCAGTGTTTGGACAGCTGCACTCCTCCTCACTCACAGTGTCACTGCAATCCTCTATTCAGCAGCTCTCTCTCTCTACTGTCCACCTTTCTCCATCTCTCAGGTCCTCTCTCAACCCTGTGTCTCTCTCCCTGTCTGCAACAATATTAATTGAAATGTATATATGAATAATAGTTTTCAAACAGGAAAACTTGTTGATATTCTCACAGTGACAAAGACACTTTTATGTTGAGCTGAGCTGAACTGATAAGAATAGAAATTAACTTAACTGAACTAAATTGAACAGAACTGAAGGCAATTCTTTATCCTTCCTATATAGTGTTGTAAAAGTTTTTCACTCTATTCCAAACAGGTTCATCTTGGATCTCTTTCATGATTCATGATTAATGGGAGTCGGTTTTCAGTTGATATTTCAGTTGGACAAATGGTAAACAGACTGCATTTATACAGCACAGCACCAATTTGTGCATGCAAGGTGCTGGTCTAAGCATTAGGGATGTGCAGAGGGCCCAGTATTTGTACTTGTATCTGTATTTGTTGAGGCAGTAAAATTATTTGTATTTGTGTTTGAATAAAAGCGTAAAGAGGCTTAAAAATCTTGTTTTTATTTATATTTTTGTTTTTATTACGCCTTTTCATTTTAGAAAATAAAAGTGTTACAATAAGTGTTCATGAAGTGTTCCCTTGGAAGCATTTCAACGTGTGTTAGTAGCTCAGCTTTATCACTGGCAAACATCCCCAACTCTGGGATTGATGTCCAAATTAGGAAATGTGCGTCATGTAGCAGGTGGATGTAACTCCCTTCATTGAGACCTGCTGATAGATGTAACAGCAGAGCAGAGGAGAGAGACTTAGATAGTGATACAGCTAACCTGCATGCTGGTATTTGACATTATTTTTTTCTTCCCAAAAACAAATCATTTTTAAAAATATTTGTATGAAACAAATATTTGTAAAAAACAAACAAACAAACAAAAAAAAACCCACTAATTGAGCTTTGCTGAATAACGTATTTGTGTTTGGACACACCCCTACTAGGCATGTGGAGTAACTTTCCTTGCTCAGTGCCTTACTCAAAGGCATTGAAGCTGGGGAATGAACCATCAGCCCTGCGATGGATGACCCTAAGTCTTGAGCCACAGATGTCCCTTCTCCCAAACTTATCTGCTATATTAACTCCACCTGTGGTCGTCCTGGTTGGTGAAATGATTATCATGTCTTTGGTCAGAGGGAGTGTTTTGATAGTTATTATAAAAGACTTTGATGCAGGAGAACTCAACATCACATGGCTGACACATGAGCTGACAGAAAGCTCAAATTCTTATAACCTCAGAGAAAAACAGTATTATGCTAAGCTGTTGTATATTATATCTAGTTTAAATCTAATTTCTCAAATCATCTATCAACTCTGTTCTGTAACCAATCAAAGGACAAAGAAAATAAGGGAAAAAAATTAAAACCATTACATTACATTACATTACATTTTTCATCTAGCAGACTAAAAACCACTGAGAATATGCACCACAATGACAAAATAACACAAAACATCAATGACTGATGGTTTAAAATGACTCTAAAAGCAGCATCAAAGCTTCGTTTAAAGCAAACAATCACACTCAAAATATGTTTGCAATCCTGAAGACCAGATGTGACACAGGAGTAGGTCTATGAAGACACCATCAATCCAGGTTTGAAGTGATTCACATTATTTAATATGACACAGATGACTGCACACGAGATGACCAAAGACTGCACATCTACCATTCAAGCATCATCAGAATTGCACACCAAGCACACACACTGCAAGATTAAATATATAATAAGTCCACCTCCACTCAAAAATATGTTTTCCTTCTTGTTCCTACAGTTCTCTGTGTAGAATGATGTATGTAGAGAGTTTGTTTCCACATTCATCTGTGTTTAAAACGTGTATCTACGAGCCTGATTTGTGATCACAGCTGGACACCACAACTAGTTTGGAGCCAATTGGTTTAGTATGAGTTGGGGAAAGTAACTAAGTACAAGTACTGTATCATATAATTTTGAGATACCTGTACATGTACAATTGATGCTACTTTATGCTTCCGCTCCTCTACATTTCAGAGTTTTTACTCCACTACATTTATGTGGAGGTCCACATGCTTGTTGTTGAGGTTTGAGAGGTTTCTCTGCAAGCTCTTCTCTGTGTAGGTCCACAGCTCTTTTCAGCTGATTCATATAATTCCAGGTTAAACCATTGTGCATACAGAAAAGAAATGTATTAGACATGGCTGCAGGAGCGGTTTCACAAGTTGATACAAATCGACATGTTGATACGTGACACTGAAAACTTGCCACTGATCTGAATTTAAGCAATACAGCCACTTTTCAAACAAAGTTGAAAGCACCACAGATGTTTTGGTCTCATGCAGGAACTTCTGTATTCTTATTAACATAAACCTCTCTCATGTTCTTATGAGGCTTGCTCCTACGAGTGTTGCATATGAAAGCAAAGACGGAATCACCTGTGCCGTATCGAGATCTAATCATTAGCATAACCTCTCAGTAAACATCACACTAATACACTAAACAGTATATTACTATTGATGTTCATTCTCGTTCATTCATATTTTAGTAACATATTCAAACTCAAGATTCATTCAGATGAAGACATTAAAATACTTTCTTGTTTTCTCCCTGTGGGGAAAGGTAGACATGACAGGTACATGTGTGACAGGTTCTGGTCTTTCCTGTGTACCTCAGAGAAAATTCGAAACACAAGGAAAATGGTGAATGTGACAAGTTGTCTTAAATCATTCATCATGTCATTTAAGAACAAATCGGTACATATGAGTAGTTCTTGCATGAGGTCTAGAAAAACAACAACAGTGTTGATTCACTTACAGTAACCTGTGGTTATGTTTTTCTGACGAGCATCACCTCTCTATTTGGACACTCTGGACTCTGAGGATACATGTCAACTATGCACTAAGATATCTCCTCATCCAAATGGCAGATTTTCATTAATATTTACTGAGCAAATGTATGCTTCCATGAGAATAAACCCTTTTGATTTTATTGACATTTTCTCATGGACAAACTTACATTACATTTTTACCTACAACCGCTAAGGCTGCACATTAAATGAGGATACTGCTGTTGGCTCTGTCCAACACATATTGGATGTACTGAACTCTGCAGCTTCAAGAAGCAGCTAGTGAGGCTTTAGACTTTTAGTCTTATTTATTTAAATATCTTGT
This sequence comes from Euthynnus affinis, assembly GCA_029490765.1. NCBI lineage: Eukaryota > Metazoa > Chordata > Actinopteri > Scombriformes > Scombridae > Euthynnus > Euthynnus affinis. The sequence continues at coordinate 1,644,741 of CM055855.1, read as the reverse complement.
TTGGTGAAGCTTTCAGTGTGAGTGTGTGTTTGTTCCAACAGGGGATTCATGAAAAGCCCTCAGCAGTTCATTTCAGTGAGGATGTGGACCACCACTGCTAAGGGCCGCCTCTTTGGAGGAGCCTCCTTGACCCCTTGGCCCTGTGCCCTGTGCTTCCACACTGCTCCGGCAGCTTAACAAGCATGAAGAGGTACGGGATTAAAGAGGATAAGAGGAGTGGAGAAAGGATGAAGGAGTAAAAACAGACTGTGTGTGTTCCTGCACTGTTCTCTTGTTTGTTCTCCCTCCTCAGGGAGCTGGGTGACCTAAAGGAGGAGGCTGGGTGGGTGGGTGGCGGCTTCGGGTGGCAGCTTGTTGGAGTTTTAATTAGTAGGAGTAATCAAAAGATTATTGTGAAAGAGGCAGGAGGAAATAAAAGCAGGATTCAGAGAGTGGGGATGTGCTGTTTGCTCAGCCAAAGCTCAAGAAGTCAGAGTAAGGCCTGGAGATTCTCTGGGGACTCACTTTAACATGTTTGTTAGCAGGGAAATGATCTCAGCAATCGATCAGATGGACTCATTTATTCACCTTCTGGAAAGAGTCTTTCAGGGGTTAGGGTGGTCATGGTGGTGGTGGAGAAAGCAGGAAGAAGGGGAAGAAGTTGCTGAAGGGTGAGAGGCATGATTTGTGAATGGAAGTAATCATAGAAATATTTCAAGCTGAACTCAAATACTGTATTCTGACCTATTTTTCTCATTAACATATTTAAATAGTCTAATATTTTAATAGTATATATTTATATTATAGTATTATAATATATTTTAGTATGAATTTGAATCATTGTTAGAGTGGTATATTCTGATCTTTGATCTTTTGCACATGATCTTTGGCAAAATTACACAAATTACACACAAATTAAAAACATTTTTTTGTAGAATACACCTTTAAGGCCCCTTTACTCCATGCTGTTTTAGGCTGTCTGAGATGACAGCTGATAATCATAAGAGGAACGTGGTCATATCTCAATGTGAGACACAATGTCAGAACATTGGGACCAAATTCCCACAACCCACATCTACAAACCAACCAATCAGAATACAACATGAAATGAATACAGAATACACTGACCTCTATAACACAAGTGTCATTATTGAAGTTCAGGGGGAAAAAAAACATGTGTTCTCTGTAACGCATCCGTGTCACACACAAACTAAAACCATGGAAGCAAAACTAAAATAAGTTTGTGTGACTTTGCTTTTCATTTTCAAACATCCGAGCTGCAGATGGATGATGAGCTGATGACATGCCTCTGCTCTCAATTACTTCTTTTGTTCACACTATGACTTGACAATTCATCGCACGGTCATCTCACAATCTGACAGCCTTGATACTAATATCATCCAGTCTGACACGGGTTTCATTAGACCCGTCTCGCACATTGTGACATACAACAAACTTACACCATTGTTGTTCTCCTACAGTTTTAAGGCAACATAAGTGGAATGAAGCATAAGAATACTCAGAACGTGATGACATGCTAATTACATTTTACAAATTTTACTTTACGAAGTCAGGCACCTGTGTACTTGAAGTTTCAAGCCCAAATCGAAGTGACACCAGTGTTATTTTCTCTGACTTGAAAAATCTGCTCCATCCGTATAAAAAGTAAAACAGTTTCCACAGACTGAGTGGAACTCCTTTTGATGAATGAGCTGAACTTCATGTGTAAAAAGTCAGTTGTGTTCAGATCAATCGTGCGTCTGTAGTAATACCATCATGACAAGAAAGCACAACACAAAAATCAGCTGGCGGATTTGTCTATAATCCACATGAACACTAAAATTAGCATCCTACTGTAACCACATGAAACCTGAGCATCCTAGACTGAAGCTTTCTAGTATGTGGGTGATACAAGTATGTATAAAGGAGTGATTCTACATCAGAGCTCAGGGACAGTTGCAAAATTGCATTGTGGGAGAAGGCAAGGTTGCCATGGCAGCTGTTGGCAGGTTATGTGATATTAAATTTTGGCTGTGATGGAGCGGTGGTGGACACCCCGTGTGAGACGGGTGAATGCTCACATTCTTGTTCTCAGGACAATGGCTCGTGTGTGGTTATTGTATATTTGTATGTGTATAGATGCTTAAGAAGCATTTGTGCCTCCATGCATATATATATGTTTGTGCATATATATTGTCAGTATGTAGATCTAGTATTTTTTCCTGCTTCAAGACAGCATCACAAGACTTTACAGAGAGCCCTAAACACTATTCACCCAGGCAACTCAATTCAACTCCTGCGTATACAACACACAGTACAGAGGTGCCTGCGTAGGGTTGTGCAGAGGACAGAGAGTTGGAATTGTTTTCTCTTGGCAACAAATCAGAACCGAATCTGATGCCAAGTACCACACAGAGACAGTCAAAGAACAAATGTCAGAAGCTCAGAGATCCTCAGGAGATCCGTTTGGTGAGAGCAAACCGGATCAGACTAACATATAGAAACCGGTTTTGTATCAGGTGGTGTGTAACCCTGAAGAGCCAGTGTAACATATGGGGAAATAGCCTTGCTTCCTGTTGAACAGAATCAGATAAATACATGCTCATCCCTGTATGTTCACTACAGAGATAGGTCACCCTGCTCCCTGTCTTTGTGTGAAGCTAGGCTGATGTACTGGTCCTATATCTCTACTGGACGCACAGAAATGAATTATGTCACTCTTCACTGGTCAGAGGGCGGACATCAGGAGACAAAGTGGTGTGCTGCTGATAGTGAGAAGCTCTTTGTTGAGACCATGATGGCTATAATTCAGCTTAGTTTCTGTCTGTAGACCTAAACGAACAACAAACTTCAAGCTGTGAATCTTCAGTGTGCTGGACAATGAAACAGGAGATAGTGGATGTCTGGCTCCTGTAGCTGAAGCTACTTTGTCCAGAATGCATTTGGAAGTTGTTGTGTCATATTCTATTAATCTCTGTCTGTTTCTAGGAAATAGTTTGAATCACTGTGTTTTAGTCAGAGAGCAAGAAAACAGACCTGCAAGAGAGAGAGACAGAGAAAGACAATAGTCTCTGAGTGTAGTTCCCATGACAACAGCTTGAACAGAGACAAATAACAATCGAGAACTCCCCAAAACACAATGCTGTAACTGAGTGTGTGTGTGTGCGTGTGTGTGTGCGTGTGTGTGTGTGTGTGTGTACTGACTAGGACCTAACATACTGTCTAGACACTGCACCACAAAGCAAAAAAAAAAAAAAAAAAAAAAAAAAAAAGCCCTCGAAGCAAACCACAGGACAGAAAAGTTCAAGAAGAGAAGAGAAGCTTTGTGGATCCTGCTTCAACACGCAGCCACTCGGAAACTCTGATATTTATGTTTATCTCAATCTGGGGGATTTCTTACCCCCTTCTGGGTAATGTTAGTTACTGGCCAAGTCACTGTGACTTCCAAGGCTGAGCTCAGTGTGTGTGTGTGTGTGTGTTCTGGTGAGGGTTATAGACTAAGAGCCTGGGGTGATTTGACACAGTACATGTGGTGTTGTTCATTTGTCTGGAGAGATTGTTACTTAGAGGCAGAGAGGGTCAATCAGGAGGTCAGTGGTTTGATCCCCTGGTGCCTCTAGTCCACATGTCCAAGTGTCTTTGGGCAAGATGCTAAACCCAAATCGCTCCTGAAGGCTGCCATCAGTGTGATTGTGTGTGTGTGTGTGTGTGTGAATGAGCAATAGAAACTCCTCCTGATGAACAGATTGGCACCTTACATGGCAGCCTCTGCCATCGGTGTATGAATGTGTGTGTGAATGGGTGAATGTTGGCATGTGTTGTTAAGCGTTTTTGAATGGTTGGAAGAGTACAGAGGCACAATATAAAAACAATGTAATCTCTGTCTCAATCTTAATTTCTATGTGGAACGAGCATACACAGGTGTAAACCCACACACACACACACACACACAACCCCAACCACCAATTGTTCTCATCTTAACAGTGTTTAAGACTCATTATCATATTTTTGTCCAGTAGCATGCAGGTTCCAAAGCCTAAATAGAAATGGTTTTGAAGTTTTAACACACATTTTGCTTGCAGGATAATTCTGGTTGAATAAAAAATGTGGGTCTTATTTTCATATTTTTGTCAATCATTTCCATCAGTTATGATAACACTGTATTCGCCAAAGTAAGCCACTGAGATCTGGAAACATGATGACCTCACTACAAAGAAGCCCAACAGAACAAAACAGTACATACTGCACATGTACCTTGGCTTTTTGCAGTAAGTAAGCTCCACTCAGCATCAGGAAGAATACCTGGATGAGTTCAGTCTGCCATTGGCCCTTTGTGGAAACATTAAAGTCTGTGAATGACATTTATTATGCTCTGTGATTATGCCAAATCCACAATCCGGTCTCCTAAAAATTCAGTTCGTGCACAACTCATTTCCAAAGGTAAGTAAATACAGTCTGTATGAAACATAATTCCACATTGATTACATTTTTATAAACATAAAATGGAAAAAAATTATAGTAAATTTGAAACTGTTCACTGCCAGCTCCTGATGGTCCTGCTTAAATACTGAAAAAGTCAACTCTGACTTGATGCATAAGACAAGATGCATTGATGTTTTTATCATTAAACCCAAACCACCATTTCCATCTTTTTCTTTTAACCAAGTGTTTTAGCAGCCTTGAAGTATGCTACTAAAAGCCTAAATCTATACCAACCTTTACACACAACACAGTGTCAAAGTCTGTTGCTTTGTACGTCTAACCACGCAACCTGATCTCCTCCTCATGACTTCTGTACGGTAAAAGGACGGTGTCACGTTCCTGGATAAGGAACAAGCATATTCTTAGCAGAAATTGTGTTCTTGAAACTAGTCCAAGAATATCGAACCATGCTAGGAAGCTCTGCAAGCTCACACTGAGGCACAGTAGTGCTTTGAGCAAAATGTCGAAAAATGCCAGCAGGCTAACATACTGATGATTAACAGGTAATGTTTACTCTTGTCACCATCTTAGTTTAACCTTTTAACATTAGCGAATTAGAACGAAACACAAAGTACGGAGAGGCTGAACCGAGGCTGATGGGAGTGCCATGAATTTTGCTGGTACTGGTCATAAATCAAAGTATTGGGAAAATGAGGATGTTGCTAAAAAAAAAAATCAGTTATATTAAAAAATTATCCTGAGGAGAATGTTTGTATCAAATGATGACATATTTCATTTAAAAAAACACAAATTTCAGCCTCATGGTGGTGCTAGAGGTTAAGTCATGGGATCACCAAAGTCACCAAGGATACATCATCAGGAAACCATGCATGTCTGTACAAAAGGCCATGGCAATTCATACAGTAATTGTTAAGACCAACAGGCTAATATTTCCATCCATAGAACCATGTGGCCACCAAGGCCAAAAGGCATTTGGCAAAGTGATATAAATGTATCTTGTAGGGGATAAGGTTACAATCCGAGCTTAAATGTCTGGCTGAAACAGTTATGAAATGTTCAATTTTTATAAATGTGTCAATGTAGTAAAAATGATGGTTCTCATGACAGTTAAATTCGTACAGTATGTCATCCCAGGCCACCTGCAATCTGCTGGGTTGTTGAGGGCTAACTGGCCCTTTGGCCCCTGTATGTCCCTCCTATAAGCACCTGTTTGGGTTATGATGGAGTCATATTCCCAGACAGGTCTCGGCTGCCCCTCATCATTACTTCCTAAACTGATGACACCGCCTCGAGCTCACTGGCTGGTCGTACGGCTGGTGCTCCAGCTGGCTGTCACAATTCATTTGTTTCCTGACACACTGCTGTCTGTCACTACACAATGCCTTCAATATCCCTGCCTTCAGGCCACTAACCCCTCCTCCCCCGGGGCCAGCCTCTCACCTGCTCTCTTCGCTGCTGCTCAGTGCACATCAACACCCCTTTTGACTCGCCCACCTCCACATTGTTTTTCCACACACTGAAATGATCTATCTGTGACATGCAGTCTTCATGAACCTCTGTGTCATATTGTGAGCAACAGCCTGGATGCTGTGACTAAAATTTTAACAAATATACCTTTATATAATGCAAGTTGTTATTTCTAAGAAATAACAATATCACAGTGTGTGCTTTGTGAGATTTGCACATGCCTTTTTGCAGTTTTGCAGACCCATACTGTGGAATAAAAGTCAGGATATCTTTGATTTAATACACGGACATGATTTAATAGTAACCCTCCCCGATATGGAGGGTTACTATTAAATCACCAGAGTACCTCTTCAACACCAAAAACTCAGCCAAAACGTGTGCTGGAAATGTTGTTGTTTTTTTGATAAACGTAGAAATGAACAGTGTAGTGGGGAAAATATAATGGCACATAACATAGAGGCACTTTTCATAAGATTTAATATGTTTTTGTTTGTTAGTTATCGTTTCAGGCTAAAATATAAAATACAACTTTAAAGATAAGACTTTATAGATAACTTTTTGAAGTAGAAACAGCACAATAAAAATCTATTGAAAATGAAAAGTTCATAAATCATAAATAAAACACACCATGGCTCAATTCAGTCCACTCAGGGATTTTGCTGGTATGTACCAGTAGCTTATGGTGGCTAATGTTAGCTGGTGTTATCAAAGATTAGATGAATATTGCTGTGTAACAGACTGACTTACATTATGTTTTTGCATTTACCATCGTTCCATTGCTACTCCATTATTTAGCTATTCAGGAAAAGTTATGCAATCTCACTTTAAGTAATTAAATAAAACGTCAGGTTCAAACTATTTTCTGTACAGTCACTTCTGCAGGCATGTAAATGAAATGACTAAATAACATGGTTGTGTTTGTATGAGCTGCACTTTATAGCTTTGGGAATACATTGGCTACTTTTCAGAGGGTGTCATGGACTTAGGGAAATGAACCTTATCATGCATGTTGGAAGAATGATTTATAGTGTCAACTGTCATTTTGTGTGTGTGCGTGTGAAGATAATAGACACACCCACAGAAGACTGGTGGCCAGCTGCAAACTGAGAGGTGATGACAAACCTGTGTCTAATTCAACTGGTGATTTAGGACATTATCAGATTGTTAATGCTGATACATCAATGTGTAAGCAGCATTTTACAGTTGTGGCTGGTCCATGTGTGGCTACAGCTACTTTACATTATTAAATTAAACAAGCTACGCATCCATTAGACTACCTAACAGCATATTATATATATGTTTTTAATCCAGTGCTTCCCAACATGGGAGTCAGCCCCCTCCAAAGTGTTCCTAAAATGATAACGGGGTAAGAAAGAGGAAAAAAAAAAAGTTCTGTTTTGAGTATTATTTTTCTAATCTTTGCTTTTTTTTGTGAAATATTGGATCGTTTGATGTTTTTGATTTATTTAAATGAAATATCTCTTTGGAGGAACTGCTACCAATTCATAGAGCTTTTTGACAGGGGTCACAAACCAAATATGATGGGATATCCTGTCTCCAAGAAATTACATTCATATAAAACGAAATTGTTTTACTAATTACATTGCATTAACATGACATGTTAGCTATTTTCTGTATTAAACCTCTAACCTGAAACAAGCGCTGCCAGAGTCTAAAAGTCTAACATAACCGTAAAAAGTTTAATATTATTATTATTATGAGTAAAATTCAGAGATACATACCTAGTTTCTACTAGCAGATATTGTGCTGCCAAAAAAGAAACTAGGTATGTTATCTCTGATTTTTACTCATATGTTCAGTATCAACATTTTTGCAACTTGTGAAATATGTTGAGATATTTCAGTCTGTATCACATTGGTTCAGAGGAGGAGGAGGAGATCACATGAATAACAGAAGAGCTGTACAAACAGCCAAATCTTCATCTTGTTGTTGGTTCAATCCAACACTTTTATATTGTGACTTTAACAGACATTGCTGCCAAACAGCAGCCAGCTGTTGATTAGAAGTTCAAAATCAAAGATTCTTTGAGCATCGTCTTTTCTTATAAACACAAGCTCATTTGTTAAGGCAGTAAAACTGTATTTGAATTAAAAAATTAAAAAAAAAACAAAACTAAATTCTCCAGCACTGACACATCAGGCTCACCTACAAGTCTTCTCCCAGCAGCATTAGCATCTATATGAAACTGCACCTGCTGTGTACTGTCACCACTGTACTAATTGAGCAAGCATGCAAGAAGTTAAGTGAGAACACACACACAGTGTTGTTCTTATTCTTGCTCGCTCAACTTTGCACATATCTGTCCTGGAGAAACTGTCACTCAGCCATAGTGATAACAATAACACTAGTAAGATTCAATATTATTCCAAATGTCCTGAACACCAACTGCTCCTGGCTGTTTTTATGTAAACCAAGCTTTGTGTTTAAAGAAACATCGATATATCGTCGTTTCTGCACAAAACCTGTACAATAAAAAAGAATGACAACTGTGGGTAACAAAAACATTGTCATGGACTAGTGTGTCCCAGTGGCAGGGTTTGGCAATATATCATAGTCTGACAATTCAACAATCTGTAGTGCTGCATACAGAAGAATAAGGTTTGGATTTAATGTTTTGACTAAAGAATAGAATTCGTTTTATTTTACTGTCATGCAACGCTGTGCTCATGATCGGATCATGTCGGTCCACCATGTCACAGTCCAAGGCAGTCAAACGTCCTGCTACCCTGGAGCCTGTGTTAAAAGATGTAAACAGTGATGCCACAAAGTTGCTGCTTCTGTTGTAGTTGGTCATATGGGCACCAATGACATACATCACCAACAATCAGAGATAGTGAGGGAGGATTACATCTGTCTGGTGGATATTGTGATTGGGGTAAGCAGCTGATAAATTCTGGTTCACTCCCTCTTGTCTTGGTGACGTTAAGTTTGAACTCAATTGATGAAATTCATTGCACACTGACATCTATTAAAGTAACAATAGATCAAAGTTCAGTAACAAGCAAATAAAAAAACTCAGACTCTACTTGGTGTCTTGTACATATCAAGTTGTACTTAGTTTTTATTGTCTCTCCTCCTCCTAAACTGAGACAGTTTCCTGGAAGAATGTGGTGAACACTGGTGACTCCAAAACCATAATTGATTTTGACAGCGTTATCATATGAGGGGATTTCAGTATTCATGTTGATAATAGCAGTAACTTGGATACAAAACAATCAGCAATCAATTTATCAAAATGATTTGATTTCAAACAGCACGTCACTGGGTACACCCATAAAGGGCCCACACACACCTGATACTGAAACAGCTGTTCTAAATGTTGCAATTTCCGACCATTGTTGCGATCTTTTATGTAATATGCTCCTTTTAACAGATAAATATTCATAGACAATGTTACCTCCGTGATAATACTGACAATATATTCATGAATGAATTTTAAAAGTATACATTACACACCCTGCCATCATGTGATGCCATGGTGGACAATGTCTCTAATGTTTGGTGTTGACCATGTTGCTCCTGCCAAAACTAGAAAGATTTGAGGACCACGAAAAGCACTTTGGAGAAACAGTGGAAAAAAAAGGATGGCAAAAAGAATCTGCTGGAGATAAAAACAAATAACAAGTGATTTCAGGATCTATAATCTGACCTGAGGTCCATCACAACTGTGTCTACATTCAAAAGCAAGCTCAAAACTTTTCTGTTCTCCCGGGCTTATAGTTAATTACTGTGTATGTGTGTGCATGCGTGCATGTGTGTATCCGTATGGTAGCACTTGTTTCTTCTTGTACAGCTGGTTACGTGTGCAGTGTGTATATCACTGTACCAGTTACATGAATAGGGCCTTTTTCAAATAAAAATGAACAAGAGGTTGATGCCATAATGATGTGCCTTTGAAAAGAAGCAACTAAACAGAGCCATCAATATATAAAAATCCCGTGGAGAAGGAAAGGAATTATTTTTGGTTCATAATAATGAGCAGATCTTAAGTTGCTTTCATCTCCTGAGACATGTTTTGTCATATTAAAGCACTGCTTTTATATAAGAAAATCAACACTGTTCCTGCAACCTCTGCAGAAACAATCTTACACACGTAGGGGTTTCAAATAAACCTGCAATAAAACTTTATGTACAAATTGGTATGTGTGTGTGTGTGTGTGTGTGTGTGTGTGTGTGTCAGAGGGTGGTGGCCTCTTGAACTAAACCACAAAAAATCTGCTCTGCTGCCAGACTTTCTGCAAAGCTGGAAACAATGATCCCATGTCTGTTTTGTATGTGTGACAGTGGAATAGACCGTATCAGTTTTCTTTTATTCCCATTGATATAAATATCTCTTTCTGAAGGAGTATAATGTATTTCATTTTGAACTCTTTTAATAACAACACTAGAGTCTACAGCCATGCAGCAGCTCTGAGAGGCTGTATCTAGGCACTGTGGTGCTTTGAGCAAAATGCAGATGTCATCACGCTAAGAAGCTTGCAATGACAAGCTAATATTTAGCAGCTATAACATTTAACCTGTTCACCATTAGTTTACAGTTTAAGTAGCTATTTGCTGATAGTGGGTTTTTGGTCATGAATGCATAAAGAGCTGCAGGTCTGTGTATCTGGTGGAGCTGAGCTTTGGCTGAGTGGTCAGTGCAATAATCTGTGTTAAGGGAGATATTGGGGTTTGAGACCCAGTGTAGGAACCTTACTTTGCAAAATATCTTATTGAAGAACACCTATTCAACACTTAAATATCCTAAAATTAGAAGTGTAATAAAAACAAAAACATATTATGAAGCCTGTTTCTACTTTTATCTGAATACAAATACAGCTAACTTTCCTCAACAAATAAGAATAATAATAATAAACTTTATTTGTACAGCACATTTTTGTAACAGTTTGTAAGCACTGTTACAAAGTGCCTTACGAACAGAGTGCGGCCAAGACCTGCTCTGTCCTGAAATGACTTTTGCTGTGATTTGGCGCTATATAAATAAAACAAGAACAAGTAAAAGAAAACAGGAAAATAATCAAATTCAAAATCACAGTCAACAAACAAAATAACACAAAACAGTTAAAAGTAATGATAAGAAATAGTGGATAAAAGTAACATATGAAAGTATGTTTTTGGTCACGTCATGTTTTGGCCGAGGCATGTAAACACTGCATTAAAATAATCCAGTCGAGAAGTGATAAAAATCACTCTTTGAAGATCATTAAAAGAAATTTGAAAAAAAAAAAAAAATCTAATTCTGGAGATATTTCTCAAATGGAAAAAACATGAGTGAGCTAACCTTTTCACACGGGACTCCAGAGTGAGGTTCTGATCTAAAATAACTGCAAGAGTTTTAACAGTGGATACCACATGCTGAGCTAGACAGCCAAGAGCAGGCAGAGCTTGGCCATGAGTGTGCTCACGGTCTATAATAAGGATTTCCATTTTGGAGGAATTAAGCTGAAGAAAATTTCCTGCCATCCAAATCTTTAACCACAGCTAGGCAAATATGCAGGGAAGATAACTTAGCTGATTCGGATGATTTGCAGAAGACGTACAGCTGAGTATCATCAGCGTAGCAATGAAACGAAATCTCGTGCTGTTTGATAATGTGGTTTGATAATCACTGACAACTCTTACGAGGGCAGTCTCCGTGCTGTGTTGCTGTTAGAGAACTGACTGGAATTTCTCAAAAATATTGTTATTGATCAAGACTTCCAACAATTGATTTGAAACAGTTCTCTAAAGGATGTTTGATATAAATGTGAGCTTGGATGTCAGTCTGTAGTTGCTATAGTCAGAAGTATCAGAACTATGTTTTTTGAGGAGTGGCTGGACACTAGCAGTCTTAATATGACTGGGACCACAACCAGAATATTAAGAACTGTTGATAATTGAAAGCAGGCATGGGGTCACAATATCTAGAACTTCTAATAAGAATTTGGTAGATATTATGTTCAGTGGGCTTGATGATGGTGCAGTAGTATCAGGTCATTCTTGGATAGTAATTTCCTTAAAAACACATAAAGTATCCAACTGAGGAGAAGATAAGTCAGACACAGAAGTGGGAGGAGAGAATCCTCGATGGAATGTCCCCAATCTTATCTATGAAAAAGGTTAAAAACATTTGACTATCTGCATTTGAAGTGAAAGAGATACCAGAAGGACTAATGAGTTGACTAATGGATCAATGGTCTTAAATAGGAAACTAGGCTTGTGTTGGCTGAAGGTGATGATATTCTTGCATCTTTAATTTCACTGTCAATTTTATACGCTTATAGTACAGTATAAAGCATCAAAACGTGGCCCTCTTCCCATCCCTAACTGGCAGGAAACGCAAAGTACAGCTGAGGCTGATGGGAATGTTTTGCAGGTGTTCTGTCTTAACCTAGTTTTGAACAAATCAAAATCTTTGCCTGATAGATATTTCATGCCAATCCATCCAATAGTTGTTGAGATATTTCAGTTTGGACCAAAGTGGTGGATTGACAGTCTGGCATTAATATCCACAGAGCCATGCTGTTACTGTGACTGAGTTGATAGTTGATAGTAGTAGTGACACTAGTATTCAATGTTATTTTTTTGAATATTCATTTGAAATGAATATTTCCCCATTTTCACCAGGTCTTCAAATTCTCTCTTCATCTTGACTTATTTGAAAAATATTTTGCAGTAGCAGTCAGAGATATTCTTAAATAAACATTAATCTCTGTAGGTTAAAGGTTAGACACTCATTTCCATCCACCATGTCAGTCAGCCCGGACCTGCTACTAATAAACATCCTGGAGGCACGGGGACTTAACACCACTTACACCCTCATAAATAGGCAAGGCTTTGAGCTGATATGAAGAGCACTAAAGAAGGGGGGAGGAGGGTGGAGGCAGACTTTATTTCCCAGGGGATCCCTCCTCCCATCCCCAGCCCTGACATTAGTATGAGAAAGAATACATCACTGCTGGCAGTGCAGGTTGTCTCTTAAGCTTTGTTTATACTCGCACAAGACACCGTGGCGCGGGCCTCTGCAGATGGCGCGCAAGCTACGAGCATGTACAGAGGCGTTTCTGCTCAATGTGTTGTTTGTTGCAGTATTCTATAAAATGCCAGGGGGGGGATACAAACATCATCCATCAATAAGCAAGAATGAGTGTTTTTTTTTATTACCATTTCCGGTCTTTGTTTACTTTGTTCTGCATGAAATGACATGAAAAGAGTTGTTAGAAAACTTTGTTACAAAAAAGTTATTTTCCTGTTTAGTTTGGTCACATTCTGACAATAAATAAAAGAGGACACAAGCTATAAAGACACATGAAATGACCTACAATACAGAGAGCAAAAGTAAAGTAAAGGAAGCTGCCTGGCAACAGTAGTAAACATCAATGTACCCCCAAACATTGCATTTGTGTGCTGTACTGTCGCTTACCTCCAAATTGAAATTGTTTTCCATTTCTCAGTGTTTGATGAACTGAGACAGACATCCCGGCTCTGCCAGAATCGGCAGGACCGTTCGCGCAGCAAAAATCGAGCAGTGTGTGACCGAGTGCTGCAACAACTTGCGGAGCCCTCGCATTAACGCGAAAGATGAGATGACGTTATTTATGGCGTGCACACCCTTGCACTGGGGACACTGTATTGAGCCTTAAACCTTAGCTTTAGTGTCTTAACTTCCCCTGCAGCCTCCACAGTCCTCTTACACAGAACTGACACCTGACTCTGACTGTTACACACAAGGCACACAGGGGAAGACCTCCACCTTCATAAACTTTACTGTTTGTCTTTGTTTCACACAGAAACGAATCAGCGCCATGTGGGGGAAAAATGACTTATGAGAGTCATCTCATAATTCTAAGAATGAAATCAGAAATGTGAAAGTGAAATTAGGTTCATTCTCATAATTGACTATCATCATTTAAATGAAGTCAAATCAAGTCAAGTCTGAGTCAAGTTTAATTTTCTCAAAATGTCAGATACATAACTTTCTTAGAATCCTTTCCTTATTTAATTCCTATTTTATTTAAATTTTCTATGACTTGACAAAGCTCCCCCAAATCCACAGAGGAGCTGTTTTCACATGCTGAGTAGTAGAGTAACTTAAGTTCCTGTGTAAAATCTATGTAGTGCCCCTTAAAGCCTGATGTGAGCCTGCTGGTCAGAGTGAGGCTGTGGTTTCCTGACCACACCAGAGCAGCTGGTGCCCAAAACCACCACTCTTTAAAATATGTTTTATTTGGTGGTGCCTGGATGCGCAGGCTTCTGTAGCAAAACAAACCAAAATGAAATCCGACTGTCATCTGGGCAACAACCAGTGGGCGGTGAGGGAAGGCAACGGTGCCAGTGGAGGAATGAATACAAATGAATATAAATACTGTTGGATTTATATTATATTTTACTTACAGATACAGGGACAATATGAGAGAGTCACATATCCTGATTCAGATACTTTTATTCAATGTTTCTGGTATTGTTCAAATGGTGTTAATAGCTCACAGGCTAAATATACACAGCAGAGGGAATGAATGAATTGATAATACATGTAATCAAAAAAAATTTTTTCCATAGAATTCTAAAATCTTTACCTGCTGAATTTTTGGGATGAAACGCGGCTCATATGAAATCATGCAGTTTATATTTTATGATTTAGTTTATGTTGAATGTCATCATGTCACAATGTAAAGAAAGAGTAGAAATGAATGGGAAAGCAAAGGTTTCTTTAAAGCATAGAATTGTCTGGGGACTAGAATTGCATATTTTCCTACAGTGGTGTTCACCACTGGCCAAAGTAAACATCTCACTAATGTCCTCATCCACGGCAAAAACACCCACACACATATGCATGTACTGTACACACACATACTGGAAATACACACACACACAAACACACAAACACGCAGACATTCACACACACAAAACAAAGGACTAAAATGTCATAGTGTCCAGGTTTCCAAAAAGTATAAAAGTAAACACAACTTCCTATTCATTAAACCAGTGCCCAGTGTCAGAGGGACCAGCAGTGACTTTAATGAGGAAAAAACAGCAAAAGAAAGCAGAGGCAGACGGTCCTCGCTCTCAGCAGCATGTTCCTGTCTTCCTGCCACACTGTGTGCTGTCAGCCTCTGAGCCTCGTAAACTACAGCTGCAGTTTAAACTCCCACACTCCTTAAAAGATAATACTCTTGCATTTTTTTTATTGTCCAGCTCTTGTTTTTGTCATTCAGGGCTGCATAGAAAATGTGGTTACTTAAAGGTTCAGTTCACACAAATCATTAAATATCCCTAGAACTCCCGCATGGGTTGTAGTCATGCAGAAAGTTTGCTTTATTTGCTGAGGTTTTGAGAGTTCTGCCATCAAGGCTTAGATCGCCACCCTATTATTATGGAGGTGAATGGGATTTCACCAACAAATAAGAAAATACATTGTTGGTCCTTGATCTTCAGAGCGACACATAGTGTAGAAGCGTGTAATGATCTGACACTGGTATGGTAAAGTTTGGTTAGGTTTAGGGAAAAAACTACTTCTTTATAGTTAAAGCTGGACAGACCCTGTGCATTTTTATTTGTCTTAAACATAGCGTTAACTACATAGACGATATATAAAGATGGACATAACGAGGTGTGACGTCATCCATTGGTTGGCATTGGAGCTGGTTTGAAGCTGAGAGTTGCAACTTATGGTTGGCTCCATTTTTTCTCTGTTTGGAGTCAGGACCTTCCAGATAAGTAGTGAGCGGTGTTGCCTTTTGCGCTCTGGAAACAAACCCCCCGCTACCTCAGTCTCAAGCTAACACTAGCTTTGTGGGAACAATGAGCGTTGCACACGTGGGCTAACGTTAACTAACATGACAGGTAAAGTTATCAAGGAATATTAAACTTAGTGAAATATTATGACAGAAGTCCTACTCATTATGAGAGCAGCTGTCAATCACAGCTGCCAATCAAAGCTTTTATAAGTATTCAAATCTTATTAACAGAGCAATAATTTGCAAAATGACCATCGGCACACTTATTAGAAGGTCTTAATTTAGCATTTGAGTCTATAACAACTCATTGACTTATTATTTCATGAGAGAAGTCTATTGGAACCAGGGATTTTTTGGAGCCAGCACCCAGCTACTGTCAGTGGTACTGCACTTTAAAGGACTTCAAGGGACTTCGATTTCTATTTTCGAAAAAACAGATAAATATTATATATTTATATAAATGGATATATTTACCATTGAATGTGTAGGTTTTTATTAGGAAACTAGCACCTGGCTCTAGGAATTTCAATGTCCATTGGTCAATCAACAGTCCACAACTTTGGTCCAGACTGAATAGTTCCCAGAGATTAAACTCCAATAACTTCAGTGACCATCTGACTTTTCAAGCCCCACTATGAGGTTAACATTTTTTGGTTTGGATGGATTGTTATGAAATTTGGTACAGATGGATTATATTGAATTTGAGGGTTCTGGTGCCATCATCAGATCAGAATTTCATTTTTTCTAATACTTTTATGACCAAATACCTGCAAAACCTTTAGTCTCAATTGTACTTTGTGTTTAGTGCTAATTAGCAACTTTTAGCATGCTAATACACTATACTTCGATGCTGCCCAAGGCAAATTTTACGTGCTAAACAACAGCATGTTAGCGTTATCATTGTTGGAAGGTTAGCATATAGCTATGCCACTGTGCCTCAGTGCTGCTAACATGACTGTAGACTCTTAAGGGGATATTTGTGTCCCCTTTGTAGGAACAACACAAACAGACCTCAACAAGGCTTTGCCAAAGTAAAAGTAAAGAAAATACATATCATTGACAAATGGGTGTTTGGGCTGCCAGGACTTCCTATTTGGAACTGCACTATATGTGAAGATGGAATAAATATTAATACAAATAGTTTCTGCAGCTGGTTTATTATAACAGACTGACAGAAAGTAGGTGGCACTTTTTTTTTTAATCAGAAATACACAGAAAGAGACTAAAGCACAAATTAACAGAGAGAGAAAGAGGAAGGCAAATAAAAAGAGGCATTATGAAGTTGCTGTACAGTAGCAGTCATGTCAGCACAGAAGCTTCAGTCTAGTGCAATAAATGATTGAAGTAGCCAGTAATACTTAAGTATGTCTATTATATTATTTTATCTTACAGAAGGAGTATACAGTCAGGTTTACTGACATTAGACCGTTTACCTAGTATTAAGCATGAATAACAATTCTAAAAGGTTGTTATCTCAATATCAAAATTCCAAGTTAAGCAGGAGAAAACATTTTGAACTGCACTCCATTTACTTCCAGATATGTGCAACATGTGCCAAAACAACCCAACATCAGATCTTATTAGGCAGCGTGTTATGCAAATCAGATGAACTGTGGCTGGTCATTTACATCTGTAGTCTTAGCAAATACTTAGTAAATTTAAAATTCTGGTGATTTTTCATCCTGCGCATATTTCGCAACAGGCTTTTAGTGAAAAAATCCTCTGTTGTGTTGTTCAATCATGTAATGAAATGAAAAAAAAAACCTTTACAGAAACTTGCCCATGTTTAGGTGGTAGGTGGTTTAGGTGGTTTGGGGTTGAGCTGATGAGGACAAACACAACATTAGTTTTGCAAGAATCTACAGCTGAAGAAAATCTTTGAGTGGTTAAATGAATAAGAACAGTAAGTAGCAGTTACTGGGGCTATGGAAGGCTTTGAATAAAAAAAACGTTAGAGCACAGATAGACTGCATTATTCACATAAATGGAGGTGCTTTTCAGAAACAATCATCTGCATTCTTTCTCATGGAGGTACAGTCTGTGCCCAGCAGGCCTGCAGCAGAATATGCTGACAGAATTTGACCTTGCCAGATCAGATGACCTCTATAGATGCTTAGAGACTATAATTGCATAATTGGATAATTATTTGTATATTTCAAAGGGCCTAATTTTCCACTGCAGTATAACTGCTGTGAACCTGGATAAATATGTGGAGGGAAAAGAAACTTGAACAGTGTTCAGGGTCACATGTCCTAACATATCAGTTATCACAAGGTGACTTCTACTGTGTTTATATACATACATCACTGCCACCAAAAAAGTAAAAAAAAAAAAAAAAAAGTGAAGCCTCACTATTTCTGACCTTAGAGATGAGATCATCATGTTGAGGTCCAGTAATAAATGAGGAGAGGGTGGGGCTAAGGGTGTTGTGTGGAGCAGCAGTAGGACTGATGGCTGCTGTTGCATTAAACACTTTGATCCCAGGTTCAGATTATAAAAACCCTGTGTCATGGCTCTAATGAACTCAGACTTGGCCTGCAGGGCCAGTACCTGACAGACTGCTCTGTCAGGTAAATGTGTCCATACAGCCAGTGTTAATCCAGCCAGATATGTCAGCTATGTAGCTAAGAATCCACAGCACCACAGCTGTGAATAGACAGGTGGAGGCTTTGACGGTGTACGTGATCCTCGCATTTTCACCCAAGGAAGCACGTGTCATCACACACGGCTACACGTCTTAACCTGTCTCTCAGAGTACCACGGCAATATATATTCTCACACTCCTTCAAAATCACAAAATAATATATTTACTGTACTACAAAGTCTGCCTTCAGCACAAGCCTGTCAATTCAAGATGACACCTCCAACCAGGTCTGACAAACTGAAATTTCAAGGTCTGGTGTATCAACTAAGATAGTTTGGTGTTATTTTGTCACTTGAGATTTCTGCCTCCATCCCAATACAGTGGGTAATTCACTTTCTAAAGAAAAAACAGTCCCTGTAATGAAATAGATTTATCAATGCTGCAAGCACTATAAACAAGCACCATTTACCTTTATTGCATTGGGTGGAGGCAGAATTCCTAGAGACAGATATCTAAAACATGGCCAGAGAACAATCTGCATGACATAAATGAGAACATACGATATAAAAATGTGCTGGTTTGCAAGTTTGTTTGGACTATTTTGTTCTTAGAAATATAGTGAAAGCTTAATGAATTTCTTTGAGATTTTTTTCAGTTTACAATGTACAGTCACTGGAAAAATCTATTCTCTGCAGTGACGGAGGACATTATCTATTCTTTATATGAAACATATATCTGATATTTTTCATTGGGGTATTGTATGTAGTTAAATGAGACTGCCAAGTGTATTAAGTGTATTATTTTTAACCAGTAGAAGCACCAAAGTTGAAAACTGAGAATTAGCCATCATATCATAGCTGGCTGGGTAAACATGAGCATGCTGTAGGCAACATGTCACCTGAGTAACTCTGGTATGAACAGTTACCTCTTCTGGCCATTTGCTGCCACAAAAATAAATAAATAAAATAAAATAAAGTTGCCAAGTGCAGCTTTAAAGGGATAATTCCAATCTTTTTCAAATATTCTCTGCAAACAATGACACCTTCCTTTTTCAATGCTGCACATAACTCAGCAGTGACTGTCAGCAGGCATTTGTGTATCAGCTGAGACGTTACAGACTCAGCACACCGAGTCTCAACGCTCTCAAATCACAGAAGCAAGAGATAAAGATGAGCAGCAATATGTGCTCTCATTTGCGGCATTTTCAAAGGTGGCTGTTTTCCAAACGATGAACTTGAACAAACTCTCTCTGGTGATTTTGGGTAGAGACCAGCAGGCCAAGACCACTTTTTTCTTTTATTGTATTTTATGCAATAATATAGCTTGTGTATTACTGCCGTCCACTCACTGTTTTAGTTTAATAAACAAGTTTCCTCTTAAGCCATAGAAATTTTAATACTACTTCCTTTATAAATAGATTTCACAATAGAGTATTAAAACCAGTTTGCATTAAGTTTAGATATTGTTAGGTAATTTCCTTTACATGGCATTATTATTACTGATCAGCAGTAATAATCTTGCAAACAGTCAGGAAAACCTTGTGTACAGCATGACCACCATGACTACTGAGACACAGCACAAGTGTCAAATACTAAGATTAGCAGGCTGTATATTACATCAGGTTGTACTGGACTGTGCATGTGTGTGTGTTTCTGAGGTGTGTAACTTCGTTTGTACAATAAGGCCTCCAGAGAGTGCCGGCAAGACTCCCATAGTAACCACTGAGTCACCTCAGGGCAGAGGGCCTCTTATTGACACAGCAGTGGAATAACTCAGTGTTGGCAGACGTGAATCACTGCTGTTCAAGCCGTCTGACACTCTTTCATGTGTTGCTGCTCAAGGTTTATGACCTGCTAGTGCTATAATTTACACATCAGCTTATTCAAGAATAATATCAGATATATAAACATTCTCGGCACGTGTCTGATGCAGGACAGCATGTCAGAGATAACCATTTTAATATCACCCCAAAACAAGCATAGTATTATATGCATATGATATCATGGCACCATCAGAGGGAAACAGCATTGGCATCAGAAGCATATTTGGGTCCTGATTATATCAGTGCAGTGTTGACAACCATTAGCATTAGCATTTCTAAATATGCTTCCCTGTGTTAATGCTTATGTATTGTGTTATAAGTGATGAGATTGGTAAGTATTCTCACAACTTTTTAAGTGTGATACTGAACTCCTTAATCAAATCTCCTTCATTTACCCATGGACCTTAGTAAATGCTTGTTTTTCAACTTACTGATGTTACATTAGCACGGTTTGGTTTTATGTTATGGATTTGCTCTTATGTAGATCACTCGCATCATCTGTCCATTTGACTGTAAATTAGATTTGATTCTTGTTTTTTTTTTACCTATACTACTTAATGATTACACTATAACATGGGAAGTGAATAGTCTACAGGTCTCTTCCTTTAATTTGATAATACAATTCTCAAAAATAAGTTTTGTCAATGAAATCATGACTACACACAGGGTTGTAGGTGCCACTGATGTGATGTCCTCAAAGTATTTTTTTAAAATTTTCAGGCAACCTGGAAAAATTGACATTTTTAAAAACACTTGTTGGATATTTTACAGCCTGATTCCAGTATTTTACATTTAGTAAATTATATTTAAAATATACATTCACAATTCAATAAATTTAAATGAAGAAATCATATAACTAAACAAAAAAAGGATTTTATTCCTGGCAGCATGGTGAGTGCTGTAAAAGTATTTAGACCTAATTTACAGAAAATATAATCGAACAATCAACTATGTTTCTTATTTATTTCTATTTATTTCATTATTTATTTATTCTTCTGTATTTTATTATCTAGATTTTTTGTAGTTATTCTACTTATTACTACTTATGTCTACTTATTAATCAATTAAAAATATTTTTAATTATTGACTATTCTTATTATTTATATTTTTTTTTCCTTTCCTATTTTTTTTTACCTTAGTATAACTAAGTTGTCAATGTTGAAATTTCAAATTTCATTTTTTTAGTTTTAGCTTTTATATTTTTCTGATATCATCTACAAACATGCCCACAGACCCAAAGTTTTACTCAATACAATAAATACAGTACTCAACCCTGCAGTCACAAATTGTCATAAATCAACACCAGATACCTGTTAATATTTCCAAAGATTTTTTTATAAGCAAAACTGACACTATATGCAGTCAACTGTAATTTCTACTATCTTAAAAGATGAATGAGGATAGTGAGTCACTTGCTACAGTTGCACTTCTAGGTTTGATGAAATGGTGAAAACATGAAAAATAAATGAGAGGGTCGAGGCTTTCTGTTCTTCCATCCAAAGCTCTTCCATTTCAATCAGCTGACAGTTTGCTGACTTGACTAGTTAACTTCGCTACGAGCTGATTGGCTGTTGAGACAGGTGATGTGCCTTACATTCTAAAACCAGCCACTGGCGACTTGACAAGCTGAGTCACAGGCAACGCCACTGGCCGGCTTCAGTCAAGGTGAGACGGCCATCATCTTGGACCACCTTTAGCATGTTGTTGGCATTCAGGGACAGGCCCTTCTTTGCCTCCTACCTACAAGACCGATCAACCTCTATTAGAACTCATAATGTGTTGTCTTCCTCTGCACTCATCTCCCATGGAGTACCACAAGGCTCCTTATTAGGCCCTATTTTACTTGCCTTATATATGCTTCCTTTGGGGATTATTTTCAAAAAATATAATATATCCTACCATTGTTATGCTGATAACATGCAGCTGTACCTGCTGCTGAAACCCCATGATCCATGCAGTGTTAACTCTTCTAAATTGCATTGAGGATGTAAAACCCTGAATGGCAAAAACTAGCTAAACAAGTCTGCATCCATAATCAATAACCTCGGACCTCTGTCACTGAATGCAAAGTCCCATGCGAGAAATCTTGGTGTTATCTCTGATTCTGGTTTAGAATTTGATAATCAAATCAACTCAGTTGTTAGTACTGGCTTCTTCCATCTTAGATCACTTGCAAAGTTCACACTTTGATTTCCTGTTGCCTCAACCTATGTGGAAATCAGCCCTTTCTTGTCTGCAGCGCCGAAACATAGAATATTGTATATTTCTACTAATTTACTTACATCCTCTTATTTATGTCTATGTTTTTATTTGATCTTTCATGTGTTTATATTGATCATCCATTTGTTTTTGTTTGATGATAACTATCAATCAGATAATCTCATAATCTAATCTCTCTATAAAGCACTTTGGTCAATGTTTGTGGTTTTTAAATATGCTCTATAAGTAAACTGACTTTACTTGATTTGACTTGACTTAATGACAGGTGCATAAGTTCAAAAACTTTCAACTTTAGAGAAAACCAAAGACTCACACACACAAACAGAACATTCTGTATGAATTTTGCCTGATTATGGTCTGACAACCAAAATGTTGTGTTATTAAAGTGAGTTCAAATAAGAGAGTGTGCTGTATTCTTTGCTTTTCTTCCCCTCAATAGAACTAAAGTCCTGGCCACAGCACTGACTGGCAAAATAAGAGTGTAACTTAGATTGAAACATTTACCCTAAGTGATAATCCGCCTAAAACATGATCCAGGGTTGATTGGCCAGTGATGCTGTCCCTTGTAGCCCTGAGCAAGTAGCAGGTTAAAAATCACCCAAACCACTACAATTTGTTACACTGGTGTAACAGACACCCCCCCCCCCTCCCCACTCCCCAGCATGTTGTGTATTCTGGCTATAGAGAGAGCCCAGAGGCAGACGTAGTGTATGCTGCAGTGGAAAGAGCCCAACAAGATTACAGACATCTGTTTGCCCTCATGATTAAAAAAAGGGGGGAAAAGATTCATGCAAATGATCCACAGCAGTGTAATTAGGCGAGGAATATCAATGAAGTAATTACTGTTACAGTGATGGTGGAGACGCTTTGACAACACACACATCTTATTCCTCCTTCTCCAGGGAGAATCCAAGGCAGAACACAGGAGAAAGAGAGAAGAACAGAGGATATAAAGGAGCACAGAGCAGGAAAGGAAACAACAGAGAATCGTAAAAACACACAGTGTGTGTTTGTATTTGTGTGTGAATGACTGAGGTCTCCTCTGAGAGCAGGAAGCTAATAATGTGGACAGCTTGGAGCAGGCAGGTTTTGGATGAGCCCTTGGGGTCTTGTGTCGTCTCAGCCTGCTAAATGCCAGTCAGATTCCCTGGAGAGGCCTGCAGCGCCGATAAAACGATTAAACAGGAGAAAAGAGGAGAAAGCAGAGGGAGGGGGGGAGAGAGAGAGAGAAACGTAGCCAACATGTATCTGTCAGAGCTGAGAGCTTCTATCCTCTGAGCTCATGCAGAGAGAAAGAACCAGGAAGAAAACAAAAATGAAAGCAAGAAAGCAAGGAAAACAAAGAAAGCATGGTTTGCAATTTTGCAAAGTCAAAGTCATGTGTTGTCACAAAAGTACTCAGAGCACTTATCTGTGCCGTTATCTACACATTCTTGGTTCTTTTCGACAGGTTTTTCAAACCAAATACAAAATAGGATATTTGCTTTCATTCATGCCAGCAGTTTCATTCATCAGCTCTTTGGCTACCAGCTGACTAGTCACGTCCAATCTTATCCATTCAGGAGTGCAGAGCAGCCATTATAAACATAAGAGTTGTCTCTATGACTGTATTGATGCCTTCAAACCAACATGGTTTGCTGTTGTAGCCTCCTCCACCACCCCGTCCTCCTGCTTATGTGATAAGCTTGATATTACTGATGTAAGATTTAATGTATGTGTATGTGTTGAGGATGGAATAGTCTTCTCTGACAAATATAACTGTGTTCATTTACAAAAAATCACTCTGACTGAACTAGGTTATGGTTAGGGATCTATCATGGTCATGGTTAAAGGAACACAACTTTGACTGTTAGTAGAAATGGGATCCTAACAGTGATAATAAAAGATGACCAGCTTTGATGCCAGACTCTGTATATCCAACCCTCCAACCTGACATCCTCCATGAGAGCTTTTATAGCACTAAAGCGATGTCACCTTACTTGCATCTTTGATTCTAAGAGACAAAAGTCAGAATTCATACAAACACAAGAGGTCCGTGTCAGAAACAGTCAATGTAAAAGCTAAGAATGACTTCTGGCTTCCATGTTCCTGAGCCCATTAGAGCCAGATGTCTTCCTGTTTGCTGCACTCATGAATGTTATGAAGATTATTTACAGATTTCCAACGGCCCTAATGGATCAGATTTTAATAATACAAAGATTGTGATAATCAGATGCAATTATTGTTTATGGGATTGCGTGCCTAGCAAGGCCTTTGAGTCTTGGATCAAATAACCAGTGCTGTCATTTTCTCATAAGGACAAATCACCTTCTTTTTGGGGTGTGTAGGTGTCCATCCTTAGAAATCAGTGTTATTCATCCATAAGATGCGATTCACTCCATGAACAGTGGGAGCACTACATCAGGATGTGAGAGCAGAAGCGGAACAAACAACAATGGCAGAGCGTTTTGAAGTGAAACTTACAGATACAATTCTAACATGCCATCTGCAAAAGAGTAGCTGCCACTTTTTATGCTGTGATCTTATTACCAACACAGTGTTGCTGTGTGTAGTCATGTTTACACTGAGCAAAACGCCAACATACTACAGGAATATTCAGCCCTGATCTACTGTCTGTGGATGCACTTTTTAATCCTCCAGATGCACACAAAGCATACCAGCGACTGTAAACAAGGGAACTTTTATCACAGCCTCTTCACTTCATAGTAGATGATGTACTGTACATGTATATATGTGTTTGTGTACAGTATGTGTGTGTGTGTGTGTGTGGTGTGAACAGACTGCACCTCCTCTGAGATGCCCCCACTAACCGGATCTCCTCAAAAACAACCCTCCTGCACTGAGCCAATAATATTATAAGAAACAGCAGACGCACTGTTTTCCTCCCAAACATCTGACAAAGTGACAGATTTGTGCCTGAACATCATGGTACTAAAAAGCAACAAATAACATTACAATGTCACAACAGTATGTTATTCTACCGTTGAAGTGTCGGTAGGGGGTAGGATGGATTTACACATCAATCACAGCGCTCTCTTCTTAAAGACCAACATCTTGCCTCGGCTTTGACCTTCCGTACTTACTGCATTAGGCTTCACACAGTTTTCTTGTACAAGAAGGATTGCTATCATTTCGGGGGCACTCACATCCAGTTTGACTTTAAAAGTGGGGTAGATAAAAATGGATAAACTGTTGGGTTTGTTAACAACCTGACTGACAACCTGACTTTGCTGCAGTGATATCGCCATGCTTCCACGTGTCAGCAATTGACAACTATGAATATTTATACTCATGTTGTAATAAACCAGGAGTTATCCTTTGAATTTATATTCAATTTGTGGAAATATGTCTGAAAGAAGCCAGTGTGTTACAACGTGTGAAGAAAGTGGGCTGTAAGCACAAAAACAGACTATTAGCTGCTGTGGGCAGTGACCCTAAAACAAACCCGATCAGTGGTAGAGTCTGGAGTGTGGGACATATAAAACAGTGTCCACAATATGACGTCTGTCTGTCTGTCTCATGTTGTTGTCAGGAACGGGGAAGGATCTGGTTCTTATTTTCCCTATGGCTCGTCATCGACAATAAAAATAATTAATTTAACAAACTTGCCTGACATGCCGTCCCACCCTAGGATTAGCAATAAATTTGATGGTTATGGCCTACACAACACAATAGTTCTGCTCCTTCAACTCTGTGCCCTACGCCTTCAGCCGCCCCCCCACCCCCCACCCCCGGTGGCTCGGTGGTTTGGCTCTGCTGCTGCGGCTCAGTCTTTGATCCCGAGGCCCATCATGAATCTACTGCATAAACGCCTTCATGTCAGGGACACTTTTAGAGTTGCAGTTCTCTGTGCTCAGACGCTGATGACGTGCAGAGGTGGTGGTGTTGGGCTGGAAAGGGGTATTCACAGATAAAACTAAGAGCCATAAAAAAAAATGTGGTGTCTGCTGGAAGGTAAAACCCACAGACCAGACACCATTTATTGGCTATCGACTTCCACTCAGGCCTAAACAACACCGACAGGGAAGCACACACAATCCTGAAGACTGCTACGTGATACCAGATTGTTCCTGCAGTTGCTGTTCCCCTTTCCATGTCACATCAACATCTTGTTAGTGAGCTTAGATTTAAAAAATAAAAATATTCTATTCTTGTCACCTTTAATAGATGAAATTTCCACCAAAAAAAAGTCTATAGATTATGTGGTCATGATAACAGCCTTTTCATACATTCTGCATCAGATGACCTTCACACACATGATTGAGACATGTATGAATAATTATATCTGTGAACAACAAAAATGCAGCTGGCACGATATGAATGGACTTCAAAATGAAAAATAATAAAATATGACATTTCAGCAGTTACTTGTATAATCCACAGACCTCACTGTCAGCGGTTTTTAAGGGACTGTTTTCTCAGTACAAAGCAGTTTTAAAGCACACTGTTCACCATGAGGTCTGTGGATTATCACAACACTGAATATGGAAACAGTTTCTGGAGAGACATGCTGCTGCTGAGGACTTTTTCAATGCAATTATTTAACGCCACAGCAAAAAAACAAGCAAACAGACAAAAAAAACATACTGCTATTCACCTCCATTGCATTGAGGTTGAAATTTCATACATGAATGTGGGTGATTTGCAGCAAGATTAAGTGCCTGTATTTCCACTGCATGAGAATTAAATGAAGCAGTTACATCAGTAGATTGACAGATCTTGTTTACAATAAAGTCATCTAATATCCGGTTGCAGGGCAATACACATGATGACAAAATATTAAAACTAAAGGATAATTAATAACATGAGCATCAGATTTTTTTTGCACTACAGTAGCATTACACGGAGACAAAACAGCATGATGCACATGTGAATCAGCATTATGAACACCATACCAATCCCATCACACTTGTGTGAAAGCTCAGGATTATATACAATTTGTGATTGTTATATGCGGATGTGTATTAAATCGTCTATTTCTACCAGTTGTTTTGAAACGTACCCTTTTGAGTGGAACTGTATATTATGATTTGTCATGTGTCCATCTTGGTTATTGTCTAGTGTCTTGTAAACTCATATGGACTGGGCACCAGCAGTAGTGCAGGACACTTACATTTTAGAAATGTTTATGACACAACTAAAGCAATGCTTCAAGTCTGCACTGAGACACTGGACCTCATTTTACTATTATTATCTCATACTTCTCTTGATATTTTCTGTTTGAGGTTTGTTCTTACAAGTTGTAAATCACTTGTTTCAGCCACCTGTTCATAAAGATGTAATCCCCTAAAATGATCATAGACCATAAGGCAACTTATTCTGCTCCATTTCTGAGTGTCATTCACAAAAATGTTAAACAAAACAAACAAAAAAAAATAAACTAATAATAATAAGAGCTTCATATCCTGCTGCCAGAAATCAGTAGTTGTATTAGAGGATCTGAAACAATTAGGAAATGTGAATCTATCAGATCTATATCAGCTCTGCACTGCAACACAGATAAAGATGGAATGCTTGGACATGACGTTAGAAAAAAAAAAAAAAAACATCATTCTAAAGCAAAGCACTTCATGATTAATATGGGAGTCACGTGACCGTCACAGAGAGAATATTACAGCCTACAGTAGGTGCAACAGAGCTTGAACTGAGGCAGCTGTTGGAGTCTTGATTTTTACCAGCAGCTACTAAAGGCATCTCAACATAATGATAAGAGATTCATTTTGTCTTCAGTTCAAGTTTTTTGTCGTTGTTGATGTTTGAAATTATTCATGAAAACTCACCTGTACATATAGAACAAATCTGTTCATAGTGGAGTGGCTCTATGTTTCTCAGCCAGTTTCATATCTTTCTTTTGCTCTTTAATTAATTGCCTTACTATTAAAATAAGGGAAGTTTACAAGACTTAAATCAGATTTTGAAATAGAAATGTTAAAAAAGGATAAACACATCACACATTTATTGGCATTCTTGATAATGCATTCCGTCCGCAATGGAGAAAAAAGTTTCCTTTTATTGCATATGCACTGTCTTTGCAAGCTACCCCTACAATGCAATGTGTCACCTTTGATAATATGTAAATGTGTATACAAGTGTTTGATAAATGTTTATATTGCACTACACTTGTCAGGAATGGTGGGAAAATGATGATTCATAAGTGTTTCTTGGGTTGAGAACATTTAAGTGAGTGATTTCAGATGAGCCTTTTCTTACAGACAGACAGACAGACAATCTCATCCTCAAATGTCTTACTGTATATAGGACTAGTTTGCATTATGTTCTGGGTAAAAAGAGAGCAGCCACATTGACCAGCAACAAAAAGAGGATCCTCTGCAAAACCAACAGCGCAGTGACAGTGTCTCAAATACTTACTCAGCAGTGTTCAAACAGCTATGATTGGTATTAACCCATGACGAATGAATGGCCAAATGCAGCTTCATTATCATCCTCTCAGAATGACGAGCATGCATCAAAGACTGCCTGCGGCCCCTTCATGATTTGTAGCTCTCTCAACTTTTAGAGTCTGTCCCAGTGTGGTAGAGGAATGCCAAGCTGTTCTGAGGTTAGTGGGAAGAAACACATTTCACTTCCTAAATGACTTCTACACCTAACCTTGTGTAATAAAACAACAGGAAGCTGACTGTATGTAAAGGAAGATTGTTATCATGTGTATCTTTGGCTCTGTGCAGTGTCCAACAGTGTCCTGTATTCCAACATTTAAAGCTAGAAAAGGGCCTCATATCTTTTGTGTTTTTGTTTTTTTATTGTTATGGGGCCACATTTATTTATTCAGTGTATATTTCTGCTAATTTTTGCTTTTTTTTTATTTTTCAACTTCATGTTTGGTTTTTTAAAATGTATTTATTTCTGTAATCATTTTCTCTCTTTTGTACATCTTATCTGATGGTCAATATATGATGGTAGATTTTATGGATTTTTGTATTTTTTTTATAACATTGACACTAGCAAAACTCTGTATAACTCAACTACAAACTGGAGGGTAACTTTCATAGTCCTTCATGAACACAGTAAATTATTCCCTTCAGCTTTTTTGATTCCATTTAGGAAAACATATTGTGAGTGCTGTTTTTTTATTAGTTGTTTACTAAATGCTTGAAAGGTAATATTCATTCATTTCAACTGTAAATTTTGGTCACACCTGTGATACAAAAACTCAACACACACACCTGTCTTTTAGTGACCAAATACAAATACATTTTTTTCAGATCTCTAAACTCTGTCACCTGATTTACACTTTTTTTTTTTTTTTTTAAATGTCACTTCTTCTCAGTTATAACACAGTCCAACAGAAAGATGTCACACAAGCACACTACAGTCAGTTTGGTTTACTCTTTACAGTGGTGTTTTGAATGTCGATCAAGGATAAACGCCCATAAATCCATTTAGAAATCCCAAAAAAGGCACTCCTTATGACTTGAGATCATAATCATCAGATTCAGACTTTTTCTTCAGTATCATAGCCTGTATAGTCCCAACTAGAACTGATAGCCATCCAAGCAGCAGGACTTTATGATGCAGATTTGACACAGCGTAAAATAGGAAGGTGTATGTAGTTTCAAGTTCAATATTCAAACATTTTGGTTCATCCTCAATAACTTTTTTTTTTTTTAAATCAGTTTTCACCCTCCTGTATTTGCTGTGCAGTGCAGAATAAAGCATGACAGATGTTCTGCAGAAGTTATTTTTTAGCTCATGATCAGATATTGAAGCCTCACACCAGGTAAGACTTCACAATAAACAGCACTGAGGAACTGAGGTTAGGGACTGTCTTCAAAGTGCAAGAAAAATGGCCAGCAGAACTTTTCACATTTTGTCAGCACACACACACACACACACACACACACACACACACACACACACACACACACACACACACACACACACACACACACCAGTTTATAAATAATATAGCCAAATGATATGGCCAAATGAAACTGTGTATTTCCCCACTGTTAAAACTGTTCTGTTTCCACCTGGATCATTAATAGTTGAGCAGCATTTAGTCTTTAGTTTCAATGAAAAATAATGCTTTATGTTTTGATTAATCTAGGTACATGGTTAAAATATTATTTTGTATATTTGTTGGCAGCTGAACCTCTACATATGTATATGGGTAGTATAAATGTCAGTAAGCAGACTTTTGTAGGCCTGAGGTTTTCCTCAGACAGTAGCTGTATTCTGACTACTGCGAGCTGAAAACTCTCCCTCCACAGCTCCCTGTACTCCACGTCCTCCGACTGTTTCATGTTGCCTCTTTTTGAAGTCAAGATGGGGTCAGAGGACCAGTAGCATAAATCATTGTAGTTAGATGATGTTGGAGACTGTGGGAGGAGGACAACCTGCGGCTGCTGGGGCAAGAGTCTGGAGAGGCGATGAAACCCAATCTGCAAAGTTTTCATGAAGGCTTGTTTTTCTAGTGCTGAGTTCGGCCGTTGATCAGCTGTGGTATCCAAACAGAACAGCGCTTTAAGGAGCTCCCGCTGGTTCCTGTGTTGTTTCTTTGGGTTGACATTGTACACCCCCTCCTCTTTTCTTTGCCCCCTGCTCCCAGGGGGATGGAGCATATTTAGACTCCTGGATGGCCTGCTGTGCTCAGGTCCAGGATTACTCCAAGATCCTCACCTGCAGGGGTCTCTGCTGTGATTTATGCTCAACACACCAGGTCCTCTGGTTTCTAATAAAACAAACCTGCTCATTTTTACAATGACACATCCCACATACCTCCTTGTTTAAAAATGAAAAATGGATGGCTTACACAGAGGTACAAGGAGTACAATTATTACCATATACTACAATACTAATGGTTCAAAAGACAATACTTTTCCAAGGGAGAAAGATCTGAAAACAGTTATGCAGAAATCTGTTATTGATCTTAAATTCTCTACAATGTTCAAAGCAAATTTTAAAGTCATCACTAATAGCATAACAAATCAGTATCTGTGAATACCTGACCTGAGCTGCTGAGATTCCTGGGATTCTCTTCTGTAATTAGAGACAACTAGTGCAGCGCCTGTTCAAAATGTGCCTGTTCAGAACGGGCTGATTGCACGCATAAAAAAATTAATACAGTTGATGTGAACAACATGAAGAAACTAACATTCTATTATGCATAGATAAGTACTGTTAAGTTAATTACTGTAAATGAATCTTTTGCCATTTCAAGTATAATACGGGCTGCATGTAAAAATAAAATACATAATAGCTTTTGGAAAAAATGTGGATCATAAAATAAAGTGGATGGATCATAATGGGCTTTTAGATTGTTTATTTTGGTAGCTTCAGTTTGGATAATTTGAGTGGGTATATTTGTTCAAAAGATTTGTGCTTAAATGAGACATACTGGTTTTGAACTGCCTGTGGGCAGCATGCCATATGTAAAAACTTTTCTTGAGCTAAGCTGATACTAAAAGGTGACATGAAAACACTTCAGACCACTGATTGGTCTTATTCACAGGCTTTCTGTTTCTCTCCTCACCTGCTGCACTTGAAATACAGCATTCACATGAGGACAAAAACAACACAGATTTGTCACCAGAATAATGTGAGCAGCAGTTCCCTAAAACACAAAGGAAAGTTATTCTTCTTTAAATAATTTATATGCATTTATTTGTAGAAGATAGGGATGTACAGGGAGCCAAGTATTTGTATTTATATCTATATTTGCTGAGGCAGCAAAATTATTTATATTTGTATTTGAATATAAGTGTCAATAGATGTAAAAATACAGTTTTTCTTTTTATTACGCTTTTAATTTTAAGATTAAAGTGTCTGGGAATGATGTCCAAATAAGGAAATGTGCATCATGTAGCAGGTGGATGTGACTCCCCTCATTGAGACATGCTGATAGATGTAACAGCAGAGCAGAGGAGAGAGAGTGAGATAGCGATGTAACTGACCTGCACGCTGGTATTTGATATGATTTGAAATGTTTTTTTCTTCCCAAAAACAAATCATTTTTTAAATATTTGTATGAAATAAATGTTTGTAAAAAAATCCACTAATTGTTTTGCTGAATAATGTATTTGGATTTGAGCCCACCCCCAGTAGAAGAAACTGCTGATACTGTCAATCATCAAATTCTTTTGAAATAACTGGAAACTACTGGATCTGATGAAAAATTGTGTGGTTTGCAAATTATCTCAATTACTGGAACACAAGCTGTTGTGGCTGATGTGGCTGATCAGTCCAGCTTTTTGAGTTTTAACAAAAGGTGTGCCACAGGGTTCTATTCTAGAACAACTTTTATTCACAATTTTTATAAATAATTGAGAAAATGTTAGAAACAGTACAATTTATCTGTATGCGGACAACACTATTCTCTATACAACAGCGCCATCTGTTGCCCAGGCGGTTCAAAACCAAAAATGCGCTAAAAACTACAGTGACAAGCTGTTTTAAGAAATTTCTTCTTTTTTTTTTTTTTAAAGAAATTAGATATTTGTGAGGATTTTTTTTAAATCAATGTCTTCAGAAGGAACCAGTGGGTTTGAGCTGAGAGCAACAGAAAGTTTAGAGCCAGAAAGGATTTACAGACAGATAACTGTTTTTGTTCTTTTCATGAAATTTGTTGACAATAATAAAAAATATAGAAAAACACCAGAACATTCAATCCAACTTATAATACAGATATTCAACTTCATACATAACATAACTAGCACAAATAAGCAACTGATGTCAATGCTTGATTAGCTGTTCCTCAAGTGTGTTTTACAGGTCAAAACAGCCCCGATACACTCTCCATAGACATCAGCATGAGTCTGCTTGTAAAAGGGTGTCCTAAGAACCTAGAAGCACTTTGCAACATGTTGGCATCATCTCCTTACACGAGAATGATGAGGAGGAAGCCATTGTGTGACTTCATGAGCTATTTAGCCAGATACAACTATTGTTCCAAAGACAAGAGGTTAGTTCTTTATGAAATACTTTGCATATTGTGTGGTGACGTACTGAATACACAGTGAGACAGTTTTACTGACACATTAAAGTGGACTTGTGAATATGTAAAATAAATAAGATCTGAAGCAACCTTTTAATAAATGTCCACACACTATATGGTCAGTAAATGTAACTGTGTTTGTCAGTGCTTTGAGGCTCCCTGTAAAATATTTTTTGATGTATTTTTTTTTCTTTCCAGGTTGTAAAAATATCCCCATAAACCTACAAGCTACAGAGGGGTGGAGTTGATCTCCCCTCAAACAGAGTCTGTGAGGACTGACGAGCTTTGATTTAACCTCTGACTGCTCTCTTTTATTGATGATAAATAAGTATTTTTCTCCCTGAATAGCTAAGGGAGAGGAGGGGAAACGTTTAAGCTACTGTATAAAACACGGAGGCCAGAGAGAAATCCTCCCATCAGTATCTGTGAAGCTGCTCCTGAGCTGCACTTGATTAAAAACAACATTTAATAAGACAACGCCCCAGTAGTCAATGTCCAGAAAGCCTACGTCATGCAGCACAACACAGACTGCAGCACACACAAGGTATGATCGTGCAAAAATAACCTTGTTTAGCATTTATAAGAAGTATATATACAATGAATAAATGGTTTATAACTCACTGTAATGCAGTTGTAAGTAGAAATAGGCACATTTTAAGTGTTTACTAAGGTATTTGTCAGCTCCTCTATAGTCTTTCTGTGAAGCATCTGTAACAGGTAATGAATCACAGTTGTAATTGTATAAAATATGAGTAGGAAGCAGGCTGAGGTGTCAACAAGTCCTCTAAACTAAACTACAAACCACATCGTTCGTCATGGCCATACAAAATGACACGAGCATCATCTAAATCTGGTGCCGCTACCAGTAGGACGACACTGTTTGTCAGTGCCTTCCAAAATTCATACAAATTACTGTTTTCGTCTGCCACCACTGTAGTTAAGGTTTCTTTAGCAACTGACTTCTACAGATGGTGTTTATTAATGAATTTCCTGTCGCTGTTTGTGTTTGAGTGGAGGCCCGTGGTGTATAACCAGGACCTGAAGTATATCGAGGTCAAGAGACTCAGCAGGGGTAGCGAGAAGTGTGATGTGTGTGTGTGTGTGTATGAGTGTTGGGGGTTTCACAGTTTTTTTTTTCCTGTTTTGAAACTGAACACATTTTCAAGTTTTACACACGTCTTTACATTCGACTCTTATAATATTAAACACCTGTCATCCGTAGATACAGTCAAATTACAAATACACTGAATCTAAGTGTGAAAAATGGAAATGTATATGAAAACTGAGGGGGGGGGGGAAATACAGGAGAACATGACCTATGTTGACCTCTGTCAAACCTTTACACTTTGAAGTGAGCGTCACAGCTCTCTTTGTTTCTGCTTCTCACCTTTCACTGGCACACACAGTCATTCAGAGCTCAAGCTCACAGAGAAAACCTGACTCTTATATTAGAGATTGATCTCATACAGTGAGTATCATTGGCAGAGTAAACAGTGGTGGTCAGACAACAACTGTCTCAGCACTTCTCTCCTACACCTTCAGAGTGGCTCATTTATTGTATTTCATTTATAAAGTGGTTTATTTAACGAGTTCCATTTCATCTTGCATGAGAAACAATAATTATATATAAAATCTTTTATTTAATCATTATTTTATGTCTAATTCCTAAAGTCACTCCAATGATTTTATATTCACTCATTATGCACTCAGCATGCACTTGATTAGGAACACCTGGGCAATCTAATGCAATCCAATCCAACAGCTCTACCACATATTCTACCATAAAAAAAGTGTTCCTAATATTTTTCCCCCTAATGTACGTTAATGGGGTGGACAAAATATTAGGAACACTTTTAAATGCACTGCAGTACACCACCACCACCCACCACACCCTCAATAATAAATATAAAGTAGGATTATCATCTTTCTGAAAATGTCAGCAAAAAACTGAAAATATATCAACTTTGTAAATGTAGAATTTATGGCAGAGTTGTTGTATTGTATTGCATTAGATTGTACATGTGTTCCTAATAAAGTGCTCATTAAGTGTTTCTGTCTGTCACTTTATATGCCATCACTTTATTACAAGGCACTTTCATACAATTCGAGTCATTTCGAAATGTTTTACATGTATTTTTTGAAAAGTTAGTGTTACACTAGATTACATATTTATATGATATTTTCTGTTATAGCTCAACATTGGCTATTTTTTCTCATATCAGTATAATATTACTGCAATTTAGACTGTTTAAATTGCACAACATTATCCTTCATGTTTTCATTGTAGTGTGTTTTACAGCCTCAGTGTGTTACCCAGAGCTTCTCCAAATGGCAGTGAAGGAGATGTGTTTGCCAGCTGTAATGCACCACCCAAAGCTGCATACTGTCAATACGAATAAAACAACCAATATAAATAAATATACAAAGAAACTATTTTTTATTTTCATCAGAGTGTGGTGTCTTTTTTCATTCATTGAAATTTTACATTTAAAATTGGAAAATACACATTGAAGATTAGTCCACCTCCAGAAATTCAAATGGTAGCATTTTAGCATTTCGTTGGGTTTTTCCTTCATAATGAACATTACATCCCTCTGTATTTGTATTTCATTATTCAACTGCTGACATCTACATTCAAGTGAGCAGCCAGTTTCCACAAATCTACATCATCTCTATGACTGTGTCCACGTGAAGAAGTCAACAAACTCAGTATTTTCATACAACACACATTTCCCATACTGGTGAGTAATTAATGAGATCCTCCTCTCACCATACACTGCGTCTTTTAAGAGGCATGTTCCAGTGTTAACAATTAGAGAATTACTTTGAAACACAGCTTTGTCTGTGCATATGAAATTCATACTCCTTGTTTGAAATAAAACCCTCAAAAGCATTCATGAGACCAATAAATACATCACCCTACCACAACACTAGCAAACTGCTTTCCCATGTTTCATTATAATTAAAGCAGATTTCTGTGTAAATTCATATTTCACATGATGCCCATGGTGAACCCTTGCTGTCATTTCTAGCTTAGTTTTGATCAACACTGTGAAATCATTGCTTACTGCACTTTCTCAACATTTAAAAAAAAACACATCCTTATCTTAACTTTGTAGACATACCTTATATTTATATCATCAAAACCAAACTCCAGCTGGGTCAGAATGACATTATAGGTTGCCTGTATGTTTTAGAATAGAATTAAATATTAAATAATATAAACATTAAATATATAACCTTTGAGGCCCATATGGGATTTGCTCCTCTGGTAGATCTTTGTTAGTAGTTCCCCGGGCGAGACTAAAACCAGATGAGACAAGACGCTGGCAAGCAGAGGCCCTCAATATCAGGCAAGGCAACACTTTTAGACCTGCCCTTTCATACTGCAAATGATCTTCCTTTTTGTTTTCCTCTGTGTTTTTACTGCATTTGTTCTCCTAATTTTATAGGTTTAATTGTTAATTATATTTTATTTAATGTGTATTTCTTGCTTTTATGGCTTATGGGTGTACTATCATCGGAATCCTAAAAAAGGACTAATTAATTTTCCAGATTGTAATTTTAATCCTGTTACAGCTTTAATTAAAATATTTTCCCCAATTTATATTTAACAACTAAATGTTTTTAGGTGGTATTTAAAAAAAAAAAACTACTGCAACTTCAACCATTGATCCTCATTCTGAAAAGGTTTTGGTGCTTTGAAATTCACTGTTTTCTCTGAAAATGGAAGCTGGCTTTACTCTGCTGTGTAGTGTGATTGAAGATACATGTTGCCTATTGTTGGTGAGCAAACCTACAGCATGCAGCAGTGACACTGATGCAATGGCTTCAGTGTTTAAAGCTCTTTAAAGCTCCGCGACTGGACAAAGGCTCTTTAAGATAAGCTGACAGGCTCACAGAGAAACCCAGCAGAGCGATGAGACTGACAGTCAGACGGCCTGCTGTCAGCACACTGCCCAGGCTGTCTGGAAAAAAACCTGAAGACAACAGACGAGACCACCCAACAGCAAGACACCCCCTTCACACAAAAAGACACTGCTCACATCAGCACAGGACTGTTAAACCAGAACCACATCCAACACATCAAACGGTCCTGTGTTAAGACTTTCAGCTGGTGTGATTTCTATATCTTCACTCATACTGTCTTGCATTTGTCTTCTTTTTCTTTTTTTGCTCACCTACAATTCAAAAACACACATGCTGCAAATACTGTTGAACACAGTGTAATTTTACTAAGTTTACTGTGTTTCCATAAGGTTTGCATACATCTGCATATTTGATGAAACATGATCTCCTTATTGCCAACAAAACAATACATATGTCAAAGCAGGAATCATTCTCAGATGGGTGTTGTGACTTTTCTTATTGATAATGGTGATCTCATTCAGTCCTTTTGTGTCGTAACACAGCTGTATACAGTAAAAACGCCATTCAAATATCAAAATAGTGCACACTGATCTACTGTAAACCATTGACTGTATACGTATGGAGTCATGACAGCGCCACAAAAGTGAAGCCAAAACATCAAAACAACGCCCCCTGTTGGCTGGCTGCAGTATAGGTCATAAGCCCCGCCCCCTTCATGTTAGCGGATGGGACATGAGCCAAACTAAAATATCAAAGTACACGCTAAATACATTTTTCCCAAAGATGGTTAATGTCATTTTAGATAGTTCTTATCATGCCGATGTTTAAGTGCTCATTTTTCTAATGATTCTTTTTAATTAGTTATTTGAACATATAAAAAAGGGGTGTGACCTCATGACTGACAGCTGTGACAGCCACTCTCAAACCATTGTTATGTGGCGAGACGTCTGAAGGGACGTGTCTCAGCGGGCCGCCATCCCACCGCCCGACTCTACTGCGCAGACTCCTGCTCCAAATGATGTCATACAAGCAAGATAGCAGCTCTCAGAAAGGAAATATTTTGGCATCACTTTTGCATGGCAGCAGGAAGTGGAGACACACGGTCCATATTTATGTATAGTACTGTTGTTGTCATCATTTTCATGACATGTATAGTTCGAGTTATATACCATAAGGTATGAAAGCCTGATGTGAATTTATTTTTAAACGTCCCCATTCACTCACTTGCACTCTGTAAGTCAACCAACACATTGAAGTCAGTGAGTTTTTAAGACTAAAAAGTCACGTGAACATCAGCAGTCATCAGCAGTCACACACATCTTCAGGATTAAATCTCACTGTTGTGTCATTTTCATATTTAACAAATTATTTTTCAAACTAGATTGTCAATATCTCCTCAAGCAAAGCTTATAATTCATATCAATACACTACTGTACATGTTTGTTTTATTAATAATATTCTATGCCATGAATACTAAG
Source organism: Euthynnus affinis (assembly GCA_029490765.1). Lineage (NCBI taxonomy): Eukaryota > Metazoa > Chordata > Actinopteri > Scombriformes > Scombridae > Euthynnus > Euthynnus affinis. Next base: position 1,606,187 of record CM055855.1, on the reverse strand, counting down.
CATTTTATTAACTAATGCCTTAAAAAGTTGATTGATTTATATAACTATTCAATTACTAAAATGATGAAATTTATTTTTTTATATATATATATAAAAAGGAAATATTTAAAATGAGTACTTTTTGACTGATATAATTTGACTTATAATTTATATCAACAATACAAAATAGTAAGTTCAAAAATGCAAAAGCTGTGGAAATTGTCATATATTTAAACATTTACATTTGAAATAGGAAAAACTATATTAATATGTCAGCCAGATAGTCTGGGGTCAAAAAGATATAATATCCACAAAAAAGCCATGATTGCCTTTATTTTCATGACCAATTAATGACACCTTCAATTCATTTTTTTTAGGTCTAGTTTCCTTGAATTCTTACTTTATTCATCATTTTCTTACCTCTTTTTTTTTAATTGTTTGATCACTGTCAAAAAATGTCTGAATATGAGACTAAAATTGTTTTGGTCAGTTACTAAACTTGAAGTATGTTGGGTTTTTTTGTTTGTTTTTTGTTGTTTTTTTGTGGGGGATTTTTTGTTTGTTTGTTTTTAAATAAGACCACTCTTTACATGTTGCATATGGCTCAAATGTTTGCAAATTATATATTATATTTTATCTATTTATTTTTTACAAGCTATTGAGATTTTCTTGCCGACACGAAGGCCCGCTGCGCTGAGCCTCTGGGTGAAAGAAGAGGAGGATCTTACTGTTGGTAGTCAGTCTTGCAGTACAGTTTGGAGTCTCTGCAGAAGCAGGTGGCGGTGAGCGGCTGCTGGCACGCGGCGCACTGCAGGCACTCCTCGTGCCAGGACGCATCGTTGACCCGCATCAGGAAGCGGTCTGAGATGATCCGCGTGCAGCCCTCACACACGGCCTGCTGGGGAGAGTCACCGCCTGACGGAGAGGAGGGGGAAACTATATCAAACGCACTGCCTCGTCAACTGTTACGGTACAGTTGATATAAAAAAGCAGAGAGGCAGTTTGAGAGGAAGAGTCAGCATTACTGTAACTCACCAATAACATGACACAAGTCGTCACTGCACAATTTAACACCAAAAACTAAGAAGACACAGTGAAGAAGTGGGGAACACTGTGTGTTTGATTTTCAGGATTATAATAGAGACAAACAATATTTCTGTTTTCTAGCTGATGCATATTCTTCTTGTTAAAGGGTCAGTTCATCCAAATTAGCTACAAGAAACTATTTTTTCTCTCTTTCCTCTTGTTAAAGTGGTTTTCAGTCTTTGGGTAGAAAGCACCTGTTCACATTTAGGTCAGTGAATTATATCTGGAAATAAAAGTTGCTAGTGAATTTAATATATTAGGCCTACTTGTCAATACACTGAGAACCACGTGGTATTATCCAAACCTGAATAAATAAAAATCAAAAGTGAGACTCCAGATACCAAAGATGTTTTGTTTTGTTTTGTTTTGAACGTATCAATTCTCTGTCATATTTAATAGACAGAAAAAATATTCTATTGAGAGCCTGTTGAGGGTCTCATTTGTCCCTCGTGCTCTCGCGCTTCTCTTTTATATCTTATATGTGGCATATGAATAAATACACTAAACAAATAATAACTAACTGTCATTTACTCTGCCCGGTGTCTCTCCCTCTCTCATTAGTTCTTTATTGTTATACAGTAAAAAGCAAATGCAGTGCTGTCACAAATTTGCACCCATACTGACCAGCGTCATCTAATACCCGCCAATCCATCAATAGAAGTGGTCTATCAACAATCACCATGGTGACATCACATTATTTTCATATAGGACGAAGCATTAATTTGCACTCTGGAAATCTCGCGTGGAAGCCCTCTGTTTGTATTTTTTGTAATTGACATACAGGTCATGTGTGGTGCAGCTGAAAGTATAAAAAACGTGTGTAAAAAGAATTTAATCGAAATTACTAATCGCTGTTTAAACTACAGCCTGCACGAGCACAGCAAAAATAAGCATTTAGGCCAATATAAAAAATAAATAAATAAACAAATAAATAGGTAAATAAAAATAAAAGCCTAGCCTATAATAAAATGAGGAGGAAGCTGCGCGAAGAATTGATGCGAAACAAGATTAGTTTCTAAAATAAAACAGGCTCATGTTTTAATTCTAAGTTTTCTGACTGATAGAGTTGCAGAAGGACTAAACACTTTCCTCAAAAGCAGTTTCTCACTTTCAACTGAACTCGATTTTTTTTTTTAAGAAAAACAAACTGCATAAATTCAACATTACAATACCTATAGTAAAATAATAAAGCAGACATTATGTAAAATTATATGAAATTAATAAATGATAAATATATATATGTTCTGAACTGGTTTCGCCGAATTACCCTCCGCCGTTAAAATGACAAATTAACAAAAAGGAAAAACAGTCAGAAACAAAGAGCGTTTAGAAATGAAGTTCACACCCTCAAAAGCTGACAAAGCGTCAAATTCTGATGTTGTCTGATGATAAAGCTGATTATATTCCAGCTCTGCCCGGACAAAGAGAAGAGTTGCCTCACCGATCATTCCCTCCAGAGAGCTGGCATCAGTCCGCAGACGATCGTTCAGCATCTTTAAACAGGCCGCGGAGTGATCGCCAGCGGGCACGCGCCTCTCCGCGCGCTGCAGACCTGTTGCAACTTCCATAAACCGCCTGATCCCGGACTGTGAGCTTCTTCTTCTCACCTCCGAAAACCACCACAAAGAAGCAGAGCAAAGCAGCGGCACCAGAAAAAAAACGGAGCAAAAAGAACGAGTTTGTAAAATCCGCAAAGTTTGAAACGTTCACAAGTTTGAGAAGAAGGATCGACAGAAGAGGGAATCAGCGGCTGATGTAAATCCAGAGGTGTGGAGAGAAAAGGGTCCAGCTGTCCTGAACTTGATGTGCCATCGCGATCTCGAGTCTCTCTCTCTCTCTCTCTCTCTCTCTTCCTCTCTCAAAGAGGGGAGCAGCGGAGACAGAAACCCTCCCCCTGCCCACCGCAGAGCTCTCCTCCAGCGCGCTGCGGCGGCATTGGTGCCCGCAGTCTGGATGGATCCGCCTCCACAGGACTCAATCTAACAAGTAGCCTACTTTACACTGGAAACCTACACATGGTGGGTATTTTATAGGCTGTTTCCAGTATGTTTGGTCCCAATATGTTTAATTTTGCCTATAGGCCAATAATGTATGTAAGTATTTCTGCGGCAGGTTGGTCCTGACAGCAGCGACTCATTCTTTGCTGCTTGTAACCTCTTGGAATGAATCTATATGTGCTTGTGAGCCCGTACATCACCTGACCTCGAGTTATCAGCACTTCAACCAAAGAAAAAAAAAAAATAACAAAGATTTTTCTTTCTCACATTGTTTCAGTGGAAGGATTTTTAGAGGCCCGAAGAAGTGAAAGTATTTGAAAAGGAAGTATATATATATGAAACAAAATGAATGACAAAATGAAAAAATTACCCCGAGGTGTCAAAGATCACTAGAAAGGGAAATTATTTTTTAATTCTAAGGTTCCTGATCCACCACAACCTTATATAGCCTGTAACATTACAACATTTAACAACAACAATTATAACATTTAACTGGGTATTTAATTATGAAAATTCCATTTTTTTTAAAAGACCTTTTTGGTGTCAGAATGTTCAGAGGTGGTGAGGGGTCTGCTGGGGGACTATTATTGTGAAGGTCACCTGAAATCTTCAGGACGCGATTTATTTCAAGCCCGTATGATTATATGGAAATATAATCACGTCTTGTGTATCATTTTCTACACATTATCTCACAATTTTAGATATATATATATTTTTTTTTTAAATTATACTGATGTTGTCTAGAATTTAGAATAAACGTCTGTGGGTTTGAATAATATAAGATGAGTTTCGGTGGATCCTAAATTAAATCTGTGCACGTGGATGTAGTATCCTGATGTTGTATTTGCATAATGACTGTTAGACTCAACTACTTTTTCCAGTCTGCATTCACCACACACACACACAGATTCCAATATGAAATATTACCCACAATCACATCTCCACTAATCGCTATAGAACATCACATTATTCTAAACGGGCAGATATGAAACGGGAACGATATCCGGGAATTTCAAATAAACCTTCGCAGATTGATCATTTCTCCGCTGCAGGCCTGATATCAGCTGTGAGGGAGGCAATAAAAAGCAATATTCATCAGCTGTCGGCTCTTTTGTTCGAGCTGCATTCAAAGTCAGCTGGCAGATAGAAATCGTCATGATATACGAGGACCGAGAGGAGCTTTTATTAACGGAAATTAAATATTGAATGATGCGCGACGGTCAGGTTCAATTAACGGAGACGAGGACTAATCAAAAGTGGCAGATTATAGCACAGGTCTGTCCTCCAGTCAATGCCATAAAAACACGGAGTTTGTGGAGTACATTAATGGGCTGATTGGATTATAAAGCCTCCTGCCGCTCCAACACACAGGAAACCTCTGACGGGATTATTATACTGAACATCATCTGCATTTATGGGAGAAATTGCAAAAAAAATAGAAACATAAAGTAAAAGCGATTTTTTTTTTATTGGCTCATTTACAGAATATTGTTTTGAAGACAACAGCGAGATATGACTACAGAAGCATATCCAAGCACTCACTCAATTTCGTTGAAGTTTTAATAGTCAGTGGTAAAATATTCTTGAATAAAACTAATTTTTAGGATTTAAAAATAAAGGCCTTTATTTCCTTTATCACTTTGTGCCCATAAGTTAAAAAAGTATATTTTTTTTTATTTTAAAACAGAACATATCTCATTCAGTCATTATTACATTACATTACATTAGATTGAAAAATGGGTCAGATGACTGCATTTTCTTTTTCTTTTTTAAATGTCTGTTTTTTGATATGAATATTATTTCTTGTCAACTTGTAGAAAGTAACCAAGGTGGCATAAGGTATATAACGCTAATCAACATGTTCAACTAAAACTCAGTTATATTATTTTCCATTTAGAAGAGAGAGAATATAATATCTAATATCGTCAATGAACAACTCAAACAGCAGAATAACACACAGACCAACCCAACACACACTGATCCACTAGACTCACCTTGTGAGTGTCACTATTTTGCCTCTCCTAGGCTTGAAAAATATGCGCTATGAAGGCGCAGTAGACTACCAGCAGGGGGCGACAACAGTTGGTGAAATACTCCTGAAATTTAATCTATAGATTCTTGTACATGGGCACAAATTTCTCCTCGATCATATATTTATCTTTGTTTTTCTAAACCGTTACAAATCACTGTTGAATAATAATCATGTTTTTTTATGGTGTGACAATGCTGTTCTGGTTAGGTTTAGGTGGTTACCACCTGGGTTTGGGTTAAAATGAAACATGGTGTAGGTCAAATTGAATTCCTTGAGGTTAGCAAACCTTCATTGTCATGCTAATAGTAAACACCACAACAATCGTATTTACGCTTTTTTTAAAAAACTGTCCCAACAGCAATGTCCTGCTGCAAGGTCCACTAAATCCACTTTTTGCAAGTTAGGGTCTAACCATCCACCCAACCCTCTACTCCCAATATGGAAAATTTGTCACCTTATAGACGTCATCTGAACTGCGCCATCTGACAGGCTGTTTGAAAGTCATACACACGTGTACTTTTCAGTTCTATGTGAAGCAAAACCTGACACTGACACGGTATCCTCTAGTGGATCAACAGGTGTATTACACGCTTTGGCTGAGTAGTCAATGTGTTAGTATTGTGCTCTCCATTGACTTTGTATTAAGTGAATGTGCCTCCTTGTCACTTCTGTCTGCTAGCAAACAGAAAAATACCTAAAGGCTGCTGTGTGACCAACAGGGTAAAGAACCCAGAACTAAGTTTTCAGAACTATTTTTTAGCTGCTGAACTGAAAAACTGAGCTTTGAAGAAGACAAAGTGGATAATGTTACAGTACTGTGTACCAACTGGTGGGAGAGACAGAACTGAGCTGCAGGTTGTCCATGCAGCTCATAAAACCCTCTGTGAAAATGACACATACACCTGGACACACTGCTAGTCACAGAGAACACACAGATAGAAAGTAATAATACAACAGCTATTTAATTGAATGGTCTGCAGTGTTTGTGACAGAAGTTTAAATCACAGAACAGCTAACCTGCATTCAGCTGTAATGCTAACTGTAAAAAGAGCCTGAATGGGAAATGTTTGCATGTCTGAGCATGTAATTTTATAAACTGTAGTTTACTGTGAAAAGTGTCGTGTAGCCTGTTATGTAGTTGAGTTTGCTACACAGTTGTGTTATCTCTGCTGTAGACATGTTGTCAGTGCTTGCATTCATGTAATGCACCTTAGCATGTACAATGTAACGGGTTTTAGCATATGCTATAAACTACCTTTTCCTCTCTAGTAGATTTTGGGTTCTAAAATAATTCTTTAACATGCTGAAATCTACTATTTTTAGCTAGCTGCAGGCATTGTGTTAGCGTTTCAGTCTTTGGTTGCATATTATGGCACCAGTTTTTTCCCCTGCGGTGAATGTGGTTTTCAGAGTATGACGCGTTGCGCTCTGTCTCTTTGTGTATGTGCAGGTATACAATCAGATCATTTGTTTCCTTTTTTTTTTAGAGGTAGAGTCTGGAGGCAGGGTGCAAGTCAGCCTCATACAGTGGCCAATCCTGACACCCTGTGGACAAAACCAGAAGCTCACTGTGGGTCAGAAGGTATGGAGGCCCAAAAGAGCCACTTATATGATTAGCTGTTACTTTGAATGAGCAGTGAGCTAGTCACATAAAGGTCTCTGCCATAAAAACTGCTGAAATTAAATAGTAAATACAGGATTTATCACAGCTTTATCAAGAGCTGTACATGTAGACCTGATAAGTTTAATCCTTTTTCACAATAACAACAAGCAATTTCATTCATTTTTTTGTTGACACTGTGGTACAGGAGTTGATTCAACACAATACCAACGTGCACATATGCACCTCAGAACATCCCTGTTATGTTCTGTGACTGAATAGGAATGCAAGAGGAGAAACAAAGTATTGGTTACCAAAGATGTGACTGCTAACATTGAAATATATCGATTTGACACATTTGGAAATAATAAAATATCTTATTTATTTAAAATAATAATGTCCTCCATCACTTCCATTGTAAGGTCATGATGAAGGGATCTTCTAATGGTCAGTATGAACAGGAGGAATGATTACAGCAAGAAAAACAGGTTTCGTGACGTGCTTAAATATTAAGACATAATATTACTCCCATAGAACAGTGCCACTCTTGGGTTTTTTCGGAGGCCTAATTAAGCGCACTCACCTCATCCTAATTTGCCAACAGCTGTCGCTTAAAACAGAGGAAAAGAAAAGAGGAGGTTTGATCTTAACCATCAGATGCTGCTCGCCGCCTGTAAATGACGTGTAATACGTGTATACAAGACAATAAAAGAGGGTCAAAGCATAGTAAAGGCTTTTTGATGAAATGTGGTCCACACATTGACTTCCATCATTTCTATGATTTTAACAAGCAGCTTTTGTCAAAGCTAGCTGTAAAACTGTTTCTGAGGAAGTCGTCAGCAGCTCACAGCCTTGTAAACACGTTGGGTTTTTTTTTTTTTTTTTTAATAAATGTTGGCTGTGTGATGTGTCTGAGCAGTTCAAGAGGTTGTGGAAAATCAAGTCACAGTTGCTCATCTTATATTTTCCCTCAAGCATCTATTTTCATTGCTTGTCTTATATTTAAGTGGACACACCACCTTTCATTTAGGTCACCTTCAGTTATTACCAATAGTTAGCATCAAATTCCCTCTTTGTGTTTCCCTGTTGAGCTGCAGGTGGAAGTATAGAAACAAAAAGAGGGACTTTGGCACTAAAAAGACTGTAACACTGAAAGACCTACTCTATTTGACTCATTTGGATGCTGAAGCTTCATATTAGCTTCACATAAACTTTTAAATACATTTTTACACAGAAGGAGGACTGTGGATTTAGTCCCCCATCACTTATATTGTAAGTGATGTAAAATTCTAGTCTTCCCAAGCTTCCATAGCTACCTCAGTGACATTCAAAGAGCTGTTCTCACTTAGTCCAATCAAGTTATCTTTGGGGGATGATGAAGCAGAAAGCTCATTGAGACATGTCCCCCAACCCTGAGTCTTGACCCCGGGTTCCTAGACGCTCCGGCCTCATCGTAATTCCATTTGGTCCTCAGTCATGCCCCCTCCTCGACCACATCATCCCACTGTACATGACCCAGACCAACCTACAGCTCCCATTCATCCCCCAGCAATCAACCCCCTTCATCCGTCTCCTCAACCTCCATCCAAGCCCACCGTACACTATCCTCATCCGATCCTGAACCCTCTCGACAATCCAAACAAAACTCCTTCTATACTGTTCAAATGGCTTCGTTAGTGAATCAAAATGAAAACAATGTAAACGATGAAGATGAGTCTACACTTCAGTTACTTCCTGCACCATAATGAAAGTTAAGCACGTACTTCATGGAGATCATAAGGAAGATCTTACTCACAGGGTTTGTTGTGAACATGACACCCAAAAGCCTGTCATCTAGCTGAGCTGCAGCAGCTTTCATCACTCTTCAGCCTGTGTCTGCGCTGCCTTCAGGCCAGTCTGCCTGTGGATTTATGAGAAAACATTCATCATCAACTAAGCCCAGCACAGGTATTCATCTTATAGTCATCACCGACATGTTAATTACACATAATGACAATCCATCTCATTCACACTCCTCCAAGTGTTGTTGGCGGCGGAGGTGGACTGTGTGTGCATACTATGAGGAGGACTGGTTTGTATGTGTGTGTGTAGAATAACAGCGATGAAGCCAACTAGCCACTGTAGTGAACTTCACTACAGACATACAGACAGCTCAGGGTCATGAGCGCCCTTTTTTACAAGGACTAGATTATTACTTTCCAGCTGTTGAAATGAGACTCCAACTGTTTTCATGTGCACATGCTTGTCAGAAAGAGGGCAGACTTGATGAAAACTACCTATCATTTACAATAATGGTGGAAAATAACTACTAATATATTTTGTGCTTTTTGGAGTAATTTATTTGAGTGTGTCCATTTGATGCAACTTCATACTTCCACTGCACTCCGTTTAAGAGAGAAATATTGAGCTTTAACATTTCTTTACAGCATAGCTCATGCATACTGTACCAGATGTGTTTGTGTTTTGTTAGTTACATCAACATTTTCTGGTTAATCGACAATGATTCTTTGTTGATGTTACTCACCATGCTTCCCAGCAGTTAAAGGTATAATATGTAATTATTCCACATTAAAATGTTTAAAAATAACTAGACCTATGTTATTATATATGTTATATGTATGAGGAGACTTCTGTGGATAATTCGGCTCCCAGCAGAAACCGGACAAACATCTGGAACTTATGTTATATGAGAAAAAGCCATAGGAAAAAGCCGAACAAGTGCTAGCAGTAGCTCAGCTAACAGCCGTCTGGTGGTCACCAAACATTGTTGGATAAACACTGGTTTTTACAGGTAAAACAGCTTTAATTAATATTTGAACGATTTTATTCTGCGTGTACGTTTGTTTTTCGGAGAAGAGGAGACTTCTGCGGATAATTCGGCTGCCGGGAGAAACCGGACGAACGTCTGAATGAAAAGTTAGAAGAGATATAAACCGCTAAAGTGTTAGCAGCGGCTCAGCTAACAGCCTGTATCTGACGTCCGTGGGTCGCCGTACATCGTCAGAGAAACAACGATCTCTTAGATGAAACTGCTTTATTCAGTGTTTTTACCTGTAATCACCGGGTCCGTTTGTTCTGGAGAGGAGGAGACCTCTGCGGATAATTCGGCTCCTGGTAAAAAACACCCTGAACCATGAATTTCGGAGTAATCGTATCCCGGTGAAGCTGATTATTTAACAACGAAGACAACAACTCCCATGATCCCTTGCTACTTCACACAGTCATCACACGCTGTCTTTTGTTATTGTTTTGATTGAGAGACCCCTAGCGGCTGAAATTACATATTGTGCGTTTAAAGTAGGAGGCCTTTGAACATTTCCTGTTTTACACTCTTGCTGGCATCATCGATGATGTCACAGATCAAACCAAGTATGGTGGCATTGTACTGAGTTGGATCTTTGGTTGATTAGTAATTATGATGAGGTATGTATGTATGAATATATACGAGTATTGTTTGTTTGGATAAAGTTTACTGATATAAGTAACATTGTCAGTTGGCTTTTGTAGGTGTGAGACTGAGACTCTCTGAGAGAAACATGGCTCTGCCTAAAGTGAATGCAGTGGATTGGAGGGCCTATTTAAAGAGGAGGTTTGGTCATACTAGTCTAAATAATGTACAAAATAGGGTAACGTGACACAGGGAGGAGCAGCTTTTGTGGGCAAGAAACACTAGATCACATAATGGTTTATTATCAGAAATATGAAGCTGAAAGGAGATTGAGAGCTGCAGAGAGGTTCAAGTAAACTTAGATATTTCGCAGGAAAATTCAGAAAATGAATGTTTGTCAGCGGAGGTAATACATACTTTCATTGTTTGCCAACTGTCAATAAGAAGAAGACACACAACTACTCTCCTGAGTCTGAAATTGTGATGCTTCTATTCGTCTTTGGAGCCATTTCTAAACAAACTAACATGACCAAACTCTTCATGATGAAGGAACATATCACTCAATGCAGCGGTGTCGCTCTCTGATGTGTTTTTAATCGTTTTTAGAGGTGTACAGCACAGTGCAATAAGATACATGAGGCTTCACACACACACACACAATACTGTCAGTTCGTTATTGGTTTGGATCCAAACATGAGTTTCGTTGACAGGAAGGACGATATTTGTTAAAAAGCAACACAATGACTGGGTTTTATTTGTTGATGTTAATGCAAATGAGGGCTGCAGGGAGAAATGTTCTGTTTTTCCATTTAAGCACTGCTCCCTTTACCATCTTGAAGTCTTGAGTTACTTTGGACTATACATGTTCCATGGTCGAAATATGAATTATTTCATGATTTTCTTGTTGCCATCAGATTTGTCATTGCAACCCAGTCTCCTACTGTATAAACTACTACATAGTTTTATCTCATATGTTTTGAAGGAAACATGATTGCAGTGGTTTTGGTTAAATATCGAAAAAGTCAACACATCGTATAACTGTTGACTTTTTCAATATTTAACCAAGACAGAGATCTTTACCATGTGCTGTGAATAGCTCCTACAGTATATAACCATAAAAAAAAAACGTTTGTGTTTCCACCTCTGCCTCCATGGTGGTGCAGTGATGCAGCTCCAGATGTCTATCAGCTCTATAAAAGCTGCTGGGTGGTGGCAGTGACAGGACAAGCCACATGTTTGCTGGAGAGCTAATTGACTCGTGTTTGTGAGTAAACCGTGGAGAGATGAAACAGTGCAGGAGAAAGAAACCACCAGCAGATTGTTCTCTGCACATTCAAAGCGATGGAAGAACAACCACAGTAAGAGCTTTTTGTTGGCTTGTGCTCTCTGAGGCTAACCCTGATCTGGGCTTTGAAGCTTTAATGGGACACAGTAAAGTCTGAGACCCTGCTAGAGGCTGTGATACAATACAGATAATGTTGCTAACATTTTTTTTTGGTTTGTTTTACCAAAATAAAAGAAATGATTTATTCTTTCTCATAATAGAACAAAGAACTCCCACACACTGTCTCCTGTGAGATTTATTGAGAACAATTAGATTTTTGGTACAAAGACCTTCATCAGGTTATTTCACAAGACAATCAAGCATCCTTCAAACATGATGTTGTGTATGTTTATCTTCACTCTGTCAGGACTGTGTGCATTTTTAGTTGTGTATAATGTGCGTTTTGTATTTTTTTTTTTTTTTGTCTATTCATAGTGCAGGCATAAAGAGCCATGACGTGATTTCGTATGATGCTTGGTTAAAAAGAGGGATGTCATTCAGTTGTGTGGCCTGATTGGACCAACCTATTTAACACGCACCCTCCTTTTGTCTTGTGAGATGACCTGATGAAGGTGCCCAACTCTGTGCAGGAGTTCTTTGTTCTATTATTGTCTGCCCATGGTCTTCTCTGACATACCTGTCCGTCTACAGGTGTGCAAAAAGTTCTACTCCTTCTTTTCCTTTCTCACCAAAATAAAAATCCAGCTGCAGGTCAAAGTATTTAGTTCATCATAGTTTAATAAAACATTTTTAATACAAATTCAACTGATGTTTTGTTCATTTGTCAGTGAATAAAACCTATTTATGAGACAAAAACTGTGACTTTGGAACAATAACCTACAAAAGTAATGTTTCTATCGAAACCTCTTGACACCTCATGTCACCATGCATAAAAACTAACAGACATATCAAAGCAGGGTTGTTATTTGCTGTTAAATGCAGACATCTTATTAGTTAGCTATTATGTGTTTCAGCAAAAAAAAACTGTATGAACGTAAACACCACAGTTGAGAAATGATACATGTAACTTCTCACAGAGCAGGCAGATAGACTGAGCTTCATTCACACACACCATCTGCTCATCTTTTTCACTCCAAAGCAAACATGTCAGCAGTGCAAATGACAACTGTGTCACATTATCTGAAAACAACAGAGCGTTTAGGACAACATGGTCACAAAACTGAAATGACTAATAAATTAGACAAACAAAAATATAAAGTCAAAGTAGTTAATCCATGCATTAATGACTTGATAATATAAAGACACGCTTGCAGTTTCCATCCTAGGAAAAAAAAAAAAATGGAGTGAAATAAGCAAAATAAAATCCTAAATCACTGTTGTTCACCAACATTCTTGGTGTTTTTTGGGGACAATACTGCATTTTACATAAAGGAAAAGTCTCACTAAACACACTGACTGCATACTGAGAGATGAGGCGTGAAGTTAGAACACTGTCTCAATGCAGGGCTTTGATTTTAAAAGTGTCTTATTTCTATGGAGGGTCTACTGAGTTATAATCAGTTGATTTTTTTTTTAGCTTATCACAGATTGCTAACAGAAAACCACAGGGAAGTATTTGGTAAAAAAAAACAGTTTTCATTTACTATTTTTATGCAGTGCTTTTGTTGCTAGGGAACAGTGACGGTGGATCCATAGAAACACAGTCTGGTTTAAAACACCTGCATTCTCTACTAACCCAGCACTGCTCCTTCAGTCTTGCTAGAACTGATTGTAGTGGTTCAGAGTTGGTAGTGAGCTTCACATGTCACACAGGAATATCAAAACAGCTCATGTGAAGAGTCGACAGAGAGAGAGTCTAAAACAGCTTCAAGCTACAAGAGTAAAGAGGAGGGAGAAGCGGAATCAAAAGACCTGCCACTGTAACAGAGGACACGTATGCGACTTAGTAGGCACAAAGCTTTTCACATGTAACAAGTCCACTCGAACACAAAAAGAGCACTTTTGCTGGACATTGTTTTTGTTCATACATGAATACCTTAAGAATGTGTGACAAATACTTACATACTGAAAGATTGAACATGTGAAGACAGTTCTGTTAAAGTAAGAAACTGGGGCCGGGTATTATACATCAATACTTTACCTCTACAAACTAAAATATGTCTGTTCAGTGGCTAAAGCTGCTAACAAATATCTGCTCAGATTCATAATCTTCATCATTCTTTGATCAGAAAAAACTTGATTTTAAATCAAACTACTGTTACTACTGGTAGAAGTGTGATATGAAAAGAGCTGAAGATGCAGTGAGCAACCAAACAGGACTAACAGTAGTTGTCATTCTTCATACCTCTGTCTACTTCTGTCACTTTTCTTGAGTGTGACATCACAAATGTGTGTTTGGAGACTGTCTGACACTGTGCACTATTATCCCTATTTGTACCATTCACAGCATCTTGTCCTTTTCTATGATACCAGTGCGACCATTTAAAAACACATACATAAGCTTCTGCCTTTGGGCTGAAGAACACTTCATATGAAGTAGTTTGTTGATTAAAATGACTGAAACACAGCTGAAACTTTTTTTTTCCCCAGCATGTTAAGGTGTGTTAATATGCTCTTTAAATAAAAAAAGGGGTTTAAAAACATTAGTAGTGAAAAAAAAATGGTCTTGTACCAAAAATAGAGGTGTTGTACTGGCACCAGTATGGAAACTGATACCCGGACCCTGACATACATGCAAACATTAGAGTTATGGTTTGGCAGAAATGATGTCAGTGATATGTGTAGTCCAGCAGTCCTGGTCTAACAGAGTTCACACAGTAAGAGTGGTTCTGGCTCATATACAGAGACAGTGAAGGAGTGGTTAAATTGACTATCTGTGGCAAACAGCAAGCACACAAATTCCCAAAAACACAAAGTGCGCTCACAGTCACACTACTAGATTACAGTAACATCTAGAGAACAATGAGAGTCATTCCCCATCAAGAAGCTTGAAAATAAAATCCCATTATGTTTCCTTTTGTATTTCCAGAAAAAAAAAAAAAAAAGCTGGGATCATTTGCCCAGCGGGTGAGTAATGAACAAGGAAGGCCAATAATAACGGCTGCTCTCAGACACTAACAGTTCATTTCAGAGAGCAAAGGCCTATCAGGTGCTCTCCATCCACACTCAAATACACGCTATCTTGTTTCAAACAAGTCCTTAACATGGGATGAGGTTATTTGCATCACAGGGGAACAACATTTAATGATTCTTTTAACAAGGAAATGGATTTTTAAAATCACGAGATTTGTTTGCGTTTCCTTCAGCCAGAAAGTTCTATGTTATCCAACAATGGATGAGCCAATCACATTGTGAAAGTCAGCTCATCAACGTTGCGACGTAGTGGTTTTCACCAGACCCATTTGATTCCTCTGTGTTCAGCTTCTGTCTCTGAACTCCTCCTTTACTTTGTAACAGCACAATGAACACAGAAAGACCAACGACGTCTCCCAGAGCCTGGGAAATTCATCTTGTTTGTTTTTTTTTTCTTCTCAGTACAGGTCACTGTGGAGAGGTGGGGTGTAGTTTAAAATGGAAGAAGATGGCTTTTTGTGGGCAGGTCCTCAGTAGTTGAGTACTGGTCTGTCCTGCTGGTTTGTCTGTAAGGGGGGGGGGGGGAGGGTACGATCCTTCAGGCCTCAGAGCTCAGGGATGTTCGTGTTGGACTTGGAGGGAGGCGGGCAGCTGCACTGTGCTCTGTACGGAAGCTGTAATCATACTGACCAGGAGAGAAAAACAGAGATTATTACCTCGTGCTATACACATCCAGCACTACACTGACTAACATTCATCACATCAGCTTTAAGATATGTGCAGGGTTTACATGAACACACCAAACTCAGGACCACCCTGACCTCTGGTGGACACAGTGTGCAATAACAGGAACATTTCTATTTGTTGAGATTATACATGGTAAATGGATTGTACTTGTATAGCACCTTTTTATTCTTCTGTAAGTCTTTGAGAGCAGACAGACATGGTAAACAGCCCTGTCACCTGCTCTGCATGGTGTTATTAAACCAGAGACATCACAACTACACCTTATTTTTATACAGTATATGGACTACACATAACACGGCTATGCTAACAATGCTAGCCATCATGCAGGCTGGTAAAATGGATCCATCACGTATCGTTGTATGTGCAGGTTGGTGCTCTTGTCGGTATCTGAGCCTCCAGTCAGTAAATGTGTTTTCAAAACTACATTCAGGGCTGTGCTCATTCTCAGTCCCGCACAGCCCGTACCAAAATTTGGCATCGACTGAGCTAATGCAGATAACGTGACGTAACAAGTTTCGTGCCCAACCCTATCTGTGTTGACAGATCTTATCATAACTAATAGAAACTATGAGCAATCTGTAATGAACAGGACTTCCCCTGAAACACTCACCTCTTTCTCAATCTCAGCCAGTGACTTGATTGTAATGCCCATGAGGTCTACCTGCTGCAGCTGAATAGGGAGAGCATTCAAGTTAAGGTTAGTTGTCACGACTAAAACAAACAGAAAATATTCACATTTGAGAAGCTGGAGTCAAAAGAATTTGCACAGTTTAATCTACTGATCATTGCAGCTCTACACATTCTATTGAAGATAGATGCAGGAGTTTGAGGAGAGAAGTCAACACGGGACTAGATACCTCAGCTATCGGAGGATTAAACATGTGACCCAGCAAAAAACTCAAGATTCAACTCAGGACACTTACATCAGATGAGGCACAGGCAAACTTCTCAGAGATCATGAAGGGCACTCCATCCATTGCTGAAAAAGACATAAATAAATTCACATAAATGCTAAATAAATCCCACTATTGCAGTGGAAGCAAATAAATAATAAAAATTTACACAAAAACACTGGTGAACCAGTTTTTTATGGTGCAATGACATGGACCGGTGCTTAGTGGTCGGACAGAGCGGTATCTGTTGTTTTGGTTCATTTATGTGCAGTGAAAAAAGTGAAAAAAGGGGCAGAGTGTGTGGTGATTAATAACCATGACCATAACACGCTCAGTGCAGAACAGTGCATATTTTAATAATAGTGTTGCAGTCAGTGTCATGGGAGGATCATCCAGCTCAGGTCTCTTGAATTGAATTGAATTGAATTGAATTGAATTGAATTCCGATGGCAGCGACACGACATGAGCATGGGTAACCAGGGTAACCCAGCTAACTTTGCTAAGCTGACTAGCATACATCCATGAGCATAACACAGCTGAGTGGTGTGCTGCCAAAATGTTCCAGGTGGAACTCTATAATTATTGTTCTGCATGTCCCACTAAGTGGATTATAAAACTATTTTGACAGTAATTGTTTGGGTCAAACCAAACCAAACATCCTGTAGTGAAGGGTTCATGCTCCATTACACCCCTACCAGCATACTAATTAAAACATGGAAATGGAGGGCTGCTGTCTCCAGACTTCATTTGCCCAATTTAATCTTATTAAGCCCATCATTACACTGAAGCCAACAGTAGACATTGTAGCATTTAAAGTAGCATTATACACACAATAACAACTTCTTCAAAAAAGACTTATAATTTGAGGGAGAGGATGACGAGGAGAAGACAGTGACAAACTGTTGCTAACCTGAGATAGCGTACAGGTTGGAGTTCTGGTGCTCGTAGTCTGGTCTGGTAGTGTTCTTCCCTCTGAAACTGGCTGGCAGGGTCATGGAAATATGCCTGGAACAAAAAGAAAAACACACATTCAGCATCTGGTTAGTGATGGAGACAAAACACTGAATTTATGCATCCTTGCTGATCTGATGTTCACTGTTGTGTGTTTTTATTTTTTTTTTGTGAAGGAACTTGGAGCAGTTATTCTGACATACACTAAGCTCTAAAAGGAGCAGAGAGGACAGGAAACAGCTGGGCCCTCTAGGGTGTTGTCTCTTCATGATTTGTCTCCTGTCTTTGGGCTTTGAGGGATCTGTCTTTATTTGAGCATTTCCTCTCATGAGAAAGTACATTATTGTATTGCATTACATACAACTGTCACCAAATGAACTTTAACATGGATTCACATAAAACCTGCACCATTGTAAACAGGACTAAAAACCTGAAGGCTACTAGAAACAGGTGCAAGCAGACAGCACAGTAGGGTTTGTAAGTAGCTTCTTTCTTTCTTTCACCTGCTTCCTAAACAAATGCACATGCTACCCAAGATCTTTATGACATGAGGTGGTGGTGCTCATGGGAAATGCAGTCTTCAATCTGGGAAAACGTTTCTGCTTTTGTCCACAGGGTGCACGAAAAAAATCAATCAAAACAAAAGTTCCTCTCTTCTAACGTCCACATTTCCCTCTTTGCTGAGCTGCAGTGGAGGGGTAGTTGTGAATTTTGTATTAAAAAGACTAACTGTGGAAGACACGCAAATCGTTTCTTGAACTGAGACTGCTGAAGCCTCTTATTAACTTCAATGTAACTTTAGAATGTCTTTTCAAACAGAAAAATGCGGCAGAGTTTGTTCTCCATGTCCTCCATGAAACCATGTTAGGAGGGGATCTTTTCATGGCCAGTGTGGACAGATGGAATGATTACAGTAACCAATAACTCTTTCAACCAACACGAGCACATTCCAGTTGCTTTAAGACAGACTTTAAAAATGTGAGCCTATCCTTTAAATACAGGCTGCTACAACTGGACGTTAGAACTCTTAATCTCATGATGGATTATGAGTACAGTGTGTATATATGTGTGTCTTGGTGTGGATGAAAGGTTCCAGCTGAAATTTGATTTTTTTTTTTCCTGCTTCACTATGATCTAAAGATAGAGCTGTTTCCTTGAGGAAAGGATGTTCAGTGACAGTGAACATCCTCTTTCCTTGATTCAGGGCTGAACAGACAGCCTCAGCCCTGTCAGTAATGCAGGATATGCACTATGTCAGTTACGTACATTGCAAATACGTAAGCATGCAGCTGGACATGTGTTGAGATAGACATGAGTATGAGTAGACATACTTGGGCATAGGAGCTGCTGGGACTGGGGCTGAGCTGGAAGTTGAGTTCACATTCTGAATGTTGTTGGTGGTTGGTGTGTGAGGGGAGTCCTGAGCCCGAGGCACGGTTCCCATGCGATACCAGATTCCCATGTTGTTGAGCTCTCTGTCAAAAAAAAAAAAGAAACAACACACACTCAAAACAAAGACATCTCAAAGTTACATCCCATAGTTTCTCTTCTCCTTAATACTTTGTCTGAGGATGTAAATCTTCACGCAAAACTATTTGTCAAGTCTACAACCACAACATCTCATCGTGTGATCCCATGATGCTCACCCTATGAAGGTGTACTGAGGGGGGGCTTGCTTGGAGCGTCCCAGGATGCGAATGTCACAGATGGCTGCCTCTGTGGAATCCCGTGGAATAAACTTGATACAGAGCCGCCTCTTCCGGAAGGCCTGCTCCTCTGTACAACACGAGAGACATACAGAGATGCCACAGAGGTTATGAACTATTCTTTCAAGATTGACACACAACAGTTGTTATTAGGGGTCAATAACAACAACACAACTCACGAGTGTCAACAGTCTCCTGGATTGGGATGAAGCCCACAGGCAGGGTGTCCTTTATATCGATCAGCTTCATGTCCACAAGAACATTGCCTAAATGGCTCTGTAAAGAAAGGAAAGAGTAGAGGACAAATGAAAACACAGAGACTTTGGGGGAGAAAAACAGCCAAGAATAGAATTCATATTATCATCATAATGCTCTGTGCACGGCTGATTGAGGTGATTTCACTTACGTTTTCCTTCGAGAAGACCCTGGTGAAGCAGAGGTAGCGGGTCACCTTGGATTTGAAAAGGCCATCCTTCCACAGGTCAGCATCCAGGCCGTCTGTTGTCGTAGAGACCTGGAGGCAGGTAGAGAGGGATGGGGTCATCAAACTGTTACAGTATCTGGCTGCCTCACAATTCATTTAACATGACTGAGTCTGTTAAGATCACCTGACAACTCAAAGGTTTTGTCAGCCTTCCGAAGAAGAAGAGCATTGAATGTCTCTAACAGACTGTCCATCGCTGCTACTCATCAGTCATTTTTAATGAAGCTCAAATTAAAGCTGGATCCTGGGAATAATTTATATCAATAATTAAAATAGATCCACTTCAGCTATGTAGGTAACAGTGTAAGGAAAGTGATGCTGTCTAAACTGAGCACAGTTCTCTTTTAGCAGTAAAGGTGAATGTTTACTAGGCCTGGGACCACATGCTTATCTCCCAGTTTGATACTATAACAATACGTGGGTGCTGATTTCATTTAGAGTTGATTCTTGATTCAAAACTGCTGGCTAATGAATGAATAGAGAAAAGGCACTACTTCCAGCCTCTGGCTTCAGTTTACTGTGTGCTGCATCGTTAGCTTCAGGGAAGAGCATCGCTGGCCAAGACACTGAGCGAGTGCAGGGTGTCATTCCATCCACATCCCCTTATTAACTAACATTTAGAAAATTATTTTTGACATTTGTGAATTGATTCAGAATCGTAGGAGATAAGAATCAAGATTCTAAGGTGAATCATTTTTTTTTAGGTCAGAGAAACTACTCTTAATGAATCCATCTTTCTAAAGCTTAAGGACAGCCAGAACAACTCCTTGCGGTGTTGTGACCACCTTGATATTTAGATATTTAGATATTAGATATTCGATATTAACCAGCAAGTGAAAAAGTTCTATACTGACCCATGGACATGGTCTATGGTTGGCAGGTGTCGTGTTTTGTATAAATTGTAAAGCCTTCTGACACAAACTTTGGGATTTTAAGCTGTGTAAATAAAACGTGTTATTTGACCTTGAGTGGTATTAAGGGACTTACTACATCATATCCGGTGGGTGCCCTGTTTCTGGAGGCTACAACTCCGACTCCAGTGATGGGGTCCATGGGCATCTCTGGCAAAGCTTCAGAAAGTTCCCGAACCTCAGGCATCTTTGTAGAGGTCTGCAACAAAAAAAGCACCATGACAGTTTAGCTTCTTGGAAACAGGTCAGAAAAAGTAAGACGGTAGTGGATGATATGGATATTTTGAGTGCCCGGTCAGCACCTCAGTGGAGAAAAAGTGGACACGAGCCTTTGATGTCTTAAAGCTGAAAATATTTATTGACGCACTTGATCGAGGAGAACTGAAATAGTGAATCTGCAACTTGGATGCTGTCTCTTTCTGTTCTTCCCTCCGTAAGTCTGACTCTTAGTCTTTAACCTCAGCAGATCAGCCTACAATATGAAAAATTAGTCTTATTAGTCTCACTAGTTTCTAAACAAGGAACTGCATTTTACCCGTATTAGTTCAGGTCATGTTGCATGGAACTTCAGGTCACTGTCTGCACGTTCTGGCTATGCATTCACCTATCTGTGTTGTCTAGGAAGTCCCTCTCTGACCTTGGTAACCGTGGCAACACTGATTTACCCTTTATCAGACAGGTCACTGCCTCCCCAAAACACCACAGACAGCTACATATCCAAAGAGAGACAGTGTCTCTCTCTGCAAGACTTGATGTTGCTTACTCTGTGACCTCAAGGCCCAGGCTTGACCCAAGGTAACCTAATTTGTAACCTCTTCAGATGAAAAATTCCATAACAGTGGAGAATGCAGAAATAACTTGCTCAAATTACATTTGAAGGTGACCTGCATTTAACTCTACTGTACCTACTGGAAAGGTTCCATCAGTCTACAGATACGGCTGGTGAGCAAACAGCTCTGTTGTTGAGCTCAAGTTGATATAAAGGGTATATGGGAGAAATATATCAACCTCTTCCACCCCCCATAGAGCCATTATTGTCTTTTCTAGGGAAAGGGGTGTTTGTGGTATACATCATCTGAAAGCTGGGAACCTGAAAAAATCATTTGAGATGCAGCTCAGCATGGTGTGTCAGTTTTCTAGTCATAAATCTAGAATAAACATTGTGCTTTTGTTAGGGTGCCAATTCAAGTTTGGAAAGTTTAGAGTGTGTAAGGGCTTTGAACATTATGATGGCCATCCCCATGCTCAGTAATGTTATAAGTTGTTTCAAGCCCACCAAAGATTCAATTAAAATGGTCAGATAACCCTCCAAAATACCACAAGACACCAAGACCTTGAGGAAAAATTCATGCTGTGATTTTGCATCAAATTGCTCACAACTCCCCTTATTGTCAGTATACCTAGGAAAGCCGCGCACCCTCTGAAGGCTCTAGGTCTCTAGTTTGTGGTCGTAAAGCTTGATGAGGCCGTGGTAATCCTATTGATTGTAGAGGTTTCAGAATTCACAGTATGAAGTTGTTGCTAACAGCTGGGGTAAATGGTAAATGGTAAATGGACTGTACTTGTATAGTGCTTTTCTAGTCTTCTGTCTACTCAAAGCGCTTTTTACATTACAAATCACATTCACACACATTCATACGCTGAATGGGTACAGGGGCTACCATACAAGGTCCAACCTGCCCATCAGAGGAAACTAACCATTCATACACATTCACACTCTGATGGCACAGCCATCTACAGTATTTAAACAGAAGAGTTTGTGTGTCAAAGTGGCTACAAAGCTAGACATGCCACCTCTTTATGTGCCTTGTAAATGTGACTTCACTCACTTCTAGACTGTTTGGTGCAGAGAATTCATACAGCTTTGACTGAAAGAACAACTTTCCAGCCTTGCCTTCCAGCCTACTGCAGCACAGAAGCATATTAATGAGTGCTGAGCAATGTGGGATTTACACAGAGCAGAAAACCCTCTTGAAGCTGTCTGGACAACAGAGGCGTCCTGCATAGCTTCTCCTTGACTACCATGGTGCTCTGTTTAAGGAAGTGACACAAAGACAGCAAGTAAAATACCAGTGAACAGACACACTAGATTCCTCACATCACTTCCATATCCAGACAGCACATGCAGACATCTGTAGAACAATGTGCACTCACATGCACTTAAGTAGCCTGTTGGGATTACTTCCCTCTTTCAGCACTTGTTTCACTTGGAGAACATATTTTCTTCATTGTCTGCACATCAAGTAGCTCAACATATCCACATAAAACGAGTCCATTTAAATCATTAAAGTTGAATTTCAAGTATATTTGTCATCTCTCAACACACAGAATATGTGTGCACAATATAAACATCCGTTCGTTTAAAACCGTCTTTGGCAATTTTTGGTATCAATTCACTGGTAAAACGAGACTCAGTTCACGGTGTATTTGACCTACTGCTACTTTTACAACCGATGCACTGAGTTACTCTACTATTTACACTTAATTGCATATTTTAAAGACATGTGTGTGTGTATATATATATTTATACACACACACACACACACATATATATATATATACATACATGTCTAAAACTATTTAATAACGTATAGCTTTTGTGCATTAACTATGCTACATGTGTTCCGAGTTCACCACACCACGCTAAGCCTTTACCACATAATTATATCAAGTAACGTTAAACATCATTAACTACGACCATATATTAAATTAATTCAGCATGTCCTTCTCTTCATACTAGGTATCGAGTGCAAAGGTTCTCTTGACAGCTAACAGTGTGGATAACTAACCCAAGTAACTCAATCCACGTCAAAATAACAAATAAATACTAAATTATATCCAGCTTGCGTTAATCGCTCTTGATGTTTGTCAGCTGTAGATTAGATGGCTTAGCTATGCGACAAAGCTAGCAAGCTAGTCAGCTAACGCTAGCACGATAGTAATAACTATCCAAACACCAGCTACTCGACGCTAGCGTTAGCTCGGCTGTTCTTTGCCAGTCTGTTGGCAAACGTTATCCAGCCAGACAATTTAAGAGCTCACCACACATTCTTTATTCAATTTTGTATCCCACCATTTGAGACAAAGGCAGCTTTACATGTCATAGCGTCGTACAAAGGCCGAATCTGCAGTAATTGCTAATTGCTATTTGCAACATCGATAATGTTAGCTAACGTTAACTAGCAAACTGCTAGGGCAGTTCACTTACCAGGCGCGGATAACAATTGAATCCCACCGGTCTCCGTTTATTTTCTTGTGTGTTATTCTCTCTCAGACGTATTCACAGCTCCGAAGCGAATCGCATCTTTACGGAATTCCTGTTATCAGCGAACCGATCCAATACATGGGCTGTTTTGTATATACACTTTGCATAGTGGAGCCCCAGCTAGCGAGTTCAGGACGGGGCCGTCAGTGGGGCGGTGGGGAGGACTGAGAGCGGAGGAGTGATAGCCAGCCTCCCCCCTCTCCTGCCAGGAGCTTACGTATTGAACATACATGTAAACAAAAAATATCTGCTTTTTATGCAATATAATGTGTGTTTGGACGCTTTCTCTTAAATTCTTTTTAAAAGAGAGAAGGGCTGCTTCCATTCTCTTACATCTGTTTCACCAGAATCGATTCATGATAATAAAGTCTTCCAATAAAGACTCCATGTGCACCATGCAGTTAGTTTATGGTAATTTAATTATTTTCAAATGTATATGTTACACTAAATCAGGCTATACAATGACTTGATAGAGGCCTCAAGGCAAACTTTGCATTGTTATGATCTTGTGGTCCCAGCTTATAGTTAAATTAAAAATAAATCTAGGGCCTATATTTATTTATTTCTTTATTTGTGCTTACATGGGGCATTCTGTTATATAAAACTGTGCTCAAATAGGTGACCAGGTAACCACCAACTAGTAATCACAAATACATACATTTCATGAGAGGCCTGAGAAGAATCTTTTCAATAAAGTAAGCTGTGACCTTTAATGTTCAACAGCCTGTAGTGAACATAATCTATTCCAGGAGATGAATTTAAGACCTTGGTAACTCTAAACAAACACATGTGCAACAAATACATCTCCCCCCCTCAAGAACATTAAAACCATTTCCTCAAACGCTGGAAGTGCTTGTGCCAAATACACAAATATCCCGGGAACAGTCTGAGAGCTCTTCATGCCACACAGAGTGCTGCAGTGTATTCGATGATTTAATGATAAAATGAGTAAGGAATGAGTTTATTTTATGAGCAAGTTTTATTTCATTGGTTCATTGGTTAGTCAAGAACATATTGGCACAGTCATTCAGAAACCACAACGGGTACCACACTCCATGATCTTAAAAAAAGAATAATCAAAATCAAAGCAGCAGAGGCCAATATGTCCTGACTTTCAGTCACTATGAGTCAAGCCCCAAAAGCACTGGATCCTACATCCCAACATAATAGTATCTTCTTGATGTTTGACCCTACTGCCTGGTAATTTCCTACATCTTTCAAAATCAACACTTCCAGCAGGTTTTCTGTTTTAAATGAGGAGTCTCCAAACACAAGCTAAAACAACCATAATGACATCACAATGACATAATTAGGGACATTTTCTCCTCCAAAGCCACATAATAATAATGATTTATTCATAAAGAGCATTTATAAACAGAGTTACAAAGTGGTTACAGTAAAATAAAAACAGAGCACTGCAACTTAACAAAACACATGCAAAACTAGAGGATGTGTGCAAGCTGGAAGCTGTTAGCTGCAGCTGCTGCCAGCTGCTGCTCCAGCAGCAAGGTTTTAAACCTTCTATCTAATGCTACAGACTTGTTCAGCATCCCCATGTGTACAACTTTAAAGAGATATTGCAGTTAATAAGTAGTATGGCGATGTTTTACTAATGGCTATAGGGTGGGGCTGTTGGTGCCATGCTTCAATATGTTGTGTGTATTCTTATGGAGAACTTATGCACCAAGTTTCATTTTATTAAAGGTAACAAAATTACAGATGTATTACCTTTTAATGTCACTTCAGCTCCCCCTTGAAGCTGAATAGTATTGAAAATCACAGCTGTGCTTTGCATTGAGCCAACATGTCACACAGCAAACAATATGAAAGATCAGATTCTCATATTTAGGCTTTTAATTGCATAGAAAATAAGGGTTTTATCTCTGACATTCTTATATTGATAAGGGGAGCTGGAGTCACACGGCATGATGGTACAATAAAAAATATAAAAATATATACTACTTTGTTCAAAAGGGTTGTAATTTATTTATATAATTTATATGTGTTTGTGAATGTCAGTATGTTGTATTTGTATGTATTGTTTGTCTGTGTTTGTGAGATAAAGGTGGTTTTGACTTGTGAATGAAACCTGAAGGTTAAAAATAGAGAAAGAGAGGAAGAGCTATCTTATCACAAAGACTGTTTAGCAGTCTCAACAACTGTATATGCGGCACTCTACGGAGTGCTGCCTTTGGACGTGTTCAGATTCACAACCTTTGGATCTAAAAGGGGCACAGAAGTGGCAAGATCTTAAACTGCCCAACTGTTCAGGTATACTGTTACCTATTATCAAAAAATGATGTTTTTAACATGCATATCAATCTAAATATTAAAGTTGCAATATGCAACATTCAGCCACTAGATGTTGCACTATAGCACCAACAGGTCAGACCAAAACAAATGTGTGCGTCATTTACTCGATCACGAAACTCAGATCAAACTGTAAAATTAGGCAGTGCTGATCAAATATGGATCAAGATTCTCTTACTGCATTGCCTATTTCTCACCACAAATGTTTTCAGAAACAAATTTTAGTGTGCTGTTAAACTGTAATTTGAGAAAGTTTGAGACGTGGCCGCCATCTTGAAAAATGAACGTGGGGGGCATGGAGGGACTAACATGCACTAACATGCACGCTCACATACACTAACATGCACGTGCAGCCAATGCAGCCACCACAACAAAGAAGAGAGAAGCTCAGATAACAACATACACAGAGGGAGTTTGACTTCATTCACTGCTCAGGTCACCATTACTCCACTATATCTTTACCTAGCAAAGATAACATAGATAACATTCATTTTGGTAACCAATTACAGGTGGTAAGTGATACCCAAAAACAAACTCAAGTTTTATTCAGGGTCATCTAAATATGGTATGGACCAAGTTTGGTGAAGATTAGATGAAATATGTGCCAACAGAAGCAAAAAATCCAAAATGGTGGGGGAAAAAATCCACCATTACACCTGTCCATGAAGTATGAAATTGAGCACTTTTAGTTTTTGAGATATCAACTTTCAAATATTCCTCCCATAGACTTTCCATTATAAATTTTAATATTTTTTGACAAAATTGTATAAATTCACTGGGATATGTTAGAAAGAAGAAAAGTAATAGCATAACTGTCCTTAAAGAGCCAAAGATTTTGATATTTGAATGGTTTCTGTCACTGAAAACATGCAGAAGTAGTTAGTGATTGAAAAACGTACAGAGGAATAATAAATAACAATTTGAAGAACATTAAGCAACTCTCACACAATAAAAAGTGAATATATACACAAAAATCAGCAAATTAAGAAAATACACATACATAAACATGCTGCAAAAACAGAAAACATAACCAAATACAGAAACTCTGCAAGCTCCCACAAAACAGAAATGATTTGGAAAAATGTGCATAAAGTACGTCTGAGTTCAAAACACGAATTATTAACAAATGCAAGACCACTTTTCATATTGACCTCTCTCTCTCTCTGTCTCTTATTCTCAATGCCACAACCCTACATATACTGTATAAATTATATTAAGTATAGTGTATTTTAAGAGGCAACAATAATGTGATAAGAAAATATGTGGGCCTACTTTAGTTAAAAAGATGTTTTCACTTATGGATTAACACCAATAAAGTTTTGAAGTGTCTTTGCTTTTTGTCATCTGTTCCTCATAGATCCAGACAAACTACTGAATCCGTTTTAATTTGTTTAGTATCTGTCTGGTTGTTGTTGCTGTCCAGCATGGAAAGGTTTAAAGACTGGTCACCACAGTGAATGTGACGATGCTATATATCAATGATGCAATTGTATTTCTATGGTAAAATACTTAAGGAAGAAGTTTAGATTTTTTAAGCAGCGCTACTTTGTTTTGTAGGCTTGACTGTGAACAGCTGTGCTTTATCAGAATGGCAGATGTTTAACGATTTTGTCTGATTGTGTGATGTTAACTAACTAATGCCTGGTGCAAAATGCACTTTAAATTTTATTCACTTGTCATGATTCACATTGCTACTATCATGGATCAGAGTTGCTCTAGGTGAACAATGACTGCTGTTTGAGCTCCAGCACAGGTACAAATCAGTCAGTGTTTCTATTGGAAAATATAATTGTTTGCGGAGCATATTTTGGAATCATGTTGTTGATTTGCACTGAATACTGAATAATAGCATGCAAAGCCTCTAATTTAATGAATTCAAGTTTCTCCCTTTTCTTTTTCAGTCTGCTGTCTCAATGCCCTCACTCCACAGTTCTGCTCTCTGGTCACAAGAGGGCAGCATCAACACAAAATTACAAAACCACACACCTCAGTTTAGTATCAAATGTCTGCCATAAACCAGTAAAATGCTTATTTTCTCAGCATAAATGTTCAATACTTTAGTGGTCAATAGGCTATTCAAGTTTTAGAATCTTTTTAATTACTTTTAAATAATGTAATGTAAGAGTCAACCTTTCAACAAAAAAACGTTTTAATTGTTAGTGTCAACAGGTCTATGGCATAAAGGAATATCAGGTTAGACAAAAAACAATAAAAAAGCATTCCGATGAGAATGGAGAATTTCTAATGGCAGGACTAAAATGGAAACATTTGACCTGACAGTGGTGCTGTAGGAAAGGTCATGAGGACATTAAATTCAAAACAGTTTCTCCTCTTAGGAAACCAGATTTATTCAGTCAATTTCACAGCAATTAGCCTATTTGATTATGACCTCCTATCTTGTGTGTAAAAGTGACATTTTGTTCTCAGGGTGATGCTAGCAGAAAATTCATGAAGTGCAGTGTTAGATTTGAATATTACCTATGTTTATAAGTAAACATTTTGGCTAGATGGTGGCATTAGATGAAGAGGCCCCCATGTCCCTGTGTTTTAATACCTTGACATTTCAATATTGTGTGTACATGTTACATATTCCCAAATTAATTTGATTTTGATTTAATTTAGTTTTATCAAATGAGCACATAGCAAATCTACGCTAGGTTAAATATTGCACACAATGCACAAAGGGAAAAATGGGAGGTTTTCAGACTATTTTTAATCTGGAGCTCTACTGGACTGTCTTTGCATGATTTCCAGTTAAAAACTTCCTATTTATCTTCTACAAGCCCGTTTTAGCGCCTGTCTCCTGAAGAGTCCACTCTCTTCTGATTGGTTAGCTTCCAGAAGCTGCACCCAGTGTACATTAACAAACCATGAAACTATAGTAGTAGGATTTCACTACTCTTTCTCATTCTTTATTTGAAATGTCAACTTCTCAATCTGTATATGTTGGAGCCAGAATCAGATCTGAAATACGAGCGTGGACAACACACGGAAAACCTTAGCAACAAACTTAGCAACTAGCCATTTATGGGCATGCATTCATTTGCGTAAGCCACCATCAACTCATTGCAAATGCAGCATTCAGAGCAGGTTGAAGCCCTGGCTGGCTTTTGACTTGAAAGGAGCATTTTGACATACATTAACCTCAAGTTTGGGAACTTTGACCATGTTTAACATCCAACATTATAACAGTACATACATAACAGAAAACCAGGAAAGGCATAATATGTCCCCTCTAAGATACAGTGGCTGATTTTTGCCCTGGAGCCCCGAGCAGTTTAATCTGGCCATGACTACACCAGCAAATTATCAGATTGAAAGACGATCTGACAATCATACCACTTTCACTTTTGGCAAGGTATATGGAGGTGTGACAGAAGGCAGTGTGTGAACTTCTCTTTCATGCTCTCTTTTTTCAGTCTTCTTTGTCCATCATTTCTTGTGTTTGAGTGCACCTTGAATGCCTTTGATGGCGGACTTTCTGCAAGTGCGCACAATTATTTTTTTGTTCATCATCACTGTGTTGAAACTACAAAGACATAAGTGAATCAGGGGTAGGTGATAACTAACAATAGGGCACTGAGCAAAACATGCTTTGAAGGCTCACAAATGTCACAGTACTAGTGTTCATAAATATAACACTGCAGGAAAAGAAGAAACTGCTCAGATACATTATATCATTCAAAACATTTACCAGGGAGAAGAATCTGGGAGGGGTTGTTGATTTCTCTCTTCCTGTGTAACCCTGGCCGAACCTGACACTCACCACCCACAAATGTATTCCAGCAAGAGAAAATTACCTTAGCGTTGCAAAGAGAGATCCAATCTCTCAGTGCATGACACGGGACAGGAAAGGCTTCTTACTGTTATTACCATGTGTCAGCTCGCATTAGGCGCACGGGGAACTTGTTGGCCATTGGGGAAAAAAGAGAGGGGGAGGGCTCAAGAACAGAGATGTGTCTCAGTCACATCTGCCGCCACCACAACCATCCTCCCTTCACTGCACTGCTATGATTACTGGCTCCAGATGGGGTTTGAATGAGGTGGGGTCAGTGATGGGCAGCTGGGGGTGGGTGTTTGGGGGTTGGATAGGTAGACAATGTGGAAAGAGAAAAGGATGGATTTAGATTATAGTGTCTATGTTACCTGCAAAAGAGACTGATCCACTCTGAAACATACCACACCTAGAATGTTCTGCATATTAATTTGATGAGCCAGACCTGTACTCAATCACACATATCTTACAGCCAAGGCTAGGCAACATTCAATAATATATCCATTTTCACAATCTTGCAGTGTTTTGAAGAGACCATAGGCTGTTAGCTAGTGGAGCATGTGAGGGAAGTCTCCAGGAAAAAGAGAGGGCATCTGAGGAGAAAGCTATGTGAACACGTGTTGCCATAAGGCATTTAGTGACCTTTCAGTAAATGTTAACTACAAAACACAAAGGCTCTAATAATCAGAGAGAGCTCAATGGTCTGTCCATGTTTGACGAATATCCCATGCCATCAATGGATGATTCACTGGTGAAATTTAGTGAGGTTTATTGTAAAATTCAATTACTCACCAACTTCAACCTGTGGGTTGAAGGTTGTGTTCCTTACCCCAAAGGCTCACTCGGGTAACCAAATAAACCTTTGTGCGTTTTTTAGATCCAGCCTAGTATCCTAAGGTTGTGTGTTGAGGTTGGGTCAAATTTTGATGTGAAAGACTACAGTCCACCTTGATCACAGGCCTGCAATAAATCTTTTGGGTTGTTTTTTAATAACCTAACCACAGTTTTTGCCTGACCGTAACCACACATTGTAGTTTCTAACCTGAAGAAAATGAGAAAGTCTCTGCACACCTGAAAATCTTACTAATGTGTTTGATGTGTTTGATTCTTCTCAAGGTGTTTGATCTTCAGTTGTACTAATTTCTGTGGTCCTCTGATTGGATAATTGAGGCAGCTTCCATATGGAAATGTTATGATGCTTTCCCACATACCTGATGAAGGCTGAATAGGCAAAACATTGTAAACTAATAAATATTCCAGCAGTATGTTAACACATTGTAGTTTGTTTGTGTAACCCAAACAAATACAAATGTAAAAATGACCATTTGTGGTTTTAGCCAAGTTTAGTTAGGTTAAGTGCTGTAGCCAGGCACAATGCCTGTGTGCAGTTTATTTGTTAACACAGTTTGGAATTCCAGGTTTGGTACCATGATGCCTTTGCCAAGATGCACACAATTATTAACCAGATGGGTAAATGAAACTTTAAATCTTTAACTTTATCATTATTTTGCCTTCATTCTAAGGGGATCGGGTCAGTTTTGGTGCCTCTCACCATTTCATACATCAGGAGACAATTAATGTCTGGTGAATCAAATTGCAGCAGGGACAACACAAAGGTCAATCATTATTAGCCCACTTTAATGATAACCAAATCCACTAAATGCCATGACCTCAGGCATTATCTCCATGGAAACTACCTCTGGTATGAAAATGTTCATGAAGAGAATGCATGCATGCAAGAGTTCAAGGAAACTAGAACCAAGTTTGTTGAACAGTCAGAAAAGTGTCATGTGTTGTTAATGGGCATGTAGAATTGAATATGAATATAATGTAAAATGTTGGTATACTAGCCATTCAACAACATTAAACAGCATTTCCTCGCACTTGTATAGCAACAGGAGAATGAATCTTTAGCGTTATCTTTATAATAGCAGTTTCAGAAGCTGTGTTGCATAGAAGAACTTTGGTCAACATGAGAAATGGCGATGATGTTGACTTGCAGACAATCATCAATAGCCCTCTCACCAAATACTGAATAGCTGTATCATCAGGTAATTCCCTAATGCCTTGAAAACTTGAATCATCAAATGTCTAAAGAAGAGTAGCCTGGCAACCACAGACACGTGTTAAACAATAGCTCTTTAATTGAAGAATATGACTACAAGCAACTAAGAAATATTTAACCTCAAATGATTACAGACAGCTCTCAGTCAGGATTTCACCACACTACTTCCTTCCTTTTTGGCCTTCAGAGTGTTTGTCCAGAACCTGGTTCATTCAAAATCTCAGACCTAGTCCTGTTGGACCTTGAGCTGCCTTTGACATGGTTGTCCATACAAAAATGCATGGCAGACTAGTAAACTGAGTTGGACTCTCAGACACTGTCCTACACTGGTTCAAGTTCCATCTCCAGGACAGAAACTATTTTGTCTAGCTTGGAAACTATCCAACAAACTAACATGATCTGTGTAGTTCCCCAAGGACTAATACTCAAGGACCTTTTTTGTTTAACATTAATAGACTTTTGGTACAGATTTGGGGTTGATTAATAGTCAATGATACATTGTCTTATCTGTTGAGATAAGATAACCCCCTTCAAAAATGCCTGAAGGGTTAAAATAATTTCATTCTTTGGGGCGGTGTTCAAGTATGTTTTCACCTTGACTTGGCTTACTTTGATAAACCTTGGCATATCCTTAAAGATCAATTCTCTCTCTCTCAGTAACAAAATGCCATATATTTCCACATACCCCTCATGGAATCCACTGTAGCTATGCAGATAGTTTTGACACATTTGGTACATTGTTTCTGGATAGACATGTTGCTTCTGAGTACCAGAGACCCAGAGTCTTAATTCATTTTTATTCCCCCTTTCTCTTCATCCTGCTCTAATCCGTTTCCTTCCACAAATGCTTCTTTCCCCTCACACTACACAAACAGCAAAGTTTTGAATATGATGGGTAATGAGCTTGCTGTTCGTCATTTTCTGTAATTAATGCAGCGGAAGAGGCCTTCCTGATGGTTCTTATGACTCATGTACAGAGAAGACTTTGTAAGCAATAATAATTTATATTAATTATCTCAGTCTGGTAGTGTGGTGTATTGCAGAGTAATTTATTGTGACACCATTTCATGCAGTGATATCAGTCACTCAGCGTATGTTATTTATTCCTTCTTATTTTGAGCCTTCTGCTCTCAACTAAATGTAGCTAGATATATCTTTAAAGGAATTGTTCAATAGTCAATAGGATATATGCTCATTTGCTTTCTTTCCAAGAGTCAGGACATTGTTAATTTAACCTAGCATGAAAGACAGCCTCCTGATTGACAAAAGCAATTTGTAAGCACTGCTTACATGTAAACTGTAAGTGGCGGCAGCATGAAGTTTCACAAATGATTATTGCTCACTCTGTTGTTTAACGGGGTTCTTGCATGCTCACTGATTGATTGATTGATACTTTATTAATCCCGAAAGGAAATTCAAAAGAAATTCATGCCTTGGTCACAAGTATAACATTTGTTTTTGGTTGGTTAAACTTGTTAAAATTGGCAGGAGAGGAAATATGTTACAAATTGCAGTTTACATGTTTCAAGTTTGGTGAAATGGTCAGTGACTCTAACCACACTTCAAAAATCCACATACAAACACCTCTAAAGCTCACCAGATAACACTTCTGGTTTGTTTGTACACAAACAGTAAAGTAAAAATGCCATTTTGTGGTTTTAGGTATGATGGAAATATTTCTTGGTGAACAAAAGCGGGTGCAGTGTCTGTATGCAGTTTGGCACAATGCAGTTGCCAGGTCTGGTACTATCATGTCTGCACAGAGACCAAAAACAGGTGCTCACCAACTGTATCTGACAGCTGATACTGTAGCCAGGGACACTGTGGATGAACTGTTGTAGTAGTCACATCATGTACCTCTCCCTGAAACCAAATGATTGTTTTGCTCATTGTTGGTCATTTTTAGTCATGCATGAACTTTTTTCTAGAGAGAATACAGCAGATTGTTTGACTGTCACAGCAGGAAAGGCACTGGTGTAACGAATGATTAGCTAATGGTAAGTGATGGCACTGTTTCATTGAAGTGTTCCAAAATTTCCCAAATTACTCCCTTCTATATAGTGCACTATATTTACCTTGAATTCTAGTGTCTAAACGTGTGAGTGTGTAAATCTATCCACTATAAAGTGACCTTAAAAATTCAACAGTGGGTCAAAAGAAATGCATCTTTGGCATGAACATTAATTTATGCTGACAATCCCACAATACAGTGCATTGCATTTTATAGTGTAAAATTACCATTGTGTAACTCTACAGCTGACAGTGATGATGCAAAATGAAGATCATTACTGCTGACATTACCATTGAGTAAATTACTGAGTGTTTAATTACCAAGATTAAACTGAAATTCTAGCTATTGGTTCTAAGGCTCAGACAGAGAAACTGGTCACAAAATTAAATTCTTTAGGACTTAGCCCGAGCTAACAGGCAAGAAGTAAACTTTAAGGTTCATGTCACCAAATCTGCTTTCATTCATAGCTGAAATGCAAATTTCTCTCTCTGACTTAACAGAGATTTTATGTTCAGCACACTGGACTGTTGTAATGCTCTGCCCAAAAATGTTATTAATCAGCTGCAGCTAATTCAGAACTCTGCTGCCCAAGTGCTGACTGGAACCAGAAGGAGAACATATTACACCCTTTTGAAAGTCCTTATATTAGTTACCTATCAGTTTCTGTATTGACCTTAAAATAATTTTACTTGTTTTTAAACCACTTCATGGTCTTTCACCCTCATCCTCTCCCTCTTTAGCCTGACTTTTGATTAGAATATTTTATTATCATAATTTATCTTATTTAATCATTTATTTTATTGTATTCATGTTTTAAAATGCTTTATTCCATCTCACCTATTTTACAGCCCTTGGTTTATATCTAATTTTTATTATGTTTTATTTTAGATGTATTTCACTGGTGTTTTAATATTAATCACCTTTTTTTCATGTGTGCATTAGTCTTTGTTTGTACTGTCTACATTTGCTCTGTCTTATTGGCTTGCCAGTTATCTGTAAAGCACATTGAATTGGACTGATCCACATGAAAGATACCTGTACTTCTCCACATTACCAAATATCTGCTGTGAAAAACTTGTATTAGCTGGTGCCACAGGATATGGAGGAGTCATACTCTGGCTGTAAGACTGGCAGCAGCTCATGACTCAGTGTTTACTTTAGTTTTAATTTGCCCCCAGAGAGTGCAGTGTGTTGATGAGCTATCAGATGAATAAGACAGAATACCTAACCCAATGAACACTCAAAAGTCAGATGTTGGACATTTCCCCCTTCATGTATTTTATGCAGGACATTAGATGACATAATCGGAGCAAGTGACATTGGATTTTTTTCTACCAAAACTACATGAAGCAATCCTGTAACTACTACCACCATCTGTGTCTCTGGCTCAAGCAGCAGCTACATTGGCTTGAGGCTGAAGCCAATGTAGAAGCACCTTCAAGTGCCACCAGCAGCTGCTATTGCTGACTCCAATTGACTCTCATTCAAAAAGCATCTTTCTAGAAATACTTAACAGTCAATAATTTTTTTCATTATGGTGATAATTGCTAAATCCAATCCCTATAATTTGGAAATGATTGCTCCATTAATAAAAATTGAAGACTTGAAGACTGCCATTTAGGACTGATTAACAGCCGTTATTGACAGTTTGGTCCTGGCTCCAAATGGAAAAGATGGCACCGACTATTAGCTACAGCTCTGGGCTTCAAACTGTAAACTGTAAATAAAACCAATGGGAGACACCACACCTCACTACGCCCATCTTTATATACAGGCTATTGTCCATCCTCAATTGCACTCCACTGTGTTTTCAGAGTACAATAACAGCACTATTAAAGTGGGGGTTTGTGTGTGTGTGTGTGCATGTGTGTGTGTGTATGAAGTAAGTGGTTCTGGGTGAGGTTAGCAATCATACTGACAGCTGAGGTGAGAGGTGTCTGGTGAAATGTAGAGAGTCACAGAGAAAAATAAGAAGCAGCCATGCACCAAGAGTCATGTGACCACATCTTACATCTAAGATACAACACCTCAGCTTATTGTGCTTGTCAAGTGCCAAGTGCACAGTTAATTGCCAGATCAAGAGTAGATCTGTGCCGGTTTGGTAATTTCCTGGCACCAAAGCAGCGCACTCTCGCCAATGTGGGAAAAGGAAGCACAGCTGAGGTTGTGTTTGTGCAGACGGCGCAGTGCAACATTGGTGCTTATTTTGGCATGAAATTGCGTCTGTGATAAAAACCACCTCCTATGCACATGCAGACGCAGGGCAATGTTTGTGGCTTCAGTTGGCAGAAGTGCATGCAGACGTCTCCAAAATAACAAAACACCTTTAATTTATGTTAACTTTTAACCCTTTAAGTTTGCTCCATGTTCTTTGCTATTTACTGCAGATTGACATGAGAATCAAAACACAATTTTTTATAGAAGATTCTTTCTATTAACATCACTCACATGAGCGTAATCTTATGACCCGGAGAACTAATTAATGTTCTGCATTTTCTAAATATCACACCAGTAATCTGTCACTCACAGATTCCAAGTTTAACAACAAAACAATTTGAGGTAACACGACTGTCCTCAGGATGTGTCCCGAGCGTCATCAAATCTGTTCAGACAGTTCTATTAAATGAAAGTTCAAACTGAGTTTAGAGAATCTAATTATTTTTTCTGTCATGTACATTTGCTGTCATTAATACAGTGAGTTTTCAGTATTGCCATTACAGTCAAATCTCAGTCAGTCAAAAATATTTGCAGTAGTCAGTTCTTCTTCATGGACATGTATCCATGTAATCACTCTGTAAAATAGCCTCTGACAACCGGAAGTCCTGTGCTGACAGACTACTGGCTATGTTTTGCTGAACCATACTAGTATTACTATATATTTCAATGACATACCACCTCATACATAATCTGTTAATTTTTCATAATTGTATTATAGTGAAAACTCTTATTGCAGGATGCATTTCAGAGTACCTGGTTCACTGCGTTAATTTTACATTTCACCTGAGTACTGTCTTGCTTTTAG
Organism: Euthynnus affinis; assembly: GCA_029490765.1. Lineage (NCBI taxonomy): Eukaryota > Metazoa > Chordata > Actinopteri > Scombriformes > Scombridae > Euthynnus > Euthynnus affinis. The sequence goes on along the minus strand of CM055855.1, from coordinate 1,569,608 downwards.
CTGTTACTGCTTTTATCCTTTTGATTGGTTAGTAATTTAATTATGTCTTATTGCATCTCAGCCTTACTGTAAAACGGCCCCTGATAAGCCGTTATACAGCACAGTAAAACAAAAAATATCTTAAAGTAAATGAAGAGAAGAAGAAAATTTGATTAGAGACAAAGTTATTAGTGTACATATCTTTTCTTTTAGAGACACCAGGAAAGAGGACCATCTTACTCTTCCTCATCTTCAACCCTCTCCTCCATTTCCTCTACATCAACCTCATCTTCCTCTGACAGGAGCAAGAAGATGAGGAAGACAATGAAGAAATGCATGCAGAGATCTTTTGGGAGGAGAAGTAAGTTCAAAATAATTATATGGAGTCTAGACTGTGAAAATCACACAATTATTGTGTCCACAACAGATAACAAAAGTACCTGAAGTGTACTCCCGGGCAAAGAATATTCACATTCCTTAAATGATGAGATGATGCAGCCAAGGAGAGTGAAAGTCTATTTCTGACTAGCACATATTGCTGGTGTGGGTTTCCAGCCTGTAACTCTACTTTCATCAAGCTGCTTTCCACCAACAGCAGGTCGCTATTTGCAGTGACAAAGCTCTGATAAAGCCACTGTACTCTACCTGCCTAGCACTTAAGAGCAGACAGACACACTTAGAGACTAGCTGGTGAACAGAATGGAGCACTTAGCAGCCATTTTTCTCTAAGAAGTTGGTGGAAACCAAAGGAGAGGCTATATTAGGCTTGCATTTATCCGGTGGTCAGAAATGTGACTCCAACTACAGTTGCTCCTTCTCTGGATGTGTAAATAGGCAGCTGTTTGCTAACACATTCACTATAACACCCAAAAGAGTGCCCAGTGACAAATGTACACTAACCGTCAGTATGTTGGATGTGTGGACTAATATAATGTGATTATCAAACAGCAATAACATGCTGGAGAGAGAGAACTATTGCTGAGGTATGTACAATGTATTTGAAATATAGAATCATTATTGTACTGTTGCTGTCAAACTGCTTGCTGTCATGGATTGTTTAGTGACCAATTTACAACTGATATCGAAAATATTAGAAAATTCAAACAACCAGCATTAAAATAACTGAATTAAATGTTACTAAAGAAATTGATAAATCAATCCAATGGCAAATAGATGGATTTCCAATCAAGGATATGCGTAGCAGGGGGGCAGAAAATACGTATCCACATGACAGATATACGTTCAGTATATGGACATTTTCAGATTTAGAAATGTGGCTCTGGCAAGCTAAGATGATATATTCCAGTGAGAAATGGCAGCTAACGCTAGTAGCAGTGATAACACTAACATAGACTACTCAAAGTTAGTTAATCTTTCACTACCAGTGAAGCTGAGTGTGTCCCAAACCATCAACCAGCAGCACAGAAACGCCCCTCACACAAGTCACGTTAGCATGAAAACAATAAAGTAATATTAGCATGAAAAAATAATGTTAGCATGAAAACAGTAAATCAACATTAGCATGAAAAAGTCACGTTAGCATGAAAACAATAAAGTAATGTTAACATGAAAAAATAATGTTAGCATGAAAACAATAAAGTAATGTGAGCAAGAAAAAATAATGTTAGCATGAAAACAGTAAATCAACATTAGCATGAAAAAGTCAGGTTAGCATGAAAACAATAAAGTAATGTGAGCAAGAAAAAATAATGTTAGCATGAAAACAGTTAATTAACATCAGCATGAAAAAGTCACGTTAGCATGAAAACAATAAAGTAATGTTAGCAAGAAAAAATAATGTTAGCAAGAAAAAATAATGTTAGCATGAAAACAGTAAATTAACATTAGCATGAAAAAGTAATGTTAGCATGAAAACAGTAAATTAATGTTAGCATGAAAAAGTGACATTAGAATGAAAACAATTGGTGTGTCTCAAATCGCGTACTTCCATTTGTACACAAAGTACAGTGCCAGCACAAGTGTAAGTACAGAAGTACGCGATTTGAGACACACTGAAAAAGTAACGTTAGCAAAAACACAAAGTTAGACTGCTGCACAGCACAGACATTCATAATATTCATATCGTTAGCACTCAAATTTGTCATGAATATGTTTCCTCGTACATACTAGACATTGGACTGTGGCGATACAGGCAATATAGGATTTAATTATTGATCCGCCACACAGGATCAAAACAAGATCTATACACACCTGTTTATTACAACACACACAATACATTTTTTTCAGCAAAAGCTATCAGTTTACACAGAAACAACACATCAAAGTGATCATCACAGTATAGATCATAGTTTGACCAATGTCATCACTTATTAAACAACCTAAACCAGTAAAACACAGTGAGCTGTTTTATCTTAAAACAAGCGTACACAACTACACAATCCAAAGAACAGCTCTAATCAGTCCCAATGAGAGGCGTGTTCACAACATACACACACAAATTGCAGCAGTATGTCTCAGTTCCACCAGCAATAGTAACCTACAGAGCCCCTATAAACTCCATATCTGTCTGTGTTAATTCATGGTCTTAGTGAAACAGCGTCACACAACAGAAAAACACAAAATTACCCGCTACATACATACCATGAATCAACCATATACTCTTTGTAGAAAACATTGATTTTCAAAAAATTTGACACCAGAAAATTGTTCAAACAAGAGTTTAAGGGTCTTGAAGGCTTTCATGAACAAAATAAATAAGTTAGACAGGGTTCATAACCATGGAGCTCTATGGCTGCAATCCTCCTTTTAAAATTGAAGGTCATTTGAAAGGTGAATGAAGATAGTAAAGCTGGCTCTTAAATGGACCAGAACTTCCCATCAGGAGCCAGAGTAATGGAGGACACCAGAGCTGATTTAGAGTCAGATAGGTATCTTCTCCAAGCTTGAGGAATTTCTCTCCCTGACTTTACACTCTCAGGTAGTTCTGCCTGCTAGACTGAGCACCAATTGGTCAGCTGATCTCCTATAAAATCATCCTGAGCCTGAAAAGAAAGTCAGACTTTCACAAACTAAACAAGCAGCATTTAATTTCAACATATTCTGCCGGCTGCAACTGTTTTTTATTGCTTCTTTATGTCACTTTAGGTGCTAAGATGTGAGGGAAGCAAGGTTAGCATAATGAAAAGTGACCCCTTGAAACAGGAGACTCTTTCCACATCAGCTCCATCGATGAACAAACCCAATAATCTCCTAAATCTTGCAGATGCTGAGAGAGAGAGAGGTTGTTGTCCCGGGACTATTTTGCAAAGATAATGAAAGATGTAGAATCTGTCAATAGTAAACAGAGGAGTTGCCTTAAAGGTAAAAGTGAGGGCAAAAATGTCCTAGTCTTCAGCCTGCTCACCCAATAACCAGCCAAGCCCAACAGGCAGGCAGTAATGAAATTCATAGGGCAGCTCCACTGCACTGTGACTGATAGGCCCTTCACTTGGGGCCTTACTGGTCACTCCTCTTAGAACCCCTCCCCTCAGCTACATTATTCCCACCAGTACCCCAGGGACCTGGACCAGGAGTGCTGATCCAGTGTAAATGATGCTGTGAGGAGGGCAAAGACATGAACAAGAAAATAGCAGTTGATCAGTGAAGCAACAGCAGCAGGTAGAGGGTGAAAGTTATTGACTCACAGTGGTAGATGATCTGGTATAGTCAACAGTTGAACATAATGCATATTCAAACAAGAAGATTTATTTTCATGTACCGTCCTTGTCGGGGGGGGCACACATTAGTTTACACTACCTGTGGTCCTCCTATGTGGTCCAGTGCATCCCAGACCACCTCCCTCAGCAAGCGGCTTGAGTGATCAGACCACAATGCTTCTTGTTGGTATTTAGTGCTGTCCACTTGTGATCTGATCGTCCAAGACACATTTTAAAACCGAGTATAAACAGAGTTTTGATGCATCGACATAAACGTCATTTAGTCTGACATGGGATTTTGAAATATTTCCCACTAATCTCCCAGATTTATGGAGGTATATCAAATCCATGGAGAGCTATGGCAGATTTATTGCCCCGTAGCTGGAATTATTAATGACTGTCAATTTGTGTTTCAGAGTCAGCAAAGGTGCATGTGTGATCTGAGGCTTTCTCCAGGATTACTCTTGTTCTCTCCTTTTAGCCAAACAAAGGGGAACAAAAGGCAGAGATGGAAAGTAATGAAGCACAAGTGCTGGATTTATATACAGTTTAGAGGTTCTGGTATTTCTTTAAAATTGCATTTATCTGACAGCCGGTTACCGGTAATTACAGATTCAGCCTTAACTCTCATGACAAAGAAAGAAAAAAAAGAAAGAAACACAAGAGACATGTTGTAAAGAAACCCCAACATCAGACAGACTTATTTGGAGAGAAAATGAACAGTAACACTTTGGACTTTGACCTATTGTAGTTGTGTTGGCACATTTTCAACCATATTACCAAGAAATTACAGTTATATGCTATTAGTTTGTGGCAACACATCTGATTTATGCTTCTTTGGCCAGAATTCAGACGCAAAATAACTCCATAGAATTTTTTAAATCTTCTATCTATTCTTTTTATTTTATTTTTTATTAAATGTTTTTTTTTTTTTTTTTTTTTTTTAAATTCCCCAAAACAGATTTAAGGCTTTTCTTGTCAACATGTTTTTAAAACCTTGTATCTCCAACTATGAGAATTTAGGGAAACTGTCCATATTGCGTATGTGCACAAAATCACACACCCAAATAGTGTCCATATGAAATAAACCATAGCAAACATAGATGAAAGCAGACACATGAATCTCAGGGACATTGTAGCTCTAATTCTCACACACCACTTTATAATTCTTGAATCTTGACAAGCATCTTACCCTCCTGATAGCATTCTGACCACGGCCATGGTCTCATCTGTCCTCCCTTGGGACACACTAACCAATAGCTCTGAAAATGGAACTGGAACGTGGCCTGCAACACCCCCCCCACATCAACATGACCCGAGGCAGCCGGGGGTTTGTGACAGGTCAGCACTCCAATCCAGCCTTTTCCTTTCAGCTCCTTGTGCTCGGAGGGATGACTCACTGGAGTATTTACTTGACATGAAAGATCTTGGACAAAGTGTTTACTGCTGGGCTCAGACAGACATGAGCAGAGGTGGCACTTTGCCAGTTTGCGGCAGTGTCTTCTTGCAGAACTGCATCGTTTTGACTCTGCAGCAGAGATATGCTCCTGCTGAGACCCATGCAATGTTTTGCCACAGGCTAAGTTTGTAAGTTTGCAACTACCCAGCCAGGGATCCTGGGAGTAAAAGTAACCCAGAAAGCCCTGAGGTAGTCAGCATTCTGCAACTCTCTCAGTTCAGTGCTTTCATAGCACCTCAAGGGGGAAACAATTCTGCAATCTATTCCACATAAAATTATGTGGCAGTTTCTTATTTCTCAGGTCTTCTCGTTAAAACATTCCCACTGTTTCTGTCGACTGAAAGGTGGATACTTTTCTCTCAATCTGTGAAATCAAATAGGTGAGTCTCTGGTGAAGTGAGTGTAGTGTTTTGTTCATGTCTGTTGAGAGTTTTGTTTTAGTTAGATTAGTTTATTTTGTATCTCAGACACTTGATATTAATTATGGAGTTCCTCAAGGAAGCAATTTGGGCATCATTTTGTTTTCTTCATACATTCTGCCTTTGGGTAATAAGTCATCATAATAAGTTATCATAATGTCAAATACCAATCTTAGTGCCTGTATACTGACATCGATATTTGTATAAATACTTTTTTTTAAATGAATGAACAATAAACAGAATATTCTGTTTTATTTTTTAATCATTATCAAACATTTGATTCATCATTATTCTAGCACTGACAGCTGTGTCTCTGCATGAAAGGTACTATACAAATCAAATTATTATTATTAATGTTGTATTTTTCATTTGAAGTTGTTCCAGAAATGATTTCAGCATGTGCCTGCACATAAATTAAGGAAACCTGTCAAACAAATTCTCAACAGTTGAAATTTGGCGCAGGCCTTAAGGCTTCCATTCAAGAGTTTGCTCCACTCCAGCTGTTGACAGAAAAATCAATACACATGCCACCGGCAAATAGCTCGGCCAGGGTAAATTGAGAAGTGACACCTCCGAGATAAGAGGCTTTGAGAGGGTGAAGCCCGACTGATTTCTCCAGAGAGAATGGGTAGTAGGCGAGGAGAGAGGGACAAAGACAGAGAGGCAGAAGTAGAGAGAGGGAGAATAGGATGGTCAGGAAAAAGAGACACATATCATGAAGCTGTTGTGGAGCATGGCTCAGCCTATGCATCCTCTTCACCGCTTGACAGGCAGATGAAGGCCTGTCAAGGTAATTTGACAACTTTACCTTTGTGTTGAACATTAGAGAGCTTCTACACAATTTAAAGGTGTACGGGCAGATGAGGATGGTCCTTTATGGTGGACGCTCAAACATCGTCATAGCCATTCAGGGATCTTGACAAGCCAGTTTGCACCAAACTGAAAAGAAAAGTATTTCAACAACATATAGGAGAATCGCTGACGACACTCAGAGCTGCAAGGATTTCCTTTGCTTCACAGGATTCTCTTTCTACTGTTGTCTCTGGTGCCACATCATATCTACGCTTTAATACTGTGCATGTTTAATTGTTGCTTTAATATTATTGGATACATACTGATGGCCCTGCTGGCATATCATGTAAATGGTTAGCAGCCATATCACCTAAATGACATCAGGATCAGGATCTTTGCCTTAGGTTGGATTAGTATGGTCATGTTGGCAGAGGAAACACAAACAAAGAAAGTACTAATTAATGTTGAAAATCACCCCATGGCTGATATATATGTTTAATAAAGTACATTATTAATAGTGATATATCATTGTGTGAGAAAGAGTGGATAGCAACAGCTGAAAATGGTGATGGATGTGATGTGGAGCAGGACTCCGATGAGGACAGCTAGTTCTGATGAAACTGAAGGTAAATGGGGTGGAGGAGGGTCGAACCCACCTGACACTGAAATGACAGCTGATTGCAACAGAGAGGGAACCGTTTTAAAGTTGACAGCAACAAGATGATTGGTTCACAGAGGTTGTGGCAGAATCTGATTGGTTGAACCGAAAGTGTTGACCGCCTTCAGTCAGCTGATTGTAAAAAAAAAAAAGGAAAAAGAAAGGAGAGATGGGAAGAGAGAAAATGCAAAAAAGATGGTCAGTATGAACAGGAGGAATCATTACAGCACGAAAAACTGGTTTCAATTTTTCATTTGGGCTCCTGACTGTTGTTTTAAGACACACTTCAAAAACTGTGAGCTCGATATTTATTGAAGAATATGCACTGCTCCATCAGGCAATGGTCACATCATGCATCCACTCAGTTTTAATGTGTTGCAGGGTTTTCTGCTGTTGAGATGATGATTGTGACCGAGGCAAATAACTATTTATCACAGAAATCTCTACACACAAACACACTCTGTATATCTGGCTGTAAGACTTGCTGTAGCTTGAAGGAAGCCTTCACAGTGGATTAGGTTTTGTGCCACCATCAGAGCTGTGTGACCCACAGTGTCAGACACTGAAGACCCTGCCTGCTGTTCTTATCAGGACACAAACCCTGCCCTCCCTCCATTCTCCCTCCTGTGAGTCAGACAAGCAGAAATAGAAACAGAACCCTGATTCCCATAATAATCCAGCAGGCAGCGGACAACTGTCAGACCATCACCAGGTCCACAGAATCTATAGATTTGTTTTTCAATGGGGAGGTAAATGTTACATCCCACAAACAAAATGATTTATTCCGTATTTCCTCACTTGAGTTGTCAACACTTTTTTTTCTCGAGATTATATCTTCAGCATTTGTCCATGGTCTCTATTGCTGATTATAGATTGTTTTAACTGAACTCTAAAGTGCAGTTGTATCAATAATTCTACATTTTATGGTTTTGGAGCTGAAATATTAAATCATCCATAAATGTGCAGGCACAAGTGAAAGTGAGGGGAGTAAAAATATGGCTTCCATGAACACTGCGGTAGTCCTATAAAAAAAACACATCCCATATAGACGTCAAGAGTGGCAGCATTCTTCCAGAAGATATTCCTTCATTTGGTGTGTTTTTTGATGTTGGTGCAGGGCGACGTCTAACATGTTGCTCCAAAATCTCCCATAGGTGTTCAGCTGGGTTTAGATCTGGTGACTGTGAAAGTCTGCAACTTTCTGACCCAAACAGCTGCAGTGCACTGCATGTGTTGCAATATGGAATTTATATAGTTGATAAAATGTAGTCCCAAAGGAAAGGGCTGTCTGACAGCAAGGTAAAACAGTGAAAGATATTCTAAATATAGTGCACACTTAAACTGATATAGATGTTCCTGCCTGCTCCTCCAAACTGGAAGCGTGCCGACCCAAATCTACTGCAGGTAGAACACTGACTATGGATAACCACCTCATACAACCTCACTTCAAAAAATATGAAACAATTCCTTTAACTTACTTACATCTGTTCGTATTTGTGCTTCTTGTATGAGGCCCGTTGTTCACTCGGTTGTTTAGTGACTCTTATTCCAAACTTCTTATACAACTGGAGAAGATTATGAAGACATAGGAATTCTTGCGAGGTATTTTTTGTAAAGAGATAATAAAGGTAGCCAGAGCCTTTAAGTAAAAGTTTATTTTATGTTTGAAAATACATACTGACTAACACAGAGGACTCTGTTTGGTTATTAACCACATAACAGGTTAAACAATTAAAACAAAACATATTTACTTGAATACAGCCACAATTATTTACCTCAAAATAATGTACAATAAAAAAAAAAATGAACTGGAAGGAAAAAAAGACGACAGAAGAAGATGAACAGAGACTGAATATACATGTGGATACCGAAACGTTGGGGTTTAGTTCATATATTAAAGAGATACAAAAACTCAGCAACATTCAAAATGTTCCTCAGTATTTACAACAGCTTGACTCTTCACTACTGATATTAAACTACAGAAACAAAACATGAATTGAAATAAAAAAGCAGCCACTTTCTCTGGAGTAAAAACCTGTCAAAGACTGAATTAATGATGAAAATGAGAGATGTTTGCAATTAGTTTGCCTGTCAAAATCCTTCCTTGGAATTTACATGCATTCACATGGATGTTGAATTGAACTCTGCAGACGAACACTGTATCTGAAGGCAAATCCTGTATAGTTAATTAGTAATATCCAAAACTAATTGCCGGGATCTGTGAACAATCCTAGCAATGAACTTGGTGAGTACAAAGTTATTGTTAATAAGAATGACGGGCAAAACTGGAAAAATAAGCCTACACTGTAGTAAACTAGAATAAACCTTTAAGTTTATTGATGTAGCTAAATTTACCTGTAAGCCCATGTCTTTTAAACATCAATAATAGGCTTTTTTCACATAGCAATAATGCAACCATTTTTTACTAAACTGATCCTTTGCAAGACATCAGCTTAGTGGAGTTTTAATATAATACTTAATTTTTTTATTATCAACAAATCCCATGAAAAGACTCAAACTAACATTAGTTTGTCTCTCAATACTGTATGATTTTGCCACCCTGTGTGCAGAGAGCCCATTGGTTTCTACTGAAGATGTAAATCATTAATAACAGCTCAAAAAAATATAGAGATATATTTTTAAAATAGTGCATTTGTTGGGGACTATTTCCAGTGGGTTTTTTGGGAAACAGGACAGTGTGTGTGGAATTGAGTCAAAATAAACTACAGTGTGGTGTGTGTGAGTGTGAGTGTGTGTGTGTGTGTGTGTGTGTGTGTGTGTGTGTGTGTGCGTGTTCATGGTAATGAACAGGGTTTAACTGTCTATGTAACTCAAAGGCAGGCCACCTTTGTATTACTGGCCACTGTCTTTAATGAAAATTCTGACAGAACTCAACTGCAAGGGCAGTGCGACACCTGGACAGTCTATAGCGCGCACGCATGTAGTAGTTCATCTTATAACGATGCAGCTGTTGCAAGCATCTTTTGAAATGAATGACTAAATAATTACCTTTGCAAGATGAATGTGAAGTATATTGTGAACTCTTTACACTAATGTTAACTAAGAGTGTAGTCGTGAACTCCAGCAGTAACAAATGACACCAGCTGACCGAAACGCTCGTTAGCATTAAACAACGTGTTGAGTCTGTTCCACCTCAGGAACCCTGCACCTGTGTAGTGTAGTTGGGCAGTGATGTTTTCCCTGGAGCTAACAGTGCAGCAGAGAAGCTGCTCTCCACTGACGTTGAGAGCAGAGACATGACATTAATAACACAAGTTAATTCTCATGAGGGCAGAAGGCTGTAAGATGCTTTCAAATTAATTCATTCATTAATTAATGCATAAAAAGGCTGTGGACCATTTATCTTATCTGCCAGTTATGTTTCATATTGTATTTCAGTGGATTAAGGACACCAGTGAAAGGTTTGGCACGCAGTAAACTGGAGCAAGAGATTAGAATTGTTAGATCAGTCCATTGTTTTTGCTTGTTTTGGACCTACACATGGGGTTTGTTCAAAGTATTAAGAAAAATACAGAATATCAAAGACTTATTCTTAAAAGTCTAGTGTAACAGTGGAGAAGAGGTAGTATGCTAGTGTTTAGAGTAAGTGAAGTTGTATAGGGTGGGTGGGATTTAGTACTTCTATTTACAAAAATTGTTATTTTATTAGATTTTTTTTGCAATTGTAGCTCAGAATTTTTTAAAGGAACAATCCAATATTTTGGAGAAAAAAACCCTATTTGCTACTGTTTGCTGTCTTCCCAGATTTAAATGAGCAGACTGAGTTCATTTTTGTCTCAATTGTCTTATTTATCTATCTGCCATCTTATAGCACACAGCTGTCAGACAGGCAGACAGACATTTTAGCCATCTTCTCAATGATTTTTTTTTTTACAATGCACGGTGCTGAATGTGCACACTTTTATATTAAAATTGTGTAAAATTCATTTGAAGAAATACCTGCCGTCTATCATGTCAAATTGTTGACCATGAAAGAAAGATCCTGCTAAAATATTTATTTAGTGTAGAGTAATGCACTCTGTATTGCTGTGCCATCTCAGTACATACTGTGTGCTGTGTGTGTGGTGTTTGTGGACAAAGTGCAAGTCAATGCATGGGGTGAGAAAAGTGAGAGGCTTTACATAACTTCCTTTGGATCGAAAACTCGCTCTGTTTTTGTAGTCTATTGAGTCAAATGCACTTTCAAAAATGTCCTCTGATCCATCCAGAGAACACCAGTCCTAAAATGCCCAGCGATGACTGGTTCCACTGGATCTGTGTGGTTGAATCGTAGGAGTTAAAGGTAAGGATGACAGTTCCATGGTAACACTGTGTGCTGAGGTTGGAGAGGTCAGTTTGAGGTATCTGTATTTGAGTGTGCACTAGCTGGCCCCTCGTTAGGGGAGGTCACTGATGGAGGTCTGGAGGCATCATGCCAGCTCCCTTTTACCTGGAGAGAGAGAGAATTAAAGCTGCATTCATTGATTTGTTTGGCCACCAGGAGGGCAGCAGAACTCCAAGACAGGCTGTTAGACACAGTATTGACATCATTTTATAAATTCAACAATCAAAGAATCGTTCTCTGCTTGCTTATGACTGCTTTCACTGAGTCTGCACATTGCATACTGTCCAATTTCTGTTTGATTAACGTGTGTCCACTCTTGTTTCTTTCCTTGTTATAAAATGTAATTGTAAATGAGGCATTTCTGTAAAAGAGCATGTATGCTTAGACAACCTACCCAATCCACTGCAGGTTGTATGCCCACATTTATCAAAAGGTAAGTTAACTTGACATCTGTTCACACAGTTTATGGAGGAGAGTCAGTCTGTTGGATCACTACATGGCACAGTCAACAACAATGCTAACCTCTAACCATGGTAACTGGACACAACAAAGATGGTGCGAGTTGTAGCTTCATAATGCTTAAGAAGACATGAAAATTAAAAAAGAGACTGAATGTCACTGATGAAAACATACTCTTTAGTTTTTGTTGTTGACCAATACTAACAAAATTGAGTGTCAAAATACTAAAACTTCATCAAAATCAGGTGACAAACTGTGATCTATTGTTCATATTAAAATATTGATTAGCGGAACACAGCGGTGAGTCTCTGTTGTATTATTACAGTTTGGTTGGAGGGCCAGGTCCTAATTCATAATCACTAGAATTGAAACATATAATCTATTCAGGATGCTGAGTTGTTCCTGCCTGTTCAGTCTAAGTTCGGCTGAGTTTCAAAAGCAAAAATTGTATTGCATCATTGTTATTGTACAATGACCAGATCTAAAGACAATATTATCCTACTGAGAGACACATAGTTGTGAATTAACCAGTGGTTGTAGGATTTCAGACAGACAGAACAGCTCGGATATTGGCTAATAATTGTTTAGGTCATGAGAGTGACGTGTTGTGATATAGGAAAGGTTTGTCAGTTCTACAGTAGTGTACTGAGGAAAGATGTGAATAACTTCAGATAAGGTCTAAAATAACACCAAGAGATTTGGCAGAATGATTGCAGCTTCTCTAGTTACTGCAGTGGTGGAAACTTGGGGGCAAAAACAAACCAATAGACATCAGTGTGTCGTCAGCATAGCAGTGAAATGACTTTTCTAAATGATTTGTCGACAAAGTATTTGTATGTTTTGATTGAGTATGGATCTTTAACTTTCTCTTGCATGGACCCCATGAGTTGTGAGTTCCTGCTATTAGCTGGATTAGCTCTGAGCTGTTATCTGCTCTCCATCCTTCCTGCCACTGTAGTGTATGAATGTGTGTTGGCTGTGTTTGTCTCCTTGGACATCCACACCTTTCTTACTTTGTCTACAGCATGGCCTAAATAAGAAGTTGCTAGTGTGAAGAGCAGGGGAAGCAAGCCAAAAGATGAACTTGAAGCTGCTAGAAGTTGGCACATTGTCTCTACTGCCCAGGGCAAGATGGGCCACTCAGCAAAACCAAAATGACACCATGCTGTCTGTGTGCCTCAGATCATATGACTTTATCCATCTCTTTATGCTATATTAGTGCGTCTGCTGGCATGCCAGCTTAGTTATTGCGTGATAACTAACGAGGCTAGGAGGAGCAGTGCTTGTCAGACTGGAGGGCAGGGTCTTGTTGATTTTCTTTTTTCAAATGGTAGCAGAAATTCACTGCTATAATTTCATAGTGGTAATGAAACATTTATACAGCCTTTATCTTCTTATTGGTCTTGTTGGATTTGATTGCACGTGTCCTTTGTTTTTCCAACTACTTCCAGCCTCACATCAGCATGTGCCATCATCATCATCTTCATCATCACAAGTGCCATTATCACATGTCATCTTTGCAGCACAGAAAATAGTTGCTATGGTTACTTGTACTTACATTGAGGCCATGCGAACTGTACAGGGGATGTCGGAGGCCATCACTGAATCCTGTCTGACTGATAGCATGGTGTATGGTATCCACCTTGAGAAAGAACAGAGGGAATTAAAACAGCAATTAAAAAAAGAAGGAAGAATATTACACTACAAAAAGATGACATCAAGATCAAGTAAGAGTTGGTTTGCTTTACAGAAAAGTCAAATTTTCATTTTTTCGATCTCAATGATGATATGCCACTACTCTTTGTGCAAAATCGTAGTCTAGCATATCAATGTTGATGTAGGACATATGAGCTCTGCAAAGACATTAGGAAAATACAAATGGCAGAAATAGGAAATGAGACACAGTGAAGAAGACACGTGATACAGACACAGACAAATGTTTTAATGACACATGACAGGGAGTAATAGTCGGGGGGGTGAGGGGGGGGGGCAATAGACAAATATTAAAATTTCTTGAGGATGATATTAGGGTCAATAAAGACTGTTCCTCTTCATTTCTAATTCTAGCATTGTCCACTGTGATACATACTGCCTCACTGTCCAACTTGGAATATTGTGATTATTATTTATTGTGTGATATGTATCTATTGGAAAACAATGAAAGGCACTTCTGAACGTACACATTCCCCATCAATGAGGTGCTAATTTCAAAATCTTTAGTTTAAAATGATTTTAAAAAATATTTGTTCCCACAAGTGCAGTGTCATAGTGTTCTCCTGACCTACTGGCCATGTTGTACAGAGCTCCTACCTGGGACTGCACATTGGCTCCAACCTGAGCCCCCAGGTAAGAGGCCCCATTAACACTCTGCGTGCTCATGAACATGTCCCCTGAGTTTGTGAGGTTAAAAGAACCAGGAGAACCTGGAGAGGAAGAGATGGAAGCAGCTGAACAGGAGGGCCATGCTGAGAAGGAAAACACATACACATGCACTCAAACACAGGAACATGAAACTGAAACTGCGTCTTTCATGCAGTCATGCAGCACTGATGTGGATCAGGTGAAAATTAGAGAGCAAAAAACATAATTTCAAACCAAATTCCACTGAATTGGGCAGAGAATTTCTTTAAAAGTAACCAGTGCAACAATGTGTCTCACTGATGTGTTTTTAATAGTTTTTGGACAACAACACAAACAATACTTGTTAGTAGATGAATCCATTGTTGGTTTAGATCTTTTTATGGAATTTGTTGACATTGAAAAAAATATAGAAAATGCCTTCCTTATCCTTTAAATAGAGATTCTAAAAATAAATACTTCCACCAATGTTTAGATTACATTAAGAATTGTATAGCATTATGTGAGCTCATTAAAAATAGGAATGTATGCATCTATTATTATGGATCATGGCCCACTTGTATATGCTACCTGAGCAATATGAAAATATGAAGTAAAAGTTGAAATCAGTGAAGTGATGAAGGACAGCAGTTATGACACTCTAATTTCCAACACAGTCACACTGCCACCTCACTGATAAGAACAAAAGCAATAAAAAGTGATGCAACAGAATCACTTTGGGTGTTACATATGATCTATTAAGGGACAGTACCAGAGAACATGCTGGTTAACAGGGAGTTTTTGCTGTCAGCAGCATCTAGCTGGAAATCCTCATCTTTCATTTGGAAGCCTAGAGAGGAGAAAGAGGAACAATACAGCTTCAGAATCCCTGCGCTCAACACAGTGATGTCACATTAGTGAATATTATTTCACTAGCCTATTTATCCACTGGGAACAAAACCATGAAAGCCTCAATGTTCAATACGTCCCAAAACACTGAATGTGCTAAATGGTACACACAGTTTATTCTTTTTAGAGCAGAAAACCACTTCATGTCAATCTACCACATTATGAATATTTGATAATAATAATAAGGTGAGACGAGGTATGGGGGATGATTGAACCTGGTGTGGAGTGCCAACAAGAAGAGCTTCAGTTTTGCTGCTGTTTAACTGGAGGAAGCTTGTGCTCATCTAGTCCTTTACCTCTTTAAGGCAGGTGCTGATGTGTGACATGGCTGCAGAAGGGCTTGGGCCAGTTCTGATGTACAGCTGGGTATCATCAGCATAGCAATTAAAATACACCCCATATCTGTGGGACACCAAAGATGACAGGGAGCGATCTATACCCACATCCTCAGTAAGACGTATTCAGTCCTATTGGAAAAGTAGGACCAAAACCACTTAAGTGCAGAGTCTGACAGTCCAATGGTGGTGTGGAGGTGCTCTAAGAGGGTAGTGTGATCCACAGTATAAAAGCAGCTCTCAGGTCAAGGGGAATCAGGAGAGAAGGGACCCTGCATCAGCTGCCACCTGCAGGGTAGAACCCTAAGCAGAGCTGTTTCAGTGCTGTGTGCTGAATGGAAACCTGACTGAATTTTTTCAAATAGGTTTTTGTGTTTAAGGTGGTCCTGAAGCTCTGAAACAACCGCCTTCTCCAACACCTTGGACAGGAAAGGGAAGTTGGAGATAATGATGATGTTTAGAATTGTGAATTTTGGCACAATGGTGGTGCTAGATGAAAAGTCAGGGGTCATAAAAAGATGATAAATGCATCCTTTCCTTTAAGGATCATTGATGTCCACCTATGAAAATAGCTTATCAGGTACCTTAGTGTATACCAGGTCATTTGACCAGACAGTGAAACTAGATCAAAGTCAGAGGAGGTCAAAACAATCAATGATCATCCTCTGAGATTCAGTATATCTATAAATATCTACCTCTTGAACATACAGCCAAAAAGCCACTTTCTGGGACTGATGCTACTTACTGACAGATATGGAGACATTTGATTCCTTTATACTGAGGTAAATTAATCTTTGGGCTGCTGTGTATTTTTTGAGAACACATTCCTCCAGAAAAGCCATCCTGCACTCTTCTGTCAGCTCATGAAACTAATTACTGCTTTTAAAAGGTTAAAGAGGATGGGTGGATGCAGTCCAAGAAGCCCATCAGTTTGGAGTTGGCAAAACTATATTTAATTAAAGGGGAATTCCACCCATTTCCCACATCAATGTGTTTTCCAGGTGTTGGAGAGTACTACTGCATATGTGTAAAAAGTATCTTATACTAGCATAACACACCTAAAGTCTATATATATTCTGTACTGTAGGTGGTAGGAAGGAGAATACGTGGAATAAAAAGACTGCCTCCGCTACCTTTTATAAAACTGTCCATCATGAGTCTGACACTGAGTGCAATGATAAATCAGTGGAATACTCTTTTAAAGTGCTCACATCTCAGTACACTGGAACATTGGGGCTGTGTATTTCAGAGCCCAATGAATAAAAACAGTTTCAACTAGTTTCAAACTCAACAACTGCACTAAGTGAGTACAGAAGTTACTATTTTCTAATATTTTTTAACTCACCTGAGTTGGGTGTGGTAGGAGAGTTATCTTGACTGTTGTGGACAGCAGCAACTGCTGCCTGGGCTGCTGTCACTGCTGTCTTGGCTGCATACAGATTGGCCTCCTCCTGGAACTTGCCAATATTCTTTTTATACCGGATCCTCTTGTTCCCAAACCAGTTAGAAACCTGATGCAGAGGGAACAGAGAGAAGAAAAGAAAAAAATACAGCAAACTTATGTCATTTCACAACAGCAGACCCAACCTTGTGCTTTGTTAAATCATTTAATTTATCAACCATATGAAAAAGTTGCTTGTTGGTGTACAGATACATTGACAGTGCACTCCATAGTATCGTAAGGTCAAGTGAAAATCACTGGAGTCACGTGTGTGTGCTGTGTGGTTAAAGGAAGGGCGGTGTTGAGGACAAGGAGTATTCCAGGTCGTAGACACAGGGCTGGTAAAGAGCAACCAAGGATAGACAATAACAACATATGTCATCTTAAAGGTCATTGGCTTGCGTGTGTGTGTGTGCGTGTGTGTAGTGCTAGTGGCCTTTGTATGTAGGCAGTGACATTTACCAAACAGTTCTCCCTAGAATGAAATTAGCCGTACTGCCTTTTCCAAGATATCCCTTATGTTTTGGCTAACTGAAGGGTCAATAGTTAATTAGGAAAGGTATTGTGACAATGTGGGAAAATAGTACATAATATTTTATATTTCTATCTTCATTAAGCCCTGTTTACACCCTAAGTGGCAAAGTTAATACTCACTGGGCTAGTTGGTATACTACTGTAGCAGACAAGCTAACTAACTGCTAACATGCTAACTGCCCATCACAGTACTCCACGTACTGCGAGATATTTGTACCATGGACTGCTGTCTGTCTGTAAACCATGCCAGCAACAGAGGGTTAAATACTATTGGTTATGGCAATGCAGCTAATAAGCTACAATAGCTTCTGTTTCAGACTTTCTGGCTCTCTGCTTCTTCAAAATTTGATACTCTGATGACAGCTTATCATTGGTCATTGGTCTTTTTCTTAATTTGTCATGCATATCACCATCTAATTGACATTTGTATACTTATTACATGAATATAAAGTAATGAAACAGGCAGCTTCGCTATTTACTGAATTTTACAGTCAAAAAGGGACTTTTGCACAGTCAAAAGTCAAAATGCGAGTTTTAATCTGCATCTGGATCCTGATAGTGAGACATAGAATGAATGTGCAAGATATAGGATTTGATTTTTCTTTTTAAGCAACCGTTCATGAGAATATGAGAATTTTTAACAAAAACCAGCAAAAGAGAACACATTAATCCAATTTTAGCATCCCAACTCTGGCTTCTAAGATTTACAGAACAGCTGTTTCAAACGCCTGTTGTTTCGCCGCTGCATCTTGTTGGCTCGTTTTTGGCAGTTTGTCATAACCTTCAAGGAGACAATGTTCTTTCTTTCTCCCATCATGATGTAATTGTGTATGCACCACCAGCCTCACTTAACCATCTGGCAGCACATGGGTTGTGCATTGTGTGTTTAGATGTGGGGATGGGGGCAACAGCGAGAAAGTTGAACTAGAATCAACTTTTGGAGGAACACAACCTGTAACGCTATAGTGGGCAGGACATTTCTCTTCGTTTGATAACGTTAAAAATGAAGTTAGGCTTTGCTGACGACTTCCCAACTTATTTTAAAAAAGAATTTTTTAAAAATTTAACAGAGAGAGAGAGGGGAAAGAGAGAGAGAGAGAGAGGTAGTGGTCAAGCAAGCTAGGGAGTGCACGCCCTCTCTAGGAGAGCAAGCAGTGGTAGCGAGAAAGCTGGTGAATGAGAGGAATAAGATAAAATGTTATTTTCTTATTATTTCATGGGGGTTACAAATAAATATGCCCACACCCCACACCTCTATACAGATCTGCAGAGGTGTGCTGCAGTGCCTGATAATGGTGCTGCAGCCACTTAATACACATCATACGTGTATTATGGGGGTAAGTTGAAAAGAAAACATCATTAGTTCTCATAGCTCTGAAACAGCTGAGCCAATCACAATAAAGCTCAGCTCATCAAATGGAAATATACTTTGTCAGGGAATCTTGTTGATAAAATCATTGAAGAGGCAGTGTCGTCAGAAATGACCGTGGTTCTGACATGTCTATATTCTGTACAACTTTTAAGACCTAATTTCCACCAAAATACCAACAACTTGTTTTGTGTGGCCTCATTTGAGGTCAGGAAAATACTAAACTGTGTTGTTGCTTGAGCTAGTTGTTGCGTTGCTACAAAAATAGAGTCCTGTGTATTTTCAAAGATGTAAATATTAAAGTGAATATGAATTAAGCTAGTACATTGTTTTGTGGAAGACACAGTGTTCCAAAGACCAGTGTGAAAATAAAGAAACAATTAAGAAGAGAGTAGAGAAAAAGAATAGAGAACTATGAAGAGAGTGGGCATATTGTGGCCTACTGGAACCTGACAGCTATAACCTCTAAATTTCTCTCCATGAGAGAAACCAAACTACTACACTTAATTTTTTAAGTGCATATTCCTTCACAGGTCTTTCCTCTATGGTAAGAGGCTGGAGCACTGATGTTGTGCCCAAGTTTTTCATTCAGTCTGACAACATTCCAAAGTCAAACTTTTGACTGTGTGGTTTTAAGTATCTATCTTCTAAAGCAAGGAATCTCTGTATGTACGTATGTCCTTCATGTATCTCTTGAACCGTTCATCCTATCAACTCCATACTTGACAGGTGTATGGCTGAGGACCAAAGGGAGTGCAGTATTGAATGTGGTGCAATTTGGACACGCAATATGTTTAATATTAATAAACTTAGAATAAACTGGCGGTCAGTAAGCTGCTGAGCTCTGCGCAGGAGCAGGGCTGAGCTTCAGGGCTCTGCTGACTGAGTCCAGCATGTCAGGGAGAGAGCAGAGATGAGGTGTGACAGAGAAGAAGAGAGTCGGAGAAAAGTGCTCTAAAAACAAGTAGACAGCAAAACAGAACTTTTAATCAAGAATGGACCCTCTGATCCTGTCTAGACAGAAAGCGTAGCGTCAGGTACATTGTGGAGTGTAAGTCACCTGCATTTTGGAAGCTCTCAGAGCCCAGTACACAATGACTGTAGTTATGCACGTAAAACAAAGGAAGTACTTTCCATGAGCAGTTCAAAATCCATTTGTCTCTCTGAGACGGTGGAAATTGTGAAGCACCATTACAGACAAAGCACAAATCTTTGGAGCAGACATACCCACTCAAATCTGAACATAAGGCACTGAAAATAGGAACAATTTCAGAGCCCAATATGATTGATCAACTTTATTTTAGGATGCACATTATTTTATTTTTTAATTCTGTTTTATTTTACTTGAAATGAAATAAGAACTTGTATTTTCTAATACAGTACTTATTATTTGTAACATCTGTGAATGAAAGAATGTTAATTTCTTTCATGTTGTTGGTATATATACTCATTTAAAACTGACAACAACTGTATTAATGTTTCTATGCATTGATTGACGTAGTTGTTTGAGGCCGAGCAATCAACCCGTTCTGAACAGGCATGTTTTTAGCAGGATTAGATAAACATTTTTCAATACTTTTATGCAACTGCATCAATTGATCACAGTGTTTAGAAACAAATCTTGCCATGTTAAAGCGGGGAAAAGTGACCGAGCATTTCCTGCCAGCGCTCTGTGGGTTTTCATGAATTTCAGACTGACACTTTAAGATGGACAGAAAGCTGATTTCCTCAAATGTTGTCTGTTGCTAAAACTGTCCCGTGATTGCACTAAATATAAAGTGAAAAATTACATCAAATTATCAACATTATGATGACAGCAGGTGAGGAGATAGAACTGTGACATACCTGTGACACTGTGATGGTGCTTCCCACGCCCTGAGGGCAAAAAAAAATTGGCTTTTTTACAGTACTGGACTCTAACACTCCACATCCCACACCCCAACATAACAAATATAACATGTCACTTTTGATGCTTCTCTACATGACAACTAAGATAAACATAATAGTGCTGGAAGGACAAACCTACACTGTTCCTAAGATAAATGACTGTTGTACCATAAACAAATATTTGGATGTAAGTAAGTAATAGCCAATCAAATGTGTCACAATTCATTTTGAGGTAGTGTAACACAGAAGAGGAGACATGCTAAACTTTGAACTGTAGATATTCATGGGTAACAAACTGTAACATAGATTTACACTGGCTTAGCACTTGCCTAGTGAGGAACAGTAGCTATGATACAGCAGAGGATGCTGCAGTTAGTGTGCATATGGCTGACACAACACACATTCACAGTACAGAAGGTGGAGGTGATTGAGCAGGATGTGTGATGTGTTCATGACACATCTAATTTTGTGACTATGAAACCAACAGAGAGAATTAGGACAAGAGTGTGGGACTGCACCAGCCTTTACCAGGTGTGGGAGACCGGTGAAAATAATTTCTATTTGTAATATTATTTAGAGGATTCAAGCTGCTCTGTGAAGAGGCAGACAGGGTAGGAAGATCTGTCTCCCAAGTATAATCTGAATTGATTACTTTCAAAATGAGTAGGGTAGTAGGATTAATATTTTTCTATTGTGAGCCCAACCTCATGACATGAAATAACTGATAGCTTTTACAGGCTGTCTGAGATTATGTAAAATGGTAAGATTAAGTTGCACTGTAAAAGGTTAAGTTTAGAATATGAACCAGGTGACTATGATGGCATTTGGAGACTCTACTGAAAATGAAACAGTGATCATTTATCCGCTATTAAAAAAAAGCATTCAGAGAATCCCTGTTGTTTAACTTTTCACTCATTGGCCTCCAGTTTCATGGTAGTCAGTCGAGACTGAAAAGCTCATCAAAGTCTTAAAGAGGCTCATCTGCCTTATGTGTCTATCTACAGTGTCTCACATTATTGAACTCATTCCAAAACTAAAGTGAATGCATAAAAATAACAAGCCTAAATGAGAAATCTGTTATTGATTATGCTGAATATATTTCATGAGGGCAATAGGAGATGTGTTTTTATCCTGCAAGAAAAACAAAACCACTAAATAGAGAAAAAAAAAAAAACTATTCCAAAGCACTAGTTCACTTATTCACTTCCATTCAGGCCCTGTTTAATGTTCCTATCATATCTCTGTGGCAACATCTATTAACATTACTATATTTTAAAATATTCCCAATACTTCTGTTATCAGTGTTGTATTAATAACTCATGGCTTTATCTATGTTTATCTTGGTTTTGATTGATAAGTTATGTACATTTTGTTGTTGTAGCTACTAGTAAGTTCAGGAGATCTCTTACTGTATATTGGCCATATCAATATAATATTATAGTGACTGTCAGTCCAAAAGCTTTGACTATGACCTGATGAAATAACTTGATCATTTTCTTGGGATAACAAACTTTTTGTCACAAGTCCTAATCTTAAGATGATGGCCCTTTAAAAATATTGGCATACATGTCTGCTGTTGGCTGACATAATATTATTGTCTATATTTGAACCAGTGGTTATTACCAGTGGATTAACTCACCTGGGAAACGCTGATACTGCACTTTTTAGCCAGCTCCTCTTTGGCCTCCTCACTGGGGTACGGGTTACTCAGGTGAGAATAAAAATATTCATTCAGGATTTCTGTGGCCTGCTTGCTGAAGTTCCGCCTTTTCCGTCTAAGAGAAGAAAAAGGCAGAGATTCTGAAAAGCACATTGCACATACAGAACAAACCTCGACCAAGGTTGCACAGTCAAAAGTCAAAATGAGAGTTTTAATCTGCATCTGGACACATTAATCCAATTTTAGCATCCCAACTCTGGCTTCTAAGATTTTATTGATTAGGGAGAACCGGGTCAAAAGTAACACAGCAATTTTGTCCAAGCCCATAAAAGTCTGCCAAACTGTGTCAGTGCGTACAGCATGCAAAAGATCATTTGGATATGCCACGCCACTTTTGCAGAGATTTACCCGAAAAGTTGTTTGCGATCACAGTAAGTAAATTCACTCTTATGATTCTCGTCATTCTTGTATCAGTGTTTTAATTGTTTGTTGTGTGTAACGTACATTGGTTTTTAAAAGGTGCTGTGCAAATACATTTGGACCCTGGAATCACCTCCCAGCAGAGTACAATTAAATGTCTTGACAGGTTTTTGAGATATTCTTGGAACAGCAGACAGATTGGACTGAAAATATAACGTCTTTGACTGAGGTAACTGCAAAACCTGAAATCCACACATAAAGCCTTCTAAACAAAATTTCAATATTTAAAGCCCTTATGTGTGGATTTTCCTTGTGATTATATCATCAAATTATTCTAATGGGATAAAAGTTGTTTTTTTTTGTTGAGTAATGTGACAGTCTGAAAATTGGTGCAGTCTATGTGTTGCTTTCAGCTCATTAATTTAGTGCTTTGCTATCTACCACAGTGCCTTAATTGATACTTACACTAGGGGCACCAAATTCAAATTCTACACATGGTGGCTATAATTAATATTGATTTTTTTTTAATTCTGTTATCATCCGGAGCTTTGTGTCAAAGATACAACTAAGAGATTAATAAAGTGAATATAAAATACTATGTTAAACATAAATGGGCTGCATTTATATAGTGCCTTTCCAGTCTTCTGGCCTCTCAAAGTGCTTTACACTACATGCCCGCATTCACCCATTCACACACTGATGGCACAGCCTTTGGGAGCAATTTGGGTTTCAATATCTTGCCCAAGGACACTTTGATATGAGGCACCTGGAGGAGCCGGGGATCAAACTGGCAATGTTCCAATTAGTGGGCGACCAGCTCTACTTCCTGAACCATCATAAATTTCCAGCATGCAAAATGTGCGCTATAGTTTAGGCTGATACCCTGGTTCTTGCCATCTTTATAAAATTAGAAAACATCTTTATGGCAACATGCTTATTAAATGAACTCTGTCTGGGTTCATAGAAGCACCGAAGTGTTACCATGAGCCTAAAGACACAGTAATGGCTACAGTAGTTTATTTAACTAATGTCTCTACATGTCTTACTCTACACTCATACATGTAGATCGATCTGAAGGGGGTAGTCAGCTCTGTCAGTAAACAAGCATCTATGACAGGTTATCAACCAATCACTGTGATCTGTCCAAAAGGACCTGATGGTTGTGCCAGTGCTCGTCATCCGAAATGCTTGACCCCTACAGTGAGGGGATCTGTTGGCTCTGTTATGCTGTGGGGGGCCTTTTTGCTGGCATCAAACCATCCAGTGACCCCTCATGTCCTTTGAATGGGGGCATTGTCATTCTGGAAGAGACCACTGCCATCAGAATAGAAATGTTTCATCACAGGATAAAGGTGATGACTCACAACAACTTTGTATATGTCACTTTATAGTGACCCTTCCTTCTAAGGAGACAAGTGGACCCAAACCATGCCGGCAAAATGCCTCCACAGCATAACAGAGCCACCAGATCCCCTCACTGTAGGGGTCAAACATTCAGACCTGCACCAGTTACTAGTCTGTATCTTGCCAATAGTGGTTCAAAATGTATTATATATGGAGTGCAAAAACATGTATAGCTACATATGTATATTTTGTACTTTATACTCACCTAGCATCCAGGAACCTGGAGCGCAGGATCATGACAGCCTCACAAGTGCTCTGCTTGAGCTGCATTTGGATGGAGCTGAACTTGCTGTGAATGATGCTCACCATGCGCTCGATCTCTTTTGGTGAGATGGGTCGCGTCCGTGACTGCTCTCTCAGCAGGTTCATTACATGGGTGGTGAACTCATTGCAGGCCTAATGAAAATGTCATGGACATGAAGTCTATAAGAGGAATGACTGAGTGTGAATTGGGGCATTCTCATCCTGGAAGAGACCACTCCCATCAGGATAGAAATGTTTCATCATGGACTAAAGGTGATCACTCAGAACAACTTAGTATTGAT